>OY282559.1:293395237-294856070 GCA_958295665.1 Tipula vernalis | reverse complement strand
CCTAGAATTACGTTTCGCTGTAAAATAGGAGCTTATGATGTGAAATTTATATTTTTGTTTACCCCAATTTTATTTAACTGTAGAATAGTTCGCCATAAGTGTAATGTTCCTATTGCTCACTGAGTTTTTGATGGGGACAGTGAAATTTTCCAGTGTAGCTATTTTCAAGTGTTTCTTAGCTTTCCGTGACAATTCGTTGCTTCTGTATATTTTATAATATCTTAACACAAATGTGAAAAAATGTTAACAATGAAATATTAAAATGGCTACAAGCTCATGGTAGTTGTATGTCCATAGTAAAATGGATAACAGTTTTTTTTGAAATTGTAAATTTAGCATGTTTCTCGTAATTTTCTTTAGATATTTTTTTTTATTAGTTGACGTGTTTTTGGAAGTATTATCAAGCGAAAAATAAATAATCCCGTTATTAATGTAATTTATTATGCAGTTAGTGTTTTGAATACCATAGATAATACCTAGTCATTTACGATTGATTAGGTGCGATAAGCTATAGGCAATTTCGACATATTTTTGTCGACTTCAGTTATATATTCTAACTCTAAAAATGTATTTGTTTATTATCCATATTAAGGTATAGAATATCTCTGTAGAATTCCCAGGTATTTAGCGATGGAATACTAAAACAAATTGACTTTTGACGATGAACAGTCAATTCATCAATTTAATTTGTCTAACCACAACAATTTACAATCAAATAGTAATTTGCCGCAGTTATCGCATAAATAAATCCTAATTGTAATTTACATATTTCGAATTTTATTGTACAATAGCGTAACGTTTTGAAAATGATTGTAATTGTTTAAAACTTTTTACAACTGAGTAATTACAAATCAGGCAAAAACTCAAACATTTCGTATTTTTTTAGTAGGTTAAAGTTCAAATTTAAATTATATTTGATGATAGTTGGTGGTATGAAATGTTGAATAATATTATGCTATAGGTATAGTACATATATGAAAAGACTATTGAATATAGTTCCGTTTTATTAAATACAGGGTGCATATTCTTAAGAAAATTATAATCTATTATACAATTCAATAATTCTAGATATTGGGCACCCTGCCAAAAACATATACATATGTAAGTATGTAAATTCGATCCATGAAAAACCTTTGCTTAGGTATATAGAACCATTACCGCTAGAATATTTTTTTTTTATCTGGTATCATTAGGTGCCAGCCATTGATTGGGCATGATAAATTATATACCCAAAAAAAAAAAAAAAAAATTAAAAGAAAGCAAACAGGCATACGTAAATGTGTGAATGAAAACTCTGTTTAACAATTTGTGTACCTATACAGGTATTCACATTGTAATTTTTCATTCTCTTATAGTACCAACGATTTTCGATTGCAGTATCTATGTACATACGTCATACTACATTTTCCTGTTTTCTTTTTTCCACATTTTTCAGTTTGTAATCATAACAATAAAGTAAAAATCTTTTCAAGGTTTTTTTTTTGTACTTTTTAAATTTATTTTTGACAAATATTTAATGATTTTAATTTTTTGCTTTGAACACTGCAGTTTTATGTTTAAAGTTGGATAATTTGTTATGAAAAATGTGCATGTCAGGCGTGTTTAATTAATCTACCAAAATATGATTTTGCTAGTAAATATCTGAATTCAAATTTGCTTATTCAACTTAAATTGCCTATATCCTAAATCCTAGTCGCACATTCAATTTAAAAAATTAGACCTTTCAAATTTCTAAAGTGTTACTTTAATTTTATTGAAAATTATTTCTAAGATTTTCTAAACAACAAACAATGGTTAAAATTAAATTTCGAACCTTGGCAATTAATATGTGATAAATGGAAAGAAACTTCAAGTGATCGAACTTCAGCATTTAAATCGTCATCTAATACAAATATTACCGAATTTTTGATCGAGTGGCCATTATCATTTGGGCATATGCATTTCTGTATTCCATACTATCAATTGCCTAAGTAGTAACTAATGTTTTTAAGGCAATCGATAATGAACCACAATAAAATTTATTTTTTTTATTTTTATTGTACCTAATACAGATTGATATACTCGTAGATTTCCAAGTTGCATATTCTTTAAAAAACAACAAATTATTCGAGAAAATCGACACGTTTATCACCATATGTGAATAAGGAGTCTTCCCAAACGAAATAAAAGACAAAAATAATCAACTAGTTTTCAACTACATACATGCTTGAAACTAAGAATTTAGATGAAAGTAAGTTAACATATAAAATAATTTATATTTTTAATATTAAAGGCCCATATCACTCACTCACTGATTCACTGATTCTGCAACGCTCAATGCATAAATGCAAGTATTTGAAAGAACGGTAAAATTAAAAATGATCATAGCAATCATGATTCAGAATAAAAAAATTCAATCAAAACAACATAGCATAGTGTATTAAACAAAATTCATTTGACAGACTAAAGGGCTAACCAGCGAATTTGACGAAATTATTTCCTTACAAAATATTTAATATATCGACCACCGAATCCGTAACAAATGACAAATGCAGTATTAAAATTGTAATGTGAATAGGAAAATTTATTATTTTTAAGAAAAGTGTGCTGTGGAAATTTTG
This sequence comes from Tipula vernalis, assembly GCA_958295665.1. NCBI lineage: Eukaryota > Metazoa > Arthropoda > Insecta > Diptera > Tipulidae > Tipula > Tipula vernalis. Next base: position 294,853,470 of record OY282559.1, on the reverse strand, counting down.
ATGTATTATGACATATCCTTCAGTTTGCGCGTTAATTTTCGCTCTGTTATTATTATTATTAATATTGAAGGGCCATGTGGGCGATAAGTCACCTCGCACTGCGACCTAAAAGATCTATTGTGCTGGACATTATTAAAAGATCTATTGTGCTGAGTCAATATTCAGGTTCTTAATGAACTTGATAATACTGCCAGCCGGTATGTGATACATATTATCTAGGCTTATTGTTCTAACTCCTAGATGTTTAAAAAAGACGGTAGCATTGGAATCCAAGGACTTCGAGAGGGCTGTCCCACTCCCGTTTATTCCCAACCCTGCCCCGTATTCCGTTTGATTTTACTTTTACGAGTTGCTGGAAATTGCAAATCGTCCGTAGGTCACCCAGCTTTACTAGAGGAAGGCTAAATAAATCTGGAGGGTGCCTGGTATCCAGAGTCCGCATGCTTTGGACTGATTAACCTTTCAGCCATTCATCCATCGGCATATGCTGTTCCACCTTAGATTAGGGCCTTTTGTCAAGATTTTCTCCTTTAGCGCCTTACTTTAGCCTGTGCCAAATGGCCTTAGTTACCAGTGGTTACCACGAGGAGGCAGCACGTACACTTGTGAATTGTCAACAGGTTATCCCTTACACAATTGTACCCATCACGCAACTGCGTAATACATGACCAAAACAACTCACGCGATGCGCACCCTACTGGAAGGTTATGGAGCTGGTAGATTAATCTACTCAATTTTGGTCCTCCTCGAATAGACGACAAACCACCTTTTCTCCGCCTTTTTTTCGCTCTGTTAAGTGACGGTTGAATTGAACGAAACGTTCTTAAACATTCGCTGGTCAGTAAATGTACTTTCTGTAAATCGCGTTCTTACTTAAAGTTGTTACTGACTCGCCTTTATATTATAGATAGATTTTCGAACAAATAAAATGGGCGCCGAAGGTGCCCCAGAACAAACTACGACCATTTCCGATACGTTGGAGAATTTTGTAATTTTCATTGAATATTTTCTCAACTAGGGTAAATGATATAATAATGGACACTAGTAAAACTTGATGTAGTTATTCGGCACTCATATTTTATTAGCATTTTGCGCTATAATGCGGTTTTAGAGTTGTGTGAGTGTGTAATAAATCTGTTTCCTTTTATCCTACTAAATTGATAGGTGCCGCTCATTTTTGTTTTATTAAATTATCTTATAAGAAATTTAGTGTTGAAGTGGACGTGGTGAGAGACAGAAGTGGTTATTGACATTTGTTGTAAATTTGTTAAGAGCAAGATAAGTTATTTTATTAATTTTTTAATATTGTATAATAATTTTCAGTGAAATAAATGATTTATTGAACTAATAAAAAATACCATTATTTAAAATTTATCTGATCTTAACAGAATAAATTTAACAATTGATTGATTGATTGATTGATTGCGATGTACGATCAAGCATTAAGCAAGTCTCCCGTATTATAAATGCGAATACCACACCACTATACCCATTTACCAACACGACACCATTCTTCATGAAGCCAACAAACCCCGTAAAGAAAGGCGACACATCGATAACCAGTCTAATTGTTGTGATATTCGCCCCTGGCCAGGCCGCCGTCGTACACCTTTTTACATATAACAAGATCGAGGGATGGGAAAGGAATGTTAGCAACAAAGACTCAACCCGGTTCCAGACACCTAAGTAGTTGATAGTTAGTAAATTTGTTCTAGCACAAGACAATACAATTTTAAAGTTCATCTCTACTGCTCCAACCTGTAAGAAGAGACACAATGACAAAACAAATTTCCTCGTACCGCAAACTCTTTTTCTGAAAAGCTGTAAACAACTATTATTATTCCCCTCCACCATTTTTTCCATCGGTGGTTGTGAGAGGGGGCGAGATTTCGTTCCATCATCATGTTCCCATGCGGTCACCCAAATTTGTACTAACTGTAGGTAGTGTTGCTTGACGTTGTTGTTGAAATCGTTGCGTCTCTGCTGCTGTCCCTGCTACTCGCCCCCTTAACAGAATAAATTTAACAAATGCATAAATTTCCTGTGTCCATTACTAATATTATAACTTCGCGTGATTGAATTATCCGCCATGCTGTGTCCATTATTATACCTATGAAAACTAGTTATGGTCATAGTGATGATTACCATGATACAATGAGGTGCCGATAATTATAACAGCACGAATAATATGTATAGAATCCCTAACTTTCATAAATTCATTGTTTCAATTAATTTTTGATAAGGTTAATAATAATTTAATTAATCTTTACTATAAATTAGATGCCAAAAAAAGTCTACATATTTAGAGGAAAATATAAATAAAGCCTGTGACGCGGTCATTAATGGAAGAATTGGAAAGAAGACAGCCTCTAAAATTTTTAATGTTCCTCGGTCAACAATACAGTACAGATTATCCAAAAAATTTAAAAAAATTCGCCCAGGGCCAATGACTATTCTAACTGAAACGGAGGAGAGAACAATTGTCGAATGGATTTTCGAGTGCGCCAGGAAAGGATTCCTTAAACGTCGAGATGCTGTTATTGAATCGATGAAGCGTTTCTTAGATGATTGTCCCAGAGATCATCCTTTTGGAGAACATAATCGACCTGGTAAAGGATGGTACAATCTGTTTTTGAAATGGCATTCTTGCATAACCACCAGGGTCCCAGAAGCGGTAATTATTTTCTAATAGATTTTTAAAATATGTAGGTAGCTATTGAATTTTTTAATTTATTTATACCGCATTTGCGCAAATGGTTTGATCAAATTGAAAACTATTTAACAGAAAAGAACTTGATTTCCATATTATCCGAACCATCTCGTATTTTCAACGGAGACGAGACAAATTTCATGCTATGCCCCAAGTCAAAAAGCGTGTTAGCAAGAGTTGGCAGCAAAAATGTCTACGAAGTTGAGCAGGGTGCCTCTAAGTCGTGCTTGACGGTAATGTTTAGTTTCTCAGCAGTAGGAGAAATGATACCTGCCACGATAATATATCCGTACAAAAGGAGACCAGAAGGCATACGAAACTCAGTTCCGAAACATTGGGGTGTGGGAAGAAGCGAGAATGGTTGAATGACAAAAGAAGTGTGCATTGAATATATTTCTAACGTATTTCATCCGCATATTATTAAAAATAATATAAAACTGCCAGTTATTTTATTTGTGGATGGGCACGTGACACACCTGAGCTAAGCATTTTGTGTAACAAACTGCAAATAATTTTAATTGCACTGTATCCGAATGCCACACGGATATTACAGTCATGTGATGTTTCAGCATTTAAGCCATTGAAATCAGCGTGGCAAAAGGTAGTTTTAAATTGGAGACGCGAAAATGTCGATAACACCCTATAGAGAAACGTTTGCTCCACTGTTACAGCAAGTAAACAAATCAGCCAACCCGGTGACCATAAAAAATGGTTTCAAGGCGTGTGGGATTATCCTTTTAACAAATCTGCAATAGGCTATTCTAAATGTTTAGGCAAGTCAATTTTAAATGATGGTGTACATCAAACAATTCCAGGATCATTTAATCCAGTATGTGATATTAATGGGATTACAATTAATATGGAACAATTTTCTGATAATGTTGGCTCGAAATTTCTGGAACTTCAATCGGCGGAAGAGAGTGAATTGATTTTTGAATCTGAGGAGTTTCGATGCCTCCATAAAATTTATAAAGCACTCATGCCTTCCGCCAATTTAAAAATGCCACCGAATATCATGGACATCAATGAATTTATCTACCTACCTGAAGAATTCACTTTTGAACAGATAGAAAGCACGGAACAAGGGGAATGTATATGGAACCGATAGAAAGTGGGGTCAATATAAATAGTGCACAGATAAAAACTGCGGAACAAGAAAAAGTTTCAGTTATTTCAGAAGTACGCATTCAACCTGAAAATTGTGCAGAAGTTGGCGTTAAAACGATCGACCAATATATGACGTGGCCCAAAACTCCAGAACGAAAAAATGAAAGAACATTTAAAGAAAAATCACCTTCAGGAGGAAAAGAAGATGTACAAATTAGAAATGGAAATTGAAAAGGATCATCGGCAACTCTTACGAATTCAAAACAGCGAAAATAAACAAAAAATTAAAGAGGAAAAATCAAATAACAAACCGAAACGGAAAACAAACTCTAATAATTTTAAAAAAAAATTAATATCAATTAAAAAACTTACATTTAACGAATTTATTCCTCTGGAACATTTGTCTAACAACCAACAAAGTGCAATACCGTTACATGAAAACGTAACAGTTATACAGTTATGGAGCTCAATTTCTCTGTTGGGGATTTTTTAATTAGTATAGCTTATGTATTTATCGCTACAATTGGAACTCTGTTGATAACTATTTAAACGAAATTATTCCGATCCTAAATAAGTTTCGCAAATCAAAAAATTTTCTACTGATTGGTGATATCAATATAGATATTTTATCAACCAGCAATATAATAGACAATTATATGATGACCCTATCGTCTTTTGGGCTATGCTCTCTGATTAATTCACCTACTCGAGTAGTAAATAATAGCTCTTCGTGTATTGATCATGCGTTTTACCGGTTCAGTTCTAAACATTTATTAATTTTTGGTGAAACAGTAAACCTTCAAGTTACCGATCATTCACCGATTTTATTGACACTCTCAATCAAAGCTTCAATAGATCAGAAAAATAAAGATCCCAGTCCTAATGTATCGTGTATTAATTATGACATTTTTAATGATCTTTTGCAGTGTTAAGTGTGGGATGATGTGTTCTTGTCAAACTGTGTCAATATGTCAATGAATAAATTCTTGGAGATATTTAAGTTTTGTTTTGAGAGTAGTAAATTTCAAAAGGAAAATAATTTCAAGAGCCGCAAGATAGCTCCTTGGATGTCATTCAAACTACATTTACTGGTGAACTTGAAAAATAAATTGGGCAAAAAACTTAGAAAACACCCTATGAATTCTAAGCTGTTGAACCGTTTTAGGCGAATAAATGAAACGTGTAGAGTAATGATTAATTCGGAGCGTATAAACTATTATAGGAATCTTTTTGATAATTGCTCTAATAATAGCAAAACACAATGGAAAATAGTTAATTCATTAGTAGGTGATGATTCTAGTAGATCTGACATAATAACTTCTATACTTGATGAAGATGGTAACGAAATCACGAATTGTTTGGATATTTGCAATATCTTTAACCGTCATTTTATCAGTTCATTTAGTAGCTTGCACTGTAATTCTGCTTTACATTGCTATGTTAAGTGGCAAAATGAAACTTTTGTATTCCAGGAAATTACTCCTGAAGAAGTACTTTATACAATTGCATCACTAAATAATAAAAAGTCCAGTGGTTCCGATAGAATCAATTATAAAGTTTTAAAATGAACTGCTCTAAATACATGCTATATACTAGCTTATATTTTTAATCGTAGCGTAACAACTGGTGTATTTCCTAATGTCCTAAAATGTGCAAATGTTATCCCATTGTTTAAAAAAAATAATAAATTGTGTATGACAAATTATCGCCCAATTTCAGAATTACCAACAATTTCAAAAGTTTTTGAAAAACTGATGAAAATCCGTATGACATCGTACTTGGAAAATTTTAATTTTTTTAGTGATTGCCAATATGGTTTTAGAAAGGGTCTAAGTACTGAAGCTGCGCTTTTAAAATTTTTTTCCTTGGTATATGATTCTTTAAATAGTGGCAAATTCGTGAGTGTGCTTTTTCTGGACATATCTAAGGCCTTCGACTCTGTTAACCATTTACAATTATTAAACCAATTGTGGCATATTGGATTTAGAGGATTTACCTATAACTGGCTACAATCTTACCTTCAAAACAGATTTCAGAAAGTGATAATAGGTGACTGCACCAGTGATCTCAATGAAATTCTTTCAGGTGTCCCTCAGGGCTCTGTTCTTGGTCCATTACTTTTTTTAATTTACGTCAATTCATTTTTCGATTTAAATCTTTATGGGAAAGTAGTAGCATTCGCTGATGAAATTGCGTTAACTTATTCTGCCGTTAGTATCGATGAACTGGAATGCCAAATGAATTACGATTTAGCGGTATCGCACGTTTGGTTTTCTGATCATCAAATGCGTTTAAGTGATAAATCTAGAGGTATGATATTCAATATAGGGTCACGAGTGGTTAGAGATTTGAATGTGTTTTATCACGATGATAAGTGCACTAGTTCTAATGATTCTAATAATTGCTTTAAAATTCAATTTGTTCATGAATTTAAATATTTGGGAATAACTATTGATAGCAGCTTAAATTTTAAATCTCACATAATAATGTTAAGGGTTATTTAAATTTTGCTCTTAGAAAGCTTTCTTTACTTCGAACAATTTGTCCATTGGAAGTGCTGCTCAAAGTATATTATGGAATTTTCAATTCTAAAATTGAGTATGGTCTTGTTGTATATGGCGGAACCTACGTCACTAATATTAAGTCCTTAATAATTGCACAGAAATTTGCTTTAAGAATTATTTATAACCAAAAGCGTACTGTCCATTGTTTTCCGATATTCAAGAAGAGTCAAGTGTTACCTCTTCGGTACTTATATGTATATAAAGTTTTAAAACTTTTCTTTTTGCGTAGTGGGCATAAAATAGTGGGAACTCACTTGTATAACTTACGCAATAAAAATGCCTGTATTATTCCGTTCACTCGCAAAGAGTACTTTAGGAATTTTTTTATTTCAAATGCTCCATTCCTTTTTAACAAATTACCGTTAGCCATTCGGAGTGAACAATCAAACAAACGCTTTGGGATATTGGTGAAGGAATGGCTTTTTATGCAGGAGGATGTTGAAAGTTTGTTTCAAGTTTGCCATTAGTAGTAACGATGGATGTTAAAGAAGTAGCTTCGTAATTTGGAGAAGTCTAGACCAGGGAGAGGTATTTCTACATACAGTCAATCAGTGTTTTGTAAATTAACTTTCGTGTTTTAGTAAATGTCTTTTATCTTATTGTTTGTTCCTCTTCATTAATTAATTATTTGATAATTCTATTTGATGGTGATTCAATATAGACATATTTGTCTCAGAATCACCTACCTATATTCAACATAATTAAATTATTATTGCTTAATGTCATTGTATTAAAGTAATAGATACTATAAATAAGGTCTAAACAACTATCAGTTTTCTATTAGGAAATTATTGTTAAAATCTATTATTATATGTTAATGTTACAAAATTATAGTTAATATGAAAATTATATTTTACTTGTATTATTATTGTTGAATAAAGTGATTTAAAAAAAAAAAAAAAAAAAAAAAAAAATGTCTGAAGAAAGAATAACTGATCATCTAACAAACCTAACCAATTTTGAATAAATGCTACAGAAGGCAGAACCGTTGACAGCTTTAGCAGCTATTCCCGTGGCAAATGCGGAATTGCCTATCCCAAACGAAGGCAATAGCAGTTCAACATCATTTTGTAATAATGAAACGATTACAAAAACGTTGGAAGTAAGCGATACCGATGTACTAACGAAACGAAACGATTTTGAAGAGCATATTGCCGGCAAAGCCTTTAACAAATTTAATAGCTTCTTCTAATATTTCATTGGATGCACTAATGCTAGAAAAATACATTAGCTTCGGGAAAAATGTTGTATCATTGCACTTACACTATCCACAAAAAAAACAGCGGACTCCGCTGTGAAAATTATACAACTGGATTTCATATCAGTTGTATTAATAAGTTAAAAATTGCAACTGATCCCAAATTTGTATGCCCTTCGTGCAAATCTAAGCATTTAATTTAATTTTAATTTATTATTACTTACTATAATTTTATTTAATTTTATTAATGTGATATTGAATTACTAATGTATCTGTTGAATTAATATTAAAAGTTTTGAATTTATGAAAATAAAGAAATTTGACATAGGTAGGCACCTCACCTACCTAGGAACTTTATTCTTATTTTATTTTGTATGAGTGCTGATAATTGTGAAAACCAAGATGTCCAGAAACTATAATTTTGTGACCATTATTGTAATTGAGGTGGGTGTCGTTTATTATGGTATCATGCCAATTATTGTACATCTAGATAGTGCCGATTATTATTTTTGAGTGACCATTACTAGTGAAAGATCAACACTTTTTTAAATATTAAATAATTTACTTAATTCAATTTAAAATTATATTTTGAGAATTCAAAATTAAACCGAAATGATTAGCTTATACAATGTACAGAAAACGGGTTGTAATTTATTAACCATATTTAAGTTAAATACAAAAGATTCAAAATCTTTCTTATAAGTGCCTATTATTTTACCCACTTGGTAAACTGGACGAAATAAAAAACAAAATTGGATCCCTACAACCAAGGATCTTAGTAATCGGACGTAAATGGGAAGAAATTGAAGAATTTTTTTTTAATTTATGAGGGGTATTAAATACAAATGCGGAACATTTCATAAGTGTTTGGACAGATTCATTAAGCTTTCATTCATATTTAATATAGAATATTCAAGCATAAGTAACGATGTGTGGTATTTCTTGCAAGAGTAGTTCTATGAATTAGAATCGAAGCAAAATAATATTAAAAAACTTGAACTTTTTAAATAGTTCTAAGTTTTTAAATAATTCATTGAATATCGTTGTTTAAAGGCCGGTATTCACATACAATTAAATTGCACAATATAATTGTGTGACGTCATTACATTGTACAATATACTCAATTTTTATTCAAAATTTTTGAATTTTATTATATAATATTGGGCGTAACACAATTATATTGCACAATTTAATTGTACGTGAATAGCGGCCTTTACATACATACTTATGTACATACCATTTATTATTGAACTTTTAGAATACAACATTCTTTGAATTTTTAGTAGTTTAATTAATAATTAATTGAATTTTATACATATTAATATAATTAATTATGTTACATTGTTTTTTGTGTAACTTAATATTTAGTAATATGTATTAAAGAAATTGTACACCATGTTCAAAGCATACATGGGACTCCTTTTCTATATACCAATTTAAATGCGCTGAAAATAACCTCAATCAAATATTTCAAATTATTTATAAATATAAGACACTGTAGCGATTCACTCATTCAATCGCTCGTTCATTTCGTTTCTCAATACAATTGTTCATAAGTTAATCTCTTAGCACATGTGTTAGGTTGCATCTCACCCGAGACATTCTTGATAATTTCAGATTTCTTGATAATTACAGCTCAATCACAAGGGCGACGATCACCATCGCGCTCCCAAGCGAACAATAACAATACCAACCAAAAACAACGGGGTTTATGTTGGTATCACTACAAGTTCAGTAAAGCAACTAGAAAATGCCACAATCCGTGCAACTGGCGTAAACCAACATCAACTGCCAGAAATCAGTGGGTTTCCATCAATATATCGAAGAGCCAAATTACCGGGTGTGTATATATGGACCCGGAATTTACTAATAAATGGCGTCACCTGTCAATGTATCGGCGCCATTGTTTTCTTTTGACATCTATCCCCTAATTCATAACCATACAAGTTATATACAACGTATGTTTTTTATGTGTTAAAAATATCGAATTTTGTGCCTACATATTACGATTTGCGAACATCATTTATTTTTTGTTATCATTTGAACTAGACTGCTGCAGAATCACATCGAATGCTTGTCGAAGCCTACGGTGAGCATGCTCTTGGTAAATCAGAATGCTATGAGTGGTTTAATAAATTCGAAAGTGGTGATTTTGACGTGAGAAACGAAGAACGTGGAAGATCACCAAAAAAGTTTGAAGACAGTGAATTGCAAGCATTGTTGAATGAGGCTCACATGCTCACATGCAAAAACAACTCGCTGATCAGTTGAATGTGTCACGAGAAACGGGTTCCGCAAACTGAACGAAAGACAACAGGAAAAGACAAAAGAAAGGCAACACAAAATTTTGCTTCATGATTATGCACCATCACACAAAGCAAAACTGGACAAGGAAGTACTTAATTGGGAAATACTTCCACATGCGGCTTACTCGCCAGATTTGGCTCCGTCCGGCACGGGCTTTGTCTCAAAAGAAGAACACATTTTCTAGATCTAGTCTTACCAACCCACACTTATGGGATAAAATTGCTGCAGGTGGATCTCGGTCTTAAACGAATCCTCACGCATGCTTTCATTATAGCTGCTGTGAATCGTCCGATCATTGGCGCCGATTGTCTATGCAAATTCGGACTTCTTGTTGACCTCAAAAACAAACGGCTCAAACGACAAAATTTCCTTCTTAACAGCTGATCCGAACTATTATAGTTTAGCAGTACGACACAACGTGGTTCACCACATCGTCACTGTAGGCCATATGCTCGTGTCGAGAGCAAGTAGGCTAGATCCAATCCGTCAGTAAGCTGCATTCACGGAACTTCAACACACGGTGGAATTAGGGAGTTGTCGGCCATCGGCATTTCCCGTCTCGTGCTCTTTGCACATTGTCAAAAAGAAAGATCAAGATTGGAGACCAAGACCGGATCGCTACCCGATACCTCACATTCAAAATTTCTTCATGCACTTACATGGATGCAAAATTTTCTCCAAGATTGATCTCATCAGAGCGTACCATTTAATTCCCGTATGGCCTGAAGATGTTCACAAAACGGCAATAACGACTCTATTTGGCCTCTTCGAGTTCACTCGAATTCCATTCGGCCTAAGAAATGCCGCAACGAAGTTGTTCATGATGTAAACTTCGTTTTCGTTTACATTGACGATATTCTTGTTGCTTCGCACGTTGAGGTACAACACAAACTACACTTAGAACAATTGTTCAATAAGCTGGCACAGTTTGACGTGCATATCAAGTGTGCAAAATGCGTCTTTGGCGCCACCACTCTTGATTTTCTCAGCCACAAGATTACACCTGATGACATTCTACCATCAGAAAAACGAATTAACGCCATCAGAGAGTTCCCGCAGCTCCAACTTCAATTAAAACAATTCAGCGATTTGTCGGTATGGTAAATTACTAACATCGATTTATACCGAAACTCGCACAAACACTCACACCAATTCACGTTCACTGGGCAGCTTTACTCAGAAAGCCCAAGACCGCCAAGAACTTCTCTTGGCCCGACGAATGTCAACAAGCATTCACTTCGTTGAAGACTGAATTGAACAGATAACATTTCTGGCACACCCACTGAGCAACTCAAAGCTCAGTTTGACTACTGGCGTAATAAAACACTTCAGATACTTTGTTGAAGGTCGAGATTTTACAATTTGCACCGACCACAAACCTCTGACACGAGCAATTCAGTCAAAAACTGAATGTAATCCAAGGCAAATACGCCAATTGGATTATATCACACAATTTACGCCGGACATACAACATGTTTCCGGACATTAAATTGTCGCATCATCGCGGCGATTAAATCGATCGCCAGCGCCAAGTTCAAAATTTTCGGGCCTACTACGAAATCCCGGTTTTCAAAATCCTCAATTCAAAATTCCGGATTTAATATTCCGGTTTTCAAAATTCCGGTTTTCAAAATCCTGGTTTTGAAAGATATATTTTTTAAAAATTCTGGTGACGGAAAATTTTAATGGTGATTTTTATTTTTGCAGAACCGGGATTTTAAAAAACAGGATTTTGAAAACCGGGATTTAGGGCCGCTTTTCTTTGTATTGCGTGTATAAGATATTAGTTTAGACTATCTTACAGGGCATCGGCCATTTAAATAATATTTAAATCAAAATCTCCTGTACATTAAAAACCAAAAGGTGACAATTCTTTGTTTTAAATAATTTGTATTGTCATATAATCTTCCGGAGAAAAGAAAAAGTCCTTTGTTTTTACTTCACAATAGCTTATTCCAAATGATCAAAAAAAACTTTGATTTAATCTTTCCGAATTGTTAAGGTTAAAATCAAAAAAAATTTCGCGCAAACAATCCTTTGTTTTTAAGATACAATTTTTCTCAGTGTACAAGTACTGCAACCTCCTATTAATTTCAATTACAGCTTAGGTATGCTATAGTATAACCATATAAAATCATTCTTCAATAATAAGTTTTTCCAGCCACATTTGGTAAGAAATCTCTTACATAATTTACCAAGCAAAAATAACGTCGTCTAGTAAAGACATTAGGCGTTTTATAACGGGGAATACCACTTCTTGGATAAGGAGAAACTCCCTATAATAAAAAATTTGCCCTGAATATTCCACCCTTTCGACATCTAAATGTAATTTTTTGTTGATTAAATTGTATACCTTCTTTTCTTGCTTGTTGTAGTAATCTCGATAAATTAACATTATCCTCATTCCTTGTTCTTCCGAAAGCAAGCACAATTACACCACCAATATGCAACTATAGGTCTTAAAACCAATTTAATATGTTTTACAATTAACTTACAAACGAGTATACATACAGTCCGTTACAGTTGATTAAATCCAATGAAAACAATGTAGGAAATACCCTTGTATGATTTAATTTTAACCCCCGTGTTATTTGGGTTTTTACTAAAATTTAAAGAACATTATCACTAAAATAAAAGGCTGAACATTTTTTTTTTTTTTTTGAGTTTTAAAGTCCTACATTTTGTTATTTTGTTGGGAAGTACCAAAAAAATGCATTTTTTTTATTGTTACATGTGAATAAATCCACGCCAGAATTTGAATAAATACACGAAATATTTTTATGAAATTATAATTTTTTTTTAATATTTAAGTTTATTTATTTATAATAATGAGTGCTGCCTTCATTCTTTGAAATAAGCTCAAATATTCTATTGGGCATTGAATCGTATAGCGACTTCAAATAATTCAAAGAAATGTCGGCCCAAGCAGCTTTGATGGCTTCAATAAGCGACTCCTTATCATTATACTGCTTATCCCCTTCATAAACCTTGCAAGAAAGCCATCCCCAAACGTTTTCCATAATATTTAAATCAGGAGAGTATGGGAGCCATTTAAGTAAATCGACATTTTTCTTGGAAATCCAGCCTTTTACAATTCTTGCCATAAGTATAGGAGCGTTATCTTGCTGATAAGTCCATTTCAGTGGTCCGAACAGCTGTTGGAACTTTGGAAATGCTGAATCCAAAATAGACAGATATGACTCAGCTGTCATTTTTTGATTTTGAAAAGCTAACTCAATCCCACCGTAGTATGAAATACCTCCCCAGACCATAACCCCTCCTTCCCTGCTATGATGTCGATTGAAAACTAGCTCTTCTTTGCATAGGTCATGGAAATAATAGTTATAACCATCGGGCCCGTCTAAATTGAATTTTTTCTCATCCGAAAACACGACTTTATACCACTGGTTATTCCATGACATATGCTCTTTCCCAAATGGAACCCGATTATTTTTTCGAGCTTCGTTTAATGGTGGCTTTTTCTTCATTTTCAGCCGTTTAACATGTTTAGCTTTCTGTAAGGCGAGACGAACGGTTTGTACACAGACATTAACACCGGCTTTCTCCTTGTTTCTGCGAGCAGATAGAGCAGAATTGGAGGCAATACGAATTATTTTACGCTTATCTACTGGTTTTAATTTCGAAACAGAACAGCCTTTCATATTTTTTCCATAGTTTTCAGGATTTCTAAATAATTTAGCACAACAGTGTAACTTCGGCCTAGTTTTTCGGCTATAAATCGGCTCGAATGTCTTTGATCGTGGTAAGCATCAATTTTTCCCTTTTCAACATCGTTTAGGCTTTTGTTTTTTCCCATTTTTTTAAAAAACAATTTACAACACTAATTTATTTAATATTTTTTATTTTAATAAAACTAAACAAAAGAAAGGAAAATGAACTGGATTTATTCACGTGTAACAATAAAAATGAATTTTTTTTTACCGTATTGAAATGAAAAACAAAAAAAGGAACATTTCCAAAGCCAACTAGAAAACAAATTTTTAGTCATTGATTAGTGATGAAATCATCTACTTTTCAGTACACAAAAAACAATAGCGATAGAATCCAAAAGAGATGAATTCGGGAATTTCCATTTTTTTATTTAGTGGATTTAATCTGCTGTAAGCTGTAACGGACTGTACTAGTATTTATGTACAACTGTTCAACACTCTCAAGGCTATATTCAAGAAATCGTTGTTTGAAATATTTAATTAACTTACGAAGTTAATATTCTAATAATGATAAAAAAATGATTGACCGGTCTTGAGGTGATACGATTAAGTTTCAAAATGTATGAGTATACCTAAAAGATTTCCATTTAAATACATTTCAAAACAATTTACAGTTAGTAACAAAATACAAAATATTTATCGTCAAATTGAACGCTCATCGACTAAGAACATGAAATCACAACTCAGAAAAAAACCGTAATTAAAATATTAAATAAGTGAATGGTAAGCTTAAAATTAAATATACCATGCTAGGTACCATACGAATACTTTCACTAATTGTTATTTACTTGAAATTGTAGTAGTAAAAGTATTTACTTATTTGTAAACATTTCAGTCAAAATATTTTAGTTCTCTAAGGATTTATTTTTTATTTAAGATAGTTTGTGGTTTTCAAAACGTTTTAAAATTTTTTAGAAATAATTAATACAATTAATACAAAAGTTGGGTTATATTTTGCAAACTTAAGAGAATCTCTTAAAGAAGAAACAAAATATTTGCGTGCAACACAAATGTATTCGTATTTATTGCACCTTGCACAATTTATGCGAGCTCATTATTTTTATTTACTTAGCCAACTAAGACGCTTACCAATTCTTTAGCCATTTCAGGTATTATATTTGAATTATTTATTTTTAAATATTATTGCCACTCAATAAACAAATACACAAGACACAATATTCAAACAAAAACACTGTCCAAACAAGCACAAACAATTTATAGATGTGATTCATCTACTTCTCACTTTGGTTTTGTCTGCGATTTTTTTTTTGTTTACATACGCGCGATAAATTTAAAAATGTAATTTATATACGAGTGCATACATTATTCAAGTGCAGTTATCATTGACAGTGTATGGGATTTTTTATTTTTTTTTTATTTACATGAATGTAAACTATAATCTTTGGGTGCATTCAAAAATAGCACATTTTGCAGATTATTTTTCTATGTCAGATTAAATAAAACTATTTCTACTTTAAGAAAACTATTTTGCATTTAGAATGAACGTTTTTTCACAATGAATGAATCATTTTGATGTGGAAACATCTTTAGTGGTAGGAGTAACTAAAAAATTGTGTAGAGATCGTGGTGGACAAATAAGAAATCGATTATTATGGTAACAGGATTCTCTATTAAAAGCCTGCTTGTTTTGCGGTCCCGCAGATACATGTTTAAAAGTTTTGTCACTAGGAGAACCATATAAAAAACTGTAAATCACTTAATGTTAATATCACGATTGATATTTGCAGGGTCGGATTAACGCCTAGGCACAATAGGCTCGTAAATTTCGTAGTTCATTAGTGGAGTAGCCATCGTTTTTTAAAAATTACCGTACAGCATTTCGGAGGACAGGCTACTAATGTATCACAATGGGACACTGGAATGTTTTTTCCAGATATCCTCAATATTTTGAAGCAGCTCGTCTGAACTCCTGGAACTGTTCCTTTTTAATCCTTGCAGAATTTCTGCCCATAAGTTTTCTCGATTGGTTTAAGGGCAGGGCTTTGCGGTGGCCAGTCCAAAAGAACTAGTTTTTTAATCCGTAAACTAAAACTTCCATTAGGTTGCAGTGTGTTTATGAGCCTTATCCTGTCTAAAGATGAGTGAATCGGGCATGTTTCAACAATTGACACTCAACAATTGATCAAGTACCCAGGATAACCAGTATAATTGAGAAAGCATTAGAGGAGAAAAAAGTCTGTTCAACAGTATTTCTAGACGTTGCACAAGTGTTTGATAGAGTGTGGCATGAAGGACTTAACCACAAGTTAAGTAATCTTCTACCAATGCAATTTGCTAAAATACTGGGTTCTTACTTGAAAGATAGGTTTTTCAGGATTTAGTTAGATAATACCTTGTCTGAATTGAAAGAAATTGACACAGGAGTTCCACAGGGCAGCGTATTAGGGCTGGTTTTATACCTACTACTATACACTAATGATCTTCCTACACTAGAAAGCAGCACAGTGGCGACTTTTGCAGATGACACGGCGATTAACTGTTGGAAAAAGCAACGTAGAATCAACACAGAAGTTACAATAAGCTATAACTCAAATATATAAATGGACAAAAAGATGGAGACTAAAACTAAATGAAAATACTAAATGATTCGAACATATTCCGATTACCATAAATCGGGAAATAATACCGCATGCGAACACAGCTAAGTATCTCGGCATGACCCTGGATGCTAAACTACGATGGAAAGCACATGCCAAGAAGCAGTGGCGTAACTACAAGTTTCGGGCCTCCCCGCAAAATTTTTCTTGGGGCCCCTAAAATGCTTCTTGTTCCTATGAACAAGTAAAGTTTTTATTCTACACAAAAATTTACTTTCCGTCCTTTTTTAATTAGAAACTTATTTCTTCCTATTATCCGGCCCTCCGTGCCTCGCATTTTTAAAATTATCTTATTTCGAGAATAGGATTTAAGAAATTGCGCTAATTTTAATCTTTACAAGTTTATAATTCTTATGAATCTTGAACATGTTAAAAAACATTCAAGTTCCAAAGACCTAATTTTCAAACGCCTAAAGGCCCTGCAGACTGTTTAGTGTCCGAGAAAAAATTACAACTGATGCGGTAAAAAACCTTTACCATTTATCGGTAAGCCTTGCGATTTCGCATTTACCTTCGTTTTTAACAGTAATTAAAATTAATCAAAATTTTAATTTTATTGAACACAATTTTTCGCCGGTATGTTATATAAAAGAAATGTGATACTGAAACCTGACACGAAACAAATAATTTCAATAATTTCGAAATAATCTCAAAAATGTCGAAGCTTCAAAATATCTTAATATTCCAGAAAGTTGTCAAATATCAAATTATCCGTAACTATGTAAAACCGAAAGAACCCTACTCGCGCTGATCACCGCCATGTAAAATGTAAATAACCTGAACATTCCTGAATAACTTCCAAAATTCTAGGAAATCGAATAAGTATCGAAATTCCCTAAATATCTGCAAGTTCCCCCACCCCCCCCCCCCCCCCTCAAAGATAAGCCCAGAACTGTACCATACAAATTACGATGAAACTGGAAAGTCTTGAATAATCCTCAAATTGTCGAAAAACTTAAGAAATCTAAAATAACCCGCCGAATATCACGATTAACCCAGAAAAATGCGAATAATCTCTGTGTTATATGAATCTCGATTGATCTCGAGCAAGTTCAATTATAGCGAAAAATCTGGATATTAATGAATAATTTCGGAAAGCCTGTTAGAAAACTCACGAACAATTCGGAAAATTCCGAAAATTCGTGAAATTATTTCCCCAGGAGCTTAATGTTACTAATACTACTGTGTAAAATACTACTAAACAAGTTAAGGCTAAGCTCAACAAAACGATAAGCAAAATTCGAATTAGATTGGGAGTTGGAACCCGCAAGTATCCAACAATCATATTCTTCGAATAGGAGATTAACATCGAACAATCAAATAAATTTGAATATCTCAAACATACACGACTTGTCTATTTTGAAACACCGAATCACCAAGTATGTCCCCATGCTAAACTCCAATAATCTTGAGAAAATGTAAAAAGTGATCAAAGGAATATGAAATCGGGAAGCATCTAGTTTACCGGTAAATTCAATTTTTATTTACCGTTTGCCGGAGAAACTATAAGTCGAACGACAATGAACAATTTCCTAATTTGCTAATTTGAAAAGGTGGTCTAATATAAGTTTAATCTGAACTACCATCTATCTAATCTCGGTTTTTAATTAATATTTGAATGCTTTATAAATATTGGGGCCCCAATAACCATGGGCCCCCCGCGACTGCGGGTGCTGCGAGTACCTAGATACGCCACTGTCAAGAAAAAAAGTGAGGAATTAAGACTTAAAATATAAAGGGCTGAAACCTCATGAGGTGGTCAGAACTTCGGTCTTGATTAATTCAACTCCCAAATCAATCCCGAAATGAGTCTCTTAAGTCAATCTTCAGCTCAACATCCAATTCAATGTACAAATCAACCTCCATTTCAATCGCAACATAATTCTAAACGCAATCACCAAATTAACCACCGACCAACCTTTAACAACTCACTTAACCCCAATACAGGCTAATTAAATCCTAGCTCAACTTCAACTCAACTTAGCTCGAACCAAATCTCAACCCTCTGCATATATACCATCATACCATCATCATCATCATACCACCATCAACATTGTCATCACAATCACACAATTCTTATATATAAACCATCAAATCATTAAACAATCATATCATCATACATTGATACCATCATACCGTCATCGAAAGTCAACTCAATTTTTAAAGTTTTAGAAATTCCTCTGTAGTAACTTTGACCCTGGTTATCATCTCTCAAGAAGAAGATGAATGTTTGATATATTTAGAATGACTTTTCTTAAGTTTAAAAAAATATTTCTGTAAAGTTTGGTTCAAATCGTTCAATGTGTGTGCATTTGTTTAAATGTCACACACATATACTGTACATATATGTATATAAAAACACTCACATTTAAATACAGTGAAACCTCATTTCAATGGACACTCAATTTAGCGGAATCCTCACTTCAACGGACAAACTTTTAAGTCCCTTGTAACTGAAGTTTTTCAATGAAAACCTCCCTTAGATAAGCTGACACTTTAATAGAGCGGAAACGGCCAGATATTTCTACGATGATACAGGTTTTACGAGTACAATTCTAATTGAATCTTTTACACTTCAATTTGTTCCTTTTACATTTAAAATAGAACCTTTAACATTTCAAATTGAACCTTTAGTATAAATTATATGTATGGCCAATTAGGATAGAACTTGCCTAATTTTTAGCCGGTTTTAGTAAAATCCGACATACATGATTGAAATGGGATTCTTAAATGATTTTTAGATGAAGTTATGGAATACGACAAAACTTTATCTAAAACTCATTCTAGAATCCCATTTCCATCACCGACATCAAATTTCATCATAATCGGTTAAGAAATATCCAAGTCCCATCCTCATTGGCCCTATTCCAGAATTTTATCCAAAAAACATTTTAGAATCCCGTTTCCAACGCATTTGTCAAATTTCATCATAATCGGTTGAGAAATAGGCAAGTTCCGTCCTAATTGACCATTTTCCAGTACTTCACCTACAAATCAATTTAGAATCCCATTTCCAATGCACATGTCACATTTCATCATAATCAATTAAGGAATAATCAAGTTTCATTCTACTTCGCCATATTCCAGAACTTCGTCTAAAAATCATTTGAAAATCCCATGTTCATTGGAAATGCTGGATTTCACCAAAATCGGATAAGATATAGGATCTAAATAAAATTTAAAAAAAAAACATCACAAATCCTCAGTTTAACGGACACCTCACAACAACCGGCAACTATTTTGGTACCGCCGATTTCGGTTGTACTGAGGTTTCCCTGTATATAGATTACTCAACTGCTCACTAAACCCTAATCCAACCCCAACTAAACGGCAACTCAAGCTTAATTCAACTCGCAAACGGAGCCCTACCCTACTCTCAACTCAACCGCAAACTAATATAAAAAATTAGTCAACAACTCACTGTATTCTATCCAACCCGAACTCAACTCCAACTCAACTTCAACTCAACCCGCAAATTGACCCGTAACTTAACCTTTAAATCAACCCAAATTCAATGCCCAATTCAATCATCAAACGAGCACATATAAAAAATTTCGTAAATAATTTTATACCCAACCCCAACACAACTCCAACTCAACTTCAATTCAACCCGCAAATGGACCTCTAACTTAACCTTCAAATAGTCGCGATTAACACGGTTTTGAGTAACACGGTAATTTGGCGGAATGTAATTACCGTGTTAATCGAGGGACAGGTGTATATAAAAAATTCGTAAATATTTTTACCATATTATATAACCAGGTATGTTGGTTCAATTCGTATGACAGGTACATCACTCTCTTGACGTACAGTTTCCAAAAGCTTTTCAAATCTCCCCCTTGACGATAGAAAGAGATTGGCGAAAATAATTCTAAATCGAACAAGCCATTCTCGAGATAAGATGGGTGCAGACATCCAGACAGACGGACGGACATTTTTTTTTTTTTGCGTTTTTAGACTCAGGGACTTTCAGAACGTCGAGAAAAGTGGTTTTGCATCAACAAAATGTTTGATCATTTTGGACAGGATTTTCATACTTTGGTCTTTTTAGACCTATGGGAAGGAACTCTTCTTTATCAACATACAACAAGATTTTACATTATAAGCAAATATTGAAACTGATTTGGACTTATGATATTCAGCTTTGGGGCTTTTCTTAAATGAAATCCACGAAAAAGCGCGGAGACATGAAGACAGGTTCCACCAACATGTGAACATTGAGGCAACTCATCTCCTAAGCAACACGAATTTAATACGCAGACTTAAAAGAACCAAACCTTTTGAGCTGCTGTGATTGTCAGTTTAAACAGCATTGTGCTGATCTAAAATCCACTTCAAAGATGTGGTTTACTTCAATTTACCAGACACTATGGAACGCCAATGGAAAAAAGCCATAGATTAATTTAAATTAGTAAATTAAGTCAGAAACAAATTGCCCATTAGTCCAGGAAACTAGATTGTAATTAGATAAAAAAATTAAAAAAATAAAAATCCAAGAGCTTTCTTGTATCATGTTCTGCACATAGTTTGAGACAGCAAATTTTTTTAGTTAGTACAAGAAATACGCGTGGTGAAAAATACGTCAAATCACAAATTTGGTATATAGGACCGGAAGTCGTGTTTAAATTTTTAAATTTTTATGTTTTCAATTGGTAGTCTTGATTAAAAAAAAAATTTTGTAGATCGTGATTTTTTTGTTGTTGTTGTTGTTGTTTAAAATACAGGGTGTCAAATTTTGAGAAAAATGATGAACATGATGTTGTGTTTATGACTATAAAAGGAAAAATAAATATCCTATATTTATGATATAGGGCTCGTTTTAAAGGTAAGTTAATACGAATTAATAAAAATATATAAAAATGGTAAATTCTTTAATTTCTTCATTTTCAAATTTCCCGCAAAAATTTAATTTTTGAATTTTCTCAATGATCGTCCAATTTTTTTTTTTTTTTTTTTTTAAATTTTACGCTCTTTAATTTTATTGAACATACTAAAAACTGCGCTAATAAAATTTTTCGTTTTCGTGCAAAATACGTTTAAGTATGACTGACTCTACCTATTTTGAAAATTTCAAAAATCAAATGGTAGATTTTTGGACCTCTTACAAAAACTCGATTTTATTTAATTTTTCCAGGTTAATTTTTTCACTCGTTTTTGTGATTCAAAATTAAATTTAAAACTAAAAAATATTGACACTAAAAAAATTTATTACAAAATAAGGATAGAAATTTAAAGATATTTATACGGTTAAAATTTACATATTATATAATCTTCACTATTTGAATATTTTTTACATTTTAAGTAGCCTTCTGTTGAAGGTATAACTGCATGAAAATCGCGAGTCCCTTTTATTGTTTTCAAGTTCTCTAATCTACTGCCTAGTTCGATTTGTTTCAATTTATATTCAGTATCTGAACAAAATTCAAAAACCATATCAGTTTTAAACGTTTTAGTCCATTTGAAAAATTCCTCCGCATTGGTTATATCACCATCATATTCTTTGGTGAGACTGGCTCTGGATGCCATTCTCTTAACAGTACCTCCTACTCCATCGCATTGTCCCTTTCCGTGAGCAGTTGCGTGAAAATGCCACTCACAATCAACTCCAAAATCCTCTTTGTGTTTAGTTATATTCATAATTTTTTTTTTATTTTTATAATGTGTTACTGCACCATCTGTGACGTAATAAATTTTAGATAAACAGGAATTTTTGTTTTCAAAAACTGCAATAATTTTTCTATGAACAAGTGAACTGCTACAGCGTCATAATGAAGACAATCTGATATTATAATGAAGCTGTAGTGCTGCAATATTCCTCTCTCAGTTAGGGTTTAGCGAATAGTCGCTTGTTTGTCGTTCCAATAAAACCCTGTGCTGCATTTTGCATTATAAACGCATAATTTTCTGCAAAATCACAAGAAACAAGTACCTCTGTTGGCTCCAGAGTTAACTTTTTATTTTTTATGAAATCGGATTGTGTTAGTGATATAAAGCAATGTGGAATCAAATTTTTCAGCTTAATTATGAAGTAATCCAGAAATTCGTCTAATGGTTTTGAATATTTTTCCAAGTTTCATCGGTCAGTTGAAACCCACTGACTAAACGATAATTCAGCATCCAGACAATTATTGTCCAAACAAAATGGGCAGTTCTCGCATTGCAGAAGATGTTGATCTTGGATCTTTACATAGTATTAATGAAATGCAGTCCTGGTATCGCGAAATGTTTTCATTGGTGACAGTTTCCATTCTAGTTCCATGAATAATTAATTTGACATTTTGATCTATTATGCAAACGCCAACTGTATGCGTTCCGATGCGTTCATCACTGATCCGTTTTCCAACTTTGGGTGCTGGAAGGCTCAGTGACCCATTCTTGTTTTAAATATTTTTAGCTGTCCGTACCATATATTGGGTTGTGTTGAATTCTTCCTGGATTTATTGTATAGTGAAATTTCAGCAGGGTAGACAGCAGCCGTATTTTATCACAATTTTTTCCCAAATGTCGGAATTTGATTTTTAGTTGATCCATGAATTCATCATAAAGACATGCCTTATAATGAATTTCCTCTGAGTGAGTCAAAAGAGGTTCTATTCCAGATACCAAAGATGTTGTTGATGTCGGTAATGTGGTAGCTAAATTTAATAATTTTTTCTGCTCATGATATTACCTGGATTCCAACTTACTTGGATATATAGGGGACATGCCAATGTCTGGTAATTTCTTATTAAGTTTTTCACGAACGAGAGCACTTTTATTTGGCATTCCTCACTTTCACTCATAGTCGAAATATTCTCGTCATTGACTGTTTATGATGTCTCCGGAGTAACAGGTGAATTTAATGAACTATTAAACGGTGATACCTCGTTTTCAACTTTTTAAAGTTTATTAGTCACCCGGTAATAACATGATGTACAAATCGATGAACTTTCAGTTACATGAATCGAGCGCGGCAAACAAGTTTTAATATAATTATTAACATTTCAACTCAGGAAACGGCTTACAACACTTTTTGTACCCAACCATTATTACACTTATTATTTGAAATACTTTTGATGTTACTTAAATAAGCAAATGATTTAAATAGAACTTCACAAGTTAAACTAACTGAAATATTAATTTAAACACTAGTTTATACCAAAAAATGTTAACAAAAACCACTGGTTAAATTTTATGTTGTTTTACAGGCCTACCTACCCCTTCTTTTATAATTAAATTTTTAAATATGCGTCATTTTGTTCCAAAAGATTACGTTATGGTTTATGTACCTGAACGTAATATTTTGGGACGCATTTTTAGGGTTGGAACTAATAAAATAAATGACTCATACCAAAATTTATTTTTTTACTAATAGCTTTATGGGCTATCACTAAACTACGTTACGCCTTTGTTTGGGGAAGGAGTATTGATTGTCGTCACGTTTAGACTGGGGCAGGGAGAATTTCATAAAAGCCGACGTCATGTAATAATAAGAAGTTACTATTATGGGATTTTACATATGGTATAATACAATAATTTGTAGGTATATCATTAGAGGCGTATTTCTTTAATATACCACTTACTTCATGTTCTTAACTGATTACATCATTGCTCACATATTCAGTTTTGTGACGACTTGTGATAAAGGAGTGAGAGAGACGGAGTTAACAATGGGCCAAAATAACTTGACGTAGTTTATGAACGGACGGTTACAAATTTTTTCCTCTTTGTTTTTTTAATTTTCTATTAGAAGTAAGAATATACTAAAGATCGACGAAATAATTTTAAACAATTACATTATCAGGTCGAGCGTAAATTAGTTAAAAATTGAAAATAACATTTACAATTTACGAAATTTATTTCAACAAAAGTGGATAAAACGTTGTATGGGGATAGCACTCGGGATAATGTCCCACTCGGCTATCGCCTCTTGGACAAACTTATCCCTAAATAACTATTATTAAATTACATTTTGAAAATTAATGAAAATAAAATTTTTGTGCTGTTAATTTGCTGAAATACTCTATGTACATTTTTTAAACAAAACAACTTCATTGTTTTCATTCGAAATTACTAAAACATCACCATAATATTGTCTATGACGAAGTAGCCCGAATTTTTTACTGAATTGTAGTAAGCGTAATTTTAAAATGACACTGCATTTTGTTTTGTTATTTGAAGATTTAATTTTATTGAATCAAATAATCATAATCTCCCTCTCTAATCCATTTAATCGCATTACATCTAGTGCTCATTTTTCATTATAAAATATTATTAACCACTAGCGGAGAAATTTTATTTCTCAGGCTACTAAAACACATAAATGATGCCTTCTACGACTACTGTCTTCCACCGTAAAAAACGCCTAGGCGCTTTATTCGGGGCAGCTGAAAATTTGAACATCTTGAAAATGAAAGAAAAAATTCAAATAAAACGCCCATTCAAATAAAACGCCTAAGCGCTGTATTTGGAAATTCGAGTACCACTAATGCTGTGTGCTTCAGAAGACTTTTCAAACTAATTTTTTCAAATTTTGAAGCTTTCGCTATTTCCTCATAGATGCTAGATGAAAAGTCAATTTACGAGGTTACTTTTCGACGAATTTTCAATTTGTATGACGTACTGTTTAAAACATGTAGTTTGCGTAGTATGTAAATGTAATTGAAAAACAAAAAAATTTCAGTTCCAGTGATTTAAAAAAAATCGCCCGTCATCGATTTTCATTATTCCAAATCCATTTCCCACAATGGTTCGTGCTTTGCTATGCATAACGTTAAAGTTTCTTTCTACTGCGGTTAAGTTGCCTTTTCTAACGAACGGTGTGATAATAGCTACCGGGTCTAATGAACATTTGTATTCACTGTCACCATCCATGAGGTGGGAATGTTTGTTTGCGATATAATTGACTATTCCGTTGGAATCTTTAGTCATGTAGAAGAACCCGAGTATCCACAACAAATATTAATAAATTTACTAAAACTGTCGCATACTGCCATTAAATTAATGATCTGCGGTACAACAATTTTTATGTGGTATCCATCGATAGCACTTAACGCTTTCGAAAATATTGAAGTGGCCAATCGTCGATTAAATTGTTCGCCGATAAGACTATATGAATTTAACTTGGCAATTTGACTAACTTTGGTGCGAGCTTTACAAACATCAAGAATTTTGTGAACAATTGTTCTCACAGAATATCTTGATATATTGAAAATTATACCAGTGACCCTATAGCCCGCTCTCCACTGGCCAGCCAATATAGAAACACAGAAACACGGAATTTTATTTAAAATTTGAAACCTTTAAAAGTTTGATGTTGAGCGAAGAGACCGCAAATTTTATTAAGCGAATTAGCAGACACTCAAGTGTTTGCGGATATAAGCATTATCATTAGAAAATATACATGCTTGTAAATTTCAGTTTTGTTATAGTTTCTTGTTACCTACAAATAAAATAAAAATAATACTGTAACAAACCTTCACAAATTAAATATACATATAAAAAGTTTAGTTTGGTATAAGGCACAGTTGAATACATTTAACCTAGTGACATCTATTTAAATATTGCATCAATTACTGGGTCTCACAAAAGTTTAGTTTGAAAAGTCTTCTGAGGCACACAGCATAAGAAAATAAAGATAAATTTTTCAACCAGGTGATTTTTCGGCATTTTTATAGACAAATATATTAATTGTTCATGGCAATCTCAATATTTTCGATTTGGTAAATCAGAAAAATACAGAGGCCAATCGCTCATAATATATCTACTGAAAAAAGTAGAAATATCTTCCCCCCTCCCCGTAATTTTGGCTGAAGGCCCAAAGAGTTATACCAATGTACCACTCTGCAAAAATGAGAACCCTCCATGAGTTCTTTCTATTACGGGGAGGGGGAAGATATTTCTACTTTTTTTCAGTAGATATATTATGAGCGATTGGCCTCTGTATTTTTCTGATTTACCAAATCGAAAATATTGAGATTGCCATGAACAATTAATATATTTGTCTATAAAAAATGCCGAAAAATCAACTGATTACAGACAGACAAATTAAATTCTTAAAACAAATTTTCAACGTAAATATCGTGTTATTTTCGTAAAACAAGGAGGAATATAAGGTACGTTTGCGCCAAAATTTCATGTTTTATAGAAAGGTAGCCTTAAAGCAACTCGAAAAAAATAAAAATTGGAAATGCGATACCTACCGCCCGAAAGCAAAGATTCTGTAAAGCTAAATGTGATTATTTTTGTCAGATCTGGCAACGAAGCTTTTTTTTTGTCCGATAGAGCATATGGTCCACTCGTCAATAAAACTATTAGATTTTTTAAACCCAATATATTTAATAATAAAAGCATTATAATTGTCATTTGTGTATTGGGGACACAAAATATAATGGATAACACATTGCACAAAATATAAACCAACATAGCTAATTGTATCCCTTATCAACTTGTAGGTAAGGAAAGGGGTCAATTCTCTAATTCTTTCCTTGAAAAATTAAATGAGTGTTCTGTGGGCCGATTCTTGATCCCTCGATTCCATTGACCGTATAGAATTATTTTGAAACTTAAAAAATTTAGTGATTAAATAAATCGAATTTAGGATTTTGTCGAACGAACTTGCTTTGCCTGTAAAGCCTGCGAACTGCAATAAGGAAGAGAAAGTTTGAATATGTTATTTGCTTTTTGTTGGAAATATTCTAAATTGTCTGCAGTTGAAAAAATATATGGCTTAGAGGCCGGAATCGAGCTTATAGCGTCACAACTGGAATCTTTCGAAGAGTATTTATAACGTTTTGTTGAATGGGTGGTGGTCAGCCCAACGAACCATTGTGTGCTCAAAATCTTTTTTTTTCATGGTTGTAATTAAATGTTGGTCTGTGGCTATAATTGAACTCAAGACCGGTTGTTGTAAGCAGCTTTATTAATGCTCTAAATTTGACGACGAAAATTTCTTCCTTCATAAAATAATTCTGAAAAAAGTTGTACGAAAACTCTAAGAAAAAATGATTTTTTTACATAGTATAGTAAGAAAATTTAAAAGTTCCATAATTTTTCCACCAACATCATTCTTCCTTCCAACCATGTGAAAAACACGAACAACCTATTACGGTAACAAAAAAATACAGATTTTTGGCCAAATACCTTGAAAAATATTACATTCTTGGATTTTAACAAGAACTAAATTTGAATTGGTTCGAAACTGTACGTTTGATTACACTATCAAGATAAACCTTTCATCACTTTCCGCGTTAAAAATTTAACAAATTGACTTTCAGAAATTTTACAGAAATTTGGAAATATTAACAAAATCTCAGAAATTCAGGTTTAAATATACTCCTCCAAGATATACATTCTCTAGAAAATATGAACATTCGATTGATTTTGACATGATTTTTTCAATTGAACATTCATTTTCTCGAGTCTTACTTTCGAGCTGCTGAACTTCTTACGACACAAATAAATAATAATCTATGAATTTTTCCTCACATTGTTACGACGAATTATTCAAGTTTCGAAAACAATTATAGTAACTTAAATAATTTAACTTGAATAAAATGCTCTGGGCGTTTTATTCGAATAAAACGCCCAGTAGGTGCACTATTCGTTTAAAGCGCCTAGGCATTTTTTACGGTGGAAGAAAGTAGTAGTGGAAAAACTTATTTTGTTTCTGAAGTACTACAAATAATAGAATTAGATGCATATTTTAATTGTTTTGTTGTAGAAGAAAATATTAATAAAAAATATGAACGTTTTAAAAGATGTGATTTAAGGTTTCCACCGTTGCATTTTATTACATTACCAGATAGTAGAGTTATTGTAAAGCTCAAAACACCTTATTATTAATTGTTTTATTTCTAAGTTTTCAATGGCAATCTGCATTATAGTTGTAAAGTGAATAAAATAGGTTATAAGAATTATATACATCAGTTTAATAAGGTTTTGATAAGCTATATTATTTAATTAATGAATTAAATAAATAATTAAGGATATTTAAATTAATTAACAATAAAATTTTATTCTCTGATTTCAGAAATTATTGTTTCCAACTCAAATTTTTTTTTTTCAAACCACTAAAGTTATTCATTGATTCAGCAAAACTATCCGTTGCGTAATTAAAGAATTTTGATTTGTGTTATTGCAGAATATGAGTGTATGACTGAAAATTAGTGAAAACGTTAGTTGATATTTGACTACTTTTTATAAGATATGAATTAAAAATGGTGATTTATGTTTGAAGAATTGGAGCCAATCTTAGATACTCTTTGAGTACCTTTGGAACCTGAAAATATTCTTAATAATATATTGGAAAACAATATACAGTCTACGGTCTCAAATTTGTGCGTAATTTTACGCATTGTATTAACATTACCAGTGTCCATATATTGCGTCCGGAGGAAGCTCGTTCTCAAAGTTAAAAATTATTAAAAATTATCTAAGATCAACGACGATGCTAGAGGGGAACGACTTGAAAATTTAGCCGTAAAATCAATAGAACATCAGATGGTTGACAATTTGAATATGAATGATATTATATCTGAATTCGCCTTAAAAATTGCTTGATTTTTATTTCGCTAAGGCTGGAAACACACCGAATTAGTCAAAACGTTTTTGCTTCGAGTAGGCAAGACGATTTCTCTAAACATAGTGCACATACAATCAAACAAATTGTTTTTAGTCAAATTGTCTCGTGTTGCTTTATAGGTTGGTGTGAATTGATTTCAAAGAATACAAAATGTCGTCGGAGTTAGAGGATGATTTTGTATTATGTGCATATTATTTTATATATAAATTTGATAAATATGTATATTGTTGTATGTATATTGTAATTTAATACAATTTTTTTTGTACCATAAAAATCCTTATTAATTTGATTTATAAAACGGCGACCACGAAACGACTACAAACACTTTTTTTTTGATTCAATCAGTTTTGCCTTGTGTTGCTTTGATTTGTGTCAGTGTGAATTAACACATTGATTTATGGAGTATGAACACCTTCAATCATGTTTCATTAGTCAAATTTGACTTAACACAATTTTGCTTTATTATGTGTGAATGGATTCATAAAGCACAATAAAATGTTTGCCGTTCTATGTTTTATGAAACAAAATGTTTGACGTAAAATTGTTTTGCCTGATTCAGTGTGCATAGCGCTATACAATCGTATGCATTTTGGCCGCAAGTCGCTTTAAGACAAGAAAAAAACGTTTTGTCTAATTCGGTGTGTTTCCAGCCTAAGCTAGTTTTCTTTAATTCAAGGGGCGGCCGATAAAATTTTTGCACACAAGCGGTCATGTATATAGTTAGATCGATTATTATTGTAAACCACCATAGCGTTAAAAAACAAGTTGATAATAAAAATTTGCAATGATAAAAAATTTACAACAAAGCATGCTATCGCCAAGTCATTCAAATCCATTAGCTATAAACCGTCAACTACTCGTATATGAACATGAAATCACAATGCAGAAAAAAACCGGAATTAAAAGATTAGATAATAATAACACTCGTAATTTTCTATGTATTTTTTTTTTTTTGCTGGTAGTTGTGGTTTTGCAAATTTTTGTTTATTTTAAGAAACAAAAAATACGCTTTAATGCAAAAGTGGGGTTATGTCTTGAAAATGTTTTGAAAATTTGCAAATAAATTACGACAATCTCTAAAGAACAAACAAAATATTTGCATGCAACATTAATTTACTCGTATTTGTTGCATGTTGCATAATGTTTGTTTTGGAAAAACTCGAATTTTTATTAATATTCTAAATATAATGGCGCGGTATTTATTTATTTATTTATTAGTACATACAATAAAGAAGCTTACCAATTCTTTAGCCATTGTATAAATTAGTGTTAATTAATTCTTTTTAACGCAACAAACACAATAAATTATTTATTGTGAATAATATTACGGCACTCAACAAACAAACACACTACACACAATATTCTCAATATCACTGTCAAACTATGAATTCGAAAATAAATTTGTCTAATTTGTAGTTTGTTGAATGAACCAAATTATAGTTGTGAATTCCTTTACTTCTTACTTCGTTTTTTTTTTTTTTTACTGTTTATATAGGAGCGATAAATTCAAATATGTACTGTACATTTCACAAGTACTCATTTGGCAGTGTATAGGATGTTTTCATTTACATGAATGCAAATTAAAACCTTTGTATTGATTATTTTTCATTCTTTGTAGAAGTACATTGTGTACATTCATCAATCAATGTAGATTTATTACGTATAGAGGTAAATGATTTAGCACGGTTGATTTATTTGCAAATATGTACGTATACGTATATGTAGTATCTAACAGTTTTATAATAATCAGATTTTGGTTCCAAAACAAACATTTATAATTTGTTGGAACGATTTGGAAGGCGAACACAAAAAAATATTATTTTTGGGCATCGAAATAAATATTTTGAGCGACAAAAATAATGAATTCAGTAGTAAAATGTGAACAGAAAAGTTCGACAACTTATGCAGAAATCGACCGAAGATTTTACCGTGGCACGGAAAAATTCTGCACATCAACTACTTAAACGGTACATGCCTGTATTTTGTAGTACATCTGATAAAAACGGAAGGACCTCAAGCACCGAATTGATACGGGATCAGTAGTGTTGGTCGAAAAAAGGACGGTATAGCATAAGATTATGCGTTGATTGGCAGAGGTTTTGGATCGGATACAGACTGCCGGATTAAAGTTAAGCCCAAAGAAGTGCAAACTATTCAGAAACGAAGTAAAATATTTGGGTCATATGGTAACGACCATAAAGGAACCGTAAAGGACTGGCCAATACCTAAAAATGTACACGAATTACGAAGCTTTCTGGGATTGCGCACCTGTTATAAAAGCTTCGCCCAGGATTCGCCAACATCGCAAAGAGTTTACACGAGTTCACCAGAATGAACAAGGCATTCGAATGGAAGAATGACCACGAAACGAATGTGGGAAAGCACATATGGCAAAGTGAAACAATTGTTGCTGGTGCTACCTGTAACATAAAGTAGTGCACACCTCTTATTATAGTAATGTAAATGATAAGATGTGTGCATCCCTGAAATAAGTTCAGTGGTTTTTGAACAAATAAAATAAGTCAGAAAAAGGCTGGCATTGAGCAATAAAGTTGTCTTTCATTTATTAAAATATGTATATATATAAATCATAAAATACTGAAGTGATCGTGAAAGTAAAATATAATAAAAAGACGAAAAATAAATAACATGGTGTCAGAAAAGGGTTTGAACTAAAAATTTAAAGTAAAAAGAAGTATATATATATATATATATATATATATATATATATATATATATATATATATATATATATATTTGGCGAAGCAAATGTGAATACAAAAAAAAAAAAAATACACATGGCTGATAAAATGGCGCAGACACATACGACATTGGCTCCTTATGTGAAAGGAAATAGTTTTAAATTATGGCTGCAACAATTTACCATTTATCTAAAGGCTAATAGCTTAAATTCAGTTAGCAATGCACGGAAAAACGCGTTGTTACTACAAATGATTGGGATTGCCCATTTGGAGACTTTTAATTCGTTTGGGATGGACGATGAAGATGAAAAATTTGATGATTTGTGTGTAAGGTTTGATACCCATTTTACACCCAAACCGAATCAAACTCATGCAAGGCACATATTTTTTACGATTAAGCAACAAGCAACGCAAACATTCGAAGATTACATGACGGATCTTAAGTTAAAAGCCAAATCGTGCCAGTTCGGTGATTTATCAAATGATTTGGTAAAAGAAATTTATATTTGCGGATTGCGGCCGGAATGAGGCTATAATAATTATAACAGTAATAATAGTGGTGGCAATCAGAAAGGTAGCTACAGTAAAAATAACAGCAAAACTGCTAGTTTTAATGATAATAATAAGGAATACACAAGGTGTGGTCAAATACATAAAACAAAATGTCCGGCAGCTTTTTCAAAATGTAATTTTTGTAGGAAAATAGGGCATTATGAAAAAATGTGTTTTCAAAAAAAAAAAAAAAAAAATTTTTAGTATTGTTAATAAGACCGAAAGTGATGAGTCAAATAGTTTATTTATAGGAATTATTAAAAATTCAAATTTACTATCTAGTTTAATAATTAAGATTATAATTAACGGTGTAGAATTAAAAGCTTTAGTAGATACTGGAGCACAAGCAAATGTTATTTCGCTTGTTACATTTGAATCGTTGAATTTAGATGAGAATATTATTGAACGATCATTGACTGAGTTAACGTCTTTTGCGAATGAGAAAATTTGTCCTTTTGGAAATTGTAACGTAGAATGTCAGATTAATAATCGCATAGAAATTTTGAAATTTTTTGTTGTGAATGTAAACTGTGAAACGATAATTGGCATAGAATCTAGTTTCTCACTGGGTTTAATAAAGAAGACGTTTGTAGTCGGGCAAATTGATTTGTTACAGTCAGATATTTTTGAAGGCATTGGCTCTTTACCAAATATAGTACATTTGACGGTAGATCCAAATATTAGCCCCGTAATAGAACCTTTGCGTAAATTTCCCTTTAAATTAGAGAACAAATTGAAAGAGGAATTGAATCATATGGAACAAATCCAGGTTATTGAAATGGTTACTAAACCTTCTGATTGGGTAAACAGCATCATAGTGGTAGAAAAGTCAAATGGTAAATTACGAATTTGTTTAGATCCCAGAAATTTGAACAAGGCAATCAAAAGGTCCCATTATCCTATTCCCACGATGGAGGAGATTCGAAGTAAATTAAATAAATCATGTGTATTTTCAACACTTGATGCAAATTCGGGTTTTTGGATGCTTTCATTAGACAAAGACAGTTCTGATTTGTGTGTATTCAATATTCCCTTTGGGCGTTATAAATTCTTAAAAATGCCTTATGGAATTAATTCGGCGCCCGAGATTTTCCACAGAATAATGATGGAACACTTCGGAGAACTTCCTGGTACGTTGGTATATATAGATGATATATTGGTATATGGAGAAAACGAGACAGAGCATAACAAAAATTTAGAAAGAGTCCTAAATAAAGCTAGAGAAATAGGGCTTAAATTCAATAGGGAGAAATGCAAATTTAATCAGGACGAGGTTAAATATTTAGGGCATATTTTTGATAAAAATGGTATGAGAATAGACATTGCGAAAATAAAAGCAATTAAGGAAATGGCGATTCCAGGTAATATCAAGGAACTTCAACGGTTTTTAGCAATGGTTAATTTCTTAGGTCGTTTCATTCCAAATTTGTCTGATAAAAATGAAGTTTTAAGGCAGCTTTTAAAAAAGGATAACAGTTTTCTGTGGGATGAAAATCATACAAGTTGTTTTAATAAATTAAAGGAGGTTATAACCGAATCTCCTGTGTTAGTGCATTTTGATCCGGTAGTACCTGTAGTCCTATCGGTAGATGCAAGCCAATTCGCCATGGGAGCTGTAATTTTACAAAATGGAAAACCATTGGCATATGCGTCTAAATCTTTGACAAATACGCAGAGAATATATGCTCAGATCGAGAAGGAACTTTTAGCGATAATTTTCGGTTGCGAAAAGTTTCACCAATATTTGTACGGTAACAGGTTTTTGGTTGAAACAGATCATAAACCCTTAGAAACCTTATTTAAAAAATCGCTAGCATTAGTACCAACTAGACTTCAGAGAATGATGTTGAGGATACAAAAATATGATTTCATAGTGAAACATGTTCCAGGCAATAAAATGTTTATTGCGGATACCTTATCGAGATCTCCAGTATCTACTGATACTGAAGATTATAATGACCTAGATGGTGCAGTACAAATACATGTCAACTTGATTTATAAAAATGTATCACTGACTGAGTCAAAGCTAGAAAAACTTAAGGAAGTTACTAGTAAAGATCAAACTAGTCTAGAAATTGTTAAAAATATAGAGTCAGGATGGCCAGATAAAAAGGCAAGCACAGTAGACTGTGTTAGGCAGTATTTTAATATCAGAGACGAATTGCACTTAATAAACGGTTTAATATTTAAAGGTACGGCAGTGGTGGTGCCTCAAGAATTAAGAAAAGAGTTTTTGAAGCTTATACACGAAGGTCATTTGGGAATTGGTAAGTGTAGAGATTTAGTGAAAGGTAATATATATTGGCCCGGTATTAATATCGATATAATTAATGTAATCGAGAAATGTGAGATTTGTCTCAAATTTAGTAAAAATAATCCAAAAGAATCGTTAATACCACATGAAATACCAGAAATTCCATTTGGAAAAGTCGGCATTGATTTATTTGAAATCAAGAATAAACATTATATAGTGGTAGTTGACTATTATTCGAACTTTATTGAAATTGCACAATTAAGTAATATGACGGCTCAACAAGTGGTGTTGCATTTAAAATCTATTTTTGCTAGACATGGTATTCCATTAATCATAATTTCAGATAATGGTCCACCATTTAATTCAGAAGAATTTAAAACATTTGTCAGTAATTGGGACATAAGTCATAATACAATTAGCCCATACCATTCTCAATCAAATGGCTTAGCAGAAAGGTCAATACAAACGGTTAAAAAATTAATTATAAAATCGTAGGAAGAACAAGTAAATCCTTATATATAATAGCTTTACTAAATCTACGTAACTCTCCAAAAAATGGCTCTTTTTATAGTCCGGCAGAACTTTTAATGTCAAGAAAATCACGATCGAAAATTCCCACTCTAACAAATACTCTAAAGCCTAGAATTACTGATGAGAATCAATTTAGACAAGAGATGATAATAAAAAATGAAAAAATATCAAAACAGTTTAACAAAACAACAAAAGGTTTGAAAGAACTAACAGTCGGCGATAAATGTCTTTATAAAAAATTAAAAACGGATAGTTACTGGTCGTTCGGTAAAATAATCGAAAAATTGCCAAATAGGTCATATTTGATCGAAGATAACAATGGTAGAAAGTACAGGCGAAATAGATATCTTGTAAAAATCAATAAAAATAGTTTAAATCAAGAACGTAAAGAAAACTTGCAAAATTCAATAACAAACAATGAACAAAGATTATCTAAAAGGGTTATTAAAGCTCCAAACAGAATTAACTTGTAATATCAAAATGATAAGATGTGTGCATCCCTGAAATAAGTTCAGTGGTTTTTGAACAAATAAAATAAGTCAGAAAAAGGCTGGCGTTGAGCAATAAAGTTGTGTTTCATTTATTAAAATATGTATATGTATAAATCATAAAATACTGAAGTGATCGTGAAAGTAAAATATAATAAAAAGACGAAATAATAATTAACACTACCGAAGGATCGGATTGCGGAAATCCTAAAAGAGTACCACGGAAGATCAAGTGGTGTCACCTGCGAATTAGTAAAAAACTAGCCAGGAAAGGCAAATGGTATGGCTTCATAAAATCACAACCCGCAACGAAAAAGGTTTTACCACCGAAGCTACACCCAGCATGGGTAAGACCTTACACTGTCATCACAAGGATGAACGACATGGTTTATCGGATACGAAAGGGACATCGAGATAAACCGAAGGTGGGGCACTTAGAGAGGCTAGCCCTGCACAGAGGAGGTGATTTGGATCCTGTTCGGGATGAACAGGCTTAGGTGAGGGGATGAGCTACACTTATTCTTACTCGAAAAGTCATGAACTTTCTACAAGTTTGGTTTGTGTATAATAAAAGGCGAACGAGATCGAATTAGAATCGTTAATCTTTTTCAAGCGAAAGTATAAGGATTAAAAAGTGAATTAAAAGTGATTTAAAAAGTGAATTCAGGACATTTATGACGTCATAAAGACGCCATAACATTCATCAATAACGTCAAGCAACCATATACAAGGTTAGTATAAATTTGATTGCCCGCTTGTGAACATCAGTAAAGAAAAGTGATGAAATGAGAATCTCCCCCTGGTATGCCAGTATACCTTATCCAGCAGCGGTGGAAACTGGCTAGGATTCAATGGACCGTGAAATAAAATTGATTACAGAAACGAATACTAGAAGAAATAATAACACAAACCGGCAAAATAAATATCGACGCTTGGCTATCGTACACGGACACGAATCGGAAACTGGAACGTCAGAACTCTATTAGAAACATCAAGGCTAGCACAAATGGAGAAAGAAATGAAACGCTATCACATTGAGATTCTAGGCCTTAGTGAAGTCAGATGGAAAAATAGTGGTGAAATTAATACAAGCAATGGAAATTATATGATATTCTCAGGTAGAGACGACACACATGAGCATGGTGTGGGCATTATTAATCACTAATAAAGCGAAGAAAGCATTGATGGAATGGAAGCCAATTAACAGCAGAATAATAATGGCAAGATTCTATTCGCAAATAAGAAACACAACTATCATTCAGTGCTATGCCCCAACCGAAGACGCAGATGAAATATAGCGAAAGATGAATTCTATGAACAATTGCAATCCACAATAGCAAGAACGCACAGGAACGACGTCAAAATCATACAAGGAGATTTCCACCATCATGGGTAAAAATGCATTAGATTCTGTGCGAAACCAAAATGGAGAAAGACTAGTCGACTTCTGTATCACAAATCAATTGTTCATAGGCGGAAGTAGATTTCCACACAAAAACATACATAAATACACATGGACATAACCGGATGGAAGAACCAAAAACCAGATTGATCATGTAATGGTGAATAAGAAATTCCTCACATCTCTACAAGATGTCAGAACAATGAGGGGCGCAGACATACACAGCGATCACCAACTAGTAATGGCACAATTTCAAATGAAGCCAAGCCGCTGTAAAAAACATGCAACAATAAATAGGAGGAAATTTAACACAAACAGATTGAAAGATGCTGAAACAAGAAATATCTTCAATGAAACGATCCAACTCAATCTGAATAATAATATTAATGAAGCCACCAGTTTACAGCAAAAATGGAATCAAGCTGAAGAAGCCTACTTCAAGACTGCCACGGACGTACTCGGCTGTCAAGAATATAATAGAAAACTCTGAATAAACGATGATACTTGGAGGAAAATTGAGGAACCCCGTCAACTTAAGTTACAACTGCACCAACAAAATACGGCAGAGGTGAAACATAGATACGTAGAAACAGCTGCTGAGGAGGCAGCAGGAACCCAAAATATGCGAGCACTACACCAGTGTGTAAGAAAAGTCACGGGAAAAATTACAAACATACCACCTATAAGGGATGCAAATGGTCAAGTCTTAACAACGGACGAAGCACAGTTAAGGAGATGGAAAGAATATTTCGGAAAAGACGCCACCACCAGCACCAGACATCTCCCATCATTAATTGAACACAATAACGTAACTAGCAGCACCCAAATTCCAACGAAACGGGAAGTTAAAAGTGTCATTGAGAGGCTAAAGAACAATAAGGCTGCTGGAACAGATAATATTACCGCCGAAATATTCAAAGGAAACTCATCTACAGCTGCTGACGCATTAACATCAATAATCCAAGACGTGTGGAATTCTGGTGAAATACCACAAAAATGGAACGAAGGCTCGACAGTCACAATCCCCAAGAAAGGTGACCTAAGAGAATGCAAGAATTGGCGAGGTATCTCTCTACTCAATACAACAATAAAGATACTCGCAATGATCATGCTTGACAGAATCTCACCTACGATCAATGCAAAATTAAGGAACGAACAAGCTGGTTTTAAACCAGGAAGAAATTGCACTGATCACATCAACACAATCCGTATTTAACACGATAGATAGAAATGCAATATGGCAGACACTTTGTGAAATGGGCATCGCAAAGAAATTAATCGAACTCCTACAAGAAATGTATCGGGATGCTGGAAACCGAGTTCAATATAAAGGCAAACAAACTGAAACATACTTTAACACTTGTGAAGTAAGGCAAGGATGCATACTCTCGCCAATGCTGTTTCTGATCGTGCTGGATAGTGTGATGCGAAAACTAGATATCACGTCCCCTAACGGCATCCAATGGGGATTAACAGATAAACTCAATAATCTGGACTATGCAGATGACATATGCCTGCTCACACACAAACATTCAGACATGCAGCAGAAAGTTCAACAGCTAACAGACCTAGCTAACGAAGTTGGTCTCAAGATAAACATTAGGAAAACAAAGGCAATGAGACTCAACTCGAGAATAACCATACCAATACACACCAACAATGTAGCAATAGAAGATGTAGACAATTTCGTATACCTTGGTTGCACAATAGCAAAAACAGGTGGGACAGAGGAAGATATAAGCAAACGAATTAATAAAGCCAGGTACATTCAACATGTTACACAAAGTCTGGAATACTTCCGTCCTATCACGCAAGACCAATATACGAATGTTTCACTCATGTGTGAAATCGGTACTACTATATGGATGCGAGACATGGAAGCAAACAGGGAAAATCAAAATGAAGTTAAAAGTGTTCGTAAACAAATGCCTTCGACGATTACTGAAATGCTTCTGGCCTAACACCATAACGAATATCGAACTGCATAGGAAAACTAATCAGTCAGACATTGAAACCGAAATAAAGAGACGAAAATGGAGATGGATTGGCCACACACTGTGAAAATCACCAAGTGATATAACGAAGATGTCATTGGACTGGAACCCGGAGGGAAAAAAGGAAAGTCGAAAGACCAGCAATGACGTGGAAGAGGACACTGCTAGCTGAAGCGAAACAAGTCGAAAAATCATGGGTACAGATAAAAGCAGTAGCCCCAAACAGAGTAAGATGGTCCAGCCTAGTAGACGCCCTATGCTACTAAATTGGAGATAAAGGAAAAACAAAATGACGTCATAATAATCAGGTATGGCTGATGACATTATGACGTCATAATAATCAGTTATCGCTGATTATTATGACGTCATAATGTTTACCTCGAATACTGGAGGCGGTGTGGTAGTAGATCGATTGAATGCATCATCAGATATTGGTGTTGTTGGAACGTTATAGCAGCTCCGTTTCTTGGCTGTCGTGAATGATTTACAAATAGACGAACTAACAAACCAGGAGGTCACATATCAGAACTGTTTATTAGCATATTGAAATGAGCATCCTTTAATCCAATTTAAAAGGAAATGAAGGTAATGGGATTGTCAATTATCCGCCCCTTTGCAAGTAATAATTTGCAATCCACTTCGTCAGACAAGCAGTTTACGTTGAATGTAGCTAACAACCTTTTCTGGTGAAACGGATGGGACGATTCCGCTTATATACAAATATTTTTTATTGTTGGCAGGAATAACGCCAGGGCCAGAGTACATTTCACCAAGATCTTCTTCAGGTCAATATTTTCCGCGACTTCAATTTTATAAAATGTTTATAGCAAACATTTCGAATATTTCTTTATCGAGTTAATGGCAGCACGCTCAATGCCACTGCAGTCGTAGTGAAATTGCTTCACGCAAGAATTGCAAGACACAGACAGTATCCGAAAATGTAGAACTAAATAATTTAGAACAGCCATTACATGACATTTTAATAATTATATAAAATAGTGTTAAATCTGTTAAAATTGTTATGATGATGGAGAAATACTCTTAGGTGCAAAAAATTCGCACATTGATAATTTTCAACAAAATTTCAAAAATATCAAAAAATCCAATGTTTTTTTAATTTTCTTGAATGATGATTCAAAGTCTATTTCAACACCTATCCAGTGGTACCATTTTTGTACTTATACCGTGTCAACAAAGTGATTTTTGGCGTCAACATCTGAAGTACACGTATTTTGTGAATTTATCAGCACGAAAATTAGTGGTAAAAATCGAATTAAAACATGGAAATCAGTAAAAAAATATTTTTATTAATAAGAAGTACTCCCTCTTCTAGCCCGAAAGACAGCTTCCATTCGATGTTTCATCGATTTCACCAAAGTTTTCACCAAATCTTGAGGTATCGCCTCCCATTCCTCTGCGATCGCCTGTTGCAACTCCTGGAGACTCGTTGAAACAACATCTCTGGATCGAACCCTTATTTTCAGCTCGTCCCATAAATGTTCGATGGGATTGAGGTCCGGGCTTCGAGCTGGCTACTCCATAACAGGCACATACACTTCTTGAAGGTACCGGTACATACCAGCTGTATGTGGTCTCGCATTATCCTACATTAACACGAAGTTTTCACCAATAAAACCGGCAAAAGTTACGACGTAGTCCTCGAGTACTTCCTCAATGTACCGTTGAAAAGTAAATCCTCTTGATCGACAGCCAGTATTCGCTCCGTAGATGAACACAAGATCTGACTTCGCATCCAATGACATGCCCCTCCAGAACATGCATGATCCACCGCCATATGAGACTCGATCTTCAATGCAACATGGTGCAAATCGCTCTCCTGGTCTTCTATACACTCTTCCTCGCCCATCCTTGCCATGTAAACACATGCTGCACTCGTCAGAGAACATGA
This sequence comes from Tipula vernalis, assembly GCA_958295665.1. Classification (NCBI taxonomy): domain Eukaryota; kingdom Metazoa; phylum Arthropoda; class Insecta; order Diptera; family Tipulidae; genus Tipula; species Tipula vernalis. The sequence goes on along the minus strand of OY282559.1, from coordinate 294,812,841 downwards.
CTGTTCTCCATTTTTCTTCTGTCCAATCCAAATGCGCTCGAGCGAAATGAAGGCAGGCTCGCCGGTGGGCTGGGGTCAATTTCGGCCCGTTTGCTGTTCTATGTGCAGTCAGATTATCTTCTTGAAGTCGTCTTCTAACTGTCCACCGACTGAATTCGGATTCACGAACTTCTTGGAGCCGCTGTCCCAGTTGAACCGCATTCAAACGACGATTACCCACCGAAGTAGTCACAAGAAAGTGGTCATCACGCTGTGTTGTAGCACGAGATCGGCCAGATCGTTGTCGCCATCTGAAGCCGCATTTGTGGAACGAGCTGAAAATAGGGTTCGAACCAGAGATGTTGTTTCAACGAGTCTCCAGGAGTTGCAACAGGCGATGCAGAGGAATGGGAGGCGATACTTCAAGATTTGGTGAAAACTTTGGTGAAATCGATGAAACATCGAATGGAAGCTGTCTTTCGGGCTAGAAGATGGAGTACTTCTTATTTTACTTTTTAATTTTTGTTGAATGTTAATTAATTCTTGTAATTTCTAAATATGCTACCGGTCTTACGACACGTTTAAATGTGTTTTTTATTAACACGTAGAAACATTTTAGTATTTACGAACGGTAATTCAACGAAAACCGGCTAATAGACAGAATTCTATTTATTTAATTTTTAATTTAATATGTTCCGAAGATTGTAAGAGAATTCAATTCAGTTTCGAACTGATGAGCTTATGATTATGAAAAAATCAATCTTGTCTTCTCTGATGAGAAGATTGATTTTTTCATAATCATAAGCTCATCAGTTCGAAACTGGATTGAATTCTCTTACTTCTTATTAATAAAAATATTTTTTTGCTGATTTCCATGTTTTAATTCGATTTTTACCACTAATTCTCATGCTGATAAATTCACAAAAAACGTGTACTTCAGATGTTGACGCCAAAAATCACTTTGTTGACACGGTATAAGTAAAAAAAATGGTACCACTGGATAGGTGTTGAAATAGACTTTGAATCTACATTCAAGAAAATTAAACAAACGTTGGATTTTTTGATATTTTTGAAATTTTGGTGAAAATTTAACAATGTGCGAATTTTTTGCACCCAAGTGTAGTTTAGAATGGGCTTAATTTAATTGTTATCACTTTGGCTCAACTATATTCTGTTGATGCGAACCGCTAAGTGGCGCGTCACAATTTGCAAAATATAATGAACATCAAAGTACTAATAACGGTAGGTGCAGTACAAGATGGTTTAATTTTTATTTAGCTTTTGATTACATGTTCACATAGACTAAATCTCGTATTACACGGGAAACCCTAAATACACTCTGCTTGAATCGCTGAGTTTTTTAATTTTTTTTGTGACAAGCTGATCACCGAGGAGGTAAAAGTAATTCGAGTAATCTGAATCCAATGGTGCTATAGTCCCATTTCAAAATTAGTCCCCATTTTTGAGATATTGCTTTCGACATGTTTTAGCTCAGAGTCTAAAATGTGTCAAAATATACATTCATTTTCACGTTGATAGCTCTTGAGCCATAACCACAACCGTCCATCCTCAAGTCTGGCACGTATTTCAGCCATTCTTTGTCTGATTCGCTCGTTCGCTGATGCCCGTTCTTCCTCAGTTTGATCCGCAATTACTCGTCGCAGTGCTTCCGCCCCGCAAGTATGACGACCTAAGCTTGATTTTCTACGAGGCATTATTTTGATGAACTAAACATATCTAATCAATTTAATCGGAAATATTTAAAATTCTAAGTGACAGCAGTTGTCAAGAAGCATGCTGTGCGGCAAGATCAATGTTTAGTATTGCGTGTGTTGCTGTTACATTCAACAGATGGTGCTGTTTTTCAAAAAAAGCATGTTTTACCTGTCACAGGCGTGTTAACGCGTATTCGAATACAATGTTATGTCAACTTTCGGAGATTTAAGAGTTGGAACAAACAAACATTTACATTTTTATTAATATAAATACTCCTTGATCAAATTTCTAACAAACACTCAAAGAGTGAGTGACAAAACCAAAATAGTTGTGCTTTATTATATAAAATCTTTTTGTTAGTGATATTAGTACACGAATAAACAACAAATATGTGTTGTTAAAAAGTAAAATAAAAACGCGCTTTTGTTTAAATCTGAGAAAGTTTAGGTATGGTTCGCCCGGGGCGATATGTTGCGATCTTACTCTATTGGTATACATTTCTATACTATCCCATTCCATTGAAATCGGTAAAGTATCGCAAAATAAAAAAAAACTGAATTAAATAAGCGTGATAGAGTACTATTTTATTCTTGCAAAAATTCATATCATTTCAACATTTTTATTGATCGAAATATCAAGCCTAAAATCATACGTGGTTTATAGATCCAAAGATTTGACCAAGAGCCTAGTCTACTCACCACCGATAAAATTTCTAAGGTTGCTTCTCAGGAGCTGAGCCTTAGTGTAAAATGTAATTAGCCTTTTGTTGAAAAATATAAAACTGCGATTACCATTGTAGACCACTGCAACGACTACCTAGTACCTAGGATGGGTTGTTTTGGTAATAAATATCTTCTAAATACCTTGTAACACCATGGTGCTTCGTAAGGATAACTTGAAATATGACTACTTCTTCATTCACATTTGCAATTTTTTTTAGAAATTTTGTGTAAAATACAACGTCAGCGGTTTAGCGACAGTCCCGGAACATTGCTTAAATACAGTGCCGGTAGTTTAAGAGTTAATGTAAAAAATGTTGTGATACACATTTTTAATTCATAATTGGCGCTTGAGCATCCACCGAAATTATGAAGGATGTACATGTCTATAAATGCTGGATACAACATATATCATCAAAAAACTGTAGACCTACGACTTTTAGAGAGACTAAAAATTTCCCCAGTCGTATCTATTGCCACGCCAAATAACAGTCAAGTTTTAATATCCCTTCTATAACACATAGACGGCTACTATGTAAAACATCATATTGCACTGATTTTTTGCAACAGTAGAAGAAGTCTAGAGTTATACATAGAATAAATATTAAAACTTGACTGTTTCCTGACGTGACAAAGGATACGACTAAAGGGAAGCCCCAAGCGTTAGTTAGGCAGACTTTTGGCAGTTTCAAGTTTGTTTTTTTTACATTTAACAAGAATAAGGACCAAGCTCAAGAAAATTGTAAGAACGGATACGCACGCCAATAGTTATAAAATTAGTACGATATGTATCTAATTCAGATGCTTTAAAAATTACGTCCACCGCGCGACCATCTTTGTGTGATATGTAAATAAATTAAAATACCTGATAATTTATCGTTTATTCGTTATTTCAATTCGTTTCAACCTAACATTCGTTCTATTCGGACGTGTTTTTTTTTATTTCGAAGTGTAAAGTGAAGTGCATTTAATTTGATTGTGTACCTTCATACCATCGTACCATCATATCATCATCATATTCGTACCATCCTACCATCATACCATATAATCATACCATCATAGACTCAGGCCATGTATCATCATACCATCCAACCATCGTACCATTATACCGTCATACTATCATACCCTCATACCATTACACCCTCATTCTAGAATAAATACCGTCATACCATTGTAAGTTGTATCATATATACAATCATACCATCACACCATTCTCAATCCATCATACCATTACATCATCATAACATCACACAATCATACTGTCATATATACCGTCTTGCCATGGTATCATCATACCATCGTACCGTCATACCATCATACCATTATACCATCGTACCAACATACAATCATACCATCTTACCATCATAGGATCATACCCTCATACCATCATACCAACATACCATTATACCATCATACAGATTTTACACTTCAAATTGATCCTTTTACACTTAAATTTGAACTTTTTACATTTCAAATTGGACCTTTTATTTTCCAAATTGAACCTTTTACATTTCAAATTGAACCATTAACAAATTATACGAATGGCTAATTAGGATAGAGCTTGGCTATTCCTTAACCAATTTGTGCGTTGGAAATGAGATTCTAAAATGATTTTTGGACAAAATTCTGTATTATGGTCAATAAGAATATAACTTAGCTATTAACCGATTATGATGAATTTTGATGTTTCCAACGAACAGAAGGAAATGTGACCCAAAAATTATTTTTAGACGAGGTTGTGAGAAATATGTCAATATGGATGGCTTCTATAATGTTGTCTATTTAGGTTTCTATGAATCATGCTGTTGTTGAGGTTTCTTTAAGACAGCCTAAACATACTATTTCAATTGCTAAACGATCAAGATTATCTCCGTAATATACTAATAATATTCAAGTTCCATTAGAAACTTTCTTGCCAATCCTTCGCTTTACATAAACATTGGCTTAAGTTTTCTGAGTATTTGCTGTCAAAGCGGTAAGTTTGGCCTTGTTTAGAAAAATAAAGTGTGTAGCGGACACGTGCCTCAGCATTGAAACTAATAACGATAGTGCAGAGTTTCGGAATTAGAAGTATTATTTTAAATGCTCATTCCCAAACTCGAATTTCATTATAATCGGTTAAGGAATAGCAAAGTTAAGTCCTACTTGGCCATATTCCAGAACTTCATCTAAAAATCATTTTAGAATCTCATTTCCAAAACCGATATTAAATTTGCCTAAAATCCGTTAAGAAATATGTAAGTTACATCCTAATTGGCCATTCATAAAATTTGCATAAAAGGTTCAATGTGAAATGTAAAAGGTTCAATTTGAGGTTTAAGATATTAACAGTGACCTTTCTTAAGTCCTAAACAATATTTGTGTACAGTTTGGTTTAAATCGATCAAGGCGTGTCGACTTGTTTAAATATCATACACATATGCTGTACATACATATAAACTAAACACTAATTCAACCCCAACTCAACCCCAATTCAACCCGCAAACGACCCCAACTCAACCCTCAACCCAAACGCAAACTCTATTTCAATTCAACCCTCAAACCAGTACATATAAAATATAGGCCAACTGCTCACTATATCTTAATCCAACCCCAACTCAACTCCAACTCAACTCAACCCGCAAATTGACCCCTAACTTAACCTTCAACTAAACCCCAAGTTCAGGTACATAACAAATTGGTAAATATTTCTATAAGCAGGTGTTTTGGGTCAATTTGTATGGCAGGTACCCGACCCTCTTGACGTACTGGTTCCAAAAGCTTTTCAAATCTCCAACTTGACCATAGAAACAGATAGGGGAAAAAATTCTAAATCGGGCAACCCGTTCTCGAGATACCATGGGTACAGACATCCAGACATCCAGATATCCAGACATCCAGACGTCCAGACGGACGGACGGACATTTTTTTTTTTTGCTTTTTTAGACTCAGGGACTTTCAAAACGTCGAGAAAAGTGGTTTTGGACCCACGAAATTGTTGGTCATTTTTGACAGTATTTCAATACTTTGACCTTTTTAGACCGAAGTAATTGGAATTATAATGCGTGCTAACAGCATTGGTGAAAAAGGTTGCTGTTTGTGCAATACTGATGGCAAAATAGATAATTTCTTCATGAGTAAAGGAGTACTATGTGACCGTGTTGCACGTTACTCTTATGCTGGAGCAAAACCAAAATCAACTACTGTTGTAAAATGGGCTACAGAAAATGTTAAAGGTCTGTCTTGGTTCTGCCAAAATTGTGAGCCGAATATAATGACCATATTTAAACTAATGGAAGCCCTTACAAATAAAATTAATAAGTTGGAATCTTTGCTAAATAGTATATCATCCGAGCGGGTAATGACTAGATCAAAAACTAGTAAAAATTGGCAAATAAACCCGTAATGCCTCCAGCTCAAGTACCTACATTATAATTCCAACTAAACAGCAGGACGACTTAATGGTATTAGAAACCCAGGATATAAACCCAGTTATTTCTAAAGGATACTGATATTATCAGTCATGCTCCTCTCAACACCCGATATCATCTGTAAATGATCCAAATTCATTCATCAGTTACTGACGAACAATTTAAAGGTTTCATCAATTTCAAATTTCAACTAAAGACCCTTAATGCAATTAGAATGGTACCTAAAGCCAGAAATAGTGGCCATTACGATTATGTAACATATCGCCTCAGTATTGATAAGAATCGTTTGCTACTTTAATAAATTCTAAACTGTGACCGCCTCAAATCACATAATCGTATCGTAAAATACCTTCACATTTAAATTAAACGTAGGCTGTTCTACAGATGCTCACCAGGTGGAAATTGATTCTTTAACATCTAAAAGTGAATCAGAAATATCTACTAAATTCAAAGATGTGTTAAGCGTTTTGAATGGGGGCTTAATACACTTCTTATGCAGCAAAGAATATCATAAGGTGCAAATAGTGAATATCAATAATGAAACAAATCTTGTTGAAACTCAGACTGAGGAGGAGATTGATTCATCGCAACCTAAGAATAAATCTTTTCTGAAATCTTTAAAATCCAAGTTACTGGCAAAGGAAGGTTGCAAAACTGTTTACAATGAGGATTTTATAAATGGATATGCTTTTATCGAGCGGGTTTCTTCTCAACCATTTGATTATGCTGAACCTTAAATCACCTGTTGGATGAATAGGAATTATTTAACAACTTCATCTCTCATGATTTGCGTTGCTATGCAAGCCAAACTAGACAAATATCTTCTAAAGGAATATTTGGCTAAGTAGGGGACGAAGGTAAGTAACTACTACTCTAAATCTATCAACGCAGTTACAAAAGTCTACGAAATTGAGGGTAAACTTGTTATTGTTGTTTCTCAACAAGATAAAACCAACTGTACAGATTTAATTTATTTGTTGGATAATTTGAAGACATATTTGCAGCAACTTTATCCTTACTCTTGATAGTAATTGCTATGTAGACAAGTTGAGGTTTGCCTTTCATTATGTTACAAACTGCTCTTGCCCCAATATCAAATGGGTTTTACATATATCGTTCAATATTTCAAGGCGTTATGAAAGAGCTTTATCGTCTCCAGCCAAATTTTTGAAAATTTGTCTACCATTGTGAACGATCCTTCAGTTGCAACCCCAATTTATGCTGATACATCTGCTGATTCCTACTACAAGAACTCATTGTTGGAAATAACGTTTCCCATAAAACATTCAGTATCTGATAAAGACATTCTATCAACTTTGAAGGGTTTTGGAGACGGAGTTGTATGCAACGATTTTAAATCAACACTAATACAACACATATCTATCAACCAGCATGGGTTTATGCCTGGTAGGTCTACATCTAATAACCTGGTCGAATTCACCAGCCCATTAATAAGGGAGATAGACACACATATGCTATCAAGTAGACGTAGCTTATACGGATTTCATATTGATTGTATATGTCATCATAAAGCAGTCCAAAGTCTATTTGCATTTGGATTTTCATTAGAATACATTAATTGGTTCAAGTCATACTTAACAAACCATATCTACAATTTGTAAAAATTGGCAATCAAAAATCCAACGTTATCAAAGTGACATCGAGTGTTGGCCTTTCACAGTTATAGTTTTTATAGCCCCGTAGATACTAATGCAGACACTACCACTAACTAATTTGGACGTGACATAGTTCTCCGAATTTCAACTGGTTTAACAACATGTAAATCACATGAACACACCTAATTCCCAATTTTATTTTTATTATTTATTATATATATTATAACTGATTTACAAAATAGTCACATTTAAAGGGATGTAACCCGTTGGTTAGTCCAATTATATTATCTTCTTTTTCCTTGAAGCCTTCTTTCGGCGATAGGGTTGCTGTTTTCATGTTCCTGCGTGTTTCAAGGCAAGCTTAGTAATTTGCTCGCTTACGTATTCCATCCTTAAGCTCCGATGAAGATCCGCATTTCTTACGTATCAAGGTGCATCAATCATACTCCGCAGAACACTGTTTTGGAATGTCTGAATTGGTCTGACGTTCATCTTAGTACATCCCCAGAGCTAGATACCTTACGTCCATATAGGATTCCGAATTTGTTCTTCCTTTTTCAAATATTCTTTCCACTTTAACTTTGCATTAAGAGTCATACTTAAATATTTGGCAGTATTGGCATATGGAACGTGTTTTGAATTAATTTCTATTGGAATCCAGTTAACATTTCGATTAGTGAATTTGATGTGAACGGATTTCATTTAAACATTGCTTCAACATTATCTACAGTTGCCATTATCACTGTATCATCAACAAATGGTACAATAGTTCCTTCTTTTGGTGTTGGTATGTCATTTTTATGTAGTAGGCACAAAATTGGTTCCAACACGCTGCTTATGGTACTCGCGCTTCGTTTTTATAAACATATTTTTTTACTCGAACAGATTTTTTTTCTTTCCGACTTCAGTTTGGTTTGTGATTCTGTGTAGTTGTTCTATAGTGGGGTGTTGTTCTCAGAATCCAAATTAATGTTATGAAATAAGATTTCTGTCCCCTATTAACGGTTTAATTCTTTTAAGTAGCAATTTTTCAAACAGCTTACACATCGTTGGCAATAAATAAATTGGTCTATAAGAACTTTTGTGATTAGGTGGTTTGCCTGGTTTAGCCTATCATTATTTCTTCTGCAACTTTCTATTGACGTGGAACATATTTTAACCGGAATGATGTATTGGTTATATGAGTAATTTTCGAGGTAATATACGATAATGCAAGACCTCATGTTGTGAGTCGTGATTGAATACTTGGCAGATGTAAATATTTCGAAGATGCCATGGCCGGCAAAAAGTCCCGATTTGAATCCTATAGAACATGTTTGGGGCATTCTTGGTAGAAGAATTCGGTCTCGCATTCCAGCACCGAATACGATGAGACAACTCCGAAACGCGCTCTTAGAGGAACGGGAAAATATCTCACAGTGCGATATCCAACAGATTATCAAAAGTATGGAACGCAGGATAATAGTGGCTGTTCAAGCTCGGAGGGGGGGAGGGGGAAATACAATTTTTTCAACTTTGGTCATTGTTTGACTTGAAAAATTCGAAAAACCCCAACCACATGTTTAGAAAGAGTAGACCTTCCCCACATTTTCTAAGATTGTTTTGAATGACCTAGAATTTGGTTTTTGTTTCAAGTTTCCAGCTAGTGCGGTTCAAAAGACATTCGCATCAAAAAATTTGTTTTAGGCTGGTCTGTTTTCTGTGCCCGGTGAGTGTAATCATTTTTAAATTTTTCAACATCGATCGTACAATTAATTAGTGGAACATTTCAAAATCGACTAATTTGTGGCTAATAAGGTTTAAAATTTCGTAAAATCAGAGACAAATTATAAGACGGTCTGTACCAATACATTAAATGAAGCTACTTCAAAAATTAACTCACAGCTGAAAAGAGCCTATAAAAACAAATAAAATTGAATAAAACTAAATTATTACATAAAATATTTATATTATTTTTGTTAGTTAATTTTTGAAGTAGCACCCATTAAATTATAACCATTTAAAACAGCAAAATATTCCACTAATGAATTTGATGATCGATATAATGTTTGTTGTTTTAAAATAATTAGCAAATGGTTTATTGACGACCGATTCTTTTTAGACGCCGTGTTAATCATTTTGATTTGAAGATACCTTTCCTCCATTGTTTTCAATTTTAAGCTCAAGCAAAGAAAGTACCTTTCGAAACACAAAAATTTAAAATAAATAATTAAATAAAAATTTCAAATTTAAATGCAAACAAAATACAAATTTTTATTTAAATCAATTTTACATAATTCACTTTTTACATTTGCTTTTGAGGGAAAATTTTATTTTTTTGTATTTTATTTTTTAATAAAATATATATTTCTTAAAATTTATTTTAATTTTATATTAATAATATTTAAAATAACTTATAAAACGAATTAATTCATTTTCTAATTTCAAAAACATTTCAGTAATAAAGTAATAATATTATTTTTATAATTATATTTATAACATATGTAATGAAGTTATTTTTACCGCTTCAGCAGAAATTTGTGTGAATATCTACACCCAAGATAAAACTAAATTAACCAGAAAAAATCCAACCAGACAGAACATGTTCAGGACGTTAATAGAATTCAATAAGTTTTGATAAAAAATTCTTATAAACAATAAAAAAAAAACATTTGTAAATTTATAATCGTAGTGTTTTGAAAATGCCACAATTTTTCTATTAATCATCGAAGTTTCTACTGGAAATCCAATATTTTTACATAAAAATGATCAAATTAAACATTTTAATATACAAATTTATACTGTTATCATTAACACTAAATTAAAATTAATAAAAAACAATTCAATTAAATAAAATTATAAAACGTTTAAAAAGTTAAGATCCATTTAATAAGTCTTGCATTTCTTGATCTTTAGTATTTTCCATGTATTGCTCCAATTCCTTATCTAATTCTTCTTTGCTTTTTGGTGGTTGATCGCTGGAGCGGCCTGAAATAAACCAGACTTTCACAGTGAGCAAAATAAGATCAAACATACACAACGTAACAAGTTTAGTAGAAAAGTTTACAATTTATTAAACCATGAATACTTTCGAAAAAAGAAATCAATTTGATATTTTTGAAAAATCGCGATATTTTGGTAAATTTGATTTACATTTTACTATTACACACGGACAACTCGTACTCCAATACCTTCAACTTCGCCTTAATACATACATATATATTTGTTACCCTAATTTCCTGGCGGGTTCTATGGAAAAAGCTGATTTTTTCACAAATTTGGCGGTTATTTACGAAACAAATTAGTAAAAAAATCTTTTGGTATTAACGGATCAAAATGGCTTAAAATTCGTTGGACTCGATAATATGAAAGGCTATTTGGGGTGACATGTTCTACCATCACTATTTTCGATATTCGATAGGTTTTGTATCTCTTTTTGCAAGAATAAAAGTGTACGCTATTTTGCTTATTTTATTACGTTTTATTTATTATGCTTTCGACTTGTTCGATTCATCGTACTATTTCTTCACCACTTCATCACCAAAAATTTTGTTTTCGATACTTTATCGATAACGATGGAATTAGATAGTATTGAAAATTATACTAATAGATGGAGATCGCAATAGATAAAGCGTAATTGAGAAAATGAAGAAAAGAGATACAATGTTCGATCGAACATCGAAAATAGTGATGGTAGAACATGTCACCCTTGGTGTCATTAAAATAAAATGAGCTTAAACAAAATTAAGGAGATGTAAAAGAAGGCCACCAGGCACACTTTTCAACTAACCCAGATGTGTTATACAATATAAAATCCATGCCAATGCTCTGTGAAATAGATTTAATTTTGTAATCTTTGTTTTATAAACGATTTTTACAAGCCACTGCTGGCCCTTATCGTGTCAATAATACGACCTCATCGGTTTCAACCCCGAGATAGCTCTTCATATTCACCCCAATTCCCATAGTCTTATCAATTCAGGCGACGTGACTGAATTCACGCCACGTCGTATGAAAATTAACATGCTTGAAGTCGGCTCAAGTAACACGACTGTAACTATAAGATGTCATCCAAATTACAAAGAAAATCGTTTTAGAACAAAAAAGTATTAAACAACAACCTATTGAAACAAGTAAACAAAATTACACAATTAAAAATATTTTTAAAAAATATTACGACTGAATTTGGACATTAGCAGTGGATGTAGAGGGTACCAACCAAGAGGCAAGACGATCATTGATACCTTCTCCCACACTATTATCTTGAGTGAAAAGACATCCCAAGTACTTGAATCAAATCACTCCCTCAAATATATAGTAACCTCTGCTAGTCAATTGCGTCACGGTTTCTAAAACCAGTGGTGAGATGTTCTTAACCATCACTATTTTCGATGTTCGATGGTGTTCATGACCATCTTTTCAAGAATAAAATTGTAGACCATTTCGATTTTTGAATTATGCATACTTTATTGTTATCTCAGCATTAAACATCATTCTGTTTCTACTTCCATTCATCACTCTTTATCACCCAAATTTTGGTTTGAAGCACTTTGTCGATGTGAAAAAATGAAACAGTATATGTAGATTTATTCTACAAGAATGAGAAAGCAATAAAGAAAGCACAATTCAAAAATCGAAATAGTATACTATTTTATTCTTGAAAAGAGAGGCATGGACACCATGAGTGATGGTTAGAACATCTCACCACAGAGATTCGACATTTTACGTTTGACTCGTTGATTTTGAGATCAAAAGCTGAAAATTATACTAGCGAATCGATTAACTCCTTTACTCCGTTGCCATACAGCCGAATCACTAATGTTCGCTTTTTTAAGTCAAGTAAATCAACTAAATCTAAGATTCGAAAAAATTTCATTGTCGGTACAAGTGACAAGTGACACGACTAAGGGAATAGGGATGTAAATTCAAGTGACGTCTTTCGTATAAGTGACTTTAGACGTAACAAACGACTAAGAGAATAAAGCTGCGTTTTTTTATTCGCTCCGGATAGCTGCTATCGAGAGCCGTCATATAAAATGTGGCTCCCGATAGCTCTCCTTATAAATAGGTAGAGCCAAATATTTTATATATCAAGTTTTCGCTAAACAATTGAATTAAAAATGATAGTTTGATGTTAAATAAATTTAGTTTACCAATAAATAGCGCGTCAAATTTAAATTTAGGTGTAGAAAAATGACGGCTGTCGATAGCAGCTATCGGGAGCGAATAAAAAAACACAGCCTAAGAAAATTGATCTGACCTGACGTGACTATAGCCATAAAAAATGACTGATGATTTTATCTTTTTTGACATTTTGACATAACATATTCCTTCGAAAAAAATAAATTGATTTTTTTTTATCCGGATCATGTGAAACAGTATTTTTTGCAAATAGAGAATTTCTTCGTCTGAAGATGAAGATGAAGAACTTGTTTCGGTTGACGATGATGAAAAAGACACTTCGTTTAAAATTTCATCCATTATAATTTTTAAAGGACACAACTTGAATTAAACACCAATTATTCACAAATGAAAACCAAACAATTAAAAAATGACAAGTCAAATCGAAAATGACAGCACTATAACAGTACTGTTTAGTGCATTTGTAAAAAGAGCGGTAACTCTACCAAAACAACTAGAGTAATCGAAATTGCACTGATGCAGCCACCAACAACTCTACCAAAAAAACTAGAGTAATCGAAATTACATTTTTTACACTGAGTGCAATGTTTTTTGGTTAATCGAAAATCACATAACAATTGGATTTTATCCAAATTTCACAAAACCATAGAAAGGTCAAAATTAAACAAAAATAAGACGCTATTTTCATAAAGAATTTGTGGTTATATTTTGATGCGAATAGTTCCGTTTTAATCTAAATTAACATTTTTTATCTTTTTACGGTAAGGATTTCACAATACAATATGTAAAATGCTGTAAAATGAGTAAACATAACCTCGCTTTTTTATTTGTTATTTTTTTCACCAATACAACTACAAATAAATCAGTTTGTTTTTAATATTTTTGGCAAATAAAAAAATCGATTTTTTTTTTAAATCGAAAAAATTTAACATTAACCGTTTGTTACGCCTAAAGTCACTTTGTACGAAAGATGTTACTTGCACCCCAATTCCCACAGTCATGTAATTTCAGGCGACGTGATTAAAGTCGAGTCACGTAGCATGAAAATTCATCTTCTTGAAGTCGATTCAAGTGACACGATAAAGATGTCGGCCAAATTACAAATAAAATCGTTATAGAACAAAAAAGTATTAATTTAAACAACAAGTTAATTAAACAAGTGAACCAAATTACACAGTTAGAAACATTTAAAAAAATATTAGGACGAAGATTTCGCTCTTCCATTTTGTTGTAGTCGCCTGTAACTTACAAAATTCAAGTGACATCTGTCGTATAAAGTGACTAGGCGTAACAAATGTCTAGGAGAATAGGAAAGTTAATGTAAAGTGACTACAGTCATGAAAAATGACGTGATACGACTTTGGTAATTGGGGTGTTAGTCCTAATATTTTTTAAATGTTTTTAACACCTCTATTCCCTTAGTCACAGAAGAAAGATTAACCACAATAGTCATAACGCTGTTTTTGTATGGAAAAATTTGGACTCATTTTTTTGACCTTGATTTGCCGAAGGTAAGAGAAGTTGGGTTATGTATTCTTTGGTTTACTGGTTTTTATTTGAAATAATAAAAATTGAGAATCCTTAACAGTATAGTTAGTGAAATTATTTGACAAGTTTTGTTTTGACAGCATAATTTGTATTAAATATTCAAAAAATTCATAATATTCGAAAATAATTATACTTCAATGTCCAAAAAAGAAGGTAAGATGAAAAAAAAATTTGATCCACGCAATGTCTATTCTAGTTAATCTTTCTTATGTGCCTTAGTCGTGTCACTTGTCACTTGTAACGACAATCAAATTTTGGTATTCTCAGTCGATAGATGTGACAAAAGTTGTTTAAATTAATACTTTTTTGTTCTAAAACAATTTTATTTGAAATTTGGCCGACATCTTTATAGTTACAGTCGTGTCACTTGAATCGACTTCGAGAATATCAATTTTCATAGCGACGTGACGTGACTCAAGTCACGTCACCTGAAATGACATGACTATGGGAATTGGGGTGAAAATTTCGCTCTTCCATTTTGTTGTAGTCGCCTGTAACTTACAAAATTCAAGTTACATCTGTCGTATAAAGTGTTTTTAGATGTAACAAACGACTAAAGTTGAATTTGTTTCACCCAAAAGCATCAAAAAAATTTATGTACATCGAAAACCATATTCTTTTCGTCAAAAAACCAATGACCATCAATGTTTTTTCGAAATTTTGTATTCCTAAATTTCGCCTTGGCTACTAACACCAACAAAAACAGAAACGTCAATTTTTAGTTTTCAAAGTTGTCAATAAATAGTATTTGTGTCTCGATTTTTAATCATTTTAATTGTTGGTTTAATTATTTTATACCCCAATTACCATAGTCGTATCACGTCATTTTGCATGACTATAGTCACGTCACATCAATTTTCCTATTCTCCTAGTCGTTTGTTACGTCTAACGTCACTTTATATGACAGATGTCACTTGAATTTTTTAAGTGACAGACGACTACAATCAAATGGAAAGGCGAAATTTTAGTGGTAATATATTTTTTAAATGTTTTTAATTGTGTAATTTTGTTCACTTGTTTAAATAAGTTGTTGTTTAAACTAATAGTGTTTTGTTCTTGAAGGATTTTATTTGTAATTTGACCGATATCTTTTTAGTTACAATCGTGTCACTTGAATCGACCAAGAATATCAATTTTCAAGCGACGTAACGTGACTTAAGTTACGTCGCCTGAAATGACACGAATATGAGAATTGGAGTGTTAATTGAATTAAATAAAGTTGTCAATATATAGTTTCTTACGCCTCGATTTTGAATCATTTTAATTGTTGTTTAATTTTAATTGTTGTGTTTAATTTTAATTGTTGAATAAAGCACTCGACTAAACACTACAAAAATCGCTTCGAAATTTTTTAAACGTCAAAATCAAATCAAGTAAAACCAAACTGGTTTATATTACCAATCCAAACACAAAACAACATCAATTTTGGTTTCATGTACATTTCACACCACAAAATTTACATTGATTTGAAAAAACGAAAAGAATTCGAAATAAGAGAATAGGGAAAATTGATTTGACATCACTACAGTCAAGAAAAATAACGTGATAAGACTATGAGAATTGGGCTAACTTGGATACTTGCTTGAAAAACAATAAAATTCAAAATAATTCCAATAAAATTTTTCTCAACGAAGTTTTTCGGTGGCGAATCTTTAATGGTGTGGGGTGGAGCTTCATTTTCGGCATCCACTGAGCTTCATACAGTAACTGACGGTTCTTTAAACATTTTAGCAATACATTACGGATATCTTAGAACCATAAGTTGTTTGCCCTGTGTGGCAACAAGTTTCTTCTGATGCATGACAATTCAAGACCTCACGTTGCTGGCAATGCGAGGGTGTATTATGAAGGGATTGATATTCACGCTATGACATGGCCATCTAACAGCTCGGACTTTACCCCTTCGAGCATCTGTGAGACCTACTTCAAAGATAGTTAAATCTAGTTAAGTCGATATCTGGTGCAAATTTGTAACCAAATTCATCAAAATCAAATTAGACGTTTAATTTCGACCATGAGTAAGAAGCTGTAATTTATAGTAGAGTGGGAAACACACATTGAAAATCTATGATTAAAAAATGTTACTGTTATTATGTAATCAAAAAATCTGTTTTTTTCAAACTACGACTGCTTCTTTAAAATGAGCCAAAATATTTTTTTTCTGCAATGAATTGGTATTGGTCTAAATCACACAAAAACCCATGTAAAGATTTCAATAAACTCAATTCGACTGAAAAATAAATATGTCACTCAAAATAACAGCAAAATGAGTCATGTTAGTAAGTAGTTATTGGATTGATTTTTCTTGGTGAATCGAAAAGACATTAGTTTCAACCCTCCATTTTGAAAATGGCTTAAAAATTATTTAATGTCGAATTCTTTTCGTTTTTTCAAATCAATGTAAATTTTGTGGTGCGAAAAGTACACGGAACCAAATTGATGTTTTTTTTGACGTTACTTACAACAACAAAAATAGAAACTTCATTTTGTATTTGTCAAAGTTGTGAATATACGAGTTTTTTGTGTCTTGATTTTAAATCATTTTAATTGTTGTTTAATTATTTTAATCGTTTAAATAAAATTTTCAATATAAAAAGTTTTCTCCGTCTCGATTTTTATTATCCTTTTGTTTGTTTGTTGTGTTTAATTATTTTAATCGTATGAAATGTTTTCAATATAAACAGTTCTTTTCCGTCTCTTATCCTTTTAATTGTTGTACTTAATTATTTTAATCGAATTAAATAAAATCAAGGCACAAAAACTCTAATTGACAACTAAAAATTGACGTTTCTAATTTGTTGTTGTAGTTGATTTATGAAAAAATATACATTTCGTAAAATTGATGTACATCGAAAAAACATTGATGTTTTTTGGCAAATCGAATATGGTTTTCGATGTACATCAATTTTTTTTGATGTTTTTTGGCGAAAAGAATTTAACATAACTAAACATTAAATTTTAAAACTTAGAAAAGTCAAAATAGTAGTTTTTCAGGTTTTGTTGGAAAACATGAACAAGCTGGATATAAACCTATTTTTTCAAAGCTGAACAGACAACTTGTGCGGGAGGATAAGAAAAACCAGATTATTGGGTTACAGCGAAAAACTTCCACATCGTTGCTGTAGTTCTATCTTGGTATAAGCAAAAACTTTTTGTTTTGAGTAAATTCACTTTGAAGATCTAATCAAATATTGTTATAATTAAACGACATTTGAAACATACGCTTACGCTTTTCTTTTTTCTTTGGAAAACGCGAAAATTGGCCGAAAAAAACGTGATTTTGGACTTACACCAAGATAGAACTACGCTGACGACTTATGTACCTAACATGCAAACATACACTATTACATACTACCCATACATATATACATATTATAGAAACGGTTCAATACTTTACACTTTCAAGTCGTAAAACCAATTAATTTACAGCCATAAATTAAACGGCAATAGATAAACAAATTGTTATGCTTATACAAATGCAAATTTTCTGCCTTCAGTAATATATTTTATAAAATTGTTACGGTTGAGCAAATCTGACTGATTTTTTCCATTTTTGCATACTTTTTAGAACTTACCTCTAGCATTCCCCCGTCCTCTTGTGGTAGTACCGCGTCGTACTCCGCCACGTCTTTGTCCACGTGTACTATTATTTCGTCCACCATTATTAGGTCGGCTTCTGGATCGGGATCTTTGTCGTTGAATTTGTCCACGAGGTACGGAACTAAAATTGAATTCCAAAAATGTATTTAACAAAATAATTGTGCTGCCTTGCAGATCATCAAATTTTTCAATAACTGAATAAAATACCGTGTCCTGGATCTTCCTCGGCGTGCCTGTACATTATTATTATTATTACTTGCTCCAGAATTTTGAACGCTTCTTCGGAATACCCTGCCTTTAACAGTACGACCTCGTCTTTCCCGAATAGCAGCAGGTGCATTTGTACGATTAGCTCCTAACCTTGAATTAACTGAATTACTTCTGGTCCTAATATTTGACCGGCTACGACTTCTGCTTCGATTATTTACGGTATTATTATTCGTTCGGCTAACACTTCTATTCCGAATATTTGAGCGGCTACGGCTACGACTTCGACTACGATTTTGTGCACCATTTTTAGCAGATACATTAGAATTACCATTTGAGCGCGTTCGATTTCGTGGTTTTACATTTAAATTTTGCTTTGAATTTGATCGTCGCAAATTATTAAAATTATTTCTATTCAATGGTCTTCGCAGTCCAGGACCACCGCGACGATTTGTTAAACTACCACCACCACCGCGGCGGTAACCTAATCGATCTGCTATGGATACAGAATTTCGTCTTTGTATTGGCTTCTGAATTTTATCAGCATTCAAGCTATATTGGAAAAACCAACAATCAGAAAAATATGAATTTGTTAAATAAATTGCATTTTAGATCAGAATTTTTTTTTTAATTAATTACGTTGCTATTGCGGCAAGACTATTTGAGCGTCTTAATCTGCCAACTGATTTAGTATTTATAAAGTCATGCATCATTTTTGTGTTATTGCCAACACGTTGCTGTAAATTTCTTCGCAGACTCCTTTTCTTTATTTTCAATGCGGCCATTATTTTACGCCGTTTTTCCAACTGACGAATAAGTTGAGTATTTTTAGCAGAACCCTTAACTGCAGTATCAGTAGATCGCAGAACATTTGGTTCACTCGATGAAAGCGTTTGGATCAACGTAAATCTATCGTTTAACGATATATTGGTTGAATTATTTACATGGATTTTATTTAGTGATGATGACATTGTGCCAAAATTATATATTACTATGCGATTTCCCCTTTTACTATATTCTAGTAAAAAAAATTAAAATGAAAATTGCACAAAAGTGTGACTCGATGGTTTTAAAATAGAACGGAGCTCTATTACAGATATTAAATTTTTTTATTATGGTTTTCCGTGTTACAGATTTACATACTTATGACGACGCCTGAATTGTTCAGATCTGTGAAGATAAATTTAAATATTTTGTAAGCGACACATGGTAAAACTACTATACTCTATATTGATAATACCTCTTAAGTAAAAATATTTTTTTAATTATTTTATTAATCACTTGAACACCAGTAAGACCAAATCACAAACTTTTTATTAAAATTTTTGGAGAACAATAAAAATGTAAAATGGCGTAATAACACCCAGAAAACATTTTTGTAAAATCATGCTATAAAACATAAAAAAGCCTTTTAATACGGGTTATGCCGGATGCACACCAAGCAGATAAAACAGAAACATCATTTGGAAACATAACAAAGCCAAAATGAAACCTTATTTTGAAAGCGAGACAAAACTGAAACTTACGTGCACACCGACAAATGACAAACAAAAAATATATTGACAGTTCTTTTCATAAACCAAAATCAAATATGTATACCTAATTAAATGTATTCGAAAATATGTAACCGATTTTTCATTATCAACGGTTTAAATAAAAATACCAAATTTTCGAATAATCGAATTTTCCGGACATTCGAGATCTCTTATAAAAACGCAATATTACAGTATAATATTTTTAGAAATAATGTTTTTTATACAAAAATTATGAGAGAGAGTAAAATCCAAAAAAAAAAATAAATAAAAAAAAATGTTTTTTTTTATAGTTTTTTCTGATTTTTTTTGTTCTTTTGTTTCGTCCGGATAATAGAAGTTCCGAATAACAGAAGTCCGGATAAACGAAGTTTATCTGTATATGCTGCGAGCCGAGTCGAGTTTAATCCAAGTTTAACTCTCACATATGAAGTCGAGGTATTTTCCAACAAACTATGGACTGATATTTTGCACAAAGGGCGAGAAGCGAGTTTTCATTTAATTTCTCGCCTTCCAATTTTTTCTGACAGTTTTTTTTCGATTTTGCACAAATAGACAAAATAAAAGGCGAGAAAATTGAGCAACTTTAATTTAGTTGTCAAAAATACATTTTATTGACAAGTTTGTTTAGATTTGTGTCGTTGATATAAATAAATTTGTAAAAAATTATGCTATTTAAAATACATAAATAATTAATTTTATGTAATAAAAAATAAAAGTTAGTTCAACATTTAATTTCAGGTTATGTTTCAAGTGTGATATTTTTTGTCGATAGCACTGGAAATGTTATGGTGTTTGTTAAATTATCAATTATATGATCGTTTCGTCTTGTTCCCTTCTGTGATATTCGGCGGTGTTATTTTCTGTACTTATTCCGTATGTTCACTGATGGCCTTTTGACAGTAAATATCCGGATATTTTTTACAGATGACACCCCCGCTAACTTCACTTTAATAAAATTACCGGATTTTGTTTTATGACATGAGTGAACAACTTTTGTATTTGACTTGGTATTTTAAACGTCAACATCACATTTTCTTTTGATTATTTTATTATTTTTTATTAATATCATTGTTTAAATCGTAGCTTTTCATATTATTTTAATTTAAATTTTTCAATTTGCAAAAATTTTGGAATATTTTACGCCGATAAAAGAAATAATTTTTGGTTGTCGTTTTGGTTGAGACGGAAAAACCTGTTTATATTAAAAACTTTATTTAATACGATTAAAATAGTTTAAAATGATTAAAAATCAAGATACAAAAACTATAATTGACAACTTTGACAACTAAAAAGTGAATTTTCTAATTTGTTGTTGTAGTTGATTTATGAAAAAATATACATTTCGTAAAATTGATGTACATCGAAAAAACATTGATGTTTTTTAACGAAAAAGTACAAGATTTTCGATGTACATCAATTTTTTTGATGTTTTTTGGCGAAAAGAATTTGACATTAAAATAAGTATGTTCTTACAAAAAAAAAAAATATTAAACGAAAACCAAAATTCTGTTAATTTCATTGCATACATATTGTGATATTATGTAGTAATTAAGTTTGAAAAAAAATTTAATAAAAAAAAAAAATTATATTATTGTTACAAAAAAGTCAAAATAAAAAATAAGTATGTGAAATCAATTCGGATGAGTTTACCTACTTATTTAAGATGGCGGCAAATAAGTATGTCTAAATAAATAAGTATAACTTTCGGAAAGGGCCTAATTACGTTTTTTTATTCGCTCCGGATAGCTGCTATCGAGAGCCGTCATATAAAAAGTGGCTCCCGATAGCGCTCCGTATAAATCGGTAAAGCCAAATATTTTTTATATGAAGTTTTTGCTAAACAATTGAATTAAAAATGATAGTTTGATGTTAAATAAGGCTAGTATTGGTTTTAGCTGTCTCAGTCAAAGTGGCCCCATTTATTTCTTGGTGTGGAAATATTAATAACTAAAAATCGCTGTTTATTTAATTAAAAAACAATTAAATCTTCCTTTTCCAAAATTTGCAAACATAATACACAATTGAATAAAAATTAGTAAATTTTATTTCATTTCTATTTTATATTAAAAACAAATTAAATCTTCTGTTTCCAAAATTTGCCACCGTCGCCTGTCAAGTGAGACAGCTAAAACCAATTCGTCCCTTAAATAATGTTAAATTCTTTTCGCCAAAAAACATCAAAAAAAATTGATGTACATCGAAAACCATATTCGTTTCGTCAAAAAACATCAATGTTTTTTCGATGTACATCAATTTTTTCGAAATGTATATTTTTTCATAAATCAACTACAACAACAAATTAGAAACGTCAATTTTTAGTTGTCAAAGTTTTCAATTAGAGTTTTTGTGCCATATTTAATTCGATTAAAATAATTAAGTACAACAATTAAAAGGATAAGAGACGGAAAAGAACTGTTTATATTGAAAACATTTCATACGATTAAAATAATTAAACACAACAAACAAACAAAAGGATAATGAAAATCGAGACGGAGAAAACTGTTTATATTGAAAATTTTATTTAAACGATTAAAATAATTAAACAATAATTAAAATGATTTAAAATCAAGACACAAAAAACTCGTATATTCACAACTTTGACAAATACAAAATGAAGTTTCTATTTTTGTTGTTGTAAGTAACGTCAAAAAAAACATCAATTTGGTTCCGTGTACTTTTCGCACCACAAAATTTACATTAGCTGTATTTTGTTGAAAAATTTACAACAACAATTTCACGTGACAGGAATTAAATAATTCGAAGAAAAAATTTGAGTTATTTAATTCGAGCTCGAACAAATAAAATACACAACTGCTTGAATGAAAAACAGAAAAAATACCAACGATAGAATATAAAAATTAAATCGAAAAAATATTTCGCGGCTTATTCTGTTAAGAAAAAAATAACTCCAAAATAATTCGAATTAATTTTTTCTCAACAAAATACAACTATTGATTTGAAAAAACGAAAAGAATTCGACATAAGTTTAGTTTACCAATAAATAGCGCGTCAAATTTAAATTTAGGCGTAGAAAAATGACGGCTCTCGATAGCTGCAGCTATCGGGAGCAAATAAAAAAACGCGGCTACTTTTAATGTATGTATGTATACATTTTTGCGCCGGGAGGGTTTACAAACCTAACCATCTCCAATTAATGAAATGTCAAAATTTGACTTGCGAAGCAGAAAAAGTATAGTAATAAAAAAAACTATTCTTTGAGGCAGTAAAAAAGTAATAATTCTGTCGGGAAAAAATTGTTTACACACCATTAAATACAATTGTATAATGGAAGTAATATATAAATACCACGCACCCGTAAATAATTAATAAATTATTGACGTTTTATTAATGTGTGTTCAGTCACCAGTGTGCTTGTGCTGTGGAAAGTGGAAGTGAAGGCATTTTAAAAAAATCGTAACAATCTCACGCCACATATAACAAAATTTTTATAAAATAGGGATAAGCTTTAAATGTAGGAAATTAATGATGTAGCGCTTTTAAAATTTTATTACGATTTATCAGTTTGTGTAATCTCAATTTTTTTTAAATAATAAAATAAATAGAAGGGTAATTATAATAAACGTGGAGCTTACTATAATCTGTAGGAAGATGAGAAATATATTCCCAGATTTGGTTATATGGTAATGACTTACACCATTTTTGGTCCTTATCTTTTGTTTGCATAATCGCGGTTACTTAAAATTTAAATCTTTTTATTACTTTTAGCATGATTATATCGGCTTCAATCGGTATATTCCACATAATCTCGAATTTAATCCGTATATCAATCGATGGACACGACACAAATCTTACAATTAGCCAATTGGTCGAACAACATGCTAAAGAATATGGATGGTTTTTAAAGCTTACAGTTAACTGCCTTGGATATTCGTGTATTTTTATACCGGGTTATTTAATTTATCGTTACACCCGTTCTACAAAATATCTCGAACGCTCGAATAGTAAATTATTTAGTAGGGCTATTATTTACTGCTTCACTGGCACACATGATGATTTAAATGAATTAAATCCTAATAAGGCAAAGGAGAATTTAGATGATAAAACTGTACCGCCGACGGAATGTTCCCTATTATTTTATTGTTTTTCTGGTTTAATGGTATCTTACCTTACATGGGGCGTACTACAAGAAAAGATCATGACAAGGGAATACGAAAATGCTGAAGGTGTGAAGAAGCATTTTAAAGATTCTCAATTTTTAGTATTTGCTAACCGTTTGCTTGCGCTATTTATAACAACTATTTATCTAGTATTTAAGAAGCAATTGAAACAAAATGTTCCTCTATTCAAATATTCTTTTGCATCAATTTCAAATATAATGAGTGCCTGGTTCCAATATGAAGCATTGAAATTTGTTAGTTTTCCAACGCAAGTTTTGGCTAAATCATGTAAAATCATTCCAGTCATGATCATGGGCAAAATAATATCGAAAAATAAATATGAACTGTATGAATATATAACGGCTGTGCTAATATCATGTGGCATGATATTTTTTTTAACTGGAAGTGATGATAATGCAAAAGGTATGGGTATTTATTTTTTGTCTAGTTGTCGTATTAGCTATTATAATATTTGTTTCGATTTAGTTTCATCGGTTACTACGCTTACTGGAATCCTGCTTTTGATGCTTTACATGATTTTTGATAGTTTTACATCCAATTGGCAAGGCGATTTATTTAAAACATATAAAATGAATTCAATTCAAATGACTTGCGGTGTAAACCTTTTTAGTTCCATGTTTACACTCACCTCATTAATATTCCAAGGAGGTTTTATGCTTTCTTTAGAATTTGCAAGAGAGGTATATAATTTAAAATGAAAATGATCGGCAGTACTCGCTAATATTAATCTAATTTTCTTTCTAGCATCCTTCTTTTATATTTGACTGTGTTATATTATCTGTGAGCTCAGCAATTGGGCAGCTATTTATATTTTATACAATATCAACATTTGGAGCAGTCGTATTTACAATCATAATGACGATACGACAAGCAGTTGCAATTTTACTATCCTGTTTAATTTATAAACACGATATATCATCAATTGGTATATTTGGAATATTTATGCTATTTTTAGCAATATTTTTGCGTGTTTATTGCCATCAGCGAATCAAACAGAGCCGCTTAAAACTAGATTCGACAAAACCTAGGTTAGTTGTATAAATGAGGCCAAAATTAAATTTACAACAAAGTTTTTAAATGTTCGTTACGCTAAATGGCCAAGCTATATTCTTACTTAATATATATATGTATTTATGTTTGTATCGTAAATGGTCTTAAATGAAAAAGAAGGGTAATCTATCTTTTTTTGAGTTTGTTGTACCAAAGTAAATGTATTATTTATATATACTTGTATGAAATACAAACACGTTTTTTTTTGTATACAAAATAAAATTATTTCTGAGATATTTTATACAGTTTGAACCGTGGTGGAGGAAGTCGCTTCTTCAAAGGTTTGATCGGTACGTTTCCGACGAAATAGCAATATATGTGGTTCTGGTGCATGCATCATATAATGTACCCAACCAGGGCTTTGTTGGACACCCAAATTTCGCCATTCTGTTTCAGTCATCAAATGAGATTTTGGGACAAACTTCACTAGATCCACAGGAAGTATTACATGTCTAAACTTGGAACAATACATGAATCAGTAAAATTTGAATTTTTAAAATCTGATTGCGCTACACCAATATCATACCTATATTCATACACTGTATCAAAATATTTCTCAGAATATTGGATTTGGTCGGCTGGCATAACTATTTTCTTTATTTAAAATAATTGCTCATATTTTGATTAATTCACTTTTGCAACCATGTTACGCTAGTAGAGGGATTACAATTTTCTTTTTTGACGTTTCAAATTTTTAGTGCTGCCAGATAATGTTATGCATAGAGTTATATAAATAGAGCTGAAATAAGCAAACGTCAAGCATCGAAAATTCTGTGCGAAAAAGAGAAACACTAAAATATATTAGGGCCGCATTTAGAATTTTATTCAATGGATTAGAAGAATAAAACGGGTTGCTTAAAATAAAACAATTAATAGTATATTGTATAACAAGTGGAGAAAACGAGTCATTGCAATATGAAAGTGAAATTTGCAGCCTGAGCGATAGCGAGGGCTGTAATCACTTGATTATTACAATTTCACGTTTTCACACGAGTTATACACGTTGTTTTCTACGGTACAATAGTCCTGTAATGTTTATAATTTATAAATAATTAGCAACATAAAAAATAACAAACTTGTATGGATCAACAAAATTTATAAAAGAGACGATCACAATATCATTAAAACATTTGGGTTTTCATCAGAAATCGTGTGGCAATTGAGAAATCGTTGTGCAATGAAAATTGCTACACGATTTGTGCAAAGCACCATTTTCTTATATACATAATTTAAATTCAAAAATCATCATCGAAAGCACAGGTTACTGCACTATCGTAGAAAAAGTATAAAAAACATTTTTATTTTACATTTCAATAGTTTACAAAAATTCCGCTACGTGCAGACGGAGAATGAAATAAAGAAAGGTCATTGTATTTTAAAAGTTAAATAAAGAGCATGTATAAAATAAAGGCGTGTATTTTAATCGTAAATTATTAAATAAATCCTGCTATAAACATAACAATTACCGACATATAAGAAAAATTATTGCTTGTAACGCAAACCGAATTTAATTTATGTTTTTTATGCTTAAATTTAAATTTTCACTGCATTTCAACTTCATTTAATACACATTTTTATTTATATATCAATTTTAACTTTTACTTACCGTTTTCTACACAGGAAACTGTTTTCAGTGACTTCTCGCTACTTGAAAAGTTATGCAATTACAACAAATCTTCTGACAGCTACACATTTACATGATTTTTTCTCGCGTAAACTTTGCGTTTTGATGCAATTGTTTTTAGAGGGACAGAGAAGTCTGTATTACTATTTATGAGATAAAAACACATTCCAAACGAATTAGATCACGAATATCCTCTAGGTCACGACCCCCTCCCCCCCCCCCCCTTACTATATGGTTGTGCTGAAGTACAATAAGCAAACTCGGAAATGCTCGAATATTATGTGGTTCTGTTTTTTTTTTTTTTTTTATTTATGTATTTCATTTATTTAAACTTACAAGACAGCAAGGTCGCTTAATCCAAGTTTAATGGTTTTTATATACTAATAGAATATAATTCAAAACTTTGCCTTAAACCTAAAATCCGATAAATCATAATGAAATAATAATATTATAAAAAACAATAAAAAACAATAAAAAACAATAAAAAAACAATAATAATAATAACAATAAAGTATATACATAATAAAATAGTAAATTAATCACAGATTTTACTTAAAAACTAATGACAGTCTTTGAGTTAGGTATGAGTATAACTACACCAACATCCGTCTTCATCCAGAACATAATTTAATCAGATTTTAAATGTTTTTAGTTTTTCCCATATATCTCCCTCACCGCAACATGAAAAACTCCATACATCGTTTCTTGAATTGGTCAACAGACTTAGCTTTCCTAATTTCTAGAGGTAAACTGTTCCATATTGACGCTCCTCTTACTAGTAGAGTATCATCCATATAAGAGGTTTCATGAGATGTAATTATGAGTATGTTAGTTCTTTGGGACAGAGAAAATTGAAATTCATCTTTGATATAGCGTGGAGAATCTTGGGTATAAATAGTTTTAAAAATAAATAATGCTATGCGGAAATCCAAAAATTTTAGCAGAGGCAATCCAAAAATATTGTTCCTAACCTGGGAAATATGGTCATATAATCGTAAATCATAAATATATCGTAGGCACCCATTAAATACTCTAGTGATTTTTTTTGCCAACGATGAGTTCAATTTTGAAAAAATAATGTCGCAATAAAGTAAGTGACTCATAACAAGTGAGCGTACTAGTAGCATTCTAGTGTTGCGTGGAGTGCCATGACGTTTACTTCTTAATAAGCGTAGGGCATTATACATTTTTTGACAGATTTGGTCGATATGATTGTCCCAGCTAAGGTTAGTGGTCATAATAAGTCCTAAATTTCTTGTGGAGTCAACATAGGGAATAATTTGGTTATTCATGTTAATAGGTGGAAAAATATCATAATTAATTTCTTTTCCGAAAATAATTGCTTGGGATTTGGATGCATTGAGAATGAGCGCATTCTCATGCGACCATTTTTTGATCATATCTAGATCTTTATTTATAAGACAAATATTAGCCATATGACTGGAATTGGGTATTTCTCTAAAAATTTGAACATCATCTGCGAACAAATGATAGCGACAATTTAATGGTAGTTTAGAAATATCATTGATATACAGCGAGAAAACGATAGGTCCCAGTATTGATCCTTGTGGAACACCAGCCATTAGCGGTAGTGAGGATGATCTATTTATAGAAGTAATTACATTTTGGGATCGACCGGTCAAGTAGGATGTGATTAGGTTAATAGCTTCTCCAGATAGTTGAAATTGGGATTTTAACTTGTCTTCTAAAATGTCAAAATTGATGGAGTTGAAGGCTTTAGAGAAATCGAGAAGTACTAGTGCTGCATGATTTTTTCTGTCCAAACATGATCTTATGAAATCCGTTACATGAGATAATAGCGACATTGTACTGTGGGATTGCCGGAAGCCTGACTGGAAGTCAGAAAGGAGATGGTTCACCTTTAGATGGAATTTAATTTGGTCGGACAGTAGTCTTTCAAAGACTTTGGAGATTGTAGATAGCAACGAGATGGGACGCATATCATTTGGTGATTTAGGTTCTTTGTGCTTGGGAATCGCAATGACTTTACTAATTTTCCAGGGATCTGGGAAGGTATTATTAGAAATGGCATAATTAAAAATGTGGACCAGACTTGGTAAAACGGCTGGCACGCAATATTTTAAGAACTTAACGGGTATACCATCATGACCTAGAGATTCTGATTTTAATGAAAATACGGCCTTAAAAACTTGGTCCTCATTCACTTCGGAGAAGTAGAATTTATTACTTGTCTTGGGAGCTAGATTAGGTACATCGTTGATATTGGCCCTTACTGGGATGGAGCTTGAAGTATGGATGTTCCTACTTACGGGATTATGAGGTACCATAGCTACAAATGCAGAATTAAGTTGGTCGGGTCCAAACATATTACAAATATCATTATCTTTACTAGTATAGATACCTTCGTCTTTCAAGTTTCTCCATAGTTCTTTAGTGTTGAGACCAGGGTCGAGTTTGAATAGTAAGAATCGTTTTCTTGCGGCTTTAAGTAGACCATTTACCTTCTTGTCGTAATGTTTTAAAATTTCCTTATTATCAGTACACGGCATAGATTTCCATACTTTATAAGCCATGTCACGAAGTTGGATATTATTTAAGATTTTATTCGTCATCCAGGGTGGCTTACTAGGATCAATTCTCTTCGTGATAAATGGAATATGTTTGTCCATCAGATAAGTAATTTCGTTGCTCAAAAGCTGAACTTTGGTATTAATATCATTGCAGTTTACGATTTTACTGGAATCAAAATTGTCAATATCCTCTTGAAGCACACTGCAATCAAGATATTTGTAGCTGCGAAATGTGATATACTCCGGTTTTCGAATTAGTTTTATATCAAAATTAGCTGCCACCAATTCATGATCAGCTATGCCTGGGAGTTGAGAAAAATCTTTTGAATGGAATGGTAAGCTTGAAAAAATGATATCGATGAGCGAACCGCCGTTATCGTGAATTCGGGTCGGTTGAGACTGGGGCGTGGATAGATTGAAATGTCCGGTTAATTGTCTAAGTTTCCTACATTCGGTTGGATTGAGAAGGTCAATATTAAAATCCCCCATGAATATTATATTTTTGTACTCTTCGTATAGGGATGAGAAAACGCATTCGAGATCATCCAGTGGTAAGCCTTTGTGATGCATATATCCTATACCAACAACAAATTTAACTGTACTCATTATGCATTCAATAACCAGATGATCAAGATTATAAGACGAACCTTTATTGACAATAGATATTTTAGTGCACTTGGCAAAATCATTCCTAACATAAAATGCAACTCCACCCCCACCTCTACCGGCTCTGTCTTGTCTAATTAACTTATACCCTTCAATTTTATGTCCAATATTGGTGTGATGTGACTTAAACCAAGTTTCGGATATACCTATGATATGGTAGTGCCGCTTACTGAATAGAATTTGTAACCGTGCGATTTTGTTTGGAAGGGAACGTACGTTTAAGTGGCACATTCTAAGGGTTTCGGAAGCAAGTCTGTTAACGGAACCAAAACGTGAATTACACATTAGTAAATATAATTCTAATGGAATTACACATATCGCTATGAAAATCAGATACATGGATACTATTCAAAAGCTCATGTGGAAACGGATTGTCGGTAGAATTTAATACAAAATAGGGAATATCAAAGAATTTAAGACTCATTTTATACTTGAAAATGAAAAGGTAATTAATAATAATATAAATAATAATAATAATGATAATAATAAAACTAAAATAAAAAAATATATAATTGAAATTGATATAAAACAATCTCAAATTATTAAAGTTGCTAGGCATAATAATAATAATAATATTAATAATATATTTATCAATAATTAAAGCAAAAGTCACATAATTAATCCATTATAGAAGAAAGTTGATAAAAATAAAATAGAAATTATAATGCATTTGTTCCGACAAATAATATGTACATATTATGATAATAATGAATAAATTACTATACGTATATAAATACGTTAAGCAATCTAGCAATTAGTGGTCATAATTAACCTAGTCTGGTAAGACCAATATAATTAATAAAAGTATAATAAAATGATGTTGTTACCCCATATGGAATTCCATTACCATTATTTAAAACGATCGAGATCATCCATAGATTTGATGTATAGAGGTTTGTCTTGAGGATTACACTTGATCACGACAAAATTATTTAGTATGGACACCTTGTTGATGTTGTTTGATTTTTTAAGTTGTCGAGCAGCAAAAAATAGTCCAGAAGTGATTTTATCCAGGTGCTCGTTAATATACATCGCAGATGCAGGATAGTTTTCATTTAGCAGTTTGATGTTGAGGTTCCCATTTTTAATCTGTTTCAAGTAATGGCCGAAAAATTCACGTTTTTTTGACAAGTTTAAAAAGCGCACTACTATAATTGGACGTAGACTTTTAGTATATTCACCAACTTTTAATCGATAGCAGCTATCGATACTGTCAAGTGAAAAATTCGTGATCCCAATATGATCAGCTATACACTTAATAAATTTTTTATCATGAATTACGGTATCATTGGGGATGCCACGTATAATAAGGTTGTTCTTTCTCCAGTCACGTTCAAACTTACTAATTTTATTTTCCAGAGTGGATATTCTGTCTGATAAATTCCCGATTATGATGGTTTTTTCTTCGATGGCTGCTACGATCTTGGTTTCAATTAATTTATCAATACCAGGCCAAATTTTATCAATTACGGATTCAATAAGTAAATTCGCATCTGCTTTGTTGATATTTTTAAGTTCATCAAGGGCAATTGTAATGGCTTTTTTGGTATCGTTCTTTATGTTGCTCGAGGCAATACAACTAGTACAAATCCAAAATTTGTTGGTTGCCAAGATATCGTACTCATCCTTGGATGAAGTCACACAATCACCATGATACCACCGTTTACAACAATCGCAGTTAATCCAATCAAATTTGGTATCACTAGTTTTACCGCACGCGGTGCACTTATTAGGCATTATATTAAGTTAGGTTATGTATTGTTTTTATCAAATCGAAAATTTAATTAATAATTGGTATTAAAATTTAGTAATTTATAGTTGGAACACTGAATGCAGTAGTAATGTACATTAATATGCAAAACTTTCGCAAAAATAAGTTCTTACTGACTCGCTGTTCCTGCCTTGAACAATAAATAGGGACGTGTCCAAAGTTTGTAATAATTTTTTTGTTGTAATAATTTTTTTTTTGTTCTGTTGTGATTGCAGAGACCTTATGAAGAATTAATCATTTCTTAAGGTAATGAGGGACTGCAATTTAAGTGCCAAGTTCTCCTGCAAGAGTAACTAGAGATTCAGCTTCACGGATTATATCTAACGAAGAAAATAACTCAACTTCTCTGATTGCATCCGATATAAGCGTAGAAGGTATACCTAGTTCTGAACTGCATACTTTTACGCCTATTAATTCTGCGGTTATACAATCAGCCGTGCAAAATCCTCCGTCCTCTATTAGAATCTTTTCTGATGTGAAATCGTCCTCAATGAATTCCACTGTTGTCGTGCCTGCAGTTGGGGGAAAACATCCTCAACATCTGGGTACAAAAACTATTTGTGGTACCGCAGACAATTTTCGGAAAATTTTTGGGTAAAGGTCATTGTACTGATGGTATGGTTACACGTTTCCAAAATTGATCCGGATACTTTCGAAAATGAAATAGCTTCCATGGTTAACATTAATTTGCTTGGAGATTGAAAACTGTAAGGCATTCAAACTAGTCCTGGGCATAAAAGCTGATGTACATATTAAGGCCATGACCCTTGTACTTGGCCAACCGGTGTAAAGATTCGGGAGTTTAAAGATAATAATTTTCGGAAAACATTGCCTCCAAGGATGAAGTTTCGAACAACTGCTGCATTCAACAAGTCAACACAATAAATTATAAGAGCTTACTAAGTAGTAAATTTGTCCCAAGTAATAACCTGTTCTCGGAGTTTAAGTGAAGCAGTTTCAAACAGGATGCTTCCGCCTATAAGCTCCGGACAAACTACTTTTACCTTGATGTACGCCTTTAACATTCTAGGTAAAGCTAAATTATTCTTGCTTGGCATGCTTCACAGCGATTACGACGTGATTATATATCGGAAACATGGCTTACTAAAAATTTCAATTCGGAGGAATATCTTCCACCCAACTACGTCGTTCACAGGAATGATCGATATGATTTTTGTACTAGCTTGAAGGGAGGAGGTGTGTTAGTTTATCGCTGTTAAGAGTTTGATTTCGAACGAGCTCATTGCATTCTATCCAACTTATAATGTTATTGCCGTACGAATTAATGTAGCCAGTTCCTCTATCCTCGTGGTTGCTGCATATGTTCCCTGCGGATCTACTCTGGAATTATTCATTTCATCGATTCTGCTGTTGCGCCATTGGTTGGTATTGAAGAACAACTAATTGTTACTGGTGACTTCAATCTTCCGGATATTACTCGGATTGATGTTGATGAAGTTTTCACGCCCTCAACCATCGACCAAAAAGGATTAGCAGTCACTGATTATTTTGCAGCACAGAATTGATGCAGTTGTGGTGGCTTCACTGGATGTAAGAGCATATCAAACTCCAATTATGATATACATTTTCCAAGAGAATTGTAATACTACGTGTACTTCTAGTAATTCTTTTCACTTCGATTTTAGACATTCTGACTACGTTTCTTTAAACAAATTTCTTGTCGATTCGGACTGGGTATTCCTTGGACGAGGAGGAAATTTAAACGTTATTGTTGTTTTATTCAACGAGCTTCCCAAGTCTGGTATTAAAAGATATGTTTCATCAATGAGAAACGGTCTGAGATTTTAGCTTCGACATTGCTCGTAGCGAGTTTAAAACTTTAAACTGGTTCCTTTACAATAAATACATTTTACAAATCGAAGATGAATTAACTTCATATCTAAACAAATTCTGGAATTTCATAAATTGTAAAAATAAGGTTACTGGATTTTCTACCCCAATGACTTTTAAGAACTCTTTCGCCAGTCAGCCCTCTGATATTCCTAATTTGTTTACCAATTTTTTGGAGTCTGTCTATGAAGAACCTACGGTATCATGTAACAAGCCTTTAACTAATCGCGATCGCTTTGAGTTTATTTTCTTAAAGTTTACGGAAGCAGAAGTCTATGATGGGTTATTTCAACTTGCAGTTAATAAGGGGGCAGGACATGATGGCTTTCCAGACATCCTTATTAAGAATTGCGCAGAGTCTAGCCCCTCCACTGACTATTATCTTTAATAATAACCTACGTACTAGGATTTTTCCTGATCTCTGGAAATTATCTTTCATCCGTCCGATTTTCAAATCTAACAAAAGAAGTGAAGTCAGCAACTATCGCGGAATCGCTATTCTTTCTGCCATACCAAAACTATTCGAATCCTTGGTGCAGAAATTCTTGTTTTTTCACGTAGCAAGGGTTATTTCTTTTGCTCAAGACTGATTTTATCCGGGTAGGTCTACGGTAACTAATCTAGTCTCGTTTTGTGGACGTTTATATAGTAGACTAGAGCTTATACAGATGATATGAAAATATTTGCTCCAATTAATGATGTTTCTGATTGTGTGAAATTTCAACGTGACTTGAATAAATTTTGCAGTTGCTCGTTTAATAACAAATTGTTGCTGAATGTGGGTAAATGCATGATTTTGTCATTCTGTCGGATGCGCTCGCCAATATTTCAGCAATCTTTTTTATATAATATTACTATTGACAAAGTTGAGTTCATGTCCGACTTGGGCATAACCTTTTCTTGTGATCTAAATTTTACTAAACCCATTGATTGTATTATTACAAAAGCTTATAAT
Source organism: Tipula vernalis (assembly GCA_958295665.1). Classification (NCBI taxonomy): domain Eukaryota; kingdom Metazoa; phylum Arthropoda; class Insecta; order Diptera; family Tipulidae; genus Tipula; species Tipula vernalis. Next base: position 294,778,782 of record OY282559.1, on the reverse strand, counting down.
GATCTTTGTAATTTATTAAAACTACAACGTTTGGATCACCGACGAGAAGTTGTATCTGCTATTTTCGTTCACGATGTTCTGACTTCCCGAATAGATTATGACGAATTACTTGCTCGTTTCAATATCTATGCTCCCCCTATAAATTTTTTGTCATAATATCGGCTAATTGACAACAATTTTTCCATCTTCAATTACTTCTCGAATAAAATAATGTTTCACGTCTATATGTTTCGTACGCTTATGGCTTCTCGGCTCTTCAGCAATTTTTTACACGATTGATTATCCTCATAAATACTGATCAGATCGAAGTTTCTATAACCCAATTCCATCAACAAAACTCGCAACTAAACTGCCTCATACGCCGACTGACTTAACGCCACATACTGTGCCTATGTCGACGATAAACTAGCTGTTGCTTGCTTTCTTGAAGCCCAAGACACCGTTGAATCAAAAACTTTGAAAACGAATCCGCTCATCGACTTTCGAACATGGTTATCACCTGCCGAAACCAGCATTCGGCTCACTTGCATACACCAGATTAATATCTACTGTCCCTTTGATATACCTATTTTAAAATTATTTTCAAATACAAAAAATGTTCATCAGTAGCACAATTTTGAAATCGACTAAATATCCCACATCAGCAAATCTAGTCTCGAAATCAATGCAATATAATTTAGACACCCAATTAATTCTTTGTGTGCGTTCATGGTAAAGAGAACTGTCCCTTGATAGTTTGTGGTTTACTTCCATTGGTGTTGAAATTTGCTTGCATTCGTCCATGCTAAACTTTCTTAGCAGGTTGAGCAGATATTTCCTTTGGCTCAATTTCATAATACCATTTTCTATATCACTTTCATTATTGAATTCCAGGAAATATTTAATTTCATTCATATCTATCATTTCAAACTTCAGGTTGAGAGCATCCACGTACTACAATAAGAAAAATTGTGACGAATCACGTGACGATGTTTCGTACAAATATGAATTCGAGTTCGTTCGCCGAAACCCCAATCAAATGATGAAATGAAAGAATCGCTCATTCCATATTCTCGATGCTTGTTTCAGTGCGTATATCGCCTTGTTCAATCTGCATACCGTTGTCCCAACCGAAAACCCCTCCGGTTGATGCATGAATATTTCCACTTTCATGTTTCCATTCAATAAAGATGTTTTGATGAATCAAAAATTTTTAAACTCACTACTTTATATAACGTAGTTAATTTAGCAATTGGGGCAAAAGTTGCATTATAATCGAAACCAATTTTCTGTGAAAAGTAATAGTTTTTTGAAGACAAGCAGGACTGTTACTATAAATTGTAGGCCTTTACTTTCAAAACGATATTGTCACATGCCACACGGCCGGTTAAACAATGACTATGTCGAATTAAATGTTTCGTGATGATTTAATACCACCATATATTTTTTTGTGGTTATCTTAAAAGCAAGGTGAAACTTCAATCGCCCAGTCTCTTGTCGATTTGGAAACCTCCGAAGCTTGCATCAATTACAGAGGTGGCCTTTCACAGAACATAATTTTTCGTACCTTAGCAAAACGAATGTAATAATACCAATAAAATATATCAAACGGAATTTTGAATGGCCCACCCTGTATAAAAAATTACAGATTGCATTATAATCACAATGTTGTGGTAAGTTGGGACCATCTATGGGAAATTTTTTCAATTATCTCCGTTGAGCTACAAGGGGCTGCTCTGTCGCCGATTTTCTCTAATGTCCTGTTGCAATATATCTTTAGTAAAAGTGAAACATCTCAGGACAATATCTATTGTCAGCAGTCCAGCCAGATTCTCGCCTAAGTAGTCAGAAGATATCTGCATGTTTGGACTAAATGGCAACAAAGTGAAGTAGTTACTTGACATCTAGTACAAGTTTCAGCTTCCGTTGGTCTCAAAATCAACGAATCGAAAACAAAATATGTAATGTCCGGTTTAGGGTTCCCACCGCAATTAACTTTAGCAGTGGTAACTACGTATATATTTGAGATTTTATTGTTGATATTATACGGAGCAATAGTGGCCTATAAAACTGTTTACTATTATTATTATGACTTAATCAAGGATATTTGTTTTAAATGGTTTTTTTATTATTACAGCTTTTAAGCTATATTTTTAGATACCTTATATAAAAATAAATATAACTTTAACAAATTTATTAGAAAAAAAAAATATTACAATTCAGCTTTAAACAAAACGTTCCATTCAAAATTATATATAAGGCTGAAGCCCGTGATACGCTATCCCAAGAATAGCCGGATCTGTTGCCATATCTAGCAATACCGCAACTTGATCTTCAACCGATAAATTCGAATCCGGTAACCTTGCTCTTATGTTAAATTGTTCCACTCCGTTCAATAATTTCAAATATTTTTCCAAATAATTTTGATGGCGCGACAAAACACCCGATTTTAATTGTATTTTTGTGAGTGTAGCCGGATTATATCCCGACAGCTTTTTCGATGCAATTTCAATTCTTTCGCTAGGTTGAAATTGGTTTTGATCTGTATTCAATAGTTCTTCGTTTGCAATGTCTAACCAATCTAATATCGGTTCTTTAACGAAAACCTCTAAACATGCCATAACAAGTTTTTTCGATTGTTGTAAACAACGTAATGTATGTATCATACATTTGCTTAGCACACCTGTTGAACCCAATGGTTGCAGTACGTTTAACATTTGTGGCGTTAAACGGAAAGGTATTAGTTCCGGAACGGATAAATTTAATATGCCTGTTCCAAATGAGTGTCCAAAATCAATTGAAATTATTTCTCCAGTTTTGTCGTTTAGCATGATATTCGATAAGTTTCGATCACCAATTCCTAGTATCCACTGGCATACACTATTGGTTGCCAGTGATGTTGCATATTTAGTTCGCAGACCAAAGTAGCTTTCTGGTGAGCACGATATTTCGAGTAATGCAAATTTAAGTATGTTCGCGGATAATTCATTTTTAACTGTATCGAAATTATTGATAATCTTAATACGATCATACATTGTGATTGCTTTGCCGTAAACATTTTCTAAACTCTGGTTACGCTCGTTTTTCGATGGATTCATTATAAAATTGTGATACATATGATACGCCTTCAATAATATATCATTATTGTATTTAATTTGCTCAGCATTAAAGCGTCTACTAATACTGTCTCGAATAAAATTGATCAATGTTTTTGTATTTTCCAACCAACTGGTAATACCACAATAACGGCTTACCGGTACTATTTTATAAGTTTTTATGTCTAACGCGTGATTTGTACAATTCTTATTCAATTTCATTTGTTGCGACATTAGGTGAAACATTTTTTGAATACGTTCATCTTGTCGTAAATCTTCCCCGTACTTTATTAAAAATTTGTATTTTTTCCCATTACTACCGAATATTTGTAATTTAATTGGTTTTCGCAATGATTCGAATACAAATACTTGCTTATAAAAATGAATAATTTTTACATGCTGTTGAATTTGGGGTTCAGCATAACAATTTATATATTGGCCAGGTATTTCAATTGAATTTCCACTTTCATCGTCATATTCAAACGATTTGTACTGATGTAACCAAGTGGATAGTTCTGATAAATTAATTTCATTTTTATTCAATTTTATTTCTTTTAGTTGCCCTATCATTTCAATTAAACGGGTTTCGATTATTGTTTTGTCGGTTTCAAATTTCTTCAATTGTAATTCTATAATTATTTGTTTGAATTTTACTATATTTTTGTAACATTCGGATTTAATATTATTGCTAATATTGATCGAATATAGTAAATTATATAAATAATTTAATTCGTACACAAAATCATCATTTGTTGTAATAGTTTGCTTTTTAATCATAGAATAAAGCTTTTTTAAATGAAATTCTAATTTTACCGACGGTATGCAAAGAGCAATTAAATTTTCAATAAATTTATTTTGCAATGGATTATCTAGATATTTTTTTAATAATTGTTTAACAAAAGGTCGTAGTTGTATCTCAACAATCCGATTTGCGTACAAATATTGGTTTACACTCAATTTAAATGGATAAATTACAGCGTTTGGATAAGATTCACATAATCGTAGTATTAATGCATCAAGATAATTACGCTGTTCAAATTTATAGTACGAGATTATTGACGATATCCATTCGAGGAACATCCAATCTGGTATATTAATAATTTCTCGATTAAATAGTTCACTTAATCGATCATTACTTGTGCTTGTGTTGTCATTCAAGGATTTTAATTGTAATAGATAAGGAAATAATTTTCTAGCATCAATTGAACCGTAACGCATCGAAGAAAGTACTGCTGTTATGAGATGAGTATCGATGTCAAATTCCTATAAGTAAAACAAAATTTGTACATTGTTTGATTAATATTTAAAAATTGAAAAATCAAATAAAACTCCTTACTTGTGACATGGACTCATTGTCATAAAATTCATAACAAAACTGTGCCATCGCGTAATACGAATCCATTTTGATTTTACGACCTTGCAATCCGTTGCTTTCATAGCATTTATCCGCCAGCGTAATACATTTTGCCAGACAATTTAATGTATGTTGAAATAGTTTTCCTGATAATGTCTCTAAAAAAACAAAAAACAAAGAACTAGCTAGCTGTTATCCAGAATCTGGTTTAACTACTTAAGCTACGCACTTACCAACGTTATTTAAGGCATACTGATTAATTGCCGAAAAATCATAATTCGAAGGTAAATATGGAATAATTTTTAGTACATTCAATGTTATGTTATGTAATTCATTATAACCGGCTATTAAAATAGGATATGAATCCGTATCCAAAGCAACTGTTGAATTTTCGCAAAGTTCATTTTGAATTTTATCCCAAGACTTGATTAGCAAACGATAAGCTTGTTCCTTATTCGTATCCATTTTAAATCGTGATTTTAACATATTTATTTTAAAACTATTTAGCATCCATTGCAATCGATTAACATTATTACTGGTGTTTTTTAGGTACGACATACGTTTCACAGTAGTTTCAAATAAATTGATATAATTTTGTGTAGCCGCGATATTCAACAGTTTAAAATTTAAATTTATAATTGAATTATTTAGTGTTTCTTTATTTTCGATCGGTAAATTATTCAGTACAGCTTTTCGATACGTTATTATTTTGTCCCAAAGTAATACGGATGTAGATTCGCTCAACTGTGTTGAATTCCATCGATCTGCCAATGTAGAATCCATAAGGTTTAATTTACCGTCCATTTCATCGTCGCCGTCACTACAAAACAAATCATCGATGTATTGATGAATTTCGGCCACATTTCTTATATTAAGTAATTCGTTGAAACGTAATTTTGATGATAACATGCTCATTTGCTTCCAATTGTACAAAAAATTAACTATGGACTTTTCTGAGAACAGTCTAGCCTGACGATACTCATTATTAGCAAAATGTAACATCATCATTTCCTCACCAAAATAATGTTTTAGATAATCTAATTTTTCCGGATCTTTCACCCATTTTTCAATTGAATCTAAAAAATCAACTGAAACTATTTCTTTATTTAAAATTAACCGTAACTCCGATTTAATATAGTGCGGTAGACAATTTTCTTTATTCCATTCGGACCAAAATTCATCGATGTTATTCACTTGTTTTTGAACGTATTGTGATAATTCTTGCCATTGGCCCATATGAGCGAAACACTCGTAAAACGATTGAAAACAGAAATCTTGCTCAATCGGATTTTTTTGGACCGAATTTAATATTTCAAGGTATTTATGTTGGGCTAATTTAAAATTTCCTTCACTTTCGTTTTGAATACCTTAAAAATATTATTTTACATTAATTATGGGATTTTAATTAATCTTCTTTAAAAATTTAATCCTCAAAATGGATATCCCAATTAAACAATGCCACAAAACCTTCTGCTTCGGATTAGTAATTCTGCAATTTGAATCTCTAAATCAATTACAAATCCTAATACAAAAATTTGGAAGTCAAGCATTCCTAAAATTCGATATTAAATGATATCGAAAGAATGAAATTAAATCAATTTTCATCCAAGAGTTACGAAAAAAATTTTTTGATTCTTGATGTAAATTTATAAATCATAAAACACTGAAAAAGAAATTTTAGTCGACTGTCGCTGTGCTTGTTCATTTTGAAATGTATAAAACTTTCTGATTGTAACCATTAATTACGAACTATAATGGGTGGATTAACGAATTTTGAGAATTCAATTTTTAAAAAATTAAGGTTTAGTATTTTACAATTTTTCCTAAACTCAAATGATTCCTCATTGTCTTACCTTTTGCTAACAGCGGGTTACTTTTTAGCTTATCCGAATAAATACTGGACACAATATCCGATTCTCGTAAATAAAAATATAATTCGGCCAATTTAGTCCAATATTTTGTTTCTAAATTTAATGTGGACGATGATGATTTCGATGATGTCTCATCTCCTTCCAAATCCAAAAGTAATCGATTTTCTAAATGTAGTATACCACAAATGATCATGTTATTATTTATGGACATAGTAGAAATTATATCGGGTGATGTAAAACAATGTTCGGGCGAATTAAATATCATTTCCATTAAGGTCCCAAAAAGCATCGGTTCACAATATTTTGAATTTTTTAAAATTGCATCTATTGACGAATTTATCGCCCACGATAGTTGAGTGTCTTCAGTGGCGATTGCAGTAAAAATTGAAACCAAAACTTGCCGTGCCACAACCGAATCTTGCATAACCAAATTTTGTAAAGGCAATAATAAAGCGAGCAGATTGATAGATAAATCAGGATGATCGCCGATACGATATCTTCGGTACAATTGTACAGTTTTCTCTTTTCGTTTCATTTCAAATTTTAATTTTGATTGATTATAGTTACGCCGATCGACGCTCTTTAAAGCTTGAGCACGACCAGCTTCATCATTTGTTTTAACAAAACGTTTACGAAATTTATTCTCCAATTCTTTAAGTTTTTTATCGGATTCACCTAGCGCCACCTGCGATGATGTTATAATATTTTCGGAACGCCTATTTAAAACTTGAGGCGTAAAATCAAATACAAACGAACTGTGGGTGGGCAAAATAAAATTATCAGTTGTCGTTGTAATAGTTGTTGGATCCTGAGTCGGTTCGAACATCAAATGTGTTTGAGTAACGCGCAGATATTTGGACATTTCGACAGCGTCACCGGATAATACTGATCTTTGTTGTGATTCAACAAACATAGGTGTAATGGTTGATCGATTTGAACTATTCCAATCTGTGTTTATATTATATTCAATCATTTTAAATTCATTTTGGGGATAATAATCAACGATTTTTTGTTTTGATGATGGACGCGATACAACTAATTCGAGTAATAAATGGCAACAATAGCTTAAGAAGTATTTTTCAATATTTTCATCGTACAATTCGCTGAATATTGTTTTCATACGTAAACTTAAATCGCGATTTAATTTTTGATGATTTGTCCAATAATTGTATAATCGATTTTTGATTAATTGATCCACATCTGATAAAGCAACCAATAAATTCATTTGGCATTTTTTTGCAATATCTTTAACAATTTCCTTGTCGAACTCACTTCTGACTAGGCTGTGAACATTATCATTTAAATATATTAATATTTCAAAAGAAACATCCCGACAATCTCGATTATCTGATTTTACAAATCCGGTAATCTCTCCAAAAATAGAGTTTATATTACTTAAATTAAATTTGGGTACAGCTCTATTCAATATATGTAGACATATCAATTGGTACTCGTGATGTTTTAATAAATCTTTTAGACCAATTGAAATAATCTCATTGTAAATGATCTCCTCTTCATAAAATTCAATGCCGTTGAGCATCATTTCTAGAAATAGTTTTTTAATTGCTCCTACACTATTCGGTATATTATAGGCGATAATATTTTTAAAATTCTCCAATATCTTCGAATAATACTTTTGAATTGCGTACAATACTTCCATTGCCTTTTTATCATTTTTCTTTCGAATTTCTGTAATCATGTCATTTAATTCGGTTACAATTTGTTCAAATGCATTGCAATCGGCCAAATAATTTAAGCTCAGTCCAATTAATTGGGATGCACCTTGATAAATTTTATTATCATCATTATTTATACAGTAAATAATTGCACGAATAAAATTCGTTCGAATCGCTTCCGTCCACGGCAGAAGGCCATTAGATAAAAATATGGCATTAAAATTTATTCCACAAATAATTTTACTCTTATCAAATTTTTCATCGATCAAATCGAAAAGTAATTGAACTGGAATGCTTATTAGACTGCCCCATAATTCAGTTATAGTTTTAATTAATTCCAAATTTAATTTAAAAATTTCTTTGCGTGGATGATACGAATTTTTCATGACAAATTTTAGCAGTTCCGAAAGTAATGATATTTCTTCGAGTGATGCGGGTTTGTATAGTTCGTTCCAGGTAAACAGTAATGAAATTAGGTCGATGTTGAAAGAATTTAAATGCTCGCCTGAAAAGTGAATAAGAAAGTATTGTTATTGTACATTTAGTTATGTAAATAACAAAAAAAAATATATATATAATGTTTTGGGCGAATATTTTTGGAAAGTAGAAGTTTCAACCGTGCCTGATCATCCCATTAAGTCGTTCTTCAGTTTATTCAAGAACCAAAGTTGCTTAATTGTCGAATCAAATTGAATATTTTTGAAATGTCAGCTAACTCTATTTACCCTGATCGAGGGGTAGACAATAGAGCAATTTTAGCATTACTAAGCCAGTCAAGCGTGGGCTAAAACCGTAGGATCAAGTACGGATGATGCGCAACACACAGTCCCTCAACGCCCCATAACGGATCTAGAAGAATCATGTATGCCGAAGAAACGATGATGAACACATTGGCCGCGGCTTAAATTAACCTTGCTAGAGCACGAAGTTTAAGGCTTGCTGTCGTGGCTCTACTTTTCCTTAAATTAATTCTCTTATAGTTTATGAAAATAATTAAAAAACAAATAACTAAGATGGTGCTCATCTAAAAGCGCCAATATCGAAAGAGGACCAAATGAAAATTTAGAACAGTCTGTTGTACATATCAATAAATACTAGGCCAGAGATTGCCGCAAGAGTGGCTATATTATCACAAAAGGTTTCCAAGCCCACTCAAGAAGATTGTAATGAGACAAAAATAATTTTAAAATATTTGAAAGGATCGATTGATTTAAAATTAAATTTGTTCCTCAACTATAATGAAAGTGAGCTGATTGGGTTTTACGATGCTAATTTTGCGAAGTGCAGAATAACGCGAAAATCAAATGTTAGTTTTGAATTCAAAACATATGATTCAATAGTGTTTTTTTTTTTAGATAAATTAGTTAAATTCAAACTTACCAGAGCATCCTTCAACGATAATTTTACAAATCGGTGCGAATAAATATGGTGCATAATACTTAAAATAACTTCGGCAATTATCAATAAATTTTGCCAGAAATATTCTCACATTTTTATGATTAAGATCCGAAATCGAGTTTACAATGGAATTAATCCATATTGGCGGCGTTGCTAGTACATCATTTTCTGGCAGCAAGGCGATTTTATTATCAAACATATGTTTAATCACACCACACAACGTGGCCATTATTTCATGATCATTTACCGAATTTTTTTCCAAACAAATAACAGAAGTAGTTGAGTATTCATTTTGATTATCCTCTTTATTGTGATCATCGGTCTGCTCCTCATTTGATTTTATAAAAGAATTGGTTAAATCAATTTTGGTAACATCTTGACTTAAAGACGATTCAAATACATTGATTGATTGTATATAGCTATATTTAATCGGTTGATTGTCATTTTTTATATTACGAATTGAAACAATCTTATCTTTTATGCCCGGAAATTGATCAAATTCTTGTGGAAAATCGTACAAATTTTCGTTAGTTGTATTTACTAAATGTTTCCAAATAAATTCGTTTTTTTCCAATTTCTCGTTGAATAGCAACGATGCATAGAATTTAACCTGATCTTGTGTATTGGATACAATAGTGGCAAGACAATTATATGTTCGACATTGAAGCAAACGATATAGATCTAATATTTCATTATTATCACTGTAGAAGGATTCTTGTCGCAAACTAAACGCTTTCTTCATAAAATCTCGAGGTAATTCAGCGCCCGTTTTTATTTTTGATGCATCATTATCGAAATATGCCTTTAGTATAGGTCCTTCTTTATTTGTGATGTTTTCTTTGGTTACCAATGAAAAAAGTTGTTCGATTAACATATAACCGCCAATTTTTGATACAATACTCTGTTCAATATTGGTGCCTCGACCAGTTAACGTTCGATTGGTCAGCTCATTTATTTTCTTAATGTGTAACTTATAAAATTCTGTTATTGTATGACTATATGAGAATTTAATCAAATTAATTACAAATCTTTTTAAAATATTTAACCTTAATGTTACTTCAAGATTCTCGTTCAAAAATAAATCAAACGCAATATTAATAGCGATCAATTGTTGTGATATTCTTTTATTTTTTAAAAATAATTTTAGGGTTTCCTCTATTTTCCATTCTAAGATATGTTTGTTGTCGGAAGCGGTTGAAATAATTAAAAATTCCAGTAGCGTTGGACTTTTTGTGACTGCTAAATTATTGAGCAGAGCCAAAAACAGTGAGACATATTGAGACCGTTCTATACTTTGTAAAGGCAATTCGGATGTTTTTAATGGGAAATATTTTCCTTGAATTTCTTTTAGAGTGTCCATCAATTCCTTGTTGTTAACGTCATTGGATCCGGTGAAACATGATAATAGATTAAAAGCATTCACTTTTATTTCAACTGAAATTTGTGATGTTTTTAACAGCTGATATAACCAAATTTTAAATTGGTTATTTTTATTTATGTTATTGCCAAATTTTTCTAGTGACTCATAAGAAATCATGGCCATATTCATCGTAAACTCAATAACTATGTATTCATAGTTTTTTATGATTGACGACGTTTTCAATAAATTGAATATTTTATCAAATATAACAAAATAATTATCGTTCAGTTGCTTTACATCATTTTGATTAGCCAGCATTTTATTATTATAAATATTTGTATATAAATTATTTAAAATTCTAACGATATTTAGTACACTCCCTTCATTTAAATTTAACAAAAACTCATTGAAATAAAATTTTGAAAATTTCAAAAAATTTTTCGTAATAATTTCAATAAAATTCTTAAAAAAGTTATAATTATTCATAATTAAATCAATAATTTTTTTTGAATAACTATTCGCAAAACACAATGCAGTGATACGTGCTAATATATTTGGGTCGGATACGTTCAATATCAAATCATTGTAGTTCGCTAATTTATCAAGTAAATCGTTACGAATCATTTCATCAATTTCGCTAATCAATGATTTGTGCTGCAATAAAACTTGAATGGCATTCAATTTTTTTGAATTGCACTCTAACGAAAAATTACGATCAATCGTATTTTTGATCTCCACATTTATGTCATTCACTATTTCATTTTGTAGTTTCTTTTTAAAATCTCTGGGCAGTTTTACAATCAAATCATTCAGGATAGGAATAATTAATTTATTTTGAGCAAATAATAATTTTTTAAGAATTTGAAGAAATTTTGTATCTTCCAGCCACATTTCGTTTGGAACATATTGATAAAATGCTTCATTGTTCATTAATTTAATAAAGAGAAAAATAATTTTATCATCGTACGCATTAAAATGATTTTTGACATAATTAATTATTATTCCATATATATAAGAATCGTTTAAAAATGATTCGTCCAATAAATTATTTTCTAGAATCCAAACATAAATATCCAAAATTTTTAACACATCAAAATGTTTATTTTTAAATTGAGTTAATATTTCGCTAATATTTGGTAAATCTGTTAAATTTTCAAATAATTGCAAATAGATTTTCATTAGCTTTCGGCGATAATTTATCAATTTTGTATTCATTTGCTCGAGTATCCAATGGCATAAACCGTTCAAGTCGTTACTCTTAAATTTATCAACTGCTGCCCGATTTGAATTTATATCCATAAATATTTCTTTTCGTTCGGTCAATACCCGTGTTAAATGATTAACAGTTGATTCGATATTAGTTAAATCACAACCAGCGGTTTCGGTTAACATGTAATTAATCGCGAATGCGTAAAATAGTTCCAACCAATAAACATTAATAAAAGCATCTTCTTCCCTTAGTACGGCATAAACATTGTTAAAGGCTAAACTGGCTCCTAATCTTCTACAATTGTTCGAATCAAAACTCATCAATTTTAAATGTTCAATAATATTGTACAATTTAAACCCGGTATTAACAATTTGTTCGTGTGGTGTTTGTTTTATGTGCCAAACTAAAAATTCTCGTAAACATCGAGCGGACAATGCTCTTATCCCATAATTATTTTCATGTGATATTAATTCCATAACACACTCGATTAATATATTCGAACCGTCACTATTTATTTCACTTGGCTGTGATAAATAGTGCATTACTTGTATTAATAGTGGTTCAAACATTTCTTGGACGGCAACATCATTATCACATCCTAAATAAAATAGTATTTCGCACAATCTCTTCCATATTTCACCTTTATGATTATTGGTTCCGATTAAATATAACACTGTAGCATGAATTAATTCACATGCGGTTAATTTTGTTTGGCGGTTACTTGATTTTAGCGCTAATTCCGAAATTCGTGGCATCATAGAATCTAAATAAATAATCGGGCTTAATTGTTCCGATTCTAAACGTAAACGAATTTTTTGTTCAACATCCCACTTTAATGAATTTTGATTTTCACTTTTATTTGATAATAAATGAAGACAAATGTGGGGCTCCAATGTACCTACAAATGAATAAAATAGGATAAAATTTTATTTAATGTACTTAAAAAGGAGAAAAAATGTTCCTAATCTTAAATAATTGCTGCCTTTAATAAACTAATAAAGATTATTTTAGTAAAGATTATTTGAAAATTTTCTTTTTAAATAAAATTAAATTTGGGAATTTTAAATCACAATAAAATGAAACAAAAAAAAAACAACTTACCCAAAAATATAACAATTTTCTTTTGAAATTTCACCAATTCATTCTCTCCATCAAACTGTGATTGCAAAATTTTCTTAATTTTTTTACTTTTACGATATTCTTTTACCATCAGATCATGCTTTAAATCATCTTTCCGCGAAAATATTTTACTCAGCAGATATGAATCGAAACAGGGTAAAATAACTTGCAATAGTTTTGCCTGTTTTGCCTTATGAGAATGTAAATGATTAACTACTTTTTGCAAAGTTGTCAGCCCATAATCTGCTAACCAAATCATATTTATTCCAATTGCAAAAGCATTTAGAAAAATGCATTCGTAATTGTCCAGCTTTACAATTATTTCGACTGGCGCTGAAAATATTAATTGTATGCAGGATAGTTGAAAGTCTCCTACTGTGTGTTTTGTTTTTGTTACAATTAAATTCAAGTAATTAATTAAGTTCTCATCATTAATTATATTCTCATCATTAAATTGTTTATATTTTATATACTTTGATATTTTAAGTGCGACAGCTAATAGTTTTAGAAATCCAGACACCAACGGATATTCCATTGATTTTTCAATGATGTTCTCAAACCAAACTCCAATCCATTTGATATTATCTTTTGAGTGCATTTGCATATTATCATTTAGAAGAAGTTTATATAAATCGACTAAATTGAAAAAAATATGATAATCTTTTGGTTTCACTGGGTTTAAATCGATATTTGGATCACCCGTTTCACCCAAATTGGCTGAATTTCGTGCCACCGTTTTTAAATTCAATTTATCAATGATTTTAAATAATATTTGTAAAAATTTATCGTACATTTTCTGAGAGGTTTTATAAAATTCATCATTTATAGGATTTATCAAACCTTTTAATAAGGGCATATAATTTTTTATTGTAACATTATCTTTCCAATCGGTCATCGTATCCCACTGGACGTCAACTAATAATTTCGAGGAACAAATCCAAATAATACTTTTCATTAAAACATTATCTAAAATTTTATCAAAAATTTGATCATCCAATTTATGTATATTCAAAAATGTGTTCTTTAACGATGAAATTATTAATTCATGATAAATTGTTGATAAAAAATGAAAATCTTTGAATAATTTTATAATCACATTTTGTAACGATAGTATCTGGAGGCCGGATAAATTTTTTACATATCCAAGTATTTGCGATAGGGCTTGTATAAAATCGGGCAAATATTCTAACAAATCGCGATTAGAAGAATTATAATTTTCCGTCATTACATCAGTGTACTCAATTCGCTGCAGCACCAGTGTTGATAAATCATCTAAATAATTTTCGGGTAACAATTTTTGACAAGGTTGTGCCATAACCCCAATGCCGCGTATTGCAATTCGAATCTCATATGATTTTGCAGTTGAAGTTACTAAAATTCTTTTAAAATAATTTAAGTAAAATTTAAGGATTTCAACATCTTGGTCGTTGGGCTCATTGTTTGTAATTACGTTGGCTATTTCTTTATGTAACGATTGCATAGCATAAATTGCAACTCGTGCATCATCATATTTCCAAGTCATCCATTTTAGTAATAAATTATGCCAATATAAATGATCCGTGTAGAGTTGTGTTGCCATAACATTACTGTGATGTGTCAGCAGTGTTAAGGATTTACGAAACGCTTGACGTTCTCGTATTTCTCCTGGATCCGATATTTGCTTTATACGATCATAGATTTTTTGACAAATTATTGGTTCTTGCCCCACATCGGGGGCAAAATTATACAAATATAGATCGAGAGCTTGAAATACACCCGAAACTATTATAAAGGATAGCTGAAATAATATGAATATTATAAAATGTTATTACCTAAATTAAATTTATAAAACCTGTGTGTACTTACTTGTTTTTGGTCGACAAGTGTTGCTTCCAGAGTATGAAATAGAATATCCCGAAAATTGTACACAGCATTAATGTTAAATTCACCCGGATAATTTTTAGACAATCCGCCTAACAGTTCAAGTGTATGTTGTAAAACTATAATAATTACGAAATATATTAGTAAACTTGACAAATTGTGCAGAATTTGTTGGTAAAAAAGATACATACAGCGAGCTTGTAAATTTTTAGCATTATTACCAAAGAGACCGAGCAGCTTATCGATGATTTCTGCTATGTAGCTGCTTTCACATAACTTGTTCGTGATTAAATCATCAATAACCAAAACGGATAATTCTTTTTCTTTTGCGCTTACAATTGAGGATGTAATGAAATTCATTAATTGTGTTACAACAATTTTGGCAAATTTTTTGAATTTGGCTCCAGCTTCATTAATCAACTTTCGGTATAAAGCAAATAAAATTATGTTTGATTCTTTGAATAATTTCTTGAGCGGCAAACAAATTTGAAGGTATATTTGAGTTCCATGTTTATCATTGAATAACAGCTCAAGTGCCAAGTCTGAAAGGAAATACGAAACGAAAATTTGCTAGCTTATGCATTTCGAAGTCCATATTTTCACGTTCAAATGATGAGCAGAAAGAAGTAGAAGTCCATTAAGACTACGCATTCTGCTATTTGTTAACTATTACTGAAATAATAAAATTATGTTGCAAAATCTTACCTAATTCAGCATCATCTAAACTAATTTCAAAATAATGTGTAAGATTTTTGAAAAATTCTTCCGATTCTGTAGGTCGATTACTTTCAACACATCTTTTTATTAATTGCAAGGTCTTTTCGATTTCAATATTCATTGTGATCAAATTAAATCATTATTGGATTAGGAAGACAAAATAAAGAACTCCACACCACATAATAAAATGCGCGAATATATCGTTGTCACTGCTTACTTATCTCAAAATTGGTTTTGTTTTCATGATTTAAATTGAATTGAAGTTCGGCAGAGTTTTTATTTGTAAATAGAGAAGTGAATAAATATGTAAACCAATTCACCAAAGCGAACAGGCCTGAAAAAATCAGAGATGTAAGCCGTATTTTATTTGACTGAATTTACAACAACAATTGCACTATTGAATTGAGTAGTAGCTTGTGTACATGTAAGGTTCAAACTACAAAGTGGCTTGAGTGGGGGTTGGTGTTCATGGAAACGAGGTTGGACTTAGATTTTCGTTAAGTCAGTTTGAACTCAACGAAGCTAGTGGAATTGAGTAGAGTTGAAGACCAAAATGACGAGAAACATATACATAAGGGATTTTTATTGTTACCACCATAAAAAAATGTTACTATAATTGAATACAACAAAAAAAATACTAACCAAAAATTAGGAACGCAATACAAAAGTCAAAAGTGTATTTATAATGTACTTTGCTGTAACATTTTCAACTCGACCTAATTCACTTCCATGGAAACGATCGACGCCATTATGAAATTTAACGAAAACCTAATTTCAATCCAACCTAACTCAACCTCATTCATGGAAACATGAAATAGGAATTCGTCGAATTCCTTCTAAATTGACGGAATTCAAAATCGAATTCATCGTTTAGTTTGTGGCGGCAACACTACCGTCGATGCAAGTAAAATTGGCATCACCTTTTTCGGTTTACTGGCTTCATAAAACCAAGGTATTCTAAAACCAAGTTATTCTAAAATGACGGGATTAAAGTACTTTTCATATCACGAGCCTCGGCTTTGAGCTTCGTAAATAAAAATTTTTTATTTCGTTTTTTAATTATATAAATTAGTTTTATTTGATTGATACCGTTTAATTTTATAGTAATAAATTCAATTTGTTGAAAAATAATTTATTTTTTAGTGATAATTAAAAAAAAACAAAATATATTGCAATGAAGTTATCTACAAAGCCAAGGCAATGCGTTCCACACTCGACTGCGAGATTTTAAAGTAGTACAAAGCCAAGTGCTTTCTCAACATAACCTATAAATCACATTTTTTGCAGAAATTTTTCATACTTACTTACGTTACAAATTTAGAATATCTCAGTTCTTGCTATAATTCACGTGTAAAATAGACCTAAATAAAATATTTGATAGCAACCGAATGTTCAAAGCCAGCGCCACCGGTATGAAAGCGTCTCAGCTTCGCATTTGTAGTAACTAAATATTTCGAGGCGAGGCGCCTGGTATAAAAAGTACTTAAAAAATCAGGAGTCTAAAAATTAAACAATAAAATCATTCGCAGAACAATAATAATTACGCCTATTACCAGTTCGGATTTAAATATTTTTTTGTTTTAACGTTTCCCAAATGAGTGACGACGAGAAAAACGGTGCGGCGAAACTCGAAATAGTCGGGACAACTAACGTCTATAAGTTGTCAATAAAATACATACAATAGCTGTATTTTGTTGAGAAATTTACAACAACAATTGCACGTGACAAGAATTAAATAATTCGAACAAAAAATTCGAGTTATTTAATTCGAGCCCGAACAAGTAAATTACGTAACTGCTTGAATGAAAAAGAGAAAAAATACCAACATAGAATATAAAAATTAAATCGAAAAAATATTTCGCGGCTTATTCTGTTAAGAAAAAAATAACTCCAAAATAATTCGAATTAATTTTTTCTCAACAAAATACAGCTAATATATATGTTCGCACCGTCAATCTGTTTGGGGGTATAAGAACTGGATGCGACTATAGGAACTTGCATATTACTGAATAGCGAAACTTTAAGAACTTTTCGTTTAGTTTCATTAAATTTGAATTGTCAAAGGCGGGCGCTCCGCAAGACATTAAGGCAAGGGCATGCCAAATACTTCAGGTTTTGCAATACGCAGTCTACACTGATAAAATGTTTCCATCTCTCTTGTGTTATATTCTAAAACAGTTACCAAAAATAATACAACAACAAAAACATTTAGTCGTCAATACAACAAAAACATTTACTAACTTTTTAGAATATTGACGGTGGTTTGGCGACTATTGGAGGGGGGGACCAAAGTTGAGTAGATTAATCTACCAGCTCCGTAACCTTCCAGAAGGGTGCGCATCACGTGAGCTGTTCTGGTCTTGTCATTAGGCAGCTGCGTGATGGGTACAATTGTGTAAGAGGTAACCTGTTCACAATTTGCAAGTGTACGTACTGCCTCCTCGTGGCAACCACTGGTAACTAAGGCCATTTGGCACATTTTTGGCCATTTGGCACATGCTAAAGTACGACGCTAAAGGGGAAAACCTTGACAAAAAACCCTAATGGAAGGTGAAACAGCATATGCCGATGGATAAATGGCTGATAGGTTAATCAGTCCAAAATATGCGGACTCTGGATACCAGGCACCCTCCAGTTTTATTTAGCCTTCCTGTAATAAAGCTGGGTGACCTACAGACGATTTGCAATTCCCAGCAACTCGTAAGAGTAAAATCAAACGGAATACGGGGCAGGAGTAGGAATATACGGGAGTGGGACAACCCTCTCGAAGTCCTTGGGCTCCAATGCTACCGTCTTTCTAGTGGAACTACATGCTGTAGTAAACATCTAGGAGGGAGAGCAATAAGCCCAGATAGTATATATCACGTACCGGGAGGCAGTATTGTCAGGTTCATTAACAACCTGAATATTGACTGGACGGATAATTAAGCAGGGTCCAGCACAATAGATATTTTAGGTCGCAGTGCGAAGTGGCTGATCGCCCGCATGGCCCTCCAACAATAATAATAATAATAATAGAATATTTACACGAGAGAGATGGAACATATTCATCTTTTTAGTGTATTCTGCATGTAGAAAAACCTGAAGTCTTTTGGCATGCCCCTACCTGTGAGTGTTTTATTCACAGATCTAAACACTGTAGATTTGAAACAAAGTTTTTGCCCATATAATATCTTCTATTTCAAGCGTAGACAGTTGGATAAGGACGGATATATATGGGTTCTTACGAATAATATATGGTTGCGCTTTCTTTTATGTAAACAAACCATTTAGTTTTTATTGTTGTTAAAAAGTGGTTGTGCGTAGTTTCGTGAAAATTAAAAATTATCAAATAAAACAAAACTATTAAAAAAAAAATATAATTAATTATTATTTTTGATAAACTATTTAAAAAAATTTATGAAGTGTTTAATCGGAAAATATCGAAACAATACTCCCAACAAATTACCTAGAATTTATTTTCATCGATAAATTTTATTGTGATTTATATAGTATAAAGAAAATAAATTGTGATGTAAATATTGTAATTTGTGATGAAAAAACCCACTTTTAATTGAAATTTATTACATAATTATCAAACATTATCAAAAAACAAATGTTGTTGTTGTTGGGTTCTTATGATTTGTTTACAATAATTATGTTTACCAGGTCCGCACTAAAAGTGCAACGTAACGCCGCGTCTTTAGGAAAGTTATTTTTAATAATAAAATTAATTTTATTAAAAATATTGAATTTAAAATTACACACTTTACTTTTTTTTGTATAAACTTATATATTTGCTTCTAAAATAAAAATGTTTTTTAACCTTTAATTGTTTTATTTTTAGCAACCCACTTTATTCTAATTGATTGAATAAAATTCTAAATAGGGCCCTAATATATTTTGGTCTTTCTCTTTTTCGCACAGAATTTCGATGCTTGACGTTTGCTTATTTCAGCTCTATTTGCCTAACTCTATGGTATTATTTTAGCGGAATAAAAAATATCCGGAAAAAACATCAATGAACAAACAAAGAAAGACCAACCCTATGTTTTTTTATTATATCGGAGAGAGCTGACAGAGCAAAACCAAAACAAAAACAGAGGGCAAGTCAAACGGAACGCATCCCTTCTATTTGAATAGGCTTTTAATTACATCTGGCAGTTCCAATTAAAATATATATATATTTTTTTAAATAGCCAACTGAAGACGCACACCAACAGTCAAATTTTATAATTGTGGCACTAGCTAATATTGTTAAAGGATACTTCTTTAAAATATTAATTTAAATTGTTTTAATATAAAAGAAATAATAATAAAATTTTAAGCATTTTAAAATTGTGCATTCGTTAAAAAGTATTGATTATCAAGTGTGTAAGTTTGTTAACTAAAAATATTAATAAGTAAAATTTACAAACAAAAGCTTCAACGCATTGGCTGTTCGATAAAATACCTACGTTAGATGTATAAGGGATTCCAAATGTCCAAACTAGCCAAATTTCATATAGGTAAATGGATAATTAACATAAAAAATCATTTCGTAAGCCGACCCGTTAAAAGTCATGTTGTATGTAGTCAACAATTTTGCATGGTTGCGCCAAAACATTTTTATGGAGGAAATGAGAAAACAATTAATCTGTAAACGCTGTAGAATGTGAAATGTTAAAGCCAGATTCTTTATCAACATTTTGTTTCCAAAGTTAATTCTAACTAATTTTAATTCTAATTAATTCTAACCGAGCACTAGTACATAACATTTCCTTTCGTGACAATCAACTTCATTTTTTCACGATAATTTGAATAAATTAATAAAATTTTCTTTTATATCTTGTTGCAGAATAAAATAATGGATCATAGAGGACTTTTTAAAACTAAATTGACGATCAGAGGGGGCCAGGATCACAGAAAATATTTTAAAAATAAACGAGCGATGGAACGGGATGAAATGCGGAATTTTGGCCGTGATATCACAACTACAAATAGGAATTCCCCAATTCCAATATGTCCGACAAATGAGGAAGGAAAACATTTTAAACAACAATTCAAAATGAAATATCGGGAAACTGTATTAAACAAAGAGAATCAACTAAAGCGTCCACCATTTATCTCGGTGGTACCAGTTGGCAAATTCATGGAACCACCCACAACAACAGCACTATCAAAACTGATTACAAAAACTCAAGAGAATATTCAAAAAATTTTGACGGCTAAAAAAGTGTTTCCTCCGAAAACGCCCGAAATAGCGAGACGTTCAAAAAGGAATATAAAACGTCTAAATCTAAATGTTGAATCGAATACGAATCAATTCAATAATTATCTTAAGAAAAATGGTCGAGAAAATGCTGGGTTCACGTTTGTCCACTCGACAACGTCAAAAAATAAGAACAAACCCAAGAAAACGATTGTTCTTGCTACCAATAATTTTGAGGTTTCGGATGAAGACGATTTAGATGGTATTAGTCCAATCGAAGCTGATTGCGACGAGGCTCAAGCTCGTCGGCCAGTACCGCAGATGGCAATAGTTGAATCAAATAATCAAGTTGAAATAGTGAATAAACTATTACCAAAGCCACAACAAGGTACTCGAGACGAAACTAAAATACCTTCACCCATCAGTTATACAAGTCCCTATGTAACATTATCGCGCGGTCAAAATAAACGTGAAACAATAAAACTTAGTTCTGATATCAAATTAAATGTCTCATTTGAATTAGATGAAGACGACAACGAAAAAATGAAAATGTATCGTGGAGCTGCATTAAAATATGAAATTTTCTTGAACAATGAAATAACCCGTTTGGAAGAATTGATTCAAAAATGGGAATCTTATAGATTGGAAAATATGGAGTTAGAAGATTGTGTCGAAATGATTGAAGGTACTTTGGGCCAAACGAAACTTTTGATTTCAAGTAAATTTCTACAATTTCGTAAAACTATTGACAATTGTCGTTTTCAAAATGGGGATCGACCAGTATTTCCAGAAGATTTGGAAGGGTTTTGGGATGTCATAAAACTACAGATTAAAAATGTTGATGATCGATTTATAAAATTAGAAAAGATGAGAGATAAGGATTGGAAAGAAGACGCAACTCCCCCAAAAATTATTAATACGAAGAAGACTGGTAAAAAACGTAAAAATAACCGAAAATCTATTCTTTCGAACCTAAAAGATATGATTCAAAGCAAAAGGCAACAAAAAATCAATCAAGAAAATGCAGAGGTTGAAGCGACTACATCAGAAATACAGACCCGTCAAAACGAAAGGCCACGGAAAATCACTCCACCTAATAAATATAGTTCTGCAAATGTCCGCACAAGCGAAATTAATGATGAACTAGGCAATCTAAATATCGATTCACCTCTCCTTACCAAACCAGTAAAGATTCGAGGAAAATCAATCCGTTTCGTTGAGCCAAGGAAATCTTCTGATTCTGACGTGGTTTTTTTAGAGAACAGCCCTGAAGAAGATAAAGAAAATCAAATTAATGGCAATGGCTCCAATGAACCAGTTACACCAACCAATCCAAAACGAGCATCAAAAAAATATCGTGATACACCAAAAATACCACTTTTAAATTTAATAGATACACCGCAGTCCAGACGGCGTTCGATGCGAACACCAAAATCAAAACTATCATTTTGCGATGAATTGCATAATTGTTCAATAAGAGATTCGCCGATTCGACCAAATAAAAGGATCTCAAAGCGTTCACGAAGGATAGCAGCACTAATTGATGAACAATGAGAAAGTGCACTTTGATTATATTTGCTAGTATACTTTGATTATTATATACCTAATTAGTTTTAAAAGGGCACGGATTGGTTTTAGCTGTCTCACTTGACAGGCGACGGTGGCAAATTTTGGAAGAGGAAGATTTAATTTTTTTTTAATTAAATAAACAGCGATTTTTAGTTATTAATATTTCCACACCAAGAAATAAATGGCGCCACTTTGACTGAGACAGCTAACACCCTTATTCCCTTAGTCGTGTCACTTGTACCGACAATCAAATTTTGGTATTCTCTTAGTCGATCGATGCGACTATCGTCGTTTGAAGTGACGAACATTCTTTTACGTCGCATTCTCTTATATTATCACTTCGATCGACTAAGAGAATACCAATTTAAAGTTGAAGTGACGCGACAATTATCACGTCGAATGAAGTGACACGACCAAGGGAATAGGGGTATAAAACCAATACTAGCCTAAGCCTTTAAAAGAATTTATGTATGTATATGAAAAATAATTTGTAATTTGATAATTTTTTATAGAATTATAGCGGAAACTATTTACCGCTTGCGTGTCATGATTTATTAATTCGACACTTGTGCCAATTGATTAATGTTGCAAGGCAGTTGTGTTTTTTGGATGTTTAAAGGAAAACAGTGTTTGTTGTAATTTCTTGTCTTACAAAAAATCCTTTTATTTTAATAAGACAAGAAAATTCAAAATAAGATTCATTTTAAAATTAAAAGTTATATAAATAAAAACGTTAAATACAAGAAATAATATAACTAAAAAAAGAATATTCATTTACCTCCTTAAAATTATTAATAGAAGCATTCTCCCTTATTGCATTTGTCGTGACGACATCGATAAATCGAAGTATGTAGCAAAAATTTGTTGTGTATGTTATCTTCGACCACTCTCAAGACTCGTAAAATCTCGTCGAGCCTTTTCGAATTCCACAATAGTAACCGGTGCTTGTCGGTAGGATGCTACTAAACGGTTGAATCGCAGGGCTAATGACCCTCATCCGTAAGATTAGGTATCGCCAAAACAACACCGAACCTTTGAAATATAGGATTGGCACGTGGAACTTGTAGTGATTATGAGAACCAGGCGCGTTTAAGAGCCTTGTTTGAAAACAGGCTGTTTTCATGTTTCGCTTGCACGCGGAATTACTCGACACATGTAATGAACATGCATAACAGTCTCTAAATGAAGATGGTCCTCTAGTCCTCTTCAAATACACAACGCAGAGATAATTACGGCGTTTTTTTATTCGCTTCGGATAGCTGCTATCCGAGAGCCGTCATATAAAAAATGGCTCCGGATAGCGCTCCGTATAAATAGGTAGAGCCAAATATTTTTTATATCCAGTTTTCGCTAAACAATTGAATTAAAAATGATAGTTTGATGTTAAATAAGTTTAGTTTACCAATAAATAGCGCGTCAAATTTAAATTTAGCCGTAGAGAAATGACGGCTCTCGATAGCAGCTATCCGGAGCGAATAAAAAAACGCAGCTAATATGGCGACACGAATAATGCCCAAAAATTTTCATTTACGAAAATCGCCCAAAATACAAAAATGAGGAAAGATGCCAAAATTTTCAATTATTCCAATATGCATCACCCAACAGTTTTTGGGCGATTTATAGGGAACAATTTAACATCTTCTGGTTGTCTAGGACAAAGTTTTTGTTCCGAAGGTAATAATCCCATTTAACAATTGTAAAAAACGTTATTTTTATTTTGTTTACTTCGCTGAGTGATCTTCATTACTACTCTTTTGAATTTGATTAAATACACGGTGATCATCATACCTTTTCTTATACCGAGTTTTTTTAATATCCACTATTGATTTTAAGCCTACATATACTAAAGATACATGTTAAACCGAAAGTGGTCTGACTGAAAACGTCCGAGATAAATTCAACATGTACACGGCGGCTTAACTGAAAGCAAAGATTATTAACAAGAAGATCTTCTTGTTAATAATCTTTCCTTTCAGTCAAGCCGCCGTTTACATGTTGAATTTATCTTGGACATTTTCAGTCAGACCACTTTCGGTTTAACATGTATCTTTAGTAATTGTTTAGGCGTTTAATAGTAGGTAATGGGCTTAATCTCATTGCGTGCTTTCTTGTTATTTCGATGTTTGTTGTTCGATTTTCCATCAAACTATTAAATTGACTGCTCGTATTTACGTTGGGGACCACGTTGTCAGGAAACCCTGCGAAGTCTTATTCAGAAGTGTCGCTAACTGCATCCATCTCGCTTGAATATTGAGCCATTTGAGTATTACTATTATGCGAAGGTTGACTCTTACTGAATTGAGTAGGGTTTCGGTTTTCATTCATAATTTTTTGGATTGAATCACTTGTTAGATAGTTCCAGTTTCCATTACAACTTTTGGTAATACCATTTCCAACAAGGGGTTCGTTGCTGGATGGTTTATTAGTATTAATCTTTGGTTTCACAATAAACACGTGATTTTACACTTGAACAAATCAAAATCTTAAACTATTTTTAAAAACACAAGATATTTACGTTGTTATTATGTTAACGATTACAAAAATAAAATGTTTTACTAAATTGTATTGAAATTACCTTATATTCTTAACTCTACGAAACTAAATCTATGCATGTAAACTTCACCAACAAAAATGTTGTTCGACTGAATTCGCAACCAATTCCACGTGCAAACACGGCAAAATACTTAGGCATGACCATTGATGCTACTACACTCACGTGGAAAAAGCATAAAAAACGGTCGTTTGGTATACAGATACGCTGCTATGAGGTTGTACCAAGGAAACTAACGTAAAAGTAATTCAAATCTTTCAAAAAAAGTCTTGCTTAGCATGGTGAACACACATAAGGAACGAGAACCTTCATAAGGATCTAAAGATGGAATACGTCAGTGATAAAAATAAAAATCATGCGAAGAATATGCTTCAGTCAACAACAAATGATAATGAGAAATGACTTGATTTCTTATTTCAACTACTCGGTTGCATTTTTATTTAGAGAAAGCGAAATAAAAAATCCAGTCACGTATCATTCTCATTTAACCGGGATTCGGAGGCTGATCAACACAAACCCAGTAAGACGGCTTCGACGAACGAAGCCCTTAGAACTAGGGAAACTAAGTTAACGAAGTAACCAACTTTGAGGTAACCAATATGTTGTACTCCACCAACAATTAACAACATTCAATAGAGATAAATTTATGCCCAGTTGTACAAATAAAGAACCAACGGGCCAGTTAAGTAACATTTTCTCTTTTTCTTCAAGACATTTTTTTTTCAAAGAATGACATATTTCTATATAAAAATAAAATAAATTAATTGGCATTGAATTCGTATTATGAAACAAGTCGCATTTTCATAAAAGAAAAAGAGGAAATATTACTTATCTGGCCGTTGGCACTTTATTTGTGGATCTGGGCATAGATGAATTAAATAATAAAACAACAATGATTGCTTTAATTTTGAACTTTTTTGAATGTTTCGTGAAAATGGTGGAATGAATTAATTTCTTCAAAATTGTATTCTCCACGTGTTCTAATTAATAATTGACAATTGTCGAGTGCAGCGCACTACTTGTTGAATTTTCAGAGCGGTTTTAACACGTAAAAAAATTATCGATAATAACTAAGCACTAGTTTGCTGATAGTAAATTACATTAGAATTAAGAAATTTAAATTGATTTTGAGTCAATTTAAATTTTGAAACGGATCGCTCATTGTTTGTCGACCTTTTTGGCCTTTTTTAGGGCTTCGACTTTGCGGCCCTAAGAGTACGGGGCCGTTCTGCCTTAGTACGGTATCTCGGAAATTCGTGAGATGCGAACAGAAAATCTTACGTGTTGTGTAGTTTTTATTTAGCATGCGGGAGCGGTTTTTGGATGATCTATTTCGAAATTCACAAATAACTTTTAATCATTAATTGCATCTGCGTTTTATTCAGTTTCTACTCAATTACAAATCTAATTTTAGTAAATATTATTAATATGATGACAATTTCCCAACCCAAATGAACTTAATTTACAATTTTAAACGTGTTGCTAGAAAAGTTCAAAATAAACATCTGCTCCAAAATATTTCCAATGTAAAGAAATGTTTTCTACTGAAGATTTCATTAATTAATAGCGCATTGATGTACCATATGCCCGTCTAAATACCATTCGATCATTTATCTTGTTTAGCAAATTACTCATTGCTTTATTGCTCAATTGTTTCGGTGGCAGAAGTATTATTGGAATTTTGGAATCATAGTGATCAGCCAATTGTTTAATGTCCCGTATCACCGGAATTATGGGACGTAAACCAGATATCCAATAGGCGTGCATTGGTTTCGGTGAACGGGACGATCTGCGTGGACCTGTCATACAGAGCTGTTGTCCATCGCTCGTTGGATCATTAAATGATTTGTTTAGCCGGGGCGATGAATTTGGTTGGTCTGTACAGATTTTGTTTAAGATTTCATCAATCGGTTCTGAATCTGTTTTAACAATAGCTTTGGATGATTTTAGTTTGGCTTTAGTAAGTACACTAGAGCTTGGTTTACTACCGGCCGTTGCTTTGAGGTGAGGAGAATGTTCCATTTCTACAGTACAGTCTACGGTTGATATCGGTTGTTGTGATCCTGATTTATGGTTTGGTCCATAGGCGTACATTGGTTTTTGTGAACGGTGCGATCTGCGTTGACCTGTCATATAGAGAAGTTGTTCATCGCTTGTTGCATCAGCAAGTGATTTGTTTAGGTCGGGCGATGTATTTCGTTGAGCTCTACAGCTGTTTTTTAAGATTTTGACAAAAGGTTTCGAACTTCTTTTGGCAACTGCTTTGGATGATCTTTGTTTGGCTTTAGGTATAGCAAAGTCTGGATTAGCCACTAGTTTTTTGAGTCGAGCTGATTGTCGCACTTCGACAGTACAGTTCATGGTTGATTTCAGCTGTCCTGATCTTGATTTATCATTTGATTTTCGTGAACGGGAAGATTTTTGTGAATCTGTCAAACAGGGCAGCCGGGGCGATGAATTTGTTGCAGCCAATTGTTTAATGTCCCGTATCACCGGAATTATGGGACGTAAACCAGATATCCAATAGGCGTGCATTGGCTTAGGTGAACGGGACGATCTGCGTGGACCTGTCATACAGAGCTGTTGTCCATCGCTCGTTGGATCATTAAATGATTTGTTTAGCCGGGGCGATGAATTTGGTTGGTCTGTACAGATTTTGTTTAAGATTTCATCAATCGGTTCTGAATCTGTTTTAACAATAGCTTTGGATGATTTTAGTTTGGCTTTAGTAAGTACACTAGAGCTTGGTTTACTACCGGCCGTTGCTTTGAGGTGAGGAGAATGTTCCATTTCTACAGTACAGTCTACGGTTGATATCGGTTGTTGTGATCCTGATTTATGGTTTGGTCCATAGGCGTACATTGGTTTTTGTGAACGGTGCGATCTGCGTTGACCTGTCATATAGAGAAGTTGTTCATCGCTTGTTGCATCAGCAAGTGATTTGTTTAGGTCGGGCGATGTATTTCGTTGAGCTCTACAGCTGTTTTTTAAGATTTTGACAAAAGGTTTCGAACTTCTTTTGGCAACTGCTTTGGATGATCTTTGTTTGGCTTTAGGTATAGCAAAGTCTGGATTAGCCACTAGTTTTTTGAGTCGAGCTGATTGTCGCACTTCGACAGTACAGTTCATCGTTGATTTCAGCTGTCCTGATCTTGATTTATCATTTGATTTTCGTGAACGGGAAGATTTTTGTGAATCTGTCAAACAGGGCAGCCGGGGCGATGAATTTGTTGCAGCCAATTGTTTAATGTCCCGTATCACCGGAATTATGGGACGTAAACCAGATATCCAATAGGCGTGCATTGGCTTCGGTGAACGGGACGATCTGCGTGGACCTGTCATACAGAGCTGTTGTCCATCGCTCGTTGGATCATTAAATGATTTGTTTAGCCGGGGCGATGAATTTGGTTGGTCTGTACAGATTTTGTTTAAGATTTCATCAATCGGTTCTGAATCAGTTTTAATAATAGCTTTGGATGATTTTAGTTTGGCTTTAGTAAGTACACTAGAGCTTGGTTTACTACCGGCCGTTGCTTTGAGGTGAGGAGAATGTTCCATTTCTACAGTACAGTCTACGGTTGATATCGGTTGTTGTGATCCTGATTTATGGTTTGGTCCATAGGCGTACATTGGTTTTTGTAAACGGTGCGATCTGCGTTGACCTGTCATATAGAGAAGTTGTTCATCGCTTGTTGCATCAGCAAGTGATTTGTTTAGGTCGGGCGATGTATTTCGTTGAGCTCTACAGCTGTTTTTTAAGATTTTGACAAAAGGTTTCGAACTTCTTTTGGCAACTGCTTTGGATGATCTTTGTTTGGCTTTAGGTATAGCAAAGTCTGGATTAGCCACTAGTTTTTTGAGTCGAGCTGATTGTCGCACTTCGACAGTACAGTTCATGGTTGATTTCAGCTGTCCTGATCTTGATTTATCATTTGATTTTCGTGAACGGGAAGATTTTTGTGAATCTGTCAAACAGGGCAGCCGGGGCGATGAATTTGGTTGGATTGTACAGATTTTATTTAAGATTTCATCAATGGGTTCTGAATCACTTTTAACAATTGCTTTGGATGATTTTAATTTGGCTTTAGTAAGTAAACTGTAGCTTGAATTACTACCAGCAGTTGTTTTGAGATGAGGAGAATGTTCCACTTCTACAGTACAGTCTACAGTTGATTTCGGCTGTCGTGATCCAGATTTATGGTTTGTCCAATAAACATCCATTGCTTTTGGTGAACGGGGCGATCTGCTTTGATCTGTTATACAGGGCAGTTGTTCATTGCTCATTGTCCTACAGCTTTTGCTTGAGGTTTCGAGAATGGGTTTTGAATTACTGTTGACAGCAGTTTTGAACGATTTTCGTTTGGCTTCGGATATACCAGAGTTTGGCTTACTACCGGCTATTTTTTTCAGGCGGGCCGATTGTCGTACTTCGACAGGGCAATCCACGGTTAATTTCGGTTGTCCTGATCCTGATTTATGGTTTGATTTTAGTGAACGGGAGTTTCTGTGTGATGTATCCATCATAAATGACAGTTGTTCGTCACTTTTAACAACTGCTATGGATGATTTTAGTTTGGCTTTAACAAGTGTACTAGAGCTTGGCTTACTACCGTCTATTGTTTTGAGGCGAGATGAGTGTCGCACTCCTACAGTACAGTCTGCGGTTGATTTTGATTGTCCATGGTTTACAGGCACTCTTGAAGCGTACTGTATTATACCTAAATCGGTTCGACTTGATAACATGGAAGATCTAGTATCAGCATTGACTGATTTACCTGCAATGGTAGTATTGCATCTTTGTAGCATTTCTCTGTGAGCCACATTTTTATCAACTTCTTTTTTTTTCGATAGTTTTTTTTGGTTAGTATTAGAAATCAAATCTTGTTTTTTCCAACGAGTTGATTGACGCAAGCTCGGTGTACTTCTTACAGTTGAATGTAAATTAAGTGATTCCGAAATACAGTTTACTCTAGCTTCTTGAGCTTGTTCGGTAACAACTAAAGTTGATTTACAACTTTCTGTAATACCGGTAAAAGTTTGGTTTCGTAAGTTGGGAGATTTAGGATCAATATTCTTAGTATTTTTCAATTCTTCAGTTAAACGTGGCGGTTTTTCTACGTTCTTCACCCCCTGATTGATGGCAATCTCATTTTCGTTCTCTTTATCTATAATATCCTTTTGTAGATTTTCTTTGGAACTACGTCGTAATTCTTCCTCTGTGATATCATTGCTACATTCTGGTATTGGGACGTTTGTGAGAGTAGCTTCGTCCATTTTAGCTAAATTAATATCCTTTTGCAGATTTCCTGCATAATCGAATTCGTTTATAGATATATCCATCTTACTACATCCAACTACACTCCCACCTGAATAATCCGATTCCTCAGGTACTAAGTTTTGTTGAACATTATTGTTAACAGGTGGTTGTATGATACTCTCCACTTCCTCTGTGGCAGTAATATCGTTTTGTGCCAATTTAGCCAAATTAGGATCCTTTTGTAGATTACCTTCGCAACCCAACTCATTTGTAGATTCATCCATGTTACTGAATCCAACTATACTCTCACTCATAGAATCCGATTCCTCAGTTAATAAATTGTGCTCGACATTATTATTATCAAGCGGTTGTGGAATATCCTCTATTTCTTCTGTGGCAATAACATCGTATTGTGCAATTGGTGCATTTAAGAGAGGAGCTTCGACTAATTTAACTACTTCATTACCGTTTTGCGGATTTACAACGTTACCCAATAGATTTATAGAATCCGTGTTAGTATATCCAATTGAACTCACACTTGAAGTACTCGATTCTTCAGATAATTTGTTTTGCTCAATATTATCGTTAACAGGCGGTTGTAGGAAACGACTCTGCGATGGTCCAATATGCAGTCTTTGCACAAATTCCTTATCTATGTCGATAAGCGTTCTGCTTAAATAAAATGAAGTTTCAACATTAATATCTGGAATTTCTTCTGAACCACCCGATGATGATGTATCGTTAAACATGTCGGGATTAGATGGTCGTCTTGTCACATTTGAAACCGACATTCCCATAGTTCCTTCAACAGTTTTGGAATTAAATGCCAGAGGCGACATTTTTGTATTTTTCATCGAACCTAAACTCATATATTTTGATTTTGTAATCGTTTTCTGGTTCGAAGAACGGTGAGATCGATTATGAAAACAGCAATATCCTGAATTATCGGGAGAAATATTTTGGTTCGATTTGTGATTATCTTCTTTAATATGCGATTTTTCTGCGGGCTGTGCTGTAATATTATGTTTATCTCGCATATTCAGTTTCACTAGATCTTTCCCGACTGGAGATATTGGGCATGTAAATAAGGACGTTTTTGATGATCCTTTCGGTGTACTAAAGTTATGTAATTTCGAACGGTTCTAAAACGATATCAGAGATTGATAAATTAAAATTTAAAACCGAAATTACTTTTGTGATATTTGGTGCATAATTTTATTCGCTATCCGGAGCTGCTATCGAGAGCCTTCGTATAAAAGTTGCTCCCGATAGCGAATTTTATAAGACGGCTCTCGAAAGCAGCTCCGGATAGCGAATAAAAATACGCACCAATTATATATGTACTTACAAAACGAGAATATTTAAATAGTTGGATAGGCGTAAAAGGTATTTCTTCTTTATTAGATCTTGGTAATTCTTCAAGGGCATTAGAGACTATGGATTTAAACGGTACTTTAACTGGTAACATTATTTCTATAACTCCAGGTGGAATGGATGTATTAGTTTCTTGATTTGCTTGGATTGGCGTGTTCGAGTTATTAGTCGAACTCTCCTCACCAATGGATGGTCCTGAGTTATTATTAAGGGGCGATTTTCTTACCAATTTTACATTAAAAATGTGTTCGACTGAATTGAAGTCATATAATGGCTTTTTAATGCTCCCATCCGTTTTTCGAATTTTTAGTATTCGTCTTAAAACATTATCGGTTGATGAATTGTCGCACGAGATATTTTCACTGTAATTAGAAACAGATAAATAAACAAATTGAATGAATTAATTCATAAACTTACGAGTCGAGCGTTGGCATTTTTAAATTTGTGTTTGTTTACAGTTTTGGTTTTCTGTGACAGTTATTTGTTGTGGCATGAAGTGACTCGAAATTTGTTTTCATAATTGGATATTTTTGTTTTAGCTATTGCCGTCTTACTTTGGTCACTGGAATATGTAGTTATTGGTATAAAAATAAAAATGCAAATTATGCTCAAAATAAAATACGAAAATAATTTTCTTTTTGGCACGGATTGGTTTTACCTGTCTCACTTGACATTTTAATTTTTCGATACAAAAATGTTTGCAAATTTTGGAAAAGGAAGATTTAATTTTTTTTAAAATTAAAATAGAAATGAATAATATTTACTAATGTTTATTCAATTTATTTAATAAACTTCATAATACGAAAATAAACAGCGATTTTTAGTTATTAATATTTCCACTGTAAGAAATAAATGGCGCCACTTTGACTGAGACGGCTAAAACCAATGCTAGCCTTCTTTTTACTTTTATCAACTGACATTAAAAATTAAATAAAAACCAAAAAAATGTCAAACATTTTTACTAGAATAATTCTATACCAACAAAAAATTGATTTGAAATTTTGAAACTAAACTATTCATTCCGGAATGAAAATACACGGCATTGTTGTTGTAAAATTCCCAGAGTAAAACTACTATGTTTCGACAGATGCCACTGAACTCGAGCTTTCACCAAAAGCCAAATAATATTACGGTGACACACCACGTTTACATTAGTAGAATAAAAGTATGTAGCAAAAAAGTATCATCATGTGAACCCAAATTTAAATATTTAAATATTTTATCACATACTTTTTTGATATTTCGGTAAAGTATGTATCAAAAAAGTATTAGTATATTTCGTTGTAATGTGAACCCTAACTAATAACTATATGTTAATGTCATTTGTATATTTGTTGTCAAAACCAAAATTTATTTTGTTTTTTTGTTTCTAACTGCAATTTCGGGTGTTTATCAAATAATTTGCCGACAAATCTAATAGAGTTTGAGAAGAAATTCACAACACATAAACTGAATTGAATACAGAAGCCTATCTGTCAAAACAACAAACTTTTATAGTATGCGTTCACACTACAAATCGCAAAGCTAATGTGAACTGCAGCGGAAAAATAATTAAATAGCAAAAAAGTACATACTTATTTGGTACATGTAATGTAAACGTGGTATTAGGTTAGAATAGAATATAGCGTAAAGCACCGTAAAGTTTACTACTAGTGACACCTAGGTTAGGGTGTTTAGTTGATAGTATTTTCCATGCTAGGGTCCTTTCCGAAAGTTATACTTATTTATTTAGACCATAAAGCAAATGGAATTTATCGGAGAGAGTAAAAATATATGTGGCGCTTAAAATAATCAGCGGTAAACAATTTAAAATCGTTGATCGTCGCATGACGTATATTACCATACATTTTAATAGTATAATATACCTAAATTTGAATTTATGTGGATGTAGGTTTATCCATATAGAAACCAGAATGAAGAACATAGCCAGAAAATGGATAAAGAAAAATGAAAAAAAAAAAAACTTTATTGAAATGTGTTAGAAAAGAATAGTATCAAAACCAACAATCCAACCAACATTTTTTTTATTTTATATTTAATTCGCCCACGTGCGCACACAAAGTGTTATATATATATATATATATATATATATATATATATATATATATATATATATATATATATATGTATATATAAGTATATATATATAGAATCAATGAGTACGTTTATGCTTAGGGTTCAACCTGGTTTGAACCTAGGTTAACTTTTACTATAAACGGAGTCGAGTCATCTTGTAGTTAACTCGACTAGACCTAAAAAATTTCTAGGGTCGAGTCGAGTTAACTCTAAAAACCTTCACGATAAACGGAGTCGAGTCGAAAAATAAAAACAACAAAAAAATAGTAATAAAAAGACACCATTTTGATTTCTTAATTCGTGTGCGAATCTTCGATTTTTGTGTGGCAATAAAACTTTGTTATTTTATTTTTATAAAATTCAGAAAATAATACAAAAAAAACATATAAACATACGATAGTAAATGATTTTTTTTGACGTTTCTGACTCGGTTTCAACCTAGTTTCGACTCGACTACGATTTGACTCTGCAGTATAAACGCTAAAAAAGATAACTACAAGATGATCCAAAGTTAACTAAAAGATGACTCGACTCTGAGCATAAACGTATTCAATAATACAATAATTGTCAGTGTAGAAGTTTCAAGTTATATGAAGAAGTGTAAGTGCTCCATTTTATTTATTATTATTATTTACATATTGGTGATGTTAAAGTTAAAGTTGCAGCACAGAAAAGGATATAAGAATGTTTCTTTTCATATATTGAAATTTCTGTTTAGACCTACTTATATAAATAAGTATGTTGGCGAGGTAACTTAAAATAAGTATGTTCTTACAAAAAAAAAAATCTTAAACGAAAACCAAAATTCTGTTAATTTCATGATATTATGTAGTAATTAAGTTTTATAAAAAATTTAATTAAAAATTATTTTATAGTCACAAAATAGTCAAAATAAAAAATAAGTATGTGAAATCAATTCATCAATACTTATTTAATATGGCGGCAAATAAGTATGTCTTAGGACGTGTCCGGCTTCTGTGCGAAATAATTTTTTTGTGATAAATTTGACATTAGTGAAATAATTTTCTCTTCCATATTTGAAATAAGTTCATTTGCTGTCCGAATACTGAAATAATTTTGAAATAATAAAATTGACATTTGGAAATACAACAAATGACAAATTGTATTATTTCTATTAATTTTGGGTTACATGTGTTTAATGAGAAGAACACGGAACTTTGCGCGACCTTTAATAATGGATCTCCTAAACTCCCAGGTATGATACATTTAAACTTACAGGTATGTATGTTAGGTATTGCTCATTTTGCAGCGACAAATAATGTACACAATTCCCTTAACAAACAGTATTGTTAATTCAATACTTAGTTATAATGATTCTGTGACGAGAATGCATTTAAGGATATCGTCTAACACTTTCATCGCCATTAGCAAATTCTTGCCCAATAAAAACCATGGTTGGGGACCGGAAATGCAACTAATGATATTTTTGCTGTGGCTGGCAAGTGGGACTTGTTATAGAATTGTAGGTGCAGCAATGAACATGTCAACATTCACAGTTTGTGATATTGTTCACAAAATGCTGGACACTAGAAAATGCTGGAACTTGTTATATTATATAAATAAAATTAAATTAAATGATATAAAACTTATTTTGTTTACTTCACCGGCACAGAAACAAGAATTATTACGAACATGTCAAAATTATAACACACCTCTGCTGTGATAATTTGGCTGCGTACAGTTTAACATTAATTTATCACAAAAAAATTATTTCGCACAGAAATCGGACACGTCCTAAATAAATAAGTATATTGGCGAGGTAAATGTAACTTAAAATAAATGTTTCTATTCCTTTCTTACAAAAAAAAAAAAATCTAAAATGAAAATCAAATTCTGTTAATTTCATTGCATACATATTGTGATATTACGCTGTAATTAAGTTTTATAAAAAATAATTAAAAATTATTTAATAGTTAACATTTTATTTTTGTTACTGCAAAATATAAAATAAGTATGTGAATCAATTCGGATGATTTTTCATACTTATTTAAGATGGCGACAAATAAGTATATAACTTTAAAATAAATGTAACTTTCGGAAAGGGCCTGCCTTTTCTTCGTCCGAGGAAACTTTTGAGAAGCACGTAGTTCTACTTTTTGAATTTTACAAAAACAATGCCGTGTATTTTCATTCCGGAATGAATAAATTCATTCCACTGAGAAGTCGGTATAAGTGACATTTCATTTACCAATTTACAACAACAATGCTATATAATGAATTCAAATTAGGAATTCGTCGAATTCCTTCTGAGTTGATGTTAGTCGTATTTCCATGAGAATTTTACAACAACAATTGCTCGTGGCACGAATTAAATAATTCAAACCAAAAGTTTCAATTATTTAATTCATTCCTAATTTTAGTTATACCACCTGACACCAGATACCAAATTTCTATTTCTTTGTTTTTATTTCAATTCAAAAAAATAATTCGCGACTTGTTTTAATGAGAAAAAATAATTCGAATTAAATTTTTCTCATGGAATTACAACTGGTATTGCAATTCCAATTCCACTTTATAGTTACTGTGTTTGTCACCAGAGTTTTCGTATTTATAAATCATGGTATTTGCTAAAAAATGTTTAATATTTACTACTAAAAATTGTTAAATAAAATTATTATTTAATACACAAAAGCGTCTGTTTGATTTTCAGAAAAAAAAGAAAGAACATATTATAAATGTCAAACACTACAAACTTTTAAAAATAAATCACGAGAATTGGTTGGTTATTTCTGTTGACCAAAATTGAATTCCAATTCCAATTCATTGGTGAAACTGAAATGAAATGTCACTATAGAAAAATTCTCTTCTTCACGTAGTTTTATGTAGTGTTTGCTAGTAGAGTAAATATATTTAGCACATTCGTTCATTGTTGTTTTTATTATTTTGACATTTTTAATCATTATGACCGGATTTATGTGACCAAAAATTAACTTTATATCGAACTTTCCGTTTTTTCCTACTTTACACTGGGTGCGCTAGAGCACATTTGTTTTAGTTCTATAGATTGGTTTTGCAAAATTTATTATTATTTTGATTATTTATTTGATAATTCAAAGTATTTTTTTTTAATTTTTTTTTTTTTAATGTTGCCAATGGCTTTGTTCTTGAATCTTTCTACATAAGAAACTCACAAGAAGTAATCAAATCTTAACTAAAATTATTACATATTTTAAGTCTTTCTTAACCAATGTTAATACTTATTGTTAGGGCTCACAATTTAATTCATTTAGACTTTACACCAGAGTCTCGCTATGCGTCTATTCTATGTGCGTCTATTCGCTCTTGCGTCGGCTAAATAAAACGTTAAATTAATTAACGAATTATTATTAATAAAGTGATATTATTTATATTATTTATCATACATATTTGTTTTATTTTAAATTCTATGTGGATTAATCTTCCGCAATACTTTTCGGCCACAAATATTTTAAATTGTTCGATATGCGTCGAAATTCAGTTTGCGTCTATCCGTGTGGAACCGAACAGGGACGCAAAGCGGGACCTTGGTGTACTTATATGTATATAACGAATTAAATTTACAAGTTCACAGGTTCATCAGTTCGAGTGGATCTGTTCTTCTCAGACGTCTAAATCGCGGCTGTTTTAGTATCTCCCTGGCCAATTCGTTGGAATGTGCTTCTAGTTTTGAATAATATTTCAAACTGAATTCTTTAATTGTTTCTTTAACGGTTTTAATCCCAAGGTCGTGATGTAAATGACTATTTCGAATGTACCAAGCAGCTTTGGTAAAACTGCGAAGTATTTTCGCTTGGGTTCGTTGCAGGAGTTCTCTGTTTGAAGCGCTGGTGGATCCCCATAACTGAATACCATATGTCCATATGGGTTTGATTATCGCTTTGTACAGTAAAACTTTATTGGCTAATGACAACTGAGATTTTCTTCCCATCAGCCAATACATTTTGGAAAATGTAATTTTTATTTGATTGCGCTTTGTTTCTATATGATTTTTCCACGTTAACCTTCTATCCAGATGCAAACCTAAGTATTTTACCTTCATTTGTTTAGGAATATTTTATCGTTTAATTTCACTGGTGGGCAGGTGCGTTTGTTTAGCGTGAATGTGACGAGAGTTGATTTGTTTTCGTTCACTTTTATTCGCCATGGCTTTAGCCAGTCCGAGACCTTGTTTAAATGATTCTGTAATTCCTTTGAGGCAATTTCAGGATTTCAGGATTGTAAAACAAGTATAATATTGGTCCTAGAACGCTACCTTGCGGGACACCTACATTAATATCATTTAAGCAAGTAGTTGCGCTGTTTTGTTTGACCATGTATTGCCTTTGAAGAAGATAGTTTCCCAAAACTGAGTGAAATTTTTTCAGTACAAGCTCTTTAATTTTGTAAATTAGTCCATCGTGCCAAACTTTATCAAAAGCTTGGGCGATATCCAAAAAGGCAGCAGAACAATATTTCTTTTCCTCGAAGGTGATTTTGATTGCATTTACAATTCTGTGTACTTGCGCTGTAGTACCATGTTGGTTTCGGAATCCAAATTGATGGTCTGGAATAATGCGCCGTTCTTCTAATATTGGTTTCAATTTCGTTAGTAACATTTTTTCAAATAGCTTTGAGATTGTGGGCAGTATGCTTATTAGACGATAAGATGAGATTTGCGTTTCATTTTCCCTGGCTTGTGTATCATTGTGATCAAAGATATCTTCCATTTTTGAGGAATATAACTGGTTCGCATAATCGCGTTGAATACAAATGTTATTAGTTTTATGCATTTATCTGCCATATCCATTATCATTTTTCCAGTAATGAGATCATGTCCTGGTGCCTTTTTCGGGCTTATGCAAGTTTTAATTGTATTCTTAACTTTCTTCCAATTATACTTTATAGGTTTGTAGAATAAACCATCATCCAAGTGTTGGGGTGGCACGAAATAATTATCTTCTTCGTGTGGGACGAATCTTGTTGTTAGATGAGCAGCAAAAGCATTGGCTTTTTCTTCATCACTTCTCGCCCAATTTCCAGTTGGTAGTCTAATCGGTGGATTCGAATTTTTTGGCCTTTTTAAGTTTTTTGTTGCCTTCCACAAAGAATAATCTGCCCTCTCGGTTCCATTTCAATAACGGTGATTTTGTTTGCTGCCATTGACGACGAATTTATCGCTTTTCGTGGATTAGTTCCTGTATATTACGTGACAATTTATTAACTTGTTCAGAACTGCTTATGCCGGGTGTAGCCCTTTCAGCGGATAATGTCATGACATGCTTTAGATTTTCTAAGTATAAAAAATATTTATTACTTACGCTAAATATAAACAAACCCATATAGCAATATTTTATTCGCGAAAAAAATGTATTTTGCCACAAAAACATTCAAAATGATACCAACCTTTGAAAACCAACCGAATTCCAAACATTGAATTTCATGGCTATTTTATTTGACCAAATTTGAATTTCAATTCCTAGATCAAATAAAATACGACTAATGTTTGTTCTTTATTCGGCATATTCGAGATAAATATTTGATGACAATGAATCGCCTGTCGGATATTTTTTATCTCTTGTCATCAGCGAATATTAGGAGTAGAATAAAAGTATGTAGCAAAAAAGTATCGTCATGTGAACTTAAATTTAAATATTTAAATATTTTATCACATACTTTTCGGTAAAGTATGTATCAAACAAGTATTAGCATATATTATAAAGTATTCTTTATATAATATGGTGTTAATAAAATACGTTTTAATGTAAACCCTGACTAATAACTATATGTTGTCATTCGTATATTTGTTGTCAAAACAATACGTTTTTCTGTTAAAATACAATTTCGGATGTTAGTCAAATAATTTACCGACAAATCTAATAGCTGATTTAGACGTACCAACATTTTTTCCCCCAACAAAAAATGAAGATATTAGTATATTACGATTTTCATTTGTAAGACAAGAACAAAAATATAATCCAACAAAATTTTGTTGGATGTTTTTTCTTTTTTTCCAACAATTGTTACTATAAAAATAAATTTGACTATAAAATAAACTCGACCCGAGTATATTTTATGGTAACTAATACGCGTTTCCATGCACATAAACCAGTTGAACCTAGGTTAACTCTATCATGGAAACATGAT
This sequence comes from Tipula vernalis, assembly GCA_958295665.1. Taxonomy (NCBI): domain Eukaryota; kingdom Metazoa; phylum Arthropoda; class Insecta; order Diptera; family Tipulidae; genus Tipula; species Tipula vernalis. The sequence goes on along the minus strand of OY282559.1, from coordinate 294,739,023 downwards.
AATGGTAACGGTAATAAAATTCTATACCAATAAAAACTTCCCTCTAAACAAAAAAAGCGATTCGGGAAAAACGATACTTTTGCGATATGAGAACGATACATATTTTTTTTATATCACACCACGCACTTTCTTATTTGTATTTCTATTCCCATAGAAACAACGAAAATAAAAATTGTATATTGCGTGTTCTCTTACTCGTCATTTCAATTCAAGTTTAACCTAAAACAAAAGCGGACGGAAATATTTGTGTAAAAAGAAACTAAAATCATTAGGAAATATTTGGTGTTGTGAGTTTCACAAAGTAATTATATATTTCTTTGCCAATTTGTTTAAACCATTTTTGTTTATTAATTTAATCCTTATACTAATTGTTTATTTTTAAGGATATGAGTAAATTTTACTACTGCCGATTTTACTACTGCCGATTGAATTGAGGAGCGAAATATTATGAAAGCCGATACAATTAAACCGTCATATAAAAAAGTAAATTTTATTTATTATATTAATGTAATAATTATTTTAATATAATACTTCAAATAAATAAAATAAAAATTAATCGTAATATAAAACTGGGGTGAGATGTTGTAACCATCACGTTTTTCGCTTCGATGCATTTTCGATGGAATAACGGTACTTTAGAACTAAATTGTTTTAAAATTTTATATTTTTAACAAAGCAGTACAGTTATTCTATCGAAAATGCATCGAAGTGAAAAACGTGATGGTTACAACATCTCACCCCCGGTTTTTTGTTTTTTCTAATCCAAAATAAATACCATCGTAACCAACACGAAAAAATACCATACGTAAATATATCGCACAATTAGATCTGTTTACGACATAAAAAAGTAAGCGTCGTAAACGTATCGTAAAAATCTTTCTATTTACGTTACGTAAAAAATTCTAATTTTCATGGGACGTTGGATTCGTAAAAATATTGATTTCGAATCGCAAAAACGATCCATAAACGAAATTTTATATGAACAACAAATATTATTTTCGTATCGTAAACGAATCACTTTGTTTAGAGGGTTGGTTTGAAACTATTCCAAATGGAATGAAAATACTTGGCATTGTTGTTGTAAAATCCCAAAGCAAGACGACACTTGTTAAGTTAGCGGATTCCAAATTATATATTTGTACCTCGACGAACGACTCAAAAAGCCAAAATCAGCTGGTTTTTGTTTATTAAAAATATTAAATGTGGAGTAATCTGTGATAAGTTTAAAGTTAAATTTTAATATTTCATTGTAATGGAAGGAAATAAATCAAATAGTTTTTCGAAGGAAATGCGAATGCATACAAGAAAAATTCACAAAATGAGTGATGATTTGGTAAACGCCAAATTAGCTTTTGGTACGTATTACGCCTTACATTAAATAAAATTTTTTGTGAGTCCAAGTTATGTACAAAGAAAGATTACTGCTGAATAATGTTGAATGATGAAATTTTGTTTTTACTTAAAATTTCTTGTTTAACTATAATTTCTTGAGCAATAGAGAGATACTCCTCTCTCTCTCTCTCTTAGAATTCGGGAAGAATCCATTGGTTTGTGATGTCGATTGTGCTGTAAATTACCGGTAGGTTACTACCCGGCTGAAAATAACATCAGTGATAATTAACTCCATTTTTCAATTCTTTCAGTATTGCTGGTTGTGTGCTAAAATTAAAAATTGTCTGTCCTAATCAAAACTTATATATGTACCTTATAGGCCGCACTCCTCTGAAAAGCTACGGCTTGCCAGCGACAGTAATCAAACACCTAAGTGCCATAGCATGCGTTCTACTAATTGTACCGCCTAGCGACGTCACGCTAGATCCACAGCTAAAACTGTTTTCAGCGAAAATACCAATTTACTCTTCCAATTACCCTCTTTCATAAAACACGATTTGCATTGGCCTCGCCTAAAGCAAGGAGTTGTTTAAAATTACGAAATAGTAACGTCAGTGTACCCTTTTCGTCTTTATAGATGGGCTAGGTCAGTGCCGTATTTACGTTAATTTGGGCTCTAGGGGATAAAATATGATAAGGCGCCAAACTGGTCCCACTCACCCTTTCACCAAAACCAACAAATCAAAAAATAATTATTTTATAGAAAACATTGGTTTTTTGTTCCCCATCGGATGTATGAAAATATAAAAAATTTCATTAAATGTAAAAGGTCACAAGGCAAAAATACGTATTTTTCAGGATATCGTTTTTAAATGTAAGAATCATCCAAAATCGTATGAGTTTTTTGATTTGTAGTTTTTGTCAATACATAGTAGCTAATTATGGTTATTGTGAACTGTAATTGCCGGAGTATTACAAAATGTTGATATAAGAAATTTAATAATGAGAATTAGATTGTATAATATATAAAAGGCCATAACTCGACTTGTCCCCCTTTTGTTTTGTGAACACATTTCAATAGCATAGAAAATACGGTTTATAATTTCTTTTATTTTTACGAAATTGGACGACTCGAGGATTATGTTGAAATTCATAATACAATACATAATACATTTATAAGGTGTGTTCTCAAACATTATCGTGTCCGCTACGAGTTACGAGTTTCGAGAATTCGAAATATGTTGAGAAATTTTCTTTAATAAAGAATAATTGCTACAGTGTTAGCGACAATACCTCTTTCATTTTATTTGTATTAAAGTATTTACTCTCGTCCGATGCAGTGACTTATTTTAGCCGTCAATGTCAGTGACAGAGTACGACTTGAGTCCGATTCAAAATTATCAAAAATTATTTAACGAGAGTTTTCAGTCGGATTTTCCGAGAGAAGGATCATAATGTTAATCAACTGAATGAGGTTTGCATATTTAGAGGAATTTCGTTTTTCTATGAACTATTCATCTATGAAGTATTAACCTAAGCGACATAACAAACATTTCACATCTCTTGAAATAAGTGATCATGAAACCATTTAAATAACATTGATTTAAACGCGAATGATACTAGGGGTTCCTACAAAAACGTTTAAAGTATTAAAGTATGATTTAGAAAAACTCAAAATTAGTGTATTCAACAGAGATATTACGACCATATACTCATACTTTGACGGCATTGATGTAAAAGCTGGTGTTTAGTTGTAGTCTACAAAAACTTCTGGATCAGTTTATTTAAGTAGAAACTATTTCGTCGTGTAATAAACGGTATCAACAAGATGCCAATTTAAACTTAAACCAGAATTAACCATAAAATGATTTTAATTTAATGAACACTAAATGATTCCATGAAGGAGAGGTTTTCCATCATTTTGGCAGGAAACTATGATAATTCCAGTACAGAACTCAAAACAATTTTAAGATTATCGTCCAATTAAAATGATATCTATCACTTAAGAATATATTTGGAGAAGTACCAGTTACTACATGGCTATAAATCAGGATTTAGAGATAAGCCTAAGTAGGTGAATCACTTTTAAATATTTTAATAATTAATTGGAAGATTGCTGCTCATCATGGGATGACGTTTGTGGCTGTTTTCTTGGATTTAAAAAGAGCTTTTAGAGTTTTTGACACTGCCGATTGTTTATTTATTTATTTTTGAATTACATATAAATTTACTTTACTTTTGGCACGCTCTATTTTGAGCATAAGCTCATTTCCAACAAAGCGTGCAAAAAGAGATCGTTGCTTCAATTAAACAACAAACATTTACAGGCGGGACAAAAAATCATTTCGGTCCAGCAATTTCGGAACTTTATTTTCGTCTACCTGGATTTCTGTTTGTAACACACGATTATTAGTAAACAGATGATCACGGTTTATAACATTTTCCAAAAACATAGACACATTCTGATGCCTTTGCTTGGAATCTATTTTTCAGATGATGTTGTGACTTATTATTATTGAAATTGAAGCAGTATAGAATACAAACCTGCAACATAGGAGACAAAAAACTGTCAATTCAGCAGTATCACAATTTAATGATATTCCAATTGGTGTTCAGAATGAAGAGAAATCGGTAATACAATTATTCGTAGATGATGTCTTGATGAATACTACTGGAGAAGATGTTAAAGTATGTGAAGAAAAGGTTAAAAGACCAAATCTATGTATAAATTGGATTCGTTAAATGTGAAGCAAAACAATAAACCCGATACGATATAGTTCTAGTTGCACCCCTTCTTGGAAATCCCTTAAAAATTAATGCACACTAATCTATATGTGGCAATAATACAAAGTGGTAAAGTCTAAAATTCGCATTTTTCAGGGAAACGATTTTAAATTAAGAGTTACTCAAAATCGTATGAGTTTTTAGAATTCTGATTTTTGTAAACGCTTATTTCGGTCGTTTGCAATTGCCGCAATATTACAAAAAATTGATATGATGTGAAATCGATTATGGAGATTTCGAATTTTAGATAACACGAAAAAGGCTTGTGACATCAAAGAGGAAAGTAATATTAAGATATTTGGAATGAAATTAATTTAGCATTGTAAAAAGAAAAAATTCTGAAAGTTTTTTTTCTTTTCGGTTGTTGTTATTGAATAATGACAATTTGGTTTTTAAAACTAAATAAATGTATAATCTTCTTCTTCCGCTGGTGCTACATCGCATGAAGAAATTTGGTCGCACAACGATGTTCCTCCAAACACTTCGATCCACCGCAAGAGAACACCAAACACGGTATATTTTGCGGTAGTTTGTTGAGAAAAATTTAAACAAATTGGGTTTTAATTTATTTTTGGTTCCACTCTTTCCTGTATATTGCTACGATTTAAATAAACAAACATTTTTCCTGGCTTTATTTAAGTCATGTGGTGCTTTTTATATTCAATGCAATTGTTGTTGTTATTTTGTTAACAAAATACAATTAATAATATGCATTATTAAAGCAGCACCGCATGATTTAAATAAACCAAAAAAAAAAAAACAAGCGTTTTCGATATTCTTGCGACCATGATCGATTTCAATATTAAAATATCATCATCATCTGATAATTACTACTGTTATAGTAAGTATAAAAGTAATTACTAGCTGATGATGATATTTTAATATTGAAATCGATCTTGGTCGCAAGATAAAAAAGCGAATTTCACAATAAGGAACCTTTAAATAAAACCTAAAAATATAATAAAAAACAAAATTTATTTCAATTAATATAATATAAATAGTGAAATAATCCACAGCCAATATAAATATTTATTAATAAATTTTATTTATTTTTTACAGCAATGAGTGATAACAAAATATGGGCCGAAGGCCTACTTGTATTTTATGAGATATTCGCTTATCTGGAAAAAAATACTCCAACAAATATTTTACCACCACAATTTCATAGAAAGAACGCATTTGAAAAGGATTTAAATATTTATCTCGGCGCAAATTGGCTTACCACCTATAAACCGCGTAAAAGTGTCGAAGAATATGTGTCCCATTTAGAAAAGATACACGATACAAATCCCATATTACTTCTTGCCTACGTTTATCATTTGTATATGGGTCTGTTGTCGGGCGGACAAATTTTACAAAAGAAACGGACTTTTTCCCAAAAACTAAATCCGTTTTCTACAATATCGGATGTTAGTGGATGTGATGTGACTCGATTTGAAATTCCAATTAGTGAATTAAAACGAATGATGCGTGAAAATATTGATAAAATGGCGGAACAATTTGATGATGATTTAAAACAAGAATTATTGGCGGAAAGTTTAAAATGTTTCGAATTTAATAATCGTATTGTTCGTTCAATTGAAGGAGTTAATAGGATTGGGATACAAAAAATTCTTTATGCCAGCCTGATTTTAATTGGTTTGTGGTTAATGTACAAAAAGGTATTACAATAGGAAAATAAAATAAATATTAGAAAAGTTGAATTTTAAATAAAAATTGTTTTTATTTTAATGACACGTATTTTATCTGGCAAACACTGGTGGTAGTGTGGCGAACGTTAGGAAGCCAGTATGTCCGGGCATTGTTTGTGGGGCACTTGTTGTTAAAATCTTTTTTAACTGCTTTGGTTTCTTCTCTAGATCCGCGTCATCAGCTTTCTAAATATACAAAGTAAATGTAATAAATTACAATAATATTAATTAAATAGGGGCACGTGACAAATTTAATTAAAACTCACCTTATGCTTTAAAAATTCCAAATCAAACATTGGGATTGATTTCATTTTAACAATTTCCTCAACTTGAAGAATTTCTATATTTTGAATATCAGTGAATCCATTTAATTGAAGGGTTTCGCAACACCGCTGCGACTGTTCTATGCATGGCGAAAATGAACAGAAGCGACCACCTGCAAAAAAATAAAATATTTCAATTTGATTGTCCTTATTGAAAAGCAGTCAAACTCCCATAATAACTAAATCTAAAGTTCCGAAAAATTGAATCGCTTCCAAAATTTCCTAATTTTATTAAAAGGAGGAATTTTTAGGATCGTGAAAAGTTTAGTAAAAGCGGCGAGTTAAAAAAATGGTCGAATCAGTTGTGGGATGTGAGGTGGATTAGTGAAGGAGGTGATGGCGAATTATGTCAAATTATTTCGAACAATTCTCGAGATGGTGTGATGTTACCGAGCGCATGAATACTGTATCCAGATGGGCTATTTGACTTTATGCACGATAACTCGCCAGAGCATACGTCTGCGAATGCAATGAATTGGTTCGCTGATCCCGGAATTGAACTCTTGGAGTGGCCGCCCTATAGCCCCAACCTAAACCCCATTGAAATGTGTTCTAAAAAAGTGAGAAATTGAGAACCATTACCTCGTCAGAACAAAAACAATTTACTGCATAGTGATAACAATTTGATCTCCGGATTAATTCAAGGCCTAGCAGCAGTTACAGAAAATGAAGGATTTTGGGCAAAATATTAATTTATATAAATTTTTGTTCTAATTTTGTAATAAATAATTTGGGCAGAATTTTTATAGCTGTTTTTTTATAGTTCGAGTGCATCACATTTCAATTATATAACATTTTTGATTAAATGAAACAGCCAGTGTTAATAAATAAAATACATATTTTGACGAATTTGTTATTTTGAAAAACTGAGTGCCATAACTCTTTATATTCTATAATTTGTGTAATTACAAAATTGGGCTTACTTATATTATGTCATTTCTTTTCTTGGGCTTTATTTCAAAACGTGAGAAGTAGGGGATCATTTCCGACCGGGTCGGATTAACGCCTAGGCAAAGTAGGCATGTGCCCAGGGCTCGTGAATTTTGGTGCCTCTAATTTTAGTGAGATAACCTTTGATTTTTAATAACCGCCGCACAGCGTCTTCCAAAACTGGCAATAATGATCTCATATTCTAGTTTATCACTATTTCTAATTTCGTGGCCATCTTAATTGCCCTTTTTACCTTTTAAAGCAAAACGATTATGCTCTGCTCGTCTTAAGTGCTGCAAGAGTCAGTTTTCTTACAAGCCAAAGGGAGTAAATATTTATTTTTAAGCTAAACTGCACTGTAACTTGATTTATTGATTATAATTAGTGATTCGGATTGGGAATTCCTGCCTCGAGAATTCTTGAAACTTTAAAATAATTTTTAAATCTTGTTTCTCGGGAAGTATTATTGCATTAATTTCGGGAATTTTAAAAACACCAATTTTATACTTATTGGATTAAAACACTGGATCTTTGTATTCCGTCATGGGCAGTATAAGGAAAGGAGATGAAAAAAGACAAGATTGTAAATAAAAAAATAATAAAGCGGTTTTTTGTAAAAGTTAAAGTAACAAAATCTCATTTTCTTTTTTTATCAACATCTAAACAAATAAAAATTGATTAAATCATCACCTGACATCATTGGATTAAGAAATCACTTTTATTTTAAATTCATGTTTAGTCGTTAATAAATTTGACCAAAAAACTTAAAATTAATTAAATTAAAGCCGAAATAATGAAAAATGAAGTTCGTTTAGGAGTTGACTTTTTCCTAAACTCTGAAAAGAATACAAGGTGGGTGGGCCGTCTCCATCAAGAGACCCGGACGCAAACATATTGCAATAAATGAGCCCATTCAGATTCCAATTGAAAAGACATTCCAGTAATTTCACATAACTGATTCGGGTAATCGCAGTTATTCCAATTCCCAACGCTTACCAAAAACTCGTATGTATATTAAATGGTCATTTCATGTGCCGAGCACCTTGTCTGTATTTACATGGGAGTTTCCATTCCTGTTCTGGAAGTCCGAAGCCGAATCTGCCTTACTATCTCAGCAAAAATTACTTCATCAATGGATATTACAATTAGCGATTCTATGTTGGTCAAGGGCCTGTATGACATGCATTCGCCGCGCCCTTTTGTGGCCAGCCCTGAGAGAGTAAAGAACATTACACATTTTGACAACAAAACAGTAGGGAATCAAAATTTTGTAACTATTGCGGATTCCGAAATATTGTGAATTTAACCTAAAATTTAAACTGTTCTATGTGTAAGGCCATTTAGGTTAATTTATCACAATGAAAAAGATTACAAATTTTAAAACGAAATCACCAATAAATTCTCCCAATAAATACTCCCTTTTGCTCTATTTTTAAAATCATCCATCACCAGATGTGAATAAAGAGCATAAATGGACTTTAGTCATCTTACAATCGTGGTTGTTTAATGAGCGTGCACACTGATTTTTTACAAGCCAGCATTTCTCGGTTTGTGAGACTGACGATCGAGTATTTGTATACATCTTCTAAGTCACAACATTAATAATGTTGAAGAAGGAAGTAAGAGGTCACCGTTGAGTACGCTTCTTGCTTCTAAAATAACCGATAAAAATATAGAGGAGACATACACTAACGCATTGGCTTCTGCGGGCAGCCCGTTTTAGAACAACGGGTTAACAATTGTTAAACTTAGGGAAACAAAACTGTTTTGTTGTTGTTTGTATTCATTTGAAAAAATTATCATTCGGAAAATCAGTTGGTCTCACCTTGCTAAGAGAGTCGTGTGAGTACGTAGCACAGAAAAAAACGTTTTGGATATGGAAACCAGAGAAAAAAAAAGCCTTTTCCTTTGTAGAAAAACAAAATTTTGCATCCAGAAACAAAAGCTTGGTCGAATTTTCCTATTGTTTCGAGGGGGCCAAAAATGAAAGCTAGCCTAGAGCCCGGATTTTATTTATTCCATCATCGATTTCCGAGCTTCGTTTGGGAGTTATTTCATTGTAAAAGTGTGGATTATTTAATGAAATAACTCCGGCTTAAAATATAAACGTTGAAACTTATTTCACGAAGCCATAACGCACGCCCCACATACAAATACTCACCAAAATAAAAAGGAAAACCACAATACAAAAATAAGATCGTCGTGACTCGGAGTAATGAGGTGAGTCGTTCGTTGAGCAGGAATTCAACATAAAAAACTTGGATTGAATTTATTTATGATTCACACTTTTTTTGGAGTCAAAAGCTTTGAGGGCAGCCCCTCAAATTTTCTACATAATGGACCACATCTACATTTGGCGGAAATTTTTTCAAAATATTAGTGAGCCGTATCAACAAGCAATTGAATAATTACTGTCTGCTTATTTGATATGCTGAATTTAACCATTGTTTTCGGATGGTTTTTGATCGGATAGTGAGTAAGTTGTTCAGATTCGTGCGCGGGTTTATTTTTTTCCAAGAAAATAGCCAATTTGATTTAATTGACAAAAGCCAACCTTTCGAAACAAAATATAAATTTAATATGTAATCTGACTCTGGTGGCTGGTATCATAACCAAGAATTAGAATTATGTTTAATTAAACCCAATTTTTTTTTGGGTTAATGTTATTTTTGCGGAGATTTAGCCAATGCAATTGTTGTTGTAAATTTGTCAAGGAAATACGCTAAATGTCACAAATTTTTATATTTTTGGATAAACAATTATTATGATATTCAAGGTTAAATTTAAGTTGTTGTTTTGATTCTTGTCTCCCGCAAACAAAGTGTTAATATAATTTTTAAAAAGTCTTGTGAGATAATCTTAAAACCGTGACTTTATGTATTTCATTCTTGTAAATTTTGCTTTTATTGAATCATTTGATTGCAGGTCAATTATTTCTAGTTGCAATTTAGAATCCATCCAGAAAATGCCATTTTTTAAAAGAAATTATGGACAATTTATGACTATCAAGTCCCCTATGTTGAATAATTACGAAACAATTTTGTGTCGACAGCTTTCATGTAAGCACCTTCAAAATGATTTTGCAAAAATTTAAAAATCGTTTTCTAGGTATACATGCTGAAGCTTTTTAATGTGTAAATCTTACTCTACATTTTTCGCAAAACGGAAATTGAAATTTTTGTTTGTTTTAAAATGTTACTATAACAAATGTCAATTTGAATGATTTAGGGGGGTAAGAGGCGCCGGTTTAAATGGTCTTAATATACTAGCCTAAATGCCAACCTCACCTGCACGTGGTAGTTCCTACTAATTAACTAACGAGGCTCTGGCGACTGAGATACGGCGGAATAACTGACCACCGAGAACATAGCAAATGATGTTCTCTTCAATGACCCACTACCAACTTGTATTGGTTAGGTTGGTAGTTGATACATAACCAGTTTTAAAGCAATGAATACAACACAAAAAGGAAATAATACCCCAGGTGGTAAACCAACTATCCAGTTGGCTAATCCACCCTCTTACGAGGCTGGCTGAATGGATTCTGGGATGAGCCAATCATTGCTAAACCAATTCGAAAGAAGTTCAATGTTGTTAAGATCACCAAATAATCATACTAACTCTGCAAAACAGCAGAAATACGAAAACGCTGAACTCTGTCGAAAACTCAGTGAAGTAGATGTACTTTTAACCCAACTAAGAAGCGAAATTGAAAAATCTAAAAAAAAAAATGAAGAATTGAAGAAGCCCAAACCAATGGAGATTTCTGAAAATCCGCTAACTTGTTATAATGAAGCAAGTACTCACACCGGTTATAACAATGAGTTCCATACTGATGAAGAGGATCTCATGAGAGAAACAGATTGGGTACTGAAAAGGAAGAAAAGACCTACCAAAAAACGAAAAGCAGAATTCTCGCCTGAAGTTGGAGATCATTCGCAAACTAATGTATTAGTAACTGGTGATACTAATACCAAACGAGCTCACCAGCAACAGCAACAAAAGGTTGTACCGAAAGAAAAGGCTCCTCCGCCAATTAATGTAATCGGCATAACAGAATTTGCTAGTTTACAATCTATAATGAAATCAGTGACAGCTAAGGAATATAGAGTAGTGTCACTAAACAATAACGTGTGGAAAATCAATAGACCAGATTCCGATACATATAGAGCTCTAGCAACAAAGCTCAATGCGGAAGGTAAAGAATGGTTCACATACGAAGATAAAAACGAACGCGCAATTAAGGTTATGGCCAGAGGCCTTCATCCAACGTGTAAGAATGAGGACATAATTGAGGACCTAAAGGCAAAAGATCTGCAAATAGAAGATGCAGTAAACATCCTAAAACGAGAGAGAGGTGAGAACAATCAAGTCAAAAAAAGGGGGCTTCCACTCTTCATGCTTACGTTTAACAAAAAGGAGAAAGTTGAAAACATCTTCAACATCAAAGCAATTCTCAATATGAGGGTTAAAATAGAACCGCTAAAGAAAAACACGAGGCTAATACTTCAATGCAAAAAATGCCAAGGTTTCAATCACACGCAAAAATATTGCAGACGGGAGCCAAGATGCTTAAAATGTGCTGGAAAACACAACGCGAAAGAGTGTACAGAAAGTAGAAACACCCCTGTAAAATGTATAAATTGTAAACGGCATCATCCTGCAAATTATAGAGGCTGTGAAGTAGCCAAAGAAGTTCAAAGGCTAAGAAATAAAATGCATCAGTTTCCTCAAAACCCTAAGGTTACCAGAGAGAAACCAACTAAAACCCAAGCAGAGCTAAAACCACCAGGTATAGGTACAGAGCGGAAAGTTATTCACAAATTGTACAGCAATCATCTAATGCTATGAATGATAACCCCCTTGAAAGGATTTGTCGAAGCATAGAAGCCATAAATATACGGCTAGCAAAGCAAGAACGTGGTCTAGAAGCTTTATATAAGCGTCTAGATATGCATCAAACCTTGAACGAGGCAACAGCCCTCATATACTAAAATGAGCAGAACATTAAGAATTGTCACCTGGAACGCGAACGGACTAGCGCAACATGTTCCAGAGTTAAATGTTTTTCTAAATTTAGAAAAAATAGATATATGCCTTATATCGGAGAGCCATTTGACAAAAACATCATTTATTAAAATACGTGATTATGAATGTTACCATGCTATTCACCCAGGAGGAAAACCCAGAGGAGGATCAACAGTAATAGTGAAAAAGAATCTCAAACACTATGAAGAACCTAGTATAGAAGAAGAAAGTATGCAAGTTAAAACCATAAAAGTTGAAACTAACAATAATAATGAATACAGTATTTCCTCTATCTACTGCCCTCCACGCTATAATCTAAACAAAGAAGATTATAATAGACTCTTTAGATCACTAGGATCCAATTTTATTATTGGTGGTGACTTTAATGCAAAAAACACCTGTTGGGGATTAAGACTTATAACCCATAAAGGAAAAGAGCTATTCGAAGCCGGACGAGTAAATAACTGCGAGTTCCACTTTGGAGGTAAATCAACATACTGGCCTGCTGATATAAATAAAATACCAGATCTCATTGATTTCTATGCAATGAAAGGGATCTTCGAGGATTACATGTGCATCAAAAACAGCGAAGGGATATATTCCGATCATACACCTGTTATCGTGACTCTCAGCACAATAATAATTAATAAGAATAACCTGCCTAAATTAACAAATAATAGAACTAACTGGGACTTATTCCAAGAATTAATTGAAATGCAAATAAATCTACGAGTGACGATTAAAACACCGGTACAGTTGGAAGACGAACTAGATGTATTTAACAGTACTATTCAACAAGCAGCATGGGAAACTTCTCCGGCTGGTCACACCGATCCCGTAAGAATCAAAATTATCCTATTGAGATCAGGGAGTTAGTTAGAGAGAAACAGAAGGCAAGAAAGACCTGGCAAAGGACACGCGCCCCGGAAAACAAAAAAATCCTCAATTTTCTACGCAATAAACTAAAACAACTTATAAAAGAGATTAAGAACGAAACTATTAACAAGTACTTAAATGGTCTCACCGAACATAAAGATACTGATTACTCTCTTTGGAAAGCAACAAAGGGATTAAAAAGAACCAAAATGCATGTGCCGCCTATTAAAAATGGGGAAGGAACCTGGGCCAAAAGCGACAAGCAAAAAGCTATTTTATTTGCGGCTCACTTGGAAGACACCTTTCAACCGTTACCTAGGCAAACAGCAGATGAAAACATAATAACAGTTAGCAAAATTGATGAATATAATATTCGATGTGTAACATTACAGGAATTAAAAGATGAGATCAAGTGTAATTTGAACGCAAAAAAAGCTCCAGGATATGATTTAATTACTGGACAAGTCGTAAAAGCCATTCCCGAGAAGGGACTACGAAAATTGGTTCAAATTATCAATGCTGTCTTCACCAATTTGGATTTAGAGAAAATCACTCTACGATAGAACAAGTTCACAGAATAACGGATATAATCGAAGACGCACTTGAGAATAAGAAGATATGCTGCAGCATCTTCTTAGATGTAGCACAAGCTTTCGACAAAGTTTGGCACCAGGGACTTGAATTTAAATTGCATCGAGATCTACCTAAGCAGTTCTATCAAATTCTTAAATCTTATATCGCAGACCGACATTTCCGTGTAAAATACAACGGAGAGTACTCTGAACTAAAGAGAATATCAGCAGGCATACCACAGGGTAGCGTACTGGGTCCTATATTGTACATCCTGTACGCCAGAGATATGCCAAGCACAGAAAGTGCCACCAAAGCAACATTTGCAGACGATACAGCTATTCTGGCGACTGGAAAGTGTATATCAGAAGCAACGACCAAACTTCAAAAAGCAACCGACACAGTGAGTAGTTGGACAAAGAAATGGCGCATTAGCCTAAACGAAGCAAAATCGGTTCACGTAAACTTCACAAACCAGAAAGTTAACTGGATTCCAGTGGAACTTAGTTCAAGGCCGGTTCCAAATGCAAATACAGCCACATACCTCGGCATGACTCTCGATTGCAAGCTTAGATGGAAAGAGCATGTTAAAAGAACAAAAGAAAAATTGAACATCAAATATAGGAAAATGTATTGGCTAATCGGTAGAAACTCTGAGCTTACAATACATAACAAATTGCTATTATATCAGCAAATACTTAAACCAGTATGGACCTACGGTATTCAACTTTGGGGTTGTACCAAGAAGACAAATGTACAAATGATTCAATGTTTTCAAAACAAAGTGCTGCTTGGCATTTTAAACGCACCATGATACATTAGAAATGATAACCTCCATAGGGACTTAAACATGGAATATGTAAGTGAAGAAATACAAAATCATGCGAAGAAACACATTCAGCGGATATCTCGGCACCAAAATGCAGACATACGAAGTTTGTTGGATACCACCAATGCAGTAAGAAGACTTCAAAGGCAGAAACCTTTGGAATTGGGCAGTTGTATTTAATTAGGATAGAGAAACATAATTACTATGCAAATTCAAACGGGAGTAACCATTGGGTTACTGCCCGTCAAATGTGAATCTTCATTTAAGAAAGATAAATTACTAAATGATTTGTAAATCAGTTGTAATATTAAATAAAGGAAAAAAAAATTTAATGATTTGATGTCTGACATCGAATAAAGCTAATTGCCCAAAATCCTATTTTACAATTATTAAATTTCTAAATTCCCTGAACAGTAAAAAAAGACGAAAATTTGGACCCAAAAAAACAGTAAGGAAAATTTATTGGTTTGAATCCATTAGCTCAAAGTTTTAACCCCAATTACTGATTATGCAGAAAAATTGAAAGAGAAACTTGCGAAACACATATGTAGGTCAAATCCAAAACTGATAATCCATAATAAAACAAATGTCACATGCCTCATAAAATGTATCCAGGATTTTAAATATTAACCAATTTAAAGTACAGCGCATGGTTATAACATCGACCAAAAATAAAAGAAAGATCATGCTAAGCATCGTGTTTAGCCGAATCCCCATGGAGAAGAAGATGATTTTACTTTTAGTTTTCATAAAAAAATTAAAATTCTAAGGCAATTCTACCATTTAATAAAATGTCAGTAAAACGCTAATTGCTTCAAAATTGTTTTTTTCTCACGCTTTTATGTTTTTGGTTATTTTTGCTGATTTGTTGTTGTTGAAAATCGTAAAACTACATTATACATATTACCGATCAAACTTTATTATTTTATTATTAAGTTTCCTTTCCTTGTGCTTTCGCATTATCATTAATTTGCAGAAGGAATAACATGTGGAAAATGTTTTTTTAAGGGCATGTGCTCGTTTATTAAAGGAATTTCAAATATTTGTATCATTAATTTTATGTGTAATTGATTCTCTGTATGTGATTGAATTTTTCAAATATTTAACATTTAATATGTTTTGTAAGTAGATAAATTATGTGTAAGTGAAGAGTAAATTGGGCTAGGACATTTTGTGTTCAATACAATTTTAAGAAACAGAAATTATTAGAAGCGGGTAATAATGTTTGACGATTTAATTAGGATTTTAATGGACAAATATTTTGAAGTACTATTAAACTTTGCACGAGCCTGCACATAATTATTTATAAATCAAGAGAAACTTCTAAAATACAATATATTGTATACTACAATAATTCTCAGTCACTTCAATGTTATGTATGCGGTCCGTGTGTTATTTGGGATACAAACACAGCAAACAAGCAAATAATTTCTTGTATTTATATAGCGTATTTCTTACATATTTTCAAAGGTGTAATTAAAATAAGTAGATTTTGTATTTTGTTCTGTAAATGAGCGAAACGAAAATACGATAATTGGTTTGAACATTTCTTTTGCCGATTTAATTCGCGCTATTGTTTTGTTTTGAATCTTGAAAATATTCCGCGTGTAAGTATTATTATCATTTTAACGATGAATTAATTTATTGAGACAATGCGAGAGGAATCTTTAATTCTTGTGTACACAGATATATTAATATGCGCTCGCTATTTAATTTTAATTGCATTAATTTTTTTTTTTTTTGTATATCCAAATTGAACGAAAATAAAATATTTCACATAAAATTACAAGAATCGTTTTCATAAATCTCATGTTATTCTGATTACCTTGTGTAGTTTCTTATGTTTTATCTCTAAATAAGGGGCGCATGTCAGTCATAACGACACCTGTTTTACTTGTCTTCTTGACTCGCATTTTTACGTTGTTTTTTTTTTTGACCTGAACAAAATTTATATTGTATAAAAATAAAAAGCAATCAACAATATTAACAAGAAAACAATCTTTTATGCATTATGCGAGAGTACGTAAGATAAGTAACCGAAATAATCATAATAAAATTATTTTCTTCCTTTTTGAAGCGCATTGCTTGTTTCTTAGCCATATTACAAGCAATGTGTGTGTGTGTGTATGCCTGAATAATTCATATAGTGTCATCGCGTGTTGAACATTTTATTTTCTTCTTATTCTTAATATACTCCTGGACTAATTTTATTTTTTGATATTTTATCTTTATAAATTTATCCAGCGTCTTATTACAATTCATCCGCACCATAATAAACAATTGGTATTTATTGAGATAAACATGTGTGCATATGAATGGCATTGGGAAATACATTTAATTGATGCGGAACTTTTAAAATTTGTTAACTGTCAGACATTTAGCTTTGTAATAATATTGATCACATCTTATTTTGTAGGTACACTTTGCAACTTTTACTGAGGAATTGTGTCAATCTAATATTCAATATTGAAATGCATACAACAATCAAAGAATTTTTATAAAAATACATACAATTAAGCTAATTAGTAAATAAACTAATTGGTTTTGTGCAACCGCCATCAAATCCACCATAAGATTTATTGTGCATCGTTTAAGCCTGACACATCGCTTTATTGTATTTATTTTTAGTAAAAATTACAGCTTGAATATAGAATATACTACTCTTATTTATTATTTTATTCACCTTATGCTGAGTGTAGCGGCAAACAGGTAGTTTCTTTGAAATAAATTTATTAGCCATTTGGTGGAAATTATTATTACTAGTTGTACAGTGTCAGGTTAATAAACAAATATCTTAATGAATAAATACGGCAACTACATTTTAAAAATTATCGAAACCGTAAATCAAAAGTAGTCCCTTCAAAAAAAAAAAAAAAAATAAATAAAACTACCGAAACTCTTGATGGAAAAGCGATGAAGGCATTTTGAAGATCCTTGTTAATTTCTGTGAAGGCAAATAATTTACCTATTCTATAAGGACTGGAAGGATGAGTTCATCAATATTCAGAAATAAGGCTTGTTGTACAATTTAAAGCACTTGAGCTAAACGTCACGGAAGTTCTGTTCAATAATAGAAATTTATGGAAAATTTTGATTTTCTTTGAAAATTAAAAGAAGGTTTATTTAATTATTTTTTGTTAGTTAGTTTTTATTTAGATAAGTTGTTTTTTACAATCAGAGATAAAAAATATACATTCCGTTGCAACTTCGTGAATGTATTTTCGTTTTTTTCCTCTTTAAAACTTTGCGTATTGTATTCTACTTTTTATAAAAACATCACAAATACTCAGGAATAATTTTTGAATTTCATTATACCGAATGTTCTTATTTGAGCTTCGTGTTTTTATTTTTTTTTAAATACAGTATTTCGTTTTTTCTATTCTTGTATTTCGTTTTGCATTATACATGTATTATGAACAAAGACCAAAATTTAAATACTTTACAGAATGAATTAACAATCCACATATTCAAAAATTTTTGTATTATGATTTTACTTATTCGCAACGTGATGAATTTGAAATTTTTCGATTCATGAATTTCAAAATCGTAAATACAGTATTTCAAAGAACGAATATTCAGTATAATAAACGTATGAAGAATGCAATGAAGCTAAAATAAAAGTACGAATTCCATCATTATCTTAGTTATTTATATTTTTATAATGTTTAGGTGCGTAAGTACACCTTTTGGGGTAAGGTTGGTTAAATGGCCAAGGTGATAGTTAAATGACTCAGTTCATTTATCTTCGCTTCCAAAACCATCTAATGTACAGTATTAATTTGTTTTTACTGCCAAAACTTTAAATATGGCCGAGTATGATGAAACTTGCCTATTTCTCAGCCGACTATGATGAAATTTGACACGTGCGTTGGAAATGGGATTCTTTAATGATTTATAGATGAAGTGATGATGGCCAATTAGGATGGAACATATCTATTTCTCAACGAATTTGAGTGGAATTTGGCATATGCGATAGAAATGGGATTCTAAAATGATTTTTAGATGAAGTTCTGGAATATGGCCAAATATGATGGAACTTGGATATTTTTTATCCGGTTTTAGTGAAATTTGACATCCGCAATGGAAATGGAATTCTAAAATGATTTTTGTATGAAGCTCTGGAATATTGTGGAAACGGTATTTTTAAATGATTTTAAGATGAAATTATGGAAAATGGTCAATTAAGATATAATTTAGCTACATTTAACCTATGTTGATGAATTTGAGCGTTTCCAACAAAAACAAGGAAATGTCCCTCAAAAATTTGTTTTGGATGAGGTTCTGAGAAATAGGTCAAAATGGCTTTTATAATGTTGTCCATTGAGGTTTCGGTGAATGATGCAGCCGTTGAGGTTTCTTTGAGGCAGGCTAAACGTACTATTTCAATTGCTAAACGATCGAGATTATCAGCATTATAAGATTGAAGTAAAGTTAGGAACTTTTTCGCCAATCTTTCGTGTAAACTTACGGTTAGGTTTTCTGAGTATTGGCTGTCCGAGAGTATATTTTGCAATGTTTAAAAACATATAGTGGATGGAGCACACGCGCAGCAGAATTGAAACTACTAACGATAGTGTAGAGCCTCGGATTAAAAATATCATTTTAGAATCTTATTTCAATCGCCAATCTCGAATTTCAACAATATTCAAGTTTCACCCTAATTAGCCATATTCCAAAACTTTACCCAAAGGATCCCATTTCCATCGCAAATGTGAAATTCTACTAAATTCCGTTAAGAACTATAAGAAATAGATAAGTTCCATCATAATTGGCCATATTCAAGAATTTCATCTAAAGATAATCATAGAATCCCACTTCCAGCGTAAAAATCGAATTTCATCATAACCGCTTGATAAAAATGTAAGTTCATACCTGACCATATTTCAGAACTTCATCTAGAAATAATTTAAGAATACCATTTTCAATGCACATGTCAAATTGCATCGTAATCGGTCACGGAATAGGCAAGTTCCATCATATTTTGCCATATTCCAGAACTTCATCTAAAAATCATTTTAGAATCCCATTTCTATCGCATATGCCAAATTCCACTCAAATTCGTTGAGAAATAGATAAGTTCCATCATAATTGGCCCCGAACCTAACCCTATAGCACCGCAATGTTAGCACCACTGTCTAACAACCCCTTATAAAGCGCACCATCTAAAATTACATCGGCGTAAAGTCGTCTGTCTTCGAGAACATTGAATAAGGAACCTACAACTTTCTTTTTCAAATGTTTTTTAAATGTTCAGTAACACCGAGATCTAGAGATTGACTTGATTAAAGAACTAATTTGGTTTTGGTTATATTTTTGTTGAATAGGAACCTGACACGAATGATTTTCATTAGGTGAGGTAATGTTTCGTAAATTAGTAGTTTCATTATATGAGGAACTACAAACCTCTTTACGATTTATGGGATTATTGAAACTTATTTCCTCCGGAGAAGTTCGGGGCAGGTATTGCTAGCCGCTTCTTCGACTGATTTCCTGGAAATACTGGGATGGAAATGAACGCCTCCAGGATGCTTCATTTCCGGCATTTGGTTTCCCGAAACATTATTCTGACAAGTCGTACAGTTTGGTCTAGTTGTATTCGGTTGACCACAACCATAACAATAAACTTCAGTTTTTCGATAATTTGAAAAATTGTGTATATGGTTCGATCCTCTGTTGATACCACAAACACTGTGTTCTCTGTCAATAGGAGCGTGCGATGCGTAATATGGAAAATTATTTATATTTAACGAAGCTTGTGGTTCACTAAATACTTGACGTGTGGAGTTTGAAGAACCTTGATTACCCATTTCACCGTAGTTATGGGGCGCGAGCTCATTTATGGTGTATCTTCGTTGAGCTTTTTGTTCATTCAAACGCCTCCAAGCATCCTCTATATCGATACATTTATTTACAAGGATGCCTACTGACTCGAAATGTTCACCAGCTAATCGGGATTGAAGCTGCGAACATGCTATACATTTCTGGTGAAAAAATATACACCACGAAGTTAGCTGTATGGGTTGAATTATTTCCAACTAGAACAAAAAGTTCACCAGGGTAACCAATTTTAACTAAAAATTATACTATTTTGCTAACTTCGTGGTGTACATTTTTTCACCAGAATTGGAGCATGTACGCACCTTGAAGTGAGAAACTCATATTTTCTCGTAAAATAGGATATAATTGATTGTCCGATAAAGGTTCCCCTAAAGATAACGAATCGCTAAGTATGACAGAATAAAATTCTTTAAAAGATTCTGATGGTTTCTGTTTTTTTGTAAATATAGATTGCAGAACTTCTAGATCGGATCGCCGATTCTGGAAACGAAGTAGGAATGCTGCTTTAAGCTCTTGCCATGTGACTTCACCTCGCCGTTCGATAAAAGACCAATACCAGTCCCAATCCGTTTTTCGCAATAACACATTCAGATCATCCACTAATCGATGGAGCGATACATTGTTTGAATTAGCTAAACGTTCTACTCGAAATAAAAATCTTTCGGCAGGCTGGGAGGTAGAGGACCCGTCAAACTGTATATTCCATTTATGTGGTGGGGTATAATTTACTTTTTCATTTTCTTTTGTGACGTAATTAGATGAACTTTGCGATGTTTTAGCAAAATGAACATTAGGCATTTGTTTCGTATTGTCAACGATAGGCGTAGTAGTTAATCGGGTATTTAGATTGGGAATAACAAACGATGTATTTGGTGTATCAACTAGTGATAATCTACGAGAAAGCTCCTTGAAAAGGTTAATTTCAGCTTGTGACGCGGAAATATTCGGAAGTGAAACTTGTTTCTTGTTTTGAATGTGAAGGAACCCCTAGTTGCATCGCTGTTCCTTCCAATTCATTAATTTTTTCAGTTGGTGTATCGGTGTCAAGACTTTCCTTACCTTCAAATTCAGACAATGCTTGATTCAAAGATTGTTCCAAATCATCTGGTGGATTTTCTTCTCTCGTAGCCTGTAGGATTTTTAATAGTTTAAGACATGAATCTACGACCGCGGCTGCTTGAGTTACAAGTGTAGGGGACGAACAAGCCAATCGTTTAGCACGATAGAAAATTAACAGAAGTTTGGAACTAAGACGAGAAAACAACCAATCGGTTCGATTGTTGAACATCGTAAGCAAATCGTTTTTTAGATCAGAGCATGCTGCCAAACAAAATTGAAGCTCCTTCTTCGGAGATTTCCGTGCAGCCAAATGAGCTCTCTCAAGACGTTGTTTGGTACCTTCGTTTTCTTGATGGAAAGCGTCTTCTAACGCAGTGAGTTCCGTAACCATACATTTCTCGAACTGTACATTCGACTGTTGTTTCATCCAATGTCAGGTATTCAATATCAATGGGTAGTTCAATATTTTTCGCCATGGTATTAATAATTATTTATTTATTTATTTATTTTATTTATTTATTTATTTATAGTATTTATAAATAATTTAGTATTAAGAGGAAAAGCACACATGGAAACAAAGCAATCGAAAGAAAAAAAGAAAAAAGAAGTTGCTTCCATTAGGCATAAAAACCTCTTAAATTTTTTCAAACAATTTCCACCTCGTGCTTACACATTCTATTTTGAGCAGTAGCTCATTTACAATAAAATGTACAGCACGAGGTGAAATAATATTAAAAATTAAAAATTAACAAAAATAACATGGTTATTAAAAATAAATTAAAAAACTACGTATTGCCCATCAATCACGCCACTCCAAAAATTTTGACCTAAATAATTTTGCCGATCCTAATCTCTTAATTTCCAATGGAATTGAATTCCAAAGGGAAACTCCCCTAACACAAAATGACGCGTTTAACGACCTACAACAATTTTTAGCCGGAATTAGGCGGAAGTTAGAGGAATGAAACCTACTAAACATTAATTTCCTATATAGATAACAAGGCTCCTTAGCTTTAAGAAGTTTAAAAATAAAAAGACAAACGCGAAATTCGTAAAAAATAGATAAACTACATTCTAAAACAAGGCTAGAGTAGGCAGAAATATGATCGAACTTCCTAATACCAAAAATAAACCTGGTACAAGCATTGAAACATCTTTGGAGAACATTCATATTTTCCTGAAGCATACCGAATAAAACTATGTCACCGTAAATAAAATGAGGAAGAAGATAAGACAAAAACAATTTTTTCCTAAACTGACTATCAGAAAATCCAACCACTTTATACAAACAACTAAGCATGCCAAAGACCCTCTTACTAATAGTAACTAAATGGTCACCCCAAGTAAGAGTTTTATTAATAACTAAGCCTAAATCCCAAGCCGTAGAATAATAATAAAATTCCGTAATGAAAGTATGGGAACAAGAACTTTGCCAATTCACATAAAAATTGAATATTGAATTAAATGTTAGCTTATAAATAAAATATATAATATATGTATATAGTAAAAAAAAATTAGTAATATAATTTGATAAATTTAACTGTAATAATTATTTAAATCCTTGAAAACTTTTAATTCAATCAATTAAATTTTTTCGTTTTTTTTTTTAGAAAACTTAATTATTTAGAAATTATTATCTTAATACAAAAAAAAAATATGGAAATAATTATAATTATTATTAAATTATCAAATATAGGTAGACTCAGTAATATGCGACCCTCAACAACAGTATATAGTATTTGCTTCAATCAATAATTTTTAACATACGATCACCTATTGCGCAACTCTAATCCTGGTAAAATTTAAGGTCATCAGATTAACTCAAAAAAAAAAAAAAAAATACATAATGTAGAAATAAAATGATGTTCAAATTACAGATGGCATAAATTAAAGATAAGAAAAAAAAAAATAAAATATATATATATATGAAATGATATCAAAACGTCAAACGGGAATCATTTCAGTTATACTGTATTCAATACAAATCAATACAATTTTGTTGCAAAAATTTAAAAATAAATGCGACCTTCATTTGAAATCAAAATGGCCAAGGCCGGAAACAACGTGGTGCATTATCCTAAATAAAGCACAAATAAATATTAACATACATCGTATGCGTTACCGCTATACCTTGGGCGCCACTGTAACGATTTTCCATCAAAGGACAGATCATCGTTGCAGACTTACAAGAAGTTATCTGTCGCAGCTATTTCAGCCGGCTAGCGTACAGCGCGTGGGGTGGGTTTTTAATTACAGGGCTTCTTGAAAGCTTGAATTGCTGCGGATCTTAAATTTAAAATCTTGTCACGGGTGCGTTATCACTTTACCTACCTATATTACAAAATTAATTAATTGAATCACTTCATCTAAAAATCATTAAATAATCCCATTTTCAACGCACGTGTCAAATTTCATCATAGTCGGTTGAGAAATAGGCAAGTTTCATCATACTCGGCCATATTTAAAGTTTTGGCAGTAAAAACAAATTAATATTGTACATTAGATGGTTTTGGAAGCGAAGATAAATGAACTGAGTCATTTAACTATCACCTTGGCCATTTAACCAACCTTACCCCAAAAGGTGTACTTACGCACCTAAACATCATAAAAATATAAATAACTAATACCGGCTTTACACCGTAGATAGTATAATAGCAAAATAGTATAATACTATTTTACTATCTGCCATAGTCGGTTTTACACCGCATAAAATATTCATAAAAAACAGAAATTAAAACAAAATAAAGAAAAAGTATAATTTCCCCTTACACATATATATTTCTAGACTAATTTATCAACAATACACTGTCTTAAATTTTCCTTCTACAATAGAATAAAATGAAATATAATAGGTATTAAAATTTGATAGCTATCAAATCAAAATATTATATTTTATTTTTATTATTATACTGTCAAAACATCGGTTTTACACCGGATAGCAAAATAGTATTATACTATTTTACTATTATACTATCTACGGTGTAAACTCGGTGTAAGATAACGATGGAGTTCTTACTTTTATTTTAGCTTCATTGCATTCTTCATACGTTTATTATACTGAATATTCGTTCTTTGAAATACTGTATTTACGATTTTGAAATTGATGAATCGAAAAATTTCAAATTCATCACGTTGCGAATAAGTAAAATCATAATACAAAAATTTTTGAATGTGTGGATTGTTAATTCATTCTGTAAAGTATTTAAATTTTGGTCTTTGTTCATAATACATGTATAATGCAAAACGAAATACAAGAATAGAAAAAAACGAAATACTGTCTTTAAAAAAAAAATAAGCTCAAATAAGAACATTCAGTATAATGAAATTCCGAATTCGTCACGTTGCGAATAGGTATAATCATAACACAAAATTTTTTGTATTTTGTGTTTTTTCGATTTCGTTATACGAATATTCGTTCATTTTTGAATATAAGGATTGTTAATACATTCTGTATAGTATTTACATTTGATCTCTGTTTACAATTTTTTGAAATTTTGAGGTTAATTTAATCAGCGACTCCAAAAACCCTTTTGCATATATTTTTACAAAAAACTTCAAACAATTACAATTAATATCTCTCACGATTAAAAAATATTGACCTTAAATTCATAGTTAGCGTCTCAAAAAATCCCTTTTTGGTGCAAAATTTTGAAAAACTTCTAGAAATACTTGGGTATACTATTTCCTAAACTAAATTTAACCTAACGGCCATATTTCCTAACCTAAATTGATTGCTTCAAACTTCATCTGTAGGAGTTTTTGAATCGCTGATTACGAATTTATGGTTAAAATGCTTATTTGAATAAAATAAACCTTAAAATTTCAAAACATGTAATAAATCAATTATTTATCGCCACCATTTTGAATTTAATTCTTTCAATTTCATATTCGTAATCAGCGACCTCAAATGCTTTTCTATGTGGTTTTGTAAATGTTTTGAGTAATTACGAAATAGTTTTTAACTGAAAGTTAAAGCGACCATCTCGCATCCGCCGTCTTTAATTTAGACTTGCCAGCCGTCCCGTTTTGTACGGGACAGACAAATTTATAATTGAATGTTCCTTTTCCGGTGTTACTTTGAGCGGAACGCGGTTTATCCCGTTTTAGCTTCGTCTGCAACAGGTACGTTTTCTGTTTTTTTTCGAACTATCGGGAAACATTTAGAAACAAAATGTGTGATGTCCCGTTTTCCAGATTTCCAAAAATGACAAGTCTTTTTAATTACACCATTTGATTCTTCATTAATTCGAAATCTGCGACCAAAAATCTCTGGGTTCCGAGTTTCATTGCTTAATATTAACATGTTAAACATTTTTATTTTTATTGAATAGTCGAATCTGAAGTAATTTTTTGCGCTGAATCTGAATCTGGCCACAGAATTATCCTATCACATCAGGTCTTTTTAGATATTCTAATGTAAAAGTGTTAAAATCGTCTTTTTGGTACTTTTGCACTAGAAATAACTCAACACTAAAAAAAGAAAGGACAAATTTCTACGAAATCTACGAAAAACCGTATAGTAAGCATAAAAAAAATTAAAAGAAATCTTTTTGTATTAACAAGTTCTCAGTCTCATAAGTTCTCATTATGCATAATCTAAAAATTTCATAAGCACGCATACGTTGAATTCCTTCTTATTTTTTACCTAAATGATTTGCAGATTCTTATATTTCTACTGTTTTTGTAGTCATAGATTTTGGTACGCTAAATAAAAATCCCGTTGTCAGATTTGCCCTAACTCTTTTTGACCTTGAGTTATTTCAAGTGCAAAAGTGCCAAAAACATGCTTTTTGACATTTTTAGGTTAGAAATAAGCAACTCTTTTCAGGCGGAAAACTTTGTTTTAAATCGTATTTAAAACCGATCACAAAAGGATTCAACAAAATCTATTTAGAAGCTTTGAAGTCGAAGTTTTAGAAATTTTTCCATTATATGAACTCGACTATTTAAATTATCTCCTTTTACATCATCGCTTACTAGATCAATTATTATTTATTATTAGATCGTATAATTTATTTGTATTGTTTTTTGTCTTCGTTTGCAAATCGTGAATTCCTCCTTACGGTCCATCACCTATCCTCGTTTTATAAAGAATTTCCATATTACTATTTAATAGCTATATAATGTTGAGCTGAATTAATGTGAAGAGCAAACCCCTATTCCGAATGCATCTTACCAATATATTTTATGTTCTTTAAACTTATGAATAAATGGTCTTCCAGTTTGTCCAATGTATAAAGCTGGGTAATCTGAACAAGTCAATTTATAAACTCCAGTATCTAACGATTATTATTAATTTTTGTTTTTACTTTTTCCACTACAACGAAGTTATATTGGGTAAGTATTGTAATTGCAAAAAAAATTTTGCTTCAGATTTTCACGTTTCTCGACCAGTTAGTTAGGTTATCAGGACTCCAAAATATGGATTTTAAAAATGTCGCGTCCATCCTGTCAGTCACACAATTTTACTATTTTTATGTAGTCTCCCATTCCCACAAATGTTGATAGTTTTGGTCGAAATTTTGTACAAAGATAGATTTTAGTAATAAGTAGTTTGTGTTAACTTTTGTCTCCATTCGTGTCTCAGACGGGGTTGCAGTGGAATAGAAAAATGCCAAACCAATTCTTATTTGTGTTGAGTTTTTGAATTTAATTTTGATTGGTATTTTGTCCTTCTTAACATGTGCTATTTTTATTTGATCTATGATTGTTGGTTTGAATCTATTTCGATCTATTTGGTCTTGCATAAAATGGTCTTGTATAAAATGTAAAATATTATTTAATAAAAATAATAGGGGTACAACTGCTTAATTGGCTGTTAAAAAGGGAGAACAACTCATAGATCAACAGATTCCACTTTAAAACCAATGTTTGGTGACCAATATTTCGAAGAATATTTTTTGGAGTATTATTTCAATAAATGTGAAAACAAGCAAAATTTCACCATCACAGTTCTTTAAACAGGGTAGATAAGACCAAATTTGTTACATTTGATGAGATGTAGTGCTAATCAATTGGTTTTGTTCAAATTTAATTTTATAAACCTGGGCAATATAAAAATAGTCTGACGGAATCATCCAGACGAATGGATAATTCAATTGACGCCTATTATTACAAATCGCCTTACTTACTTTGGGGTTTTTCTTCGCCTCTGATCAGCCCGAGTTATATGAAGAGCTAATGTAATATTGGCTAATCGGGTCGACCTAATGAAAACAAGCAAGACTAGATTTGCATTTCATAATTACTGTCATGAAGCGAACTTTATGCTAAAATAAAATTGGATCACCTAATATTGTTCCTTTCAATTTGGAAATTGTATATTTGGGAGCTGACTTTTTGATTACTGTATGCAAGAAGCTCCTTAAAAAAGCAAGGAAAATAAAAGCTGCTGCAGACTGGGACTCCTACAAGGAAGTCCTCAAGAAGTGTGATCTTGGAGACTATACTGCGGTAAAATACAGAAGTCTTCAAGGATGTCAAGGCTACACAAAGTACTGTCTACTGGCCCTTCCATCCCAAGTTATCTTCAAAGGCCGAATGATATGTGGACCAGTAATAGTGCGGAATCGTTGGAACTCCTGTTGGAGACTCATTTTCCGGGTTGTTCCGAATTTTTGCCTTCTACATCAGAAGGTAACAGAGCAAGTAGCCTTATAGATCAAATTATTAAAAGAAAGAAAATTTTGAGAGCGTTTAGTTTTAAGCCAAATAAGTCACCACGACCTGATGGTATTATTCCTGGAGATATTCAACAGACTAATGACTTACCCATTTCTTTGTTAGAAGTAATTTTTAAAAGTCGCCAAGAACTACGTCATATTCGTAACAAATGGGTTGATGTGAAGGTTATATTTATACTTAAGGCGTGAAAATGCTCACACTACAGTCCCAAAGACCTTAGACCTATTAGCTTATCTTCCTTTCTCTTAAAAACACTGGAAAGACAAATAGATGGTCATATTAGAGGGGCGATTGTGTAGACAAAACTGTCAAATCTCAACATGCATATTGCAAGAGGAGATCTGTGGAGACAGCTCTTCATGGGAACTACGCAATGGTAATCTTTCTGGATATTAAGGGGCCTTTAGTAACGTATTACCGGTGTCTATAACTCGGTCACTTTCAAATCTAGGAGTGGATGGATTACTCAGCGGCTGTATAAATCAAATGCTAAGAGACAGGATCATAAATGCCAGTTTGGGGGAGTTCTCAGCTAGAAGATTTGTAAGTATAGGTACACCGTTAGGTGGCGTACTGTCCCCCGTACTTTGGAATTTGAACATTAATAACCTGTTGCTAAAACTGGAGGATAGTGGCTTCAAGGTGGTTGGCTATGTGGATGACGTTGCTATTGTTGCCTGTGGCAAATATCCTAGTCAGTACCCTCATGCAAAATGCCCTGTGCATTCTTCCCATATTAGCCAATGATTCTGCGCTGAATGTAATCCCGCACAAAACTGAATTGGTTTTTTTTTCTAGGAAATACAAACTTGCTTGTATCCACCTTCCCACATGGTATCAGCTTGATCTTTAAAGATGAAGCGAAGTATATGGGTATCATTTTGAATAGCAAATCAAATTGGAAACCTAATATTTTGGAAAGGGTAAAGAAAGCTACGGTAGCGTTATACTCTTGCAAAACTGCCATTGAAGAAGGATGGGAGCTGGAGCCCTCCATCGTATACTGGCTCTACACCGCAGCAGTCAGATTCTCTTTTATGGGGTCACAGTCTCGTGGCCCGCTCTGGACAAAACTGCCAACCAAAAGCCGTTGATGAAAGTTTTAAGAACATTCTCCCTGTGTATAGGAGTATTTCCACCCAGGCACTGGAGACTGCTTTATCTGACTTCTTTAGACATCTTGTGCAAAGAGTTGGCAGCATGTACTACCATATGACTAAAGTCCATCTGTAACAAAGAGATTCCTAAGACCACCGACTATACTATTCCGTCACTATCTTTAGACGTAAACTTCCTAAATGTGATTCACTCCAGAGAACTTGTTGACGGATGCAGTTCTAAAACCAGGAGTTATAAACTTCTACACGGATGGTTCAGAAAGGGATTAAAAAGTCGACGCTGGTGTATCCTGTGAGGAACTTCAGGTAAACCTCTTCTTCTGTCTCCCTGACTACTGTCGCGTTTTTCAAACTAAAGTAACTGCTATAAAGGAAGTTATAGACTGGTCGAGGTATAATGTAACATCAGCCGGTGATATTTGCATTTTTACGTTCAATCAGGCTGCCATTAAAACGCTTCAATCACACATCCTCACGTCGAAAGTAGTACAGAACTGTCTCTCACCTCTTAACGAGATCCATCTAATATGGGTGCCCGGGGATTTCAATAATACAGGGAATATAAAAGCCGATGAGCTACCTCAACTTGCCAACATGGATCATATAATAAAAAGCAGAAGGAATATTGAAATGCCGCTTCCGTCATGCAAACTACTGCTTCCTGAAGAAGCTAGTAAGTTGACGAACGACAGATGGTGAAATAGTACCTCATGTTTAATAACCCGGTAGATCTGGCCAAAGTTATATTTGGCGAGATCCAAACAGCTGATCTCACTTCAGCCGTGTCAAGTTGGATGTTTGTCGGAGTGATTACAGAGCAATGTCTCACAGGTATGCATGCGGTAGACTTGGGTTCTTCTCACATCTGTCGCAGTTGTGAATACGAAGAGAAGAAAGAGACAGTACCCCATCTCCTTTGCACCTGTCCTCGTCTGAGTCGAAACAGGTTAAAGTTTCTAGGGACATCCCTTTTAAATGACCCGATAGACCTCAGTAAGACAGAATGCTTTCAATGACTAGGTTGCAAATAATTAATTGTGTTACGGTTACGGACCAGTTTGGCTCTATGCCGGTCTTCTTTGGAGCGCCACCTCCTAACCTAACCTAACTTAAGTTCTTCTGTTAGAGGAAAAATTACTAAAAAGTTTATTGTTCACAATTTTCGAGTATGCGGCATAAAAGTGAAATTATGATCATAAATTGAATTTTCTACCTTGATGTCACTATCAAAAGATGACCTAATTTTACAATTAAATTTTATTACTACTAAGGAATGAACATTTAGGCCAATTGATTTATCAAAATCAGCTGTCCTAGTTTTTTATTTTATGGTAAAATTCTTAAATATGGCCTTAAATAGGATAATTAAGTACATATAGTACTAAAAACAGTCAAATTATGATCATAATTCATTTCATGCTCCAATTAACTATACCGTCAAAATTCATCTCAGATGTATGTTCTGTTTCGTGTGGCTTGTTCCACAATTAAGTTTCGTGTGGTTTCATAATTTAACACCTTGAGTGGCGTGTGGTAGCACACACTCGATTTTGTTTTCAGTACCGTGTATACCGCCAGCGGTGCACGATTAGATGTAACGAGTGAAACAATTTTACCTGAATGCCACGTGCCCCGCTTATTTTCGGTGCCTTTTGCAATATGTTTCGTTGAAAGTACAGCAGTGGTTAAGATATTTGCTTACCATGCTGCGGCCCCGTTTGATTATCGTTACTGACCAAAAATAAATGTACATAATTACAACATGCTTTCGACCATTCGACAGACATTACAAAAAAGTGTAAAAGCGTTCGTTGGACTAACCTGATCCCCTGCAACGATCACCAATTTATAAGTACAGTTCGAAAGGTCTCACTAGAGACGTGCTAATCTACTTTATGATTGTGGGAAAGAAATATGCAACCCGTAAATAAGAAACACAATCTTAAGATGGAGGTCAAAGGCTTCAGGCTGACAAAAAAGCATTATACAAGTAGCTTTGGACCAAAAAGTCAGACTGTTGAATCGGGTTTGACTTACAGAATGAAGTTATTAAGGTGGGATTAAATATCATGATATTTTTTATCATTTTTGCCCGATTGAACAAGTTCATTGATTGATTGTTAATTTGTACATTAATTTTCAATTTTTAAATTTAAACTTCGGCATTAAGTAGGAATCTTAAAACTTGGCAGTTATTTGGCGTGACAAATGATACGACCACCGGAGCCTGCGTGATTTGAAATTAAGATAAATGTACACTTGGTTTACTGAATTTTACGAGTCGAATTTACACCGACATGTTTAATTTTCAATTTTTAAATTCAAAATTTGGTACACGGAACATAGGCATGCCAGAAAAATAGTTCATTAAAATGTAGTGTTATTTCAAAAACAATAATTCCTGTTATTTGACCTAAAGCGACAATTCTGGAGAAAGATCGACACATATGCCATTTTCAGAATTTGTCAGGAATCGAATTTTAAATTTTAAACAAAACAATTTTTACCCTCCCAATGAAATTTTTAATAATGTTGATTAATTTTTAAATAAAGGCTCGACATTTTTTTATAAAATTCAACAAGAAAAATGAAACAACTTAGAGCTGATTCTGGAGCTTGAAAATTGTTTGAATTTTAATCAAACATTTTTATTTTTAATGCCAAAAATGGATATATGACAAGTATTATGTATACGTTAAACAGAATTTTTTCCATTCACAACCCATTTCTGAAAAAAAAAATGATCTGTATGACAAGTGAAAACTCACATGACGATTTGTAACACCACTCTAAACCAGTATGTAAATCGTATTAATTTAGATGTGCTGTTTTAAATTGCTGTTGAAATTGTCAATAAGCATTTAAGTCGTTCTGATATGAAAGTGAAATTTACCTTATACAAGTTCATATTTCATATGAATGATGGACCATTTTGTCACAGTCGGGATACTTAAGAAACAAATTTGCCAAGCATTGCGTGAATTTTCGTTTGAATATCTTCATAAATTAAACGAAGTGAGCCGAATCCGCTGGATTTAAGTTAAGTTAAAAAATGAAAAAAATAGGAAACATTTTACATTAATTTTTTGTTCATTGAAGAGAAGTTTCTTAAAACTAAATATACTAAACTAAATTATAAAGGACGACCTACTTATTATTAACTTTACTTTGCTGTCTCAAAATGAGTTTGCCTCCAATAAGACTTTCAGATTTTCCCCTACAGTGTATAATAGACAACTAAATAAATTTTACAGTAAACCTAAAACTTTCAGTAAGAAACTATGTTCGATTATATAAACCTATCTCTGCCAGGTTCTAAAATAAATGAAAAGAATGAAGAAACAGCAACGACAAGTAAAAGAGCTAGAGCTGAAAAGATGGTAAATAAATACATCAAATTTGAATGATGGCCCAATATCAATTCGTTTGCGTGTCGCGTTCGGAATATTGAATTCCCATAAACTTCTACTTGAAAATCATTTCTTAGTCAAGTTTTGATTACAGAAACAGATTAAAAATTTCTGCCATTGGCCAGATCCGTTTTAGAGGCTACAAGTTGGAATAGCATTTCACAAGTTGGTGTGGTAGCATTTCAATTTCATTCACTAGAAATTACCACATATACACGTCGGAATAATTTTCCACAAATTTCAAAAATATTATCGAGTTATAACTTCCGAGTGTCTGCCTTACATTGGCAGCATTATTTGGTAATTTTGTTAAAGTTTTTTAGTTAAAACTGTAGTGTTTCCAGAATCTTTGGTTTTCAAAATAACCTACAATATAACACTGAAAAATTTGGTAAGGCCACTATTCTTGAAGTTCTCAAATTTGAACAAATCCTTAACATATTTGAGTTCTGTATGATGTTTTTGGGCACAATTAAAGCATCGTTCTATTAATTTAGCCAACTCATGTAGAAAAATTAAAAAAAAATTAACAAACTTACCTTTATTTTTTAAAGCTTTGATCGCATGTGGAATGCACAACCAAGGTGCCGGCAAATCCAAAAATACTGCATCTGCTTGCCCATTCAGCTTATCGGTAAACCCTAATTCACAAACGTCCCGCTGTTCAATGTCTACATAATCCCCAAGTCCGTGCTTTTCAAATTCATCGCGAGCCTGCTGCACTCGCACCTCATGAAAATCAAACGTATACAAATGACCATGTGGTTTAAGAGCACGAATAAAATAATGAGATAGTGATCCACTTCCGGTACCTGATTCGATAACCACAGAACCCGGCTTAAT
Source organism: Tipula vernalis (assembly GCA_958295665.1). NCBI lineage: Eukaryota > Metazoa > Arthropoda > Insecta > Diptera > Tipulidae > Tipula > Tipula vernalis. The sequence continues at coordinate 294,705,708 of OY282559.1, read as the reverse complement.
TTCAAGCTGATACAAAATCATACTTATATCGGGTGTGTAAATAATTTGTGTCCTGTGCGGAAGCGTTTGTGTCCATAGTTCTGGATTGGGTTGTAAAATATAGGCCCAACCGCGCGACAATTCTACCTTTGAACCAAATGTACATCCGATCAATGTTTTCACTTTTAACGCTCCGAAATTCGTCTGAAACACGTTTTCCACTAAAATACCTTTTTTATTTTTTATTTCGGGCACCACATCGATTGCGTGCATTTTTGTTATGCTCAAGTATAAAATAACTGTATCACCCTCTTCGATTATTTCTTTATGTTTATTAAAACTCATTATTATATTAGATATAATTAAATTTATTCGTCAAAAATGTAAAAATATGCTCGATTTGTAAACACACAGAAACAACATGTACCGTATTTTGACGTTTCGCTTATATGACTGTCAAGTAGTTGCGCAATATGAACAAAAATTGCTCAATTCCTACTTGCTGGAAAATGTCATAAATTTTGTTTTTGTGGGTAGCTCCATAATTAATTTGACATCGGTTTTTATTTTTTATTTCAATTTGTACCAGTTTCGGAATTATTTGAAAACAATTTTCATTAATCCAATAGAAAATTTGACAATTCTCACATTTACACATTACGAAAGGGCAACAATTTGGTTCACGGTGCCAAATATATCCGATGGAGCTTTAGAGTTATGTAGATGGATTTATTTTTTGTTTGATGTGTTTCGTATGAATTTATTTCTAGTGGCGGTTGTCATTACCAAAAATCCGGTTTAATTTATGTTAATCTAATTTTTTTCGATTTGATGTTAACATTTGTTGATTTATACAATGGTATTGTTGTTGTAAATTTATCAAAACAATACACTTCTAATAAGCGAAACACTATATTTAGCCGGACCAAGGTTGCAAATTACAAAATACATATATTATCGAACCAAAATACAGATATTATCGAACCATTACCAGTATTCCAAATCCGCCATTATTAAGTCGGTCACGATGCATAGATGAATTCCTAGTTTTTAACTTCCAGTGGTAATCAATATCAGCAAGTCAAATTGTGATCGCAAAATTAATCTCGAAAGTTCAATGTCACGATCACGTTACATGGCGAATTCCATCAGCTATACTAGAACTTCTTATTTAATGTGACGATATGAACTCCTTTAAGGTGTTTTGTACTCCGTTTTTACAAGGAAGTTTTGCTAGAATGCAAACAATTTTCTGTTTTATTTGGTTAGGTACTATCTTTTCCAAATGTTATCGGTTCTTAAAGTTTTCTTTTTTTCGACAAAAAAAAAAATAAATATTGGGTGTGTGAATATGACTCCGCCCTTTTTTGTTAAAATAAAACACATTTCCTTGTTTAGAAAATGAAAGAAATATTTATTGAAATTATGCTACATTTGCAGTTACAACTTTCCCCCATTTTTCAGGCAGTTTACGGATTCCCTCTCTGAAAAAATCTTGGTCTTTGGAGGCGATCCAATCATTAAGCCAATTTTCGATCTCTGCGCGAGGATTGAATCGCTGTTCAGAAAAAGGCGACTGCATCGACCTGAATAAGTAATAATCTGAAGGAGTTATGTCTGGTGAATACGGCGGGTGGGGTAGAACTTTCCAGTCCGGTCCTTGTAAATAATTTTTTACAACGTTTGCAACATGTGGTTTTGCATTGTCATGCTGAAAAATTAATTTGTTGTGTCTATTCACCCATTCTGGTCGCTTTTCCTATATGGCTCGCTTCAAACGTATTAGTTGTCGTCAGTACACATCGCCATTGATAGTTTCACCTGATTCCAGCAGTTCATAATATATCACACCTTTCTGATCCCACCATAAACAGAGCATAACCTTATTGCAATGGATATCTCGCTTTGGTTGCGATGGACCAGCTTCACCACGCTTCACCCTAGATTTTTGGCGTTTGGGATTCTCTTAATAAATCCAGTTTTCATCTCCAGTAACTATCCGATCCAGAAAACCTTTTCTTTGTTGTCTTTGTATCAGTATTTCAAAAATGGTTTTTCGGCGTTCGAGGTCTCTTTCTTTTAATTTATGTGGAACCCAGTTGTTAGCTTTTTGAATCATTCCGATTGTTTGTAAACGTTTTGCAACAGTTGATCGATCAACGTTTAATGCTACAGCCAATTCTGATTGTGTTTGAGAAGAATCTTTATTTTTATATATTTATAATTTACAATACTTTGGGCACATTCTATTTTGAGCATCATAAGCTCATTTACAATAGTGTGCAGTAAGTTGAAAACATATATCGTCGTGTCCAAATAAGAGTATTACATCTACAAATCGCTATTTTTTTTGAAGAGGCTTTAAAGTTGTTATTACTAATTTCGGCTTAATTTTTTTTTAGATAAAGTTCTTTCCAGAAAGTGTGGCAAGAATTTTATTTAAAAAGAATTAAGCCAAATTTAACATTAAAAACTTGACACGCCCTTCCAAAAAAATTAATGATTTGCAGATGTAATACTCTTATTTGGAAACGACGATATTTAAACCAAAAAATCCTCCAGAGTCTCCAAAAAATATTTTTACAGCGATTTATTCCTTAGCTTGCACACCTTCAATTACTTATCCTTCTTTTGAAAAATATGCCGCTCGAGTTATTCCACTTCTCAATAATCTCGGTCTTGGTCGGGCTAATTCGGCTTTATAACCGAGCGAGATTTATTAAGATTAAAAATAAGTTTAATAAAAAAATAATTCTCAGGGAAAAATAAAAAATAAATCTTCAGCCAATAACGTTTCCAATTCAGCATCTTCAAATTTTTTGGGTGGTTTTGGGTCACCGTAAATTTCCACAAGCAAACGATAAGTTTCCGCTGCACTTTTCTTTGCAATAAAATAATGTAATAAAACTTCCCGCAAATGATGTTTATTTGGAATAAAATTCGATATTTTGAAAGAGTTAAAAATACTATTTGTTTACAATTCAACCAAATGTCGTATAATGCGTTTGATAGCTGACATCAAGTACTATAGAATACAAGTATTGCGCATTTATAGTTTACGTAAGCAGTAAAAATAACAACACCAATTGAGAAAGGGCGGTGTCATATTCACACACCCAATAAATAAATTGAGATTTAATTTTCCCGGGCAATATTCAATTTTATTAGTTGCCATATCGAATCCATCATTCCATCCATCATACATCGTTGCCATCATTCGAGATCAGGGGCCCTATTCTCGAATTCCACAACCATTTTCCACATGTGGGCATCCGTCAAAATCTATGTAATTATTGCCATTTTCGTATATGGGGAATTTTATTCACCTGCTTATACCCATTCCAAAATATTCCCTTAAAGGTACCGAAAAAATTCCATACTTAAAAATTTTAAACTCAACTTGAATATGCTGTCAATGTCTGGTGCCCTTTTTACGGCGAACCTATCCGAAACATCGAGAGTGTTAAAAAAAAGTTTATACGATATACAAGGTGGAAAGACAGATGGGATTACGACCGAAATTTACTGTACCACGTTAACCTGAAGCAATTACCATCATATCCTACTGGATGTAAAACGTATCACATGACAACATTAGCAAATAGACGAAAGCTTTTAAAGTGTTCGTTTGTTGGAAATATTTTACTTAATCAATTCGATGCACCTTCTATACTAGCGTCAATTAAAATAAAGGCACTGAGTAGGAATTTAAGAGGTCATGAGTCCCTTCATCTGAATAAACACAGAACAAACTGTGGTGACAATGAACCGGTAAGCATGAAGTCGAAGTTTTAATAAAATTGACTTTTACTTAAGCAATAATAGCTTTAAAGATTGAAGCAACATAATGCTCCGACCTGAAAATATTTTTATGTTAATTTTAATCCTGTTTTATTTTTATTTTTATTGTACCTCCCTTTTATATTATATTTTGTAGATTTTTCTCTTGTAGAATAAAAAAATAAATAAATAAAACGACCCAGAACCATCCAAAACGCCAAGGCCCAAATACATACAGTAAACTTGTAGTTGAATATTAAGACACTCTCCACTCTTCCGCAGTATACTTTTAACATTCTACCTACCTTAAACAGTAGCTAAATCGAGGAATTATGGCTCCATATCTCGTGTAGTCCATTTTACGTAGATCACTTACATTGCATAGCTCCTTAGTATTGGCATGAAAGGTGGGTATCCCTTCCCGATTGTGATTTGAACCGATATCGCTCGATAAAAAATTTGTAATAAAAATCTATAATTATTGATGGAAGTAGAAATCAAAGAGGCAAACATTGCAAGTGCTGATTCAATTAATTGTGATACAAAAAAAATTAACGCCGTTTGGTCCAAACATTGCAAAATGGAATATAATTGAGAATACGAAACAAGTTGTTCCGTATAAACGGGCCATCAATCCGCTTTATCGGAACAATTTCAACAGTGTAACGAAAATATTTACAGTAACCGATGTATCCCAAACTCCCAACTAACTGGAATATACTGTACATCTAATATTTAATTACATATATCTTACGACATTATAACTTTTTAAGTAAATCAAATTTTTATACAAAAAATGAAATTTTATATTTTTTTACGCGCTAACATCGGTGTTGTTCATCAGTGCGGAAACTGCACAAAAAAGAGTTCGTTTAATACATCCATGATTTGAGTATAGCTCAAAATAAAACAAAACACACACAGTTTAAAATAAAAAAAAGTCGTTATATAGATATTTATAAATAATTATTCGTTTTTATCATGTAACAGTTTATTACACACATTATTTTATTTTTGAAAAATTAAATTAAAACATAAAATTTTATTTTCATGAATATATAATTAAATTACTATATGATAAGAAATTGCACTAAACATAAAATTTTTATTTATCAAATACATAAAGAAAATAATTTAATTACTTGTTTTGTATTTTTTTTTAATTTACTTATTTAATTGTTTTGTTATATTTTAATATTTATAATTTTATTATTTAGCTATAAAATACAATATTAAACGAAAGAAAATAATAATATAATAATTAATAATTTAATTTTATAATTTGACCTAAAATTAAACAAATAAGCTTAACGTTAAAATTAAAATGAGAAAAATATTGGCCATTGTTGTATTTATAAAAAAAAAAAAAATGTCGATGAGATGAGTCCTAGATAAATAAGCCTCTGTTGTACTTTATAGCAGATGTTTTTTCTGTAAATCTGGGTCAACGTATATTACGTTCTTTGTTGCTATCTAATTGAATAATAAAAAAAAATAGAATTAATACGGTTTAATTTGCCTAACAAAATATTTTATTCAATATACCTTCATCTTCCTCGTCCATTCGTCTATCGATCGGTTGTAGTGGAAGTATGCGATGATCGTGCGGTGGCCAATGAGGCAATTGCAGTGAAACTGGAACATGCATTGGTAATGTTACACCATCTTGTGTAATACATGGTACACATGCTCCATTACAATCCATTATTGGTACAAATTGTTCGGGCATCCAATCAAATGAAAACGTATGATGACCGTTTGAAATATGCGATGTATTCGATTGGGGTGGTGCACTGGTTGGTGTTGGTGGCGTTGTTGTCATTAAATATGGTGATAATTCGTGATGTGTTATATCAGGAACTTTTTGTGCAGTTTCAGACCATGGCGGACTTGGATTCCATTGATCGATAAAATCTGGTGGTTCCGTCGGTAGTAACGTTTTTGTTGTTAATAGACGTGGTCGATGTGGTGGTATCACAGTTGTTAATAATACTGTAGGTCCATGACCAGACATTTCATTAGGCTGCGATAAAGTTGACGAGGAGGATAGCTCAATTATGGTTGATTCAGTTACTTCCTGATGGGATTCGATAAGATAATGGCCGTTGGAATGATTAATCAGTCGCCGTTTATTCGGCGGTAATTTTATTTTTATATTACTATTTGTACTATGTGTACTACTATTTGTGCTATTGGTACTACTACATCTAGGCTCTGACTGTGATTGACTATAATCGACCGGTTGCGAGTCTAATCGATTAAAACTTATACGCTGATATTCGGATGAATTTCCAAAATTGTTATACTCGCTATGCGTACTACCGTTATGATGTCCTATCACCGATGAGGGAGAACTCTGGTGTGATGGAACTACACCGACTGGTGAATGATATCCGTATGGAACATGATGAGGTGTTGTATAGCTCATATGTGGCTGCAGCGTAGGTGTCGTTGGATATCCTGGTTGTGGTGTTGGTGTATGATGATGATTAGGAGGCGGATGAGAATAATAGGGTGGTGTAGCAGGGTATCGTGTTTGTCCATCGAATGGCAAACCAAATTGAATTTTAGATTGCATCGAATAATAATGATACAGCCATGAATTCGTAACCATGACTGAAGCTTCACGATCACTGTGTTTTTATTTAAAAATTAAATAAGAATATAAAAATTATTAAAAACGTTTTGATCAAACAAACATCATCATTTATTGTTTTATTACCTTAAGACTTGATTAGTACATACAATTACTGGCTGTTGGTGACTATCTTGGCCGTCTCGAACTTGCAGAACTGCATGTACCCAAATAAAATCACTTTGGCGTCGTTGAACACGTACCAGTAAAATACATGACCTGTCTTGTTCCGATTGAGTAACTGTAGAGTAGAATTAAATAGATAATTATTTCAACAATTGTTTGATAAGTGCTTAACAACTTCTTACTTAATCTATGTTTTGTCTGTGCTTCTCGTGTATAGTCCCAATGTAATAGTTGGTACCACGATAATCCCTGTATCTCGGTTCTATTATATCCTAAATGGAATTCTCCACTGTAAAAAAAAAAAAAAAAATCCAAATTAACCAAATGAGTTTATTATGAATTTTTCTTAGTATTTGCTAAATCTTAATGCTTATGAGCATAATTTTGTCTTATTACAATTTAATTTAGGCTAAATTTGATTCTGGAAAATAATGTTTTATTTATTCAAGTGATTTAGCTCAATGGCCTCAATCAAAACGAAATTTCTTGCAATCAACTCAATGCTATAATTTGAAAAATATCAAGAATTCTGAAATAATCTCAAATATCGAATTATCCGTAAGTTTTTACATACTTCTGAAAGGAAATCCTATACGCCCTAAACGCCGCCTTGTAAAATGTAAATAACCTGTACATTCTTGAATAATTTCGAATAACCTAGTAAATTAGAGAAATATCAAAATCTCGAAAAATTTAATTAATATCACGATTCAGATTTATATGTGTAACGCTGCAAGTTCTCACAACTCAAAGCTAAGCGCAGAACATTGCCATACAAAATTCGAATATATTTGATAATCTTTAAAAATTTCGACTAATCCTAGATAGAAATGTCGAAAAACTTAAGAAATCTAGAATAAACCGCGGAAAAATCTTGATTATTTCAGATCTCGAACAATTTCAATAATATCGAAAAATCAGGATATTAATAAATAATTTCGGTAAGCCGCGGTAAAAATCTAGAAAACTCTCGAAAATTTCGAAAAATTTCGAAAATTCGTGTAATTATCGAACTATTTGTCAAGCAAGAATATTTCTAATACTACTAGGGTAAGTGCTACGAAACAAGTTAAAGATAAGCTCAACAAAACGATATGTAATAATAATCTAACCCTCAAATCGTATCGCATACATCCGACAATCTCAAACATACTCGAATAATTTCGAAAATCTCGAATAAGCTGGCTGTTTCGAAACACCGAATCACCAATTAAGTCTCGAACATCACGCATCCCGTATCCATGCTATACTCCAATAAAATCTCGAGAAATTTTAAAAAGCGATCAAAAGATGAAATTCGAGACAAGGAAATTTGAACCAGCGGAAACACGCCGAAAACAATTAAAAACAAACATTCATCACTAATTGCAAAATTAATTTGGAATTTGCAATTAAGTTTGTATTTACCGTTTACCACGGTAATAAAAAAGATTCGGTAAATGAGAATCACATTCAATCTTTTGCAAATCAAATTCAATAGAAAAGTCTAAAAGGTTGAATTTGTAGGGCAAAAGGCCTAATTTGATTTCTAAAAGGTTGAAATTGAAGTGCAAAAGCGGTAAATTTGGAGTGCAAAACGTACATTACAATAAATCAACCCAGCAACACTAGAATCGTTATCGTTATCGATGTCGAAACCTTTGATTTCAAATGAGTTTAGCCAGTTTTCTGTCAGAACGTGAAGTCATTTTTATTTCTATGGAGTCAGATTACGTGTAATTACTCTGACAATTACCTTCAGCAACCGAGAAGAAATTTCTAAACCTTGCTTAAGAATATATTTAATAGCAACGGGAACTATCTCTTCTTTCTCTAAAAGCTATACCACCGTTTTTTCCGAAAAATTTCCTAGAAATGTTCCGTTTTGCAATTTTAAAAGGGTGATCTACTTTAAGCTTAATCTGAGCTACCATCTATCTGGATCTGGGCTTTGAACTAATGTTCAAACGCTTGATAAATCTCGTGAGTCCCATTAACCGTGAGCCCCATTAACCGGTTGCAGGTACCTAGTTACGCAACTATTCAGGACAGTAGCTTTTGTTTTTGATTGTCACCCCAATTCCCATAGTCGTGTCATTTCGTGTCACGTCACTTGAAAATTGATACTCTTGAAGGCGAACCAAGTGATACGACTGCAACTTGAAATATATTAGGCAAATAAGAAATAAAATCGTTTTAAAACAACAATATTATTATTTTAAACAACAACATATTTAAAAGATTGCACAAAATTATTCAAAAATCAACATTTTAAAATATATAAAATAAAATAATTGTGTCTTTCCATTTTGTGGTATTTGTCTGTCACTTGCAAAAACCAAGTAACATCTGTCGTATAAAGTGACTTTAGTCGTAATAAACGACTAAGAGAATGGCAAAATTGATGTGACGTGACTATAGTCATCTAAGATGACGTGACGCGACTATGGTAATTGGGGTGTGTAACATCCACAGATTAATGCATACAGTAAAAGTTATAAAAAGTTTTCGAGGGAAGAATTAGAAAAGTGTTTGAGGAAAATCTTTAATAGTTATTTATGGTACTAGTGAGCAAAACGAGATATTATCCATGAGGGAAAAGTTTGTCCCACGAGGCGATAGCCGAGTGGGACATTATCCCGAATTGATAATATCTCGTTTTGCTCACGAGTGGCATACAACGTTTTATCCACTTTTGTTGAAATAAATTTCGAAAATTAATAAGAAATAGTTCCATTTTGTGTTTTCACAGTAGAGCATTGAATTTTGAAATATATTTTATCATAGTGACCGTTCTTTAAATTTTCATGGTATACTTTAATTTAACTAATTTTTGGAATACAGTTTTTCATTCAATTTGACTACGAATAATTTTCCAATGACTACTCAACATTTTGTTATACCAAATATAACTCACGTTGCCCCTAGCAGCGTGGGTTATACAATAATAATGGGTTATCTTACATTTTCTTTATTTGAAATCAGCATAGTTATCGGGCTATTATATATCAAAAGTGGATAAAATATTTAATTTTTATGAAACAATTTTTATTGCAGATCATCTTTCAATTCTTAAGAATTTTGATGCTGCACTTAACTGCCACCGGAAATTTACTAAATAGATTTAGAAATGAAGCAGACGAGACTTATGAAGACAGCCAACGGCCTTATTCAGATTTCTTGGTGAGCGGTGATCAAAAAAAATTCGGTTGAAGTAAGAAAAACGCAGAATTAAGTTTTGTATGTACACGAATAAATTAGTAGGTCCCACTGAATTCTAGTGATTTATCCCTGAATACATAATCCATAAACTAATTTAGAAGTTTTGAGATTTGTCTGACCATAGTCGCATCACTTCATGTGATGTGATAACTATCACATCACTTCAAGTATAAATTGGTATTTTCTTAGTCGATTCGTATGATGTGATACGACAAATGACAGAAAGTATACATATCAGGCAGCAATAAAAATATCCTTACAACTGACGTAATATTTGACATTTGTAGATCTATCACTAACAAATTTCAGGTGATAAATATATCATTTCAAGTGATGTTTAACTTTTTATGCGACTAAGAGAATGTGACTTCAAGTGATAGTTATCACACCAAACGATAAACGTCGCTTCAATCGACAAAGAGAATACCAAAACTAAAGAATAGGGCTGAAAATATATTATTTTTAATAGCATTCCCATTATTAAGAATTGTTAGTCATTAAAATAAAGAGGCCATCTACTAACAGTGTATCTACCATAAAAAGTAGAAATTCACACCCCAACTCCCATAGTCGTATCACGTCATTTTTCATGACTATAGTCACGTCACATCAATTTTGCGATTCTCTTAGTCGTTTATTACGACTAAAGTCACTTTATACGACAGATGTCACTTGATTTTTGCAAGTGACAGACGAATACCACAAAATGGAAGACGCACACCCCAATTCTCATAGTCGTGTCATTTCATGTGATGTGACTATAGTCGTATCACGTAACTTGAAAATTGCTATTCTTGAAGGCGAACCAAGTGACACGACTGCAAATTAGAAATAAAATCGTTTTATAACAAAAATCTTATTATTTTAAACAATAAAATATTAAAAACAGTGCACAAAATTATTCAAAAAACAATATTTTAAAATATATAAAATAAAATAATTGCATCTTTCCATTTTGTGATATTCGCCTGTCACTTGCAAAAATCAAGTGACATCTGTCGTATAAAGTGACTTTAGTCGTAACAAACGACTAAGAGAATCGCAAAATTGATGTGATGTGGCTATAGTCATGAAAAATGACGTGATACGACTATGAGAATTAGGGTGGCAATTATTTTATTTTATATAATTTGCCTAATATATTTCAAGTTGCAGTCCTGTCACTTGGTTCGCCTTCAAGAATAGCAATTTTCAAGTGATGTGATACGACTATAGTCACATCACACGAAATGGCACGACTATGGGAATTGGGGTGTAATTTCATGCCTTCCATTTATCATCTACACACAAGTAGAATGACTTGTTAAATGGAACGCAGCAAATTTTAAGATTTTTGTATTGTTATGAATTGCATACATTTAGGGGAGTTAAAATATTTTGTATACATTTCGTCTTTGTCACTGATAGTATGTGAGAGCAGCAAACCAGTTTGTGGAATAAGTAAATTTTGATAAGCAATACTTTTATATTTGTGCAAAAAATTCAGTAAAATTGTTAATAAATTTAGTTTTTAAAAAATTTGGGAAATTTAACAATTTGAAATTTAAAATTTCTTTAAGTTTAAAAATCTAAAACATAAGAAATTTAGAATACATAAAAATGGGATTAACTTACAAAGATGTGTTTACTGACTCAGTTATTAATACCCCTATTCCCTTGGTCGTGTCACTTCATTCGACGTGATAATTGTCGCGTCACTTCAACTTTAAATTGGTATTCTCTTAGTCGATTGAAGTGATAATATAAGAGAATGCGACGTAAATGAATGTTCGTCACTTCAAACGACGATTGTCGCATCGATCGACTAAGAGAATACCAAAATTTGATTGTCGGTACAAGTGATAAGTGACACGACTAAGGGAATAGGGGTATAAATTTATGGTTTGCCCCTTCGATTTAATAGAATGAATTTAGGTAAATTAGATCATGTTTAATAAAGCATCATGAAATTCGATACAATAATGCTTAGAACTCTAAAAATAATAGAAAAATTTAACAAACTATGGTCAAAGAATTAAATTTTAGAGCATAATAATATTAAAACAAAAAATGTCACGTTGATGGTGTTATTGTTTTAGCTCGAAAACATTATGTCGCGTCCCACATTTAATTTGATTCAATCAATTATAACTGAGGTAATGACTAACAAATATTTGTTTGGGAGTTTCCTCAAAATTTTATAAACGTGATAATCGATGGTACGAATATTGCATTCGCAACCGTCACTTAATATAAACTATTATAAATATCGATGATTGGCGACCGGGTGTCATCGGGGGGGGGGGAGTGAAACCTTCCCTAGTTGTTATTAGAATCTTCTATTCGAATAGAATATTCAGAAATTGTAGAACAATAATTTTTACAATTTGGGAAAATTTCATTATTTGGTTAAACATTTTAAAAATAATTTTCTAAAATTTATTTTTCTCTTTCTCTCTTAAGAAATTGATACTGGCTTGTCCTCAAAGAAGAAATCAGTTTTGGAGTTTGCTTTGTTTTAAAAGCGGAGATTGGCCCGTGATGTTTTCGTAAAATTCGAATTTTTTGCACGGCCTACCGTTGCAATTTCATTTCTGGTTGTGTTTCTCTGAACTCTTTGGGTTTTCTCTTTTAGGTTTCGATTGAATTAGTAGGCCGTAAATGATTCTTTATATTTTGAGTTGGTAATAGTATAGACTAACTTTGATGAAAATCTAAAATCAGCTGTATGGGTCCAATTTCCACAATCGGCCAACTTCCAAATGGGTTCATATAAAATAATCACAATTTTAAATTTTTTATTACCTAAGTTGGCCGATTGTCCAAATTGCACCCGTACGGCTGATCTTAAGCGGGACACTAATTGAAGCATTGTCAATATACAAAATATTGTGGCGATGGTTTGATGAAAACCAAAACATTTTTAATATTGATATAATATTTACAATTATTGATCTTCTGGGACACTTTATTGATAAAATACCTATGCAAAGAGTTGTAAAAATTTGAATTTGGTGCACATAACCAAGAAAACGAAACAATTACCTACATGCAGCATTGCATTTATACAAATATAAATATAAAATTAAATATATGTAAGTGGAGCCTGTTATAAAATACAATATATCGAAGTAAATGTGATGCAATTAACAATAACTTGGCAAATATATACATATACTACATGGTGCGGTACGGAATTCACCGATAGCACAAGTAAAACCTCAATGGATAACAGGAATACACCAGGAACCCTTGATAATCAAGAAGCGTTAATTGAGGAGTGTCTGATAAAAAGTGTCTATTTACATTTTCCAAAATAAAATTTTTGTTTTTTATCCGGGCAGAATTTTTTAAGTGAAATAGTCTAAAAATGGCTATTTCCAGAATGGACCAAAAATTTCCAATTTCCCCATGAAAAATATCCCTATAATTCTTGATTTTGGTCAAAACAAGCTATTTACTACAAAAAAGTGATCAAAAGTAATTATCAAAAAGTAAGATGTAAATAGCCACTTTTGATCAGACACTCCTCAATTAGCTTTGTTTATACATATAGAGAACTTCCACTATTGTATTATGTTACATGGAAAGATTACACCAACCGAGGAAAAAAAATCTGGTATACAATAAAAAAAGTTTCAACACCCTATACCATATTATTTCCTTTTTATTTTAATTTTTTTTTCATTGACAATGCCCAAATAATCGCTACACAAGCTTTACTTTTGTCTAACACGGTTCAAAGTGGAGTATTTCCTGAAAATAAATATTTTTTATTGTTTGACGTTTAAGTGTATTAATTGCTGTTTGCCAATAGTTTTTTTCTATTTGACAATATTATATTGGCAATACTTATTGATCATCTGAGGCCCGCATTAGATTTTCATCAAAGTTAAGGTATAAACAGAACAAGAGCGATAACTACAAACGAAGATTTCAAAATACATTTGTCGTCCGGCGAAGTCGCCGTAGTAAATACAACAAGAGCGTCAGCGACAGATGACAAAATTAAATAACATAATAAACAACATAACCTAAAATATCGCCTGACTAGTTCAATTAATTTTTTTTCAAGCGATATTATGTTTAATGAGTTAAAAAATAATAATTTAAATTAAATTTGGATAATAAATTTACGTTCTTTGTTGTTAAGGGCGCGAAAACATAGGATTTGAAAATTGACAACCAAAAATTTGCAACTATCAACATATCGACTCAAAAATCAGTTGATAGCATTACAACGCTGGCGTCAAAATTAGAAATAGATTCTAAAAAATGTTCGGCGATATTATCGTCGTCGCCAGCGACATTGGTTCTGTTAGCATCGTATGCTTTCTGTGCATTTTAATTTGACAGGCGTCGTCGCTTGTCGTTGTCGCTCTTGTTCTGTTTATACCTTTAGTCTATACTATTACCAACTCAAAATATAAAGGATCATTTCCGGCCTACTATGTTCTTAGGCGATAGATTAGGTTTGGGTGACGGTCCACTAAGACCAGGCATAGACACAAAAATGGTCCGTAGCCATAAAGGCTCTTAGGAGATAAGCAATAAATAATTTAAAATTGTGATTATGTATTTTATATGAATCGATTTGGAAGTTGGCCGATTTTATTCGGTTTATATTGAATATTTTGTATTGGAAATACACTATATAGAAAAAGCTGGGATGGGATGAGTGTTACCTGATGCACATTTTTATTTTTTCTGGGATGAAAAACTGGGATAACTTCACATGCTTCGATCATGTATTTGCGAAAATTTTCAATTAGTTTTAAGTTTGATAATTAACTTAACTTTTAAAGTTGAGCCTTTTTCATACATTTAGGTTTTTGTTAAAACGTTTTATGTATTTGCAAAAAAAAGTCGGGAACTTTTAATTTTATAAGCTTTCAATTTTCAAAGCTTTTTTAACTAAACCACTTTACTCAGAATTATGATTTTACAAAAACTGACGGAATTACGGCTAAAATTTAGAATATTTGTTCTCAAAGTTAATCATCAATCATCAAAAGCTTTTAGTTGTAAGAGGTTTTCAAACCAAACCTTTTAACTCTAAAATTTGATATTATAAAGGAAGGTGGCATTTTGGATAAATTTAAAAAATTTGTGTTCAATGAGCTTTAAGCTTGATAAATTATACCTTTTAGGAGTGAACTTACCATTAGTGATTTTTTCATAATTTCAGATTTTTGTTAAAATGTTTTATGAGCAAAAATCCTGTTTTACAAAAAATGTCAAGAACTATTAGTTTCAAGAGCTTTCAATTAGAAAAGCTTTCTAGACCAAACCATTTTATTCAGAAATTCGACTTTACAAAGGGCAACGGAATTTAGGGACAATTTAATATATTTGTTCTGAATGTAAATTATTTAGAGCTTTTAGTTAAACCAAACCATTTTACTAGGAAACTTAAGCCTTTCTTTATCGAAGCTTTTTGAATCAAATCATTTTACTCCGAATTTTGGTATTGAAATGGGCGACCGAATTTTGGGATAAATTTAGAATATTTGTGAACAATGAGCTTTAGGCTTGATAATTAATTTATGCTATGTATTTGCGTTTAACTTAACATTTCTGAGCCTTTTAATAATTTCTGATTTTTGTTACAATGTTTTATGTGCAAAAAATATGTATTTGGAAAAACTTTCAAGAGCTTTTGGTTTTGAGAGCTTTCATTGATCGAAAGTTTTTAAACAATTTATCCCAAATTGAATTTTGGGATAAATTTAGAATGTTTGTTTTCAATGAATGAGCTTTTAGTTTGAACTTAACATTTTTGAGCTTCCAATGAGATTGAACTTAACGTTTTTGAGCCTTTTCATAATTTGAGGTTTTTGTTAAAATGTCTTATGAACATAAATTATGTGTTTATTTGCAAAAAATGTCGAACGGTTAGTTTTAGGAGCTTTTACGTATCGAAGCTTTTTAACCCAAATCATTTACTTTTTATAAAAAAGGGATTTGAACCTAACATTTTTTAACTTTTTAATAATTTCAGGTTTTAATCAAACGTGGGAAGAGCTTTAGTTTTCAGAGCTTTCACTTATCGAATCTTTTTAAACAAACCATTTTAATTCGAAATTTGATATTGCAAGAGATGATTGAATTTCGGGTATGATTTAGAATATTTTTGCTCAATGTAAACTATTAAGAGCTTTCAGTTTTAAGAGCTTTTCAAATTAAACCATTTGACTTTTAAATTTGATATTATAAAGGAAGGTTGTATTTTGGGATTAATTTAGAGTATTTGTTTTCAATGAGCTTTAAGCTTGATAATTGATTTAAACTTTTTCGGTAATTTTTGTGCCTTCCCATAAATTCTGTCTTTCTTTAAAATGTTTCATAAGCGTAAATCATGTACTTTCCGTCTGTCTACCACATAAATTGAACTCTGTCAATAAATCATCGCCTATTTTGGTTAAGTTTCGAAGTCGAATGGATAAATCGACATTTTTTAAGAACTACAAGTAATTTGGTGGCCTTAAACTAGTGAATATTGGTTTGGAACGCGATAAACGTATTTATTGCAATGATGGTTTAACCAAGGTCAATTTTAGTATCTCCAGATCTGCAAAGCAACTACAGTTTGACAAGTCAATCGAGAAAGCTTTCACTAATACAGGCTTAGTCTACCTATCAACTGGACAAGATAAAGTACTCATTTTAATAAAAAAACTGGATCAATTAAAACCATTTATTAAACCAAAAAATGAAACATCATCATCTGCTGCATCTGTAATCAAAACATCAAGCAGTGATACAAAAAAAAAACCTAATAACACCATTTCATCTACTATAATTCAAAAAGACGGTGAATCCTCATCATCATCTGTAGTTGTTAATAGAAAACCGGGTTTGCGTTCGGCGGTATCAGCAGCTTCATAACCTTTGTATCCTTTTGGAAATATTTTTTTTCAATTTCAGCCTTTACGAAAGAAATTTCTTGCTGCAGCTCTTCTATCAGTCTGTAGACCCCAATGTGTTCAGCATCAATCAGTTTGTGGATTCTATGGTGCCACGATTCCGCATAGTTTTGTGTACGTGGAATGTTTTTCAAATCAAGTTCAAAGCAGCTTCAAAAATTTGGCGGAAATAAAGCTGGACGATTGGCTACTTTCCGGGGAAATTCGCGAGTTAATTTAAATCAATCACTCCCATCAATCAACTATCTAAAGGATTTCCAAATTTCAATTTTGAAATCTCTCCAAAAGTTGATAACTACATTTAGTTCACTGAAGCCGTGTTTTTCGTTTCCAATCTACTCGATCTGAGTATTACAAAGCTGTTTCTTTTTGCGGCTCAGATCGATCTGATTAGTTTTAGTTTAGCTCATTTCACTTTATTTAAGCCGCTAATGCTAACGCAAATCATTTGTTTTCTAGTCAAGGGATGGAGGAAAATTATAATTATTATGAGGTAAAGAAGCTAAAACATTTTATTAATTTGATTTCAGTTTACAAAATCTGCTCGATCTATGGATTCATATAAGAAATACAACCTTAAGTCTTTGAACTCTATTTGGCAGTTAAAAAACAAAAAAAACACACGATTACTACGACTTCCGCATATCACATTTTTTCCCGTGTAAAAAATTAATCCAATTTTCGCAAAGAAGACAAATATGAGAGTTTAAAAAAATGATATTCGAATTTAACATAACTGATAAGTCTTATCTTATACACAGCATCTTTGAGTACCTCTATATACAATACAATTTTTCGAGCCAAATAAGTGAAAAAAAAAAAAAATATTACGTTAGAAAACAATTGATTGTAAGTAAAATCACTTTTATCTAAAGTGTTAAGAGGGAACAATAAAATTTTTTATTAAATCGAACTGTATAATAACGAGAACGACGACAAGAAGCAAGCAAACACACAGTATAAATTTTAAGAATGAACACAAAATTTTTTCTAAATTTGAATGGATTTATGTGATATATTATTCTTTAATCTTAAAATAACAAAACAAATATAAAAAATTTAACAGTAAACATTGGTAAGGAAAATAAAAAAAAACAAAAACAAAAAATAAAAATTCGATGCTAAAATGTTGTTGCATTGTATGCAAAACTATATATGTATATAAGATGGCATGCGGGGATATACTATTTACACAAGAAACACACAAAAATATAAGAAGTCGATAAAACATGATAAATCAACTATAAATGCGATAAATATAAGAAATATTTCATTTTTTTGCCTTAAAAATTTTGCTTCCATATGTACAACAAAAACAAATAAAGAACAATGTATCTTTGGAGCACGTTGGGAATATTTATAGATCGCTTGGTATATTATGTACACATATGAATGAGACGTAATAAAATGTTAAAGAGTTAACTGATTTGTGATTATGTTATTTCATTAGGTCAACATTTTATGATCGTTTAATATTTATATGGACATTAAATTTACTTGGATAACCTAAAACTTTACCACACAAGGGAATCAATAAACAAATAAAGTTGTCCTCCTATGTAGTTTTGTTCTTCTAGTTTTTTCTGTCGAACTCAATAACGAACAATTAATTACTCAAGATAAAAAACCAATCCTGTCGGTACCCTTAGGTACATCTAGAAAATGTGTTGAAAAGAACTTCTAATCAAGGGTAAAAAACTAATTAAAACTGAAATATAAAGTTTAATTGTATTTACAAGGTTTAATTGGCATTGAATGATTGATTTGAATCACGTCTAGTGAGTCACGTATTTTAAGGGTGGGCCCCATTGTACACTCGTTTAGATACAACAAAACCGAGGGACTGGATATAAATCAAATATAAATTCAACCCAGGGAATCATTCAAAGGGAATTATTAAGTAAATTTTGATAGATTTGCATACGTGGAAATGGATGCGGAACGCAAGAATAAGGTCCCAGATGTTTCAGTCTCCAAACATACTTCTGAAAACGTAATGTTGACACAGATTTTCATAGTCACTGACTCACTGTTTCCTCCCTCTACAAACCATTTAATCCAATCGCACTTAAACTATATAAAAGGCGTACACTAATTAGTATACGCATTAGGATTACATCTCCAGCTCCCGTCAAACAATTTTGATATATTAACCGTATAGCGAAAAACTCACCCGAAACCCATCATCGAGTTCATATATTAATCCAAAGAATTCTAGAATATAGAGCCATAATCATCATGACGTTCAAGGTTTTCAATGAATAAATCAAAAATATTACAAAACGTTTATATAAAGGTTTTCTATATATCTAGTGCAACAAGTAGTAGTAAGCTTTTCTTTCAATTTGACAAGAATGCTGTTGTTATGATTTTTTTTTTTAAATTTTGGTTTAAATAAATCAATTATTACAAGAAAATGAAAACGATTTGTTTAAACGACATTAATATACAATATATTGAAATTCAAACATTTATGTAAATATTTCAGAAATCATAATTAAGAATTTGTAACGATTTCGTTTAAAAATTTGTCTTAGAAGAAAGAATAATCTTGATGTAAATAGAGCCGGCATGTAAAAATTAACTTAAAGTAAGGGATACAGAAACACCAAAAATTCACTTATTTTCTATAGAGTTTGTATGAAAAAACGCGATTTCGATTGACGAAAAAACATGAATGAAATGTTTAGCCCAGTTAAATAATTTTTTCTAACATCGCTATAAAACAACTCAATGTCTTACTCATTTAAAACACAGGTTTTCAAATTTCCTAATTTTCCAGTAATAATCAAAAGAAAATAAGGGAATTTAAATTAAAAAAACATTCTACAACCATAACAATCTGTATTAAAAAAAATATTTAATAACGTCATAATTTGTCCACATCTAAAACCACTGGCAACAATCGAAATTATTGGGTGTACAAATAAGTTTTCAACCAAGTTTTTTTTTAACTGAAATAAAAGACATTAGTTTGTGTAGAAAATGAAACAATGTTTTATTCAAAGTATGCTCCTTCGGAAGCTTTAACCTTCGCCCATCATCCAGGCAATAAACGGATTCCCCGAAGGAAGAAGTCTGGTGGTTTCGAGGCGATCCAGTCATCGACCCATTTTTTGACGTTTTCATATGAAATGAAGTGCTGCTGTGCCAGGGCTGATTGAATCGACTGGAACAAGTGGTAATCAGAGGGAGCAATGTCTGGTGAATACGGCGGGTGGGGTAGAATTTCCTAGTTCTGTCTGTCCAAGTAATTTTTGACAGATATAGTAACATGTGGCCTAGCGTTGTCATGTTGCAAAATAATCTTATTGTGCCTTTTGTCCCATTCCGGTCGTTTTGCAGCTAGAGCTTGCTTTAAAGCCATCAGTTGTCGTCGATAAACTTGTCCCGTAATGGTTTCACGCTCTTTCAGCAGCTCATAATAGACGACACCCTTCATATCCCACCAAATACACAGCATCACCTTCGAACCATGAATATTTCCTTTTGGCGTCGATGGCCCTGGTTCACCTAGATCCATTTTTCATCCCCAGTGATGATCCGATGCAAAAATCCCTTCCTTTATTGTCGTTGAAGCAACAATTCGCACATGGTTTTTGGACGTTCCATGTCCCTTTCTTTCAATTTATGTGGCACCCAATTTCCCAGCTTCTGAACCAATCCCATTGCACGTATACGTTGCGAAACAACGGATGAGAAGTTTGTCCTAAACTGTCGTAAACCAACAACAACAAATGTGAATGTGAGAATGTATGTGTTTAGGTAAAAAAACAATGTCATTTAGGCGAAAATTATCTATTTTAACAAAAACATTTTATATATTTGGAATATTGTACATCAATATAAATTTTCTAACTGAACTAGATCCATTCTATCCAAAACATATCACATTTTCGGGAAATTTGGGGAAAACTGGGTTAGAATCCCATTTTTACTTGCTTAGTGCGTTTAAATCAAAAGTAAAAAAAATTCAGGAATTTTCTTTCGATATTTCTAAGAGGTTACTATGGCTGAAATGGACATTTTCATATTGAACTAGAAACCTTCTATACAAATCATATGACATTTCCGGAAAATGTTGGGGAAAAGAACGTTAGGATTCCACTTTTATTTGCTTAGTACGTTAAAATCAAAAATCAAAATGTTCATGAATTTTCTTTAGATATTTCTAAGAGGTTACTACGGCTGAAATGGACATTTTCATATTGAACTTGATCCATTCTATCCAAAACATATCACATTTCCGGAAAATGTTGGGAAAATAACGTTAGGATTCCACTTTTATTTGCTTAGTACGTTAAAATCAAAAATCAAAACCTTCATGAACCCTCTCCCGATATTTCCAAGAGGTCACTACGTCATTTTCCGGAAGGATATGTTTTAGATAAAATGGATCTAGTTCAATATGAAAATGTCCATTTCAGCCGTAGTAACCTCTTAGAAATATCTAAAGAAAATTCATGAAAATTAATTTTGATTTTTGACTTTACATTTATTTATTATTATTATTAAGCTTAATAAATGCATCAATCTCAAAAAAAAAAAAAAAAAAAAAAAATCCGCCGGAATGTTTTCTTGTTTTTCCTTACAAAGCTTCATTATGTTCACTCATACTAATAAATAGTTTTGGGATTTAGTACAAACTTCTTAGTATTATATGGTCGTATGAAGTTTTTCCTAAACTTGTCCTAAAATATTGTTGTTGTTTTTAGGACAAATTTAGGACAAATTCCTCGCGAATGTGAAACACATTGTTGGGTAATATTCAACTCTTCTGCCAATTGTTTTCAGTCTGACAAGGGTCCACATCAAGCAATTCTTTCAATTCTGTATCTTCAAATTTTCTTGGTCTACCTTCACGTTCTTTGTCTCTTACGTCAAAATCACCAACTTTGAATCGTTGAAACCACTCTTTACATGTTGTTTTCGATCGAGCATGTTCACCGTAAACTTCCACAAGCAAACGATTTGTTTTCGCTGCACTTTTCTTCAACAAAAAATAATGAAGTAAAACTTCCCGCAAATGTGGTTTTTCTGGTACAAAATTCGACATTTTCAATTACATGAAAATAATTGTTGTTTACGCCTTGAACAAATGTCACAAGTAATTATTCAAGCTTGACATCTAACTTCCAAAAAACGTGTATTGCTCGATTGAATAATATGCAAGCAGTGATACTAACGACACCTATCTAGAAAGGTCGGAAATTTATTTGTACACCCAATAAAATAAATCAAAAAAAGCTAAACAGAAAAACTTAAATCAATACAATTGGCATGAAGAAAACAAAAAATCGAAACAATCTAGCATGCTTCGCAAATTCAAAATAACAACAGAACGATATTCGAATTCAAATTTGAATAGAGGCAATGAAAGAGATGATTATTGTATTGTTTGTAAGTTTGAGTTATTAGTTTATGACGTATAATACCAAAACAACAACACTTTAAATTTCAAAAATAACTTATTTTTAACATAAACATGAACATAAATAAACATTTTCATGATTCACATTTTATAAGTATTTTCGTATAAAAATAATACAAAAAAGAGTGTAGAAAGAAAAAGAGTGTAGTAAAGAAAAAATTTTATGTACCTTATTTTAAGCTTAGTAAAAAATACAGTCAATGTGGAGGCTCTTATTTATAGAGTAGGCTCTGATTAAACCCATCAAAAATTTCCAAAAACAATACTTAGCGTATTTCCTTGACAAATTTACAACAACAATTGCGTACATATTAAATTTATATTTTATTTGGAAAGGTTGGCTTTTGTCAATTAAATCAAATTAGCTATTTTCTTGGAAAACAAATAAACCCAAAATAATTCGAATTCAATTTTGGCCAACAAAATACGCTTACAAAAAAAAAAAAAAAAAAACCGAACAAACTGCATAGTGGTTAAAGCTGCCGCATTTGGATCGGGAGATCCCGGGTACGAATCTCTATAGGGGCGGGATGTAAAAGGGATTTTTCATCATTTGACTATAATCGGGGATGAAGATGAACACAACTATGATCCCTGTCGAAAGCGTAAAATCCATGGGCCGGCCCACCTTTCATGTCAGTTCTAAAGGCTGCCACAAAGCAATGCAATGTGCAGGTGGCCTACACAAAACGGACCTATATTCGTACGTCGCCGAATTAACCACTGCGTAAGGTAAGACGTCAAAAAGCGAACTTCGAAAGAGTTGTGACTGCCTTGAGCCCCAGAATAGATTGCAGAGATAGAAACAAACAAACAAAAAGAAGAAGATAAATTGAATTTAACAAATGGAAAATCCGCCACTTAAAAACCAATTAAAATTTAAATAATTTTATGATAAATAGTATCGGGTGACAACACAAATAGGTATCGCATCAGGTGAGCGAGGTGAGCTTGTCACGTTTTATGAAATACAATTCTACCAGCATTTATATATCCACCAGTGCGACAGAAAGATATCTTTTTACGCGGCGCTCCACCAGATTGCTTGGGAGTTTTCTTGATAATGTTAAAGCACCTTAAACGGTATATGCCTTGCTCAAATGAAGCATCTATTCTTTATCTATTCTTTAGCTTAAGGATGGTCATGTAAGTCATACCTCTCTAAGATCAATTATTTATGCTGTGGCGGCTCGAAATACTCTCACCACCATAATGAGTCGTTCGCATGCGAACACACAAAAACAACGCGCCCTTTCTATTGTTCCAGATATACCAACCGCGCGACATAAAACACATATACAAAAACCAAATAAAATACAACAATTATCAGTCTCGTCTCGGATATTGCGCTAACCATATCTATGTAATCTTCGCGGTCAACCAATATTTTACCAACAATGGTGATGATAAATAAACAAAAAAAAACGTGTATTTAATTCTCAACAATTCATAAATTAATTAAATAAAAAAAATTTATAAATTAGTTAAATTAATTTTGCGTATAAATTTAATTGAGTAAGCGCAAAAATGCTAAGGCAAACGGCTTTATGTTGCTTTCCTATCCATCACATTCCACTCACCGTAGATGCAACCACTAGACGAGAGCGTTTTTGAACCTTTGAAAAATTACCTTATGGCGGCTTTTAATAACATCGTTATCACATCCTCAGGGAAACATACGAGTATTACTATAAATGATATACCACAACTGGCAAGTGACTCTTTTAAAAGAAGTTTCACTGTTGCAATGAATGAATTGGGCCAGTAAATGCATTTTTTTACAGTAAATCAACAAGTAGATAATTGAGATTTACCACGAGATGATGGATTATCTGAAGTGTCATAATAAAACTTCGACAAGTATTGAAACACAGAGAAATATTTCTTCCAATGATAAAATAGTGGAGAGGGTTTATCTGTCGAATAGATGAGACTATTTCTGGAGGTTCCACCTAAGGGACATAACTGGAAATATAAACCTGGATCTCCGGAGTTTAAACATAACAATCTCAGATGCATATCAACCTTATTCATACCTCGGAAAACTTTCGTGTTAAAATGTTTCAGTTTTACAAAGTTATTCTTTGTTCAAGCAAATTGAAGTAACTTTTTCAGAAATTTAGATTACCGACTCGATAATCGATTAAAGCCAAATTGTTAGATTTATCGTATTAATCGTATCGTATGTTTAAGATTCAAATTTTACAAATTTGAAAATTAGTGCTCTATTTCACAAAAAAGACTATCTACAGTTGAAAACCACTCGTATTTTCATACAAGAAGAAAGAGAGGAAATACTATTTAACTGAATATTGGTTCTTTCGTTGTGAAATCGGGCAAAGGAGCATTAAAAATTAAAAAAAAAAAAATCAAAAGTTTTAAGAAATCGAACGATCGAAAGTTATGATTATGAAAAAAACAATCTTCTCGTCAGGCCGCGACGACTGGACTAATTGGACCACAATTTTCGTCCTATATATACAGATTGTACTGTGCAGGTTGTATTAGCAAATTATACTAAAACAGCCAAATTCCCTTACAAATATTTTTCTTCGTCACATTCACACAGCTCTATTGCCGTGTTAGAAAATGTAACAATTAACAATTTTTTTTACTCAAATTTGAATTAATTATTTAATTCGTGTAATCACCAAATATGCAACCAATCCGACCCGGTTATTAAATAATTAATTCAAATTTGAGTAAAAAAATTGTTAATTGTTAAAAATTAATTATTTAGGACTAGAGTTTTTTGAATTTAAAGCTTCGAATTTGTAGAATTTTTTCCATCTTTAAGAAATTGAATCAATTTAAAAATCATTCATGAAATTTATTTTATTTAAAATCTTTCAGATAAAGATATTTCTGTAAATTATTTTACGAGACATGGGAAAATTGTTTAGAAACATTAATTTATAAATATCTAAATATTTTTGTTGGTCTCATTCTATTATACCAGAGCTTTCTAGAGTATAGAGCCATAATCATAATGACGTATTTTTTAGAAGCTTTTTTAGTGGTATAACATTTCATTGATTTCCGTAGGAATCCATAGTAAAAATGGTGTTTTTAGTTTCAAGTTTTTCAATGAAAAAAGCAAAAATATTATAAAAGTTTTATATAAAAGTTTTCTACATATCTTTGACAACAATGTACAAGAAAGCTATATTGGTATTAAATAAATATTAATAGCAGAAATAATAAAATTAAATTATGCCTAATGCTGTGTGCCTCAGAAGACTTTTCAAACTAAACTTTTCAAATTTTGAAGCTTTCGCTATTTCCTCATAGATGCTTAGTGAAATGGCAGTTTACGAGGTTACTTCTCGACGACTTTTCAATTTGTATGACATACAGTTTAAAATACGTACTCGTAGTTAGTAAAGCCCGGTACACATTGAGAACGAGTAACAAGAACGATATTCCCTTTTTTACCAAATTATGTAATATAATTATTAAAATAGTTGAAAATGTATGATTTTAATGAACGATAGTTAAAATATCGCGCATTTATTAAAAATAAAATTTAAAATTTTAACAGTTTTAATACAAAATTTCAATTTATCATCGTAAATTAAAACGATAAAATGAAATTTTGTATTAAAACGTTTTGTATTTTTAGTAAATGCACGATATTTTAACTATTGTTAATTAAAATCTACAGTTTTATTAATAATTTTTTTACATAATTCAGTTTATAAGCAATCGGTTTCTCATCGGTCAGTTCAATATGCATTTTTATGTTTGAACTTGGTATTCTCTTCTCTGGATTTTAGTTTACTACCAATAATCGAATTCTATCCGCCATTTCACGATCATTAATATGGTTTATGTTCAGCGGAAGTTCTCCATGCTTAATCACCATTGAAACGTTTTCTGGAATGAATTTTCTCATAGCAATTCCAGTCGGCGTTTGATTTAGCAAATCTCTACCCAATAAAATGTCAACTGGTCAACCGTGTGGTTATGTTCATAATCGGTTATTCCACTTATACAGTAACTGATTATCGAAGCATCTTCCAAGTTGCCGGTTTGACCTAGTTCACGCATAGCGATTAAATAATTTTTCAAAGATTCATCTTTGTTTTTCTTCCTCTCTGCCATGCGCCACAGCAGAATTCACTTTTTTTTAACTCGTTGGCTAAATGTGTGGTTAGATTCTCCCAGGTATCAGTAACCGCCAAACGTAACCTGTCTTTTGCTGTTCCAGTTAACAGTCTTTTTGAATAAATAACTTTCTGTTCAGCATACCATTTCATACATACAGCAGCATCTTCGACATCCTGAATCCATTTCTCGACGGGATAATCATCCTCCCCGCCAAACTTCGAAAGCGATTCTTCGACATCTCTAAAACTTAAGCAAGCTTCAGCAGTAGGCACGATAGTAGATTTCATTCTGATTTCTTTATCTTTCAACGCCATCTCCCGTGTTCGTAACTCTTCTAACTGGACATTATCTTCCTGTTGGTTGCCATTAAGTTCGCTAGCATTAGTCTCCCTACTTCTATTTGTTATATCTCCGCTGTCACCACCCTCCATCATAATGCTGCTTTTTGGTTGGTTCAATAGCACTGTATTATTTGAATTCACCGACTCATAATTCGCGACTCTTCTAAACATTTCCATCATCTTACGCATAAAAGCGTTCTCAATTTCAGTTAAAATTTCTTAATAATTTGTTATATAATATCAAACCTCACTTTCAACCCCAAAATCAAAACAACTTTACTTCATATATAAACACAATAAATTATAAGAACCGTTGTAGTTTAATTAAAATTAAAACTCTATCCAACAACACTTATTTTTAAATTACAAAATACGGTACTTTATATTTCTCGACTCACGAATTCGGTGTTATTCAACAGCACTTTATATCACCACAAATCTTGGTATATGGAAAATCCCTCACGCAAATAAAAGTTCGCCAACTATATTAACTTCACGATAAAATTTTATGCACGTTAATCACCACAAACTTAAATGTTTAATCGGTTGGGTTTCCCTGTTTGGAACACAACGTCATAAACACACTAAAACTAAACCTAAACGTACAAAACTACACATTTGCTTCAAGAAAACTCAACAGGTTAACGAATTTCCTTAGTATTTGTTGCTCAAAACTACTCGCTGATCGACCCCGGTTGAGGCCCAAAGTGTATTGTTTAATTAGTTTTTAAGAAAAAAGCACGTCGTAATAATCGTTTTACATAACAGGAATAATATATAAAGCAATTATACAATTTAAATATAACATAAAATACGATACAGGCTGTATCCTAATTGAATTGAACAAATTCGGATACCTTAAATCCTACATATATATTTAAATCTTATTTTGAATTACATACTTTTAATAAACGACTCGATTTATTTTTTATTAGACGTCATTTATTTAAACGAGACATTGAAAAGTTTAGTTGACTATAAGGCACAATTGAATACTTTTAACCTAGTGACATCTATTTAAATATTGCATGAATTACTGGGTTTTACAAAAGTTTAGCTTGAAAAGTCTTCTGAGGCACACAGCATAAGATAAATTTTTCGAACTTTCATTTTGAAAAATACATCAAAGTTGGCTCTGACGAATTAAAATAATACAAACTTGCTAAATTTATCTTTAGTTTTACTAGTGTACGTAAGATGTCTAAAACTGTAGAAGTTTTAAAAATACGAAAAACAGTTATTTAATCATAAAATTATCACACGTTCCTATATTTTGTGAATTTGTTTTGCTTTTCCTACAATTTTTGAACTTGAAATTTCCCCAGGTGGTAATTTTTGGTACGATTTTTCCAAATTTTTACGGCTATCACTGCCATCTATGTAATGTATATTGACAAAACGAATCGTAGTAAGCTTTTATTTTAATTTGACCAGAATGCTGTTGTTATGAAATTTTTTTAATATTTTGGTTTAAATAAATCAATTATTACAAGAAAATGAAAACGATTTACTTAAACGACATTCATATACATATAAGTGTATTTTGTTGACCAAAATTGAATTCGAATTATTTTGGGTTTATTTGTTTTTCAAGAAAATAGCCGATTTGATTTAATTGACAAAAGCCAACCTTTCCAAATAAAATATAAATTTAATATGTATTATGACTCTGGTAGCAGGTATCATAACTAAGAATTAGAATTATGTTTAATTAAACCCAATTTATTTTGGGGTTAATGTTATTCTTGCAGCGATTTATCCTATGCAATTGTTGTTGTAAATTTGTCAAGGAAATACGCTATATGTTGAAATTCAAACATTTATGAAAGTATTTCAGAAATCATAATTAAGAATTTGTAACGTTTTCATTTAAAAATTTGCCTTAGGAAAAAAAGTGATTTCTTATATGTTTTGTGTGTTTTACTATGAAAAGTTCCGTTTTTTCCTCGTTTCTAATTCCCTTATAAAAGCTCAGATTTTTTGAATATGGCTCTATAAAATACAGGGTGCTCTGTTCTAATCCCTTTATAAAAGCTTCGTTTTAGCTTTATCACTTTGTATTTTTAAAAACTTCCGCTTAAATAGAGATGCAGGTATTTTTTCATAATTAATTGTTTTTGGGGAAAATTTTACCTTTAAGCTAAAAATGAATACACCAAATGCCCAAAAGTTCTGTTAATCAATCTCTCTCTGAATCAAAGATTATATGTAGTCTTAATTTAGGTCTAGGTAGTGCCGCCAGACCAAAGCGTCGCCATTGAATTTAATCCGCTGTGGAAAATTATATCGTTTATTATAAAGTTGGTGTCTTCTGTTAATATTCAGTATCGAAAAGCATCAGATTTTCTATATACAACATTTTTAATACTAAGGGGTCATTGAATAGGTTAAACAGGCCCCGTCATCTGCATAAAATTTTAAATTTTTCTTTTATAGATTTCTGTGTTTTTCTTTTTGCATTTGATTTTTTTTTCGTTTAACTGCATTACATTATCTCCGGCTAAGAGAAATTATATTCTGTCCGCAAAGTACTTATACACATTTAAGACGAAAAAAATAAATAAATAAATTTATAAAAACTATAAAATTTACATTTTTTGAAATAAAAAAAAAATTCTTTTATAAAAATATTTTTTGTGTATATACTTGCATTAAGCATATTCAATAAAGCCAGCAGCATACAAAATACGTTTCCATGTAAATTTATGTTATTGCTAAACATTTTGAACTAAAACCTATACAAGCATATACTTACCTAGTATAAATAAATGTGAATATAAAATGATTACATATATAGTTTATGTTTAGAGGTAAGAAGTAAACAAAATGATAAAAAGATGTATGTCTTTTGATTTTGCTTAAATTATACAATAAAAATGACAATACCTACATTTATAGTATTCGACAATTAATATTTATTATAACTGAGCTTCATCATTATGTATTTATGTTGAAAAATATTTTTAAATTATTCAGTTTTTATAAATTGCCTTATTGACCTAAATAAATTTCTCATAACTGAATATTTTATAGTTAGTAAAGTTGAATTGTGGGAGGGATCACATACCACGAGGGCTAAAAAATGTAGAACTCACCGGCTGGTTACAAAATCTCAACACAACAATGTGGCCTATATAATATATTTTATGTTCTGAACATCAAACCACAATTTTAACTATCCCTGCGTTTTATTAATAGAGTAGGTGACCAAGAGGGTATGAGGCTATTTTTCTTTTTATGAAGAATTGCTCGATCTTCGACATAATTTTACATCATTCAATCCAGTTTCTTTCCAGACTCCTTCCTTTAATCATCAGATAGACTAAATAAAATTAAATTAAAACACATAGTTAAATAAATTAATACGTCAAATACAAAATACTAGAGAAATTCACGCAATCAGTCAACTCTTTCTTGTTTTGACCATTAATCATCAACGCTACTCAATCGGCTAAGATTTTGACAGGGATAAGTTCATTTAGTCATTCAGTAAAATCACATTGTTTGTCGGTATCGTGAGTCTATTAATTTCCAACGATTACATCGCATTCATTTTTCGAGTTAGAATTAATTGAAGTGAGTTATTTACAATGTGTGGCGAAGGGACACTCTATGCGCGCACCCTGTATTACCGTAAACGCTTTTCAGTGAGACATATATAAATCTCACAAACAAACATGGATTTGTCTAAATCCTACGATATAGTAGACCAAATGGTGTAAGCAAGTCCAGTTTATTTGTCATCCGATAGGAAAAATTAAATAAATATATAGAACCCTCTCATTCTTTTGCTGATTGAGATGTCTTTATAATATTGGTCTATGCTAACAGCTTCCGCAAAAAAAAAAATGCCGCCTAAATAACTATTTCTAGAATTGAACAATATGAAAATCAGGCCAGCTACATATAGACCGTTTTCTCCCACCGTTTTCTCCCAAGCAATAATTAAATTTTATGACACTAAGTGATCCTCCGAATCAGATCAAAGTTTTTAAGTCGATATATTTGATATATCGTGGTCAGCCCTAGCAAACAAAGACAGGATAATAAAGTTTACATTTTTTTTTAAAAATACTTAGAGAAAGAGATAAACAGTTAGGACACTAGAACTGTACGTGACATATTGTGTTCTAAAATTTTGCACGAGCATAAAAGAAAAATCAATGCAGTCTAATAAAATAAAAATCTGCCAATAAAATAATATACCCTGCCGATGCTGCCGCCTTCTGGCAATTCATGGATTTATTAAAACAACCGTATTTTCCAACAGATGATAATACTATCTAATGATTATTGAAAATTCTTAATAGTTGATAACCAATGAATTTGCTGGAATGTTGGAACTGCGTATTGATAAATAAATGTATGGCTGCGTAAGCGGTAGAATATTAATTTATCTGATTTAAAAATTTAAATCCAAATTTTTCAATTTTATTACTTGAAATTATTTAGATTTAACTGAACATATTTCTTAATTATGTAAGGAAGAAAGGAAATCTAAATACTTCGCTTTTACGAGAATTTCTAGTTGTGTATGGTACTGTTGAGTAAAGTGAGATATTAAGCAAGAGGGATTCGCTTCTCCCAGGAGCCATGAGGTGATAGCCGAGTGGGAGATTATCTTGAATGGATAATATCTTTTTGCACTATACATTGGGGGCATTCAGGTCTCCCACCATGTTGGCATCAAAAATCTACCAATGGAAAAAAATGACATTAATAAAAAATTGTAAGAGAATTTATCTGTATTAGTATGATTCGCTAGTACATAACGCACAGTACATTCTGTATATATAGAATGTAAATTGTGGTATAATCCGTCCAGTCGCCGCGGCCTGATGAGAGGATTGATTTTTTCATAATCATAAGCTCATCAGTTCGAAACTGGATTGAATTCTCTTACAATCTTCGGAACATATTAAAATCATATAAATTAAAAAATTAAATAAATAGAATTCTGTCTATTAGTCGGTTTCGTTGAATGATTGTTCCTAAACACTAATATACTTCTACGTGTTAATAAAAACAAATTTAATTTGGTCTAATCACCGGTAGCATATTAGAAATTACATGAATTAATTAACATTCAAAAATTAGATTCTACTGTTATTAATTATATTTGTCGATCGGAAACTTCTAGTAGAACAACTTTGCCGTTTGATATTTTTTCCTAAAATGCAAAATAACCGAGGTATTTATGTAAACGTGACCACTACCCTCTAAAAGAGGTGAACCACACTTTTTCTAAAGTATTTTTCATTCGTTTGACTCCGGGACTCGAAAATCCTCGGGATCGAAATTTTAATCTATACGTGAAAAAATATATCGATTAAAAAAAGGTTATTACGTTTATTGCCCTTATCTCTAGAGTCCTAATTCTGCTGAACTACATTTATTGACGATTGGAGACGTAGGAGAAGTTAGCACGAAATTTTCATCACGAAAAGGCTTTTTTTTAAATGTGTACGTCGACTAAAATTTAAGGAAATTTTGATTTCATCCAAAAAAAAATATTCACAACTCTTAACCAAACTTTACTATGCCCCCATAAAATGATGCATGATATCAGAGCACCCTGTATTTTATAGAGCCGAAATCAAAAAATCTGAGCTTTTATAAGGGACGATGAAAAAACGAAACTTTTCACAGTAAAACACACAAAACATATGGGAAATCACTTTTTTAACTAAGACAAATTTTTAAATGAAAACATTACAAATTCTTAATTATGATTTCTGAAATACTTTCATAAATGTTTGAATTTCAACATATATGAATATCGTTTAAGTAAATCGTTTTCATTTTCTTGAAATAATTGATTTATTTAAACTAAAATATTAAAAAAAAAATTCATAACAACAGCATTCTGGTCAAATTGAAATAAAAGCTTACTACGATTCGTTTGATCATTAAGTCAATATACATTACATAGATGGCAGTAATAGCCGTAAACATTTGGTAAAATCGTACCAAAAATTACCACCTGGGGAAATTTCAAGTTTAAGAATTGTAGGAAAAGCAAAACAAATTCACAAAATATAGGAACGTGTGATAATTTTGCGATTAAATAATTTTTTTTCGTATTTTTCTGTTAACATTTTAGACATCTTACGTACACTAGTAAAACTAAAGATAAATTTAGCAAGAATTATTTTAATTTGTTAGAGCCAACTTTGATGTATTTATCAAAATGAAAGTTCGAAAACATATATTTTAGAAATAATTTAATTTTAATATTTCTGCAATTAATATTTACTTAATACCAATATGGCCTTCTTGTATATTGTTCTTAAAGATATGTAGAAAACTTTTATGTAAAGATTTTATAATATTTTTGCTTTTTTCATTGAAAAACTAGAAGCTAAAAAACACCATTTTTACTATGGATTCCTGTGGAAATCAGTGAAAAGTTATACCACTAAAAAAACTTCTAAAAAATACGTCATTAAGATTACGGCTCTATACTCTAGAAGGCTCTGATGATATCCGACTTCTCAACACTTATGTAATTAGAAAAAAACACCCTCATTAAGAAATCACGGGGTGTAATAGTGAAAATTAATCGCAACGTAAATGTATTACGGAACATAATACTTACAATGAAACACGGCCAATTTCGAAATTTCTTGCACCGAGCTCAGAGATGTCCCCCTGAAATTATGAATGGTATCCGAATTCTCAACACTTATACAATTTGAAAAACTACCCTCATTAAGAAATCACGGGGATTAAGGGTGAAAATGAACCGCAACGTAAATGTATTACGAAACATAATGAAACATGGCCAATTTCGAAATTCCTTGCGTCGATCTCAGAGATGTCCCCCTGAAATGATGTATAGTATACGACTTCTCAACACTTATGCAATTAGAAAAAACTACCCTCATTAAGAAATCACGGGAATTAAGGGTGAAAATGAACCACAACGTAAATGTATTACGAAACATAATACCTACTTGCAATGAAACACGGCCAATTTCGAAACTTCTTGCGCCAATCTCAGAGATGTTCCCATGAAGTGATATAGGCGACATCTCAACACTTATGCAATTAAAAAAAACTACCCTCATTACGAAATTTTGTTTGACGTTTTTGGAGAAAAGAAGGACATTTATCATATTGGGTGTAGCAGACAAGTTATAATTAGAGTGCAGAAACTCTTCCACGATTTATTTTGAAGATAGGAACTACCTTTTAGTTTATATGTGCAAGGTGGACGACAGAGGTTTTCCAAATATAGTGCATTGTTTGGATGACAGTTACTACAGCTTAAAATGTAGCAGTTGATCTCACACCAGCGGTTTATGGAAATATAACTCACATTGAACTTAACATATTGGGTTATAGAATAACAGTTTTATTTGATATTTTTTTTTTATTTCAAATCAGCTTAGTTATCAGAAGTGGATCAAATATTGTGCAAAAATTAATGACTTCTGGTTGTATTTCTATACTTTCTCAGATTTTTCTCAGTTTAATGTAGCTTGAGGTAATTACGTTACAATAGGGCTTTCCACATAGAATAAATAAAATTAAAAAATTACCAAATCGTTCAACATATTACGCGATGACTCATATACCACAATAATATATTAACATTAATTTATTGAAACCATTTGGAAAATTTATGTTTTGTTTTTATGCGCCCGGTTATCGAAGAACTATTAAAATTTAGATTAATTTATTACCGGACAAATCGAATTTAATTTGGTGAGGTTTCTAATGATCGTTTATAAAGGAATATGGGAAATTCGGTTTGTTTTGAGTTTTAATTTTAAATACCAAAATAAAATAAAAATTACGATATTAAGTTTGATATATAATATGCAAATGAAGTAACAGATAATTTTGTATTTTATTACTCATGTCATCATCTATATACTGTAAATTTGTATAGTAAAGTGAAATTTTTTTATAAACATAACATAACATAATCTAATTAAATTTTAGTAATTAAATCGGATTCTTACTTACTTCTTGTCAATGTGTATAATTTTCATATCCATTGAATGTACAGTTGTGAAAACATTTGTGGCTCCTTGTACGACACATTCCCGTGTTTCGGGCATTGCAATTGGTGTACATGTTGCTAAAAATACTGGCTCGTTTCGACTACATAATGGTAAAAAGGATAAATAATGACCTTGTACTAAAACCACCTAGAAATAAATAAATAAAAAAAAGAACGATAAGATTTTTTTTTTATATTCTATATATGTGTACATACTACGAGAACATAGGTAACCTTCTTAAAACTATTATAAATTAATTATGTATGCAAATTATATTTTATAACGTACATTCGATTTATGTAGTAATTATATTCCATGAATCATATTTGTGGAAAAAACTAATTTATCGATTACTTAAATATCTTGATCTTTTACGGATTTTGATTAGCCTTTCCGTCGAACTAACAGTGTGGTTTTTGATTGTTTCGCTGAAACATTTTATTTGAATCAATAATTTCTGAATATCCCATAATTTTGATTCCATCATTTTGCACAATCAAATAACTCCAATGAAAGGTAAAATATTCCAATGTTTATTCTACAGAGATGACTTTTTCTATATGAAGCAAAATCTGTAAACGTGTATGTATGTTAATTAAGAATGTTTCTTAAGAAACTAAAAAAAGATATCTGCCAATAGCGCATTGGCATCGTAATCCATAACGGTTTATGTTAAAATAAATGAAGTTTGAATAACAGATCTCTTCCAAGACTTTAACTAATTGAGCGGCTATTGCAGTCATTATTACAATCGGTACCAGAAATCGCAAACGAGATTATATTATATCAATGCACAGGTACACAAAAAGACTGCAAGAACTATCTTTTGGCTGTCTTCATTGAATTAAGTTTTTAACGAGAAATTGCGAGAATTTTGCGCAGATATAAGTTTTGAATTAAATGCTGCGTAAATGGCGGTTGTCAATCGCGAAGGGTCTCTTTGTTCTCTTTTACATAATCGTGAATTAAAAACTCCGCAAGCCACACCGACAGCGTTTTTGTAACCTTCATCGTAAATATTTTTAATTTTTTCGGTGTTATTAGTTACGACAAGGGGCTAACGCCTTCTTGGTTGGGGCTTTAAAATTAATCACCCTATTCACTAAATGTAAATTCGCTCTATCACCCTAAAATTTTCGATTAGTACTAAACTAGTATTCGCGAAATGTAACTACACTCTATAAACGTAAATTATGCTCTGTAAGTTTACAGTGACAAATTTGTTAACGTAACGCTATATAATTTGATTTTATTTCTAGAGTGATTTGTTATGATTTCATTTTTGACATTTCTTTTTGTCAAAGGCTACTATTTTTCTTACAGCGGCGAATTCAAATGTATTTGTTTACACTGGCGAAGTTTTTACAGTTTGTGAATATGTACTAATCCTTAGTACTCTGTAACTTTTGATCTATAAACAATTTCTGGAAAGTTACAGCTATAGAATTTTTACATTTTGTGAATAGGGGCATAAATCTCGCTTTGCCAGAATATTTTAAAATTCCTATGACTTAGTGGGGAAAGTTAAATAAGGCCCTAGGATTTTATTTCACTTTACAAAAGTGAAAATCCAACCGACAAATAGTTCAGGAGCCAATACATTTTTTGGGCCATTATTTTCAGAATTTCTAGAATTTATAAAATTCACAGAGTTTTAGGAATTTTAGAAAATAGGGGATTCATAGAATTTAAGTTCAGTACCTACTGAGTTTTTAGAGTTTACAGAATTTATAAAATTGACAGAAGTTAAAGAATTTATAGAACTTCCAAATTTTTAGAAATTATGGAATTTATAGAATTTTTAAAATTATTAAAATATATTGTATTATAAGGAATTGAATTTGTAAAATTTGATTAATAAAATTTAATTTTTTTTTTTGACAAATTATGGAATGTAAGTAAAATTTGAATTTGAGAAATTGGGAGAAATTATAGGTCTGACAGAGTTAAATCAATTTATAGAACTACAAATAATCTATAAAATTTAAAAAATTTTTAAAATCGATAAAATTTATAAAATTCAAATAATTTGACGAATTTATAGAATTTTTTGAATTTCTTGGATTTAATTTATAAAATTTGTAAAAACATACTTCATTTTTATAGTCAGGAAATGAAGAATATTTCACAATTGATGACGAAATATTCATTGCAATACGATGAAAATTAAAATGAAGTTGAAATTTTACGAATAATGGTAGAAACAGACATGCAGAATTTCCCTGAATGCTTCGTGAATTCGGCTTTTTTATAGACAAATAAGTTAATTGTTCATGACAATCCCAATATTTTCGATTTGGTAAATCAGAAAAATAAAGAGGCCAATCCCTCATAACATGTCTACTGAAAAAAGTAGAAATATCATTCGCCCCTCCCCGTACTTTAAGCCACAAGGGCCAAGAGTTATACAAATGTATTACTCTTCAAAAATGAGAACCCTCCATGAGTTCTTTACGTTGGTAGTTTGGTTTCGTACTGATAAGTTGGTCTACTCATCAGGTAGCTTTAATTTTTATTTTTACTTTCATTAGGTTATAAATATTCTTTGTGATAACAAGTAGGTTCGGCCTTTAAATTTAATTGTGATCTCATTAAATTTGATCGGGCCTAATACTGTATATTAAACTTTAATTAAAACTAGCTATTCTACAGATTGGTAACCCAGCTGGCCACGCTCTACTGGATAGTTTTCCGTGCGAAATAATCGTATACTAAGCGAAAAAATCTAAATCGTAAGACGATCATCCAATTTAACCAAATACACCAAGACGATTAATTTGAACCATGAGGCGTTAACATTTAAACTAGTTTGAACATTAGCGGTATATTCTATCATTCGGAATCACGTGTATATTGTATTCACCGGTTGCGAGGGTGATTTACATCATATAAGACCAATTATAAAAATAACACTTTTGTCAATGGAGAAGTTTCCCCAATTTAATGCTTACAATAAAAAATGCTTAAAATAAAATTTATGTCAGAGTATAATTAACTCCACGTTATTTTTCTTTCTAAATGTGTTCATTTTTTACTCTTGAGTTGTTCGATTTAGTCGTATAAAATGTGTTAAGTGAAGCTAAAGTGTTTCCGTGAGTGAGGCATAAATGAACTCAATGGGAAACCGCAGTGCATACGCGGTAATGGGGTGGTGTTTATATGTCCTCATGGGACTCTAAAAACATCCGGTAAGTAAACCAGTGACAGAAGATCTATGAAAATATGATTAGTTAACTGTTAGTTCCTGTGTAGGTCATTGTTAATTATTTATTTATTGGAAGGCAGCATATACACTTTCCTTCGGAGACTGATGACCAGATCCTCCCCTTTCTCCTTGATGCTAGCCTAGAAAATTGTTCTGCGTCTTCAGTCACTCGATGAAGGGAAGTATTCTGATATTCCGAAAGGCAAATAAGCGCGAACTATTATCCCGTTTCAGGTTTAAAGAATTTAGTGAATTTGTTACCAAAACTACGACTTTTCAAAATCAAAGCAGGTTCCGAAACGGTATATTTCACAATTGATGACGAAATATTCATTGCAACACCAGTTTGTGCCTACTTGATTAACGATAAAAATTAAGATTAATTTGAAATTTTACGATTAATGGTAGAAACAGACGTGCGAAATTTCTCTTCGGTCGAAATTCCGCACATCATGCTTTATTACGCAAGTTGCGTCTCTTTCTAATTTGGCTGCGAATCGGTAGGCTTCTCCATGTTTGCTGACAATTGCCAAAATGAAGGATACAAATTAATTCGTTTGTGACAAAATACGGTAAAATTTATTTAAAAAGATTGTATATTAAAATTAAATACGTGTAAACTAAACGTCAAAAAATACGCAGTTATAAACAGCACTTGTGTACTAGGTGCAGCATCAGGCTGTTTTCGAAACCGATACTTATTTCATACTTATTGACTTATTCGACGCCATTTTAAATAAGGTAAGTAAAATCATTCGAATTTATTTCACTTACTTATTTTGGCAGCAACAATACAAATTTATTTGTTGTTGAATTTTCTGAATTAAGGAAACTGCAATTCGCTACATAATACGCTTAATATTAGAGAAAGTCCAATGAATTTTGATTTGAACGAATTTATGTTTTACTTCAGGGTTCGTCAAACACAAATTTTAAATTTTTCTGTATCACGCTACCCTAGAAAAATTTTCATAAGCAAAATGACAAGCAATTTAGATTTTTTTTTTGGAAGAAAGGGATAGAAAATAAATCACCTTGATAGGATACTTATTTGAATAAGTTAGGTTCCATAAACATATTTATCAAAATTTATACATTTTATACATTATACATTTATCAAAATTTAACTCGCTTCGCTTGTTTCGCAAATATAGTATTCCACCCGTTACACAAAATGAGGTACTCCCTAACTGGTTGCTTAAATAGCTGTTACAGAGTTATTTATAAAACTTATCAAATTTAATGAATTTATAAAATTTATTGGATTTAAAAATTTATAAAATTTACAATGTGGTATTATTAGTAAAATTAAAACTTTAGTTTTTAGAATTGATATACTAGTATTTATAGAACTGGTGGAGGTGAAATCAGTTCAGTTTTATAGAATTTAAAAAAAATTTATAGTTGTTGTAGAGTTGTTAACATTTATCGAATTT
Organism: Tipula vernalis; assembly: GCA_958295665.1. Lineage (NCBI taxonomy): Eukaryota > Metazoa > Arthropoda > Insecta > Diptera > Tipulidae > Tipula > Tipula vernalis. The sequence goes on along the minus strand of OY282559.1, from coordinate 294,666,547 downwards.
ATAGAATTTAAAATATTTATGGAATTTTCGAATTTATTGAATTTATAAAAATATATAGAATTCAAATAATTTAGATAATTTAAGGCAACTAGCACTGTTTATGAAATCGCGTTTACTGCGGTAAATAATTTAAGCTGAATCTATTTCGTAATAAATTTCAATCCATTGATGAATAAAAAAAAAATAAAACAATTCAACTCAAACTGGTTTAATACAATTTTTATTTAAATTTAAGTTTTCACAATAATTTGTAGTTTTGATGTTTGTTGTCTCATCGCCAAAATAAGAAGAGGATGATTTTTTCATTTTTCCAAACTAAGCTCGATTCAATTTTGCTAAACTTAGTGGAGGAAATTTGTATGGCAAGATTTAAAGGTTGCACAATTATGGTATTGTTACTGAATTTGCATCGATCGCACTCTTCTTATTACCAACCTATTACAATTAAAAAATTGCGGTTGATATTTTTGTTTCGATTTGACATTACAATAGTGTTGTTTTTTTGTTTACAGTAATTGTTTTGCACATGAATTGATTTAAATTACTAATATAAGTATTAATTATTAATTTTTATTGATAAAATAATAAATGTAATCTTAATAGTTACTATTTTTAATATAAATAATCTAATCAAATGTATTGTTGGAATCGAGTCAACAGCTTTGGTAAGTTGGAGTTATTTCGTAGTTGTAATGAAAAGGTGATTTTATTTATTTTTAGCTGTGCGGCTCTACATACAGTGAAGGGAGTAGCAGCAAATAATTGTTAAAAAAAAGTGTTGAATTTATTACCACTTAATGAATTTATAGAATTTGTAGGGTTATTCGAATTAGGTAATTGAATTTACAGAATTTTTAGAAAATTAAGAAATAACAGAATTTATAAAATTTATAGAAATTATGAAATTGCTAGAATAAGGTAATTTTGTAGAATTTTGGAAATTTTGGGAATTTACTATAAAATTAAACCATTTAGAGAATTTATAGAACTTAAATTTATAGGATTTATTAGAAATTAGAATTAAAAATTTAAATATATCTCTCTTCCCAGAATATTTTTTTTCCAGAATTTTTCCCCCAAAAATTAAATCAACCTTTTCCAGAATTGTTTAAAATCCCTATAACCTAGTGGTGAATGTTAAATAAGGCTCTAGGATTTTATTTCGCTTTATAAAAGTGACCGAAAAATATTTCAGTAGATAATACATTTTAAATGTGAAATAAAACCATACATTTTTCGGGTGTTATTTCACTGCACCTCTAGAATTTATAAAATTTATGGAATTTTTGGGGAATTTATAAAATCTTTAGAATTTATCGATTTTATAGAATTTTTGGCAATTTTAGAAATTAGAGGATTTATAAAATTTATTTTAAGAACTTACTGAATTTTTAGGCTTTACAGAATTTATAAAATTTGTAGAGTTTAGTGAGCTTATAGAATTTGCAAATTAATAGAAATTAGGGAATTTATAGAATTTATAATATTATTAAAATTTATTACAAGTTATCGAATTTAATGAATTTATAAAATTTGATTAATAAAATTTCCAAAATTTATGGAAATTATGGAATTATTTGAATTTGTAGGATATACACAATTTATAAAATTTATATAATCGAAATTGAAGAATTTATAGGATTTATAGAAATTATGGAAGATAATTTTTCAAATTTGTGAAACGGCTAAGTTGTGAAATGGCATATGTTTCATAACTAGTTAGGTAATGAAGAATATTTTACAATCGATGACGATATATTCATTGCACCATGGGCCCTTTGTTGCTGAGAGCGGAACCTCGGTTGGTTCCAACCAATTTTTGAATAATTTTATTTCATACTTATTGACTTATTCGACGCCATCTTAAATAAGTAAGTAAAATCATTCGAAATGATTTCACTTGTTTTTTTTGACAGCAACAAACAAAATGTAGTATTTCTTAGAGTTAAGCAACATAATACGCTTGTAGTACTAACGCATGACCATCTCCGAAACCTGTGATAAATATTTTTTTGTACAAATTTTCGACATTTATTTAAAAATTCTTCTCCTACATTCACAATTTTTTACTATGCTGTCCGAATATTTTAATAATCTTTTCCATTTTCCCCGCCTCACATATTTGTTTTCTCACTAAATAATATTATTTCCGAAAAATGGGGAGATGTTGGCTAGTCTGTATTGTACAGTGGCATATTTTCAGAATAATAAGCGTTATTGTTATTGTTTATTTTTATATAAAAGGAGCGACTTGTGATATATCGAATAATTCTAAAATTTAAATGTACGCTTTTGAATTATTAGGAACAGTCGAAAAAGACGTTCTGGCTCACTGTTAATACATAATTGCGTTGCCGGAGCAATACCCGGCAAACGAAGGTAATATTTTTGAAAATTGGGCAGTAATTTTGAGTAAGTAAGTGAATTTAGAGAGAATAGAATGTGCATATATGCGATAGTTACATCCGCAGAAATGGGAAATTGACCTAAATAACTTCAAGGACAATATATAAGAAATTGAACAATTCACATCATTGAGCAATTTCCGATTTCTGGTTAATGAATGTTTAAGACACTCTTACACTCAGAATAACACACAATTGTACCATTTAAATCACGCCCCAGTTGAAAAAATGGTAACAGCGAAAGAGAAAAATCAATTTTTTTTAATCTAATAAATCTTGAATTAATAAATTATGGATATATGTTCGAAATTCACATCCTTCATGGGACCTTCTTTCATATCTAGATTCTGAAGCATTCTTAAAGCACCAATGCTGTTCATCCTTAAATTTATCATTCATTTCCAACCGTTTTAAAATCATATCAAATGTCAAAAAGTAGAAATATGTTCAGATCCAAACGAAACACCCACACAACCATACAAAAAATGTGGGCTTTAACTTTCGCGTGAAAAATTGAAACACAACATAAGAAAAAGTACAAAGACAAAAAGAGAAAAAACAATCATCTGCTTAAAAACGGTCATTTGAAACCCGAGAAAAAACCCAAAAATCGTCGTCCTTTTATGTGTAAAGAAAACGAATTTTTGATTTGACATCTGCATCTACGAAAACCTTTGAATGTAAATCAGTCTTAATGCGTATGATCAAAACCTGTTTTGTTTATGTATTCAAACTATTTTTACCCATTGGCACAAGCTCGTGCCAATTTTTTTTTCATCATGACGTGTGGAGATTGGCCATTAGACTGTATCCGAAACCGAAAAAACAGCACACACCCAAAACCACGTTTATGTGCAATCACGGTTGTGAAGAGATCATCACTGAATTATATCCTGGCCAAAGAGGAACCGACAGGCACGACCTTATTGCTCGCATTTTCAAAATTAAGGTCCAAAAATTGATGGCTATAATCAAGAAAGCCACCAACAGGTGAAGTTTTCGGTATTCGATTGAAAGACAGAAGCGTGGGCTGCACCGTTTTCTATGGCTCAAGGTAAAGTTGTGCCCAGATTAGATCGACGATATCATAAGAGCTGAGATACCGGACGGTTGTATCGATACAGAGTTTTTCGAGACTCTTTTATGTATATGTATGAAAGATAAAAGTGTACAAAAAAGTTTCCAATGTGTAATGTTTAACGAAACACAATACAACGACAAGGGCTATCCTCAGTGTCGACGTAGAGCACCAGAGAACGGTGGGGAAGAACTAGGTGGCGAGAACTACCATAAACGTAAGAGGTGAACGGCAGCAAGTGGCCGTAGATAACCCTTGTGTAGTGCCTTATTCCCAATATTAGCCAAAATATTCGACCAACATATAAACGTTGAAGCGTGTACGGTAGAGGCGATAAAGTCTTGTGATGATTATGGCCATCATACAGCAAGCTCAGACGGTTGACGCGTAATACGAACATAAAGGTCGATGGTTCGATGCTCGTCGTAGCCCATGTTTTATTACAATTATTTATTGTTGAGATTGAAACATGTTTGTTCGAAACATGTCACAACACCAAAGCACAAATGCAAAATGATCTAGTAAAAACAAGAACGTCTGAGATATAGCAAACAAAGGGAGGCGAGGCGTGGTTTAGTGATTGATGAATAAACTGAACAACAACACAAATAGATACACACGGCCCGTCTGATTATGACCAGCCATAAACGATATTTCCAGATGTGATTATGGATCATAAACAGCAATAAAGGAAATTTCGAGAGCAGTATCAAACTGGTATATAAACACGACCGATGGCAAGCAGGGGACTGTTTTTGGTTGACTTTAAATCGTATAACAAGTGAAATAAATCTGTTGTCATAGCCCCCACCAGTGGCAAGCGGACAGATTTAAATAAGTTAAGTAAAAGCGAATATTAAAGTGTATAAAAGTAAAGTGAAATAAAGTCAAGTGATATAAAAAGTAAACAGTGTTTTTAATTGTAAAATCCAGACGAACTCTAATACGCATTTTTGACCCTAGAAGTCAACAGTACATAAGCCGCAACTCAAACCTAATGGGTGGTATGGTGGCCCTGCTGACAGACGAGTTCTGGCAAATATTACTAGTCGTTCGCACCAACATGCGAGTGCAACTCTTAAATGACACGGAATCGAGTGAATATGCGGCCAAATTACTAAAACATAGGCCAAGGAAAACACGATATAGACGCTGATTGTGAAATTCAATTCACGAACGACTTTTGCAATGTTGTTAATTCAGAGGAGGAATTCATTGCAACAGTTTTGAGAATTTGTTAAGTGAAGTAGTGGCAAAACACGCTTATAATGGTGGTTAAGTGTAATGGTACAAGATTACCTATCACTCAACTTGGTGGGAAGAAGAGATAAAGCTAAAGGAGAGAGAGAGAGAGTGTTTTCATTCCACACATTCCAATTTTACCCAATAACCTACCATTTCAGTTAAAATATTTACAGTTCTCCTTAAAAATGGCGTATTTGATGATAGTAAACAAATCTCAGGATAAACAATGAAGGTGGCGGATTTGCACCTATAATCAAATTATAAATTTAATAAAAATTACATTAAAATCTATTCAGAAAGTATGTTTGGATAATCGAGAATTTGGAGACTACTGAAGAATGTCTACTGTTTACTTTAGTAAGTATTTATTGGCCAAGTATTTCGGCAAGAAACAATAGAATTTTTCTTATAACTTCAGGACTGTTCAAACTGTTAATAAAGATGGTCATCAACTCCAATATTATGTAAATAAAATTACAATCTAACTCCAAACTACCCGAACAAAATTATCACAAAACAATAAGAACCAGTATTCCAAAATGAAACAAGTATCAACTTAGAGATGAGAAATATGTGAAGCAATCGTTTTTAAAATTACTTAGACTTTTCTTAGATTGTAAATTAGGATTTAATGAGTTCCAAAGTTTAATACCCCGCACAAAAAAAGATGACTCACGTGCTTTAGTTTTGCAATTTGTAGGAAGACTGATATTAGATGTACGAGTCGATCTAAAAAATATAATCAAATTAAAGAGATACTTGGGATTTCTATAAACAATTATTTTATAAAGGAAAATAACTGTTATGAACTTTAAATAATGATATAAATAACATCCCAATATTAAACGAGTATAACTTGAAATTGAATCAGCTCTCTTTTTGTTGTATACTAGTATGTATATACCAAACACAAGAATTAAAAGCGATATTTACTTTTCTGAACGAGGACTTAGAGCAACCAGAATAAATAGGGGCACAGTAGGTTAAATGCGGAATAACTAATGATCGTATTAATTTCAGCTTAGCGTCCCGCGGCGTATGGTTTTCATAGGGCCGTAGCGTCCTAACCGTATCCACAATCTCAATATTCGCATTGCCAATTTTGATATTATAATGCCGAAGGTTGGATAACATTACTTTATTACTATAGTTATGACATGGCTTTGGATTTTAAGGGATTTATTTTAATATGATTGTTATTGCTCCAAATTAAAATTCTTTCAAGTGTATCGTTTATTCTCAGCACGCAAGCATCCATATCGCTAGCTACTGCTGAATCATAGATTTGCAAATCATCTGCAAAAATATGAAACTTTACCGGAGCTACGCTGTTTCTGATATCATTTATAAACATCATAAATAACAAAGGGCCCAAGATTGAACCCTGAGGAACACCAGAAGTCAATAAACTCTCGTTGGAAAATTTTTCATTCATTTTGACAATTTGATACCTATCCGATAGGTATGAAGCCAAAAGCTTAACCGCAGAATGGGAAAAATTAAAGTTTGAGCGCAATTTATGGAGCAGAACTTTATGGTTAACACAGTCAAAAGTTTTAGAAAAATCTAGAAGCACAAGCAAAGGCACTTTACGTTCAGCAACAGATGAACTCAAATTATCTATAATTTTAATTAATGCAGAAGTTGTACTATGTCTTTCTCGAAACCCGAACTGTAGATCATCAATTAAGCCAAAACTAGAAATATGATTCATCATCTGAAACTTCATAATTTTTTCAATTACCTTAGATAATCAATTAAGTATACCGATTGGTTGAAGGTCTTGTATAGTTTTAGGCTTAGGTACCTTCCAAACAGGGGTTATATGTGCAATCTTCCACCCCGTCGGAAAAACAGATTTAGTAAATGCAGTGTTAATTATGTTTGTTAAAACAGTGCTTATTAACGGCAGTAAATGTCGAATGGAACCATCTGAATAATGGAAGCATTCCTAAAATAAAAACACTGATTATCAGTTGATGAAATAGCAGAATTCATAAGTAATTGATTTTGCACAGCAACTGAAAAATTCGACATGGCAGTTCGTTTGTGGTTTTTGAAAGACCATATTTTTGGAAATTCCGCCATAAAATCCTATTGGGTAGGTCTAAATTAAAAATATTACTTTTAAAATACTGGAGCTTCGCTGCTTTAATCATCTCATTAACCTTATTCCTATACTTCTTATAATGACTAAATGAAGTAGGATTTTTATTTGCTCTGCAAGTTGCATGAAAAAAATCTCTAATATTCCGATGGTACAGTATAGAGTGATTTCATGAGAAAGACTTGCACGGTGGCTCCAAACAAATTTTTCTTATGGGTGCAAACTCATCGAGAAGTTGAGACACTAGTGCATTGAAATACTTCAATTGATTATTAACATCCGGGATGAGGTAAATTACTCCCCAATCAAGCGAATTTGCTACAATAAGCAAAGCATTTTGATCTACGTTATGCAATGATCTGCAATATCTAAAGGCTTCCTTGTCATAAATATTTATATCAAAATTAAATGAGCCAAAAATCATATCATGAGTTGTAAATAGTCCAGGAAATGAAATTTGAGTAAAAAAAATCAATTTAGGTTGATTATTCAATAGCAACAGATCAAGACAAGCCATACTTCTATTCACAAAGTTAGTAGGGCAATTCAGTGCCTGGCCGTATTAGTATGAATGTTTCAATTATATTTAATTTTTGGATTTATCGGTTCTTAAAACTCCATCTATGACTGAAAAAAAATGCAATTATGTTTGATTTCATAGATGGCGACATACCACTTTCATGTTTTCCATTTTGACATTTAAATTGCATCTATACGGCAGACTAAAAGGGAAATCCCTGAAGGTACTTTTATTGATTCTCAAGAGGAAGATGGCCCAAGAACTAATAACAACTAAGACCCAGCTTATTGAACGCCTTATATGACCAGGATATCTCTGAAGCCGCTAGAGGGTGTGTAAAGACCATGCCCCGACGTGTGGAAGCACTTATAAAGGCCAATGGCAACTTAACAAAATATTAAAATTTGACTAAGGTCAATTAAACCATATATAAAATCCTGAATTGAATTTAAAAAGAAAAATTTTAAAAACCAGAAACGTTACACAATTTTAGGGTTTTGTAAACTTTAAGATATCACTGAAAGTACAAATTTTTTTTTAAAATGGATGCAAACCTGGCAGATCCATTGCTCGTGAGTTTTAATCTAAAGATTTCGACTTCCGGTAATAACAACAGCTTATGGCCACTAACGTGATTCTTATACTGCACTTAACCAAAATTTGTTGACAGGTCAGCAAATATTTTGTGCAGATTTTCAGCATCCTCTCTAGATCAATATCAGCTGATAATTTAATATTCAACTTGTTAAATAAGTTTACTTTCAACGACAGTTAACTTCTAGTTGAAATCTGATGAAGACATCGCGATTTATTTGGAAAGGTCAGTTTTAACTGCACCAATTTGATGACTAAATGTAGTTAACATGATATCCATATCCCTTTTTAAATCATCAAGAGATATCACTTTATTAGTATCGATGCCGTCACTTGAACTACAACTACCCATTTTGGACTTTGTATTGGCAGTATTGGACGCATGATTCGAATTTGCTGTATTTTTGCTTGAAATTATAAACTCTAAAATAATTCGAATTAATTTTTTCTCAACAAAATACAGCTAAAGTGAGTTTTTTTATTTATTTATTAAAAATTAACAATTTTTAACACTAGACTAAAACTAAAAGTTTTTAGGAGAGCGGATAGCTAATGGATTTATGGTCCTTTAAAAGCTAATCAGCTCTCCTCTAAAACAAAAATTAGACAGAAATAATGTACAAGGTGTAAAATAACAATTTAATAATAAACTGCAAGTTAAATATATAATAATAAAAAAAATATAAAATAATGAAAATAAAATAATAAAATAAGGTGAATAAACAAATTTAAAAGATACAGATAATATGTCGCGTTAAAGATAATCTTCAACCAGTTCAGCCAAATACGTCTTTAAAGTTTTCTTGAAATTGTAAACATTCACAGATCTAGTAATAACAGTCGGTAAATGGTTATATACATATGGACCAAAGTACGATAAGGATTTTCTACCAAATTCAGTTTTTATTTTATAACATTTAAAAGATTAGAACGACGGGTTGTATGTCTATGATTTACATACTGAAACTCAATGTTTGATAGCGTTGACGATAACCGCAAACATTTATACATATATAGTGAAACATGAAATTGGAATAATGCGTTTATTGGCAGGATTCCTTTAGTTACATTCTTATACAGCTCGACGGAGGGAAACAAGTGTGGAAGCCTATAGATAGCTTTGCAGCTTTTGCTTTGTAAAATTTGCAACCTCTTTATCTTTGATTTTCCAATACGACCAAAACAAGCAATCGCAAAATAGAATCTTGTGTGAATAAATGAAGAATAAATCATTTTTAGAATATGTTGTGGAACAAAGGAAGCAAGCTTCTTGTTCATTCCAAGACATACTATATGCTTATCAAGTAAAACACCAAGATATTTGAGTTTATCAACTCCCTCGATAATACCATTTGAAACTTGCAGGGGTTAGAAATCACAATGAGGGAGGAATGGGGATTGAAAGATAATAAATTTGGTTTTGTTGCGGTTTACAGATATTTTATTTACATTGAAATATTCTATAAGTACAGTAACGTCGGCTTCCATGTGTGTCATGGCTTGGGAGCAATCTTTGGAATTATAGAATATTGCGGTATCATCAGCAAACATTCTAATTTTCCCAGCCAGAGGTAGGTGTGATATATCATTTATGAAAATCAGAAATACAATAGGGCCCAGTACACTACCCTGAGGGACGCCGCAATTAATAGTTAGAGTGCTACTAATTACACCATCTAAAGCCACAAATTGCTTACGATTTTGAAGATAACTCATCAAAAGATTATAAGCCAAGCCCCGAAAGCCATAGCAATACAACTTATTTAGAAGTAGATGATGATCAATGCAGTCAAACGCTTTATGCAGATCTAAAAATAGACCACATACATACTCCTGATTATCGAAAGCTCGGTAAAAAAGATCAGTAATCTCAATTAAAGCGGTATCTGTGCCAGACCCCTGTCTAAAACCATATTGATGGCAGTAAAAAAAATCTAAAGCGTTTAGGTATTCAGTCAGGCGAGTTGCAATTCATTTTTCAAGTATTTTGTCAAACACAGACAAGACAGAAATTGGTCGGTAGTTACTAGCAGCTTTGTAGTCTCCTGATTTAAATATTGGTGTCACTTTTGCAATCTTCAAACAATCAGGATAAATGCCGGTTTCAAACACTACATTGAATAAATCCGTCAATATTTGAGAAAAAAATGCTGAGTTACGTTTACAGTATTATGAATATTATCATACCCACCACCCTTATTATTGTCTAAATTATTAATTATATTATATGTTTCCGTAACGGAGATTGGGCGCAAAAAAAAATGAATTCGAGCTGTTATTGTGCAGATTGTATAATTCAGTGTTACCATTACTTGTAGAACCGAGGCTGTTGCCAACATTTACAAAATGGCTATTGAATATATTTCCATACTTCCTTTTGATTTAAATTATTAAACAAATTTTTGAAATATAATTTTTTTGCGTAGTATTTTTTAGATTTGATCTTTTTATTGAGTAAATCTAGTCTGTCCTTTAACGCAAAGTTGTTTGTGCTTTGTTTAAACCTTTTGAGTGTGCGATTTTTTTCTATTATTCGATTCCAAAGATCTAGATTCATCCAGGGACAAATACTAGCATTTTTCATTTTCACCTGTACTTGTTTAGACTTCGAAAATTTACCAACCAACTCATTATATTTTCCAAAGATTAATTTTAGGGTTGAATCAGGGTTGTGAATGTCAAATGAGGTTGAAAATAAAAATTCATCGAAGTATTGATTCACTTTGTCATAATTTACCGTTTTCTTTTCTAACTCCTTATTTATGTATTTCGGTTGAAACACGAATTTTGAAAAAATCAAACTATGATCACTGATATCAGATTCAATTGTTGAGTTAAAAACTCGTTCTATATTAAGAAAACTGCTAATAGCATGATCCAAGATATTACCACTTACTGGTCTGGTAGCAAATGTGTTAGTAACAATCATACCATGACTTAATAAGGTGGGATTGTACTCAGAAATTAGTTTTAATTTTTTATTAATCGGTATATTCAAATCTCCTACTATAATAAAGTCAGAATTGCAATTGTTGCTACATAGAAGTTGTTCCAAGATTTCTAAAAAATAAGTAGTATCAGAGCAGGTGGCCTATAGATCCCACAAACATTAATTGGACAAATGAACTGGAACGGCAAGGTCTTATCGTCAGTGTTTAGGATATTATAGCGAATATCTTCCCTGATGAACATCGCAATTCCCCTCCCCCTCCCCCCAGACCAGTCATCGCTACAAGAGAAGACGTTTGAGAAATTTTTAATATTAAAGGAGAATATATTTGAGCTTTTAATAAATGTTTCGGTTATAACTGTCAAATGAATCTCAGTATGTAAATGTAAACTATCAATGAAATTTAGTAAATCGTCAAACTAACTTAGTTGATTCATGCCACAAATATTAAATTGAAGTACACACAGGCTTTTGGAAGATCATGATCCAATGAGAAATCATCAATATTTGAAAAATAATTGTTAAAATATTTTGCTTTTAAAGATTTAAAAGTCATTCAATAAAAACTGATTAGAAAATCTAAAGCGATATATAGTATAATAAAGAAAACTTTAAAAGTATGTAAAAAAAAAAAATTTGAGTACAAAAATATGAAAAGCTGAACGTGGATATAATATAAAATGTGGAAAAAAAATCCATGCATTAAAACTAAAAATATTGATAAAAGACTGAAGGACAGAAACAATAAATCACGATAGTGTAATATTACCTTTAAAATACAGAATTTTGATACCAACATATAGTGCAAATGTAGTTGTGTGATGTAATTGTGATGATGCTTTATTAATTGTAGATGTATATTAAACCGTTTCCTGTGTAACGGAAGCAGCAGCCCGTGGTGAGTTTGGTGTCCTAATACTGGATGAATCGGATGGATGATGAAATTTATCAAATTGATCAATTTGATTAAATGAATCAATTTGATAAATCCTTGAATCAGCTTTTTCCCGTAGGTAAATAATATTGTTTTTATACCATAGATATTTGAGATTGAGTTTATTTTTAACAATTTTAGCTGCATTATATAATCGTGACTGAAATTTCGTAAGATGGTGTAATAAAAATATCCTCTGATTCTGAAGTGCTGTGGAATAGTCAGTTGCCAGCTCGTGAAAGAATATTGTTTTCCTTTTTCGAAACGAATTCAGTAACATATGTTTAAGTTCAACTGTTTTAAGTGTAAAAATAAATGCATTTTTTAATAATGAAGTTGTTTATTTAATATGTGACATCTGTTTGGTAGTTATTAAATCCTCCTTTGTGATTGTAACACCGATTAAGTTACCAATTTTCATTATTATACTCGGAATGTCTTCACAGTTAGTTTGGTGGAATGTCACATAAAATAATATTGTTCTTATTTAGCTCTTGAGTAGGACGTTTGATATGAACAAAAGAGGAATCGTCAAAAAAGAAAGGAGGTTAAAGACGAAGAACGCTTAAGTAAAGTAAAATATTGAACTCCGATTAGTTCAATCAATTTTATTCCAGTTGCGGAACCTTACAGGCTTACAGTAAAAAATTTGAATCGTAAGTTTAGCAGATTTTTGTATTGTAATTTCATATTTCAGACGAGGCTTTAGATCGTAGTAGGGGTATAGAGTATCATTTTGCAGGTTTTCAGGGTTTTTGTGATTTTCTGGCTAGGTTTACTAGTTTTAAGATTTACTAGAACCTGTTCTGATGTCATGTTTAGGTGTTTGAAATGAATCACAATTGGTTTCGCCTTCTGTTAAAACTCGACATCGTGATCGTAATGCAGTCAGGTTAGAGTATAATATCTTTTTGTGTATAAAACAGAAAGATTTTTCCACTTATGTCCTGTTCTCCACAAAAAAATGGCCAATCTCCAGTTAAATAATAGTTCCTCTTTTTCTTCTTTTATGAAATTGCGGTTTGTCTAAATAAAATTAGGTCATTCCATAAAAGAAGAAAGAGAGGAACTATTATTCAACTGGAGATATCCTCTTTTTTTGTGAAACCGGTCATTAGGGTTAGTTAATTGTGCTCTATACTGCTGACTACAAATTAAATATTTTAAATTAAATTAAATGTCGATCTAAAAAATAAAGCTAATGGAGGTTTTATGTTACCTAGAAAAATATGCCTTCTACGTCAGTGGTGGAATTCAATTCTCTATTCAATAACTAGCATTTTAACATTTGTTTAAAAACTTGTGTGACTCAAATGATTGAGACTTTTGTTCGGTAGAAAAACCTCAATATCCATGCTGAAAAATTTTATAACATGCGTATAGAAGCTACATATTTCAGCGTGCAATGTGAAGCGACTTCGTGCTAGAACAGCGAAAAGTTGTACATGGTTCGGAAGAGATACCGATACCTGAGAAAACATACATGGTTTCTTATCTAAGGAAAGAACGTCAAAAGACAAGGATTAGTGCCAAATCAATCTCAAAATTTGTGCAAGGAAGAAGAAATCTGCGAAACGTTCCATTCGTATACCAGCAGTGAGTAGTGAGTGAACTTTAGATGATGTCAAATAATTTGGATAAATTGTTCGGATAAAAGTTAAATGCCCAAATGTTTCGAAAAATTGTCATTGATACACGGAAACCAAAATGTGTTTATACACAAAGTAGTTTGAATGGCGCCTATGTAAAATGCCATTCTCAATTTAAAGGAACTCTATGGTTTGGTAGACAATGGGAGCGACTTGAATCTGATTTCTGAAGTCAAGTATAGATATCTTAGTTTGCTGAATTTTGATGCAACAAAGACAACTTTAAGTCGAACTCCAGTAGTCTACCAAATTTTTCTACTTAAGTGTGACTCGGTACGGCCGAAATCCTTACTTCGTCTTTACCGAGACTTTTTAAATCGTACTTATAACGTTGCACTATACATTGTATGTAAAGTTAGCCCAACGATCACTTTTACACATAATCGTTTTAAATGTATTTTGAAGAAAGATCGGTATAAATGAAGTTACAGTGATCCCGATTGCGACACCTACTCAGCCCATTGTCATATTTATATATAAAAAAAATTGTGGACATAACACATTTTTAAATTTCGTATTAAAGTAGAGGCAGATATTGATTTTTTGAAGCACACATTTAACTTGGATGACAGTCGAAGCATACTTCCAGCCAGTTTTTGGCACAATTGAATGATTTCGCGTAAATCTTTTGCTTGTTAAGCGTGAACTAGCCCGTTGTTTCTTTAAAAAAAAAAAAATATTTTCGAAGTATTTTTAACGAAGTGACAACTGCCAGCCTCTGTAATTCTCATTTCATCAATACTATGCCCAACACAAGGAAATACCAAGCCTACATAACAACTAAGGAAGTGATTAAGTTTGAAACGCAGAATGATTTAGACATTGATACACAAACATATACTTACTTTATATTCAAATATCAATCATCACTTCTAACCTCCTTAACTTTTGCTTTATTTAACTTATATATCGAATCATTATTATAAAAATAAATTAAATTAAATAACAAACAAAAAAAAAGAAGTTTAACATTTTTCACAATTATATTATTTATAAACAAAAAAAAAAAAAAACGTAAATGTTCGTCAAATCAGATAAAAATTTTATTTTGTCTTAACTCCAGCTTCATATACCTCTATATACATACTTATATTGACAGTGTCAATAAAGAAAAACTACATTGCTTCTTCCAGAAGATTGTGTATACTGGCAAGACTATGAAATATATGGTCGTATACACATCACTAACAACAACTTGCAACAACAATCACATCACAGAGAGCAGCAGCTTAAAATATAAAATATAAATGTTGTGTGTAAGGAGAAGACGACGAAATTAACGAGCGACTTTTAAGTAATCCAACACACAACCAACCAAAAAAAAAAAAAAAAAAAAAAATCGAACATGAGGAAAATTAAATGAAAATGATTTGGTATTTTATCGCGCCTAGGACGTTTAATCGAAAATTGACTTTCATATAGGTAATATCTCGCGTTCAGACAATATAGTTCCCAGATTTCAATTTGTTTTGCTGTTCATTTATTTTTATTTTTTTTTTATTCAATTGATACATTAGATTTTAAAATAACGATAAGAAAACCAACTAAATTTTTTCATATATAAATGATCGATTTAACCGTTAATTCATTTTCTCTAATAAACTTTAAAAAGGTAATGAAAATTAACCACAGAAATTGAAAATAAAATCACAAATAACAATCTATTTTCCCCCCTCGGTACCACATTATATTATACATAATAACCACACACAAATGACGCTTCGTATAAAAGTTTAAAAGGTCGCAAAGCGGTTACATTCTGTGTGTTATGTTTTTATTTTCAGATTGGTTTCTGTTTGGTTTTCTTGATCTTGAACGCAAAGTAAAAAAAAAGGAAAACGGCGGAATACATTTATACAAATTCTTATTTTATTTTATTATTATTATTATTATTGTTATTGTTATTATTGTTGTTACTATTATAATTTTTATCATTTGGGTAACAATAAAATTGAATGACATATGAATGAATGACAGATTATTTTCTCTTAACTACTACTCTATACGCTATCTGTTCAATTATAATCAATTATTCCAAAAACAAAAAGTCTCATTTAATTTGAATTTTTTTTTTATTACTAACATTGACAACTGGAAAATGAAAAACTAAAAAAAAAAAACTTTGAAATATTTGTTCAATCGGTTATTATATGTAGATTATATGTACATTAAAATGCCATCCTTTGTTTATGATTTTAATGTATCATGCCCGATTCTACCGCATTTAAGTACTTTGTTGAATGCGAGCTTAACAATATATATAGGTGGAGGATCACGTGGCCATGACATTTTATCCGTAGTCGTGAAAAATAAAAAATTTGATTGCAAATGATCAAGTGTGTTGTATTTCTGGTATGACTGGTTGGTGCTCTCCGCAAATTAATTCATCGCTTATTTTATAATTCAGCCCTTTAAAATACTGTTAGAATTAAAATTATTTCTCAATTTAGTTATGCATGAAAGTTAACATTCTTCTTTCCTTTGTTTTAGTTTTATGTAGGAAAATCCTTTCAAAACAAAAAGGGGTTGGTTTCACCTTAAGAATTTTATTCTAAAAAAAATTAGAAATTGTTTGGTTAAATTGATCACCTTTAATTATGGAACTTCATGAACTAAACCCCCAGTGAAATAATACCCAATGAAAATGATCTTAACTTTTAATATGAAGAAACTTACAAATGAAGAGATGAAATTATCAACAACTTTGCTAGAATTTAGTTAATTATTAAATAAATCTCACAAAATGAAATGAATTATGTAAATCCTACTTTTGTAATCTAGAAAGGAATTCTCCATTTTCTAGAATATTTTAAAATTAAATTTTGAAACGAATTCGCAATCCTCCCCAATACTTTCGTCGATTTTATTCTAACGCCACAAATTAGGCCTAATATTTGCTTGAAATTAATATCTCAAGTTTCCTTCCAGGGGGTAGCCCAAGATACATTTCAAATTTTTAAAAAGAATTCTATAGCTCTTTAGGCCAGATTACATTTTTTAATTGTTATGATTCCAGCTGTCTACAAGTCAAGGTCCTTATTGGTTACGAGCGAGTCTGTTCGTAAAAAATTTCCAGCAGCAAGGCAATTCAGTTATACCGTGAATAAACAACTGTCCGTTTTCTTAATTGGAAAAATAAAATTTAAACTAAGCAACATCTTAATAATTGCCTTCGAACCAATTGTTTTCGAACAAATGCATATTTTCCAAATAACACCATACTATGAGTTTTCATAAAAGCCAGTAGTGTGAATTAAAAAGGGCTATTTTACTTGTAATTAGTGATTCTATTATATGGAGTAATGAGGAACACAACCACTCAGCAGACACAGCAAAAGCTGTATCCCAAAAACATATATAAAACATCAGGAATTCTGCTCAGAATTCTTTTGCTGGTAGTACTCAACAGCTGATTTCAAACGAGGCCATTAATGTCATCTGTTGCAGCTGCAAGGATGCCGATGAACAGATCAATTGCTCGTACAATACGCTGAGAAAGGCAACAACATAATGAAGGACTACAGTTAGTTGACCGTTATAAATTTTTAGCAGATGGAACATTATTTTTCTTATTTGACAGTGGATCAACAACGATTGTTAATTTTTGGAACATCTCCCAATTTGCAGATTCTTTCCAATTCAACTACATGGTTTTGTGATGGTACCTTCAGTGTTTCCTCTGCTCATTTTGCACAACTCCATGTCACTCATGGCATTAACGAAAATAAGAGAACTCCTTGTATCTATGCATTGCTACCGGGAAAATCAGAAAAAGTTTGTAAAAAACTAGTAAGTAATAACCCATTTGAAAATATTGAAGTTTTGAGTAACGCCAAATATTTGAAAACCTATTTGAAAAAAAACTCAATTTATAGAAATATGTGTCCTCATGGATTCAAGTCTAAATATGACAATAAATATGAACTGTAAGTTGCTGGCAGCACTAGTGTTCATTCACCTTATTCCGAAAGGGTTCCAGATTTTGAGGATAATTTTGTGGGACGATTTATAGTCGACAAAGTTCGAAGATTTACACGATTTGAGATTTTAAAATGGAATCATTACAATACCATGCTAACGGAAGGCGACAAAACAAATATTGTATCGGAAGCAAGAAATTTCAAACTTAGCTCTGCGGTAGGAATTGACCATCCCAATATTTCCCGTTTTATTGAAAGCCTAAAACTGGAGCATTCAAAAAAGGAAATGATAGCACACAAATGCTTGCAAGCGATCAAGCTTAGCTACTTTGACTACAACCGCAGTATTAATCATATCCTAAATAATTTGAATAAAAAGCCCCCATTAAAATTTTTGAGAACAGTCGCTTATAACATTGAATGTGAATTGTGAATTATTAATTGTGCATGCTGTGAATTGTGCATCGTTGATTGTGTGAATAGCGTGAATTGTTCGTCGTGAATCAACCGTCTTCCATTTGCAGAACTATGTGGATATGCTAATAAGAGAAATAAAATAATCTTGATGCCAATTAAAAGTTTTTACTTTTTCATCGTACATATGCATAGTTTTTCATCAAAATCGGTTAAGAAATGGCCAAAATCGATTTTTGTCCTTCTTGGCCATATTCCAGCATTTTGTCTAAAAATCATTTAAGAATCCCATTTCCATCGCACATGTCGATTTCAACAAAATTGATTAAGAATTTTCCAAATTCGGAATTAGCCATATTCCAGAACTTCATCTAAAAATCATTTTAGCATTCAATTTCCTTCGAAATGCCCAGTTTTGGACCTTAAGCCGCTTAAGGGCACAGTCATTTTACGGCTCCCGTTCAAAATCACATGTTTCTGTAATTTCGAACGAGACCCGCAAAATTACTGTGTTGATTATCTAGAAAAAAGTCTTGAAACTGGGTGCGCTAAATAACGTAATTGTGCTAATTTGGTTTGTACCTGAAAAGGTAGGCCTTTACTTATGGTAGTTTAGGTTTCGGGACATTGTTGATTTATAATTTTCAATTATTCAACCAATATTTTGTTCAGAAACGAAGCGTCACCGAGGTCCATATGCTCAATTATATTGGTTGTTATCAAAACAGAATAATTTAACCCTAATTTGTAAACCACTAAATTGAGCAGAACTTTGGATGCTAAAATTATATTTGTTGCTATATAATAAGCAACAAAGGCAATTATACATCCAATTGCTCACTTTTATTAGTCTTAATTTATACATATTAAAATATTTAAGACAGCGACATCAGGATATAGTTGCTCATTTATTTTAATAGACTGAAAAGTGTGAAATATAGCTCAATTACCAAAACTCCACTTAAATTGTCCAGTTAGTACCCTATTTTTGAGCTAATTTTTTTAAAACTGTTTAAACTGTTGCAACCTAGTTTTGCTCAAGGCATAAGCAATACCCGAGTTATTGGTAAACTCGTTCTGAATTGTAAGGAATTATTAAATCAAAGTAGCTCAATTTTTTTAAATTTTAATTGTACTAAGTATAATTAAGTCAAAACAAGTAAAACAAGCTGTATTTGTTATCAGAAATTTACTTTCGAGGGTTGCTCATTTATTGAGAAACTATAAACGCGCAGTATAGGAACTGATAGAAAGAGAAAATAAAAGAACTACTTGGTTTTACTATGAACGCACACGATGAACTGAGACTGAGACACATTTTATTCATTTCAGTCTTGACAGATTATTATACATTTGGGTATTAGTAAGGTGAGTACACACTACCCAACAAACCAACATGCGAAGATTATATATAAGAGAATGCTTACACACAACAGAAACATTAGCATTGCGCTCTACTTTTATTGGCTAAAATTAATTGCTCAGTTTCCAAGTTTGCTAAAAGAAATTAAGCAATCCTTTTAGTTTTGCTTAGATCAAAGTTGATCAATCAGGTGTTGATCAATTTTTAGGTTATGTATTAAAATTAAGCCATGGAAATTAACCATCCAAAATAACTCATTTTATTGAATGGTATCCAAATTCATGATCTTGCTGAAAATAGTGAAGGAGGTCGCACTCAAAATATTTTGCTCAATTGGTACTACATTCAAATTTTTTTTTTTTTACAAGTGGTTTAAACAGAAATCTGCAATGTTCGAAGTACATAACACCAAACTGTTGAAAATATACAATTGTCTATTTATATCACTCTAATTTAAAGTTTATCTTGTTCAGTTTTATATTTTGTCATCTTAAACACCAAACAAAATTCTATTTTTACTAAGAAATTTTTAATAATTAAAAATATGTAGCTCATGTTGTTGCTGGCTGTTTAATTTTGTATTGAATATTAAAGCGGTTAAAGCTCTGTTTTATTTTTTAAATTATTGAAAACCAAAACAATAGCAACAACAATAGCTCAATTTCGTAAAATAAAACACCAACACCTAACATCATTTAAGAATAACACAACAGGTTTTGCTAAGGTAAAGGTCGTCTTAGGACTTGGTGTGTGTTGCTCAGAACACCATAGGGACGACTAAGATTCGGCCGTCACAATATTAAACCAAATAACTATTTTCATTGTAAACTTTAGTTTAATTAGTTTTGCTCAAAATTAGTATTCCTATTAAACGGCTTGTTTGACCGTATTACCTGGGATTTTAAATTTTTATTATTCTCAAAAATCTTGAATAGGTAGTGTGGTGGTATTGCGCTTTTATTACTCTTTTGACTGATCTGAACACCGATTTTCAATGGGATATTAAATCAGTAGCTCAATTTTTGAAATGAAAAATTCATGGCTTCTACATAAACGTTCAGATTAATTCTGTAGATAGGCTATGTACGTTCAGCTCTTCTTTTGACTGAATTCTATTTATTTGTTTGCTTTCAATGGTCCTACCATAAACAGGCCATTTCGGATTTTGAGCTCATTTCAAATGCATCATCCATAATTTCCTTTGTCCACAACTGTGGATCTTGGACGAATTTTATAATGGCTAATTTTTCTTTTAGAAGTTTTAACGTCGAATTGAAATAAGACGAGTGAATGGATTATGACTAATTTTCATAAAATATCCTACCTGATGTTCACACTTGTTCTGTGAATATTGTTATACAATTACCAATGCAATATTTTCGCTGGTACTTCGACAATATACATTTTGAAGACTCTGCAATGTATACAAATATGTATTATTTTAGCAAAAAAGGTATTTTACTTAAAACAATACCGGTGGAAATAATGAAATTGTAAGGCATGTTTTAGATAATGGGATGCCTACCTTTTCCCAGTATAGCTGTTTATTGGAAGGCGGGATATAATTTTTAAAAAATATCTTCGGCCATGACGAAAAATCGGTTTAAAGTCCGGCGCACATCACTTTATTATACCCATTATTCATGATGTTGAAAAATTCCCGAAGAAACCAAAACCAATATGTTTTGACAAGTTTCACCGATTATTAATGCCGTTAGGAACAGATGTGGGATCAAATAGGAAGATGAACGAACAAATGCTTTCGTTTACGGGTCGTTGCCCAGGTCGACAATTTGTTCGCAATAAACCAGGCCCTGTAGGCATTAAGAATTTTGTACTGTTAAAGGATTGGTAATAGATTTCGAAATTTACCTAGGGTACTACAGTACATTTATGAAGACCATCAAGTGGACAATCAATGTTCCCATCACTTTATTGATTTAGCCATGGTCAATGCATCATCGAAAAGATTGCTAAGCAAAAAATATTCTAAAACGAAAATTTCGAGGATTCAGTGATTTCTACACCTCAAAAACGTTCATTCGCCAACGATTCAAGTAGTGAAGATAGTGATGAGGACGAGTCCGAAAATTTAAATAAAACCGCTAAGACAAATTTTCCGTCATTAGGGAAACTTTATGATGGCTACTGCCATTGGCCAATATGGGATCGCTTGACTATAGCCATGCTAAAATAGGTTCGGGTAATCATTGCAAATAGTGCATCATATATTTATGTAGTTTGACAAGCTATTTATGTATATACATAATTAATTTATTTCAAACTAATCAATAATTACTCATTCAACTTTTTAACTAAAATTCTAAAAAAAAAATATTTAGCTCTACCTATTTATGCGGAGCTGCAATTCCGAGCTGCTATCGACGATTGGAGCCGTGATTTTAGAAAAAATATTTGAGGCTACTTGGCTTCAAAAAATTTCCACTATACCATATTTTAGTCGTTCTGAGAGCTTTATTTTATTCCGATAGGTATTGTGCTTTCTCTATATTTCCAATCGTCAATAGGGAGCAAAGGGAAATTTAAAGTTTTTTGTTTTTTGTACAGCCCTAGCAAATGTGGCAAACTTCATTTTGGTTTAAAAATGTTGATGGATGTCAAATTGAAATATGAAATGTCATATCGACGTAAAATTATTAAAATAATAAAAAATTTGAAAAAAACATTTAGTTTGAGGTCAATAAAACAGATTATAGTTGTTTTAAAATATACAATCGATGTTGTGTTTCAGTTTTGAAAAAAATGGAAGCTTGGGTCCGACCATGAAGAGATCGCAGTAAAGAAGAATTGGTAGTAATGGGTTTTCCAATAAGATTTTTCATCGTGAATAGCCTGCTATTTGGGCAGCTGTCAATTTTGAAGCTGTCATCTTTTGAAATTTGGCAAGTAAAAACTACGCCATTACTAAAAATGGTACGATTCCTTGGGTATATTGGGTCCTTCAAATGCATCAAAATGATCCGGATTTTCATCGAAAAACCATATTCAGTGATTAGGCCCATTTTCATCACGGAGGCTACGTTAATAAGCAGAATTGTCGCATTTGGGGCTCAGAAAATCCAAGAATGATTGTTGAAAAGCCTCTCCATCCTCAACGTATCACTGTTTGGTGTGGTTTTTGGTCTGGCGGTGTGATTGAACCTTACTTTTTCGAAAATGCGGCTGGTGCAAATGTTACGGTGAATGGATTGCCCTTCGAGCTATGATTAATAATTTTATGGCCGAAATTGGAAGATATTGATGTGGACGACGTTTATTTTCAGTAAGACGGCGCTACGTGCCACACAAGCAACGAAAAAATCGCAATTTTGCAAAATGAAACTTCTTATTGGAAAACCATATAAATAAAATTTGGAACAATTTAACTTCTTCACAAACAACCACATGCCGCTTAATGTTGCCGAAACAACAATAAATAGCCTTGATGAAAAGAAATCAACTGTTATTTCTATAAATCCAAAAATTCCAGAAGAGCTTTTACATTCCATAACTTATGAGTTATGACATTACGACAATACCAATGGTGTTGCCTTCAGGTATTAATTTAATTCAGTCATTATTATCATTACAACTGTAGACATTTATACTATACCATATTTGCAGGTAAATTAGTTGATCAAATTACGATTGAACGACATACGGCTACAGAAATTAAAAAACGGTCGATCATCATCCGACCCATTTACTGGTTTACCATTTACGTCTGAAAGAAAGCCTGCCTACAATCATGCCTTAAAACTACAAATCGATGAGTTTTTGATGAAAAATCAAAATGATTATGAAGTAAAACTCACACCAAGGGCAATTGGTAGGAAACCGGATGCGACATGATAACGACCTATTGAAGTGCACATCAAACCAAATATCTATCAATTGTGAAGATTGTTGCTCGGATTGCCATCAAATGTTTACTAGCGGCAGCGGAATTGCCTTGTACAAAATTTTAACTTGCTGTCATATGACATATCGATATTGTTTAGCGAACAACTAAGCAAACGATTAAAGTTTGTAAGTTATGTTCGAAAGAGATTTGTATAACTAATTCTTTGAATAAAATAAATTAGCCTTACTCTCAATTGTGGTAGATAAAATTTTTTTAAAAAGGGTAAATAATGTTTTACAAATATACATCTTCAGTGATTGAACAGGGAGGTGCTCCTCGCCAACCATATATTTCTAAAATTGTGTCTTTCACTTGAGATTTAAATTCTTCTTTCTTTTTGTCATATTCTTGTCATATCCAGCTTCAGGATGTGATTTTGATTCAGGATTATCCCTCATAGACCGTCTTTTTCGATTGCAATATACTGAGAAAATAATATGCCATAATATTCTGAGATGTTTAGCTGTGTCTTCACGTATAAGTAGATTACGTACAGTAATAATCTTTGTTTTGAATCGACTTTTATACAAAGCATGTCCACTTCATCAATATATTTCTATTCATCTTCGTCGGTTTCGACAAAGATACATCTGGATTATCCTTTAGCTTTTCAGCTTTTAATAAACTTTTGCCTCTTCTACTTTAATATGTTCCTCAACAATCTCCCGATGATTTTCGGCATCATAGCCGCTCCATCGATCTCTACATGAAGTTAGCTAAAATTTTAGTTTTTTGTTTACTTGCGACACATGTGTATAATAGCATAACTTTCAATAGAAATTTCCCATGTGGTCCCGATAGCTTGCGCTATCCGGAACTAATAAAAAACGCGGCCAATATTATTTTATATTTATGTTGTACAACCGAATAAATAGTATTATTTAGGTCAAAATTTTTGGAGTGGCGTGATTGATGGGCAATACGTAGTTTTTTAATTTATTTTTAATAACCATGTTATTTTGTTAATTTTTAATTTTTATATTATTTCACCTCGTGCTGTACATTTTATTGTAAATGAGCTACTGCTCAAAATAGAATGTGTAAGCACGAGGTGGAAATTGTTTGAAAAAATTTAAGAGGTTTTTATGCCTAATGGAAGCAACTTTTTTTTTTCTTTTTTTTTGTTTCGATTGCTTTGTTTCCATGTGTGCTTTTCCTCTTAATACTAAATTATTTATAAATACTATAAATAAATAAATAAATAAACTATAAATAAATAGTACAATTAAGAAATTGAAGTTCCACACACTGTAAGTGCAGTTATTTTCAAAATGTGATAATGTTTTGACTGATTATATGGCTAATAATTGAACTAATTTGTTGTTAGATAAACAAAAATGTAAACTGAATTCCCAAAATGAAAATTGATGAAAACGTATAAGAGAAAGACTTTTATACACAAATGTGAGGGTGGTTTTTCAAAGGCTAGCTCACTAAAGTTACATATTAAAATTAGTGAATTTATTTTTCAGTGATTTCAGATGATACAAAAATCTAATGTAACGTTTGTGATACTTAGAACCGGTAGCCGCTCAGTCCATGGTTTTGTTGACGTCCATTATAACCCTCATATATTTGTGATATTACGGCACGAAAGGGCTGTCCCATGGTACCCCACGGCGTATAGTTGGATTCTAATTGGAACTAAGTAATAAATATATTGAACTAAAACTATTTGATATTTTTGTAATTTGTAACTTTGGTTTCTCGTTTTAGAACTTCGATGTTTGGTTGAAAAAGCTTAACTGTTACCATAAAAATATAATTACTTAATTAAATTTAATTTAATTGGTTGAATATTCCATTTCAGCTGTGCTTCAAAATTGTTTTTAATCTACATATTATAATATTTCTATTGTATAATTGAGATTAAACAATTCAGTTTATTAGATTACACCATTTTATAGTCATATATAACACTAAATGTGGCTATCTCAAATTATATTAGTTTTATGTATCGCATTATAAAAACAATTTATTTGAACATTGTATTGATTGCATTGCATATGGATTCACGATGATTTGATTCATTTCATGATCATTCAATATGATTTGGGGTTTTCCAATACGATTTGTATACGTATTATTGTGGAAAAAGTGTAGAAAACTTCACATCGATACCCCGAATGAATCCTTTAATTCTAACTGCCAAATCCTGTAAATCCAAAACCTCAAACAAATTTAACCATAACCTAAAATTAAACCTAAAAATTAAATTAAATTAACTTTAGAAATTAAATTTAACAAATTCTGAGCTTAATATAATTTCCTAAAATACTCAAAATCCACTTTGAACTTAAGAATTGTTCAGTAATTGGTCGAAATAAAAAAGTGAAATGAGATCGCTCAGTTTCGTTTAGTTTCAAATTTCTTATTTCCTTCCTTTTACTCCAAGAATTCCATTGTGAAAAATCATTGACTGCCCGCAACCGAAGAAGAAGAAGACAAACAAATTCCTTTAAAGTGATAAGGACCAAGAACTTCTTTATTTCCCGAAATTGTATGTGTTAACTGATCGCAACCAAACACCTGACCCACATTAGCGGTTCTCTCACGAGAGACGTGTAAAAAATTGCTTCAAATAATAGTAGTAGTTGAATTTACAGTTAGTGTTGACAATTTTTTTTTCTAATCACGTTTGGATCTGGATCACTTTAAATTTTATTAAGCGGGTCATCTTAATGTCATTTATAATGTAACAATTTAAAAGCATTTAATTTCAATAAAGTTCTCAATACATTCCACTAAAGCTTGGTGTGTTCAGTGTAAATCATAAAGCTTCTTAAAGCACACGAGGAAAAGGACATTATGTGAATAATGTGATGGACAACCATCTCATTGGAATCTATTTTATGCCGTTTTTCTGCATTTAAGTATTCAAGTAGCATTTAAACAATTTCGGTATTTCTCTCCATTTAACGTACCTTCAGTAAAACTGAGAATTTGGCAAAACATCACTCGTCTTCGAAAAGCATTTCCATGCAGTTCTTAATGCAACAGGTGTTTATAGAGCTTTCATCATGTTGTAATAGAAAACATACCATATTTTATGTATCATGTGCAGAGAAAAGTTTAAATTTCGGATACTATTAGTTATTTTACTATTAGAGA
Organism: Tipula vernalis; assembly: GCA_958295665.1. NCBI lineage: Eukaryota > Metazoa > Arthropoda > Insecta > Diptera > Tipulidae > Tipula > Tipula vernalis. Next base: position 294,640,353 of record OY282559.1, on the reverse strand, counting down.
AACGTCAAGGTCGTTTAAATACGTGAAATGAGAAGTGTGTATGTTGAGGAAATGTTCAAATTTAGTTTAACGTTTTGCTCAAGTGAATAGCACAAAATACACCTACTTATATATATGTTTATGCATACCTTATACAGCGAGTATCCATAAACGCAGTTGATGTATGAATTTATAATCAATCTTTAGTCTTTTTCCCACCCAATTAATTTGTTTTCTTACGTTTTGTTGTTGGTATATTGTTTAAATGTATAAAATATATTTTTTTAATTCAATTCAATGATGTGAAACATTTCTTTCAACTATATCATCATCAAGTCTTGAAAATAAACAAGGAAAGAAATAAAAGCACATATAAGAAAAAAAATAAGAGAGATACCGTCAATTTTAATTTTAGTTCTTATTTTTTGACTCTACAAAATCGAAAAAAAAAAAAAAAAAAATTGAGAAGAAATACAATTACATTTTCTTCAATTATTTTTACCTCCCAATATTTATTTATATAAACATACTGGCTTGTTTTATTTAAATTGTTTGTTTTTTTTTTAATTAAAGTAAAACGTATATGTACATACAAGACTTACTTTTTGATCACCAAATCTCATTTGTCTTCTAGCATTTCGACTAACATTCATTCGACATAAAAATATCCTTTGTTCACCATCTAAATTTGTTGGCGATATATTACTATGCGGATGATGATGGGTCCCTGTTTGTTGTGGTATATTACGTCCTAGCTCCGCTTGTATTGGTCCATGATCTTGTTTATCTATTATATCGTAAACAGAGTCTCCGTGTATTAGAAGATCTTCCTGAAAAAAAAAAATAAAAAAATTTAAACATTTTAACAAGTTTATTTTATATTAAAAGATTTAGAGTATAAGATTGCATCGCGGCCGTTCAATTGATTATTTATTGGAAAAATAAAATGTACATAATATAGGTACATATACGTCTGCATCATGATCATCATAATTATCAATCTCATCATCATTAAAATGAAAATGTTTTTTCGGTTAATTAACTCTTTAAAATATGTAGAAAAATATTTTTTTTTGTTAGTACGAGTGTACATACGCCACATCCCGCGCATTTAGGTTTGTTATAGTTGTAGAGATACCGCAAATGTTTTTGTACTTTTATTATATGTTTCTTTTTTATTATTTGTTATTTTAGTTTGGTTTTTAATTAACATTTATTTTTAATTTGTATTTCATTAAAAAAAAAAAAAATTCAGATAAAACACTGTATTGCAAATCTTTAGTGCGCGCTCTGGCTTAATTAATTTTTGGCTGAAAACCATTGTCTTTACACTCGTATCAAAATTCTCTTTGTGAATAAATTTTGGAAAATCTTATAGTTTGTTTTGGTACCGTATGGCCCGACAAACAATTATGAACCGTAACAATCTTTACGGTTTGGTGACCGTAAAAATTTGGAAATACATATACACACGAAGAGAATGGCGATTTCATAAAGTCGATTTTTACGAAAGCGATCCGATTTTAAAAAGTTAGAAAACAAAAATAACAAACGCACCCACGAACATATTATTAAAATGATAAAAAAGAAACCACCAACTGTAGCACGAAATAATAAGTACTTCCCTGATGTACGACTGAGCGCTCCAAGAGCGATCAATGATCAATCACGGTGATGCTCTCTTATACCTCACCGTGATCATCACCAGTGCTGTTGCTTTGAAAACTTGCAACGGAGTACGTTTTAAATTTTCAGGGGAGTATTTTAAGCCTGAAGGGAGTACATTACATACGAAATACAATCTGTTAGACCTTGGACATAAATAATTGTTGGTGTGTTGCGCTAAAAAAAAAAATCACGATCCAGCAAATTACACTAAAATTGTTTTTAGTTTTCGAGCCAAATTTGAATATTAAAAGAAAAGTTATTTATTTATTGGTTTAGAACTCTTTATCTATGTTACTATTAAAGCGTTTTAGCTTCGAACCATTCACATTTTCAAAAGCGGAATTTTGGGAGATGTATTCCAATTCAGTGATGTCAAATATGCGAACATGTTCATCATTTTCACAAAGCTAATTATTGGGAACTGGAAGATATTTTGGTGCAATTTAATGAAATGTTATTGCCAGATGATACCACAGTAGGTACCTAGCCTGGAAACCTAGACGAAGTCTAAAAAAATCGCCTTATTGAAACGTGCGTATGCTAAATAATTAATTTTAACGCAACTCTGTACGGGCTCAATCATTTCTATTATTTTCATCGGGAATATAGCCAATTCGGATGCAACTTGACTATTCTTAACCGGCTAGAAAGAAATTCGACATATGCCAGGGAAATGGGACTCGAAAATGATGTTTCTAATTCCGGGAGCCTGCACAGAAAGAAATGAACTTACTTAGAATAGAAAATCCCATTTTTAAATTCAAGAAATTTATAAAATTTAAAAATAAATTAGTTTTTGCTCAATATAAACTAAAAATATTTGATTTAACTATATTTATCTTAAAAAAAGAATCTAAAATAATTATAGAATCAAGAATTTAATATTTAAATTAAGAAATGTAATAATTGATTATCATTAACAAAACCTGACTTAATACAAGAAAGCGGTTTAATCAAGTTTACAATTTAAATTAAGAAATGTAATAATTGATTATCATTAAATTAACCTTGCTTAATACAAGAAAGCGACTTAATCGACAGTACAATATTAAACAAAATAGTGGTTAAAATTAGCATGCGTTTTGTATTTCTAACCAGAAAGATTTTGCTTAAATCAGATCACTATTTTTAATATGGTATTAAAAATATAACTTGTATTTTTTTTAGACTTTTTTTTTAAATAATGAAGCAAAACTTAAATTCAACATAATTATTCAGTTACATGCAAAATTTGTGCATATTCATGCACGCAGAAAAAAATAGATTTCGTTATCTATTCTATAAAACAAATCCCATATTTACTAGTTTATACCCTTTGATTTTCAGCTAATCAAGCCCCTTTATTAAATGGAGTGTTGGGTCGAATAGGGTATTACATTTTGGTGTTTCATTCAATAGAAAATATCAATTCTTAAATCTACAATTATTTTCCTAAATGTATCATTTGTTTTTAAATGATTATTGTTTATGCGAAGAAAGTGGCTCCTGCTTTAGCGAAGTACAACTTCGATTAAATTTAATACGTTTTCATCTAAAATCAAATTTTAATTTTACTGGAATTAAGAAATAATTTGCTTTTTATAAGAATTTTCTATTAAATTTACATCGGAATACTTGCTTTATTTGAGAAAAGGTAAGATTAATTCGATATCATTCTTGCTTGAATATAGATTATTACTAAATTCATTATAGTCTTATACGAAATATTCTTTATTACTTATAATTATTACACGGTCTTCTCAGCTGAAACATTGCACTGTTGACCTTCAACTAAATATTCCAGAATATTCTAGAATAATGTTTGTACATCTATGTATGTATCAACATTTCTAATTATTTTGTTTTTTCCAAATACTCGTACATTAAAATGTATTTTCCCAAAGATTTTAAATAATACAGGTTTCGCGGTTTTTTCAATTTAGATATTTAAAAAAAAATATTTTTTCTGAAACATCGATTGTACGACACATCTTGGATTGCAAGGCACATGCGATATTAATGCCCGATTTCACACAAAAATATCCAACCCTTACTTAAATAATATTTCCTCCCTTTCATCTTTTATAAAATTACGTTTTGTTTCATAATACAAATTCTATGCAAGTTGATTATATTTTATTTTTACATAGAAATATTTAGCCTTCAGCTAAAAATTTAGCTCGACGAAATTGGGCAGTTAAATATTTAGCTCTCCAGTTAAAATGTCCATGTAAGAAATAAAATTGGCAGGCGTTGAATTTGTGTTATGAAATAAATCGCAATTTAATAAAAGAAAAAAGGGAGGAAACATTATTTAACTAGAGATTACTTCTTTTTTTTGTGAAATCGGGCATTACAGAAACAAATTTATAAAATTTTCAATAAATTAATTTTTATTTTCAAACTACGATTCTAGGACGCAAGAAAATTATAACAAAAAACTCCGATTATATTAAGTTCGAGACGTGCTCGAATATAAGACGCTTCGAGTTTTCATAAGCATTAAAACATAGACAAAATGCATCTTAGAAATGCTATTGCAGCTTTCCATATTAAGGTACGTTAATTTGTAGTTTTTTAGCAGTCCACTGATGATGACTGACAAATCGAAATATATGGACCAAATAATACATTTTTTTTAAAAAAATTTGAACTTAATTTTGTAAGAATCAATTTTTTGCAACTTTTAAGCACCACTTCAACTTCCCTTCCTTTCTTCGACTTAGACTACAAGCTAATTACTTCAACATTGTTAAAAATTATATATAAGTTTGAATCATAAATCTGTGTACCTAGTCGAAATTTTGTGACGTAAACTTTCTTTTTGTAAACATGATTGTAAAACATCACTATTTTCGATGTTCGATAGTGTTCAAGTCTCACTTTTCAAGAGTAAAAATGTACACCATTGCATTTTTGATGATTACTTTATTGCTTCATGGTATACAATGTTATCCTTGAAAAGAGAGACCAAATTTAGCCAAATTGAAATTTTTTTTTTTTTCATCTGTTAGTTTGTGTATGGTACTACAACTACTGTACTGTGATTCCTCTTAATTTAAGTTTTTTCTGGTTATGTGGCTCGTGGTTCAATGTTACATATACTTAATGTGAAATTACGGCATAACGATTATACGTGTTTTACGACATATCGATTATGTGCGGTAAACAGAAATAGAAATTTCAGCAATGAATAATGAAATAAAATTAGCCACTTATTTCATTTAGATGGTTATGATAATTTTTTTAACTTTAATTTCGTTTGACTTTAAAAGACAGATATTTGATATTGATGAACTCAGAAACCGCTAAAACTATTTAATTTAATCTACAGCTGTCTTAGATTTGTTAATTCGTTATATCCAAAAATCTGTCATTCTAGTATAAACCTACTTGATTAACATGCTGGTGGTAGCACTAACCGGTTTTAGACAATTTAACGTACGTTCTTTATCCAAAATTTCATCCTTTGTTGCTCGCGTTGTTCCATTTCACTGTATGACTACTACATATAATAATTGCATAAATGTAATAAATAAAAATGCAAGGTTGAGCTTATCAGTAATTGTCATAAGTTTAATCAGATATTTGATAGTTCATTAGAAAAATTTCCATTAAAAGAAAATGTCAATTTTTTAAAATGAAAATTTTTCTAATAAAATTATAAAATTGGTTTTGTAAAAAAATCCTTATATTTATGCTCAAACTATCGTTTATATTCAAGGCACGCCGCACCCGCTTGCTGTGATATGTATGTCCTTAAGTTGCTTCAAATAAGCATTGCTTAGTTAAATTAAAAGAAAACATAATAAAATATAAAAACATATTTTAATAAACGAGAAGGGCCTAGTAAATTCTAGCAAAACTTTCTTAACTAATAACATATTTTAAATACAGTTGCTAATATTTAGCAAGCTCTATTTAAAATTATTTATTAATTTAACAATATTTCTAAATTACAGCAACCATTTTTTGAAATAAACACACACTCGCTTAGTTCTATAAGGTAATGCTTTTAATAAGCAAGCCTTGCTAAACTTACGCATGCGCATCAATATTTTAAAACGGTTTTAAAACCGAAAATATTTATGATTTCAGACCTTTTCTTGTTCTGTTGAGTTGAGAACGTCCTAAGTGCTAGTTTGATTTTTGTGTTTTAATACATTTTTAAAGTTTCTTATTGTGGAAAAAGTGAGAATACATTTATGTAAGTATTAATTGTGTAATAAATTGTGTGTCTAAAATCTCTTTAGAATTCTCGGCGCTTTTGTTTTTTTTATCCAACCGGATTATTTTTAACGTAAATCTGCAACATCAATTATGTTGTAGAAAAACGCCGTGTGCATCACCATCTTTGTGTCCTTCTTTTTGTTGAGTAGTGCGTAATTTTTTTGTTGTGTATAAGTGGAAATAGTGGGGGTTTCCGCCTAAATGCACATTTAGTAAAATACGCATTTTTGTGATAAATTACGTTTCATTAAAATCATAAAAATATTTAAATTCGGACCATTCAAACAATACGTATTAAAAATGCACGCAAGAACTACGTCGCATGCAGCTTTTCAAATGTCACTTCGCTAAATGTGCATTTTGCATTTCGTACGCATCCAGTGTCTATTTAATTTATAGTTTTATTTGTTAAAATTGTAATGATTCAAATATAAATATTTAATTATTTCAATACGTAGTTTAAAGTGTGATGTTTTATATTTGATTAATTTGGAACAGCTTCGTCATTTTGAATAACATAAATTTGTACTTAAAATTGCAAAAATTTGGTAATAAACTAGTGACACTAAAAGCATAACTATTTTTAATATATTAACATTTAGCTAACACTGAAAAACACTGCAAAAGGGCGGCTCAAAGAATTCAAAGATTCATCAAATCTGTTAAAGGCAAACGAGATAATTAATAGTTGACCTCTTTTGAAATCAGCGAATGGCAGTAGATTAGTAAGTCATTTAAAACTAAAACGAAATTTATTTATTACAATAATTACAATTATTACATATTTTCAGATCGATATTGACTTCCAAATTTTGTATCCGGGCTCAAATTTTTTCCTATTTAAAAAATGGGAAAATTTTAGTAAAAAAGCTTCCCTTACTCTTACCTAAGAAAATTAAATTTAAGGGAGTGTTTGAAGAGCCGAAGTCTCTCCCTTTCAGTCTCCGTTGGACACCGTTGAAGTAAAATGGAACAACACTGCAAAAGGGCGCCTTAAATAATTTAAAGATTCATCAAAAATTACATTAAAAGCAAACGAGATGATTAACAGCTGACATCTTTTGAAATTTATTTATTACTTAAACACAATTATTATAAATTTTCAGATCGATATTGGTTTTCAAATTGTGTAACCGGACTCTAAATTTTTGCTTTTTCAAAAATGGAAAAATTTAAGTGAAAAATTCCCCTAATCTTATTTAAAAAAGTAAAATAAGGGAGTGTTTGAAGTAGTTTACTTAAATAACTTAATATTTTATATTATATTTCTCTATGTTTCCTCAGTCAAACTATATTTTAAGCTCCTAATTAATCTAATTAATTCTCTCCCTATTTCCAGACTACAAAAATATCAAACTTACTACATTTAACCACTACATTTGAAAGCCTGGTAGAAGAATAACCAGCAAGAAAACATCATTTTCTAACTTTTTTTAACTTAATGCGCCACCTTACAGCTTTTATTCGGGATTATTGCTAACGGTAATCAAATTTCTGTATTAGTTTTAATAAATTCATTTAAGATTTTAAATTTGGTGAATTTTGAAATTATTTATAGTCTTTATTATAATGCCATTATATTATAAGTATTATTGCCATTACGTCTTTACTAGACTAACATTGTACATGATATATATATATATATATATATATATATATATATATATATATATATATATATATATATATATATATATATATATATATATATATATATATATATATATATATATTGAGTTCCTATTATCTAATTAACATATTTTCTCTCTCTATTTTTAGACTACTTCAAAATTAAAGCCTGTTATAAAAATAACTAACAAATTCAATATTTGGAAAGCGTAATACACAATTCAGCAACATTGTATTCAAGTTGAATTGTTTCGTGTTTTCAATCATGTCAAACAACCAATATTTATGTATGACATTTAAAATATACGCATTTTATAAAGACTTCTGATGAATATAAATGTCAATCTAGTTGTCCATCAGTGTTTAAAAATATATCATCATTTAAGCGACATTTAATCAAGAACCACGAGAATGGAAATAATACCTTTCCGACAAATTCGACAATACCATTGATGTCTGAATCCAAAAATAATTGTGAGCTTACTGAGGTGCACAACCTTAATAATTTCAAAAAGGTTTTACAAGAAAATAATATTAACATAGAGCAATTAAAAAAAAAAGTAAAAGACTCAGTGTTGGCTTTTGTTACAAAAATGTCTAGTAATAGTAATTTTACAAATACGCTACTTGAAACTATACTAAACCATCTGACAAAAGACGTATTTAAAGTGATATTTACTGGATGGCACAAAGTGTAAACAACCAGCGCTCATTTAAAAAAAACTGTATTATAATTGAGGCTTTATTACTATAATACAATATTACTATAACTATTATTATAATTAGATTAATTTTATATTTATATTATTATAACATTATATTACCAAATATTTTATTATTATTAATATTATAGTTATGTCTATTGATTTTATATTAATTATTATTTTATATAAATTGAATTTGAATTAAAAACGAAATATACTGTTTTAAAAATTATATTATGCATTTTTATTACTACATAATTCTCATACTACAAAATACTCATTTCCCAAAAATAAATATTTTCTTAGTACATATTTGACATATCAAGCTGCAGTTAAAATTAATTTTGGTAAAATTTAAAGCGTCTTAGTTCACATCCCAAATTCTATGCAATAATTGAAAATTTTTATCAAAAGCTAATTATGATATTTCTTAATTCAATTATAATTGAATTAAGAAAAAGTTTGCTTTTGATAATAATTTGCTATTACATTTAAATCGGAATATTTGCTTTATTTGAGAAAGTGTAAGATTAATTTAATACACCTTCATCTAAAATCTAATTTTAATTTTACTTGAATTAAGAAATAATTTGCTTTTGATAAGGATTCCTATTAAATTTAAATCAGAATACTTGTTTTATTTGAGAAAGGGCAAAATTACTTTAATCACATTTTTCCTTGAATATAGATAACCCATATTCAATATTCAAGCAAGAATGATATCGAATTAATCTTACCCTTTCTCAAATAAAGCAAGTATTCCGATGTAAATTTCAATGGAGTTTCTTAAATAAAACATGGCTAGAATTCAACAAATATTGCAAGACACTATAATGACACTTTGGTTATTAGAAAAAATTTAAGGAAATTAGATTTGCCAAAGAAAAATTTGTTTCTTACTTTCATAACCACTCCAGGCGTTTACTATATTTTCAGGTTCCAGCACCAAATGGAGCATGTTTGTCAATGGATTTTAGTGAAATTTTATAGCTGAGTTTTAACGCCGATACTTTCTGTAGTCCCTAATTTAAAACAGAATTATTCACACTCTGAAAATTTCTTGGGTCCCCTCATTTGGGGTCAGATTTGATAAATAAAATAAGAGCCAATTGATGATATTTGGGTTGAAGCCATTTATTAGACATGTAAGCTGTGTTTTTTTATTCGCTCCCGATAGCTGCTATCGAGAGCCGTCATTTTTTTACGCCTAAATTTAAGTTTGACGCGCTATTTATTGGTAAACTAAATTTATTTAACATCAAACTATCAAACTTGATATAAAAAATATTTGGCTCTACCTATTTATACGGAGCGCTATCCGGAGTCACTTTTTATATGACGGCTCTCGATAGCAGCTATCCGGAGCGAATAAAAAAACACAGCTGTACTTAGCTAATTCAGACTGACTATCTTCTTAATTTCCAGATGGATTTAAGTGATATTTATTATCTACAATATTTTGTAAATTCTATAAATAGTTCCTATTATACAACCGATTATTTCATGGCCAGAAAAAATGTTCTGCCATAATGTAGGGTAAAATAAAACATGGCCCAACGGCATTTTGGAACACTATTCGTGCTAATAGTATTATGATCGATACCATAAATCAAAAATTAGATTTGGCAATTTTTTTTCTATACACAGCAAACCCAGACAATTTTCTTTGCCTACCGCACCAAATGGAACACACATTTTTGTCCATGTATTTTAGTAAAGTTTTATTTCAGAGGTATTAAGCCGATTCTATATAAGGAGTTCCTAGAAATATAAAGAGTAAATATTGGGCCAGTCATTTGAATTGGAGTTCGAATTAAATTATGTTGAAATTATTATTTTTCTGCTCACTCCTGAATTTTCCATTGCCGCTAATAAATTTAGAGATTTGAATGAATATTATCTAAAAACCAGAAGGTGTGGTCACCCTATTCCTACGTATATCTTACCTAGGCAAGAAGGAAAATGTCAAAATAAAATTGTAAGACAATTTCTGCTGTCATAATTTAACCTTGCCAGACAAGAAAAAAGAAATTAAATTTCCCATATTACACTGCATAAATCCACACTTCCGTACAACTTTCTACAAAAGGTTAAAAAATGACTGCAGAAATTATATCCCTATAAAAGAGGGTCCTAGTCCCAGAATTCCATACATCGTTTTTTGTGCGATAAGGTGTCCCACACAGAGTGCCTTGACGTTTTTAGAAGTTGTAAAAAACTCTAAATGATCATTTTATAAGTTTTACCAACAAATATTCAAATTCTGAAAAATGCATTGTGAAGTTGAAGTAATTTAGTACGCAAATTTGAAATGTTTGAATTGATATTTTTTGACGTGTTTGAATTGATATTAGCACATTATTGCAAGAAACCCGTTTTATATGGGTGGGTTTTTGGCGGAGAATGACAAAAACCATTATACATTACTTTTAAACAAATACTTGAAAGGCCAGCTCCTAGAATATTATAATTATTGGAAGCAAAAGCCGATAAGTTAAAATATTGTGTAAATGTATTATTGGTATAGCAGTTAATAAAACATGGGAGTACAGAATGAAATACCAGATTACAGGAGTAACCACTAGGCGAAAGTAGTACAAATACTCCGATCGTACTCACTTCGACAGCACTGAATTCATTACTTTATAGCATATTTCGTAAAAAAAGCACGAAAAAATGCGAACATTGTAATTTACTACATGAAAAACAAATTAAAGAAAGCCGAAGATTTCTTTTTTTTTGCTTTATACTTCTGTTTCATGTTTATAACGTACCATCTCAAACAAAATGTCTCGATTGCTCACGGAAAGTATAACTGGGTGGGTTATAGTCTACTGTTTAATAATCGTAAAAAGTCCGTCGCAAATAACGAAATAATAAATCAAACACGAAAAGCCTCAAAAAATGTATCGTCAACAACCGATTCCTAGACGTAGCTATGCAGGAATAAAGTAATTAAAAAAAAAATTAGTCTGTTTCAACACGAACATGTACGTATGACAGTGTGAAAAGTGTCGAACTACTAATTTAACTAATTTATTACCAATAGATCATGTTAAACTGTCAAGAAAATACTACCTTCGCGAACGGTGAATATCACCCGTTATAAAAGTCGTAAACAGATTCGAATGGCATTCTCTAATGATGCACGCTAGGAAGAAGCCGCAGGAAGACATGGTACCGTCTTTCCAACTGCTGTAATTGCCAATTTGCTTTGTTCACCGGGTTTGCCGTAACCATTCACAAAAGTCTAAATATGGAATCTCAACAAGATTGCCGTGTATTAAGAATGGTGTACTGCTGTACTTACTGTATGAGTAATGGTCTTGCTCAAGCTCATCGATACATGGCTATACTAAAATTTTGTCGTTTTTATGTTTCTCCAAACCCAATATAGAATAACCTAATGCCTTTTTAAACCAAAAATCTAACACAATTTAAATACTGAGCGAACATTCGCGTGAAGTTTGTCCAAATTTTGTCCTAAAATTACAAAAACAAAATTTGGGACAAACTTAGGAGAGACTTCACGTAATTGTCGACGGGCATGAAGTTTGTCCAAAAGTTGTTCTATATTTTTTTTACGTCTGAGAATGTATTGCTTAAATAAATTAAAATATATCGTTATTATGAATTTTTTGCCAAATGTAAAGCTTTTTAATATTTCATGACTACTGATTGTGCGATCCTTAAAAACCGAAAATTTTAATTTTTCAATGTTAAAAGCTAACAAATATTTTAATTAGTACATAATTGAAAGCACAGTGTATACAGTACTTTATTAAAAACACTCACCATCTCAATATAAGAGAGAGAGAGATAAGACTGCTCTATCTCATCCTACCTACTCGTATATCAGATAAGACCGATAGTGAAAGTTTCGAGAAAATTCCATTGCACTTTTTCAAATTTTCCCTACGATTTGAGAGAGTTTCGAAAATGTTCCATTATACGCTAGCTCAAATTATGGTCTCTAGAATAAAACCTCAACAAATCCAACTTTATGCGAGATAGCGTTATGAAAAATCATCGAAACTCTCAAGAATCGTAGAGTAAACTTCAACGAATCCAACGCTATCCGATAAGTGCTCGCGAATCTCCCAAAACTATACTTCTCTACTTCTAATGACCACTTCTGTTACGACATTTCTACCAATTTGTTGATTAGGTGTTTTTGTACATATTGTATATACATATAAGCAGATTCTATTTTTCCGCTTATCTAATAAAATATTTTTTATAGTTTGACGTTGAAAAATTACAAATCGTTTTTTGAAATGGTATTTATTCAGGTAATATCAAAAATCTCAAATTTTGCAAAAAAATTCATAATAAGGAGAGATTTAAATTAATTAACCGAATACATTCTTAAGTGAGAAAAGTTAGGGCAAATTTCGGACAAACTTCACACTCATGAGCGAACGACTGCCGTTTATCTGTATTATTGGTTTCTCAGGCCTATCGAAGAGGCTTGAATACTTATACATGAAGGTTTTCACATAATACTTTTGCGAGTTGAGCGTGAACTCGCCCGTTGTTTTTTTATTAAGGATCTACGGGTATAATGTTTACTGGGGTTTTTGTTCTCAATAATTGTCAAATATTACGGAATTGCAAAATTGGTTATTTAATTTACGTCATTTAATGATACTAAAATGAACACCAAATTGCTTAATAAAAAGCTTAAACGAAATAATTTTCTGTGAAATATATGGAAATTATTAAGCAATCTCAATGCGTGTTGGCACAACAAATACAGGTCCCGAAACCTGTTTTTAGAGGTGTCGAAAACCGAAATCGGAGCACAATTGCAGATTTTGGAATTTTTTTGAACCAGAATTTGCTGATTTATAGTAAGGCGATTTTCAAACAAATCGAATTTTCTGTGAAATACATAATATGGAAATTATTGGCACAACACCAGGATTTTGTTAAAATGTTTTATGAGCAAAAATTATGTTCTGCAAAAAATGTCAAGAACTATTAGTTTTAAGGGCTTTCAATTAGAAAAGCTTTCTAAACCCAACCCTTTTACACAGAAATTTGATTTTACAAAGGGTAACGGAATTTAGAGGTGATTTAGTATATTTGTTCTCAATGTAAATTATCTAGAGCTTTTAGTCAAACCAAACCATTTTATTAAGAAACTAGGTATTACAATATAAGCTCTCGTTTATCGAAGCTTTTTTAACCAAATCGTTTTACGCCGAAATTTTGTATTAAAATGGGCGACGAAATTTTGGGATAAATTTAGAATGTTTGTTTCCAATGAGCTTTTAGTTTAAACTTAACATTTTTGAGCCTTTTCATAATTTTAGGTTTTTGTTAAAATATTTTATGAACAGAAATTATGTATTTGCAAAAAATTTCAAAACTTTAGTTTTAGGAGCTTTCACGTATCGAAGCTTTCTAACCCAAAACATTTACTTTTTATTCTGAAATTTGATATTTTAGAAGAAGGTGGGATTTTGGAATACATTTAGAATACCTGTTTTTAATAAGCTTTAAGCTTTTGGGGTTTGAACTTAACATTTTTTAACTTTTTTATAATTTCAGGTTTTTAATCAAATGCGTGATGAGTATAAATTATGTATTTGAAAAAATTGTCAAGAGCTTTAGTTTTCAGCGCCTTCATCTATCGAAGCTTTTTAAACAAACCATTTTAATTCGAAATTTGATATTGCAAGATAGAATGTTTGTGCTCAATGTAAACTAAGAGCATTCAGTTTTAAGAGCTTTTCAAATCAAACCATTTGACTTTTAAATTTGATATTATAAAGGAAGGTGGTATTTTGGGATTAATTTAGAGTATTTGTATTCTATGAGCTTTAAGATTGATAATTGTGTCTTTCCATAAATTCTGTCTTTCGTTAAAATGTTTTATGAGCATAAATCATGTATTTGGAAGAAATTTCGAGAACTTTAAGTTTTAAGAGCTTTCACTTATCGAAGCTTTTCAACTCAAATCATTTTATTCAGAAATTTGATATTGCAAAGGATATTTTTTGTAAAAAATTCAGAATATTTGTTCTCAATGTAAATATCTGTCATCCAAAATGGGTTTCACTGTACAACGTAAATAACCTGGACATTCTTGAATAATTTCGATTAACCTAAAGGAAATCGGAGAAATATCGAAATTTTGGCATAATCTCCGATAAATAATATCGGAAAAACTGTAAAAATCTAAATTCGTGTAAATATGGAATTATTTGTCAAGTAACTTAATGCTATTAATACTAATAAGCAAGTTAAGGCTAAGCTCAACAAAGCGATATATAATAAGAATATAACCCTCGGATCTTATCGGGTAATTTTTTAAATATCGAACAATCGAATAGGCTTTAAAATTTTCGAATAACATCGAACTATTAAATACACTCGACTAAAATCTCAATCATACTCGAATAATCTCGAATAACCTGACTGTTTCGTAACACCGAATCACCAATTAAACTCCAAAAATCTCGAGAAATTTTAAAAAGTGATCAAAAGATGAAACCTGAGACAAGCGGATATGAAATCGGGAAGCGAGAATTAGCAAAATAACCCCGTCAAAAACAACTTCATTAGTTGCAAAATTAAGTTGGCATATGCATTTTCCTTATAAAATAGTTTTTCAAAATAAACCTGTAAATTTAATTTTTATTTACCGTTTACTGGTAATCGAAAGATCCAATAAATGAGAAACTATAAATCGAACGAACGCTAATTGATTATAAAAACTACAAGTGAGGGAAATAAGAATTTATTTTCAGTCGCGTTTATGTATTTTCCATACATCGCAAGCTGCAAACGTCAACAGATTACTTTAAGCTCCCTTTTTCAAATCAAATTTAACCTTTTCTAATCAAAACTTGTCTACCCCACATTCAAAACTTCTCCATGCTTTTCCAGAGCTTACCACTTAATTTCCGTCGCACCTGAACACGTTCATAGAACGGCGATCACACCACCATTTGGCCTCTTCGAATTCACCCGAATGCCATTTGGTCTTCGCCACCGTAAAACTGAAGGACGATTAATAGGGGGAAAAGTTTACTTACTTATTCCGATAGTTGCACTGTAAAATAACTTACGATTTTCGTTCAAATATTGAGGATCGCCTCGGGCGTTTGGTTCCAAAACTTGGTTTTTTACAGTACTTGAGGAAAACAAAGTCTAACAAAAAGCCGTTCGGTATTTTACAATATCAAAAATCCAAATTGTTTGTCGGCTGGAATTCTGAATTGTCACATGGGTTGTGTTTAACTCTCCTCAAACCGCGATAAGTTCACTATAGGATATTACGTTATCATGATACTTTGAAATGTTCACACTATCGTTTTAAGGAATTCTATTGTATGCCCAAATTCATAAAAACAAATACCTAATAAATCATGCGCATTTCGTTTGCACAAAAAATTATAAAGTCAATCTTGTTTGTTTCAAAATAATAAACATTTGTTTATTTTAAGTACATATGAGTATTTTTGAAAAAAAAAAAAAAAAAAAAAAAAAAAAAATACTCAAATATTTAAAATAGCACTCTAATTTCCAATGTGTATCGTTAGTTTTCTTATTTGAATAAGAATTAACAGTTCACTACTAATCTATATTGATAAAACCCACCCAAGTATCAATGATGACGTTAGTTTAATTTTTGGGCATAATATTACGATAAAATGTGGCTTGCAAAATTCAAATAGGTTACATAGAAATGGTGTCACTACAATTAAAAAATAAAAATACTGTAAAATAAAAGCCTTTGTCTTCAGAAATTCTGAGTGACATCCAGTGGTGGATTAAAGGTGGATTAAATTCCGGGCCTGAAAAAAGGAAAGTTCGGGCCCTAACCGCAAACTATCGTTTACGCCCCCAAAAACTACTAATATTGACTAATTAATTGCTCTTTGAAACAAATTATCATATTTGTTTACATGTTGACCACCTTGGTTCTATTCTAAAACCGTACACCTGGGTAGCGATTTTGGTCGCAATTTGAGGATTGAGTTGAGAATTACCGGAAGGCAATAGTATTGGTAAGTTGTATTGGTGTCCAAAGAATAGAGAAAAACTCAGAATAAACATTTGAGATATAAAAAAAAAACAATTCAGTGTCATCTCATGCGTACGAAAGGTTGTACATATTTTTATTACCAGTAATTTTCTGCAAAATTTAAAACTAATAAAATTGTTACTTGAATAACGATTTAAAGATAAATAAATATTAATTAAAAAAGGCAAATAAGTCACAAAAATATTTATAAACTATAATTTTATTAATAATTTTAAGTTAGAAAAATTACACGACGTACATACTCCCTTTCCTGTGCTTGGATCAACACTAAAAGTTAAAATCACTAATTTACTTCTTATATTTTTCACATTATCCCTCTTATCCGATGTTAAACAAAGAAACCTTATGCCATGTTATATTAAACAAAAAACTAAAAAATACGTACATTTGACAGTGTCCAATGGGCGTTTTTTTAAGTTTTTTGTTTAACATGATGCAAATAAGAGAGATAAAATGACACGAAAAAGCGGGATATAAAATATAATGTGGAAAAAATAAGAAGTAAATTAGTTATTTTGGCTTAGTGTTAATTCAAGCACAGGAAAGGGTGGATGTACGTCGTGTGATTTTTCATCATTTTAAATTATTAATAAAATTATAGTTTATCAATATTTATCTGACTTATTTTCCATTTTTAGTTAATATTTATTTATCTTTAAATCATTATTTAATTAATAATTTTATTAGTTTTAAATTTTGCAGAAAATTACTGGAAATAAAAATATGTACAACATTCCTTTCGTGCGCATGAGATAACACTGAATTGAATTGTTTTTTTTGATTTTTCAAATGTTTATTCTCACATAACTCAAAAAAAAAAAAAAAAAAAGTTAAAAATATTATGAATGCGGTCGACGAACAATGTAAAAATTAAAAACCATTTATTTATGCTGCTTTTTGTTTTTTATATTGAAGATCACCACGAGCAATTGATTGCGTATATTGTTTTGGATTTTTGGTAACGAAGTAAAATGAATGTCTCGTTTACAACAACAATAGATAGAAAAACATGAATTCCTCATGCTAAAAGGTAGGGAAAAATAACTCAAGGCGAGCGGAAGCAACAAAAAAGTTGAACCGATTTCACCCGCTTAGCTTATTTTTGATACTTACCATCATGAGAAAACACACTAATACAATAAAAATATTTGACGGCACACAATAGCAAAATGAATATTATACGCCGTGTACATATACAAAATTCTCAATCCTCAATCCTCGTTTTGCGACCAAAATCGACGTCCTGATGTTAGATATTCCGCTATAAAATGGGAATAGCAAATATGCTTGCATAATATAACCGCTGTTTGTGTAAAAAAACGGGGTCTCGGTGTTTCGGCTTCATATTCAGCGCTAAACAAATTTTACTTTAAAAATTTACATTTAGGCAGGAATTACATTTCCGAAACGACTTTTCTTTTAGGACACAAAAATTATTTTTTGTAATTTTGAATTCGCTTTATTGATGCTTTTCTATTTTCAATTTTTTTTTGGAAAATACATAGAACCCGAATCCGAGTTTTGATTTGGTCCAGATTCTACGAAATAGCCTCATATTGAATGGATAAAAATTTTCCACTTTAAAGTCATGGCTTAAGACACTGAATTTCTGAATAAAATGCGGAACAAGAATGTTATTTGTAAAATTCTTAATTCAAATAAAAAGAACCAACTTTAAGCAACCAAGTAGAGCACACAACAAACAGACATTGTGCTGTTTTTTTTTGTATTACTGGGCGCTTCAACTTCATCATAATAAAACTTTTTGAAGTCTTGATTATTATTTTCATATAACACACATAAACGTACTATCCAAACTAAATATCCTCTAAAGGGGTTTTCATATTATATGTAATATTTATATATGTACACATGGTACTCATGGTAAATAATTTTCATTTCTCATCAACTTCATTTGTTTTATTGTATGAAACAAAAAAAAAAAGAAAAGTTATAAAAAAACGATAAAACAAAGTTATAACCAACATAATTCGATCGTAACGTGATCGTCAGGAATGTGTTGTTTGAAATCTCGAGTGCTGCTTTTCATTTATTTTTTTTAGGGGCGGTTTCCAGAATTATTTTATGTTCTTTGCCTATATATAGTACATATAAAGTTAAGAAAAACTCAAATTGAACTGACACTCTCTGTGGATTGTCTGTCGAAATGTCAGTGAATGCTTCATATTAGAACATAATTATAACCAACCCCCTTTTATACATTTTTCGCATTTGAATCTTTGTTTTTCTTATAACCATAAGGTAGAATATGTATTTTAAATTGGGTGGCCATTCAGTTATCGTCAAAATACATCCTACAAATATTTTTTAAATCAGTTTAAATATTTTTTATAATATTTATTTTAAAATAAATATGTAAGCGCTTTTGCTTTACTGAAACATATTGTAAAGTATTTAAGATTTTATTTAACTTAAAGAATTTACAATAAATAAAATGAATAAAGTTTTATTGTTTAATATTAATTTGTTTTATTAATAAGTAGCTTCCCCTGTATCAATATTTAAACTCGAGAATCTTTGGAATACAATCATACCGCCCCTTCATGTGAAACTGTGGAAATAAGGGGGGCAATGAGATATGGCCACAATTATTTGTGTATGGCGTTAAAGCACTTTTATATTACATAGTTTAAAAGAGCCATTATGTTTTAATTACTACTGTGCTTTGGAAATTCGGTTACAGAGCACTAAAAATTAGTATTTACAAACTGTAAGAATTTAGGGACTATAGTGAATTCGCCGCTGTATACAAAACAGTAGCCGAATGATTGCAACATATTTCTTGTTCAGGCGTAGAAATTGATATGTATATAATTTTTCACGAATGGGGATCGATGGAACCATGTAAATGCAAGTTCGGCACTTTTTTCAGTTTTTCAATATTACAGTTTTATCCAGTAAATACCCTAGTAGAAAAAACTAAGCAGGTCTCGCATACGTAAACGGATCGAAGCACACATTCATTCTGTGTAAATAGATTTTCGACAAAGTGTTGAGTATCACGAATGCAAACATTTGTATATAACCAAAAACATCTATAATTCCAAGACGAATTATTGTTTGTTATTGTTTATAATGACTACTGAAGGTAGTATTGGTAACTAAATGACGATGGCAACGTCGCATATTACTTTACATTTTTTTCATACCAACACATATTTACTTTTTATTTGTAAAACTCTTGACACAAATATTGCAATAGTTCAAATTCATTTTCGAATTTAATAAAGAAATAATTAAGATAATTTAAATTTAAAAGGTGTCTTGATGTTGAAAATCGAATTGTGGCTTCATCTTTTTATATTTAACTTTAGTTAAGCATTGAAATATGTAGGCTATTATGTTCTTTTATTGTTCTTTTAAAGTGGATGCTTTCGGATTTCACCTGGAATCAAAATCAAACACGTCTGTTCACGTTCATAACTCCTTTATTTCTTGTCATTTCATCCTATCGACCATTTTCTATTTCATTTATTGAGTAACCCTAAGTACCATACTTTGGTATATGTGACATAACATCATAACATCTTAATACATGACATCTCCCTTCTTAAGCTATAAAATTTACATTTCAAATGAACTTACTTATTTTGCTTAAATCTAATATTATTTATTTATTTTTATTTTTATTTTTTTTTTATTATAAATTCTCATTCTCAAACATTTTTACCTTCTTACTTAATATTATTCAATCGCATTGGCGGTCTGCGAACCCTCTGAGGCCTTTGATATTCCACTGAAACGGGCTCTTCCAAATTTTCTCTAACATTCGAATCATTACTTTCATTATTATTATTATGACTATCATCAAACTCAAATCCAAAAGATTCGCAATCAACCAGCACATCAGAATCATTGTACAATTTTTTCTTTAACGCTGATTTCTTTAATTGATTTACGTGAGCACATTTCACAAGATCACCAACCAAAATTCTGTGTATAACCTTGCTCACTTGACAAATTACTTTTGCTTTTATCCATTTTGCAAGACTTCTCTTATCAGTTGCTAAATAGAGTACCTGATCTCCCTTTTCAAACTTTTCAATCCCCTTAACACCGTATTCCTTGTTCTCATGCTCATTAGAAAATTTAACATTCTTTTTTCTTGATTCTAGTTCATTTTGTTTACTGGTATCTTTTTTATCAAAACCTTTTGTATTACCACTTTCATCTTCAAATCTATTTGTATTTTGTTTCCGTAGTTTAATAAGATCTAACAAGGTTCTTGGCTTATAACTAAATATTTTTTCTGTTGGAACAAAATGCTCGTCTGTGCAGGGTAAATTGTTGTAGTAGTTTTTTAAAAACTTGTCAACCGATTTTTTTACATCAATACTATTTTGCGACCTTTCACTATCAAAAACATATTTATTCAGAACTGACTTTGTAGTTTGTACCGCTTTTTCAACACGGCCATTACTAGCAGACTGATAGGGTGGACTGTGTGTTAATTTAATATCGTTCTTACTACAATACTCCTTAAAACGTTCACTTTCAAATGGAGGGCCATTGTCCGAAACTAACTCCTCCGGCAAACCAAACACTCTAAAAATAGATTCTAGCTTCCCTATTACTTTATGTACATTGGTTCCATTCATAAGAATAACCTCCAACCATCTACTATAAGCATCTAAGACTATAAGAAACTCTTGCCCTTGAAAATAGAAGAAGTCAACATGAATTCTTTGAAACGGATACTTAAATATGGGCCAGTTTGAATAAACTTTATTTCGTTTATCACAGCTTGTTAGCTGACACGATTCACATTGTCCTACAAATTTTGCTATATCACCATCTATTCCTTCCCAATAAAAATATTGTCTAGCTAACACCTTCATCCTAACAATCACTGTGTGATTGCAATGCATTAGTTTCAACACGTTCTGCTGAATACTATTTGGAATCACTATACGTTCACCATATAGAATGCAACCCTTTTCAACCGATAAAGCTACATTTTTCAAATAATAATTTTTGTACACTGAGGGAACATTACTTTGGTTCCAACCATTCACAATATAATCACGTAGCTCACTCAAATATAAGTCATCATCTGTTTTACGTTTCACTAATTCAATATCAATTTTGGTAACATCACCGTTTTCTATGTGATCAATTACGCAAATCATTTGTTCTGACTGATCCTCTTCAGAAAGTTTGTTATTTATTGGTAGTCTGCTAAGACAGTCAGCATTCCCGTTTTCACTTCCCTTCCTATACTTCAATACGTAATCAAAAATTACAAGTCGGTTTATGTATCTTTGTAATCGAGACGCTATTACTGATGGTTGCCCTTTTGCTTGGCAAAAAATACCCTCTAAAGGTTTATGACCATATATATACTTATACAATTTCTCCATAGAGAGAACTACCGCTAATGCTTCCCTATGTAATATTGGATAATTCTTTTCTGCTCTAGTCAAAGTTCTTGAAACAAAAACTACCGGTTTCTCAACGTTATCTATCACATGACATAATATGCCACTTAGACCTGCATCACTTGCATCACAAACTATCCTAATTTCTTTCTTCGGATCATAAAATTCCAAAATTTGACTATTTAATATATCATGTTTGCACTGCTCAAATACACCCTGGCATTTGTTATCCCAATCCCATTTTGCATTCTTCTGTAGTAAACTATAAAAAACACTACACCTTTGATTTAGCATCGGTAAAAACTTCGAGTAGTAGTTTACTAAACCAATGAACGACTTTAGTTCTGTTACACTACTCGGCGAAGGTGCTTCAACAATTGCCTTGACTTTATCACTACAAGGTCCTACACCTGATGCAGATAACTCATGTCCTAAATAAGTTAACTTATCTTCAACAAATTTACATTTTCCATAGTTAACTTTCACGCCATAATTACGCAACTTCTGCAAAACCAACACTAATTTATCAGGCAACCTTTCGAATGTCACATCACCAATCAAAATATCATCAATATAACAATACGTATTAGGAATGTTATTTAAAATTTGATCCATAATGGATTGGAAAATTGACGATGCTGGTCTCAAAGCATAAGGCATTCTTTTATACGTATATAACCCACGATGTGTATTAATTGTTAATAATTGTTGAGCTTCATTACTCAATTTCAATTGTGTATGCGCACCCTTTAAATCAAGCGACACAAAAAATTTACAACTCTCTAAACTCGCAAGTACCTCATCAATAACAGGTAAAGGATAATACTGCGGTTTTACTAATTTATTAATTGTCACTGAACAATCCAAACATATCCTAATCTGACCATTTTGTTTCGGCACTATAACTATCGGCAAAGCCCATTGCGATACAGTAACTGGTTCAATAATACCATCACTCTGCAACTGCTCTAATTCCTTTTCGACTTTCCCTCTTAAACTGAATGGTAACGTATATGCTCTATGGAAAATTGGCTTTGAATTCTCCAGTAATCGTATGTTAACTACAAAATCTTTAATTGGTGTTCTCAAATCACCATCAAATACCACCTTAAAATTGTTTTAAGTTCCAAAAGAACCTTATTCCGAAATTCTCGACAACCATCTATCTTTTTAATCCTAAACCAATCACGCCAATCAGCATAGAATATATCGAGCCAATCCCGACCACATAAAGGGAACATTTTTTAATGGCATCCCCTGTTACAACTGATAATGGAATTTCAACTTTTTCCAACTTAATTTGAGCAAAATTTCTTTGATACTAATCCCTTGTGCAAAGGCTAATGCAAGCTCCAGTGTCTATCTCCATCTTAACTAATTTATTTTCTATAATAATATCTATAAATCCCACGTTTGTATATTTCATATTTACTTGTGCACAGTTAACAGAATTTAATTTAATGTAACCTAAACTATCGCACTGCTTAGTTTTCTTTAACTGTACATTTTCACTAGTGACCAAATCATCAATTTTACTATTATTAATTATTGATGCTACTTCACGATCATCTTTAGTAATATTATTAAAACTAGCTTTATCAGTTTCATGCAATGACAATTATGCAAAGTCAAAATTTTCGAGTTCGATTTCACCGACATTTTGATTTTCGCTCACTGGTTTAACTCCATCTCCCTTTGGATAGTTCTCATTACGTGCACTATTACAACTTTTACTACTATTAAAATTATTATACATATATATGTGACCAAATTCCTGGTAAGCATAGCATTTGAAATTCCTTTTATTGCTTCGCGATCGTTTCCTATTGCTATCCTGTTGTTTTGACTCATAAAAATAATTCTGACTACCGCCACCTGACGAATTGTGTGAGTGACTGGACGTTTGTCTTCCCACATCTCGATCATTATCCCGATTTTCATGGTATTCTTTATTTACATCTTGTTCCTCCCATGACATTTTCATGTTCAATTCCACATCTTTTGAAATTATTTCCGCAGCTACACACTTTTGCAACATATCGTCGAACGTTTTCGACCCCTCTAGTGACATAAGCTCCGCTTTAAGCCGCTTATTCATTATCCTCATAATCAATTGGTTCCTAAACGCCTTATCCTTATGTGCCCCGAACTGGCATTCTTCCGCCAGCATTATTAATTCCATGGCAAAATCATGTATTGTTTCGCCTCTTTGTTGTATTATTTATTGTATTATTATTTTGTTGAATTTTACTGCATTTACACAACTGGACACCTTTTTCGTAAACAGTTCCTTACACTTCTTTATTATTTCCTCATAGTTAAATTGCTTCGGCTTTTTTGGCTTACATGCCCTCGATAATTTCGCACTTGCATCCGAACCCATTAAATTGCACAATAATAGCACCTTGAATTTGTCATCATCTACACTATTTAATTCTAAATAGTTTTCTAGCCGCTCTATATACTCTAAAAAGTTTTCCCCTGGTATAAATGGTTAGATGTGTCCAACCAAATGTTTTGCTGCCATCATTTATTTTTTTATAATTTTCACTTAACCTTGTTTCTACCACGCGTTTTTTTTTTATAATCTGTATAACTATCCATCCATAAATATTTTTCGGCACGTTCTCTCTATCTTTTATTTTTAAATCCTCGTCGCCAATTATGTTCTTTTATTGTTCTTTTAAAGTGGATGTTTTCGGATTTCACTTGGAATCAAAATCAAACACGTCTGTTCACGTTCATAATTCCTTCCCTCCGGGCGCAAAAATGTATACATCAAAAGTATTTCGTTTACGAACAGTTTACGAAAGGTTCTTATTACAACACACTACTGTATTTACATTCTCCATACACAGTGCTGTCAATTATATTTTGCGGCTTTGTTTTATTTTCAATTTTTTTTGTACAAATTAAATTAAAATTGTCGTATTGTGAAAATTTAAAAACGTCTGATAATTATTGTTAGTTTTTCGTGGCATTCAAGAGCAGCACTATATCCATAATATCATATAAAAATCATTATAATGAATATTTTAAAAGGTATTTAAGTAATACTCGAAGTACTTCATCTATGATTGAAACATTTTATTTCATTTCAGAAAAAGATTAATTAACAAATTTGGCACGTTGTGTCTTGTGTTGCGGCTTATTTGAAGAAAAATACTAATAAAAGATAAGATTGATTTAAAAAAATTGTTTTATTATAATTAAATGGGGCAATTCGCACTAAACCATTCGTCAATGTTACGCTTAAGCAGTTCGTAAACATTACGTTTAAGCGCACATATTATGAACACTTTTATACATGCTAATACATACACAAGTCTTCGCAAATTTGTTTCACTTCTCATGTGACAAAAGTACACATTACGTACTATATTCGTACTGTTTTAGTATAACGTTTACGAACACCTTAGTATAGCAAAGTCTTCGTAAACCGTACGTTTATGATACACCTGGTTTGGAGGGTACTTACTTAAATTAAAATTAATAGTTAAAATGGCATAAATATTTTATTAATATTTTCCAATTTTTAATATATTCCAGAAGACACGGAAATTTATAATAATTAATGTATTAATACTTAATATGTTTAAGTTTATAGATATACCTCATGGCAAACTAAAAAAAAAGAATTTGAATAAACATAAGGGATGAATTGATTTGGGATGCATTGTGCGGGATGAATCAGCCGGTTACCAAAAATTTGTATATAACATTTAAGTTTAAATGTATCTGTGAAGAATGTGTACATACAGAAAAATTAAATTGGTTCTGATGAGTCAACTAATGAGTTCGGTTTAAACTTTTCATTTGGTAATTGATGATTGGAAATAGAGAGAAAGCACTTACCTATCGGAATAAAATAAAGCTGTAATACCATACAAAAATTAGCATCAGCGCTCGCAGAACGACTAAAATATGGTATAGTGGAAATTTTTTGAAGTTGTAATGCCGACAAATATTTTGTCTAAAATCACGGTTCCAATCGTCAATTGACGTAAAAAAATGTTTTTGAATTAAGTTTTGTTCTATTATTTTGAGTGATTATGAAAAATAATTTTAAAAGTTTTACTATGCGTCGTTCTTTCGGCATTCGTATACAATAATGGCGGTTTAGGATTATTCTGTATTTAATTTGAAAATTCTTATAAATTTTGAGAGATAATTATTGAATTTTTGATTAATAAATGTTAATTTTAAACATTTTAATTTTTACGTTTATCAGCAGTCGGACAAAATAAATTAAAGCAGAATCTTAAATATCACAAAATTTCTTTATTTAAGTTATTCTTAAAAATAATTCAAATACGTTTATAATTCAGTATCGCAATAAAAAATAAAATAGACACTAATAGATAGAATTCCATTTTTTTTAATTTTTAATTTATATGATTTTAATATGTTCCGAAGATTGTATGTTGAATTAACTAACATTCAACAAAAAATTAATAAAGTAAAATTAGCGTACACAGAAATAGAGCTGTGTGAATGTCGTGAAGAAGAATAAAATTGTAAGAGAATTTATCTGTATTAGTATGATTCGCTAGTACATAACGTACAGCACATTCTGTATATATGGAATGTAAATTGTGTTATAATCAGTCCAGTCGCCGCGGCGTGATGAGAAGATTGATTTTTTCATAATCATAAGCTCATCAATTCGAAACTGGATTGAATTCTCTTACAATCTTCGGAACATATTAAAATCATATAAATTACAAATTTGTAAATACATTTAAAATCATGTGTTTGTTTACTAAATCTGATTTGTCACTACTTCTAATTCCTGCAGTTTGTGCCTTCGTACAATGGCCGATAATTGTTTGGTGTCGACATCAATTTGGTTTATCTTTTATTAAAATCTACCTTAAAATCAAAATAAATATTCACCTTTTGCTAAGCAAATTCAGAAGAAAATGTATATAATCACTTCTGACTCACCCGTCGTCCACTATAATACTAAACTACTATCACAGCAATTATTATTTATAAAACTGAGAAAAACGAATTAATTTCTTTTAATTAGAATGCAACTAATATATCTACGTGAAAACCTTTGATCATTGCATTTTGGCGCAAAATGCTTATAAAATTAGAGTTACTAGGGAAGGCAAGTGTTATTATGTCACGTAAACGCCTCTTTAATATGATGAGTGATGAACTGAGGAGTACCGGAGTAATATTGAAAAATTCAAAAAACTCGACCTGTATACGAGTCCATTATCCACTAATCCCGATGTTGTGAACAATACAGGCGCGAGTCTTAGTGGAAATGTGAAAGTCATTACTGAGGGGTCAGATATCGATAAAAGTGAAATTGTTGAGAGTTATAGCAGGCAAAATAATGAGGAGAGCAATACTGAACTAAGTGATAGCGAACAACCAAGCTTTTGTGAGAATATTGCAAACTGAGACGAAATAAAGTTCCACATGCTCATGTATATGATCTTCTTAAATCATTGTCCGATTCTGGTATTAAAAATTTATCAAAACGCTCTAAAACTCTTTTGAAAACACCAGCC
Organism: Tipula vernalis; assembly: GCA_958295665.1. Lineage (NCBI taxonomy): Eukaryota > Metazoa > Arthropoda > Insecta > Diptera > Tipulidae > Tipula > Tipula vernalis. Next base: position 294,613,178 of record OY282559.1, on the reverse strand, counting down.
CATTAATATTACCAATATAAGTCCAGGAGAATATTAACATTTTGGTATAAAAAATTATCTTAGAAATCAAAAATTTCAAAACTTGAATGAAACTAAAGTAATAATTTTGGATATAGGCATTGATGGAATGTCATTATTTAAAAGCTCGAAACGAGTCTTGTGGCCTATTTTAGGTTCATTTCTATTTTAGGTTCATTCCGCCTTTTCTAATTGGCTGGTACTCAGGTAAAGAGAAGCCATATATGGTTAATAAATATTTAGAAAATTTTTCGAATGAAATAAATCATCTTATGAAAAACGCCATAGAAGTTAGTGAAAACAGGATAAAAAAAATACTCAAAATACGCGCCTTTACATGTGATACACCAGCCCGAGCGTTTGTTATCGAATCACAGTACCATACAGGAAAAAATAGTTGTCCGAAATGCACGCAAATTGGAATATTCCGTAATAGTAAAATTATGTTCCAAACAGAAATAATGGAACGGTGAACAGACGATAGTTTTAGTAAAAGAACTAATTTGGAATCAATAGGAATTGGTATGGTTTCACAATTTCCCATTGATCCAATGCATCTACCCTGCATTATACTCGTATATGTCTGGAAAGCAACAGAATTTCGCCACTTTTTATTATATTTAGGTATCGTGATACTAAAAAACAATGTGGATGACGATATATGGTATATTATCATTATTTATTATTTTTCTGTGCAATACGACTGCTCTCTTGTAAACAAAGTTATATTGTGAACTTAAACTCATCTCGGGAATTGCTAAAAGACTTCGTAAAATATTTCTCTTTATTATATGGAGAAGATAGTGTCATGTTTAATGTGCATGGATTACTTCATATCGCAGATAAAAAACAACACCAAAATTTTTGCGCTATACGATCCACCTCACTTGATCAAGTCGGTTAGAAATAATTTACTAAGTGGAGACTTAAAAACTCCTGATGGAATTACCAGTTGGGCTATTTTAAGAGAACTATATGAGTATGAACAAAATTGTAGCACAAAATTATGCTCCAAATTGACATCTCGTCATATTTATCCTAACGCTGTCGAAAAAATGAGGGTAAAACTAACAACGCAAGCATTAAGTCGCACAGTAGCCGCCGGCATAAAAACCATGCATGAGTTCGGCACATTCTCGAATAATTGCAGCAAGTTTGCTCTCTTCAACGGTAAATTTTATACAGAAATCGATAGATTATTCAATAATTTGAATAGCAGAAACCTTTTCCATCGAAATCCTCAAAAATGCGGATTACAATTAAATAGTCCTATTTACACTAATTTGGAAATGATGCTGGAATATTTCCAAAACATCAAGGGGGTTATTTAGAGGGTTATTATTAATGTTACTGAATAACCCCGTGAATCGAGATTATGATCAAAATTTGAAACGAAAGCGTTTTATCTTCGCCGTGAATAATTTCGCCTAATAATGCTTGAGATCCGGCTCTACGGATCATAAATAATTGCGTCACTTAATCAATTGAGGTAATATACTTACAATTTACTATGAATGTTTGGTTCGTTTGTAAATTTTGTACTTCTCAAAAACACGCGGTGTGTTAACCTCAATTCCAACTAAGTAGCCAAATGGTTCTCGTGTCCGTGTTAATTTCCAAGTTTCAACAGATTTCGGTGGTTGGTTTAATCGTGTCCAGGTATAGTGTGCGTAGTAAAAATATTCGTGGCGGTATGCGGATGTCCAGGTATGCTCAGGTAAGTAAAAATCACGTTTCTTTGAATATTAAATTTTATTCGCTTTTCTTTTTTTTTGTTTTTTGATGTTTTCAGGTTGACTACAATTTACACAAGTGAAGAGGTTTTTCTTTTTTTATTTACAAATTTGCTCAACTACCATGACTATCATGACATCTGGTTTTAAACATTTTAAACATAATATTAGTACTACATTTGTTTGAGTTTATCGCAATAATCTAGTACCTACTTTTGGTGTCTATTTTCGATCTGTCAAAAATTTCACAGTATGTAAATAAACAATTTCTTGATCGGAAAAACTCTTAAAGGTAATATTATACAAATCGAATTATTAATAAATTTATACATATTAGTAATTACTTAATTAAACAACTTTGAACATATTTCAGCTAAAAAACTTAACAATTGTGGATTTGATGTGCCCCGGTGGATCAGCTGTTCAGATAAGTGCAATTTGCTTTGCTGTTGATTTTAATGATTCTTTGTGTCTTCTCTTTTCTTTATTTTAGGCTTCGTCGCTGAACAGTTACAACAATTAATTCAAAATTCGAATGTTGAATATATTTTGACATCTCGAGTAAATCAAGATCCGATTGAAAGCTTTTCTTGTTTAATTAGACAACACGGTGGCAACAGTAACAATCCTTCCATTTATGATTTTAACCATCTTGCCGCTAAAATTATAACAATGAAATTTTTGGAGAATTCTTATAAATTTAACTCGCAATTTGGATCTCTTCATCCACCAACTGAATTATTTTTTAAAATTGCAAAACTTTACATAAATATTTTTTCAAACCTTTTTAAAACAAAAGCACACTTTACAAATATTAAGAGACTTATATCAGAGGCTTCTAGAGTATAGAGTCGTAATTATTTCACTGATTTCAGTAAGAATTCATAGTAAAAATGGTGTTTTTTATCTTCAAGTTTTTCAATGAAAAATGCTAAAATATTTTAAAATGTTTAAATAAAAATTTTCTACATACCTTTAACAACAATATACAAGAAGGCTATATTGATATTAATAAATATTAATTGCAGAAATAATAAAATTCAATTATTTCTAAAATATATTTTTTCGAACTTTCATTTTGAAAAATACATCAAAGTTGGCTCTGACAAATTAAAATAATACTTGCTAAATTTATCTTTAGTTTTACTAGTGTACGTAAGAAGTCTAAAATGGTTACAGAAAAACACGAAAAAAAATTATTTAATCGCAAAATTATCACACGTTCCTATATTTTGTGAATTTGTTTTGCTTTTCCTACAATTTTTGAACTTGAAATTTCCCCAGGTGGTAATTTTTGGTACGATTTTTCCAAATTTTTACGGCCATCACTGCCATCTATGTAATGTATATTGACATAATGACCAAACGAATCGTAGTAAGCTTTTATTTCAATAAGACCAGAGTGCTGTTGTTATGAATATTTTTTTATATTGTTACGTTTTTGCCTTGTCAATTTAGGTTCGTATCACTGGATTGTGAATAATACAAAATCAATTTAATTTATCACCAACGAATTTATTTATTTCGCACAAAAATTATTACAACACAGTTTATTAATAAAAATTCACAAAATCACTTTATATAAATTATTCTCAAATTTTTACTGTACACTTATAATTTTTATTTCCACTAAAATACTTTTTAATTCACTTTTTTAATTCCTTTTTAATCTTTACTCTATCGCTTACCAAATATTACTAATCCAATTCGACTTCGTTCGCCTTTTTATATACACCAACCAAACTTCTAGAAACCTCATGATTTTTCTAGTTAGAATAGTGTAGAACAATTTTATCAAGGAAAATTCTATTTTAGTACAGTTTAACATTGAGCTATTAATTTTAACTTATTCTATTACAAACTAGGTGTCACCGTCACAATATTTTGGTTTAAATAAATCAATTATTACAAGAAAATGAAAACGATTTATTTAAACGTTGCTCATATACGTTGAAATTCAAACATTTATGAAAGTATTTCAGGAAGCATAATTAAGAATTTGTAACGTTTTCATTTAAAAATTTGTCTTAGGAAAAAAAGTGATTTCCCATATGTTTTGTGTGTTTTACTACGAAAAGTTTCGTGTTTTCCTCGTTTCTAATTCCCTTATAAAAGCTCAGATTTTTTGATTATGGCTCTATAAAATACAGGGTGCTCTGCTTATGCCCCTTTGATTTGTGGTCATTTTGCAAATGTTGATCGCAATGTATTTTTGTTTTATAGAACTTTAACAAAATATGTTTTTATTTTGGATTGAATTAATTATATGGCATTAGATATTATTTAAGACAATATACGTTCTTAAAATTACAAAACTCTTTATTTTATTGTAATACCGATTGACTTTAATCGAACTTATAGATAGGTTTTTGATTGTTTTATTGATTTATTTAATTTTTTATTTTGTTTCTAGAAAAAAAAAAAAACAAAATGATTAATCAAAATTAACTCGGGATGGGAAATTATATAAAACAGAAAGTAGTTATGTATTTGTATTGTATATACAGGCATAGTTGATTTATATGCAAAAATGAAGCAAGCAAAAATATACGGTATTGTAATTTGTAACGAATATACATACATAATACAACATAAGCATAATTATCGATAATACAAAATTTTAATAACCAAACCAACCGAATGAAATGGTTTATTAGGAAAAATGACCCGTATAATTTTGAATGAAGCGAAGTCAAATGCTTATCATCTTATAATATTTAAGACAAACCAAACCAAAAAAAAAAACAAAGAAAATATAAGTATTTCTTTCTTAAATCAGCAGGATTAAATACTGTACGTTTTTTTTTTTTTTTTTTTTTTTGTAGTCTTAAAGCCAACCACATTTTGATTTATTGTATTAAATTACCATCACCAATTTTATTATTTTAGTGTGTATTATAATACTCGTAATAGTGTTGTTGCTGTTGTTATTCTTATTATGGGGTACTCTATAAAGGTATTTATATAGTTTGAAGTGTATATACAAATTTTTAACGATTTTTTCTTCTTCTTCTTCTTATTTTATTTAGTTTTGAATAATGTCTTTATTATCTTAAGCTTTTATTATTATTATATACTTTTAAGTGATTTTTCTTAAGTATAATAAATTAATATTTTATTTATAGAAAGATGTTTTTGTTTATAGGTATTTGGTTTTTTTTTTATTTTAACCTAAATATTAAGATATAACCAACCATAAAGATTTAATACATTTACATTATTAATATTGTGCGCTTGTTAATTATGGTTGTTGGGGTTAGGAGAAAGGTTGAGTTGCAAAAAGGAAAACTGTATTCAAATGAATTTATTAATGAAAACCACATATTCTGGTGGTATTTACATTGTGGACGTGGTCTATTCTCTGTTGTTTAGCTAACCTAACCCAGCTAAACTACAGTACCTGGCAATTGAATTAGCGCAGTGTTGCCAGGTCAGAATTTTAGTTTTCCCTAAAAATTAGAAAAAGAATCCCTACTTTTCCCTACTGTTTATATTATTTTTGTGTTGCTTTAAAATTCATCTAAAATATCTTTACTCGATGTAAAACTTAGCTTAAAACCCATTTAAAATTTGTATTTATATCCAAATTCACTGTAAACAAATTGTACATTTACTTTAATTTTTTGTTATTGTATTAATGTCAAACCAAAGAGTGTAAAGGTTATTCTAGGTAGCAAACTTTAACTTCTCTCATCTCACTGAAAATGTCATAATTACATTGTTAAAAGATTTTTTTATGTGACATTATTGCACAACACACATTAAAAAAACATTCAGTTAACTACGAGAAGCGATTGGAATTGCACTCAATAACACAAGTCGAGGTCAATAGAAAAAAATACAGTCCGTTACAGCAGATTAAATCCACAAAATAAAAAAATGGGAATTCCCGAATTCATCTATTTTAGATTCTATCACTATTGTTTTTCTATACTGAAAGGTAGATGATTTCATCTCTAATCAAATGACTAAAAATTTGTTTTCTAGTTGGCTTTGGAAATGTTTTTTTTTTTTTTTTTCATTTAAACACGGTAAAAAATTCAGTTCATTTTCCTTTCTTTTGTTTAGTTTTATTAAAATAAAAAAATATTAAATAAAAATTAAATTAGTGTTGTAAATTGTTTTTTAAAAAAATGGGGAAAAACAAAAGCCTAAACGATGTTGAAAAGGAAAAAAATTGATGCTTACCACGATCAAAGACATTCGAGCCAATTCATAGCCGAAAAACCAGGTCAAAGTCACACTGTTGTGCTAAATTATTTAAGAAATCCTGAAAACTATGGAAAAAATATGAAAGGCTGTTCTGTTTCGAAATTAAAACCGGTAGATAAGCGTAAAATAACTCGTATTGCCTCCAATTCTGCTCTATCTGCTCGCAGAATCAAGGAGAAAGCCGGTGTTATGTCTGTGTACAAACCGTTCGTCGCGCCATACAGAAAGCTAAACATTTTAAACGGATGAAAATTAAGAAAAAGCCACCATTAAATAAAGCTCGAAAAAAAATCAGCATCAATTTGGGAAAGGGCATATGACATGGAATAACCAGTGGTATAAAGTCGTGTTTTCGGATGAGAAAAAATTCAATTTAGACGGGCCCGATGGTTATAACTATTATTTCCATGACCTACGCAAAGAAGAGCTAGTTCTCAATCGACATCATAGCAGGGGAGGAGGGGTTATGGTCTGGGGAGGTATTTCATACTACGGTGGGATTGAGTTAGCTTTTCAAAGTCAAAGCTAAGTCGTATCTGTGTCTATTTTGGATTCAACATTTCCAAAGTTCCAACAGCTGTTCGGACCACTGAAATGGACTTATCAGCAAGATAACGCTCCTATACATACGGTAAGGGTTGTAAAAGGCTGGATTTCCAAGAAAAACGTCGATTTACTTAAATGTCCCCCGTACTCTCGTGGTTTATTCAAATTCTGGCGTGGATTTATTCACATGTAACAATAAAAAAAATGCATTTTTTTGGTGTTTCCCAACAAAATAACAAAATGTACGACTTTAAAACTGAAAAAAAAAAAAATGTTCAGCCTTTTATTTTAGTGATAATGTTCTTTAAATTTTATTAAAAACCCAAATAACACGGGGGTTAAAATTAAATCATACAAGGGTATTTCCTACATTGTTTTCATTGGATTTAATCAACTGTAACGGACTGAAACGAAGCTGCGTCAAGGAATTTAGTATCAAAGGAAGTTGAGGCATAAGTTATCGCTGCAGTCGGGCATATTGCGGAACACAAATTAGATGTCACGATCGATAGATCTCTCAATAGAATACAAGAATTGCGATTGCCGCACATAAACATATCAAAATTCGGTGTAAGCTATCGAGACTTTCCCTCATTTAGAGATCTGTTCGAAGCGTCAGTGCATAACAACGATAACATATGTAACTTACTGATGCAAACTATGCACTTGCGTGGAACAAAATTGTCGAGCGCTATGATAAAAAACGCCATATCGTTGCCGAATTAATACAATCGTGTCTACAGCAAACAGCCACCTCAGGTAACGACGGATCATTAAGGCGGTTATGTGATAAGACAGACGAGGTGCTAAGAGGACTCAAGGCGTTGGGCAGAGGGGGCGGAATCTCGCGACCCGTCGATAATTGAATTGCTATTACCAAAGTTACCCAGCTCAGCAGACAAGGTTTTTCTGACGGTGGAAGAATTTTTGAAATTCTTAAACGGACAAAGCGACGCCATTGAAACGTGTCAAGCCGAAGCCAATATATCTACAAATTTCCAGCCGAGCAACTATCGACAGCATGCTAGATGTAACAACTTGGTGAGTACGAACAATTGTTTACGATGTGATGGTGATCATTCAATATACCAATGAAGCAAATTCCGAAATCTTAGCCGTGATTTGAAATTCCAATTCTTGAAGAGTAAAGGGGCGTGTTTCAATTGCTTGAGTCGGTCTCATATATGAAAAATACGTGTAGATCATGAAAGCAACATGTAAAATATGCGGCTAACAACACTATACGTTACTGCATGACGAAGACTACCACAAGTCCAATCACTCAAACAACAATTTTAATTTAACTGAAGGTGGACCGAAAGATGGACACAAGGTAAATGCAAGAGTGTTGCCCCAAACAACAAATGCTTAACGCTTTGATAATGAACTTACCCATAGGAACATTTTAGGAGTCATCTGGAAACCGAAGTATGATTCATTCTCATTTAATGTCTCTATCAAGGAGCATGGTGTCTTAACCAAACGTGCCTTTATTTCGCAATCAGCGCAAATTTTTGATCTATTTGGATTTTTGTCACTTGTAACAATAATGGGCAAGATTTTGTTTCAAAGGCTTTGGTCGATGCGAGTGGATTGGGATGACGAAGTTACATATGCATAAGCAGACATATATCTATCGGTACGCCACAATATCAAGGATATACAACTTCATGGGTTCTCAGATGCCAGCGAGAACGCGTATGCGGCGGTGATTTATACAAGAGTTCTGAAGGAGACCAATGTTGCTCCATTGAACCAGGTAACCCTCCCACGACTGGAGTTGTGTGGTGCGTTGTTATTAAGTCAGCTCATGAGTCAAGTAATTGAATCATTCGAAAGTAAAAATGTTAATGTATTTGCCTGGACTGATTCTACGATAGTGTTGGCGTGGCTATCAGACATTCCTAGGAGATGGAAATCATATATCGCTAACCGCACCTCATCTATACTTGAAGTCATCCCATCATTTGGTGACAATCCAGCAGATCATGCAACTCGAGGTCTATATCTCGAAGAATTACTAAGAACGTGGCTTCTGCAAGATGATTCACACTGGCCTAATGGAACAGTAGATGCAAAGACAATCACAGAAGCTGAAGCTGTCTTTCGCATTGACTACCGATGAGGATCACGTACTGACACTCATTATATCAAAGATATCTTCATGGAACAAGTTGCTACGAATCATTTCATATTTAAGAAGATCGCTGCCAAAGAACCGATTTAAGGGTGCCATCACAGCTGCTGAATTAAACCAGCCCAAAATTATCGTCGTTAGGTACATACAATACACCTCCCTTGAGACCGAACTTGAAGTACTAAAACACCAACGCGCTATTTCGAGTAAATCGAAGATTATTTTACTGTTGCCGATAGTCGATGACAACAATTCCAACCAACTGATGGGAACGCTTCCTAAAGTTCGCGTGACTGCAGCAAAACCATTTTCCAAGGTTGCAGTCGACTATGCCGGACCAATTAACTTATTAACTATTCTTTAAGAGATTCACGGGTTGGGTCGATGAGGTTTACATACTTATATAAGGTCAGATAACGGCAGCAATTTCATCGGGGCCGCACTCCGCACAGAAGTTGAAGGAAATTTATCAATTGATAAATTCGACGAAACACAACGAAACCGTCTCAGATTACTTAGCTACAAACAGAGTTCATTGGGAGTTTAGCTCACCGACGGCACCGCACTTCAATGGGCTCGTAGAAGCGGCAGTGAAAATGCAGGAGACTCATCTAACCTTCGAGGAGATGTTCACATTGTTATGTCAAATCGAAGGGATTTTGAACTCACGCCCGTTATGTGTTAGTGGTGATGATACCGATAATTATGTAATTACTCCAGGCCACTTCTTAACCATGGGCGAGCTAAACGCGCTACCAGAACCGAGTCTAGACGATACATCAATGCCGACAGCAAAACGTTGGAAACAAGTTCAATACAAAGTGAATGGTTTCTGGAAAAGAAGGAAATTTTAATTATAATTACTTGTGGAATATCTTCCTGGAGACCAGAAACAAACGATCTTGCTCCTACCATCATATTAGCACCGTCGCTACAAAACCCGATTATATTTGTGAAAGGAATACCTACAAAATCAAATATTTCAAATGTAAATCGGCATACAGCAAAATTGTTACATAAATAACGAAATTATTTACTCAACTTTGAAAATGTTGGTGCAGCTGCTGTGTATCGCACCAATGTGCACATAGAATTTTTCGTCCCTATATCCGTACTTTCGTCGATCATTACAGAAAACTGTGTCTTTTTTAATATTTCGACGCATTTAGTACGTTGTACGTCCCAACCTCGCCTTTTTTAGTAATGTCGGAGTGCGGCCCGGTTTCTTTTAGCAAAGGTAACAGATGATCAGTAACGTGAATTGCGACATTGTGTTCTGCAAAAAACAAGCTGAGTCTAATCTCAAAATTATCTACAGCTCTGTCATTCGATCTATGTTTTGCCTTAAAAAAGGTTTTCAAACCGGGTGCATTTTTAATCTTCTCGACATTAATCTTGTGTTTTTTCGTATTAGAATGTTTTTGTAAGTCTGATTTACCACAGTTTAGATCTCGGTTGCAAGCTATACATATGCACCTATAGTCGTCGTCTGGGAACTTCTCGAGCCAATCTTTAAATTGTTCAACATTAAGCCAATCATTGTTAAATTTTTGTTTTTGCCATTTTGATTTGATGAACGAGTATTTTTTTGTCGGCCCTCCTGGGAATCGTAAGATGATGATGATGAATCCATATTCCTCCGTTTAATGTGTAAAATAAAAATAATAAAAGTTCACGATGGCACATTTAGGCATATATAATACGCACAGTTATGAAAGGAGTTCTGTTCCACAAAATACAACACATTAGAAAAGGTTTGATAAAGTTTGACAGAACAAAACCCTGAAAACAGAAACAGATTGAGAAATACCAATAAGCAGACTGAAAGGAAATTGATATAAAAGAGCGAACGGATTTTGGAATTTTTTATAATAAATATGATTTATTCAAATTTCTTGTAAAAAATATTGGTTTAGTAAAAAATCCCTACATTTAAGGTGTTGTTACATTTTTGCGTTGTCAATCAAGGTTCGTATCACTGGATTGTGAATAAAACAAAATCAATTCAATTTATCGGCAACGAATTTATTTATTTCACACAAAAATTATTACCACATAATTTATTAATGATAATTCACAAAATCACTTTATATAAATTATTCGGACAATTTTACTGATCACTTTTAGTTTTTATTTCGCACTAAAACACATTTTAATTCCTTTTTAATCTTCACACTATCGCTTACCAAATACTAATAATTCCAATTCGATCTCGTTCGCCTTTTTATATACACAAACCAAACTTGTAGAAAGCTCTTGACTATTCCGGTTAGAAACATTTAGAACAATTTTATCATGGAAAATTCCATTTTAGTACAGTTACACATTGAGCTATTAATTTAACTTATTCTATTACACACTAGGTGTCATCGTCACAATACATTTCAATCAAAAAATGTTTTAAATTTTAATTCTAGGAAAAATTACAGTTAATTTACTTTTTAACCAAATTATCTGTATACGCAAATTTTTTTGTTAGATCGTGAATATTTTCACATTAATTTAAACCTCCACAAGATTAAATCGAACCCCTGCCCGGCCGAGACCACTAATTATATTCGAGATAGCCGCATAATTGTACCGAGACCACTAATTATATTCGAGATAGCCGCATAATTGTACTGAACAGCAAATTGAAGGCCGTCTATTTATCGTCAACTAGGAATATTACCTCATTCAATAAACCGAAATTAAACATTGGGCTTGAATAGTTATAGGTTGAAGAGAGACTAATCGAAGTAGTATCCACAATAATTGATACTCGATGTTTATGTAATAATAAACATATTTCCAATGTCATCAAATTAAGACAAAATTGCACTCATTTGGGCATAAAATAGTTCTCGAAATTTCAATGGGCTTATCTTATGATGCCGTTCACGTTTTGTTTCCTGACGACAGATCAAATTTCGTTTGTGTTCCTTTAAACTAGAACTGTTCAAAGCCATAGTTCAATTTCCGTTTAATGAATGAGGTAATATTCCTGGATCCTGGCTGATGATAAACTAGATAAGAAGAGCCATTTCCATGAAATTATTGAAATGACTTGAATATAATTTGTCATTTCGGCCAGGGCAGGGATTCAATTTAAACTTGCAGCAGTTTCATGAAAAATAAAGTGTCATGAAATGTACTGCCTGGAGCAATAATCAGAAATGGGATTTGAATCCTTAATTAATTTTTTAAAATTGTGATTTAATTGGTTATTTGCCCTAACGAAATTAGTATCATTGCCACTATATATTTCTCAGCAGATTCCTCTTCTGGAAACTAATCTTTTCAGTGCTGCCAAAAAGGCTTAGCTTGTCATATTGCAGACCAATTCCATATGACTACTTAGCCTTAGAACCTAGGCAAATAAACAAGCATATGTATGATTTATAGGTTTTCTGGCCCCGCCCTTTTCAAAGACGAATTACATAGTATTGGGCCTGCAAATCCACTCCAACTCTTTTATTTTCATCTTCGATAAATCCATAGTTATTTTGTTGTGAAGGCCAACAGTCGATGGCTTTGTAGAGCCAGTCAGGTCCATTACACCATAAGCCGTGATAGTGTAGTTCTTGTAGTAACAAGCCTCGAGAGGCACAATCTGCCGGATTATCAGATGATGGATGATACATGATGCCAGTATTTGCGGGGGTAATGTGGTTAAACTTTCAGCGGTTCTGCTACCTATGAATGTGCTCCAACGTCGAGCGTGACTAGCAAGCCAGTCCAAAACAATTTGAGAATCGGTTCAAGCAAATATTTGAGATGGTTTTAGTTTCGTTGTACTTTTGATTGTATTAATTAACTTTGTTAGCAGAACTGCAGCACAAAGTTCAAGTTGTGGTAGCGTGACTTGTTTAATGGGAGCCACCTTTGCCATTGCCGAAGTAATGTTTACCAATACATCTTCTGCTAATGTATGTACTCTCAGATAAATGAATAGTATCACTCGGAAGAGCTTGTGTGAATTGAGGAATAGAGACCATCTTCACAAATTTTAATTTGTTATGGATCTTCGGCCATTTCTTGGAAGGTTCGCCGGGAAGCGGTTCATCCCAGTCCAAATTGACAGCGCACAGGTTTTGTATAAAGATTTTGATAGTGACCAAGAAGGTCGACAAGGCGACTTGTTTCAGGTACTACAATTCGTTTTGTAAATGTACTGATATTTGGTAGATCTGAAGAAAATGTAAATTGGTCTGTCAGGGGGTTCCAATTAAGATCAAGAACTTTAATTGATTTTGGAAAGTGTTTCTGGCTTTCTTCAATGCTTCAATGCGGTTTACTGTGTCGCTTACGTGTCCAATATGTTACTTGAGTTAGACATCCATTTACGGAGATGAAAACCATGCTGTGATAGCAACTTGCAAATAATATTTTCTACTTGTTTGACCTCATGTTTGGTGTTCGACCCAGTCATTAAATCATCCACATAAATATCGTTGCTTGATGATCATAAGCGATTGTTTTCTACACTCTTGTAGCTAAAAATGAAGCTGACAAAAGACCATAAGTAATAGTAGTCAAGCGGAAATGTCGAATAGGCTCGGGTGGGTGATTACGCCACACTATTTTTTGGAAATCGGTATCATCTTTATTCATTTTCACTTGCCTTTACATTTTTTCCACATCTAGAGTCACAACGTAATTGGGCTCCCTAAACCTCAAACTGATTGCAAACCGTGTTGATTGAACGTCAGTCATTCAAAGACACTCCTGATGTGGTCCTTGTCTTTATACCGGAGTGTTTTAAAAGGTTGTGAGGGGGTAGCTAGTAGTCCGTAACGGTTGCTTGTGAATGCTGTGTTTCCTCCATATGATGGAGCCGAATGTATTAGAACATAAATTCCCGATATAAGTTAAAAAATCTGGAATCTTTGAATGGCAGCGTTTAGTAGTTTTCCCAAAATTTGTGGGAATTTTTTAAACGGTAAGCTCACAATAAATCTGCCCGAATTTGTTATTTTCACGTTATCATTGAAATGTTCCTCACAAAAGGTTTGAATTGGCTTGCCACTTGTAATTGTTTCAATCTCCCGGAACTTGCGGAGAGTCTGATCCAAATTCATGTCAATTTGGTGATTTATGGCTAACATCGATACAATGTCAGTGGATGTTGTAAACTCTTGCATTAATTATTCAACTTGCGCATGGCGCGTTCTCAAGTCTTCAATGAATGCTTCATCATCGGCTGAATTGAGACATTTAATGATGTTGGTAAGATGAGCGGTGGTTGTTTGTCACGCGCTGTTTTTTAATAGCAATTTTGAGAGTAGATGACATGAAGCATCTTGTAACTCAATGCTCTGACGATTTCGAAGTATATCGATAAAGCAATACCAATTTCGATCATTCAATTTTCAAAGCTTTTTTAACCAAACCATGTCACTCAGAAATATGATTTTACAAAAGGTGTCGGAATTTTGGCTAAAATTTAGAATATTTATTCTCAAAGTTAATCATCAATCATCAAAAGCTTTTAGTTTTAAGAGGTTTTCAAACCAAACCATTTAACTTTAAAATTTGATATTATAAACGAAGGTGGTATTTTGTATACATTTAGAAAATTTGTGTTCAATGAGCTTTAAGCTTGATAATTAAATTATACCTTTTGGGTGTGAACTTAACATTTGTGATTTTTTTCATAATTTCCGGATTTTGTTAAAAGGTTTTATTGATTGATTGATTAGGATGTATGGCCAAGCGTTATAACAGGAACTCCTGGACTCCCGGGCACCCGTCGTACACCTGTTTACACATAACAAAACCGAAGGATAGAATAGGATTATTAGTTGGAACAGACTCGACACGGTTACAGACACCTAGGCGATCGATAGTTAGTAAAATTGTTAGTAAATATATAGTAAAAATAATTAACTCGGACAACACAATTTCTAAACTACAGCTAATTCACTAAGCACAATTGCAGATTTTGGAACATTTTTGACTCAGAATTTTCTGATTTACAGTAAGGCGATTTTCAAAAAAATCGAATTTTCTGTGAAATGTATGGAAATTATTAAGCAATCTCAATGTGTGTTGGCACAACAAATACAAGTCCCGAAATCAAACTTTAGAGGTATCAGGAACCGAAATCGGAGCACAATTGCAGATTTTGGAATACTTTTGACTCAAAATTTTCTGATTTATAGTAAGGTGATTTTCTAACAAATCGAATTTTCTGTGAAATTTATGGAAATTATTTACCAATCTCAATGCGTGTTGGCATGACAAATACAAGTCCCGGAATCTATTTTTAGAGGTATCAGGAACCAAAATCGGAGCACAATTGCTAATTTTGGAATTTTTTGACTCAGAATTTTCTGATTTATAGTAAGGCGAAATGTATGGAAATTATTGCCACAACACCAGGATTTTGTTAAAATGTTTTATGAGCAAAAATTATGTTTTGTAAAAAATCTCAAGAACTATTAGTTTTAAGAGCTTTCAATTAGAAAAGCTTTCTAAACCCAACCATTTTACTCAGAAATTCGATTTTACAAAGCGTAAGGGAATTTAGAGATTATTTAGTATTTTTATTCTCAATGTAAATTATCTAGAGCTTTTAGTCAAACCAAACCATTTTACTAGGAAACAGGGTATTACAATATAAGCTTTCGTTTATCGAAGCTTTTTTAATCAAATCATTTACTTTCGAAATTTTGTATTAAAATGGGCGACGAAATTTTGGGATAAATTTAGAATGTTTGTTTCAAATGAGCTTTTATTTTGAACTTAACATTTTTGAGCTTCGAATGAGATTAAACCTAACATTTTTGAGCCTTTTCATAATTTAAGGTTTTTGTTAAAATGTTTTGTGAACATAAATTATGTTATTGCAAAAAATTTCAAAACTTTAGTTTTAGGAGCTTTCACCTATCGAAGCTTTTTAATCCAAATCATTTACTTTTTATTCTGAAATTTGATATTTTAAAAGAAGGTCAGATTTTGGAATAAATTTAGAACATCTGTTTTCAATAAGCTTTAAGCTTTTGGGGTTTGAACTTAACATTTTTGAACTTTTTTATAATTTCAGGTTTTTTATCAAATGTGTGATCAGCATAAATTATGTATTTGAAAAAATTGTCTAAAGCTTTAGTTTTCAGCGCCTTCATCTATCGAAGCTTTTTAAACAAACCATTTTAATTCGAAATTTGATATTGCAAGGGATGATTGAGTTTTGGGTAGGATTTAGAATATTTGTGCTCAATGTAAACTATTAAGAGCTTTTAGTTTTAAGAGCTTTTCAAATCAAACCATTTGATTTTCAAATTTGATATTATAAAGGAAGGTTGTATTTTGGGATTAATTTAGAGTATTTGTTTTCAATGAGCTTTAAGCTTGATAATTGATTTATATTTTCTCGGTAATTTTTGTGCCTTTTCATAAATTCTATCTTTCGTTAAAATGTCTTACGAACATAAATCATGTATTTGGTAGAAATATCGAGAACTTTAAGTTTTAAGAACTTTCACCTGTCGAAGCTTTTCAACTCAAAACATTTTATTCAGAAATTTGATTTTGCAAAGGATATTTTTTGTAAAAAATTCAGAATATTTGTTCTCAATGTAAATATCTGTCATCCAAAATGGATTTCACTGTACAACGTAAACAACCTGGACATTCTTGAATAATTTCGATTAACCTAATGGAAGTCGGAGGATTATCGAAATTTAGGCATAATCGCACAAGATCTTTTAAATAGGACCTTCTAGATTTATTTGTGTAACTCAGCAAGTTCTTTCAACTCAAAGCTAACCGCAAAACATTGCCTTACAAAATTCGAATAAATTCGAAAATCTATAAAGATCTCGAATAATCCTCGAAATGTCAAAAAACTTAAGAAATCTACAATAAACTGCGGAAGAATCATGATTAACCCAGAAAAATTCGAATAATCCTTATATTATGTGAATGTTGATTGATCTCGAACAATTTCATTAATACCGAAAAATCTGGATATTAATGAATAATATCGAAAACTCTGTAAAAATCTAATTTCATCATTTTTTTTAAGCCAGCTTTAAAAGTATAAAAGGTACTCTTTTTTAGTTTTGACAGTAGTATGTTAGGTTAGAGTTTTTTCTGTACACGGTTCACACATGTAATTCTAAATATTAATAAAGAATATTAATCCACACTTATTATTTTAATCTACGAACAATATCTTGTTTAGAAACACTAAACATAACATACTGGCGACGAGGATTTATATTCACGAATTATTTCCTCCATAAATAAAATGGATAAAGAGCAATTTGAACAATTTGTAGAATTGATCAGCCGGAATAACGCCGCGCTTATGGAAACAGTGGGACAAGTGATACGGGGACAAAATCGAGATACAGATACTTAACAACAAACTTCGCAAAACTTAGATGAAAAGGAAGTTCGAGAAATAAAAAAAAAATTTAAATGCGAGCGATATGTCGCATCTTCAACATCATCGGCAGAAAATTTTGTGGATGTCTTCGAGGCGCAATGTCGCATGAGAGGACTTAATAGTTCCAACACAGAACTATACGTGAATGCAAAACGCGATTTATTCCTGTGTTCATTGTCACCGGACACTCATCACGAATAAAATACACGGAAAAAAAAACATCGAAACATGGAAACACAAACACTACACAACATCCACAAAAGTTATACGCAAATCATTGCAAACGTTGCGGTAAAGAGAGATACACAAACGACAGTACGTGTCCAGCAACAAATGTGATATGCCATTCGTGCAAGCGAAGTGGTCACTATGCGTCATATTGCATTAAAACGGGCAGAGCACAAATTTATCAACAACAAAAAAACAGTGAATATACCACAACTGCCACACCCACCAAAGGTGATCCACGTAAGTCGGGAAACATTCACAAAATGGCGGCAACGTCCACAGCTGACAGTAACAGCAATAACTGTGATGATGGCAGTGTTTTCATTTACACTATAAATCATGTTACTAAAACAAGTAAGCGCATTGGCATTCACGTCAATGGAATCACATTCCATCATCGATGAAAATCTGTAGAAACAAATAGGTCAACCAACGCTAATACAGGCACCTAAGCTGATGGCTTACGGCAGTCATCAATTACAAACTCTGGGTCAGGCAGACGTTACACGTAACCTACAAAAACGAAACACTTAAATTACCAGTAATTGTCATGAAACAGGCAAACCGTTTTTGTTTGGTTTACCATGGTGCGAAGCTTTCAACATGCCGGGGTTAGCAAATATGTTTGTAAATTACGACGAATTATTCAGTGATACAATGGGGCGCATCAAAGACTACAAAGTCAAAATACACTTGAAACATGATGCAAAACCGAAACGCTTCGACCCCCGATATGTCAAATTCGGGATACAGAACAATGTCGAAAAGGAAATCAATAGATTAGTCAAAGAAGACGTTTTGACACCAGTCGATCCAAATGAAACACCAGAATGGGCTCCACCAACTGTATACGTACCAAAACGCAACGGAGACATACGAAACGGTGGGGATTTCAGCGTTACGATAAACCCCTGCTTGCTATTGGAGAAACATTCAGTACCATTATTTGATAATTTACGGCGCACACTTGCTGGTGGAGAACGATTCTCCAAAATCGATTTAAAGGATGCGTATCTACAGTACGAAGTACATCCAGAATCACAACATTTAGTCACAATCTCAACGCACATGGGATACTACAGGTACAATCGATTACCGTTTGGTATATCAAACGCTCCAGCTATTTTCCAACGATACGTGGAAAAATTATTATCAAATATTGACTCAGTGGCGATATACTTCGATGATATTACTATCACAGGTAAATACTCACACGATTACAACAAGCAGGTTTCTGAATCAAACGAGAGAAGTGCATTTTCTTCCAGAACGAAGTGGTGTACTTAGGACATCGCTTCAACAAAGAGGGAATTTTTCCAACACAAGACAAACTGCGGACGCCATAATCAACGCCAGTCTACCAACGAACACTCGAGAGTTACGCTCATTTATGGGGCTTGTAAATTTCTACGAGCGATTTATACCGAAATTGCACGACACAGCATCTGATTTACACACTCTATCAGGGCAAAATCAACGTTTCAAATGGACGAGTCATGAACAAGCAATTTTTAAAGAAATTAAGTTCCAGCTTTCACGCGCACAGGTCTTACACCCGTATTATGATGAAAAGGATCTGTATGTTACATGCGACGCATCAGACAAAGGAATTGGTGCTGTCCTTAGTCATCGCAACAGCGACGGGATTGACTTACCGATTGCGTTTGCATCAATGGTACATATTTTACATTAATCACGAGCCACGAACCGTTGACGCACATATTTGGCAGGAATCGCAATTTGCCTAAACTCGTTAATAATCGTTTAATTCGATGGACAATGCTATGAAATTCAAATAGCTATGATGTCGAGTACATTCCGGGAAAATTAAACATTTTTGCCGATTTTTTATCACGTATGCCACTACAACAGAAGAACCACACTCCGACAGGCAAAAGATTGAAGACGACGTCAACTACGTTAACAAAACAAAGATGGATGACCTCCATTTCTGCGAGAAAAGCATCTCAGTCGAGTCCAATAAAGACAAGGAGGTTTCTCGCATTATTAGTGCAGTGAAACAAGGGTGGACACAACAGATGTGCCAACAATCACAATTCCAATCGTTTCTTCAGCGCAAAGACGAACTGTCTGTAGAAAACAATATCCTCATGTGGCAAGGAAGAATGGTGCTACATGCATCATTACGTATAGCCGCACTCCAACGACTACACAGCGGCCATCCGGGTATTGTAGCTATGCGTGCAATGGCTCGGTATTACATACATATGGTGGCTAAAACTCGTTAAACTTCGTTAAACGATGCCAAAGTTGTCAAGAGAACCGAAACGGTTAACAAGAAGTGCCATTATACTCATGGAACGTTCCAGCACGCCTCTGGGAACGGATCCATATCGATTTCGCGGGACCTTTTAAAAACAAACAGTTTCTGGTCGTAGTGGACGCGCTTTCGAAATGGGTAGAAGTCTATATAATGACAAGTATCACGACAAAAAATGCTTGAGAAAGTGCTTACCAGTTTGTTCGCTCATTATGGAGTGCCTCAAGTAATCGTTAGTGACAATGGAACCTCGTTCACGTCTCACGAATTCAAAACATTTTGTGAGAAGGAGGGAATAAAACATATTATGTCCTCGCCATACCACCCAAAGACAAATGGATTAGCAGAAAGATTCATTCAAACATTTAAACGACGAATGAAGTCAAGCGAGAAGGATAACGAAGATCTCGATGCTCAGCTCAACCCATTTTTATTTAGTTATCGCAACACACCACATAGTACAACGGGCAAAGCTCCACCTGAGATATTTTTGGGACGACGGTTTCCAACAATCTTCGATAACATAAAGCCTTCTATTCAACGTAACATAAACATACATAATTTAACAAGCCAGTTGTACCACGATAGAGACAACATCAAAGAATGCCATTTCAATGCAGGTGATAACGTATGGGTGCGAACAGACAATGATACGAAATGGAACCCTGGGACAATCACACAGCAAAATAACAGATGGTCATACAGCGTTGCATTTCCCGATCAAACTACCAAACGCAGACATGCAGATGCAATCCGAGAACGATAGAGCCCGCCGACTGCGGCATTAGATAGCAGCCCACACCAACTACAAGGATCAGCAAATTCATCTGCCACCCTTCAACAGAATCGTAGTCCTCAAAATCAACAGGTTTCGGTAACCGGGTCCGAACTAACATCGGCAACAGTAGATCCAACTCCAGTTATTCGACGAAGCCAACGTCCACATAGGCCACCAGTTCATTTGGATTTGTGATCGCAGCACTCAACTGTGGTGGGGAGGAATGTCATGTGAAGCCAGCTTTAAAAGTATAAAACCTACTTTTTTCTAGTTTTGACAGTAGTATGTTAGGTTAGAGTTTTTTCTGTACACGAACAGACACATGTAATTCTAAATATTAATAAAGAATATTAATCCACACTTATTATTTTAATCTACGAACAATATCTTGTTTAAAAAAACTAAACATAACACTCAACAAAGCGATATATAATTAGAATAGAACCCTCGGATCTTATCGGGTAATTTTTTAAATTTCGAACAATCGTATTCTTCGAATACGCTCTAAAATTCTCGAATAACATCGAATTATCAAATACACTTGACTAAAATCTCAAACATACTCAAATAATCTCGGAAATCTTGAATAACCTGATTGTTTCGTAACACCGAATCACCAGTCAAACTCAGAGACAAGCGGATATGAAATCGGGAAGCAAGAATTAGCAAAATCAGGAGAACCCCAAGTTTTTCAAAATAAACCTGTAAATTTAATTTTTATTTACCATTTACTGGTAATCAAAAGATCCACTAAATGAGAAACTATAAATCGAACGAACGCTAATTGATTATAGAGACTACAAGTGAGTTATGTATTTTTCAAACATCGCAAGCTGCAAACACCAGCAGGTTACTTAAACCTCCCTTTTCATATCAAATTTAAACTTTTCTAATTAAAACCTGACTTGTAAAAGGTTGAATTTGTTTAGCTAAAGGCTCCTAAAAGGTTGATTTTAAATAAATGGAAAAGTGGTAAACTTGGAGTTACGCAAAACGTTTAATGAAAATAAATCAACCCAGAAAACACAAAAACCGTTGTAGTTTGATGTCGAAAGCTTTTATTTTAGACGAGTTTACCTAATTTTCTTCCTCAAGGCATTTTTATTTCTATGGAGTCAGAACCGAGAAGAAATGATTGACGCTGCCTTAAGAAAATATTTAATAGCAACAGGAACGATTTCTTCTTTTTTCTTATTAATTAGACAACCGCCTTTTCCTAAAAATTTCCAAGAAATGTAATGTTGTGCTAATTTGCACTGTAAGCTTAATCTGAGCTATCTAATCTAAAATTTGAACTAATAAAGCAAATCTCATGGGCCCCAACAACGATGGGCGACGGGTGCTGCGAGTTCCTAGTTACGCCACTGCTAAACGCTAGTGCTCTTTGGTACAAATTGGAATCAAAATATTGAATAAAAAGCGTGTTACCTATTTTACCAGAGGCTTCTAGAGTAAGAGCCATAATATTAATGACGTATTTTTTAGAAACATTTTTAGTGGTATAACTTTTCACTGATATCCATTGGAATCCATAGTAAAAATGGTGTTTTTTAGCTTCAAGTTTTTCAATGAAAAAAGCAAAAATATTATAAAATGTTTATATAAAAGTTTTCTACATATCTTTAAGAACAATATACAAGAAGACCATATTGGTATTAAGTAAATATTAATTGCAGAAATATTAAAATTAAATTATTTCTAAATTATTTCTAAATTAAATTATTTCATCAAAGTTGGCTCTGACAAATTAAAATAATACTTGCTAAATTTATCTTTAGTTTTACTAGTGTACGTGAGATGTCTAAAATGGTTTCAGAAAAATACGAAAACAAATTATTTAATCGCAAAATTATCACACATTCCTATATTTTATGAATTTGTTTTGCTTTTCCTACAATTTTTGAACTTGACATTTCCCCAGGTGGTACGATTTCTCCAAATTTTTACGGCCATCACTGCCATCTATGTAATGTATATTGACTTAAAGACCAAACGAATCGTAGTAAGCTTTTATTTCAATTTGACTTCTGTTGTTATGAATTTTTTTTTAATATTTTGGTTTAAATAAATCAATTATTACAAGAAAATGAAAACGATTTAACTAAACGATATTCATATATGTTGAAATTCAAACATTTATGAAAGTATTTCAAAAATCATAATTAAGAATTTGTAACGTTTTCATTTAAAAATTTGTCTTAGTTAAAAAAGTGATTTCCCATATGTTTTGTGTGTTTTACTATGAAAAGTTTCGTTTTTTCCTCCTTTCTAATTCCCTTATAAAAGCTCAGATTTTTTGATTATGGCTCTATAAAATACAGGGTGCTTTGATTTTACTCGTATTACCGGTAATATTACCGGTAACATTACCAAATTTAAAAATATCTGAAATTTTACAACAGGTTTTAGCCATATCATTTTTCTATGTCTGGTTTAGGTCTATTAGTCTACGTTTGTTTCATGGAAATCGTATAAATACTTTTCGAGTTAATTTTTATTAAAGACCGACATCCGCAGCGGGGGCGTAAGGTATCTCTTTCAGTTTAGCTTTGCTTGAGGTGCGATGCCCAAAATTAATTCGTATTTCTTCTAAAAATATTTAAAATTAAAGAAATTAGTGCAAACTGATTATAAACAATGCCAAGTGAAGTCAGCCGATTTCCTCGTACATTCTCATTATCAGTTTCGCATGTATAGCTAATGATTTTCATTTTTCAATATAGAATGTAGAAAATTTCTAATTACTTGATCACAATCGATCACAATAAATTTCAATTAATAATGCCTCATCAAAATCATATACGTATATGAAGGTACTTGGGGTACACAGATATGTATGTACATATTTCTAGATATTTATTTATATATAGTTTTAAGATCGTAAATCATCATCAAAATTGTCTTAATTTATTTGATCATGGCACATGTCAGAATACTTTTATATTTCTTATTTTTCAAAAATAATTTCGAAATTAATAATAATAATGAAAAAAATAAAAAAATAAAATAAAATATAGATAAATAGAAAAAAATTAGGAAGCCACCAGGGGGTAAATCTATGTTTTTAATTTTACTTTTTGTTTTGTCTTCGATCGACGAGAATATGTTTCAATACAGGCAAGTATACATTGTTGTGATTGTT
This sequence comes from Tipula vernalis, assembly GCA_958295665.1. Classification (NCBI taxonomy): domain Eukaryota; kingdom Metazoa; phylum Arthropoda; class Insecta; order Diptera; family Tipulidae; genus Tipula; species Tipula vernalis. The sequence goes on along the minus strand of OY282559.1, from coordinate 294,589,729 downwards.
GTATAAAATGTTGGTAAATTAATTTCTTATTTTTTTCCCCGCTTTATTCTAAATCAATTTGTATGTCTTCATTACAAAAGAGTTGATTGAATGTTTCCACTAATATTTGTATAGCACGTTTTAGAAATAATAAGCATTTAAAGGGTTATAGTGACATCACACTACAAGACCATTTGGAACATTAGATTTGCACATAATACATGTATATGTACTTACGTACATTGTAATGAAGATAATATAAAATTATCTTATTTTTTAGCATATACGAAATAAAAAAAATAAAACATAATAAGATTTTAATTGAAAGTAAGCCAAGGTAATAATATTTGTTGAAAACCATTTAGCATTTTAACACGCTATTTTCTCAGCAAGATATATAAAATATGTATTGGTATGTGTAGGTATATCATAAATAAATTTTTATGTATGCGTGACGACCCACCAAGTGTTAGGATATGTTTCATGCAATTATTTTGATATGTTTTTTATGCTTTTGTGCTGGCACTTTTGATGAAATTTTAATTTATGTTGTACATACTACATCTTTTACAACAACTAAAACGTCATTGCAAATAAAATCTAAACAACAAAAATATCGTTAATTATGTTTAAAAGTAAGATGGAAATCTTGTGCATTGACATTCGTGGGAAAAATAATAAATAAAAAAAATGCAACAAAACTATGTATATGTAACATTATTATTGACTTACATAAAATTGGTTTTCTAGTTTTTATTATTATTAAACACTAGCGGCTGTAACAAGTCCCTTTCACAAAAATTGACATTTTTTTATAATTTTTTTTTTACTACCTGTTAAATAATAAAAATGTAAGTTGTAATCGTAAATCCGTTGAAATTTAATGTTCATACATACAGTAGATAGTCATGAATGCACAAAGTGATTTTTAGCATTAATTGAAAATTAATAAAATAATTTACAACACATTAAATTATATCTCCTTGTAATTTTGACTTTTCCCATTACAATGGGAAGTATTGTATTGGATAAGTATTGTATTCATGGGAAAATGTTGTTCCAGATTTTCACATTTATCGACGAATTAGGTTATCCAGGCTCGAAAAAATGTCGCGTCTGTCCTTCCAGTGACACAAATTGTTATTGTTGAATTGAAGTGTCTCGTTTCCAGTTATCATAGTCAATTGAGCCGCGTCGAAGGTTACATTGGTGCCAGATAAGAGGGTAATACTAATCCTACAAACTAACCGGAGGATACGATAGAGTAACTATAGGAGAAACTGTAAGAACTCCAGAAATAAGTCGATGGAAGAAGCTAAAGAGGATGAATGCCAACGAATACACCGCGAACCCACAACAGCAGTTAGTAATGGTTCTGTCACTAGTGATGACCAAACCTTGGAATGATCAAGGCAGAGATGGCCGGCAGAGAAGATTCAGCTTCACGATTTTGCCACTCTCCAAATTCCGCCATATGGTATAACAATAATCAAATCCGATTCAGTACTTGCCGAATTTCTGTCACGTCATTCATTGTATTGGGACATTTGGCTCAACGTTGTCACACCTCGTTTAAATGCAATTAAAATGAAAATCGCTAAGACCAAAATTGAAGCTTGGTTAGCACAAGGGGTGACCGTCTAAGAGCAATTGGGGAGCTAAATCTATATTGCGGAAAAGAAAGATGGGCACTGACCGTTATGCGGTGACTACAAGGCATTAAACTCGATAACAAAAACCGACCATTATCCGATTCGCTTTGTGACCGATTTCACACATCAACTCGAGTCAGTCACAAATTTCTCGAAAACCGACCTCATTAATGCTTAGTGATAAGCCCTATTGAGGAACGAGATACCTATATAGAGATATATATTTGGTTCAATATTGACACACTCAATATTTCGAAACCTGGCATTCGTGTTTTTACACGTATTGTTTTCCACATCACCACAAACGGAATGTCGCATAAACATAGAGTAGAAGCAATTCAAAATTTTCCATGACCAACTACAAAAGACGGCATTCTTCGATTTTTGGCGATGCTAAATTACTATTGAATATTTTTACCAAAGCCAGCACACGTTCAGACGATATTATATAAGTTTTTAAAAGGGCAAAAAGTACATCCGTCATATTCCGGGGGACAACAACGTCGTCGCAGATACTCTTTCACGTATAGAAGAAGATCACGTAAGAAGCACAATCGATATTGCATCAATCACCGACGAACAAACGAATGATTTAGAGCGAATAAACCTAATGGAATCAACCGCATCTTTAAAATTCAGAAAATTCCCAAGTTTTCCCACAGCGTACGTTTATTCCTAAGTCATTTCGCTGACAAATTTATGAATCGTTCCACAATATCTCCCATCGCGGTATCCATGCCATAGCGAAACAAACCAATGAAAAATTCGTGGACCCAGCAATGAAACAAAAAATACGCTCTTGGGCCAAACACTGTGTACGCTGACAAAAGTGTAAGACTGGAACTTTCAAACAGACCAGCAAACGATTCGACAAACTTCACATCGATATAGTCGGACATTTACCACCATACGACAGTAATTTGTGCTGTTTTGCAATGATTGGTTGCTACATGCGTTGGCCAGAGGCGACTCCAATTCCGAATATTACAGCATAAACCACAGCTGATACGTTGATCGAAACATGGTTCAGCGTGGTCGAAGCACCTCTGTTCGACGAACTTTCCAAATCACTCGTACGCCATCGCATATAAACCACAGCTTACAATCCAGCATTCAGCGGTGTAATAGAACGATGTTATCGTAGTTTTAAAGGAGCAATAATGTGCGTCATCGAGAAATAATGGACAAAGTCTTAAACTCTGTTTCATAGAAGTGCCTCAGCCTGATCACAGGAGGCCTTAGATTCGTTACGAAGAATTACTTTCCTGGTCAAGATGAATTAATGAAAAGACTGGCGCTTCGAATACCTTGTCAGTGCCAAACACAACCGAACGAGGCGAATCTTTCTAAGATCATCGACATGGAGGCTTCTACCAACTAAATCAAAACCAAACTTCTCTAGTGAGATAACTGTTCTGTTGACAAATGGTACCCCTTTTACAGCTGTCGGTTTACTTAACCAACAAAAATGCAGATTGCAGGAAATCTACGTATCACCAAAGTAACCGGAGGCTCCAGCCTTGTCAGCAGTAAAACTCAGATAGGTAACTCAGGTATGGATGTTCGTGTGATCGAACACTAATTGTTACTTGACGTTAAGAGGCTCCAGCTACCTGTATACGAAAACCAAACAAGACGGATCAAGACAAGACACTCCCGGAAAATACTCGGGTGAGCAATGGAAGACGGAAAGATCATGCCACAAATTGGTGAATTGATTCAACAATCTTTGGAAGGCGTTTTAATAGGAAATCGGGCTTTTTTATCAATTTTTCTTTAAGACATGGAACCACGGAGTTAGTGAAACATGAAACGTCGAAAATGACAAGCCATTAAAATAGCCGAGAGACGAAATGAAGATTCCGTTTCCGGTTTCGAAGGTGTTCTCCAGGGATGTGATTCCTGTTCCGAAACATTTTTGTGCCGACCTGAAAATTAAAATTTTTCTTTTCGGAGCCATAATGTTAAAAAATTATTATTATTATTACTAAAGGGTCGTGTGGGCGATCAAACCACCTCGCACTGTGACCTAGAAGATCTTTTGTGCATGGACCCTGCTCAATTAGCCGCCCAGTCAATATTCAGGGTCTTAATGAACCTGATAATACTACCGGCCGGTATATGATGAATACTACCTGGGCTCATTATTTTCTCTCCTGTATATTGCAGTCTTTGGCGGAAAATGGCTGGGCAATGGCACAGAACATGTTCCACTAATTCCGCTTCCAGGTCGCAAAAGCGGCATCCATCTGTCGTACTTAGGCCCATTTTCTTAAGGTAATACCTGAAGGGGATATGACCTGTGAGGAAGCCAGTAAGCAGCCTCAATTCAGGTTTCCTAAGTTCAAGACACTACTTAACACTGCCTGACGAAGGCGAAATAAAATTCTTCGCCTGTCGCAAACCTGGAATTTTGCGCCGGTAGGAGGACTTTTGCACATCCTCCCAGCGTTTTACCGCTGCCCTAAGATACCACTTAGTGACGCCACAGAAGGACTCTGTATCTTTTCGGCCAAACGTAGCTTTCAAGAAGAATGGTGAAAGATTCATGTCTATGGGATGTGACTTGTAATGGCTCTTCCTATTGACAACCTGCAATACTATAAATTATAGCATCTTTGACGAATTTCCGCCGAGATCTTCGAATAAGGATGGAGAACTTTTAGGAATTCGTTCAAATGCCAGCTTTGCTTTTTTCTCCAGCGCAAATGAAAACTCGATACAGAGGTATATTGAAACGAAGTAAAACAGGCCCATCGGCAAGAATAGTTCGAGTGAGGCGAAGTTTATTTTAACCAAATTCAAAGAGGAAATTAGTAAAATTATTGTACCGGATAACTTCCTGCTTCCCAAAAGTATTAATTAGACGGGCCTCAATCATCAGTCAAAAACATTCAATCTCAACCACATTACATTCTGATCAAGAATGGTCCTCGTCATATTCTGTTTATTTTGCTAGTTCAGAATCAACAACCGCACACTTATAAATTCAGAACAGATAATAGATACTCTTGAACAAGAAACTCCCTCATAGAAAAAAGGTAAAAAGTTGGTGCCGGAAATATTTTGCGCACATTTTTTGAAAAAAATGGTTTTCCAAGAAATGTCAGTCAGCAAATAAAGAGAAAAGGAACAAAGGCAAAGGAGAGTCCTTTTTGCATGTAACGATTTTTAATATTACTTTAGAAAATCGATTTCGGATAGCTCCTAACCGCATCGTAATCGCCTCGAAAGGTATTGTTTTCGAGTAACTAATTCCTTTGTTATCGCTTTAGGAATCTTAATAGCAAGTTGCGAAATTACGCTGTTAGCTATGCTGTAACACCGTGTGACATAAGTTGTTACCCTGACAGTGTTACCCTAATTCTGATTTTGTGTTGTTCGAATTGTCTACATTGATGTTTTAAGACCAAAGCACTGAGTAAAGAATTATCTGTCAATTCTCACTTTGCTCACATAATGCTGTTATCTGAACAAATAACACAGATCTTCAGGACGGACAAAAACGTTTTGAAAATGATTTTACACAGTTTGAAGGTCATACAAAAGCGCCTCATCTAACAATCACAACAAAACAAAAAAGGGGTGTAATCGACCAAGCTCGAAGCGATGATAGTTGGTGAAGTAAATTAATTATTTACGCAGTTATAAAAGGTTTATTTATAATGTTGTGTAAGTGCGAGTTTTGCTATATTGCCACACAACAGACTTTTTAAAATGTTGCACGTGTGCCAAAACTTAGTTTGCTATGCGAGTCTTTTTATTGTAATGGTTTTTAAAAAATTAAACTGTTTGCTAAAGCGGTGGTTAATTGGTTATGTAATAAATGCTGATATTTAGTCATGCAACGTAAGTAATTGGTCAGGCTTACTTAGTAAATTATAACTGAAAAAGTTTCATTCGTCCATCTTTGAGTATGCCTTAATAATTTTTGCTTCTCAAACAATATTAAAAAATGTAAGAAGGGTCCCTTCTTATACATATTTGTTAATATTATTTGAAAACCAAAAATTATTGCTTCATAAGCAAAGACAAACAGATGCAGCGTTTCATTTTTAATTTATTATTATAAATAAGCCTGACCAATTACTCATATTGAATAATCATTTTTTTGCTATAATCAATAAATTTAACTTATTAGAAAAAATTAGCATAAATAGATTCGCGAGATATCCTGATACACTGGGCCTTGTTGCATGCGCCTTATCAAACAAAGATTTACCTTCAATCATTTTCTTTTAATTAATTGGTTTGCCTTACCAAATATTCATTTTGATTGAAAAATTACCATCGTTTATTACCCGGATAATTTTAGCGCTTTATTATAATCAAATTATATAATTTAAAATGACTCGTGTGACAAAATGATTTTTTGTAGCGTGCGCAACATTTTAAAATGTCTGTTGTGTGGCGTTATGGCAAAAATTATGTTTGTACCACCAATTTTCAGTGTGATCGATTTCAAGCGTGATCGGTTGCATCGTTTTTCTTTAAATAGGTCCAACTTTTACCTAGGTGAAATGCCAGACTCATGCGAAGCCCAGGTTTTGTACCTTCATGTTTAAAGACCAGAAAGATTAAACACTTGGTTTTTTGGTAAAATAAAATAATTCGTGTATGTAGTAGGCGATGTAATTGAAAATCATTTTGGTTTCTATTTTGTTGTCATTAGTGTATTGCTTTGGTAAAAAAAGATTAGATTTAGGTTTGAAATTAAAATTCCCAAAGCAACACACAACAATTTATTTTTGGATTTAAGGTTTGTTTGATGTGTTTCATATGAAATAAATTTTAGTGGTATAAATCCAAAAAAATTGGAGTTAGCTGAATCAATATCCGTAAAGATTGAATGTGTGGACTGGTTGATCGGGCCTAGCTTCATCGTACTTCGTTTCAGTAATATATCTATTAAGTGATTTATATTAAAAGCTTTTAAAGGAGAAATGATGGCTTTTAAGTGAAAACCTGCTATTCTTCGATACAGAAAAAGGGACCTGTTGAAATATGGGAAAAATAGTGTTTCTAATTATGAGCCGTTCCAAGTTTGCGCCATGTGTCTTTTCCCTTTTGTGTCAATTAAAATCGTCATTCCCATTTCAGAGATATTTTCGTCGATCCATACGTTAGCCCAAAGCTGGTTGAAATAATTGTTCAGCTGTAAGATAGAGTTTGATATAGAAGTACGTCTTCCCTACTTGCAAAATGAAAAATGGGAGAGAGAAGCTACATATATCGTTAGATAGACAAATGCATTCTGCATAATAAGTGAAACCGAACCAATGATTGTAGATGGTTACTTCTGGCCGAAATGGCAAAATTTTGCAAACAAAGTTAATTACCACTCTTCCTTTCAGGTTTACAAGCAGACAAAATGGTCTGGAAGCTAATAATGAAGAAAATTTCATATGATTCTATAAATAGAGAGATTGTTCAATCGAATCAAGCCAGATTCTAACCTATATATTTCTAAGAACGTAATTTCTTTTCTCAAAGTTTTGGTCAACGAAATTCAAATTAAATTTGTTTTTATTATTTAAAATATATTTTGTATTCATTTGTGAGGGATGCACTCCTAATACCCCCCCTATTTCCTTAGATTTGTCACTTAATTACAAATTGGTATTCGCCATTTAGGCAACCCTTATACTTTAAAGCTCTCGTTGTTTGCCTTCATCCATTTTGCATCACTTCAAAAGTTCGAGTGACGAACTGTCAAGTGACATGAAACTTTCCAAATGGCTAAGGGAATAACAATTCAAGAGACGTTTGTAACTTCAAGTAACAATTGTTATTCTAATCGAGTAAGGGAATACGTAAACAAACTTGACTGTCGGTATAAACACGGCAAGTTACACAACTACGAGAATAAGAGCATCGCGTAACTTGCCACGCATTCCGTGTATAGCGGATCGTTAACCCAGCGATCCAACCACGGATGTGAAGTTGGCCTAAAATACCATCCCGAAAAAGTTCGCATATAAATAGTACAAAGGCCAGTAAAATGAAATTCCATTCCGACCTTGGTAAAATGATTACCTCTGTTCCAACGTGGTGAATTGAAGGTTGTTTTGTAGAACTATATCCCTATATAACTTAAAATATCAAAAATATTCAATTGTGTACCACTGGATCTCAGTCCACAGGGATTGATAAAACTATGTAGTGGTGTATATCAGGTGTTAGTTAGGTCCTATACCTAATTGAAATGACAAGCCCTAGCTTGAGATATCAAAAACCTTCAAATATGCACCACTGGAAAGGACTAAAATCTATTAAAATGATAACACATGAATATGGTGGCCATTACACAACGTTGATAAATTGATGCATTTGACGGGTAGCTTTCCCACAGCGGTAAATCCAGTCCAAATCATAACAGATTTAAGTTTTTAGCTTCTCGCAACAATTTGAGCTTCTTCGTGAGGTGTCTTGACCAAATACGTTCATTTTGACGATTGTAGCATTGTTCAATTGTGAACAGCTTCTCAATGGTAAAAATAATTTTTGGGGATTTTTTTTTACCCTGAACCGCTTTGGTAACGACTCCTCGTTATACATGATGCATGTTGATTTGCGGATTTATGTGAATCGGTGAGCTTTGGAGTACTAAGCTGAGAGTCAGTGTTAGAAGAAGTAAGATTTTTGATATTACACACAACATACATTGACATTCTGAAATAACATTTTTCGGGATGAAAGGTTTTTTCAGGCTAAATTCACATATAATTAGTCATCTCATTGGTGGTAGAATTCTAATGCTGTCATGTACTGTTCCCAACCAAAGAGATCATTATATTGTTGAAATTGTTCAATTAACATCGGTCCGCAAAAAATTTTGTCTATTCAAAACTATTTTCTCGATGTTTTAAAGGTTTCTGAGTCCGAAAAAAAGTGTCCGTCCGTTTGACTGGTGTCTATATCCTCGATATCCAAAGAACGGCTTGTCCGATTTAGATTTGTTTTCCTCGCCAATCTGTTTCTGCGCGTTCTGGGCGTTTAGTTTTGGGTTGAGTTGAGACCGGTCGATTTGGGGGTTGAGCTTGCTTTGGAGAGGGCTGACTAATGAATTAAGAGTTCCTATACGAATGTTGTTTTTCAGACCAAGTTGGTTTTGGAGTTGAGCTAAGCGTTGAGTTTAAAGTTAAGTTAAGGGCTGAGCTGAGGGTTGGATTAAGGTTGAGTTGGGGTTGATTTGGGTTAAGTTGAGGTTGAGTTTTGATTGCGGATCAATTTGGGGTTATTTTGAGGGTTGAATTGAAGGTTAGCCTAAGTTAACCTTCTTGTTTTGAGGATTGAGTTGAGCATTGAATTTGAGGTTAAATGCAGGGTTGAGTGGAGGGCTGAGTTGGAAGCTAAGTAAGGATTCAGATCGTGTTGTTCTATGATTGAGTGAAGCATTGAGTTAGATGTTGAGTTGTTTTTAATTAGGGGTTCGGTTGGGGATTTATTTAGGGTGGAGTTTGGAGCTAAGTTGAGGCTTGAGGGGAGAATCCCGTGGAAGGTTGAGATGAAGGCCGAGTTGGCGTTAAGGTTAGGATTTTGTTAAGGGCTGAATTAGGGGTCGAGTTAGGGTTGAGTAGGGGTTGACTTGAAGTTGAGTTGGGGTTAAGTGAGGTTCGGTTGTAGATTAACTTGAGAATCGAGTTGAGGGTTTAGTTAAAGGTTAGTTTGATTTCAGTTGAATTTATACTCGCATGTTGTTTTTCAACCCGAGTTAATTTCTAGGTAAAGATGGCCATTGATTTGATGGTTGAGAACTGGCTCCAGCCATATCAGGGGTTGAATTGGAGTTTATTTGAGGTTCAGTTAGGTTGAGTTAACTTACAGTTGAGTTTATGTACTAAATAGTTTTTGGACCTTCTTGATTTGAGGAATGACTGGGGGGCAGTTCAGAGTTGAGTTGAGTGATAAAATTTAGGTTGAGATAAGGATTTCAAGTTCATTGAGGTGGGGATTGAAGGAGCTGGGGTTAAGTTGGGAATAGAATGAGGTTTAAGTTGAGGATTAATTTGGAAGTTATGTTGGGGTTAGATTGAAGGTTCAGATGAAAGCCGATTTGGGGTTGAATTGGTGATTGAGTTGAGCGTTGTGTTGGGTCTGATTTGGCGATTACGTTCGAGATTGCGTTAGAGATACATTTGAGAGTTGAGTTGCAGGTTATATTGGCTTGGCTTGAGATTTGTTCACGTAAGCAAATAACTTCCGGACCGAACTTCTGATTGCATAGTTAGGTTTCAGCCTCGTTCAACAAAAATCGTGAAATTTTCTTATAAGCCATGTTAGAAAACTGACTATATTTCATGAAATCTGTGAGGAGTTCAAAAATCAACTAATCCACAGAATTTGTATTTGCAAAAATTCTCTAAGGAATCGTTAAATTATGAGAATCTTTAAAACGCTTTTGGCTTTATAACGAATTTTTTTTATTAACTTAAAGAAAACAATATCTATGAATAAATTCGTTTATTATGTGTCTCTCGTATTTAAAATATAAAAAGAAAAAATCATTAGAAAGATTGCCATGACTTTCAAGTCAAACGGTTGTCTTTTTTTTAAATTTGTTTTCAAATTTTCCTTGAAAATTTATTTTATTAAAAATAATTAATTTATTGAGAAAAGATTAAATTTTAATTTAAATTGAAAAGTTTTAATTCAATATTTAATTGTAGAAGTGAAATAATCTATTTTAAGGGGATGGAATATGGTTTAGTCGGTAGTGACGTGTTTTATTTGGCTACTTCATTTCACGAATTTTCTCGTAGTTTGGCCCCAAATTGATTTAAAAAAAAAAAAAAACTAGCATTCCCGACGTCTGGTTCGGGACCCATGGAAATAATTTTTTCACAGCGGGACGAATTATTGCACATTTTTGCAATTAAGGAAAGCTACATAACCTAAAATATAAAAAATAAAAACGAGAGAATTTAGAATGTGGAAGGCAAATGAAACAAATTTAAATGAAAAGTGAAGTGTCTGTCAAAGATGGGAAAGGTGGATCTCATTGGGCGTCTGAGGTGACGCTGATGGGACACGGGAATGCCAGAGATGAGTAATTTTAAGGAAAACAGTATGACATTGTAAACATAAGCAACAACCAGGGATCCAAACGGTAAGCGTTTTGATTTCGAAAGAGGAGCTCTGCGAGCCGCACCGAAATAACTGCCGCATCTGTCGACTGTCCCAGAAAATGGGTAAGTAAAAAAACTAGAAACTATAACCAAATGTCGTGGCGGAGGAAACGTTAAAGGTTACATAAGGTCAGTGGTTGTTTTTATAATTAATTTTACATAAAGTGCATAAGGGTGTAAAATCCAGCAAATGTTGTTAATGAGAAAGGCGACATATATATATATATATATATATTTGAGGGTTACGTTTTTGCTTATTACTAAGCAAAGTTTTGAAATTAGAGTAGGGAGAGACTGCTGAAAAAAAAATATTATACGAGTGTGATTGATTTCTAGATTAAAGGTGTCAACGTCATACTGTGTGCATAATCCCGGACGGCAGGTATTGCATTTCAACTCGTCCAGTCCAATTGCAACTGATAAAAATTGGATGGGAATGACGATTGGAACATACCATTATTACAGTTGGTCCGGAGGAGTGGTGCAGTTAGGCATTACAGGTTAGCTGTTGTTCACCAGAAAATCCCCAAAATATAAAAAAAAAAATAAATAAATGAATTGTTATATAATTCGTATCATGTTGTCGGTTTATTAGTTTTGGAGGCTTTTGCATACATTTTGTTGTTTGCAATCTCTAGAAATTTCCCATCTATGGTCGTTTTAGATGGCGATGTCCTTTGTGGTACTATAGTTTATATATCAAAACAATTACTTTATGGTTGTAATTTGCAATATTTTAGTGACACAGGCAATAATATGGTGTATGCTCAATTAAACACACATGAGCCGTATCACTATAAGAGGCATCGAGATGTTTTTCCATAGAAAACAGGACGTCAAGAAATATACAGCTGGTCGGTAAGGCAGTTTTACTTATTCGGGAAATTGCTACCGACAAACTTTGAGAGAGGTTAGCTTTAGGAGTTTGAATTGAATAAATGAAAAGGGAAATAAAATTAATAATTCGCTAATTCCGCTCTGGTTGTTGGTTCTTTTACATTTAAAAAAAAGAAGAAAAAGAGTTAAATTTCGCTCTTGCGATCAAAGAGACGGGAAGTTTTTGTAGATAATGCAGTTTGACTTATAGCTTCTGGCGACTGGTGACATTAATTGTAATTCATTACAGGACACCGTTCACCACGGAGAAAACTTCTGTGGTCTTGGTGGTGGGTTGCGGAAATACTTCATTAAAATCGCAGTTTGAGCTAAACTGTAGTTATAGGTTGCGGCAGGGGGGCCAGTATGGCTAAAATCATTTAAATAAGCGGCTGATTCTAATCTAATTAAATTTACTCTCAGAGCTGAGGATATAAGTTGTAATTGAAATTTAAAGTAATAATGACTATAATGTTCACAAGTGTACAGAAGTCTGAGCCAGCAAACTAATAAATGTTATTTCCAGAATGCAGGTGTCAACTACAAAATTAGATTTACATAGACAGTTAATAGTTAGATTTAAATAGTTTTCAAGCATAACAACCAATTTACAGGAACTTGCACTGAAATCAGAAGTAGTTAAGAGAAACAGGTTACTAATACCAACATTAAAATTACTTGTAGTACGTATTAATTTATTTCTAATTTAAATTAGAAATAAATTAATTAAGATGAGAGGCGGTGCAGAATATTAATAATAATTTAATTGTAGTACATAAAGATTAATTTATACAGCTATTAATGATACTGTAACAAAAAATTTCCGGAGGCAGGCGCTGGAATCTGAAGCAGCCAAGGGAAACGAACACTAATATTAATATTAAATTAAATTAAACTTAAATTTAATCTTAAATGATTAAGAGTAGGACTAGTAATACAAATCAATCAACCAATCAAAAACGGCCGGAGGAAGTAAGGTGGAGGGAAAACATACCCCTTATGTTATAAATAATTAACATTTACTTCAGGATGCCAATGATCGAAAGCGGTTCTTAGAAAAATGTAGTAATATACTAGCAATTCTATCCAATCCTTCCAAGTAAATGTAAAAAAGGGTGTACAGTGGGCCCGGCGTCAGAAATTCTTAGAATTAACGGGAGATCTTGTTAAATGCTTGATCGTACATTTAAAATCAATCAAATCAATCAATCAAAAAGCAAAAATTCATTAGAAAACTTAAAATCTGTTCGTACAGTTAATAAATAAATTTTGGTAAATTTCGTATTGTTTGCAAAATTCCAAATTTTGGAGAATCATCAGAATTGCAAAAATTTAGAGATTTCTTTAAATCGAAAGTTAGTAACTTTTATTGTAATAATTTTCTGAATTCTCAAAATTTAAAAATTCTGTTAGTTTTTTGTTTGTTTATTTCTTTGCAAGCTGTTTTGAGGCTTGAGACACTTCCAACTCTTTTGCAGTTATGTTTTAACGCCCTAGGACGAATTTCTGTCCAGAATGGATAGAATTTTATTAAAATTGTTGTTCAATGTGTAACTACTCCTTGGTTTGTAAATTGGAATTTATTTGATCACCTATGACTCTTTTGGATGAGTGGGATGGAAGTCAACGATGGACGTGTGCAGACGTGATTTTAATCGTTCTTGCAATTTTTACGTTTAGTTTTGGTTTTTATAAGTGTTAATAATTGTTTGTGATTAATCAATCAATCAATAAAATTGTGTGTAAAGTGTGTAAAGGTTATATCATAAGTTTCGGTTAAATATCAAAATAAAATTAGAGTAAAATAAAGTTTTAAAAATAAAATATGTATAATGAAACGCAATTTTGAATGTTTAATACTTCAAAAAAAAAAAGTATTTTTAACCATTTCATATACAGTTTGTCAAGAATGAGTTTACACATTAAAAATAAATTCAATTTTCCAAGTTAAGTAGCCAAAAATATGATTTTTTATTTCTGTTTAATTTTTTTTCTGTAAACAGTTATATTTACATATAGCTTTTAAAGAGAATTCAATTTAAAAAAGTGTAAATTCAACGCAAGAAAAACAAAAAGTACAACAAAAACAAATGTTATTCAATTTTGCAAGTGTCAAATAACTCTTTTCACAAAAGATAAGATGAACATTTTAATAGAGTATACCTTAATTTATCAATTAAGGGCTAGACCTTAATAAATAATTAATATTTGGTATGACGACCGTTAGCATTTATCACGCATTGCATCCGTTTTTTCATGGAATGAACCAACTTTCCCAAATCATAACTACTTGGTATGTTTTGCCACTCTTCAAGTATTTCACTTTTAAGTGCTGTTAGGTTCTTTGGCTACCTTTTAGCTACCTTTTTCTTTAAATAGACCCACAAATTTTCAATCGGGTTTAAGTCGGGGCTTTGGGCTGGTATATCCATAACTTTGTGACAATTATATAGAAGCCACATCCGCACCCTATGCTCCTTATGCTTAGGGTCGTTATTTTGATAAAATTTGAAATGCGGTTTATTATCTTTAATAAACCCGAATTTTAACGCACTGCTTATCAAATATCTCTTCAAAATGTCTAAATATTGTTCTGCATTCATTCTACTTTCTATAAATGGTAAGTCTCCCACTCCTCTGCTAGAGGTGCAGCCCCAAATCATTACGGACATTTTTCCAAACTTTACAGTAGGAATGATGTTATGGCTTTCTAAAGATGCCAATGCTTTGCGCCATACTCTAGTCGGTCCATCGTTGTAATATAGCATCATCTTCGTCTCATCACAGAATATAATGTCGTCCCAATAGTCAACAGGTTCGGATATTAGCTTGGTAGCAAAAGAAAGACGCTTTTTAACAGTTTGTGCGGAAAGTAGCGGTTTCTTGGGTGCAGATCTGGAGTAGTATTTGTGTCGCAATATGACCTGGCATACTGTTTCATGAGAAACAACAGTGCCGCATTCTTCCTGAAGTTCCTTTACAAGTGTTCTGGTCGAAATCCGAGGGTTTTGATAGAGTTTTCGTATAATTAAGCGGTCTGCACGTTTAGTTATTTTACGCTGAGGGCCACCTCCACGTTTGGCTCTAATCTACCCTCGTTTTCAGCGCGATTTAACACATTGTATATTGTTTTACATGTAACAGAAAACATTTCTGATAATTCCTGCACATTTTTACCCAAATAGTGCTTATAATATATCAGTTGGGTCACCTCAAGCGATACTCTCTTACCAGGCATTTTAAAACTACAACACTTGAAATTGTGACGCGTACAAAGCAAAAACTAATCAACAACTAATTAACAATATCATACAACAACACATTGCAAAGCGTAGGTAAGGGAAAATACCGCTAATCGTTAAGAGAGTGCTGGGGGTCAATTCTCGTTCTATGAAAAGTACAATGAAAAGTTTTTTCAGTGAGAAATACACATTTCCGATTCATGTTCCATGAGAAGGAGAAAAATGACGTCAAAATCTTTTCATATGAATAAAACTTTCTCACCGACCATTTTGGCGGTGAGAACATCATAAATATGGAAATAAAATTCTATAAAAACTAAATTTGTATTTTTACCATTAAATGTGCATTGAAGCTATAATATTATTCACTTTAAACTTAACTAATAAGTAAATCTATTAAAAACTATTCCGTATATTTAAGAAAAGCCTCCAAATAATTAATTAAGTTAAGTTTTAAAAATAATTTGGTCAATTTTATAATTTACTTTATATTTTGACAGCCAATGACAAAAACTGATTAACTAAATCTACTTTATCATTTATTTAGCTAATATTTAAACCAATTGTTGTATCAGCTAGCGGAAATATACATGAAACTCGAAAAAATATGTGTTTACAGTGTAGCTTACTATGGAAATAACTTATTCAGCGTTTTTCTCACGATTCTTTTTCGGATCGTGGCGGAGAATACATGAGTATCGAATTTAAGGATTATGTGGATGCTGAGGGTATTCAACGAATTCGTACTGCACCTTATACACCTCAATAAAATGGCGTAGCTGAACGTAAAACCCGAACGTTGGTAGACATGGCTAGATGCATGTTGATCGATGCAAAATTGCCATATATATTTTGGGGTGAAGCAGTAATGACTGCTAATTATATGCAAAATCGTTTGCCTGGTAAATGTATTGAAACGACCCCGTGTGAAGAATGGCTTGGACGAAAGCCCGTAATTTCTCATTTTAGATCATTTGGATTAGAATGTTACGTTCGTATTCCACCAGAAAGAAGAACGACATTGGAACCAAAAGGCATGTACGCAATTTTGGTTGGCTATGCCGACGCTTCGAAGGCGTATCGATGTTTTAATCCGAAGACTCGGAAGGTGATTGTTAGCCGAGATGTGAAATTTGTCAACAAAAGTGGTAATCTGAGTGCATTAAAACCAGTTTCTTGTAATAAAATTCCGAAGACAAAAAATAAAAGTAATGATAGTATTGTTGTTATTTCACACGACAACGGTGCTGATCATGAAACTGTGCAAGTTACTGAAGTTACTGATGACATATTGTGCCCAAATGAAGTGCCATTTACCGACAGTAAAACTCATTTTAGTGGCAATGATTTAATTTTTGCCGATTTATCAGATATTGAGGAAACCGCTGATGAAACAGACGACGGTTTGAGACGATCAAATCGGTCAAACAAAGGTTCACTACCGTTACGGTATCGTGATCAAGCTTTTTTAACGAACGAAGTGTTGACATAACCATTAACATACAACGAGGCTGTGAAAGGCGAAGACAAAGAAAAATGGGTCCATGCAATGGAAGATGAAATGGATTCATTACGTGAAAACAAAACGTGGGAGCTAGTAAAATTACCTATAGACCGAAAACCCATTGGTTCTAAATGGGTTTATAAAATTAAAACGAATGAAAAGGGTGAAGCTAAGCGATATAAAGCCAGATTAGTTGCACAAGGCTTTACACAATGATATGGATTTGATTAAGACGAAGTGTTTGCACCTGTGGCCAGACAAAAGACATTTCGCATTTTGCTCATCGTTGCATCCGAAAAAGGTATAAAAGTTTTGCATTTCGATGCAAAGACAGCATTTTTACATGGTGAACTCAAGGAAACCATTTATATGAAGCAGCCGCCAGGATTTACTGAAGAAGGCAAGGAACATCAAGTATGCCTTCTCAAACGCAGTTTATATGGGCTTAAACAATCAGCTCGAATTTGGAATTTAAGCATTCACGATTAGGTCATAAAATGTGATTATGAACAAAGCAAAAATGACCAATGTTTATATACTAAAAAGAACAATGACAAGGTGTGTCACATAATCGTTTACGTCGACGATATTTTGGCTGCAAGTGATAGCGATGAAACGTTAATAGAATGCGAACAGACATTAAATTCAGAATTCAAAATTCAAAACTTGGGTGGAGTGAAAACATATCTTGGTATACACGTTGAAAAACGAAATGGTATATATTCAATTGATCAGTCAAAATATATCAACAAAGTATTGAACGAATTTGGTATGACTAATGCAAAGAATTCTGATATTCCACTCAGCGTAAATGATGGCAAGAGTGATGAATCAGAAATTTTACGTGATAACAATGAATACAGAAGAC
Source organism: Tipula vernalis (assembly GCA_958295665.1). Taxonomy (NCBI): domain Eukaryota; kingdom Metazoa; phylum Arthropoda; class Insecta; order Diptera; family Tipulidae; genus Tipula; species Tipula vernalis. The sequence continues at coordinate 294,572,480 of OY282559.1, read as the reverse complement.
TGATTGGAAGTTTATTATATATCCCAACAAACACGAGACCAGATATTGCTGCAAGTGTTGCAATTTTGTCACAAAAGGTATCAAACCCAACTCAAGAAGACTGGAACGAGACAAAACGAATCTTGAAATATTTAAAAGGAATTATCTCGATCAAATTAAATTTAAATATTTCTGTTGATGAAGAAAAATTGATCGGTTATTGCGATGCTAGTTTCGCTGAATGCCGGCAAACACGTAAATCGAATGGTGAATTCATATTTAAAATGCATAGTGCAACAATCAGTTGGCGATTCAAGAAACAAGATCTTATTGCATTATCATCAATGGAAGCAGAATACATTGCATTGTGTGATGCAGTAAAAGAAGTAAAATGGTTAAAACGATTGTTAAACGATTTTGGTGTCGACATAAATAAACCCATTTTGCTCTACGAAGACAATCAAAGTTGTCTCAAATTTGCTACTGACGAGAAGTTTTCAGACAGATCGAAGCATATCGACATCAAAGCACATTCAGTCTCAAATACAGTGTTGATAAAGGTATTATCAAATGTGTTTATTGCTCTACAGAAGACATGGTAGCCGACATGATGACAAAGCCATTACTAAAAGTGAAGACTCGAAAATTTCGAGAGGCTGCCGGATTATTTGAATGAGGAGAAGTGTTGAAATAAATAATAAATTCATTTTATCTCATTTAGATCATACATTCAAATTATCTGTAATAACGCTCATCTTCTAAACAAAGCATTCACTTTCATATCATAAACGAAACGCTTTGTTTAGAGGGTATTAAACTAACACATTAATATTGACACATTTGGATATTGCGTCATTCCGTTTTCATTCACTGTAATACTAGCATCGTAGTGTATCTGCAATCATCGCGTGTTTTATTTATTATTGGCTGCTTATTTCTACTTAGTTCTACAATTATTTTCTATAATTAGTTCTACAAGTAGTTTCTACTATTATTGGCAGCGCAGTGGAAGCGTGCTGGGCCCGTAACCTGTATGATCAACTGTTTTGATGTAAACTTTAAGAGATGTTAATTTCAAAGTGGTTGTGTGTGTTTCATTAATTTATTGATTTATATTTGTTTTTAGTTTTGCAGAGGAGCCCGGTAATTTTGTAGTAACCTTATTGGTTGATTCTTTTGCCTGGTTAAGCTATTGGTGAGTATAGGCTGTTGTGGCACTATAACATTATCGTTTTAATTTATTTCTTATAAATTTGTTTCTTGATCGGTAGGAATTTGATGATTAGTTTTACGTTTATTTTAATTGCCTGTTGTGGTACACTGGTACTGTAACATTATCATTTTAAATTATTTTATATAAATTTTATAAAATAATTGAATTTATAATTATTAATTTCCTTTTTATTTATCGGTAGGAAATTGATGATTAGTTTTAATTTAAATTTTATGTTTAAATGATTTTTAATGTTTATTCTTGTTGCAGTATGTAAAAATTAATTAATTAGATTGTCATAATCGAAATTAATATTATAATGGTGGAAGTATTGGCTAAGCCAAAAATGTATATTGTATGGAATTGGTGCCGATAGATAGATGTCGCCAATGTTCAGTGTAATGAAATTAAAATAAATATGTATGTATAATGAAAATGGAAAGCAGGGGATTAATCTGTCAGACACGGAAAAGAAAGGTTGTGTGTTGATGTGGAGTAATGTAATTAGAAATAAATAAAAAATAATATAACGTGTTGGTATTATAAAAAGTTTATTTTATTGATTTCGCTCGGAAAAGTAGTGACAATTATCAGAAGTGGGATATAAAGCCAAAAATATATACGGTTGATGGGATAAAACGAGATAATTATTTTGTTGAATAATATTGTGCTGAAAAAATTTTGGAGAATTTTATAGCAGCGTGGTCTTAACCTAAAGATAAAAAAAAAATATTTGTGTGTGTTAACTATTAAAAATCCCCGATAACGAAGAGGAAGATCGAAATGCGGCAGGTGCGGAAATCAATAATGCTGTTACAAATTTAAGCGACAATAAAGCCACCGTTTTAAAATAAATTAATCTAGATGAATCGAACGAGTCGGATCATGGAAGTGACGTTAGTTTCCGGGATCAGGCACAAATATTAAAATGTATACTATGCAAAAGTTATGCGCAGGTTGTAGATGTGTTACCATCGTTTCATGGAATTGATCCAATGCAAAGTGTGGATGAATGGATCGAAAAAATCGAGGGATTTGGAATAATGTACGAATGGGATGACGTTACCATTCGACATTATGGTCTACTAAAGATGACGGATGTTGCGAAAGAGTGGCGCGGCAGTATAAAAAATGTAAATCGAACATGGGAATAATGGAGGGAGGTGCTGATAGAAAATTTTCCATCGAGTGAAAGCATTGTTCAGAAACGATGTGCAGCTGAGAGTTTCAAACGAAACAATATGGATATTCAGTGATATTATTTTCAGAAGTTGGCGTTATGCAACAAAGCGAAAATGGAGAACGAAGAAACAATTGATTTGATGGTCGACGGATTGGGTGATCTGCGAATTAATAATTTCTTGGGTCCTCTACGGAAATATAAAACGCCAGCGCAACTATTACTGGATTTACGAGGGGCCGATCGCGTGGATGCGTCATATAAGGCGATGTCCAACAAAAATCAGTACCATGGACAAAATAGTGCAAACAAAGGCAAGATAGAATGACGGAATAATATTCCTAGCAAAGTGGATGAAATCAAAGGAAGCACCAAAATCAGACTATGCCAAAAGTGCCGAACGGGTTTACATGTTTTTATTGTAACGAACGTGGACATTTTGCGAGGCAGTGTCCCAAAAAGAAGAAGCCAGAGGTCCTAAAGACAGGATCAAAGAATGCTGACACACTTGCAAAATACATGAAATTATCGTACATTAATGCTAAACCGCTTCAGTGTTTTGTCGATTTAGGAAGTAGCGTCACATTGATGCGAAAAGGTGATGCCAATCACTTAACTAAGGTGGTACCATGTGGCATATTTACGTGTAAATTACAAATAGATGGTGTCGAATCAAAATGCGAAGTTAAGGTGGTTCCAGATGAGTCTCAGAGTTTTCCGTTATTGGTTGGTCATCGGTTTACTGAACAAACACACATTAAGATTGTTAGCGACAAACAAGGATTGCATATCAGCAATGATGATAGCCAAGTTTATGAAGGAGTACACGATGAAATATATAGAAGCAGTATTCGAGCTTAAGAAGATATAACAATTCCCAGAGATACGGTTATGCACGCATTAGAGTGCGAGCGGACGAAGCCAACATGGAATTTTTAATTGAAGACGGAATTAGAGACAATGGTGAGGCGATACCGAGATGCGTCGTGAAGAGTGACGAAAGAGGATAGACGGTAATACCGTATGTAAATTTAACAGAAGTTAATATAGTCACCAAGAAAAATCAGCGAATTACCAGAGCGGAGGGGTGCAATGAAGCCGTGTATGTTGAGCGGAAGGACGACGATAACGAAGGTATGAAGGTTAATCGAGTAAGAGAAGCCATGATCAAATAGATGTCAATAGAATTTGTCGGTAAGAATTTTGATAAATTGCATGAACTATTGTTAAAGTATAGAGACCGAATCACGACAGGTTTGATAAATGTCGGCTTAACGAATAAGGCTGAGATGAAGCTTATAATGACGGACGATGTACCAGTATATTTTAGACCGTATAGATTAGCATTCAAGGAACGGGAATGGGTTAGAAGTCATATAGAGGACTTAAAGTTAGCTAATATTGTAGAAGATTCAACATCGGATTATGCTAGCCCAATTTTATTAGTTAGAAAAAAATCAGGCGAGTTACGAATGTGCGTAGACTACAGGGCGGTTAATAAAAAAACAGTGCGACAACAATTTCCTTTACCCTTAATTGATGATCAATTAGATCGTTTGGGGGGTAATAAGTATTTTACCAGTTTGGACCTGGCTAGTGGATACTATCAGGTGCCGCTCGAACGGAATTCTCGAACGAAATTGGCATTCATAACGCCAGACGGACATTTTCAATTTAAGCGAATGCCATTTGGACCAACGAACAGCCCAGTTATCTTTCAATAGTTGATAAATCGAGTTTTAGGAATTCACAGATTTACCATTGCTATGGCATATCTGGATGATATCGTGATACCTTGTGCGACCATAGACGCAGGTTTAACAAGGTTGGAAATAATTTTGCAAATTCTAAGAGATGCAAATTTAACGTTAAATTTAACGAAGTGTAGATTCTTGTGTAATAGTGTGGATTACTTAGGTTTTAGGATATCAAGTGAAGGTATTGAACCGGGTCGAATAAAAACAGAGGCCATAGAGAAATTCCCGACACCTAAATGTATTAGGGATGTGCGATCGTTCATGGGATTATCAAGTTATTTTCGGCGGTTTATTAAAGGATACGCAACAGTTGCTAGGTCAATATCGGATTTGATAAAAAAGAATGAAGTTTTTATATGGGGTGACAAGCAAGAAATGGCATTTAATAAAATCAAACGATTGCTTACGAATAAACCAGTTTTAGGAATGTATGTCATTGGTAGGCGTTTAGAAGTGCATACGGATGCAAGTGCGTTGGGTTTAGGTGGTGTTTTATACCAAGAACAGGATTCGAAATGGTTCAAGCCAATTAGATTTTACAGTCGTAAGACTATATGACTATATGTTCCTCAAGATTTGTTATATGATGTAGTTCGCGATGCACACGATGCAGTCGGACATCAGGGAATAGACAAGACCCTAGAAGATTTAAAGACGTCGTTCTATTTTCCAAGTATGCGAGAATTTGTTGCTAGATATATAAATAGATGTATAAAATATCTTTATTACAAAAGAACCGGTGGTAAACAACCCGGATATCTTCATCCATATGAAAAGGGAAGTGAACCTTTTGTGACGATCCACTATGATCACGAAGGTCCGTATGTAAAAAGCAAAAATCACAATAAGTATGTATGTGTAATTGTCGATAGATTCAGTAAGTTCGTGATGCTTGGGGCTATGTCGGATGTAAGTGCAGATAAATCGTTAGAGTTTTTAAGATTAGTTTTGAGTAATTACGGAAAACCAGATGTATTGGTAACTGATCGGGGTACGGCGTTCACCGCGGCGAAATTTCAATCATTTTATAAGTCAATGAATATAAGGCATGTAAAAACGGCGAGCGGTAGTGCACGTTCAAATGGACAGGTAGAGATCGTAAATAAACAGGTGACAAAATGTTTGACTAAAATTAGTTCAGGCATAGAGTGTATAGATTGGGACGAAAAGCTAATGCAAGTGCAAATGACCCTAAATGGTACGGTGCCTAGTGTAACCAAGAAAGTTTCTTCAGAGCTTATATTTCGATATCCATTCAGAAATTTGAAACATAACGAATTAGTGCAGGTTTGAATAGACAAATGTTGGAAGAGGGATGTATACTTGAAGAGAATAATGTGACCGAATTATTAGATAAAAATAGGGGACGAATAAAGCACGACTATGACAAGAAGCGAAAAAAACCAATGGAATTAAAATGTGGTGATTTAGTTAAGGTGCATGCGCCTAAAATGGCGACAGGAGACAGTAGGAAACTTTTACCAACAAACAAGGGACCTTACGAAGTAGTTAAATGTATTGGCAACGATCGGTACCTCATCCAGGACATAGAGGGCGAGCAACAAACAAATAGGACTTACAAAGCAATAATTGCTATCGATAGATTAGAATTGATTGATGGTAGTCCGAGGTTGTGTGATTCGGGGTCGTAACTATTTCAATAGATGATTTTTAGATGTAAGCATTTAAAAAAAAAGTATAATTAAATATATATAGATGAGTATGATGAAAAAGAACTTAAGATATTGCCGTGTAATGACGAGGACGTCATCGGTACAGGATGGCCGAATTGTCATAATCGAAATTAATATTATAATGGTGGAAATATTGGCTAAGCCAAAAATGTATATTGTATGGAATTGGTGCCGATAGATAGATGTCGCCAATGTTCAGTGTAATGCAATTAAAATAAATATGTATAATGAAAATGGATAGCAGGGGATTAATCTGTCAGACACGCAAAAAAAATAAATAAAAAAGAATATAACGTGTCGAATTACAAAAAGTTTATTTTATTGATTTCGCTCGGAAAAGTAGTGACAAGATATAGAAGGACCATGAATAATGAAATAAGCGCTGTTATTTTAATCGTAGCTTAGTAATTTTAAATTTTTCTTAAATATTTTATCAGGTAAATAAAAGAAAGGCGGACAGCGAAAGGAGTGAAATTACAACATTAATAATTTTTAAGTCCAGCTTTAGATTTAGGGGGTCCTGAGTATCCGGCCTTGGATTCCAGAGAAATGATCATCTAATAATGTAGTTAGATTGTGCTGTCTTGTACTAACCTATTTATCAAATATTGTACTAATAATTTACTAACTATCGATCGCTTAGGTGTCTGTAACCGGGTCGAGTCTGTTCCAACTAATAATCCTATCCTATCCTTCGGTTTTGTTATGTGTAAACGGATGTACTGTGTGTGCCCGGGAGTCCGGGAGATCTTGCTATAATGCTTGGCCGTACATTCTAATCAATTAATCAATCAATCAGTGTAGTTGCCCCAACTTCCTATTGATTGTTTAAAAGTAATAAGAAGAGTTCCGTTTGTCTAGAAGCTTTTCGAAATAGTATGCCCTTTTCATCAGCAAAGTCTTATTTTTCATAACCAGTTTAACAATGAAATGTGAGTTATATGTTCTCTCAACTACTTATAGGACAAAATGTAAAGGTGGTGAAATTGTTTCTAACATCTAAGGCGATGAAAAATTATATCGATATTGAATCGGCAGAAATTTCTTTGATCAAAACATATTATCTCTAAATTAAGTCGCTAAATCGCATTAAAATATTTTACAAGTACCACTATAATGTTTAAGTCTAATATATCATAAAAATTAATTAATTAAGAATAAAAAATTATTGTTCACTTGCTGCAGCAGTCTATTAATAAATATTTTTGAATTAATTACCATATAAAAAGAAATAAAATCATAATGTACCTAAAATTTACATAACATTTATCTTACGATTTTTTTATTTTTTATTTTATTTAAATTTATCTTATTCACATTATCAAATTCAATCAGCAAATCAATAAACAAATAAATCAATTTATGTATAGTTAATTTTCTTATTTTGTTTCTGCTTTTTTTTTTGTTTTGGTACTTGTTTACGATTTTTGTTGTTGTTGCTGTTTTATGACTTCAGTAATAATGTAAAGATAAAATCACAAAAAATATCATAACTCTAAGATATATGATACTTGTAGAAAATTTAAACAGTGTATGTAAAAATAAACAGATTTGTTGTTGTAGCTATTTTCAAGTTGTAATTTTTTTAATTAACCCTTCTCTTTTTAATGGTTCTGTTACAAAACTATCTAGCTATATTGTACATTATAGTACAAATACGAGTATGGTACACAATACAATTTAATATACTAAATAATTTTTTTTTTTAATCTCTTATTAGTGTTAGACAGTAAAAAGTATTCTGTGTTTTTGTTGTACAATATGCATTAGTCAAGCTTTAATGAGCATATAAGAACATAAAAAAAAAAAAAAAAATTGTGGAATACCGTCACTGACGGAACATTATGTAGTTATTATATGGGTGGGTAAGCATTTACATAGTTGTGCAGTAAATATTTTTAAAATAATGCTGTACTACTGTACATTGGTAGTCGCCGAAGACCTCGATTTTCATGTACTTAGTTCTAACTTCTGACTACCATCTAACAGAGAGTTTATGAAAAAAAACGTGAAAGCAACTGAAATAAATTTAAAATTTGTGAAAATTATGAAACATTTGTTAACGTTTTCGTCATTTTTGCATTCAACAATCTTCGGCGAACGCCAGAGGAATGTCTACAAAAATTTCTGCTACCTAGTCGAGCCACAACTCAGAAAGCTGACACATTGGGTGAATTTAGATCCTCCAACTAGTAAATACTCAGCATACATTGCTTAGTATAATATTAAGCATAAATGCCATCAATATTTGGAATAAACTCAAACAATCAAAAAATCTCAAATAAAAATCTCAAACAGAAATAACGAAGAAATCGAAAAATATTTCTACATAATGTCAAGGGGCCTTTTGCTTGCCAAGCAAAATATGTTGCTCGAAATCGAATACGATTACTATTCGTAAGCTAATTTTATTCGTAATATTAATAAGCAGGTCTTGAGTTCAAATCAAACCTTTGTCAGCGGAATTATAAATGCATTATTAATCAATTCTGCCAATCATCATGTGGTTGTATAGAAAGGTCTTAAGAGTTAATTAGTCTGTCGAAATGACTTTTTTTATGTTTCTAGGTGTTTGCTGTAAAGTTTATGTAAACGTCAAACATACAACGCTGGTGGTACTAAACAAGTGTTGTACAGCCTTGCAAAGCAAACAATGAAATGATAGAAATCTGTTCGCTCTATAAAAAATTTAAGACGTGAAAATTTATGAAGAACCAGCAAGAGTTTAGAGATGTTTACCATCAAACTAAACATAGCAAACGCGGAATTCGAAATGATGAGGGCACAAGGGATACTCGAGTTCAAGTTGGTGGTCCAACCCGGTACACCTGGTAAAGAAGAAGAATGGAGAAATTGCGGAGGTTACCGCGCAATAAACGGGATTACAATACCAGACAGGTATCCGATATCGCACCTTCAAGGCTTTTCGGACCAATTTGAAGGGCCTTGTTCAGGCGTTCCAAAAACTGATTTTTCAACCTTTGGTTTATTCGAGCTTACTAAAATGACTTTCTTAATGCATTCAGTTTTATTAGGCGTACATTTTTGTTTCGTATATTTGGACGACGTATTAATCGATTCAAAATCTTATGAAGAGCATCTAGAATATCTAAAAGTCGTTTTCCAAAAAATATCGGAATATGGTGCAATCATCAAACTAGATAAATGTGTCTTCGCTTCACATACAAAATTACATTTCTAGGACATACGGTCATTGAACTGGGTGATTCAGCAGTACATTTAAGATACATAGCAACCTCTCAGTTTCTCTTCAATATATCTGAATTAAGCCTCGCATTATTTAAAAGTATCTAATTTCGTGACTAGACGAAAGAAAACTCAGTGCTATGACATTTTCTAAATATATCGATGAAGCATCGCCAATTTCGAATATACAGGGTTTTCCAATAAGAGGTTTCATTTTGAATAGCCTGCTTTTTGGGCAGCTGCCAATTTTGAAGCTCTCATATTTTGACATTTGACAAGTAAAAACTACGCCATAACGCATTGAAATTATTAAAATTCACTACAAAAATGGTGAAATTGCAATCACAGTTCGCAAAACTAAAGCACTTTTTGGTCGTGGTGAAGCACCTTCTCGGGCCGGCAGTAATGAAACTGGTGGAAAAATTTGAGCTGTTGGGACAAGTTAGTGATGTGAAGAATCGAAACCGTGTGCGTCGCTCAAGAACAATTGAGAATATTGCTGCTGTAGCCCGTAGTGTTGAAGAAAATTCAGGTTTGTCGATTCCTCGTCGATCTTTGGAATTAGACATTCCACAAACGACATTACACCGTATGTTGCATAAAGACTTAGGTCTTAAGGCTTTTAAAGTTCAGTTAACACAAGAACTCAAGCTGGTCGAGTTCGCTGATTGGGTCCTTCAAATGCATCAAAATGATCCGAATTTCACCTCGGAGGCTACGTTAATTAGCAGAGTTGTCGCATTTGGGGGTCAGAAAATCCAAGAATGATTGTTGAAAAGCCTCTCCATCCTCAACGTGTCACTGTTTGGTGCGGTTTTTGGGCTGGCGGTGTAATTGGACCTTACTTTCTTGAAAATGAGGCTGGTGCAACTGTTACGGTGAATGGATTGCGCTACCGAGCTATGATTAATGATTTTTTATGGCCGAAATTGGAAGATATTGATGTGAACGACGTTTATTTTCAGCAAGACGGCGCTACGTGCCACACAAGCAACGAAACAATCGCAATTTTGCAAGAAAAGTTTCCTGACCGTGTTATTTCTCAAAGAGGTGATCACAATTGGTCACCGAGATCTTGTGATTTAACACCTTTAGACTTTTTTCTTTGGGGCCATGTGAAAGATAAGGTCTATGTCAATGCTCCACAATCGATTCAAGACCTTAAAGATGGAATTCGTGAAGTTATCCGCAAACGTGCGAATTGGTCATGAAAAATTTCATGAAAAGGTTATGGTACTGCAAGCGTAGCCGTGGCAGCCATTTGGCTGATATCGTTTTCAAATGTTAATGGATTGATCTCGAACAATTTGTATAATACCGAAAAATCTGGATATTAATGAATAATTTTGGAAAGCTTGTCAAAATTAAGAAAATCCCCGAAAATTTCGAAATATTCCGAAAATTCGTGTAAATATAACTTAATTGCTGTGTTCCATTTGACGTGGCAAAGTACAAATAAGTACTTGGGAGTAGATGGTAAATGGAACGCAGACAATTAGTTGCGAAAATAAAATTTAATTAAAAAAAATTTACATGCAACATGGAAAGTTGGAAAATTAATTATTAATTTGAAAACTGATCAGCCATTCCTTACCGATTAGTTGTACTAAATATTCTGGTAAATTTAGCAAGAGTAGCTGCGTGCAGTCAGAAGTACTTGTGTGTACTTTGCCACGTTAAATGGAACCCAGCAAATGTTAGCAAAATACTACTAAGCAAGTTAAGGCTAAGCTCGACAAAACGATATGCAATAAGAAAGTAAACAGTAACATCGAACTACACTCGAATAATCTCGAAACATCTCGAATAACCTGACAGTCTCGAAACAAAGAATCACCATCTAAGGCTCGACCATTAAAATCTAATTTCCATGCTAGGAACACATGAGACAAACATATTGAGACAATGCGTATGAAATCGGGAAGCGACGGAAATTTCCAAAGTCGGGAGTACCCCGCCAAAAACAAGCGAAAAAAAAAACACTAACAAAATTATAATTGACCGTAGAGACTAACTGACGACTGAAGAAAATTTCAACAAGTTCTTTTTGATTTTTATGAACATCAAAATGCTACTTTGCAATCTGCTTAGCAGTATTGCTTCCTTTTACAAATCAAATTCAACCTTTTCTAATCAAAACTTGATTTGTAAAAGTTTCAATTCGTTTTACTAAATGCCTAATTTGATTTATAAAAGGTTAAACTTGAAGTACAAAACGTATGTATATTACAAATAAATTAATCCAAATACTAAAATTGTTACCCTCTGATGGCGGAAGCTTTGATTTCAAACGAGTTTAGCAAATTTTCTTCTAAATCTACATATCTGTCAGAATCTAAAGGCATTTTTATTTCTATGGGGTCAGATTACGAGTAAATAGTTGAAACTTTTTAACCTTCAGCAACCGAGAAGAAATTGTTAGGCCTGTCTTAAGAAAATATTTAATAGCATTTAAGCTTAATCTGAGCTAGAATCTATTTAATCTTGACTTTGAACTAATATTTAAACGCTCGATAACCCGCAGCTGCGGGTGCTGCGAGTACCTAGTTACGCCACTGGCTAGCGGCTTATCCCGGCGTTAACCATTTTAAATATCTGTCAGAAGGTTGTGAGGCCACGGTGTTTACCGACCATAAACCTCTGATTTTCGCTTTTAAATAAAATTCGGAAAAAGTATCTCCACTTCAGTTCAGACATCTAGAGTTCATCGGCCAATTCACTACCGATATACAACATATCTCAGGCATGAACAATATCGTTGCAGATACTATCTCACGCATTAATTCAATATTTATCCCTGAAGAGCTTCGGAAATTATTAGCCAGTCCACAAGTTTGGAATTCAAACAATTACGTCTCTTGACGTTTCGACAGCTATACCAAAATCGTTCCTTCCACTCATAGTTTTCGGAAAAAGAGCTTTGAATCATTCCACAATTTATAACATCTAGGTATTTGCAGGAATTTTAACTAACAATATTATTTGGCCTTCCATCAAGAAAGATTTAAAGTCATGGCACATACCTGTATAGCTTGTCAAAAATCAAAAGTTTCAAGCCACACAAAATCTCCTCGCGGCTCTTATAAGTTAGCGGCCGAATGCTTTTCAGTTTCCGAAAATCAGCGATATTGCGTAACATTGAGCACCAGGTATAAACACGATGGACTGAGGCGGAACCTGCACGGGATATTACGGCTGCCACTGTCGCCTTTTCTTTATACAATATCTTTATATCCCGCTTTGGTGTGCCGGAGTGTTTCGTTACAGATCAAGGGATGTAATTCGAATTCAAACCATTCACCGAGCTACCTTCTCTATTAGGTTTCCAGAGGAAAAGGACAACAAGCTACAATTCCAAGTCTAATGGGGTACTGGAACGATGGCATCGCATTGTGAAAGCAGCTATCATGTGTCATGAATGGAACGATTGAACTATCATACTACCTACGCTATGCTAGGACTGCGCACATCTTTCAGCGATGAGTTACAAGCAACGTCAGCCAAATTAATCTTCAGATGCCCCTTACGAGTACCAGGACAAACCGAGTTCGTTCAAAATTTAAGAAAACACTTCGACAAAATTAAACCTACACCTGCAGCTATAGGCATGGGGTGAAAAACATTTTTTCTACCAAAGAATTGAGTTCGTGTTCGCACGTTTTTCTCAGAAACTATGCACTTCGAAAATCTTTACAAGCCCCTTTTACAGGCCTATGTTTGGTTATTAGTCTTTCGGAAAAATATTTTGCCACCGAAATAAATTCAAAACAGATAAAAATTTCAATTGTTAGTCAACAATTGTGAAGAACCATTTCGACAACAAATTATTTCTGAACCTCCAAAAAGTCCGAACAAAATTATAAATTCCGCGTCGAAGCCACTAATACAAAAAAAACTTACCCTTGATTTACCCCCCGATTTAAGGAAGGTTACTAATAGTACTAAAATTCTTCTGCCAAGTTCAACTAAAATAATTGGAAAGTTTTTCATTTGTACATCCTGCTATTTGAGAGGCGTCACCGATTCCTAATTTATCTAATTCATCTGTTACCCCGCAAACGTCATCAACAATCAAAACAGACGGTACTCCGGGTAGAAGTGAAAGTGAGGGGTGCGAATTAAGAAAAGCGATCGTTCTTGAAAAATTAATATGATATTGGCAAATCCCCCATATATCCGAGTAAATTGGAATCCAGGAAATATACGTCAGTCGTGTCATGACGGAAAGAACGATTGCTTAACTATTGAACAAGTTAAAGTACAAAAACGTCTAATGATGTGCCCCTTAAAGGAGTGCTGTGAGGGCTGCAAGACGAAATATCGGTATGATAAGTAAAAAAAAATTCTCTCTGCTCTACCTATGCTAAAAACTGTGTGCAACCAGGCAGCAGCGGAACGCATACAGTTTGCATATGTATAATACATCAAAATGTAAAATTAATTATTTTTGGAACCAAGATGGAGACTGGTACCAATGAATATATACCGCAATACCAGGACTGTATTTCATTTATATTATGTGCCGATCTAACATCAACATCTTACCTTCTGTAATGCGTGAGAACCGCCCAGGATTGGATAATTTTCGAAATTATTTGAAAAATGCATTTTTGGACAATGATTGCGAGGATGCTGAATTATCGTTCGGTCAGTGTGTTTCTACCGATCAACGCAACTTGGAAAAGTATTCGAAAGCACTAAAAATTAATTAAGCTGAAAAATCTGATTCCTCACTGCTTCATTTCACTACAACAATCTAGCTTCATAAAAAACCAAAAATTAAGTGTGAATCCTACGGATACTTGTTTCTTGTGAGTTTGCAGAAAATTATGCATTTATAATGCAAAATGCAGCACAAGGATTTAATTGGAACAACAAACAAGTGACTATTCATCCAGCTTCATTAAAATATGAGATTGTCTTCACTATGACACTATAGCAGTTTACTTGTTTATCGAAAAGTTGATGAAGTTTTTGAAAACTAAAATTCCTGATTTATCTAAAATTTATTATATTACCGATGGTACAGTCGTACATTATAATAATAAAAAAAGCACAAAGAGGATTTCGGTATCGATTGTGAGTGGCATTTTCACACAACAGCTCATGGAAAGGGACCGTGCGATGGAGTAGAAGGTACTAACAAAATAATGGCAGCCAGATATAATTTTTGAATTTTGTTCAGTTGCTGAATATAAGTCCAAATACATCTAGCAAACCAGTAGATTCGAGAAATTGAAAACAATAAAGGGAACTCACGATTTTCACGCAGTTATTCCTTAATCAAAGGACGGTTACCCTAATTTTAAGAAATATTCAAATAATGAAGATTATCTAAAATTTAAATTTTAACTGTTAATATTTTCAAATTTTTGTCTTTATTTTAATCTTTGTTTAAATTTCATTTAGAGATACAAAAAAAATTGTAGATTGTCATACTTAAATGTATTTTGCAAGAAAACGAAACGAGATGTTGCGCTGATTTTTTAGTATATTTAACCCTTTCGATACGGCCGGTACATATTTATACCACTCACTTTCCTTACGGCTGGTACTCATTTTTACCACTACATGTTTCAACCATACTGCACGCTTCTAATTATATTATTATTGGTACAAAAGCGTACCACTCCGTTCTATGTAAAAAAGTCAACGGTAATTTATTGGTATATTCCCATGTTTTTGTATTGTACATGGCAGTAAAGAAACTAACTTGATAGTGAGAACAAGTGTTTTATAAAATAAAGTGATTTAAGCTCAAAATACAAGTGAACACGTTAAAACCTTACTGTAAATATTAAGAAAAATCAGTTAGGCGATGGTATACATATGCGTACTGCAGTAGTATTTTTCAACTTCATATTATTTATACGAGTATATATTGTAACAGAATCATGCGGCCAAGAAAATATACAGAGGAGGAGTTACGAGAAATCCTAGAAGAATCTAGTTTTAGTGAATCTGGTGGTAGCAGCAATAACTTCGAACTTGATAAAAATCAATTTTCGTCAAGCTCTAATAATGATGATGACACAAAAGCAGTTGTAAATAGAGTCTCAAAGACTGTTGCTAATGAAGTTACCACGGCGGTTGTAACTGAATTCCCCGATAGAGAATACAAATGAATTTCCGATGGAGGTAGAAAGTCAATACCCGATGGGGGTTCAAAATGAATCTCCGATAGAGACTGTAAATAACGAAGTATCAACTTCATATTCACAGCCACAAAATACAATTGGGTCATCACGAGATAGGGATTTCAATCCAAACAAATTTATAAGTCAACGTCGTCCGTGTACTATTGCTTCCAATTAAATACAAATTATTCTCCGGTAGAATTATTCCACAAACTATTTCCCCGATCTTTGTACATTTATATTGCTCAATGCACTAATGAAAGAATTAGTTTCTTTAAAAAATCGAATCTAAATCAATCAGCAAAAACCAATAAAGGAGACACAGCAGCTGGGGAAATTGAAATGGTAATTGGATATATGCTTGTCATGTGCAACAACCGGTTACCAAGTATTAGCAAGTATTGGTCGCAACGTAGTTCAATGGGCAATTAACCATAAAAACGGCGATGTCTCGTGATAGATATCTATTTTTAAGCTCCAACCTGTATTTCGCACAACATATAGAAAATGCCGTCAAAATTATAGAACAGGCCGATCAACCTTAAAGCAATATATGCCCCTCAAGCCTGTAAAACGGGGAATCAAAATGTGGCTTCGTTGTGATGCAATCACTGGATATACATATGATTTTAATATCTACACTGGCAAGGAACAACTAGCAATGGAAGGTACTCTTGGAGAAAGAGTGGTAAATAAATTAGCCAGTACAGTACCGGAACCTGATGTTACATTTTGTTTTGACCGGTTTTTTACATCAGTTTGCTTACTGGAAACTTTAGATTATGCTGCTTTAGGAACTTGTATGGCCAATAGGAAAAATTTACCAACATTTCCAGGTAAATTACAACGAAGTGAATCCGAATTCAAAGTTTCCTTATCAGGCCTTTTATGTGCCAAATGGATACCAAGGAAATTATGGCTTTGAGCAATTGCCAAAATCCAGATTTGACTTACGTTATCAAAACAATGAAAGATGGGTCAAAAATGCCTGTCTCATGCCCAGAAATGATAAGTTTCTATCGCCAAATAATGGGCGGTGTGGACTTAGCAGATCAATTATCTGGTGTATAAGAATACGACCGGAAGTTCACAAAATGGTGGAAATTTTTTTCTATCGTTTACTTATGATGGCAGTAGTAAATGCTTGGATCATTCATTGTGAGGTAGGGCAGAATAAGGCTCCATTGAAAGAGTTTTTAGTATCATTATATCATCAAATGTGTCTACATTTACCAATAGAAACCAATGCAAGACGTCGCTGCACAAGCTGCTCAAAAACAAAAAATTCAGCGGCGCACCAAAACATTGTGCCAGGAATATGGCGTACCTTGGTGTAAATTTTGTTTTGCATCATATCATAAGGAAAAATAAATATAATACAATTTAAAATGTTTTCAATTTGTCTGCTTTGTTTATTTTTCTACACTTACACTACTGCTGGTACAGTAGTGTACCACATAAAAAAACGGGTGGTTCATATATGTACCACCACCTACCACCCAAACCGTAAGTCTCCCGCCAACGTGTTAGTGGGAAATTATGTTCAGATAAATAGTATATCAACATACAGCAACATGAATTTGAGATTGTCTAGGTTTTCAAAATCCGTATCGAAAGGGTTAACAGGACTAAATGAGGAAATAGATTAACGAAAAAAAGTTGCAGATGGGAGAAAATTCAAATAGAAAGTTTAGACAGCCACGTTAAAAAGTACAAAAAAATCTGTAGACTGTCGTACTTAAGCGTATTTTGCAAGAAAACCAAAGGAGATGTTTAATACATATGTAGATAATAAACAAAAGGATAGAAGGTAAAACAAAAATCACATATAAAATCATAAAAACCATTGCAGCCGTTTGATTTTCGTTTGTTTTTTGTCTTTCTATATTTACCAACGCCATATTGATTAGAGAAAGTTTGTCGTTTGAGGTTTTGGCTTCGTAAAGTTTAAAAAGGAAATTTTGAATAAAAAAAAAGTTTTTTTCCAAAAAATAATTTTAATTGTTAAAAACTTGACAAATTTCAAGTTTCATTCGCAATAAAAATCTTATTTTGACAACTCATACAAATCGTCATGACAACATGACGAAAGCAAAAAAAAACATAGGCGTCCCATTATGTTCAATGTTTGGAAGCTTAGACTGTGCCCGAAACCTGTGATAAATATTTTTTAGTACACATTTTTGACATTTATTTGAAAACCCCGCATACACCCAAATTATCACGGTATTTGGCTATGAACATTTTTGACACAAACAGAATAATTGTTCGGTCGACATTTACCATGGTCGCCTTAGCATTTTATATCATCAAAATAAAATGTCAACTACATAGTCAATGATTTTGTTACTGTTTGCAGCAACATAATATTAGCAATATGATAATTTCCCATTTTCAACTGCAGCAGCTTGCCGACAATTATTTTCTTCTAGTTTATGTCAACTAAAGGTCCTTATTTATATGGCATATTGATCTTGTGAGTTAATGTGAGAGCTACTATTATCGCCTGATGGATTATTGAACCTATTATAGAATTAATTGATCGATTGAATTAAAATGTTAATTTGTATGCACCACGTCATTAATGATTTTAATCCGTAATATCCGTAATTAAAAAAAAAAAAAAAAAACGCATTTGATTCTATATGTCGTGTTATCATAAAGCACTCCAAAGCCTATTTGAATTTGGATTTTCATTCCAATACTTTAATTGGTTCAAGTCATACTTAACAAACCGTCTACAATATGTAACAATTGGCAATAAAAAATCCAACGTTTTCAAAGTGACATCGGGTGTTCCTCACGGATCACTTATTGGACCCTGGATTTTTATTGTATTCATTGATGGGATAACCAAGATCACCAAAAACTCAAATCTTCTCATATTGCTGATGACGTAAAAATTTGTCGTACGATTGAACAAATTTGTGATGCTGACATACTGCAAGATGACCTCAATAGACTTGAGTGATGCGACCAAAACTCATTACACTTAAACATCAAGAAATACAAAATTATGACTATTCATCGAAAAAGGAAACCGATAATAACGACATACACAACATCAAAAACATTGTAGTTCAAAGAGTTAAGAGAATACCGATCTAAGAAGTCACATTAGTCGAAAACGTTAATTTTAATTGATAAAGCAAACTCTATGTTTAGCTTTATCAAATGATGGACTGGGGATTTCAGAGATACATAAACTTTATTTATATTTCGCTTATCGTAATCGTCTGGAATCCTTATTATGATGTGCACATCAAAAGAATTGAAAGCATACCAAAAAAGTTGTTGATGTTCTTTTTGAAAAAACTGGCTGTTAATGTGACTATAACGTATCTTTTTATCAAAATGTGGCTCGCTTACCACCATATTCGACAAGGTGTAAGGAATATAAAATTTGCACCCTTGAAAACAGACGTCTTCTTCTGGATGCTGCTTTTATTGGAAACGTCCTACTTGGCCACATCGATTCAGCTTTTTTATTGTAAAACATATCCATAACTGTTCCAACATATCCATACAACCCAATCAATAGATTAGCAAAATCATTTAATAACACAAAGGATCAATTCGATTTTAATCTATCAAAAAACAATTTTAAAAAAAAATTTGAAAACATACACTAGTTTACAGGGTTTTTGTCCTTGAAATGAAAAGTGTTTCTTCTTAACGATTGAGGTTTTAAAAAAATTATGAAAAAAATCCTACACTAGTGGAAATAAATATAACGGCAACTGCAAAAATGATCTAAACATGTGATAACGATTATAAAAATTAAAAATTCAGTTATTATCTTAAAATAATATTTATTGCGCAATGATTCATATTATCTATTAATTGCATTAAGATTAACAATTAACGGTTTTTAAAATTCAATATTTTTTGTACCAAAATAATTGGAAATAATTATAACGGCAACGAGCATTTATATGATTTGTTGTTTAGCTAATAGTGTGTGCTAGCGCCGCCTTTATTGATAACTTCAAAAATTCTATCGGGCATCGAATTGATTAATTTTTGAAGCTCTGATACAGGTATATCCCTCCATTCTTTTTGAATTGCATCCTTTAGTTGTTCGACCGTCGTAAATTGCCTTCCTTTAGCGTATACCTTTCGCACTAATATACCCCATAGATTTTCTATAGGGTTTAAATCAGGGCTAATAGCAGGCCACTCTAGTACTTCAATATTTTACTTCTTAGCCAATTTTTTGTTGCCTTTGCAGAATGAATGGAAGCATTATCGTGTTGAAATATAAAATTTTCATTGATTCTATCCGCAAACTCCAACAAAACGTTGTCTAATAAATTAATGTAATAGTCGGCATTCATTTTAGTACTTATCCAACAAATTGGGGTTTTACCGTTGTAACAAAAAGCTGCCCAAACCATAAGAGATCCTCCTCCAAAATTTCTGCTCATTCTAACTTCAACATCTTTAGACAAATTATGCCAATAGAATTGATTTCCATCGGGCCCATCTAAATTGATTTTTTTTTTCATCGCTAAAAATTACATTCTGCCATTCCGACCGCCAATGCATATGTTTTTTTGCGAATTCCAATCGTGCCTGTTTATGGTGTGGTGTTAATTTAGGTTTCTTTTTCCTTTTCAGCCATTTTACCTTCTTAGATTGCTGTAAAATTTGCCGAATCCTTCTTGTTGTTGTTGGTACGTTTAGATCTGCTTTTATCTCAGACGATGTGCTGTGTTCTTTTCTAGCTTTCTCGATGATGGCATTTTTCATTCTTTTTGATATGGTTGGTTTTCGTCCTGGTCTTTTTGTCTTGCCATAAAATTGTCCCAAATTAACAAAATTGTCCACCACGGTTGGATTTCTTCCTATTTCTTTTGCTATTCGCCTATTAGAAAGTCCCATTGACTTGTAGGATTGAATTCGGCCTTTTTCTATTTCGCTAAGCGATACTCCTCTAGGCATTTTAATTTAATGTAATTATAACACCACAAAAACTAATAAAAACTATTTTAATTTCAAAAGTGAATAGGTCCTAACTATAGAAGATAAAATACGAAACTAAAATACATTGACACAATAGCAAAAAAACGATAATCGTAAGTGCCGTTATAAATATTTCCTATGGGAAACAAGAAAAAAAACTAAATATTGTTATTATACTCTAATAAGAAAGAAGGAGAAAGAAATAGTAAATAAGAATGTTGTAGAATATCAAAGAGAATTAAATAATACAAAATATTTATTTGCCAAATTTATATTTTTAATAATTTAACATGTTTCGTGGTTGCCGTTATATTTATTTCCTCTAGTGTATACGTCACATTTCAAAAATATTTATTATTTTTTATTTACAAGACATAATGGTACTAAATATTAAAAAAATTAAAAATTAAGTACCTTAGCTTTTTTCTTGTATTTTTTGTATCTGTCTCTCTTACAATAGACCAGCAATAGTCACCTAACATACCTTCATCCCAGTATCCCTGATAATTTTGCTCAAAATTTTTCAAGTCTTGGTGAAAACGCTCGCCGTAAATTTTATCGATCTCACCCTTAATTTCATTCATATAATTTTCAAGAATTTTTTTAGTTTCGATGATAGTTAAGGTTAATCTCATAAGATTACACGTATTCGATTCTACTAGTTTGGCAATTTGCGTATTAGATGGAGTACTAATATTAAGAATTTCATCAAGTTCCATCTTAGAGTAGTCAATACTTCAATTATTAATTTTGAACACAGTGTTGATATAAATTTGATACCGTTGTTCAACAAGTAATTGTCTGACGGCAATGGCGCAAATACAAATATCCCCCGCAACATTTTTTGGGCCTCTAAAAATGTTTATTGCCATGAACATGTAAAGTTTTAGTGAAAAACTTTTTTCTTCCTATTGTCTAGCCTCGCGTTAATGAAAAGTATCTGATTTCGAAAGTAGAAGACACAAAATATCTTGCAACTCAATGCGCTCTGGCGATGTCTAAATATATCGATAAAAGCATCACAAATTTCGAATATAATTTGAAAAATATAAAGTATTTTGAAATAATCTTAACAATATCGAATTTTCAAAGTATCTTGTATATTCTTGAAAGTTCTCAGATAACGAATTATCCGTAAGTGAGAACCTTTTTCGTACTTCTAGGTTTGTGCTAAAATGTTGTATGTATTTGTAAAAAACGAAGATGCTTTTTTAACCAAACCATTTTACTCAAAAATATGATTTTAGAAAGGGTGATGGAATTTAGGATAAAATTTAGAATATTTGTTTTCAAAGTTAATCATCAATCATCAAATGCTTTTAGTTTTAAGAGGTTTTCAAACCAAACCATTTTACTACGAAACTTAATATTATAAAGGAAAGTGGTATTTTCAGATGAATTTAGAATATTTGTTTTTAATGAGCTTTAAGCTTGATATTATTGATTTATACTTTTTGGATTTGAACTTAACATTTTTGAGCTTTTTAAAAATTTCAGGTTTTTAATAAAATGTTTTATGAGCATAAACTAGGTATTTGAAAAAAATTGTGAAGAGCTTTAGTTTTAAGAGCTTACATTTATCGAAGCTTTTTAAACCAACCATTTTACTTCGAAATTTGATATTACAAGGGATGACGGAGTTTTGGGTAGTATTTAGAATATTTGTGTTCAATGTAAATTATTAAGAGATTTTAGTTTTAAGAGCTTTTCAAACCAAGCCATTTGACTTTCAAATTTGATTTATAAATGAAGGTGGTGTTTTGGGAAAAATTTAGAGTACATATTTGTTTTCAATGAGCTTAAATCTTGATAATTTATTTATACTTTCTCGGTAATTTGTATGCCTTTTAACTATTTGGAAAAACTGTCAAATTTTTTGAGTTTTAAGAGCTTTTACGTACCGAAGCTTTTCAACTCCAATCATTTTACTCAGAAATTTGATATTACAAAGGGTATTTTTTGGAAAAAATTCAGAATATTTGTTCTCACTGTATATATCCTTTATCCAAAACGTGTTTCCATCGGCCATCGTTGTAGTAGATAAATAAAACGAAATATCTTGAAAATCTATGCTATGACGAACGAGTTTTAAATATATCGATAAAGCATCACAAATTTCGAATATAATTTGAAAAATATCAAGAATTTCGAAAGAGTTGGTGACATATTCCCGAGGGACAAAATCCTGCGGGACAAAATCACGAGGGACAAAATCCCAAAGGTACATTATCCCTAGGGTACAAAATCCCGAGGGTACAAAAGCCCGAGGGGACAAAATCCCGAGGGTACAAAATCCCTTCTGGTGAAGGGGTTTTTAAAGCAAGATTATGAAAAATTGGTGTTTAAAAAGCGGGATTTTTTTTGGGCGCGATTTTAACTAAGCGGGATTTTAAAATACGGGATATTGTCGTTACGATTCCGTTGTAACCATCACTATTTTCGGTGTTCGATTTTTGTGTGTAAATATACATCTTTAACCTTTTCGAACGCCGTTTAAATTTAACTTACTTCCAAAAAAAACACGTAGCACAACTATGCACTGCTATGATATGGCATTTTTCATATAATTGTAATATGAATATAAATACATAAGAAAACGATGACACAAGGCAAATGAAAGAAAACGATGAAATTTGATGTACAATATATTGTACAAGGCGTTCAGGAGGGTTAAACCAAGGGAAAACTGCACCAATTATGCAACAACTAGATTTTGGAATTTTCATAGGCTTGTACCCTGCGGATTTTGTGTCTTCGGGATTTAGTATCGTCGGGATTTTGTATCCTCGGGATTCTGTACCATTGGGATTTTGAACCTTCGGGTTTTTGCATCCTCGGGATTATGTATCCTCGGGATTTTGTATCCTCGGGATTTTGTACTCTCGGGATTTTGACTCTCGGGATTTTGTCTCTCTCCCATTTCGAAATAATCCGAAAAAAGTCTAATTTTCAAAGTATCTTGAACATTCTTGAAAGTCCCAAATATCAAATTATCCGTAAGTATGTAAAACCATAGGAAATCCTATGCGTAATACAACGTAATGCAACGTAAATAACCTGGACATTCTTGAATAATTTCGAACAATCTACAGTAAAACGGGGAGATACCGAAATTTTGGCATAATTTCAAAAAATCTTTTAAATATCACCAATTAGATTTATATGTGTAACCCTCCCTGCAAGTTCTTAGAACTCAAAGCTAAGCGCAGCACATTGCCTTACAAAATTCGAATAAATTCGAAAATCCTTGAAATTCTCGAATAATCCTAGAAATGTCGAAAAACTTAAGAAACCTAGAATAAACCGCGGAACAATCTCGATAACCCCAGGCAAATTCAAAAAATCTCTATATTATATGAATTTCAATTGATCTCGAACAATTTCAATAATACCGAAAAATCTAGATATTAATAAATAATGTCGGGAAGACTGTAAAAATCTAGAAAACCCACGAAAATTTTGAAAAATTCCGAAAATGCATGTAAATCTGGAATTCTTGGCCAATTAACTTAATGTTACTAATACTACTAAGCAAGTTAAGGTTAAGCTCAACAAATTAAAATTTCCGAATAACATCGAACTATCTACAATCTACTACTACAATGTCAAACATAGTCGAATAATCTCAAATTATCGAATAACCTGACTGTTTCGTAACACCAAATCACCAACTAAGTCTCAAACATCACGCATCTTATTTCTATGATAAACTCCAAAAATCTCGACAAATTTAAAAAAATGATCAAAAGATGAAACCTGAGATAAGCGGATATGAAATCGGGAAGCGAGAATTTCCAAAATCAGCAAAACCCTAAATAATTAAGAAGAATCCTAAGTAAAATAGTTTTTCAAAATAAAACCTAAAATTTCATTTTTATTTACCATTTACTGGTAATCAAAAGATCCGCTGTTGATTATAGAGACTGAACTGGTTGGGCTCAAGTGAGGGAAACAAGAATTATATTACAGTCGCGGCTATATATTTTTCCAGTTTCTACTTGATTTTTATGAACATCACAATGATATATCGCAAGCTACTAACACCAGCAGATTGCTATAACCTCCCTTTTCCAAATCAAATTTAACCTTTTGCAAAAGGAATTTTTTCTGTTGGCAAATCAAATTCAACCTTTTCTAATCAAAACTTGATCTGTAAAAGTTAGGTTTATTTGGGATGGGGACAAAATTCCAGAAAAAAAAAAATCCAATTATATTATTCCAAAAATTTAATTAAAATTTTTTTCAGTTTTCCAAAGTACAAAATTCCAATTTCTAAAATTCCAAAATTTTCCATAAAATTAAATTTACCCTAAAATACATCTACGACTCCTTTGAAATACCAGTGCTGACTTTATGGGTCAATTCATCTTATATGTCAGTAGTATAGGATGTCCTGGGGTGCTTTTCTTGAACCATTACGAAAATTTTCGTATTGTGAATTAGTCTAAAAGTATTACGAAAACTAGGATTTTTTTAATTCTTTTACACTAACTCGCAATACGAAATTTTTCGTAATGGTTCAAGAATAACGCCCCTGGTGCTGAGTAATGTTTACATAGTTGATATAAGTAAATCGGACCTCGAACCTCTACGATTTCGCCGTAACCAGTTAAGATAGAACGTAAAATGTGATTCACTTAAGATTTATGAGTGCCGCCAGCCACAGAAAACAAGTAAAGTAAGAAAAACAATCAAACAATAAATTATATTCAAACATTTTATTTATTAATCAAACCAATGATCTTTGCCAATTTTGATAAAAATTCATATTTAGTCATTTTATATTGCTTTTTTAGCATACGTTTAATTTGTTTATATTTCATAATATTTTTTTTATTAAGAGGTCTGATTTCTTCTCCGGCTTCGATCTTTCTTATAATATTGTGTGAAAGGACTAGTTCACCTCTTAATTCTTCAATTATTTTATATACTCCACTGTGCTTTCTTTCAACTATTGTTTTTATTCGTCTATTCCAAGCTTCGACTGGGTTTTAAGTTTTAGGATAACTATTAAGAATAACCTCGTTAATGGACCAGAAGTCAGGTTTATACATTGCGCCACTTAAAAAACGGAACAGAAATTTTCTTCGAAAAATACCCACATTTGAACGCTTATACCTTGGTGAAGTAACACCTTTCAAAAAAAAAATTTTTGTTTCTAGTTGAAGGCAATTTTGTTTTCTTTTCGATACTGGAAACCGTTTTATTTTATTTTGTTTTTTTATGACTTTTTTGAGTAAACCAAAAGGTGTCTAAAAAAAAAAAATTTGCTGCTGTTTGAAACTGTAAACGAACTTGCTCGATATTTCATTCTAAAATCCAAATCGGCCATTTTATAGAGAATTTAGAAACCTTGCAAAATGACACGAATGAAAATTTCTCGGCCACTCCTTGTCGAGTTATTGAAGTTTAAGAGAAAACGTATCAAAAAGCGTATACACGTTAACAAGTACAATTTTTTATCTTGTAAACTAAGCACCCTACGATAAAATTTTGAGCCACTTTAAATTTTACGTTATTTTATGGAATCGCATAGCTATTTGAAGAGTCAAGCGAGATGAATCGAGAAGAACAATTATTCGTTCGCGCTACAAAAATTGTGCCTTTAGTTGAAGCCGGTAAAACTTATCGGGAAATTGGGCGAATCTGTGATATTAGGGTGTCTGTTGTGAACCGGACTTGGCATCGATATTTAGAAACAGGCAGTGCGAGTCGGCGCAAACGACCATGAAAAACTACATCAAGAGAAGATCGAGCTATCGCACGTTATACTAGAAAAAACAGGACAAGCAGTGCTCAAGAAATAAGAAGTAATGTACCTTTACAAAACCGGACATCAAAACAGTTGATATTAAATCGGTTGAAAGCTTATCGACTAAGATCATGTCGACCTGTCAGAGTTCCGTCCTGACTGCTGATCTCCGTCGACAAAGAAGAAATTATGCGTTGCAGTATGGCAACTAGACTCAGAGGGACTGTGGCTTAAGGTCTTTTTTTCGGATGAATCGCGGTTCAATTTGTATGCATCAGACGGCCGATGCAGAGTTGGGCGTTCACTAGGGGAACGATTACACCCTAATTGCATGATGCCAGTCTAACATTTCATGGAGGTTCGTGATGGTTTGGGCGAGTATTTCTTGGAATTGTAAGACAGATCTGCCAGTAATACCACATCCAGCTCTAACATCAGCACGATACGTGGAAGAAATTTTAAGGCTTCATATGCTTTCCATGAAAAGGCAAAATGGGCGCGGATTTTTTTTTATGCATGATAATGTCCGGCCGCACACAGCTCTAAACACACGCCAATTTCTGCAACAGCACGGCATAAATTTAATGAGCCATCCTCCGCGAAGTCCAGATTTAAACTCCATAGAACACGTCTGGGATATGTTACAACGGCGTGTAAGAAAACGGACAAGGCAACCAACAAATTTGCAGGAACTTCGAGACGCTTTACAAGAAGAACGGCATCAAATCACCATGCAACAAATACACAATGTTTTAAATATGCCACGGCGTATTTATGAAGTAATACGGGCTAGAGGAGGTAACACGCGTTATTGAAAATTCCTTGAATAAAGTTGAAAAGGATTTTGTTTGCAATATACCTTATGAAATAAATCATATTTTTCACTGTAAAAACATATTTTCTCCTTGACTTTGGACCACCAAAATTACGCCTCAAGAAAACCAAATTTCCTTCAACTAGAAACAAAAATTTTTGTTTTGAAAGGTGTTATTTCACCAAGATACAAGCGTTTAAATCTGGGTATTTTTTCGAAGAAAATTTCTGTTCCGTTTTTTAATTGGCGCAGTGTAGTTTGCTTTTCCGGCAATGTAGCATTGCTTAAATAGTTTTGCGACTTTCTTCACATCTTCATCATCTAATGAGCGCTCAAAGTCTTCGAAATATTGGGGAATGCAGTCGGGAGCCGGGAGGTTATTTGGTTCATTATATTTTTAAACGTTAGACCGTACTCGATAAATTTTCTTCTTTTGTGCGGTTTTATTGGTAAATATTCAATTCTGTCTCATGAAAATTAAAAAGTTGAAAATGTGTGATCTCACGAGCTCAAAACAGTAGTACCAATTCCTTTTTTTTTTTTGCTCATTCTCCTTTTTGCCGTTGGCTAATTTTTGAATTTCTCAAAAGTTTTCTAGTAGATGGATATGTTATCGGTGTAAATTTTTAAGTGTTCTAATTTGGTTTTTTGTGTTTTGATTGTGCTATTTGTGGAATTTTTCTTATTATTTTACCATTTTATTAATACAACTTGTTTATTTTTCGTACGATTTAAAGTAATTTTTGATATTTGTACTTCCCTGGCGATTTAAAGCAGTTTCATATTTTAATTTTTTGACATCTGTGTAATTTGTTTTTTTTTTATTTGTTTTTTATCGATTTTTTTTTGTGTTGTACAATAATGGCAGAATTACCACAAGAACTGTCTTTATCAAGACAACAACAATTCAATTGTCTTTATCAGTACAACAACAACTTTCTTTTTTAAGACAACATCAACTGACCTTGCAGATGTTGTCTTAAAAAGGACAGTTGTTGTTGCCTTGATAAAGACAATTGTTGTTGTCTGGCGTCTGGATAAAGACAGTTCTGCCATTTTGTTACAACACAAAAAAAAATCGAAAAATGAATGAAATTTAACACAAATAAAATTTACACAGATGTCAAAAGATTAAAATATGAAACTGCTTTAAATCGCGGGAGAAATACAGATATCAAATATTACTTTAAATCGTACGAAAAAGAAACAAGCTGTATTAATAAAATAGTAAAATAATAAGAAAAACTCCACAAATAGCACAATCAAAACACAAAAAACCAAATTAGAACACTTAAAAATTTACACAGATAACACTAAACTTTTAAGAAATTGAAAAATTAGCAAACAAAAAAGAGAATGAGCAAAAAAAAAAAAAGGAATTGGTACTACTGTTTTGAGCTCGTGAGATCACACATTTTCAACTTTTTAATTTTCATGAGGCAGCCTTCACAGCCACTTGGCTCACAACCCACAGTAACAATACGAGTAATTTGTGAGGGTAAATTGCCGTATGATTCGCCATTGACAGGTGGACTAATGCGTAATTGGTGAACAGATATCTCATATTTTCCTTTGGAATTTATAATGGTTTTGACAGAACTTTTACAATGAAACGATATTCTTTTCGCACATCTCCAACAACAAATTTTTTTGTTAGATTTTTGTGAGTAATCATAATAATATTGATAACCGTCAATGTAAAAGCAACGGGTACCTTTATTGCTTAGACTTTCAACAATTTCCATGATTAAAATAAAAATTATGTGCGCAATACACTTGTGTTATTAAGATTGTACTATTATACATTACGAAAGTACTTAAACAAATAATTTCCAGTATCCAGCAGTGTTTATTTAGAAAAAAATATAATATTAATATATAATCTTTAAATTAGTTTTAACAACCAAGTTAAATTTAATACATTTGCTATCTTTTCTAATAAAATTTTTACAATAGTGTATAATTTCTATATGATAATTACATTTCATTCTATTTTCCTTAGTTACTAACGCACAGTACATATTCCATTCCAATTTATTTTCCTCAGAATAGAGAAACAAATCGCGCGATTTTTTTCTCTATTGTGAGGAAAATAAATTGGAATTGAATTTTGGATTTGGAGTTTTGGATTTGGAATTTTGGTGTTTGAAATTTTGGATTTTTGAATTTTGGGTTTGGGATTTTATGCATGGAATATTGGATTCTGGAAATACAACCCCAACCCGTTTATTCGGCTAAAGGCTCAATTTGATTTGTAAAAGGTTGAATTTTGAATGCTGGTAAACTTGGTGTTCCGTAAAACGTATAATACAAATAAATCAACCCAGCAAACACCAAAACACCAAAATCGTTGTCGTTTGATGTCGATAGCTTTTATTTCGAACTATAGTTTAGCAAAGTTTCTTCCAATTCTAAATATCTGTCAGAACCAAAAGCCATTTTTACTATGGAGTTATAACTATAATATTAAGTGGGTCGCAACGACCGTAGCCCCCCCCCCCGCCGTGGCTGCGAGTGCTGCGGTACCCAGTTACGGCACTGTCTGACGGACACAAACTGCTATAATTGTCTTTAATAATTAACTAGAACTTTTATTAGAATTTAATGGAAAAGCATAAAAATAATTTTCGTATAAACAGAATTCACAAAATCACAGTTTTATTAACTTCTGGAAATGGACACTTGTTTATAAATTCAATGAAAAATTGCAGTAATACACAATTGATCACGAAGTTTTTATTAGTTAAACTGTTTCACTTCATGGTATCAATCATTTTTCGTAAAATATCTTATTACGAAACAGAAACACAACTTTTTTATTAATGTACAATAAGAACTTTAGTTATATTACCACCAGAAATACAATTTACTAATTTATTGATTTGATTTGAAATATTCAGAATTTTATTTTCAACAACACTTTTTAGACAACTCAGTCGCCATTGCTTTCGTTTTTCAAAGTTGAAAAACACTTTTTATTTCCTCCGCGAAAAAAAAACAAAACACTTTGCTAAAGCTACTCCGTTTTTTTAATTTTTTCATTTTAACTACCTGTAGCATCAAAATTATTTAAAGTATCATGAAATACGAAACCTGACAAAACCAAATAATAATATTATCAGTTTTTAATGTTCTGATTAAATTTGGTTTAACATTTTTAATTTTAATTTTAAAGATTATGAATGCAATTTTAGTTTAATGTTTTATTGAATCATGTTCTTCACTTTTACCAATACGAGCATATATTTTTTGATCGTCGAAAACCACATGATTACTTTATTTTTTACACCAAATAATTCTAGGATTCTAGAAACCAGAACCGTGATCACGATATCCTAACACATTTTTTTGAATATTAAATCATCTAAAATGTAAATTGTGAAACAATAGCATAATGTCTAAAACACGGGTACATTGTTCTTATACACAGAGTCAGGAACTCTGCGACAAGACGTATTTGCATTGGCAACCAATGAGAGACGCGGGTTACACGTTTAAACTATTAAACAAAACATGATTAAATGGACAGCAAAAATGTCCTAAAAGACCAAGAAAGGGAATTTGAATCTGGATAAATAATTTCAAAGAAACTTCTTTAACATCGTGTTTAAATTTTTAATTTGAAAACTACATAATTGTTGGAAAGTAAAATTCAAATACATTAAGTATTCGTACATTTCATAATTGTAAGTGGGTAGAAAATACTAAATTGTTGAATGCCATTTTTGCTAAAAGATTGCATAGATTTCTAATTATTATATTTCAGTGCCACCAATAACACCTAAAAGTTACAGATTATTATCAACTATAATATTAAAGCCTATTTAAATATTTATTGCCCTCCAAATTTGTGATAACGTCACAATGTACGAACATTATAAATATGACATTAAGAGCACTATCATTCCATATAATCAATTTTACTTTCAATGAATCATGTGGATTTATAAATTTTACATTTTTTTTGTACAAAATACATAGATAACATGTACACAGATCATTTGTAAAAACTAGAAAAAAAAAAAAAAGTCACAATCACTTTTTCCATACAATATAAAAACATAAGTGTACGAGTCTGTGTTCTATTTGATACGGATATATCTCTATACCACAAATGTTCCAACCACGAGATAGCAAAAATTATATATTGTGTGAGTAGAGATACCCTTGGAAATTTAACCTAGCTGAATTTAAAATTAAATAATTTGTTTGTAGCTTTAGCTATAGCTAGCTAGCTATTCTAAATATTGAAATGTGTTCCTTTCTCTTTTTTTTTATTACAATTATATTATTTTATTTAAGAATTGTGTCTTTAATTCATTCAGTCATCTTGTTCATAGTTATGCACACACCAAAGTATATTGACATTATATAAAATGTTGTGTTATTGTAGTTCGTTTGTAATTTATATAGATTGCTTGTTCCATATTGGGTGGTCGCGCGCTTATTACGAAGAACGTACATATATTATGTGCTTGGGTATTTTTGTCACAAAATTGAGCGATTTTAGCTGAAATAGTTGAATACAAAAAAATAATAACAATAATAAAGTGACATACCATTGAATGTCCCAAATATTCTGCTGCATTATCCGATATATACAATAATTTTCCATTTTGTGTTAACATCATCAGAAATCCTGACAGAGCCTAGAATAGAGGAAAATATATATTTCATTAATTGTTATGTATTGTTAAATTTTATTAACCGATTACGTAATTGGCGATATTTTGGTGATCTATTGACGAATTAAACAAAATACATATTGAATACTATTGCTAATTAAATTGAATGATTTAGCTAAGCTACAAAAGAAGTTCTAAATTGTTTTTATAAATATAGCTTAAATCAAGGTCTTGAGTTTTCTTTCTGACACACCCCTTAAAATCTGAGAAAATTTAGAATTTGTACAACTTTATGAGATATTATTAAATTTTAAAACTTATTTAGACAATAAATCTAAAAAATGTTTAAAGCAAAATTCTATTTATTTGGGCTTGATACTTAGTTTTTAATTTAGGCTGAAACATAAAATGTGGTTTTCAATAGTTATGGAAACTGATAACACGCCAATATAGCACTCCTTACTTCTCTCCTAATTTTTTAAATACGCAAACATTATTGGAGCCTGCAATTATTCAATCATAAGAAATGAACAAATGCAAATTTCCTTTGAGGTCAGTGTGAAAATGCAAGCTTATATTGCATTATGAAATTTATAAATGAATTTGGTGGTAATGAAAACATTTTTAAGCACATTGAAGGCATTGCGAAACGAAAAAACTTGTAAAGTTAAAAACCGCTTAAATTATTTAATGACGCCTTTTGGAGACCAAATATATACATATATCATTTCTGTTATCATTCTCAAGAATTTTGAAGCAGAATGACGACTACAAATATTTACACAATTTTTTATAACCCATATCAATTTTCAGAGTGATTTTAATTTTATTTAAGTTCTGATGGTGGAGAACAGAATACAACATCGTTTGACATTAACATACAAAATATTTATGTTTATGTCATCGCGGTAAGCGCAAACCTTCTTTGCGCATCGTGGTTTATCATTCATCATTTGTCAACCATCACCCATTATCAACAATCCATCAACAAACCGGCATGAGCAATCTACCTTCTGCCATACCATCTACCATATTCCATCCACTATTCACCAAACCATTTTTGGAAATCCAAACCAAAAATTTGTTGTGTAAATCACGCCAAAAATCCTATTTTAGAAAACCTAAGTTTTCTAAATTTCGCACCTTTGTGATTGTGCAATTTTGTCCGTGTAATTAGAAAATTTGTACGTAGAAGCGCCATTTATTTTGTTTAAGTATTAAAACATATTTTTAGGTTTTTGATGATTGTGCAAGATTGTGAATTACTAAACTTACCTTAAAAATAATTTAAATTAGCCAATTCGTAATTTATTAAAATCGCGGTTTTTCGAGGAGGAAATTTCCAGAAATCATACCGTGTAATATGCAAAATTATGAATCTTGGCCGGTATATTAACTACATTTTGTTTTAATTCGAATGTTAATAATCGCCCATATAACCTCTTCGAAAAACAGCGATTTTGATAATTTGTGGAGGTCTAATAATGTCAATAATGCGTGAGGGTCTAATAATGGAAAAAGTTGCAAAATCATTATAAACCAAAAAGTATCGTTTTTCGATTTAGCTTTAATTTTTCAAAGTAGTTTTATATTCAAATTCGCCCATGTTCGAATAAATACGCCGAAATGTCATCAATTAGTTCTAATGGTTTGTGTTATATAACGATAATCTTTTTGGAAAGCTTGAATAATACTTAACAAAGTGTAACTCAACGTCAATACCATTATACAAAACAAATCAGTTCTCCAATAATTCCGAAAGTTGTATAACGCATACGTGAAATATGCATATCCACGCTAAAACTCGAATATCTCCAACGGTAGGGAAGCAAGGCATATAGATTATAACCTAACATGGTCATCAAAAACTAAAATCAAGATGCTAAACAATCTCGATACAACTCAAATGATCTGGTAACCTTAAAACATCTTTAAAGTTCTGGAAAATGTCGTCCTTTATTAGAAAAGTTTTAACTTATTGCAACTCAAAGACAATCAACGCAAAGCAATAAGAAAAACGTTAAAAATCTCTTATAATTTTGGATCTCAAAAGCCTACCTCAAATAATTTCGAAACTCCCTCTAATAAATAGAAACTTTTCTAAATGTTATTTTAGAGTTCCATTTTCATGGTACAAATCGGGTTTCATCAAAATCGGTTAATAAACAGCCAAGTTCCTTCCTAACTGACCATGTTCCAGCACATCTTATAAAGGACACTTTAGAATCGCACTTCCATCGTACATGCTGAATTTCATCATAATTGGTTAAGAAATGGCTAAGCCCCTTCCTAGTTGACCATATTCCAGAACTACATCTCAAACTCATTTTAGAATCCTATTTCGATCATGCATCCTGAATTTCATCATAATTGGTAAAGCAATTTCCAAGTTCCTCCCTAATGGGCCTGAATTTGACTTGAAATGCTATAGATGGAAAACCTTTTCTACGAGATATTCAAATTATCTGCATTCATATTTAAGGAATGGACGGAAAAAGAGACGCCAACTCCCAACTCTTATACTCTTAACCCGAGGTTTTACAGGATATATTATGAAATAAATAAATCGAAAATCGGAAAATCCCGGGTTTTCCTTTTCATACTTTTGATACAGAAAACGAGATTTCAAAATTCCGTTTGAGAATCCATAAATTTCCTATGGGGATTTAAGCTAAAAGACTACTAACACTAAACAAATTGAAAACCGGGAAATACCGGGATTTCGTTTGAGAAACCCTAGTATCCACTTGCTTGTAATCGTACTGATTATAATTTATTAAAATTCACTGAAACGGAAGTTTATGTTGTCTCTTCTTGATCCTAATAAGGGGGCTGGTCATAATGGCATTCCACCTGTCCTCATTAAAAATTGTGCTGAAAGTTTAGCTCTTTCGCTGACTCAGCGAAATGTTCCCTGGAAAATCGTCCAATTTTTAAATCTGGCAAAAGATACACGTTCTGTGGACATTTATACAGCAGGATCGAGAGCCGGTTACAAATGGATTTAGTTGACACTGACTTTTCAAAAGTTTTTGATAAAATTGATCATTCAATTCTTATCTATAAGCTTGAGAAACTAAATTGTTAGTTTATCCGGCTGGTTTCATCCGGTTGTGGCCGGTCACAATACGTTAATATTAATGATTCTGCTTCTCATTTATTTTTTATAACTTCTGGAGTACAACAAGGTAGTCACATTGGTCCACTTCCGTTCTCATTATTTATTTAAGATGTTGTGGAGGTTCTAAATTTGTAAGTGTTGTTTTCGTTTAACAACAAATTGTTGTTGAATGTGGCCAAATGTAAGGTTATCGTTTTTTTTTAGAATGCGATCATCTATTCTTCAGCAGTATTTTCTTTATAATATGGCGGTTGACAAAGTTCAGTTCGTGTCTTACTTGGGTATAATCTCCTCTTCTGATCTCTCCTTTACAAACATTTTTGATTCTATTGTTGCTAAGGCTCTCGTTGTGTTAGGCTTCAGTAAGCGCAACTGTAACGACTTTTGTGACGCGCTCACACTTAAAATCGTTATATGTGTGTTTTGAGAAATACATATTTCCGAATCATGTTCCTTAAGAAGGAAAAAATGACGTGAAAATCTTTTCATACGAATAAAACTTTCTCACCGAATAGAGAGTTGCTTTCCCGACTATTTTTATAAATCCCGGGAGCCGGAAGCGATAAGCCCGAATTTCCCGGGATCCCAAAATATATGGAAACATCATTTTTTTAATAAATATTATAACCTTCTTTCGACATTGAAATTCGTTTTTTTATGATTCTGTATTGTTTATAATTGAAAACCCACGATGTTAAATCATTCTTTAATTGGTTTTCTGATTGGATAATCTTCTCGATCAGAATCTAAATTCCCAAATTCAAATTTCAAGTCGTGGAACAAGTCCTTTATTTTTTGCTAATTTCGATAGAATTTTAGAGTCAATAGAGGTAAAGATGGTTTTTCACAGGATGACCCCAAACACCCAACACTTTCCTTTAGATGTACCCGCTTAAATTGGTTTCACTTTATTATAGTTTTACTTAGGTAGAGTAATCTGAAGTTTTGATGTTCGAAAAGGCCTTAAAATTAATATAATGTTTAAAAGTTTACCTATTCCGTTGACCAGCAAGGCAATTTTTATTAAACGCCAAGAGGCGTCCTTCACAGCTTGGTTTGAAAAATCTCAGAAAACGAATCCAATGCCTACAAACGAAGGCTGAGGATACTGTGAAGAAGGTTTTAATTTCATTATCTGGTGAAGTCACATTTCAAAAGAAACAGTGACTGCGCCAATAAGGAACTCTCAGGCAGCTTTGAGTGACTTAAAATATAGTTCCACATTTTGTTTATTGGCGGCACCACAGTTATTAAAATTTTTTATAACAAGTAGTTTTTGTATACATTATAAACAAACGCTTCATACAAATTGGTGTAAAATATTGTTTGTTTGGTTTGCGTTCATCTGATTCGCGGAAAAATGTCGAAAGTATATTTTTTTTACGAATTCCAAACCCAAAAACTGAGCCACTACGGTGTAAGAAATGGGTCAGCGCGTGTAGAAGACGCAATTTTGGGATTAAAAATGTCGATAGATATAAATATATTTGTTCCCGGCATTTCATTGGTGAGAATGGACCAACGGCGCTAAACCCTGATCCACTGCCAGCAACAAGCGCTGCTGTAAGTGATTTGGCAGAAACTGTAAGTAATCTGTTAACTTATGATAATAATTTAACATTATGTTTCATAAATACCAGTACCTCGGACGAAGAAAAACTACATGTCTTATGAAGAAGCGGGAACTAGTACAAGCTGGGAAAATGTTGTCTTGGAAACTGAATGGTAGGAACAAGCGCTATGGTTAGTAAATTATTAGGTACTATCTAAGTATTACAGTGAATAATTTATGAGATTATGTTAATAATTTAAAATTATTTTCCGTAGCCTCCAGCAGTACCCCTAAAGGAAAACTACGTCTCGTATGGAAAAGAGGACCAAATCAGTGACATTTTACCCGCGAAATCAGTTGATGAAACCAATTTATGTAGAAGAGGTTAACTAAAATCTGCAACGAAAATTAAATTATCTGGAGAAAAATATTAAAAAGATGACCCGGAAGCGTAGGCTGGAGGTCAAAAGCCTTAGAGAAAACAGAAATACAAGAAAAGCAAGAGCAAAACGATGTATAATATATAATAAACGATGTGTATAAACGATGTATTCGATAATTTATATTTTTATGAAAACCAAAAGTTATATTTTTATCAAAATTTTTGTATAAAAATGTTTAATAGTAAATCGCCTTAAATATTAAATCTTCTTACGTTTTTTTTTTCTCATATAATTAAAAATTATGCCCCTATTATGGTTCTCACCTAAGAATTACTTGGCGATTTCAAGTCACCCAAATCAAATTTTGGTATTATGGTTCTTGCCATTTTTGCCAAAAGAACAGTGAGAACGATATTACCAAAATTGAACACACACGACTTTTCGAGTCACGGCGGCTCGTCGGTGAGGTAAGCACCATAATAGGGGTATTATTATTTTATAATAAAAACAGGAAAATAAATAAATTTTTTTTCCGAAAAAATTAGATCACCTGAATATGCTACATAGACAGGATTTATTAGCACGTATTTTCAATTTATTCAAATCATTTTACATTAAGAAAAAAATTCAATGGATTTAAATAATGACCCATTTGGTCATTAGAAATTCGGCCTTTCAACACTTTCGGCCTTTCAACCCTTTCGGCCTTTCCTTTGAAAACTAACTTGGTGTAAATTTTACGTAGTATTATTGTTTTACTAGGATGAAAATATATCCAAGCTACCAACACAAGGTAATGAAGAAAACGATACAATAATGCCAATTTCCAGTACACGAAGATGACCCAGTATCTGATGATGAACAGGCCCATCTACCAGAGTTCATTCCTGAAGACGATGACTCAAATATTGATATTGTGGCGGAAGAGTTTAGAATATAAGGCAAGGTATGGAACAGTTTATCAGGCCCAACAAATAAAACAAACAGTCTAAGCATCATCCAAACATTTTTCCACTATTTATAAGTGAAGAAATTTGTGACAACATCATTCGCGAGACCAATCGTATAGAGGAGCTCAAAGTTACCAAACATGGAATCACAAAAATCCAAATAATATTCGGGTATAGAAGCCAATAACTGTCTCTGAATTTCATGAATATCTCGGCATTATAATATTTGTCGGTGTCAGGCGATCCAAGAACGAGCATATACTAAATTTGCGGAGATCTAGTTCTCATCCCTTTCATCGCGCTACTATAAGCCGATATATCAGATAAAGCCGCTGTTATGTCAGATACGTGTGCACCTCCACTACCTCGTATCCATGAAAAGAACAAATCTACACTGGAGTGGCTGCAAACTCACAAAGAGAAATTAACCAAGGAAAACGTGTTGTTAAAAATTTATGCTGTACTCTTGGAAGTGGTCGAAATATTACGTGGAACAATTTTTTTACCAGATACAATTTAGCTTCTACTTTGATGCGTAACCACAATTTATCAATTCTAGGGACAGTAAATAAAAGACGGGGATTCGTATCAGCGGAATTCCATGTGGTAAAAGGCAAACCGCGACCTGTTGAATCGTCTATTTTCTTATTTTCGAACAACATCACAATGTGTTCGTATATTCCAAAAAAAAAAAAAAAAAAGCTGTGGTGGTTTTATCCACTATGCATTATGATAAGGAAACACAAGGATCGGCCAATAAACCATCTATGATCCTAGATTAAAACAGAACTAAGGGCGGCCTGAATAATATGAACAAAATGTTGGGCGAATATTCATGCAAAAGGAGGATGAATCGCTGGCCACTGACGGCTTTAGCAGCACATATAGTATATATAGAAAATAATCCGTTCTTGAAAAAAAAACTCCACTCACCGGCGTAAATTTTTGCAACAATTGGTTATGAGCAGTTGGTTATCCCTGAAATTAGTAGGTTTTCTAAGAACCCACAAATAACGCGACATTTTGCTACCAAAAACCGTATCGAAAGTATTTTGGGCTGTACTGTGGAAATTGAAGCACGAGATGTGCAAATTACATACCATATATCGCAGAAAAACGTGATTCAAGCGATAGAATTATACACAAAGGAAACTGCCACCTCTGTTGTAAGAGAAGATCGACCCGGAAAATTTGTGAAAATTGGAAAAAACCAGTCTGCGCGAGTTACGTTCAATAAACTCTACACTACAACAACGGGACAGCATAGGGTTAATTGAACATCCACAACAACAGAACAACACAGGGTTAGTTGAACTAGTGGCAAGTACAACCAATTGACTAACACAACATCTAAAAACACAATTAAGCAACATGTGTATGTAATTCCATACTAGTTTTCGGAGCAGTAAATAAGAACACAAGTAACATACTCGTATTAGCGTCCGGAGCATCAAATAAAAATGCAAACAAAGCAACGTGTGCATAAAATAATTAATAGAATCATACGAAATAAAACATAACTCGCGCAGCATACATAAAGCCTGAATTCCATTGCGAATAAAAGTTTGTCAGTCAAAATAAAGGGAGATACAAATATAAAATCGGTGGTTGTGTGAAAGAAACACAAAACGAAGTCAGTCAAGATTTTACTTACATATTTGATGTGTGTTTGTATTAGTGGATCGCCATAATTATGGTCAAAAATGATCAAAATCGAGGTCATTTTATGGTTATCCAACTAATTTACGCACACAAATTTTGTGTATGAACGCAAATTTTTTTTCGCACACTAAGTTAATTAAAAGTTTGTTATTTTTATGGTAAGTGTCATAATTTTTTTTGGTGGTTGCTTCTAAAATAGCTGTGATAGTAAAAAAATATAAAGTTTGTGTACAGTTAAATTGTGATAAATTGGGATCAATTGTGATAATATCGCTAGATACTATTATTGGCAATTTAATAAAGTAATCGTTTTTTTTTTTTAAATAATTTATTGGTGGTGAAAAAGCCAAATTAAAACTCCAAGTGATAACCAAAAATTTTTATTTTTTATTTTTTATTTTTTGCTGTCGCTGTCAAAATTTATCAAGATTATTGTGCTATAAAAAAAATAAAAAAAACATGCTTTATCTTTGTCACTCCAATGGATTTATTTTTTTTTTGTCTTCTTTCGACTTGAAGTCAGTTCAGTCAATTATTCACAGTGGAATTCAGGCTTTAAATTGGGTGCTTTCAGATCCGCCAACTGTTGGCAACATGTTGAGTAAAACAATCATTTCATTTTCTGAATGCAACCGATTTATCGAAAGTTTCATGGCAATGTGATAGATCGATTGTCAATTTTTCCATCAGTAAATTTTCAATGCCAACATGTTGTGGGAACTGAAAGCGCCCATTGTGTCGATTATTTTCAAACACTTTTTCTATATAATAAAACAAAAAAAAATGCATACAATTGAGTAGTTCCCCGAGAAAAATTTATTTGAATATTGTAGTTAGTTGCAAAAACCACTAACTCCTTCATAAATTTGGTTTCAAAATTAATAAATCCTTACTAAAGTTATAAAAACACCAATTCCTTCAAATTGAGCTATTACGTATGTAATTTGATATACAAAACAACACAATTCCTTGAATGTTTTTTGGCTCGTTTTAGTTTTAGTTTGTATTTTGGTTAGTTTGACAAGATTGTTCTTAAGGAACAGAAGTGCCATTAAAGTTTAATTTTTGTGCCTTTTCATTTATTAACGGTAAATGTGAAAATAACAGTGTAATAAAATAATAATATACGAAAATATGGATAGTGTTAGTATGGTAATGAGGATTGATGAATCGGGATCTAAACCCAGAAAACGAATTTTAAATAAAAATGGTTGGAAACGAGAATTAGAAAAAAAAAACAGGTTTGCATTTAAGTATTATAAATTAATTTTATTAGAAAATGTGAGTATATACACGAGAGTTTACAATGACGGATCCCCCTAAAATGCCAAAATGTGGTCATGCTGGTTCAGCCTTAAATTGTGCTAGTTTAAATATGAAGGATGCTTTAAAATTTTCTAAATCATTTTACATTTTGAAAAATAAGATAGAACAAGATAAATTTATCTTAATGTGCTGCGAAGTGAAACCACCGACTAGAACCTATCGCAAGAAGACTGGATCTGTTCTCAATAGAGCTATCATCATTCAACATTTCGTTCGAAAAACAAATGGCGGGATTGTACGGGTTTGCCAAAAAGCGTTTACAGGCATACTAAATATCAGCAGATATTGAGTAATTGGCGTATGCAAACGTTTCTTTAATAAATGTTCTCTGCCAGTTGAAACTCGTGGAGGTGACCGTAGCAGTAACAAATATCTATTAAAAAACTTAAGGCCATTGACTTACACTATTGCCGCTCCAAAAATGTTGGTCGCTAATATTTAACAGGCGAATTGTCCATCAGTAGAATGCATCGAATGTATCTATCGGATCATTGTAAGGAAATGCACGTTAAAGCAAGTTATTTTCGTCGGATTTTTAATACATGCTTTAACATAGGATTGAAGACACGTTCCACCTGCCTTATGTTAATTAAACAATTCAAAACGGCAACAAACTCAATATTAAAGTCTGACATTATGATAAAAAAAAGAGTGCATAATTTGCGGGCTAAGAGCTTTTACCATATCCTTTGATTGCCAGAAAAATATCGTGCTCCCAAAAGTACCGAATCAAGCAGCATACTTTTCCAGGCAATTGTACTTATTTAATTTTGGTATGGTTCAAGGCTCAACAAATATTCGTAAGGACAATGCTTTTTTATATATGTACATATTTGGCTTGAAAATGAACACATGAAATGATCGAACGAAATTGCTTCTGCTTTGTACCATCGGCTAAGTTCTACTTCATCCAAAGGCATTTCGGTCGTTCAGCTTTTCGGCGCACAAAATAAAAATTCAGCCGTTATGGGAATGCTTTCTTTTTGGTTGAGACAGATGGCACCGGCACAAGTTAATGAGGTCCAAATAATATTTCCAGTTCCTGGCCACTCATATATTCCGCCTGATAGAGTGTTTGCTCAGCTCGAAAAAAAAGTAAAAGCTATGGAGCGAATAATCCGGCCAGAGGAATATTTTGATCTCTTTTCAGAGAATGGGCAGATTATTCGGTTAGAGTCCGCTACATATCCAGTAAATGACTGGAAAACAGCTACTGCAACATGCGTTAAACCACCGTGGCAATGGCATTTCAAATTTAATAAGGCGAAAAGGTTTGTTCTCACCAAAATGACGAATGCGGTACTAGTGCGTGGGGAGCAAAACTACAGGTCGGATTTTGGGATAGCCAAATCTATTCTTAAAAAAGGAAGGCACATAGGGCAAATACAGCCTAGTCAAATAATTGATGAGGTCAGAAAATTAGTCACATGAACTCGACTATTATAAATCGGTTCTTCGATCTGCGCCCCACCAAAACAACGTGGATAAAGCAATTCCAGACAATTTGGAAACGGAATGCTGCCATTATGAAGACGATTTAATGAATAAAATTAAAAGACCAATTTTTATTTTTTTATGAACTTAATTTTATTATTGGATTAAAATTATTTTTATTTATTTTGTAAGAAAACATTGTTTTTACGTGATAATACTGACTTTTTATTTTCAAAGATCAACAATTCTACCATAGTTGCTTTCAAAAGTCTCTAATTCCTTAAGTTACTTACCTACAAAACTCAACAATTCCAAAACAATTTGTAACTTATACATTATTTCCCATTAAAATTAAATAAAAGTTAGATTCTAATTCGCTTTAATTACCAGCGACTGATGACCAGTTGAAAATAGTGTAAGCATCTATATTTGCGATGTACCACAAACACCGGGAATTACTTTTTATTTAATTTTTTATTATATGTTAAGTTTTATAAATAAATAATGAACATAATAATATGAAACATTCTAAACGTTGATTGTCAATTTGAGTGGTTATTCGAAACAAACTACACTAAAAACTATTTATAATCGAGTTTTGGAAAAATTTTCCTTGCAATTCCATTCAGAGTATATAATTGTTAAACTCGATCAGATACCTAAACCAATAAAATTTTGGTCACTAAAAATGACAAACATACCCTGGTATGCGGTTGTAAACATAAAGGTTAGACATTCGGCCTTTCGACACATTCTGTCTTTCGATATTCCACCTTCCGACCCATTCGGCCTTTCGGCGTTCGGCCTTCCGACATTCGGCCTTTCAACATCGAACGAAATAATTCCTATGAGTACATTACACAAGATATTTTAAGATTAGTTATGTATATCACAATTGCGATAAGCGATGATTGAACTTAATTTCCGCAAATTTTCTCTAATTTCTAATCCATCGCTCACTCATCGTGTCGTGATTAATACAAGTCATTATAAATATTTCTTATGATACACATCTACATAATATTGCTTCAAAAGGTCATTATCCATAACGCTAAACCATATTCTAATTTGCTCATCATTTATACTCTTAAGGTATCAATAAGCTTTCTTATATTTAAACCAAAAAAAAAAAAAAAAAGAAAAAAAAATCAATACGCCTACAAAAATTGTTGTATAATAAGATTAATGGTATTTTAATGAATTTTTTTGTCCG
Organism: Tipula vernalis; assembly: GCA_958295665.1. Taxonomy (NCBI): domain Eukaryota; kingdom Metazoa; phylum Arthropoda; class Insecta; order Diptera; family Tipulidae; genus Tipula; species Tipula vernalis. Next base: position 294,529,516 of record OY282559.1, on the reverse strand, counting down.
ATCATACTTATATACAGCAAGTATACGAAGTAACAAAAAAAAAAAAAAAATTATGATCAATTGTGCGATTACATCTTGGCTGAGAATAAAAAAAAAAAATAACTTTTCAAATCTCTATATACGAAATAATAGAATCTAGATGTAAATTGAAAACAGTTTTTATTATGTATAGGTCCTTCTTGATTTATCGATGATAAATAAAACTTCAATGAAAACTGAAAGTTCGACTGAAATTCTTTTTGTTCGTGTAATTAAGTGTAAATAATTCGATTTGTTTGATGATTTATATGAACGCATAATTAACGATTGATTGACACTTTAGTTATAGTTTATTGAATTTTAATTTATCGACTATTGTCACACTTGTATTATAATAGTTAACTGTTGTTGTACATATGAACACGGTTTCATCACATCTGTTTACACAACACTATGGTATATATATACACATACAAGATTTTACATCAATTAAATAAACTGACACTACAATACGTATGTATAAATAAGAAAATAAAATCTTTCCCTTGAGACATATCGCCGTATATATGTATATATGTACACCTAAATAGATAGTTACGATGATGGTATGGATGTACAACCAATTTGTTAGCAATTTTTTATTTTGGTTTACATCATTCCAGAACTATTCAACACAAAATGTTATACATAACAAGTACACAACCAGAAGCAAAAAAAAACAAATATTTTCTTTTCTGTCACTCATGGACCATTAAAACAATGAGACAGTTAATTATAATGCAGTGTTTTTAAATTTATGTTCACTCATTGAACATATCTAAATTTAATTACCAATTAAAACATTTATTTATTTATTATTATTTTTAATCTTAATTTAATTTATAATGTATGTAAAAAAAAAATTTAAGTTTTATCCTAATAAATTCAAAACATATATAACCTAGTTTCCACGGTAGTTTTTTTAGTTTCGCTTCCATCCATTGCTTCATTGAAGTTAACTTTTTTTTTTTTTTTTGTTTTTTTGCGCTTATGTCTAACATTGTCACTGTAACTATAATATAGAGAGAAAATATCTATAAAACTTCTTTTTTTGTGTTGTGTTTGCCTTTTTATTTGGTTTTTCATCTTAGATTATGTGTTTACTAAAATATTTTCTTCTATTTTCTTTCTTCTTTAATTTAATGGCATTGTTGTATGTACTTTCATAATATATGTTGTTCGTATAGTTATAGGCTATGGTTAATATATTTAAATATAAATGGTTGATAATAATGTTAAAGTAATATAATTAACTTTCAATTGAATACAAATACAAAAAAAAAAAAAAAGTTCCGCCTTGGAGTTAATTTTAACTCTTTAAAAATTAATTTATTCAATGATTATTGTGTCGTGCGAATGTAGAAGTTTTTTGAAAATAATTTATTTCGACATTCTTGTAAATCGTATATTTAAAGGACTAGAAACATGTGTGTCGTGTTAATATTTACTAAATATCATTGTGGTTCAAGATTAACGGTTGATTTAGATGTTACTAAAGAAAGCCTCTTTATTTTGTTCCGTTCTCTTTTGAAGTTCTAACAAACTTTATTTCAAAATAGGATTTGGAAACAATTTCAGAAATTGAGAAACATTTTAAAGTTTATTACGAAATGTCAAAATTTAAATAAAATCAGGTTATCATCAAATTTTAGAATTTCAAACTATTGAATCATTTTGGATTTCCGAATGGAGAGTAACTAATCGAAACAGGATGGCCTAGTTGTTTGCATAACACTATTTTGGTCCATGTTCATTATTTTTACATTTCACACATCTGTATCTCAATTTGCAATTATTTGCTGAACGTCCTATTCTGTGATAATTTATGTATTCAATTTTTATCAATTCATTAAAGTCGACTTCTTTATCTTCACGCATTGATTTATTTTGTTGAGAATTAAACAATATTGACTACTTTAACTTGATTTGAAGTTTTACAAATGATTTCGTCCTTGATAATTTGGATATTTTCATTTATGTGAAGACCCTTCAAAAAAAATTGATCTAATGGTCTATTAGCTTGTAACTTGGCTATTTTGTAACCGATTATGATGAAATTTGCCGTATATTATGGAAGTTGATGCTCAAATGATTTTAAGAAGGAGTTCTAGAATTTGAACAATTAAGATGGAATTAATTGTGATTAATGATGGTTATGGTCATGTTGATGAAGATGAGATTGAGACGATGATGGTCTCTGTCATGATGATGATGTTGATGATGATGATGGTTTTCATGGTTATTATAATGATGATGATCATGGTCGTGGTTACTGTTGTAAAATTTCCGATATTTTTAAATTTGTTAATGTTACCGGTAATATTACCGGTAACACGGGTAAAATAGGCAACACAATTTTTATTCAATATTTTAATTCCAATTTGTACCACAGAACACTAGTAATATTTTGACGTCTAGACAAAAGTAGTAAGATTTTTAAATAAAACACAAACGGCTCATTATTCTCTCAAATATATTTCATCCTCTACAAAGTAATCTCATTCGGGTAGAATACACTTATGCCAACGTTTTTTCTAGTCTTCGAAACAGTTTTTAAAGTCTATTTCCGGAATGGCCTACAAAACCTTCTTCGATTCGGCTTTAATCTCTTCAATTGTGTCAAAACGATGTACCCCGAGCGGTTTCTTGAGTTTCAGGAATAGCCAGAAGTCAAGCGGAGCTAAATCGGGCGAAGGGTAGTTGTGAAACAATATTGCTCCAATTTTTGGCCAAATAGTCACATACAAGTCACATCCAGTGTGAGACGGCTCATTATCATGATGCAAAAACCAATAGTTTTCTGTCCAAAATTTTCGTGATGTCAACAAAATCTCTAATTGTCAATCGACGATTTTTGAGCACCAAATGCTTGACTTCCTTGATGTGCTGTTCATCGGTAGATGTCGAAGGACGGCAACGTCGTCTTCAACGCCTATAGTAAATAATAAATTATACGTAAATATGAGTTTATGATCAATTAAACTCTTTAATGAATGTGTGGCTCATCCCCTCCGACACATTTATCATCCTCAGCCTCAACATCATCCATAATCGAAATATTCTTACTTCCCTCCAAGTCATTCTCTTCTTCATCCTCTTACTTCATCTTCGTTATCCACACTTACTATGTTCGATCTCGACAGGTTTAAGTTGTGAAAAATGTACGTTAGTTTTCCTGCACGATCAACAGTCAACGGATTACGTGTTGAACTATGTGCTTTCAATTGCAGCTCTCGATGCAGGCATGCTCAAAATATCACCCGCCAAGCACTTAAAGGTGAAGTAGAGCACAATCCCGCCCACTAAGTTTTACCAGAGAGCTGCTCACTTGCAACCACAAACGGTCGTGAAAAAAGTTCACTTCGAACATTGTAATGCACCAAAGACTCATATATTTTGTTGCCGTTATATTTTTTGTCCAAGAAGATGGCCATTTAGCAATCGGAGGTATTGGGTGTATGCATTAAAAACCGGAATTTGATACTAGATGTCATTACTTGTTTATGCGTTATAGTACATCATGGACATATACTCGTATGTCAGTTGAAAGCCTTATTCAATACCTGTCAAAATCAGCAAAAAGTTTTTGTTTTGATTGTGCACATCCAACCGATTTCAACGATGGAAAATTTATCAAATTTGCGAAAAAACAGCATTTGCGGGAAGTTTTGTTGAGCCACTTTTTCGCAAACAAAACTGCAGCTGACAGTCATCGTTTCCTCGTGGATTTGTATGGTGAGCATGCTCTTGCAAAAACACAGTGCTTTGAGTGGTTTAGTCGCTTCAAAAGTGGTGATTTTGACATCAAGGACAAAGAGCGTCCTGGTCAGCCGAAAAGTTTGAGAAAAGTTTTGAAAAGACGATTTTGCATGTCCGAAATGCTGCTCGAGCGACACAAAAAGAAATTGTTTTTGCATCGTATTGTCACTGGCGATGAAAAATGGATCCATTACGATAATCCCAAGCGCAAAAAAGCATATGTCAAGAAAGGCGAGGCCGGCCCATCGACACCAAAGCCGAATATTCACGGAGCCAAGGTCATGCTGTGCATTTGGTGGGACCAGCTAGGTGTGATCCACTATGAGCTGTTGCCAAGTGGCCAAACCATCAATGCCCAACTCTATCATGAACAATTGATCCGATTGAACCAGAAAATCCAGGCAGAGCGGCCAACGTATGGGACCAGACACAAGTCAATCATTTTCCACCACGATAACGCTCGGCCACATATTGCGGCGCCGGTGAAAAATTACCTGGAAAATAACGAATGGGAAATTCTGCCTCACCCGTCTTATAGCCCAGACCTTGCTCATTCCGACTACCACCTATTTCGATCCATGCAGAATGCCCTATCAGGAATACGCTTCACTTCAGTTCAAGGTATCGAAAATTGGCTCTATTCGTTTTTGGCCGCCAAGCCGGCGCAGTTTTTCTGTGATGGAATCCATAAATTGCCAGAAAGATGGGAAAAAGTGGTGGGTAGCGATGGGCAATACTTTGAATAAAAAATCTTGTAACATTTTTCCATAATAAAGGCTCAAATTTCATAAAAAATTCCGGTTTTTAATGCATGCACCCAATAGTACACAATGAACAATTTCGAATAAGAGATTGTAGATGCCTTCATAACTGAGTGCGAGGTTACGAACATTTTCTGAAGAAAAATTTTCAACAGGCAACCAATCGACGTAGTCTATTTTGTAAACAAATTTCCCCTTCCGAACATAATTCTTTTGTTTTCCATTTAAAATATATTGAATCTGCTGAAAATGTTTCTTCAAAAAATGGTCGTAAACTCGCACTAACTTCACTTCGTCTTCTCTAGCCTTCGTACCTTTAGGTCATACCTGATGTAGCATGAAGGTAGATCTAATATAGCATGAAAAATGTGCAATTTTTTTTTATTTACGAAAACATCCGTACGACTGACTGAAAATTTCAAACTGTTGATTAACTGAATCTTGAAGATATCGACAATGAGCAAGTTAAGTCCATGGGAGATGCATCCGTACTCGGTAATATAGGGATAGCTTTTGTTAACCATATTTCGGAACGCTTTATTGTTCGTTCCATTGTCAGTAATAAGTACAACAAATTTATAAATCTCAACGTCTTTTAACACCACCTCAACTTTCTTGAAACGCAACTTAAAAAGCCAAAAGTAGATTTTCCTTAGTGAGTAGATTTATAGAAAAAGGCTTTGGGTGAATTGATGACATAATTTGTTATGGGGTCCCTGCGTATGTTCGACCAAGCATCGGTCTGCATTCAAAATCCAACAATTGATTGGAGAGTTGATATCTTGAAGGAAGTTTTTAGAACGGTCGTAACTTCTTTAACAAATCAATACAAGCCGACTTTATGGTTGAGCCTAATGGAGCACCAGAAAAAAAAATTGCTCGAATAATAGCTATTCGACCATCTGCTGCTATTTTGGTCTCATGTTGTCAACGAAATTCCAGGATACTAGAACTTTTCATCGACTAATACGTTGCAGTCACTTTTCTAGTTAAAGTAGTGATTGGTGTTTCATGGTCAGATTCCAGCTCTATTACGTACCTGCCAAATGAATATGGTAATGAAACAGGAGAAAGGTGTAGATTATATTTTACAGCAAAAATTTGGTGTAGTAGGTTAACAGTACATAAGGGAGCATAATGCAGTGGTGTCACAACTCTTTTTGCATTTAGACTAAGTAGTTGAGTTGTTTGGAAAAAACATTTTTAATATATATTACCGATATTACACCTGTAACACCACTTTGGGTAATATTACCTAAAATTACCTATTTTACCGGTAATATTACCACCGAGAATATTACCGTTCACATCACTAGTCGTGGTGATAAAGATGGGGATTGAGATGATGATGATTGTTGTGGTAGTGATGATCATGGAGATAGTGATGATGGTAGTGGTTTTCAGGATGACGATGATGGTCATAGTTGTCTTCGCTATTTGTTAACCGATAATGGTGAAATTTGACAGTTACTAAAATGGTTTTTAGGTAAAGTTCTAGAATATAGAAAATCGGGAGGTAATTTGGTTATTTCTTTCCTCGGAAAATAAAATAAACATAAAACAGCTGTATATTTCCCCTTTTTCGAAATATTGTCTACTTTTCTTAAATACGTATCTAGAAAAGAGCAGTAAATTGTCTCTTTTGCAAAATATTTTTATACAATTTTTCTCCATTTTTTCCAGAATATGACCCGGCTTTTTCCGGAATATATTACTAGAAGAAGCCATAAGTTCCCCCTTTTCCAAAATATTTTTTTAATAATTTCTCTTAATTTTATTCCAGAAAATCTCTCAGCTCTTTTTCAGAGTATAATACTACAAAGAGCAGTAAAATCCTCTTTTTTAAAAAACTTTTATAGAATTTTCCTCCCATTTTTCAGAATATGACCTGGCTTCTTTCCAGAATATATTACTAGAAATAGCAATGAATTCCCCCTTTTCCAAAATATTTTTATAGAATTTTCTTCCGTTTTTTCCAGAATATGACCCAGCTCTTTTCCATAATACATATATTACTCGAAAGAACCGTAAGTTCCCCCTTTTCCTAAATACTTTTAAGAAAACCTTCCCTTCGTTTCCCAATATTATACCCTGTTTTTTCAGAATATTTTCTCCTTTTCCTTATTATGTAACTAGAAACAAGCAGCTGAATAGCAGTTAATTATAAAATTGAACCCCCCTCCCCCCTTTGCAGAATTTATCATTTTTTGTTATTTTAGGCCATTACGCGCTAGTAATATACATACAAAGTACGTATATCTTTTTGATAAGAATGGATTAAATAAAAACCAGTTGGTGAAATATTATTAAAATTGGAATGGGAATCTCTATTTTCCAGAATATTTCAACAAAATATTTTGCATTCTTCATTTTCTGATATCGAAATCTTGATCTACTCGGGTCATAATCTTTTGTTGTTGCTCCTATTACGTGACACAGAGATCATCTGGTCGATTATTGATGTTATGAATTTCGTAAGCCTTTTTACCGTAGAATATCGATTCATACGCTTTACATATGATGATACCTTCCTCAGGTATTGCATTGCGTTCTTCGCCCGTGTGATGAATTTCTAAATGCTTAAGTAGGTTAAATTTAAGAGCATACTTGGTCCCGCATAAGTGGCAATAGTAATCGGATATTACTTCATTCACATTATTCATTTTGATTTGTTTTTACGGCGGTAGGCATATTGTAGACGTAAGTAATTGCTTCTCGATTCAATTAACACATTTATCATGAAACTTTAAGGCCTGGAGATTTTCACACAATGTATCAGTGTTTCGGCACACAAATACCTCAGATTTTTCCGTTACTGTCTCGATAGCAGTTTTATCTATAAGTGGGGACGGCATATCATCCGAATCATGAACTTTGTCATGCTACCGCATGTTTTGCAGAAATAATTCGTCTCGAATCGATGCTTACGGAATTTATGTTCGATCGGTTTGGAAATTTATCGGAAATGCTTCGTGGCACCATTTACAGTCGACTAAATCTATTTTGGTTGGTGTAACTCTTTTTGCTGAATACTTAAGCAGTGTTGATGCGAGTATTGGTCTACTCCGGATATCAATTTCACTTCCTCATGCTGCCTGAAATCGTAAATCACAATTATAATTTTAAAATAACACACATATATTGTTGTTTCCCGAAAATGTGCCATTTAATCACAATCTTTTATAAACTCTTGGCTAGAGTTCACACATTGAAAGGGTTCTGGGTTTAAATCGCTATATTTTATTGCATCACTTTGTTTATCGTTGTAAACGATAATTTAAATTAAAATTATTCGGAAAATGGATATTTAATATTAAAATTAGAATGGAAGTCTCCATTTTCCAAAATAAATTATTTCGAAAATTATTTCGCGTTGCGTTTTATGTATGATAAGTATGTGTGATAAACATAAACATTTTGATGACGGTCATATTAAAAGAATTAATCAATTCGTTTGCCTCATAAACAAGCACTTTTATTATTTATTATATTAACACAGTATATTTTATCCACAATATATAAAATTATTAAATTAGGCATTTGATTATAAATCAATATTTACACGCAAATGTCAAAATATAGTTTATTTTTATAAAACCAGATGGTTCTTATCTATCTAAGGAATAATACGCATACTAAGATTTCAAAATTTATTTTAGTAAATACACAAACCAAAATAACTGTTTAAGCCCAAGACTCGAACCATAATAAGGTATATGCTGTCAAATAGTTGCTGCGTTCCATTTGACATGGCAAAGTACAAATAAGTACTTGGGAGTAGATGGTAAATGGAATGCAGAAAATTAGTTGCGAAAATAAAATTTAATTTAAAAAAATTTACGTGCAACATGGAAAGTTGGAAAATTAATTATTAATTTAAAAACTGATCAGCCGTTTTTTACCGATTATTTGTACTAAATATTCTGGTAACGAAGTCGCCATAAATTTAAAAAGCAAACTACTCATAAAATTTAGCAAGTGTAGCTGCATGCAGTCAGAAGTACTTGTGTGTACTTTGCCACGTTAAATGGAACGCAGCAAATAATTCTGCTTTTAAAAAATGGCGATTTCAAATGGTATGCCTTTCTAAATGTGTTCCTTTCTTGTTGTAAATGTTCCTTGTTTGTACTGTTATCGTTAATTTTGTTACCCAACTTCATGATAGAGGCAAAAATCTTGAAATATTAGTGCAGGATTCAGAGGTAATGGTGACGTTTTATTTTGAACGTAATCGAATGTTGGCGGCTTTGTTATCGGCAATAAATGCGAAACAAGAAATTGGCCGAAAAATCTGGAAAATTGTAAAATATAAATAGTGATTTATTAAAATATTAGCATAAAATATTTATGCGTTTTCATTTTTATGAATTTCAGATTAGAGAAACTCTATTTTGGGAAATTGAAATACCGTTATATATTGAAGCTCAATTCAAGGCAAGTTTCAGAATGTGTCGAAAAATTTTTCACGGCCTTGACAAAACTCGAAAGTGAATGTAGTGCCTGCTATTCTCCTACAGATGATGGTTTTCCACAAATTTACGGAGCAGTTGATAAGCTAATTTGTCTCCAAATTGTGATTGTACCAGTGATTTATAAACGAAAACTTTCCTTTTAAATGGGTGTCATGTAAAAGTTTCACCTCCAAAAGATGACGCAACTGATTATTATAATTACAAGGGCTGGTGCTCCGTTGTATTGTTGGCAGCCGTTGATTACAGGTACATAATTAAAATTAGTTACATATTTATATTGTCAACGTGGGATCGCCAGGTAAAAGAACAACGAACTATTTTATAAGCACAGTCGAACTATAAATGGAGTTTCAGTACCTGTTATGCTATTGGGGGATTCCGCATTCAGGTTTTCTTCGTATCTGATGAAGCCGTATCCGGGAAATAATTTATTGCCGACTTTAAAACATTTTAAGTATATGCTTTCAAGATCCCGGCTTGTTGTGGAAAATGCATTCGGACATCTAAAGGGGGGTTTTCGAAAAATTGGTCGCGGATTAGAATGTTCCCCATAAATGCCTGTTAAGTCATTAAAGCATGCTGCATTTTATATAATTATCTCAACAACAGGAATGCTCTTACAAATTCTACGGTTGAAGAAGATCGGGTCATTTTTCCAATGAATCAGCCAACACACACAACAATAGAAGGCGAAAATAATTAAAACGCAACTACAATCATGAATGCATGAATAGCTTAGCACAATATTCCATTTGTTTCCATTTATTATTACAAATACTGATTTCATTTTTCATTTCAAATTCAATAATAACTTAAAATCTAATTTATAATAAATATTTACCAATAGGTATTTCTGTTCGACCGTTATAAATTAATATTATGTCAAAATGACAAAATTATTTTTTTGGGCTTTACGGTTCTTCGGCTGCTTCAAATTTATAAAGACATATTTTGTTGTTTAATATCTTTATTCGCTTCCCGACATGTTTCGATTAATATATAATCTTTTTCAAGGGATGTGTTACATGTTACATTAGATGAAATTCACTGAGAGGTTAAAAATATGATAAGCATTTATATATATGATGTGGGTGTGATTATAAATATTAGTTGACTAGACTTACATTTAGGTATGAATAGATAATTAAACTATTACAATATCTGTGTTGAATATTACACTAATGATAAAACTTATTAACTAGTTCTATTATGCTACGAACAAATAATTAACCCAAACTAGACACACTGTTTTATTAAAATAAAAAAAAAAATTACAAGTTAAAAATTTACGTTATGTACTGATAACGCTTGTCAAAATTATAAAATTGAACAAAAAACTAAGATGGGGGAGTGTGTACAACTGTGTGAGACGGAATGTGTTGTTGTTGTGTTCTACGCTTTTTGTTTTGTTGGGTGAGTTCAGTTTCTGTGTGTGATAGTGAACGTGTTCTTTTATGTGTTTTCGTTGGCTTAGAGTCATGTATAAGGGTGCAGAACACTGGTGCGATATGGTCGGAGTCTTGTTTATGGTTCATGGATTCTTCGTCAATGATATGTAAAGCTTCCAATGTTAACCTTCGGTTAAAATTGTTAGCTTTTGCAAGGATTTTGGTGGAATTAAAATCAGGAGTATGGTTGTGTGTGAGGCAATGGTCAATTAAAGCAGTTTTCGGATGTGAATGATTATGCGCCAATCTTAGGTCATTTTTATGGTTTTTTATGCGTTTTTCCAGATATTGTTTAGTCTGGCCGACGTAAGTTTGGTTACAATGGGTCCCAGTTTCAATATTGCCTAAGCAAGGAATTTTGTATATTACATTGGTTTGTTTTTGTTTAGGGATCCTGTCTTTGAGTTTGGTGAAGATATTGTGGGTACTCTTTGTCGTTTTGTGTGCTATTCGTACATTGGTGTACGTATAGCACACAAAACGACACCGTTTTGTGTGCTATTCGTACAATGTACGAAGAGCACACAAAACGACAAAGACCCACAATATCTTCACCAAGCGTTATCAGTACATAACGTAAATTTTTAACTTGTAATTTTTATTTTTTATTTTAATAAAACAGTGTGTCTAGTTTGGGTTAATTATTTGTTCGTAGCATAATAGAACTGGTTAATAAGTTTTATCATTAGTGTAATATTCAACACAGATATTGTAATAGTTTAATTATCTATTCATACCTAAATGTAAGTCTAGTCAACTAATATTTATAATCACACCCACATCATATATATAAATGCTTATCATATTTTTAACCTCTCAGTGAATTTCATCTAATGTAACATGTAACACATCCCTTGAAAAAGATTATATATTAATCGAAACATGTCGGGAAGCGAATAAAGATATTAAACAACAAAATATGTCTTTATAAATTTGAAGCAGCCGAAGAACCGTAAAGCCCAAAAAAATAATTTTGTCATTTTGACATAATACTAATTTATAATGTAAAATTCAAAAAATCACATAATTATATTTCATTTAATCCTTATTACTAAATTATTTATTATTTACAGAATTTTATTTACATTATTACTACACATTGCTGTGCGTAATAATTTTATTTTTGTTTTTAGCTTTATGAGGTTATGTTACTTTCCCCTTTTAGTATGTATTTTTAAGATTATTGGTACAAACCTGTATCTCGCGGTAAGATTTTTAAGCCTGTATTTAATTTCCGTGGCAGTTTTTGCGACACCCATTTCCTTGAGTCTATTTGGCACAGCGACGTGCACGGATGAATTTCTTTTCGTCATGCGAAGCTTGTCTATGTTGGCGGTCCTAAGTCGATCAATTTTATTGTTTGGTCGTCACTCCACTCACAACAGGTTCTTTACTTTGGCGGTTCCATTTTATATTAAATTTATTATTTATAATATTTTTTCTTTTAAAAAACACAAAAACAATAAAAATAATGTTTTTAATACACGTTTGTCATTTCTATTGATATAAGTACCGTACGCTCGAGGCGCCACCATAGTATTTTAGATTTAGAAATATAACAATGTGGCATTGCAAGTAATTTAGTAGACGATTAGCTAAGCGGGTCTAGCTAACCAAGATTTATTAAATCGCAGTCTGGTAATGTTATTTCTGTCGAAACCACAATATTGCATTTATATTGCTTTTTCGTTTTTTTTTGCGCTGAAAACCGAACTTTTGTTTTCAATTTGGCAGTTTTAGAGGAATCTACTAAAATTTTCTAGTTAAGAAATACACCTTATACTTGTGTATGAAAATGCCTTTCTCATTTAAAATTGGGTAGGATTTTTGTCAAATTGGCATAATTGTCAGTAGATAATTAGGTGTTCGGGAATAGCGCGCCGGTACAGCCTGAGACACGTGTAAAACTGTTTTTGATAACAACCGATGAAATGGTTTGCCACTAAAACATCTTTGTAGTGCTCAAAGAAACAATAACTTTGCAGCAACTAGCTAGTTTTACGACAAAAGGAAGCATCGTAATACAGTGACCTAAGCCGCTTTTTTGGAAAGTTGAGCAAACTTGGTAAAGGGTTTTGCAAATTTTTTCAACCGAAAGTAAATAGCGTTTACATTCGTCAAGAAAACATATGCGTCTAACTTAAATAATTCGCCAAATTATAGTGTTACCGCGAAGATGGTCACTCTGACTCTTGTCTAGGAGAATTTACAGAACCTTCACAAAAATTATATATGGAAGTTATGCTGATCAACTTCTCCAATAAGAATAAACGCAAACAAATTACTGATAAATACGTACATACATATGTAGGAATAGCCCAAACCGAAATAGATTCTGAAATACCACTAAAACCTGCGTTTCTTTTTTTGTCTGTAGAAAAATTCAACCTTTTTTATTTATTTCAAAGCAATATTTGCCGTCTTACTTTGGTCACTGGAATAGTTATTGGTATAAAAATAAAAATGCAAATTATGCTCAAAACAAAAACCGAAAATAATTTTCTTTTTACTTTTATCAATTGACATTAAAAATTAAATAAAAAAACAAAAAAAAATTTCAAAAATATTCCTAGAATAATTCTATACCAACAAAAACTTGGTTTGAAACTATTCATTCCGGAATGAAAATACACGGCATTGTTGTTGTAAAATGCTCAAAGTAAGACGGCAAATATTACAATTTGAAAAGCAAAATTAGAATGATAGGAAAAAACCCATTCAGGATATAACTGAACGATCTCAAGGCCAAGCAGTTGTAACGATGCAAAACATTAAAGAAAAATTGCATCGTTCAGAAGAGGTTAAACATTATTGAAATAAACGAACTGGTTGCGAATTATAAAATATGATGATTTTTTTATAACATGATTTGGATATGATTTCGGAAAAACCAAAAAAAAAAAATTTGTTCTGGGAAGAAGGAAGTGAACTTTTTTAAGGAAGATAGACCTAAACTTTTAAAAATTCGAGACAATTAAAGAATTGTATTTAAAGAACTAAATTAAAAGTTTTAATATAAAAAAATAAAACATCAGAAAATAAAATTTAATCACGGATTGAGTGGGGTGATATCTGAGTATCGACATTTCTGAACAGTTGGGTAGTTTTGTAGTATAAAGTTTAGTTTTAAGTTTAAGTAAATTAGTGAATTTGTATGTATGTACCAGGGACGAGGTGTCCATAGAAGCAAGGGAAGCACTGCTTCCCTTAAAATTTTATATTTTCCAATAGAAAATTTTCTTTTTTTACAAAATAACAATTTAAAACCATTAGAATAATATAAAAGTTGCATTCAACCTTTAGAAATGTATATACATACTCAAATATAAAATTAATCCAATTTGGAATAAAAAATACGATAAATATTTTCGTTATTCCAATTAGAAATCTGTTTGTTTGCTGCAGTTTCTGAAACTTTATTTGGATTTTTTCTCCAAATTTTTCATTGCTTGCATTTTATTTCATACAATTTCTCCTGAAAAAGAATCATTGATTCTTCTGGTGGGGTATATTATTGCACAACAAAACCAAATTAAAATAATAAAAACAAAACAGGCATAATGAGGAAGACCAAAATATCGTGAAATGATGAAAAAAGGGATGAACGTAATTTTAATAAAAATGAAACAGATTGATTAGTGTGACTGAACAGAGCATATCACTTAGAAAAAAAAACAATATTCAAAAACTTTTAAACAAAATACTCTCATGTTTTGCCTTTGCTTTTTTAAAAACACTGGGTGTTTTCTTTTATTCATTCTGGATATTCCGAACATTTCGAAAGTGACGTAAATCGTTCTTTTATTCATTGCATTCCTTCTATTCCTTTTTCACTCCATTCGTTTATTTATTCGGAAAGAATGTATTCTTTTTGTACTACAACGAAAGGTGGAATTAAAAGGATATTTCATTTGACGTTTTGTAATTACAGTTCGATGTTTACAATTTAAATGATTAAATTGAATTAAATCGTACATATCATGGAAAATGAAATTCTTAATTATGATACATTTAATCGTTTAAGGCGTAAGATAATACAATTTTCGAAAATATTTTAATAGTTTTACATAGAGCTTGGCGGATACAAAAAATCCCAGGTTATATTTTTCAAGATATGTACATGAATTAAAATTAATATTACATTGTGTGTTTTCACGTACAAATTATTTGCAACTTCAATTAATTATAATGAAATTATTTATTTAATAAATTTAATTTGTTTCCTAACTTTAAAAAAAAAAAAAATCATGCTATGGAATATGTATTCCATTTATTAAAATCCGTTCTTTTATTACATTACGTACGGAATATTCCGAAGTCACGTGATCAGTATTATACTATATTCCTTCTGTTCTTTCTCTGGAATGAATAAAAGAAAATACCCACTGTTGAATAGAAAAAGTAAAAACAAGATATTTTTGTCCTAGCTTCGCAATGATTTGAAGTTTTTCTTTTTTAGTTATTAACAAAATTATTAATGTTGGATTCAGAAGCCGGTAAAAGTTTTATTTTGAACTTGTGCGATAACTAAAGTGTGTGATTTATTAAGGTTAATGAATTCGTTGAATTATTTTTGGATCGTGTGGTGTTATCATTCGCGAAGATGGAAGATTGCGATTGTGTAGTAGAGAATCAATTAAACATTTCATTCAATCAACGCAACATTGATGAAAAGCTTGCGGGTATAAAACAAACAAGTTAAGTACCATAATGAAAGCTTATGCACGTCTATTTTCAAAAGGTAGCTACGAAAAATTAACGTGGCTTTCGGATTGTGCCAAATTGAATGCAATTTTTTGTTGGCCATGTCTTACTCGTATGTTTTCTCTAGAAAAAAGCGTGTGGAATGAAAAAGGTTTTGTTGACATTTATAACTTTTCGAACGCCACCAAACGACATGAACAATCACAAAATCATTTGAACCATGTAACACAATTGAAAACATTCGGGAGAGTGCGAATTGAAAATTTTATTGATTCAAGTCGTACTATTGCGATTGAACAATTTAATAAGAAATTGAAAAAAAAATAGGGAAATCCTTGCTGCTTTAATTGACATAATCGCGGTAATTATATCGAACTTTTACAATTATTATTGCGGCACAATACTAGAGAGATTTATAGAATTTATAGATGTTTCTTCCGATCGAAGTGTAGATGGTCTTTCAAAATTTGTAATCGAGTTTATAAAAAACATAAAATCGAGAAAAATCTAATTAGAGAAAATTAGAGAATTTTATTTTAGCCATTTATTTTCATTGTTTTGCACACAAACTAAATCTGGTTATCTCTAAGGCGTGTAGCAAAATTGTTGAGTGTAAATCATTTTTTCCCAGTTTAAGTGGATTGATTGTTGCGTTTTTTAACCATTCATCGAAGCGGAGTTTTGCTTTTGATGAAATTGTTAAACGAAAGCTACCCTCAACTTCACTAACAAGGTGAGAGTTTAATGGGAGGATAGTTTTGATGTTGAGAAAACACTTAAACGATTTACGTGAGCTATTTAATAAAATAGTAGAAGAAGATGTTGAGAAATGGGACTGTGAGACAATAAATACATAACTCTCGTGGATATCTTCTTTTATTTGAAGAAGATGTGGTGTTTTTAACACTCTTATAATTTTTTTCAGAAATATTTACAGAAGCTGACTTATTGTTTAGCGTGCTTCAGAAAAAATCAAACGATATTGCACATTGTTTAGAAAGCCTAGACGGTTTTAAGAAAATAATTGAAACGATATCAAATAATTTTGATGCATTTTGGAACAAATCCAACCTAGAAGAAAAGATCGAGGAGAAAATGTGAAGCAAAAGAATACATACGAAACCTTATATGTATCTGAAATTACGGTAAAATTCCAGAACGAAATTGAATTTCGGTTTCAGGATTTGCAACATATAAAGTTAATAAAATTGCTAGACATTATTAAATTTCCATGTTTTGAAATTGATTTCCCGCACGATGCGTTTAGTTGTCTGAGAAAAACTTATTCTCATTTATTTGATTTTAAAATTTTAGGAACGGAGCTTACTGTTATTTACAGAAACAGCTACTTCCAAAATAAAAAAAATCTTTATTGTGTTTATAAATATATGCTAAATAATATATGTGCTGAATAAACTTAAAACTCAAAAAGGTTTAACATATTTTGCTTATTTTCACAATTTATAATATTGCTTCCCCAATGGAAATTGTCACGTTTCGTCACTGGTATGTACCAATATGTGTTGTAAATTAGTGATTATATAATATTACGTAACATAATACATAACAGTATGTAGATACGTAACTTAATACATAACAGTATAATTCATAACAAAAATTAAGAACGTTAATAAATAGTGACATAAAAACGTGAAAAGAAAAAGTGTATGCGATTCTCACAAAAGTAAAGGTGTAAAGTGCTCATCCTTAATTCCCAAAGACAACAAAAAAATAAAAAACAGAACACAAATTTATGAAAGTGGGGAATTAAAATAAAATTACACCGCAATGTCCGTATTCCAGAAAAATATAATATAACATTTAAAATTAAAAAAAAATTACCTTTTAAATATAAAATAAACTCTTTAAAATTAAAATGATTTCTTTTATTTTAAAATGATTTATTAAATTATGTACCTTTTAGAATAAAATAATATTTCTTTTGATTTTTTAAAAATAAAACTTATTTATAATAAAATGTATTCGAATAAATTTGCAAAATTTTTTAAAGTAACAAAATAAAATTTAATTATATTTATATATTGTACAATAATTTCAATTTTACGTAGGACTGTTACTAAATTATTTTTAATAAAACAGTTGAATTTAATAAATCGATTTAAAATATTTGTAGATGTAATGTAACCTTTAAAAACAATTCCCTTAAAGGGTTAAATTATGATGTATTCCTTTTTTCTTGATTCTTGTATTGAGTGTTGAACTCTTGATGAGTGCTTATCGGTTTGATTTTTTAAGAGAAAAAATAATATAATATTTAATATGAGTAATGAAATACAAAGTGTAAAATTAGCAAGTACTAATATCAGTGATAATGTTGAAAGCGCAAATAATTTCACAGTTGTGGTTTGTGATCAACTTGACAAGTCGGAAATAAACTTTTAAGTTTTGTTAAATGACATTTCTAACTATTTATGGAATTTAAAAATAAATATAAGCGTCTTAAAAAAGTTTGTGCCATATGATATAGAATAAGTGTTTCCCGATTTAGATAAATATGGAGCAAAAGTTCTATTTAGAGCCGGCCTAGAGGAATGGCGCACAGAAATGGTAATTACATTTATTGCAACATAATCTCATTTTTTTTGTATACATGTGCTTTTCAAAAAAAAAAAAAAAAATTAAAATCTGAGATTACATCTGCATAATCGATTAATCGATTTGGCCAATTTCGAATAACAATTAATCGGAATTCTATGGTATACTGATTAATCGATTAAAGCCAATTTGATTTAAATTTAGGATTTTCAGGGAGCGCCCCGAAATCTTTCACTACAAAATCTTGCATTTTTTAAAAATCATGCAAATCAAAGTCTTGCTAACCCTAAATCTTGCAGTTAATAAAATCTTGCAAGTACAAAATCGTGCGTTACAAAATTTTGCAGTTTTAGTGTCTATCTGCAACATACTCGTAATCTTGCGTATTCATAAGTTCATGATTTCCCAATTCATAATTCAAATAAGTCATTTTTAAGTTTCGAGTAAGTTATTGCAATTTTATTAAACTAGAATTTTAGGGTTGGCTGCTAAATCTTGGTTTCCAAAATCTTCGTTCTACAAAATCTTGGTTTTTATAAATCCTGGAAAATCGGGATTTCGGTAATGAAACGAAAATAATCAAAAATATAAATTCTTATCAAAGAAAAATGAACGAGGAATTATCAAAAAATAATAATTTGTGGAAAATGGGGAATTTACTATTTAAATAGATAAAACCAAGATTTTCAAAACCGAGATTTCTATATGCTCCCCTTATAAAATAAATTGTACGGCAATTGAAAAAGAATTATGTTTTGCGCGATTTTTTGAAAAAAAAGTTTTATTGAGTTTTATTGTGATTATGTTGCCGATTGGAATTATCTTTTTACAGTAGAAATTTATGGCGATTCTCTAAATGTTTGGGAAATGGTTATGCAAGATTTTGTATTGCAAGTGCTATTAAGCTTCATCTGGAGCTGGGGTTGAAGAAAGCTGCTGTATAAGATGAACAGTTATATTAACTATTTCGTTTCTAGTAAGTCGATGAAAGTTGACCTCCGAGCCAAAAATGCTTTGGTCTTGCTTACCTAAAGACAAGATAAGTTCGTCTTTCTATAATTCTCTGGACCAAAGAGGTTTTCATTCGGTTAGCTAATTGTCGTTCTCACAAATGTTAAACCATGAATGCCAGGGTAGCGTCAGCTGACATAATAGTGGCATCCCTCCTACACAATGCTTCTACTGCCAGTTTGACTATGGTAAAATCATAGAAACCGTTGATTCTGTACTCTAGAAACGCCTGTTTCGGTAAAGCTGACAGTTGATTTGACTTCGATCGGAGCTTTTAAGATGCAATTTCTTAATTTATAAAACCGCTCCATCATAAAAAGTAAGCTATTCTATCTTGTTTTTATTTCTAAGATTACAAATAGTTCTTTACCGAATTCAGTTTAACGTAAGATTTTAGATTAACATTTTTGGTCGGTGATCGTCGAAACAACTTTACAATCTTTCTAATTTTATTTATTAATGGAGTAAAATTATTGGAACGTCGTTTTTGTTGTTTTTCATTCAGTTTTGTTTTTTGTAGAGTGAAACATCAATCATACGAATGCGCTTGGATACGGATCTACGGTTAGATTGTTCCAACACTTACAAAATAAAAATTAATATATTGACGATTGGAAATATAGAAAAAGCGCTACCTATTGGAATAAAATAAAGCTGTAACGACGACCAAAAATTAGAATTAGAGCTCGCAGAACGACTTAAATATGGCTCGCAGAACGACTTTTTGAGCCTCAAATATTTTTTCTAAAATCACGGCTCCAACCGTCGATTGCGTTACTATTCCGGAATCGATGTTTATAAATTTTCAACAGTTTAAAAAAAATTTGACTTTATACGATTACTGTAAGAATTCTAACTGCAATTACAATTCAATGAATACTGGGCAAATAATCAATAAAAATTTAAATCCCGAAATACCGGTATTGATCGCTCAATACCGGTACTGAAAAATGGTCCGGTATACCGGTATTTCGGTTTTCGGCATACCAGTATTCACAGTAAAAAAAAAATTGATTTTTCAATGGAAATTTTATTAACTTTTTCTTGTAATTTAGCATTTTTGCTGTAATATTGCATAAAAATAACAATTCTACATTAAATATTCAGTAAAATTACTGATTTTCTGTAATTTTCGATCAAAATGTAAAATTCGATGAAATATACTGGAATATTACATATATGTGCTTACATTTTTACTCGCCAGTTGAAATTTGTTAGACAATTAAATTAAAAACGCGACATTTCACGTAGAATTGTGAGAATATTGTAATTATAACAAAACGAATATAACAGGATAAACATCATGTTCATTCGTGATTGTGTTATTCAGCAAAACGTTTTTAAAGAGTGAAGCTGTGTTTCGAGTTTTGGGATTAATTATAATTAATAAATTATATAAATTAAAATAATTAAATATTTACTATTAATTAAGTGTATTAAGGTGAAGTTTAAAGGTATGTATGTATCTCTATTATATTATATGTGCGATATGCTTATGGTAGTGGACTATTTAATTGATTTTTTTCATCCAAGTGAAATTTGTTTGAGGTTAAAGTGTTTTTTTTTTAACACGTATGCCTTACATTGTAAATTCACCCACGCAAATGTTGCTGTAGATATACATTTTATAAAGTAATTCTATGTGCAAAATATTGAAAAAAATATATAATATTTTAGTAGTGAGATACATTTTTTACTGTATGTCTAATACGCCAGTATTCGTGGTTAAATATTATATGTACAATGTATGCCAAGAACAAAATTGGCGTAGCGAGAAACATTTGGAATGTATGTCTAGAACAAAATTGGCTTGAATGGGAGACATGTTAAGGGAATGGTTTTATAACAAACGAGTTCAACTTGTATGTGTCAATAATGAAAAATTAATTTTGATTAAGTTACAGATTGTTTGATCTATCATGGTGTATGTTTGCGACAATTGTGGTACATCATGCGCTGATGAAGAAAAATATGTATCCCATCTAAGAGCCCATAAAAATTAGTGTAATGTAGTGTTTCGGTGCATGCTTAGTAATTGTAATCGAGTTTACTCTAAATTTATTGGTTTTTCTACTCACTACTACATAAACCATCGAAAAATTAGAAAAAAATTAATACAAAATACTAATTGCTTAGAATGTCATATAAGCAACTGCTCATTTAAATCTTTAATAATAAAAGAAATGCTGCAATATTTATTAAAACATATGCGTACTTCTCAAATGCCGAAAATTAATTGTCCAATTGGCGCGTGTGTAAAAATATTTAAAAATGAAAAAACGTTTAGAAACCATATTAATAGTTTCCATAAAATAAAGTTTTTGTTCAACAAAAAGTCCAATAATAAAGCAGAACAAGATGATCTTCTTTTACAAACCCAAAACTTTTGTTCCAACCAAAATAATAAACGCTTACCCGAAAACATCCTAACATCATCTGCTATATGCCAAGACCGGCCATCCAAAATGGTCGATATTAGAAATGTAACAGAAAATTTGCTAATTAGATTAAAGAGTGATCATAATATACCCGAGCGAATAATAACAATAATCGCGGATAATTTAGCACATTGCTCAAATTTACTGGAAACAAATATTACTGAATCCGTAGAAAATATTTTCAGTAAGCATGATGCGCAAAGCGGTCTAAAAAGTGAACTTTTAACTTCTATAATTCCGCAGATTAGTTTAATTTCCAACACTTCGTTATCGAGCTATAAACGAAAACAAAAATTCACATCTGAGTCGTACGTCAAACCTCACAAAATTTTCTTGGGTGTGAATAATTATCACAAATCGTGTTTTTACTATTATATTCCTATAAACGACACTTTAAAACAATTATTTACAGATCCACAAATTTTATTACAGTTCAAATCAATTCAAAAAACTAATTTTTCAAAATTTTGTGATTATACTGATGGGTTTTTATATAAAAGCAGTAACTTTTTTTTTAAACAAAAACGGATCGAGCTTATATTTTATGCAGATGCCTTCGAGGTTTGCAACCCATTAGGATCAGCTAAATCTAAACACAAGGTGCTAGCGATTTATTTCATTGTTGGAAATTTGCATACTCATAATAGATCAAAAATTAGTAATATCATGCTAGCTTTACTGTGTACAGAATCCCACGTGAAAACATTTGGATTGACTAAAATTTGTGAAAAGTTATTATTAGATTTAAAAAAGCTAGAATCGGACGGAATTATGTTTGATGAAGAGATTGGAAATACAAAAGGTTCAATCATTGCATTTTGTGCAGATAATTTAGGAGCTCACCAAATAGGAGGATTTTTGGAAAATTTTAGTTCCTCAGAATATTTTTGTAGATTTTGCCATTTAAGTTTGAAAGATTTTAAAGCAAATTTTCGCATAAGAAGGGAGTTAAGATCTA
The DNA here is from genome assembly GCA_958295665.1 of Tipula vernalis. Lineage (NCBI taxonomy): Eukaryota > Metazoa > Arthropoda > Insecta > Diptera > Tipulidae > Tipula > Tipula vernalis. The sequence goes on along the minus strand of OY282559.1, from coordinate 294,507,391 downwards.
AAGTTTCTTACACCAATGATGTTAAGTTATTGAAATGTCAGGAGTCTGCTCATGGAATTAAGCAAAATTCATGTTTTAACACTTTGCAATATTTCCACGTAAGCAACCCTGGTCTTCCTCCGTGTATAGCGCACGATTTATATGAGGGTATTATAGCATTTGATATTTGTTTGGCACTTCATTATTTTGTAAATAACCATTGGTTCACATTCGATTACCTGAATCTTAATTTAGACCGCATACAAAAATGTTTAAAATATAATGTTAGTTTCCCTGAAATTAAACATAATAATAAAAAGCTTACTGGACATGCCATGCAAAATTACTATTTACTTATATTATTACCTTTAGTTTTACTAGACAAGATCAAAGATACTAATGATAATGTTTTAGAAATGGTATTGCATCTTGTAGAAATATCGCAAATTGTATCGTCACATATTGCTACCCTAGCCCAAGTTCATATTTTAGATGGTCTTATTAATAGATATCTAGAATTGAGGGTATTGCTCTTTCCAAATGTGGCACTTAGACCTAAACATCATTATTTACAACATTATCCAGAATTGATAAAATTGTTTGGTCCTCTAATTAAATTTTCTACTCTTCGATTTGAAAGTAAACACCAATACTTTAAACAAATTGCTTCGAAATCGAGAAACTACATCAATTTGTTAAAAACGTTTACAGAACGACATCAAATGATGCAGTCGACTCTTGTAGGGCAACGATTTTGTAACGATATTTCAATAAAACATTTCATACGGTTAGAACCTACAACCGTTTCAATTCGTGTTCCAGAATCGTTTGTATATAAAACAAATAGTTTAACTTACAATAACGTAAAGTATTTCGCTGGTCAGTCACTGGCGATTACCAATAATATAGATGGTTATGTTATTTGTTTAACAATAAAATCAATTTTAACTGACGAAATGGTTTCTGAAGTAGCTTATTTGGGAAATATTTTTAAAATGGTGTTCAATTACAAGCTAGGCCTCTTTGAAGTTACTGACATGGACGAATCACTAAATTTCATTTCCTTTTATAACCTTTCCTCTCCATTTCCTTTTGTTCAATTTAAAAATGGATCATCATTTTTTGTCACATTACAGTCGGCGATACCATTTTTCTAGTATGTTCGTTTGACTTGAATTGTGGTGGTACACTAATTATAATTTATCTATATTACATTTCATTTTAGATAAACAGTATTATGTCTTCGCAGCCTCGACTATTTGTTAAAATTTGGGATAGAGAACGCCTATTAAAAAAAATTTTTTTGTGTACAGAAAATATAGAATCTCTTATTAAGAAAGGTAAGTTATTAACTTTTAATAACAATAATCAAATTTTGAACTACTCGTATTTACTATAATATTTATCTAAATCTTCCACTATTTCACTTCTAGCAAACGCTGCGGGCTTATTAGGATCTAAATTAGTCCTAGAATCTGATGGAACCGACGTTGAGGATATGGAAGTTTTAGAACATTTTGGCCAGAAAAATGAAGTTTTTCAGATTTTAGAGCAAACTGAAAACTGGATACCACCACCGTCAACTTCCAATAATTCAGTAAGCTATGTATCTGATGCAAAAATTCCCAATGATTCAGAAAACTCCAATAATATAATTACATGGATCACCACAAATGATTTAACAACTGCATCGGAACTTGAGGCACCTGAAAGTCCTCTTAGTACAACTATTTCAATGTCAAGTGGTAGAGTTACTTCCATTAGTTCCGATGTTTCAGGAAAATCAGAGAGTATTGGCACAAAGCAAGCTGAAAAATTATTTTCCGATTATCAATTTCCTACGAACCAAATTTCGGATAAAATACTGGATCTGCTTAACCAAGGCCAACCTTTAGATTACTTACATAACGATTTTATACATTGCGTTGTGAATGATATGCGAAGAAAATCATTATATATCCCTCAAAGAGTGTTTCGCACAATTGCATCTCGTTTAATACAAATATATCCGCTTAGTTTGGCCATACTTGATGGAGAAGGAAAGCCTATTTGCACAGAACCAATAACTTTGGCAACTAAGATGTGTAACCACAATAATTATTTAAATAGAATTTCCCAAAACCGCTCACCTGCAAAATCTATAAAAAGAAAAGTAAATTTGTCAGAAGGTGTGGCAAATTTTTTTGAGAAAATTAGTACTAGCAACCAAATATCAGATGAGGAAGGAAACATTAAACGAGTATGGCTTAAGGAAAATTACGGTCGGGAGATTTCTAGCGATGCATTAAACAAAGAAATTATGGAAATTTTTAAGTCTACGTTTACACAGCAACGTAAATTTTTAAACAAAAATCCCACAATATCAGAGATAAAGGAATATTGGCCTCATTTATTATTACAAAATTTTTTAATTTGCCATTTTTATGAAATGATGGATATACAGGAAACCTTGTTTTTAAGCAGATGGAATTTTCGGAAAAATGCTATTTTTGAATTTGGAAATAGAATTAAAAATTCAGCTTTTGGAAATGAAGAGGACGAAGACCTAAGATTATTAAAGATTATCACTACGCATTTTAAAGAAAATTTAGACTCACTGGTGAAGAAATACTCTGTAAGTAATTACATTAAAACATTACCCACCAAACAATTTATTCTTGATTTTATTTCAGTATGGAACGTCAGTAAACGAAATAGAAATACCTACGTCAACACCATTCTTTGCTATAATCGGTAATTAGATATTATTACAATTTAATGATTATATTTACTATATTAAAGTCATTTGACTATTACAGATCAACACAACAATAATAAAACTATTTATTTTTATGTTGAGATGCACCAACTTGATATCAGATGTAGTTGTATCAAGACTGCAGTACTTCTTTCGATTGCCGCGTACTATGCTTTTAATATGCAATATCCCATGGAGTTATCACAGTCGTTGGAGGCTATGCAAAAAATATTTCTTAATATAGATGTAAATTTTTCTCGTTCCAAAAAGCAAAAAATAAATTTTAAGTCCAAAGTCGTCAACTTTTTAAAAAAAGTTTTGAATGACTAGTTTTTAAATATAAGTATTAGAATTAAGTATTTTTATATGTATAAAGTATGCATGTTGCGTACACTGAAATAAACTGATATTTTATAAATAAAGTTATCATAATGAAGTAGGTAACATAAACTCTTTTGTTTTATTAAAACAACTATTCCAATTTAAATACATAAATGGTGCCCTAAATTAAACTGAATATTATATAATAACCTAATCTTTTAATACATTATTCACGTAAAAGTTTACCATCTTTCACTTGTAAGAATGCTGCAGGAATGTTAAATTACTTATTTATTAATGTAAAAAAATGTAAGAACTTATTCGCAAATTTGAAAAATTCACGTAAAATTATATGTTTTTTCATTTAACGTAGTACGAGATTTTGTTGGCAAATTTATGGATTATAACCCTTATAAAAACCGATTAAACCGATAAAATCGGTCAATACGGAAGGATGTTTGCTTAATATACAATTTCAAATTAAAAAGTATTTTGAAAGCGGGAAGAAACTCTTCACAACATATCCCAACTAGAAAATCAAAATAATCTAAAAAATTTTATTAATGGGAGCTTATGGCAGTCAAAGAAAGAAAAATTTCCTGATAAATCAGTCAATCTGCGGAATTTATTACACATTTCCGGTAATTCCGGAATTTCAACTCTCCAAATTAAGTAATATATTCATAGCTGGCTTTATCAAAGCAATAGGTAGAAGCGAATATGGGAATAGAATCGTTCTAAATAAACTTATACCAGAGCTTAAAGAGTTAGAACATGTTGGATTGGAAATTAAAACTTCTTCCCAAAATGTAAGTAAGATTACATTTTGTGATAGGGCAAGTTCTTCTCGATAAACTATGTCTAAATTCCATTTTCGAATTCATTTCATCTTCTAGTAGCAATTATTACTGCCATTTATGTAAAAAGCGTAAGACTCGAGAATTAACTATCAAGCTGACCTTGTTATAAACGATTATAAATTGACAGGGATTAAAGAAAATTCTATTTTTAACTCTATAGACTCTTTTCACGTAACAGAAAATTTTTGTTGTGATATTATGCATGACCTTTTTAGTGGTGTTTGTCATTACGATTTGGCTAAAATAATAAATCGATTCATTCAATTATAGAAAGCAAATGTTTCAAGTATGGTAAAACTGAAATTGGTAATTTAAGTCCTCCAATTCAAAAACATCATATTCAAATTTCAAATTTGAAAATGACTGCCAGCGAAATGAAATATCTTTGTTCATTTTAAAGTACTTATGATAGGTGATTTAATACCGGAACAAGATGAAGTATATCAATTTTTACTAATACATACTAGTAAAAATTATAAATTTAGTTTTGAAAAATAATTTTCACGTAAATGATTTAACGAAACTTCGTCAGTTGATTGAAAAACACAATGAGCTTTATTGTCATTTATTTTAAGATGATCTAAAACCGAAATTTCATTTTTTGCTGCATTAAGATCCGTTATCAAATTTACAAGTTCAGTAAAAGTGGAAGCTCAAAAGTGGAAAAATATTATTGTAAGAATTAACAGTTTTGAATTTACATTTTAATTGAAGAGAAGCCGTTATTAATTTAAAGTGATTTTCATTTAATTTTACAGGTGAATTTAATTCGGTTTCTATTTTAAATATAAATGATACATTTTACTTTAAAATTGTCACCTTTTATTTTTAATTGTATCAAAAAACTTTTATTTTAAAAGGATTAGAACTTTACATTCTTCATTTTGGCAAATTTCCATAGAGTAATCCTTTTAAATTTAGCGTTGAATCTGCCTAGTAATAAAACTTTTTTTTTTTGGGCGTGGAATATAGTGCTTACAATAAAATCAAGTGATCACTTTTATAGACTTTACAACCAAGATATTTGTGCAGTCTGCTACCATAAAATTATTAAAGTGACGTCATACAAATCAAAATAATATGGACGTTTTTTTTTTTGGTAATAATTTCTTATTTCTATTAGTTCCTGGTTTTTATGGTAAGGGGATTTTCTTTATTAGAAATAATGAATTATTGCCTATATTTGACGTCAGTAGAAAATAAGTTACCCAAATGTGTGTATGTCTAAATATTACAGTTTGTTTCTTCTTTTTATTACCTAATATTTTGGGGATGATGTCAGGATAACTGGTTCTTTTGAGGTGAGTAAACCTCAGCTTGTCTTCTTTTTCTTTACTTCCTTTGTTTCCTTTGGCGATATAACTAGATCCATTGATGCTTTCAAAAAATCCCACCATTAACCTAGAGCTCGAGTCGGCCATAGAAGACCGTCTGAAAGCTTCTCAATGGATGAAAACAAATTTTCTGTTAGCAATTTGGTATTGGGATTGAAAAATATCACACGCACAGGACCGAGACCTAAAACAACACCAAATATGTACACAGTTCTAATTAAATTATTTTTGGAAGCCACTTTTTTATAAAATATTTGAAAAAGTAGGTTATTACGGATAGTAGCCAGGAAATTGTATTTTACGAAGAATACCAATTTATCAAGGGGTTGCAATTTCAATTTTTTCCTGTGAATCGAATTGTGTTGTTAATTTTAAATACGTAAAATGAGAAAAAAACATTTAGCGCAAAATAAAAATTACTCTTTAAATTTGAAATGGAATGGACTGAACATTTTTAGGGTTTATTGTGCAACTAAGAGGAGAAGACGAAGATTATTCAATGGAAATAAAAAAAAATATTGTGCTTTACTGGACTTCCCTTAATCCATAAAACGAATTTTGATGAGAACGAAATCTCACAAAAAATTAACATATTAAAATGAATCCTAGCTATATACATACATATGTATGTAATATATTTCAATAATCGTAAATAAGGAAACAAATAATGCCAAATTTTAATACCCGTTCCGATTAGTCATTAACACAAGACGAAAAAAAAAAAAAAATTGCGGATGAAAACTTATTTTTAACGAATATACAAGATTTAATTACACCAATATTAATTACCTCTGAAATACCATAAATAACATGAAAATAAGTTTGTTTTGATCACGCGATTTCTTCTTCTCAACTTCTTACAATATACGTACATATTTTGGAAGGAATCTTTCTGCGATTTTTTTCTTCTTTGAGTCCATTTCTTTAGTTGGTTTTGATTTTGTGTTTGTAAATCTTTTAAATCACCAATAATAATAATTCATTATTTTAATAATATTAAATAAAAAACAAAACAAAACAATAAATTATATTTTATATCATAATAATCTTAATTTAAAAATAATTCTTTTGGTTTTATTCTTCATCTCAGTCCGTATAAGTGAGATGAGAACAAAACAATAACCAAAGAAGTGCGCGCGGTACACTTAAAAAAAAAAAAAAAAATTATTCGGAGCAGCAATTTGTGTATCACATCACAATATCAAAGACACTTTTTTTCTGTTGTTTCACATTCGATCTCGTCGTAACACAAACAATAAGCAGGCTGTGTTTTTTTTTTGTTTTTGTGTATTTAGTTTGTGTGTTTAATTCAATGTGCATGTAAAATAGCAATTACAATTTCAAATTACAATGTACCTATCTCAATTTTTGTAAAATTTTAATTTTTTGTTGTTTTTGTTGTAATAAAAGATTACAGCAACAACGGCAAAAAAAAGAAAAACAAAACAAAAAAAAAACCATAAGGAAAATTATTGTGAATCAGAAAAACAAATTTCTTGCTTCTTTTGTTTCTTCATAAAAAATTTTAAAATCAGAGAGCTCAGAGCCAAACCCTGTACGTGAATGGTATAAACGCAAGTATTTATAACGATACATAATTAGTTATGGTTTTGTATAATTTTGAATTGAATAATGCTAAAATTGCTTAGAGTAAATACAATTATATTACACTTTGTATATCTAGTGTGTTGTTTAAGGGTTAATCTGTAATTTAATTTGATTCATTTTTAATAATACCAATAATATTAGGTTATCTAAAAAAAAATTGCATATTTTGTTATACTTATATACATAAATAAATTATTTAATTATTTCTATTTTTATTTTTATTTTTGTAGTTTTTATACGATTAACAAGTTACTAACAAAAAAAATCCGGAACATATCGTGGGAAAACTAAATCAAATTTTATTACGTTACTTACATCGTCTCCGTAAAACACATCGCAATAATTGTTGTAGGTATGTCGATGAAAAAAATGGTGTAAAGGTGTAGCTAGTGGTTTTGTTTTATATAGACGCGGTATGTGGGTGTGGAGCTAACATTTATTTCGAAGAGAAATATTATCGACTTAATTTGTAATATAACTATTCTTGGAAGTGAAAACGTATATGCAGATTATGGACATAACGATTTTTGAAGAAAATCGGCTAACCGGAAGTTTCAATTAGAGCATTTAAATAGTTAAATGAGCTTAAATGAGTTCCAAAATTCATCCGAGGTGAGACACTATTTTTAAAATTATAAATTTTATTATTTTACATAATGTGTTGAATATTTTGGCAAAACTATAGACATTCTATTAAATGTCGTCTTATCTATACGACAATTTTAGTGTATTTAGTGTACTTCTATACTGTAAATCGGTCACGTTTGACTGCAACATTTTTTGTCTGAATAAGCAAAAAAATGAGAGGTTATGAAAGAAAAAAGGAGCCAGGAGAAAATAAGCGTAGCGAAAAATGAAAAGGGGTTTGGACCAGCACCTCCACTTCAACAAATGAAACGAAAGCAAATCTCTTTGCTTAGGATTATTTTAAACCCGCCTTCTTTCTACCCATTTGCATAAATAAATATTTGGAGATGTTATAATCAATGCCACTACATAAAAAGCCGTGACACAAGAATGTGTGGTATTCTAAACAATTTTACAATAATTGAAATTAATAAAATTTTAATTCACAATTTTGCAGTTTCTCAAACATCGTCAGGCTTCGTGTTTTCTGTTAAATTTCATTTCATTTAGAATTCGGACGACTCTGGATTTAAAATTAAAAGTTCTTCTGGGATGCTTAATTGTGTTACTTCATAAAGTATCGTCGATTATACCGAAGAGCTTAGTTAGCATCTTACATTTTAAATTATTTTGTTTTAGCCTAATTTTCTTTTATAAAAATCGAAAAATTCTTTCAGCGGATGATCTGTTTGACAGTGAAGTTACAAAAAGTAAGGTATTACCAAACATCCTCATTCCAGGTTCAAGGTGATTTCAAGATACATCATATGAATTTTGCTTGACCACTATACCATTGCATATCGACACGGTACCTCGTTAGCCCAGTTTACCAGGTGTGTACCATTCGTACACTAACCATCGTGAAAGCAGGGTATCTTTTTTTGCTGGCAGACACCATCTTGTTTATTTTTTTCAAACCACGGGTTCTATTATGAAATTTTTCGACGCACTTTTTTTTCTCGATGATATCGAAAATTTTCCTATTATGAAATTTAAAAAGTAGGGGACCGTGCTTTGTTTTAGATAACGTAATCAGAACAATATACGACTGCTCTGGAGGTGACGAATGCATACGCATTACGCATATTCAATAATATTGTAAATCGTGAGTTAAAAATTTCGGTCATTCGGTTCGTAATATTTACTTTAATTTTGGATTTTTTTTTAATTTACTTCGGTCCAAAAAGACCAAAGTATTGAAATCCTGTCAAAAATGATCAAACATTTGGTTGGTCAAAAACCACTTTTCTCGACGTTTTGAAAGTCCCTGAGTCTAAAAAAGCAAAAAAAAAAAAAAAATCTCCGTCCGTCTGCCTAGACGTCTAAATGTCTGGATGTCAGGATGTCTGTACCCATGCTATCTTGAGAATGGCTTATCCGATTTAGAATTTTTTTTTCGCCAATCTGTTTTTATGGTCAAGGCCTAGATTTGAAAAGCTTTTGGAATATGTACGTGAAGAGTGTTGATTACCTGCCATGCGAATTGATCAAAACACCTGGTTATAGAAACAACCAATATTTTAAAAATGCTGGTTTGAATATTGAGTTGGGCATTGTGTTTGGGGTTGAGTGGAAGGTTAAGTTAGTGGTAAATTTGCAGGTTGAGTTGAAGTTGAGTTGGAGATGAGTTGGGGTTGCGGATTAAGGTATAGTAGACAGTTGGCCAATTTTTTATATATAGTGGTTTGAGGATTAATTTGAAAGACAGTTAGGTTAGGTTGAGGGTTGAGTTGGGGGCAGTTTGCGGGTTGAATTGGGGTTGAGTTGGGGTTGGTAATCTATATAAGTGAGTGTTTGTATGTATACACAGCGCATGTGTATTATATTTAAAAAAATCCACCATAGCCTTGACCGATTTGAAGTAAACTGTTCACAAATATTGATTAAGACAAAAGTCGCTGTTAATATCTCAAATCTCAAATTGAACCTTTTACATTTCAAATTGAACCTTTAGCAAATTATATGAATGGCCAATTAGGATGTAAAATTACTTATCTATTTTTTAACGGATTTTAGTTCAATTTGACATCCTCTATGGAAATGGGATTCTAAAATGATTTTTGGATAAGTACGATGGAACTTGTCTATTTCTCAACCGATTATGATAAAATTTGACATGTGCGATGGAAATGGGATTCTACACTGATTTTTGGATAAAGTTCTGAACTATGGCCAAGTGTGATGGAACTTGCCTCTTTCTCAACCGATTGTGATGAAATGCGTCTTGTACATTGGAAATGGGCTTCTTTAATGATTTTTGGATGAAGTTACGGAATATGGCCAAGTATTTCTCAAACAATTATGATGATGGTTTAATTGTATGATGTTATTATTGTGATGGAAGGTATGATTGTATATTCAGTTGTGTCCACTAATTATTTTGAGGGATCTTCTTTTCCAAACAATATTTTTTCGCGATCTGCTTTTTATTTCCAAAGTATTACTATAAAGGTGCACTCAAGTATAAATAAAAAAATGAAACAAATATACAATCATATAATGGAATTTAATTGGCGATCGACCAAAAATCGACCAGCAAATCACAATCGACCATATTGATACCTCTGGTATGTACAGCGGCGTAGGGAGGGGTGGTTTGTAGGGGTTAAAGATCCCGAAATCAAAATTAGATTACCTAAGTGAAATTAATTAAAATGTTTAAAAGACGATCAGGTAGATCTTGAACGATTCTATCTATATGTAAAACCAAGATTTGCATAAAATATTTGTGAGATTTTTAGTAGGACTCTTAACCTGCCGAGCAGTGACTAAATGGATTGGCATTATTAAATAAATGAATATTTATTCACGGAGATGTGTAGTTATGTCAATAAACGGTGACCTCGATGATTTGGCCATAATGGCACGAAAAATCAACATAAAATTAAAAAAAACTTGATTCAAATAAATTCGTAATTCTTAAAATGAAGTAATTAAAGAAATTATTTTTTATTTAAGAACCCCTCCCCCTCCCTCCGCCACCCCTCCTTCACCCTTCACGCTCGAACCAAATTTCTGGCTACGCCGCCGGGTATATATCACGTTGTTGGTGTGACAGTATGAGGGTATGATTGTATGACGGTATAATGGTATAACTGCTGGATAATTATAAGACGGCATGATGGTATGATGGTATGGTGGTTTGATGGTATGATGGTATGTTGTTATGATGATATGATTGTATGATGGTTCGATGTTATGATAATATGATGGTATCAAGGTTTGGTGGATTGATGATAACATATACATCATGGTGTGGTGGTGGGATGGTTCGACGTCAGTGTGGTACGATGGTATTTTTGTTCGTATGAGGGTATAATAGAATAAAGGTTTGATGGAATGATTGTTTAAGGTTATGATGGTACGACGGTACGTATACCGACATGATTGTACATTGCTATTAGGATGGTGAATAGGGTTTGAAATTGAGTTGGATTTGAGAGAGAAGTACGGTTAGGTATTAATTAGTGGGAGGTTAGATTTAGTTGAGTTCATATACAAGCATGTAGCTTTCGAATCGAGTTAATTTTGGTATTTGGATGGAAAATATATGCGGAGTTGAGCAGAGCGTTGAGGTTTGGGTCGAGCTAAGTTGAGTTAACGTAGAAGTAGGATTTAGTTAGCTTGCATTGGGGTGTGAAATTATTGGGGAAATTATTTAAGGGTTGATTTGAAAGTTGATTAATAGTTGATTTGGTGATTTATCTGAGAGCTGGGTTGGCCGTTAATTTGGTGATTGCGTTACGGACTGTATTGCGATTGAGACAGAGGTTGAGTTGTAAATTGAGTTGAAGGTTAAGCTGAAGATAGACTTAAGAGGTTCATTTCGCGATTGATTTGGAAGTTGAATTAATTAAGACCGAAGTTCACCCGGTGTTGTGTATTATGATTCTCGTGGTGTGTGAGTCTAGTACCGGGAGTTCTTAGAGGACAAATCAAGTTTAATGAGTGTTTAACTCGAAATTATTTATTTCATAATTTACGGGAAAAAGTACGATATTATATTGATATTCTTAGCGGTAAAACGGAATTAATCTTACAATCGATCCCTAAGGATAATAAACCTTTCAAGTGTCTCTATAGGTTTTTATTGTTCATTGAAATTGACTTGATCGAAGTTTAATTTATTCGCTAAAAAATTATTTTAGAATACATAATCGTCCTAGATGGATTAGATGGATAATTAGTGGTACAGTAACCGGGTTTACCTCGGACTTATTTAAACAATTTCTAGAAGATAATTAAAACAATCACTCTAATCATACACGCTATATAGTATGGTGTACTTGACATAGAAAATAGTTGAAATTTTGAATAGTTGTGTTGCATTAAATCCTGAAGCGGAAAAGCTTGAAATGTAAGAACTAAAAGCCTACATCAAAATATACCTCCTTCAAATTTGTAAATTGTTTTGTGGCTAAACGTGGCTTAATGCGAGCAAGAGGACTTATCAAAATGCAGCAGTTCCTTATTCAGCGGGAAAAACTAGTTTTGCTTCATCTTCACATTCGGTAAAATATATCACCATTAATTTCTATAGTTCCACTATAGTCCTGGGGAGCCGTGGAGCTGTTGCCAAGAAGCCTTAATATCTCTAATAAACAGAACAATTTCTTCCCACACAAATTTCTAAATCTACCTATTATCAATCACCGCTACATTTGTTTGTGCAGTTAATAATAGGCAAGTTCTAATTCTACAATGAACATAAAGAGGAATTTCAGATCGCAACCCTTAATCTGCGGGACAAAAAAATTATGGTTAAAATTAAGGCCTTTATGAAGTAGCAACATTTTTATATCAGAGGTCGATATTTAGCAAGTAATTTTAAAAAGTTACTCGATTTTTTAATTTAATTTGAAATTTCAAAAATTGTTTGGTTAAATTGTACATCAGCTAGGTTAGTGCTGAGAACTCCATATTTAAAATTCCAGGGTTCTAATACCAAGTTTACCGAAATATTAGTAAATTTTTCGAATACTTACCGAACATTTCTGTAACTATCTTCAGACAAAATGCTCATAAAACAGAAATTATTAATAAGTTTTAGAAATTTGTCGAAACCTTTACCTTGGTTTTACACATAAAAATGTCATATTAGTCATTGGTGTCATCCATTCTAGTTGTCAGACTAAAAATCTTTTGATTGATTTGCAAATCTACCCAAATCTACCAAATCTGATTAAAAATTCATGGAAGAGCAAGAATTGAAAGTACCTTTTCGGCCGTAGGGCAGTTTGCATAAAATATAAATTTCATCTTAACGGCATATGTAATCATAACTGTTGTTAAGCTTTGCTTAAGACTCAAAGTTATTTCTAGCGTATGCAGACCTCAATAAAATAATGAGGTCAACTTAATTACCCCCTTCCCTCCCCCCCCCTCTTTGGGACAAAAAACAGATCTAATGAGAAAAGCTGAACTACTATCATCTACCGAGCTATCATTATATAGTATATGCTATGGCGATTTTCGTTTCGTTTTTTTTTTTTTTTTTTTTTTGGAAGAACTCGTCACAAATAAAATTTCAAATTTTGGATATAAAATTTGCTATAAACGGGCCAAAGCTTTTTCAAATTGGTACATTAAACAACAAACATTTGGAAAGTACTATCTTTAGGTAGGCCGCGGAAAAATTTTCATACAGATCTGTCAGATACTTTAGTTTTTACAACATTTGAAAGAAAAATCGCTTAATAAACATTAAGGTGACTCTTCACCATTATTTGGAATGGTTCAGAAGTGGTTTGCTTAAATTTCGTTATGCTCGTACAAGTACTAATGATGCAGAACGTTCGGGGCGTCCAATTGAGCTCACCACACCAGAAATGGTCGATAAAATCTATGGCATGATATTGGATGATCGGAGAGTTAAAGGGCGTGAGATTGCCGAGGTTTTGGGCATTTGAATGAGGGTAAGTAAATAACATCTTGGTGAAATGTTTGGGTATGAAAATGCTTTTCGCGCGTTAGGTACTGCGTTTGCTTACAATTGATCGCAAACGTAATCGAATGACAACTTCACATAATGTGACTATAAAGAATGTACAGCCCTTTCCCGGCCCATATACACAATTATGTGTGTATTACACGATTTCGAAAAAGACATTTTCAAAAGTGAGCTAATAAATGAGAATGACTTTTGGTGCTGGCCCAAACACATATTTGTATTGACTCCGAACCATCTTGATGTAATTAGAGCCGGCATGTGAAAAATGAACTTAAAATAAGGGACATAGAAACACTCAAAAATAATTTATTTTCATAGAGTTTGTCGATTGACGATAAAACATGAATAAAAAGTTAAACCCAGTTAAATAATTTTTTCTGAAATCGCTAAAAAACAACTCAATGTCTTACACATTTAAAAAAATACAGGTTCTCAAATTTCCCTATTTTCCAGCAATGATCAAAAGAAAATAAGGGAAATTAAATTAAAAAATTTTCTACAATAATAACAATATGTATTAAAAAAAAATCAATTTAATGACGTCATGATTTGTCCACATCTAAAACCACTGGCAACAATCGAAATTAAAATAAATCAAAAAGAGCCAAACAGAAAAACTTAAATCAATACAATGAGCATGAAGGAAACAAAAAATTAAAACAATCTAGCATGCTTCGCAAATTCAAAATAACAATAGAAAGATATTCGAAATCAAATTTAAATGGGGGCAAGGAAAGAGATGATTATTGTATTGTTTATAAATTATGAGTTACGAGTTTATGACGTATATTACAAAAACAACAACATTTTAAAGTTCAAAAATACCTTATTTTTGAAGACGATTTTCACTAAGAAATAAACATTTTCATGACTCGATTTTTCAATCAAATGAAATTACATGTTTCATGAACATTTTCGTATAAAAACAAAACAAAAGCTCATAATTGTAATAAATTAAAATTGTAAATGAAAATAACTGTTTTCCCATATCGTTTCATAGTAAAGAAAAAATTGTATGTACCTTATTTTAAGCTTAGTAAAAAATAGAGCCGATACTGGAGGCTCTTATTTATACAGTAGGCTCTGGTTGACTTGTGACACATTTTATATTGCAATTTATTGTAGTTTAAACAAAATCGAGATTTTTTGGTTGAATTCCCAAGCGGTGTGAAGATTTTGGATACTTTTTTGGACAAAAATTTATGCGAGTATAGATTGTGAAGTTTTTGGACAAAATCGAGATTATAAAAAAATTAAGTTTTTGGACATATATGAATCTATGCGCGTGTACTTCTTTTAACACTGTATCTAACAAAAATAAAGTTATTCAAATAAAACAAGCGTCAAATAATTTCTAACATTCTTCTAATATTCTCTATAACAAATCAAACAACTTAGCGCCACTTTGATATTTTGATATGCGTCGTAGGGCTTTTGCAAAAAAATTTAGAAAACTAACAAATCGACAAATTTCGCTTTAGACCAGGACGTTGTTCTCTGTTATACCAAATAGCACGAGTCTCTGAGATTGGCTCATATATGGACCATTTAGGTTGTAAAGGGCATACATTTTGAAATTGAAATCACTAAGTGCCATTTTGATATGAGCCGTAAGGCTCTTGCAAAAATATTTATAAAATTAACAAATCGACGGATTCCGCGTAACAAGGACGTTCTTCTTTATTGTACCAAATAGCATGAATCTCAGAGATTGTGTGTCACATAGTGATTGGCTCATATAGTGATTATTTAGGTTGTAAAAAGTGCCATTTTGATGAGCCGTAGGGCTCTTGCAAAAAAATTTTGAACTTAACAAATCGATGAATTTTGCAACTCTACGACCCTACCGGTTTTGGTCCGCCCTTATAAGAGCCCTACGGCTCATATCAAAACGGCACTAGGTGATTTCAATTTCGCAATGTATACCCTTTACAACCTATATAGTCACCGTATGAGCCAATCTCTGAGATTCGTGCTGTTTGGTACAATATAGAGAATAACGTCGTTGTTCTAAGCGAAGTTCGTCGATTTGTTGAAAAGAAAATTGGAAATGAATGTTAGAAATTATTTGAGGCCTATTATATTTGAATAACTTTATTTTTGTTAAATACTTAATTTTTCTAAAATCTCTATTGTCCAAAAACTTCACAGTACACTCGCTTAAATTTTTGTCCCAAAAAAAGTGTCCAAAAACGTCACACCTGTGAACTCGACAGCGATGGAGGATAAATGAGGCTTTCTTAATATATATGTTTGTGTTAGTTAGGAAAAACGGGTTGGGCTCTGGCGACAAATTTTCGAAAATTATCTAAACGGTTTTCCCTAAATTTTTTTTTCCCCCGTTTCATTGCAAAGTTCCCAACGCACACTCTGTAATATTCTACTCTACGTACATGGATTTAGTCCTACGTTAAAAGTAGATGACGTTTTGAAGTTCAATGACAGGTAAAAGCATAAAACTTTATGGGTTATATAGAGACGTGGGGAATGAATTCTCGATTTATAAATCGGCTAGCTGCTACACACTAAAAACATAGCTTAGTTGGCGTTATTTACAAATAATTGATGAGAACTAGAAAATTATTTGATGTTGTAGGGTCGTCGATGATTATATGAGCCAAAGTGAAGTATTTCTTCATATAACACTCATGGAACTTATGGACTGACTTCTTGCTTTAAAAAGACACTGCACCAAAAGAAGCAATTTAGATGTGACTTTGTTTGAAATTCAATATTTTATAGATTTGTAGAATAATACAAACTTACGTATAGTATTTAATTTCAAGTCAGTATCGGCATCTAACACTTGACCGAAAAGCTTGTAATTCTGCCATTGCACTATATGTACTTATGCACTTATCCACAATCTGGATTTACCAAACGGTTGATAGATCATCGATTGTGAATTAATCTCCCTACAAATATTCTATCCGGCTACAAAATGTAGTTTTGTAGGCCATGTGATCGTTTGCTGGATATTCGGAATTATGTAGGATTAAAAGACGAATAATTTCTCCCAAAAATTAAAAATACACGCAGTTTAATATGTAATTATACTTGAGAAAGTAATTGTTTCTCACGGTACCCTGATTTAAATTATACACACTCAACAAGTCTTATTGCAAAATTATAATCTATTATTATAAATACGAAAGAAATGCTTTCATATTTTTGATTTTTTATTATTTCAGTTGTCATATTAAAAAACAAAAAAAAAAATGTTTTTTACGTTTCATTTCTTATTTTAATCTTAATTATTAAATCTTTGGTTTAATTTCAAAATTCTTTGAATGCATTATCATCACACAGTGTTAGACGAATTTTTAAATGAGGTGATGTGTTAAAAAAAAATGTTTTAACACGTTCGCGGACATGTAGCAAAACCAACAAAAATGTTTATACAAGCCAAACAGTACAAACACTTAAGATATAAAAAAGTACGCTAAGGTGTAGTATTGATGATGCGTATAAAATAAATCAGAAAGTATATATACACAAAACAAATAAGTATAGGTGATAGATTCATCGAAACTAAAGTATTTTATGAAAAAATCTGTTCAAATACCGATATATAAATACCAATACATAAATAAATGTTGTGTACATTTTTTGATAGGATCTGTGTAAGGAGCGAACGAGACGGCTTGTATAAACATTTTGTTGGTTCTGGTTGTAGCGTTAAAAAGAGTCCGTCTATTACATTTCGCACTCTTTCTTATTCAAAAAAAAATATATTTTCTTTCTACACAACGTTCACTTTGAAACACTAAAGCCATATAAATAGGGATTTCCCCGTCTTTTACGAAAGCTTTTAAAAATGTATTTTATTATTACTGCTATAGCATTCATTGTTTCAAACACTTTTCTTCAGTCGTTAGAAATGTATATTTCTGAGTGGTCGTTTGCTGTGAATGAGAACTAATAAATAATTTTTAATTTGATAATAATTCATTGTGTAGGTAAATAACATTTTGTTATATTGTTAGGTATTTTCCAAGTGTTTTATTTGTAAATTGTGGGTACTTTTAATAATAATTAATGTGTAATTTATGTTACAGAAACTGTGAAAATGAGTTCCTACGAAGAAAAATGCGAAAGCCTTAGACAACTATTTGACGAAGTGTTTAGACGATGATAGCAGTGAGTATGGATCTGAACCCGATCCTTTTTCGGATGATGGAGAATATAATGAAATGGAATCAGAAACAGAAAATGAAGTGGATGACCTAGAAACAAATTTAGAACCGAACATTGAAAATTTTTATCACGACGTTGGTGAAAGCGGAGAAACATGGCACGAGGATGTAAAATGCATTCCAGATTTTTAATTTAATTCTAAAGATGCTGGTATTAAAATAAATTCAACACCTCGCGACATTTTTGATCAATTATTTACTGCAAGTATTCGGACACAACTGGTGAATGCAACGAATGCATATGGAAAGGAATTGTGCACAAGTACACGAAATCGCCGTATAGCATCGTTTTTGGATACAGATGAAATAGAAATGTGTAAATTTTTGGGCCTTTGTCTCCTTCAAGCCCAGAAACCTAGCCCAAGCATTCGCCATTCATTTTCGAGGGACTCATTTTACTTTTCGCCAATCTTTCCTTTTTGAATGTCTGGTAGACGGTTCGAACAAATATTGCGATGCTTTAACTGTCATATGACATTTGACGATAGAGCTAAAAAAGTTAAGAAAAGTTTCGCCTTTAGTAAACCCTCTTGTAGCAAATTTTAAGGCAGCGTTTTCACCGATTCAAGAATTGTCCTTAGACGAATCACTGTTTTTGTTTCGAGGCAGGTTAAGTTTCCGATAATATATTAAAGGTAAAATGGCCAAATATTGCATCATATTTTACACGCTAACTTTAAGTGGCGTATATGTGTAAACAAATGAAATATATGAACGAAAAAATGAAACAACAAAATCGTCGAAAACGGAAGCGCTGGTGTTAAGGTTAATGCAACCATATTTAAATAAAGGCCATTATTTATTTATGGACAATTTTTTCAACAGCCTAAGTTTATCAGAAGAACTGTTGTTAAATAATACTCATAGCTCTGGAACACTTCGATCCGACAGGCGAGGACTTCCCAATGAAGTGGTTACCAAAAAATTAAAGAAAGGTTGATTTGTATGGAGGAGAAAAGGCCAAATATAATGGAAAAATAAGAGAGATGTACTTTCTATTAACACTGCCCACCATCCGAAACTAATTGAGAGAACTAACAAATTTGGCAAAAAATTAGTAAAAATTTACACATGTCTGAAGTTGGTCGAAGTGATCAAATGGTGTCCTATTATTCTTCGCCGAGAAAGACCACAAAATGGCATTTTAAAGTCTTATTCCATTTGTTAGACGTCAGCGTTTGGAATAGCTATTTCCTGTACAAAACAATTTCACAGCAAGGTGTCATTTTTAAAATTTAGAAATTTATTAGATAGAGAGAATTGCCGAAGTTTGCTTAGCACAATCCGAGGTCGACCCAAACAGAAAAACTTGTCACCAAATGTCTTACGCACAGAATCTCCAATTACTAGTAGAGCTGGAAGTTCATTAGCTAACATAAATTGTCATTCACCAGTTTCTTCTAGAAACCAATCAACAAATATCAATGCCACTAGATTCTAGTGATCAAAATTGCCATATTATGGAGAAAATTCCACCTCCAGTAAGGTATCAACATAAAACATATTTTTTACGTTGTACAAGGTGCTACGCTAGTAAGAGGACTTTTCGATTAGATACCAAACTTGCCCAGCAAAACTCTGTGTACTGTGTCCAGTTTAGTTTTTTTATGTTCTTAAAATGTCTGTGATTTTGTTTTGTAACTATTCTAAATAAAGAAGAAACGTAATAAAGAAAATGCAGTTGTATTATAACAGTTGACATAAAATCTTTATATTTTTTAGCATTTCAAGTTTCAATTTTCACTTATTTACATACGTACATAAAATTCATGACTGTTATAGCAGTCATAAGGATATTAAATAAAAAGATACGCATGATGTAAAAATGACTGCTATAACAGTAAAGACTGCTAGAGCAGTCATTTGTAAAATAAGGAGAACAAAATGTTATACTGAGCAAATGAATGTTATAGCAGTCATACCACGTTTGTAATATTATTCAATTCTAAGCATATCCTTACTTTCCGAGATGAAATATCTTCATATTCCAAATGTGGTTTCTGAGTCAAGGTATATAGAAATAATGGTATTACATTGCGCATGTCGCACCCTGTCTCTCTCTCTCTCATTTTAATACGTCATTCACATCGTAAAAATATTTCAGTTCTTTAGTGTTGCTTCAACAAGTGGATGAAAAAATTATTCTTTTTAATTATTAATAAACAAAAGTGGCTAAAATGATGATTTGTGCAGTGTTTAAGTGCAACAGCAACAACGACTAACGATTAAAACGGAACCCAAATGAATCCACTCGTGAAAAAATTAAATTTTTTGGATTTCCAAAAGATCCTACCTATAGAGAGATTTGGCGCCAAAAATGTGGCCGTAAAGACAATTTTAATAATAAAACTTCATATATATGTGGAAAGAAATTTGAAGCAAGAGTTTCTAAATTATTCATCGAAAAATAGCCGGAAGATTTTCTTTCCAGTTCAACAACAAGAGTCATCATCAAATCGCCAAAAGTGGCAAGAACGTCGGGAATCAAAACGAATAATCAGACATTTTAAATGTCACATCAACGATCCAGCCGTATCAACTCTCAGAACATGGGCTGGAAAAATTGATATATGTAAATCCTGGATACTTAGGTGTAGTTTTTAGTTTAATGCAAAATGCCGATCTAACTAAGTACCAAAGAGTTACGTATTAATGGCGGACGAGATGAAAATACAAAAATCCTACGAATATGATCAACAAATTGATACGTTACTCCCTCCTGCAAATTATCTACAAGTGATAATGGCTCGTGGAATTTTCGAAAACTGGAAG
This sequence comes from Tipula vernalis, assembly GCA_958295665.1. NCBI lineage: Eukaryota > Metazoa > Arthropoda > Insecta > Diptera > Tipulidae > Tipula > Tipula vernalis. The sequence goes on along the minus strand of OY282559.1, from coordinate 294,487,007 downwards.
CAACCTGTTTACTACGCACAGTGGTCTGGAAAGGCATTAAAGTTTGGCCACCATGACCCGCCCGGGCAATAGACAAATTATGTTCCTTGGACCTTGAGAATTTCGAAAATTACCCCCCCCCCCCAACTATTTCGGGAATTAAAAGCGCGCAGAAATTTCTGCGTGTGCGTGTCCGGGAGTGACATTAAAGGGTATACACTTAAGTCTCTAGGTACGGGAACTCGTCCTTCATGTATGTGTTTGAGTAAAATTAGTTTATTGTTATAATTCATGAGATATATAGTATATATATAACACAAATGCAAGTTACCATCAATTTCAATTATTCAAACACTTGAAATGAGTATAAATATATATTCATCTTCCTGTTGCACAAATTAACAGGGTACAGCAGCTTCCTAGTCCTGTAACAGATTGGAGTTAGTACAAAGATCATTATATTATTGAACAATATAATGAAGCCTCTTACGAATTAAATGTGTTTTGAGGAAAATTCTACCACTGCTGATCTCAATCTCTGGGAGTATTGTGGGTCCAAAATATTGTTGATCTTCCATCGATTCCAGAACTTCAAAAATTCATGATGAATTGACTCGCCCGCTTGCTCGGACCAGAGGCCGAATCCGTGGTCTTCCCTTGGAAAACTAAGGCTTTCTTCTATATGGTGAATCGCTACGTGAATCTTCAAGGTCTTTTCTCAATTCATCTATATATTTTGACAAATTTTCTTCATTTCTCCTGATACTGAAACAAGCTTCTACAATTTTGTTCATTGCTTGGAAAGCAGAAACGTAGGGTATCATGATTAATTCACCACCAATTGCTCCACTAATTTCTTTATCGAGCAATTTTTCTGGTTCCTTAAGAAGCTTCCTACAGGCGTTCCCTTCAAAAACTTCTCCGAGATAGTTTTTGGATATCAACTTGAGCCCCTGAGGCCATAATATGGCCTTATCTCTGCCTAGCAAAGGTACGAGCCCGTCCCAGAACAAGTGATTTACAAATCCTTGTCGAATGTGAAGCTCTGGGACAACGCACTTTTCCAAGACAGAAACACTCGATTCTTCGGTAAAAAGCGGCTTATTCATTGTACTATTACTCCTTGAGGCCTGTTTCTTAATACTGCCAAGTGTAACGAATTTCTGGTAGTCTGATTCTAAATCTCCGTAAGTTTTCAGTCTATAAACATCTTGCTCTAATGAGTATGAAACATCGCTTAAGTCTAATTCACGCTCATTGTTTAATTTCCCAATATCTAGTTCTTTTCAACTCCTGAGATCTTGAAGACGCACGAAACAATATGGGCAAGGAAAGCTCGATGTAACCGTTTGTTGACCGTTTACTAGCAGAAGAAGCTTGAAATCTGACAAGAATTTGAATGGAATAGAATTTATTCTAATCAAATCAAATAAAATTTTCACGTTATCATAAGTTTCACTGATTAGGGGGGATGATACCCAACAATATCAACTTTTGAATTTCTGTTAACTTCCCTTCATTGTTGCTTGAGTCTAATTTTTGTTTTTTAGAACCATCATCTGAATCTATACATAGATAATCTTCTGGAAGAATAGTCATACAAATCTTGAAGAAGCCTTGACGTCAGCTATAACTTTAATAACGTAATTGCCAATTAAATTTCTTCTTACTAAAACACACTCTAATATTTCTTCGGCGTCGGCCGAAGTACTTTTATATACGTCATCTAATGCCTTGGATTTTTTTGACGGTTCTGCTAAATAATTGCTAGGAACCGATTTTCGACCGATATTCTTTCTAATGAAAGTGCATAATTTTTTCATCTGTCTACCTGAAGTACCTGACTGAACTTGAAAATCAAATAAATTATCAGATGACAATTGGGCGTTGATTCCTTGCTTGTTCAGATCTCTGCTTTTGCGTCTTCCCGTACTCATTTTCACCATGGTCTTATTAACGGTGGCCTGCATTTTTTTGGACACCAGTGACGTACAAAACTGTTCTTGTTGTGTTGCAGGCAGAGTCTCAACAAGCTTTTCAATATTAACTCTCTTACGAGCGGGCTTACTTTTTGAGCAGCACACATGTCTGATGCCTCCACCCGTACGTTGGAACCGAATATTACAAATTTTAAAAGTCGAACCGGATTTTTCTAAAGGCGCACGCATCACTTTAGTTTCAGTTGCTTCAGGAAATTTTTGAGCATACATGCCATTTTCAGATGTTATTTTTGAACGTGATATTATTGGTACACCTATCTTTATTTTTTTGTCACCTTTACAACGTGCAGTTTGGCATATATAACATTCACAAGAAACAACACTTGATTCACCACCGTACCTTGTATTTTTCAGCAAAATAATATCTTCGTAGTTGGGCATGATTTTGAATGATCGGCTTGAGTTCTCCGCGCTCTCTGGATGTAAGTTTTCATCTAGAATTCTTCGACAACTCACACAGATACTAGTCGGAAATCGAGGATCGGACAATCGAAAATTCACATTTATACGACTTTGCATCTGCTCCTCGCGACATGGCATTATTCGAAAATACTCCAATGTTCTACCACTTAAAACAATTTTCCGACCACAAGGTGCACAAATGTTTCTTCGGTTTTCGCTATGATTGCATTTGTGATCGCATTTACTGCCCATGTTTCACAAAATATAAAATAGCAAATGAAGACTTATAAATGTTAGAAGTAATATTCAAGATGTGAAGTGGATGATCACATGAGTGAAGTGGATCTCACACACACATACACACGCCTTCATGAAAGAAACTATCATAAAAATACAGTGTGACTTCATGAATTCTATCTGAAAGCGCATAAATGGTTCATACACAGAATCACACCCACACACACACGTTCACTCGCACACATACATGTAGGACGAGTCCCCATACCTAGAGACTTGAGTGTATACCCGTTAATGTCACTCGCGGACACGCACACGCGGAAATTTCTGCGCTCTTTTAATTCCCGAAATCATTAAACTTTCGCATTTTCTCAGCACGCAAAAAGTATGGAAAAGATTAAAAAAGGATCAGTGGCGATTTCTGGGGGGTAATTTTCGAAGTTCTCAAGGTTCAAGGGACATAATTTGTCTATTGCCCGGGCGGGTCATAACCAAACTTTACTGCCTTTCCAGACCACTGTGACGGTTTTAATAGTAAACTAACTAAAATTATGATTGAAAAAATTGTTACAAAGCTGAATTCTATTGAGTATCATGTTGTGGGTATATTTACTGATTTAGGAGGGAGCAACAGGAGATTATGGAACAAAATGGGGGTAACAGAAAACAAACCATACTTTGTGAACCCTTGCAATGACCAAAAGAAAATTTATATATTTAGTGACACCCCACATTTAATTAAACTCTTTCGAAATCATTTTTTAGATTCTGGTATTTTACTAAACGTCAAGTTTTTAACTAAATATCCTCTGGTAGAGTTATTAAAGCATCAATCTAAATTAGACATAAAAATTGCTAGCCGATTAACAGATAGTCATTTGCATGTTAAGTGCGGTAAACGACAAAAATAAGTCAATGCTACCATTTCAAAAAGGGATAATCGGTAGCATTAATGCATTAAAATTATTGTTCAATGACTTACAAAACGAATATGAAATTAAATATTTATAAAACTTATCGTATAAACCAGGATCCATTAGAAATGTTTTTTGGGGTTATGAGAGCTAAAGGCGGTCTGTATGATCATCCGACCGGATTGCAGTTTAAATATCGTCTTCGAAGCTTTATATTAGGAAAAAATGAAAGCATCGTCTCAACTTCGTCCAATGTGGAATATGACAATACTAACCTTATTGAAATGGAGCTAGATGAGTCACTAAGGCAATCTACTAATCAAATCGAGTACCTAGATGAGCCGGAAGAATTAACTGAAAACGTCTGAACATCGAATTTATTGGCATACCTCACAGAAGATAGTTTAATAACATCGGCTGAGTCGACAATTGATTGATTTAGAATACGACGGTCTAGAATATTTAGCGGATTATATTAATCATCGACTAAAGTACAAAACTCCTACTATAATTGAAAAATACTGTGAAATAGAGCCTAGTGGCAGTTTCACATGGACAGATCAAATAAGTGAAGGCTTCTTAAGTAAACCAAATTTAAATTTTATGCAAAAAATCCAGCAATTAGAAGAAGTATTCAACGAATACAATTCTCCATCTCTGAAAGTGGGAAGAAATTGATTTGGAGAACGAAAGTTAATTTGGAAAACGAAATAAAACAATTATTTTTTCGATGTAAAATATTTTTTAAATTTGTATATTAAATTGCAATTTAATTCAAAATGTAAATTCGAGAAAAAGGAAACTAAATAAAACACTAAATTACAGCTATGAAAGATTTTTGTTCGTCAAAATTTATTAGATCTGCAACAAAAATATTATTTCAATGTTAATTCGTATACCATAAAAAAAATTTACCATGTGAATAACGTATATATGCGCAAAGGAAGACGAATATTAAACACGGGAATGTCATACCATTATTTCTATATACGAGTATGTACCTTGTTTCTGAGTGGCACATGTAAAAAGAAAGTGTGCGCGAACGTGTTAAACTCTAAGTATATGGTTATGATTATAAGATTTTAAAATGTGATTTTGTTGAATAAAAGTAAAAGTACTTAGTGTTGTTTAATTTGTTTGTAGGGTTGTGAATGAAGGGTTACGAATACGATAAATGTTAACGGTGTAATGTAAATTGTAATTCATGTACTATAATCTTTTATATGAAAAAATATTTTCCCATTAAATGTCATTTACATTTTTTATTATTATTTACAATATCCTTTAAATGGCTATATGACCTAAAAATACATAAAATACAAAAACATGGTTATGTTGTAAAATAAAACTATTATGTAAAACAATAGACTTTTTTTTTTACAAATATAAATAAATATATAGGGCAAGTTCTATCTATATTGTTTATGTAATATATACAACATAAAATCTTAAAAGACATTTTACTACCTTTGCATAACTACTAAAGTAATAAAATAATTCAATAAGATTTTTTTTTTTATTATCCATGGGTATAATGTGTGTTTTAATATTTGAACGATTAGAGCAAAAGGTGAACAAATAACATACGGTTAGAAAACTGATAATTAGGTGGCCTAAGTTCAAATATTACTTTCTTCCAAATGAATTATCCGGTTCTAATCTTTAATCACATCTTCACATACGAAAACTGTAAACTCATATTTACTTACATAAACATTGAGCAACACTTAAAACTCGCTTACATAATATAATGTAACATGATATTAAAAAAAGAAATATTCATCGAATCATACAATAAAACTATGAATTGAAAATACAAAATTTTATAAAAGATTTTTCTTAACTTATGTACACACAAAAGCGCAAACTATTTAAAGTTCTCACGCGTAAAAAAAAATTATTACAATTTTTTTTTCAATATGCAGAGCACGTCTTTATCTCCTTTTTTCCATTTTTTTTTTTTTTGTTTTTTACGAAAGGTAAACCAAACAAATTAAATATAAAACAAAAAAAAAAAAAAATCTAAATAAAAATTTCTTACAGTTTTCATTTTTTTTATTTATTTATCAATATCGTTTTATTTTGTTGTAAAAACTAAAATATAAAAATAAATAATAATAAAACTAAAATTAATAAAAAGTTGTACGTATGTTTATATAGTTTTTCGCTTTTGTTGCAACGAAACTTAGAGGAATCAAATAAATCGCGATTAAAAGTGATAAATAAAAACACAAAAAATTATTATTTTTGTTTTTTTAGTTTTTGTATTTAAATTTATTGTTTTAAAAAAATAAAATAAAAACTTAAATACGCTGTGTATCGGAAAACTGTTTTCGATTTTTTTTTTTTTTTTTTTTTTTTTGTTTTTTTTTTTTGTATATGTTTTGTGTGTGCATTAAAAAGAGGTACAACATAAAAAGGTACAAGGTGTATGAATAAAAATGTTAAAGGTTAGACTTATTAAATTTGCTACTGGTGAAGAGAGAACCCGATTTTTATATACATGGTATACATATACATATATTTGTGTGTAACCTAGTCAATCGGACATTTATTTTACATGTAGGCTACCGTGCTCGTACTATATGTTACAGAACAGAAATGGTCTTGTTTGGTTTAGCAAATTTTATTTGTCACTGTCACATTCAGTGTTGGTCGCTTTACGCCTGTTTAGAGATTGTCTACATGTAAATGTCGACAATAGCGTAGAGATTAGTTTTCGACGTAGACAATGTAGAAAATTTGTAGAGAAATAAAATATTATTTTTGTTGTTATTTTTCGATAATATAAAGCAAGGAAGCCATATCAATTCTCGTAGGGATAAGAAGGAACACTCAGCTTATACTAGTTTCTTCTTAGTGTATATGAACGCACCCTGTATGTGCTATATATAGCATTATGTATAGTCGCCATTTTGTATTAAATAAAACACTCTCTTTTGTTCTGTAGTAACTTGAACCAACTGCGTTGAAATTCAACATACAGTCCGTTACAGCAGATTAAATCCACTAAATAATAAAATGGGAATTCCCGAATTAATCTCTTTTGGATTCTATCGCTATTGTTTTTTCTATACTGAAAAATTTGTTTTCTAGTTGGCTTTGAAAATGTTCCTTTTTTTGTTTTTCATTTAAACACGGTAAAAAAAAATTCATTTAGCATCGGTTAATTTGTTATTTGGATAAGATTAAATTTTTAAATAAAAATCAATTTGGGTTTACTGCCGGTAAATCAACTGAAGAAGCTCTTTTGCACTGCTTGAGTGAGATTTATAAACATATTAATGATACTCGGAGACCCATAGCTTTTTTTGTCGATATCGCAAAGGCGTTTGACACTGTTGACCATGGAATGCTTTTATTGAAGTTAGCTAAAATTGGTATTAGAGGTAACATTTTTGATTGGTTTGCAAGTTATATTGAAAATCGTCGTCAGGTGGTAAAAATAGGTGAGGCAACTAGCTGCGAAGGTTTAATAAGTTGTGGCGTTCCTCAAGGATCAGTTCTGGGGCCTTTATTATTTTTAATCTACTTTAATTCGATCTTCGGTATTGATCTATTAGGACACGCCACAGCCTTTGCTGATGATCTGGCTTTGAGCTATGGTACGAATAGCGATGTCGACACTAAATTAATGCTTGAAAACGATTTAATCAAACTAAGTAAATGGTTTTATCATCATCGGCTCGCTATAAGCGTTAAATCAAAAGTTATGCTATTTGGGAAGAATATCACTAATTCTTCGGTATACCATTTAAAATACCATGTCCATCCCTGTGATACAATCATTTGCTCGTCTCAGTGTTTTGCACTTGAATTTGTTAACGAGTTTAGATATTTGGGTTTAACAGTGGATGCTCAACTAAATTGGAAGTCTCATCTCAATGTCACTAGGAAAAACGTACTTGGTGCTATACATAAATTCTATAATCTTAAGAAATTATGCCCAAACAGTACTCTGCGGAAACTATATCACGCCATAGTTGAATCAATAATAATGTATGGAATATCCAGTTGGGGTGGCACTTATTTTAGTAACATTGAAGGTCTATATATTGCCCAGAAAAGGATTATTAAATTAATATACCACCTTCCTCAAACAACACCATCAATTCCTATGTTTCGACAACTAAATTTGCTACCACTTAGATATCTTTACATATACAAAGTCTTGAAAATGTTTTTTATCCGTAGTAACAGTTTTCACAATTGGATTACACAGGTGTATAATACAAGAAATCCAAATTACTATAATGCTGATTTCCGTTGCAATTGTGAGAAGTTTAGAAGATTTTATCTTTATATGGCACCGTATTTTTTTCATATTTTACCTAAAGATATAAAAATTCTAACGATTGGACGTAAACATAAATTTGAGAGGGACGTTCGAAATTGGCTGCTCAACATAGAAAATGTTGAAAGATTTTTCTGAAATTAACATTATATAGCTTCGGGTAATTTCACCAATTAAAGCTGTTATCGTAAACATTAAACAATTGTAAATTTAAAGGCAACTAAGTGTAATTATTATTTTTTTCCATATATACATATATAAATAAGAAAACTATTGTGTAATATATATTTAACTCAATGTGTCCAAAGATTTTATAGAATAGCATGTTTAATTTGTTTATTTGCTCCACCACAGATTTTCATCTAAACGGAGCTTTACTTTGTTCAACTATAATATGTTAATTAGTTTATAATTAGTTTGTATTATTATTAAGTTATAAGTTGAAATAAAGAAATAAATAAATAAATAAATAAAAAAAATAAAATAAAATTTTTATTGTTACACGTGAATAAATCCAGTTCATTTTCCTTTCTTTTGTTTAGTTTTATTAAAATAAAAAGTATTAAATAAAAATTAAATTAGTGTTGTAAATTGCTTTTTTAAAAAATGGGGAAAAAACAAAAGCCTAAACGATATTGAAAAGGGAAAAATTGATGCTTAACACGATCAAAGACATTCGGGCCGATTCATAGCCAAAAAACTAGCTCGAAGTCACACTGTTGTGCTAAATTATTAGAAAAATCCTGAAAACTATGAAAAAAATATGAAAGGCTGTTCTGTTTCGAAATTAAAACCGGTAGATAAGCGTAAAATAATTCGTATTGCCTCCAATTCTGCTCTATCTGCTTGCAGAATCAAGGATAAAACCGGTGTTAATGTCTGTGTACAAACCGTTTGTCGCGCCATACAGAAAGCTAAACATCTTAAACGGATGAAAATTAAGAAAAAGCCACCATTAAACGAAGCTCGAAAAAACCATCGGTTTCAATTTGGGAAAGGGCATATGACATGGAATAACCAGTGGATGGCATAAAATTCAATTTAGACGGGCCCGATGGTTATAACTATTATTTCCATGACTTACACAAAGAAGAGCTAGTTCTCAATCGACATCATAGCAGGGAAGGAGGGGTTATGGTCTGGGGAGATATTTCATACTACGGTAGGATTGAGTTAGCTTTTCAAAATCAAAAAATGACAGCTAAGTCGTATCTGTCTATTTTGGATTCAGCATTTCCAAAGTTCCAACAGCTGTTCGGACCACTGAAATGAACTTATCAGCAAAATAACGCTCCTATACATACGGCAAGGATTGTAAAAGGCTGGATTTCCAAGAAAAACCTCGATTTACTTAAATGGCCCCCGTACTCTCGTGATTTATTCAAATTCTGGCGTGGATTTATTCACATGTAACAATAAAAAAATGCATTTTTTTGGTGTTTCCCACAAAATGTACGACTTTAAAACTGAAAAAAAAAAATGTTCAGCCTTTTATTTTAGTGATAATGTTCTTTAAATTTTAGTAAAAACCCAAATAACACGGGGGTTAATCATACAAGGGTATTTCCTACATTGTTTTCATTAGATTTAATCAACTGTAACGGACTGTACATGAATATCAATTAAGAAACTGATTTTCATTTTCTTTTAATAATTGATTTACTTAAAGAAACATTTTTACAACAACAACAATCTTCACTAAATTTAATAAAAGCTTGTTTATAAGTTAAAAAATAAATTTAACTACTTCAATACTCGCCAATAGATGGTAGAAAAGCTTTCAGCCGCTGTCAAATTTTTTTTTTCGTTTACAGAAAAAAAAAAAAAAATCAAAACAATGAGAGAGGAAATTATTTTATTTTTACAAACATCAATATCAGTAAGAAATACATAACAGCTATATAAATAAAACAAAAATAAACCAATTAGATATTCATATCGTAATATATTCCTTATTACAGTACCGATTTCATTTCCAGGCCAACAAATACAAATACCTCCGAATTCGCAACAATCTGCACAATTCCCAAGTGCGACAAATTTTGTTGGGGTAACGTTTGGGAATAAACTACTAATGGGTATACTCATATAACTGAGATACATAAAATATAATAAATGTAAAAGGTATTTACAAGGTTTTACCTTGTCAAAATTTTATTTTCAAAGTGAAAATTAAACACGGTCAATCCGGCCGATATGATAAACATAAGGGAATATGGCTGTGATACTACCCGACATATCATGCTAGCTGATGTTGTACAATATCACGAAGGCTGATGGCTGGTGTGTGTGTTTGTGTGTGTGTGTGTGTGTGTGTGTGTGTGTGTGTGTGTGTGTGTGGCACCACATTGTGCGTCAGAATTGTTCGGAAGTTGATCACCACTATAAGCTCGACTTATCGATTAGTATAAATAATTTCGAGCAGTCAATTTTTAAAATTCCGAGGAATAAATTAGGTGAAATCACGCAGTTGGAATTGTGAGAGGGCATTAAATTTGGATAATGTTTGAATTATTGACGATAAAAAGATTCGTAATGTGAATTTGGTACTTTATCCAGGATACGAAGCCCAATTCATGATTTATTTGTTCCAAACCGATTTATACGAGTATATCGAAAGTCATTAGGTAAATATAATATTTTATAAAAATGAAGGAAATTAACTATGTATTTGTAAATTTCTGTTACAGTTTAACATATTCAACATATCCACATTTTGATGCGAGAATTACAACAACAAAAACGCTGTATGTGTTAATATTGTATGTGTTTCAAAAAGCATGATTCGGTCGAATTTATTACACAAAGAAATTCATTTAAAATAAATATTGAAATTAATGGTAAATTAAATAAAAAAAAATCCAAACACACATAATTTATTAAGACTTACACTATTTGGCCCGTGGCGTACTGCAGCTATCGGAGGGGTCACAGGTGGTGGATAGTGGACGGGCCTATCGATAGGTAGGTTAGCGGTGAATTAAATAAGCCGCCTCCAACCGCAGTACAGCTGGTGGGAGAGTCTCAGGGAACTGGAGAGTGGTTAACCTCAGTTCATTAAATTCTGAGTGCCTATGATGCCCAGCATGGAAGGGCGAACAGATGGCGCCAGAAAACCATCGACAAATAACCACGGCGGACTGTGCGTCACGTCCTCTCTGCACCTCCGGAGTCTCCGCGGGTGATGAGTGGGGTACCCTATAAGCGGGTGACCCTTGGAATGGAATGGGTCCCATTGGATTGGGCTCTCCATGTGAATAGGTCAATGAGAGAGAGAGAGAGAGAATATGAGCGGAGGGAAGGGGTGCTGGGAGGCCGGGGTGCTGCGACCCGTGCTGAGGATCAACTAGGCTGGGGGCCCGTTTAACAAAGCCCAATCGCTAACGGAGCCCTCTGGATACCTGGCGACCTCCAGTTATAATTAGCCTTACCTGCGTATACGGATCTCTGCGCCGGCGGACCTTTATTTATCCGATACTCGTGGGAATCAAAATGGAAGGATCTAAGCACAAAAGAACCAAGGGCATCGGCTCTCCTCAAAAGCCGGTATCAGCGAAGGGGCCTCGAACCAGACGGGTGAGGCTTCTAAGGTTGCAAAGGTGGCTGACTCTAGGGCACCAGTCCCGGGTGTTAGCTGTACCAACGCAGCACAGGGGAGTGGGACGACAGACATTCCTCCGGCGAAAAGGCGGTAAATCGCCGCTCGGCATTCCGAATTCTCGAGAAGTGGGCTGCGACCCCCGAGGGGCAGCTCACGGAAGAGCAAAGAACATCAGTACCTTGGGCAAGGAGCACTGTGGGCTGCGGAAGCTCGGAAAGGGACCATGTGTCGAAAAGACAGCGGTCCCAGGACGGGGTGGAAGCAGTTGACAGCAAGCGGGCCAAGTTGCTGACAGACACAAAGCCGAGATCAAACTCAGGGATAAAGCTGTTCAGCGATGTCCTGAGGGAGCATGTGTTGATGCTAGCCGTAATTGACGAAAGTCAAGAAGATGGGAGCATCACGGCGGAAAAATGGAGGTTGGTGTATAATGCACAACCTCATCTTTTTAAAGGTCCTGGGAGAAAATCCAAGACCACCCCCATCCTGCAGAGATGCGGAATGGTATCAAGGACGTGTGAAGATGACTGCATGCTCGGACTCTAGATCTGTGGATCTTTATAAAAAGGCCATAGCCAAAGTAGGGGAGGTGTGGCCAAGCGCAAAGGCAGCGGCAGTTAGCCGGGAGGAAATTCCCAGCAGGCCAGGGGCGCGTGTCTGGCTGCCATCCAAACCGGCTAGCCCTGACGAGGCTTTAAAAATCATTCAGGCCAGTAACCCGAATCTTCCGACCAGAAATTGGAAGATCGTCAAGCAGGAGGAGGCGGGGTACTAACCTTTCAGTGTGAAATATTGGGCGGGAATCCACATTTATTACTAGTAACAGGCAGGAGGTTCTAGACGTGACCCTTGCCTCAAATAATATTATATAATTATATATTATAATATATAATTAACTTTTTTGAATAATAATGAGTACGAAAATGTAATTTTAAGTGAAAATGTTCTTTTAATTGCCATTGATTGTCAATTTTCCCTGTTGACATTTTTAGCCCATTAGAAAAAGGATGAGTATCCCGGGGCAAAAACAACGAAAGTATTTAATGAATGGTCTACACTGAATCATTACGAAACAGCATTAGATGTTGGTTAACTGAAAGTAAAACGGCATTAGATATTGGTTAACCCTCTAATGCTCTAGTCCGCCTCAAGACGGACTTAAACTAAACCACACATGTATATTTTTTTTAACGAAAACAAACACTAAAACTGTAATCGCAATTCCGCTTTATTCATTGGTTTTTTCAGCAATATTCTATTTCGTTTCGTTTTTCCTTTAAATCAGTTCAAAGTGAATTTTTGACGAAAACTGACGAGATAATTATTTGTGTGAAAAACGGGAATTTCAACAATAAAATATTATTAGTAATTTTTATACGATTTTTGTGAAAAAAATACTGGTGAGTAGAAAAAAGAGTTATCTTTTGAACAGTGCATAAAATAACAGAAAATATTACTGTTTGTTATCAATAATACACTATCACCTGAAACCGTCTGTAGGCGGACTCGGGTTTTATGGTCAAAATGCTTGCGCTTACAGTTTTTCGCATGATTTATTCGTGTTATGATTTTCTTTTGTATTTTTTATTGTGTGATCTTTAATTTTTTTTGTTATTAGTCATGGCACATTGTAAAACATATTACGATCTTTCGAGAATGACGGAAGATGATATTATTGATATGATGGAGTTGGTTCCAACTGATGATGAAGAAACTGGAAGTGAAGATGGAGCCGAAGATTTCGATAGTGATGACGATATTGCCGACCCTGATTATGTATTTATTGAGACAGAATTACCCACCGACCAGCAAATACGTTGGCACAGCTTATGGTTTGGATATTACCAATGTTTTGTGGCGTGATACAAAAACTGTCCGATTACTTTCGACTTACGTTGGGACCAAGCCATTTTTGTCGCGACAACTGGAGCAATCACCTCAAAAAGCCATACGATGGGATCGAATAAATAAAAAAAAATATTGAAATCGATTGTCCCGCTATCATTAAGGAATACAACTAGCACATGGGTGGGGTCGATTTAATGGACAGTCTTATTGGCCGCTACCGCATTCGAATGAAGACTAGGAAATGGACAAACCGAATTTTTTTTCACCTATTGGATTTAGCGATGATCAATGCCTACGTTTTGTATCATCGTCTTCCAGGAAACACTAAAAAACAGCTTCCTGACTTTCGTACTGAAGTAGCAGAAGCCCTTTGTGTGATGGGCACTGTCCAACCAGCGAAACGTGGTCGACCATCTTTTTCGGAATCGCCGCCTCCAGCCAAACCAAAGAAGTCATACATGCCCGTTGACAATTTCAGATACGACCAAATAGGGCATTGGTGTATATTTTTAGATAGATCGGGCAAAAAGATGTGCAAAATAACAAACTGTAAATCTGAAACCCAATCATTTTGCAAAAAATGTAATTTAAATTTATGCAATTCAACCACTAAAAATTGTTTTTTTGAATTCCATAACCGTTAACATGCTGTAAAGTATTATTTTCCAACAATAAATATGTATTCTTAATTCCACTACAAACCGTAATTTTTTGTTAACATTCGACCCTGATCCGCCTGTAGGCGGATTTTGATTTTTGCCTGTACAAGGTCAGGATTGTGCCAAATTTAATTTCTGAAATTGGATTTGTGTTTATGGCATTAAAATTACTTTGTTGTGATTTTGCCGCCCCGAAAAAAAATTGTGGCATTAGAGGGTTAACTGAAAGCCCGATGTAAATACCGAAATAACGAACAACTTTAAAAATTTCCCATCCAAGGAGACTTTATGTTAATTAAAAAAAAAAAAAGAGAGATATCCATTCACACGGGCACTTGAAAGAGTTTACGCAGCTTTGAGGTAAACGAAGGATGGACATTGAGGATCAAATGGAACAATGGAACTTATGTTGCCTATAAAAAAGTCAACCAATATTTGCTTTGCACTTGCATATATTATTATGCTTGTGTGGTAAATTTTAAAAAAACGACCATTCCAATTTGTGAATTAATTCAGAAATTATTAACACAGAAATTTTTAAATTTTTTTTAAGCAAAACTTAAAATTGCTTTACCCAAATATTTTATTTGCGATTGGTCTTTGGTTGTATTAATAGTATTTTATTAATAATGAATAGAATGAAAGTATTATCTGATTTAAATTATTCTTTAAAGTGTCGGTCTTACATTACATTTTAATAGCAAGTCTTTTCACTGTATCGAAGTCTAGTACCAACCCAAGCTGCATAATTTAAACATTAAAACACTACACAAGAATCAGTGAGAAAATGGCATAAGTCAATTACCAATGCTTGTACTTGGCGGTAAGTTAATTAGAGTTAGAAAATTAAAAAATCAAAAAATTAAATTAAACTGTTAGCTATCGTTCTGAGACACCGAATATCTTATGGGGAGTAATTTCAAATTCGTAAATTTTACTGTAAGTGAACAAGCTGTCACGCGTAATAATAAAAATCATCAACCATTTACTGAATTCCCCATACAAAAAAAAAAAAAAATATATTAATACTGTAATTATAAAACTAATCAATTATAAATAATTCCACTCGAAATTGTAGTGTTCATGAAAAACGAATGTTTCTTACATTTTATAGTTCTTGTGAGAAAATTAATAATGAAACGCTGCATCAAAGTGTTTGTATATTATTAAGGTGTGGACATATAATTAACATTAACTTAAAGTAAAATAAATACAAACAACAAAAAAATATTCTTATACAAATACATATTTAAGATTGCATCAAAACACGTAATAAATATCTCTATACATCTTCTTTAAATTCTCTTTTTTACACTATAAATGTCAAAATTGATCGTAATTTTATATTTTTGTGTCTTTCGGTACTTCTTCAGATCCCAAATTTGATCAATGATCCTTCATTATTCAACATTTAATTTCGTATATCGTGTTTGTTTTTTTTTTGTAGCTTTTGGTTAACTTCTGGTCTTCTTTATTTAAATCTTGATCATAATCGTGATAATCTTTGGGATAAGCGCGTGATCGCTTTTCTTTTTTTTTGTTGCTTTCAAGTTAATTTGATATGGCGATACATAAAAATAATGTGTCCTATATACATATTTGTAAAAATGTAAACTGAT
Organism: Tipula vernalis; assembly: GCA_958295665.1. Classification (NCBI taxonomy): domain Eukaryota; kingdom Metazoa; phylum Arthropoda; class Insecta; order Diptera; family Tipulidae; genus Tipula; species Tipula vernalis. Next base: position 294,471,454 of record OY282559.1, on the reverse strand, counting down.
AATCAAAACATTTAATTAACTTACACATAAAAAATGTAAATTAAGGAATTTTGAATCTTATCTGTTAAACAGTAGTATATGTATAATACAAAAAAAGAAAAAAAAAAAAGTTTTAATTTACACGCTGTTAATACGGATTCAAATGATTCAAGCGATTAACTTAAAATTGTTACTATTGTTAATATTGTCACTATGGCGCCAAATACAATATGTACCTCGAGAAACAAACAACACAATAACAACAACAAATACGTAAAATACACACCGCGCGACTCGATTCTTCATGGATTCTATACATAAACACACATAAATAAATAAACAAGCACAGATAGTGTGGTGTGGCAGCCAACCAACCAAAGTGATTTATAATGATAATTATAATATTGTGTACACTATACGGTAGCTGATATGGATGAGCATTATATTGTGTATTTAGCCGTAAGCTCTTTTTAATATTTTACGTTTAGTACAAAATTTTTTTTTTTTTTTGGTTTAGCGCCGAATTAGTAAATGAATCGATTACGAAAGCTTTAAAACCTTTATACAATATTCATACATGATTCTATGATATTACAATATTTACAAAATGTTAGAAAACAGCAAAGACACGATAAACTGAAAATTTCTCCTTCTGCTTGTTATCTTAAATCTGTAGTTTTTTTTTTTTGTAAGTTAAGTTTCTATGTTTTTTTTTGTCTTAACTTCCTAATCAAAATCATTGATCTTTTTGTTTCTTCTTTTATACGAAAACAGAAAAATTCTTTTGTTTTTATTATTTTTTTGGTTTTCTTAAAATAAAAAAAAAAAAAACAAAACATGGAACACATAAAGCGCAGCAGGCTTGGAAAAATGTTACTAAATTATAGTAGAAGCAATGTTGCACCAAACAAGTATGAGTAATCTAATTATATGTGGATGTAGTTTTATGAACATAAATATAAAAGTATGGGGGATTTGTCACGCGGTGCTTCGATTATGAAATGCCGAAATCAAGGATATGGCATATTTCAACCAAATATGCTTAAGTTCCATAGAAAAGTGATATTTTGGCTTGCTAATTTTGACGTTTGCTATCCTTTAATATTCTTTTTGGTGTGGTTTTAGAATGGTAAAAATTAGAGGCCGCTTGCTATTGGCATTGTATTGTAGATCAATAATTCAACAATAAATGTATTCCGAAAATGACGTACCGGTTATATCGGAATATTAAGGGGTCCTATTGGCTATCTCTGGGCCAAATCCGGTTTATTTGTTAGAATTTTTGCTACGTCAATAAACGTGCAATACGGCAGCAGTGCGCTGTTAACTGACAGCGCTTTAAAGTAGGAAAAGAAAAGATGGCAAGCTATATGACCACGTCTGCCTTTTGCGGGTTGATCAGTTGATCAATTTTTTATATATACTGGTTTGAAGATTGCATTGAAAGAGAGTTTGCGGTTCGGTTGAGGGTTGTGTTGGGGGCCGTTTGCGGGTTGGATCGGCGTTGAGAAGGTGTTGGACCAGTGTTTAGTGAGCAGTTGAGCAATCTATAAAATAAAGTGAATGTTGTATGTAAGTACAGCATATGTGTATGATATTTAAACAAATTCACACGACTTGACCGATTTTAACCAAACCTTACACAAATATGGAGGAATGAGGAATTTTAAAATGGAACTATTATTGGAATTCTAAAATTATTTTTAAATGAAATTCTGGAGTATGGGCAGTTTGGGTAGAGCTTGTCGATTTTTTATCGGATTTTAATGAAATTTGACATGTGCGTTAAAAATTGGATTCTAAAATGATTGATCAAGTTATAGAATATAGCCAAGTAGGATGGAATTTTGCTATTCCTTAACCGATTTTAATGAAATTCCAGATTGGGAATGAGGATTTAAAATAATATTTCTAATTCCAGAACTCTGCACTACCGTTAGTAGTTTCGCAATACTGCGTGTCCGCTGCACACTATATTTTTCTTAACATGGCCAAATTTACCGCTCTGCCACCATAATCTCAGAAAACATAATCCAAAGTTTAAAGCGGAGGATTGGCAAGCAAAGTTTCTAATGGAACTTGAATATTATTACGGAGAAAATCTTGATCGTTTAGCAATTGAAATGGTATGTTTACGCTGTCTTAAAGAAACCTCAACTGCTGCATAATTCACAAAAACCTAAATAGACAATGTTAGAGAAGTCATATTGATATATAGTATTTCTCACAACCTCGTCTAAAAATAATTTTTGGGTCACATTTCCTTTTATTCGTTGGCTTCAAAATCGGTTAAAAATAGCTAAGTTATATTCTTATTGTTTATATTACAGAACTGTTCACGCTCATTTCAAATTTGATCATAATTTGCTAAGGGTTCAAATTAAAATGTAAGAGGTTCAATTTGGAATATAAAAGGTTCAAATTTAAATGTAAAAAGTTCAATTTGAAGTATAAAAGGATCAATTTGAAGTGTAAACCTGTATTATGGTATAGTGGTATGATGACATGTTGGTATGATGGTATGAAGGTATGATCATATGATGGTATGATGGTACGGCGGTATGATGACATGATGGTATGAGAGTATAGGGGAATGGTGATTTGATGGTATTATGGTGATGGTATGATAATGATGGTATGATGTTGTGAAAGTATGCTGATATGATGGCATGATGGTAATATATTGTGATGGTACGATGGTACACTGGTACGATGATATGACGGTATGTTGTGTGATGGTATCGTGATAAGATGGTAGATATGTTGGTTTGATTGTGTGAGGTTATGATGATATAGTGGTATGATGGATTTATATTTTTCTATGATGGTAACAAGGTACGATTTTATAAATGATACAACATACGATGGTATGACGGTATTTGTTATAGAATGATGGTGTGATGGTATGAGGTTATGATGGTATGACCGTATAATAGTTTGACTGTTGGATTGTAAGATGATATCATAGCCTGACGGTATGATGGTATGATTGTATGATGGGTTTGATGGTGTTTATGTAAAATTTAAATTGTAATAAAATATTCTTAATCAAGAATATTTTAAATTTTATTTTGAGATGCAAAAAATTTGTAGATTGTCATACTTTAACGTATTTTGTAAGAAAACGAAACTATACCGGTTTTGCAAGAAAACGAAACTATATGGAAACATCCAAAAAGAACGTTTCAACGGCCATTTTGAAAAATAATAAATTAATGATCGTACCATTTTTATAATTATTTTATAATCTTTTCTTTTCTATAGCAATAAATACAACACCAAGTATCATACAAATCATAAAATTGAAACATGACTTCCGGTCCCATATAACGAATTTGTGATTTCACGTATTTTTCTCTATATATAGATGAGGCAAATATATTTATGCCTTTTTATTTTCTATTTTTCAGGATTGGGACTCCTATAAGGAAAAACTCGGAATGTTTAAGAAAGAATAAAGAAAGGCACAAAGGAGGTCTTGGAGAATCTTCTGTGATAAAATGGAAGAGGTATCCGAAACCTCCCGCCTTAGGAGGATTTTTTCCAAAAGTACAGCTAGTCCCAGTTTTTTGATAAAACCGGACGGATCTTGGACAGCTTTTAGTGAAGAATCTCTGAAGCTTCTCTTCGAGAGACACTTCCCAAGGAGCTTTGAAGACCTGTTGGTGCATAGCAATCATCAGGAAGCACTGTCAGTGTTTGCAGAGGATATCGTAACCAGGAAACGGATCCTATGGGCACTGAGGGGTTTTAAACCATTTAAATCGGCTGGTCCGGATCAAATTATACCAGCGGAACTTCAAAATAACTCAGTAATTATTCTTCTTTACCTGGAAGCTATATTCAAAGGGTTTTTGAAGCTGGGCTATATTCCTAGGTACTGGACGGAGGTCAATGTGGTGTTCATACCGAAAGCGGGGAAAAGCTCACATGTCTATCCTAAGGACCTAAGACCAATAACTCTATCATCCTTTCTTTTGAAAACCTTGGAAAGGCTGCTGGATGTATACATCAGAGATAAAATAGGTGCCAGGAAGTGGGCATCGTCTCAGCATGCGTACACAAAGGGTACATCTGTGGACACTGCTCTGCACGCCTTGGTGTGTACGATTGAGAAATCGATTAATTCGGAGGAATTCTATTTGGTGGCCTTCCTGGATATAGAGGGCGCCTTTAATAATGTGAAAGCGGAGGCAAACAAGGAGGGATTGTCATTTTTGGAGGTGGACGTTCCTCTGAAAAGGTTAATCAATTATATGCTGGGAAACAGGATTGTTAGCTCGAAGTTGGGGGACTCCACCATCAAGAGGCGAGTAACTAGGGGAACCCCGCAGAAGCGCGTTCTATCTCCTCTTATCTGGAACATAGTGGTAAACGGGTTCCTACTAGAATTGGAGAGAGAGAGAGTATTGAAGTTATCGCTTACGCAGACGACGTAGCTTTAGCTGTTACCGGGAAATTCCTGGTTAGGATTGTAGACGTAATGCAGAACGCCCTTACCATCGTTACGAAATGGGCTGGCAAATGTGGACTTGGTATGAACCTGTCCAAGACAGAGCTGGTACTCATCACTAAGAAATACAAAATCCCGGTAGTTGTCCCTCCTACCTTAAATGGCACGAGACTTGGTTTTACTGATAGAGCTGGATATCTGGGCATTATCTTAGACAGTAACCTTGGTTGGAAGCCCAACATGTTGGAAAGAATAAACAAAGCTACTATTGCTTTGTACTCCTGTAGGAACGCCATTGGTCATAGATGGGGTCTGAAGCCGGAGCTGGTACACTGGCTCTACACCGCTGTAGTGAGACCTGTACTCATGTACGAGGTGGGTGTTTGGTGGCCAGCTCTGGACAAGGTAACTTATAAAAGTAAGATTGAGAGAGAGCAAAGAACAGCCTTTATGCTTGTTAGCAAGGCATTGAGTTCGACACCGACAAGTGCCTTAGAGGTTATGTTGCACCTTCTTCCGGTCGACATTTTTGGCAAACAGATGGCGGCAAATACGGCTGTATGACTTACAGCCGTCTCTCAGTGGAGGTGTCTTAGTATAGGACACTCTACTATCGTTAGATCGTTGAAGGATGAGCTGGCGAATCTTGACTACATTAAACCTACTCTACGCTTCGAGAAACGATTTCGGACCTCCTTCCCTTCAAAGGAATCCTGGAGGGATAGGCCGTTATCGGAAACCAAAGCGTTGCAATTCTTCACAGATGGCTCCAAGTTAGACGGCAAAGAGGGAGCTGGAGTATTCTGTGACAAATTAAATGTAAACATTTCTATTCGTCTCCCTGATTACTGCAGCGTGTACCAAGCTGAGCGATTGGAAAGGTCATGACGTGGTTGAAGCATAATGTGGTATCCTCAGATGATATCGCAAACTATGTGGACAGTCAAGCGGCGATCCGGTCGATAGAATCGGTGTCTTTGGCGTCACGGGTGGCGTTGAGTTGTCACTCATCTCTAAATGAGATGGGTGAGCATTTCAATATCCAGGTAATCTGGGTCCCAGGTCACTCGGGCGTCATGGGGAACTGCAGGGCAGATGAACTTGCTAGGCATGGTACGACTCTCCAGCTACAACCGGAAAGGGCAAGTCTGGGGAGGCCTATCACAGCACTGAGACAAGCATTTGGGAAGCAGGCGCTATCCTCAGCGGGGGAAAGGTGGTCTAACACCCTCACCTGTAGAGTTGCAAGACAAGTTTGGCCAAAGCTGGACTTGGGGCGCACTAGGGCATTAATATCCCTACGCAGACGTGAATTAAGAACGGTCCTAGGAATTCTCACGGGACACTGCCTTTTTGGAGAACATGCATGAAGGCTGGGTCTGGAGGCAAATGACTTCTGCAGAAGCTGCTTGCACGAAGAGGAGGAAGAGACGTTGGTCCACTTCCTTTGCTCGTGTCCAGCATTGGCACTCAGATGGCATAAACATTTGGGTAAGTTCAGGATGAACTGCCTCTCGGATCTCGAAAACATTAAAGTGCTGGACGTCTTGCACTACATAAGTAGCTCGAAATGGTTCCAAGAGGGGTAAAGGGGATATATCCTGTCGTATCACAATGGGCCGTCATCGGTCTAAGCGTGCCTAAGCATCGGAAGCCCTAGTTCCGCTCACCCATAACTGGATGGTTATGGAGGATTATTGCGGCAGTGACCACCAATACTTCCAGTTTGAGATTGGCAGAAGACAGCGGATTGACATGCCGGTTAAACCTCATAGGTGGAACCTGCAAAGGCTGGATGTGGGCGGTTCATGGAGGAATTGACGATAGGTAGGCAGCAGATAGCAGAAAGTAGCTCAGGTATGAACGGAAGAGCTGCGGCCGAGGCGGTGGTAGCTTCTACTATGGGTCTCATTGGCTCGGCATGTGAGGCATCCATGCCAAAGAGGAAACCACGCCACGGGAAGCCTTCTGCATATTGGTGGACAGCAGAAATCGCGGCAGCACGTAAGACATGTTTGGCAAGCCGGCGGAAAGCACAGCGAGCAACAGACCGTAGCGAAGCTAACCGGCTATCCGCTGAACATAAATCCTCAAAAAAGCTACTATGCCGGATGATAAAGAAGAGCAAAGCCCGATATTGGAAACAGCTAATAGAGGACATCGACGAAAACCCATGAGGACTGGGTTACCAGTTAGTGACCCAGAAGCTAGGAGCCCAGAAACCAACACGCGTGATGGATGCCGGAACTGCGGAGTATATTGTGAAAACCCTTTTCCCCAGACACCCGCTGAGGGAAAGAGCCATCGAACGGCAAGAGATGGAGGTCCCGTCATTTTCAGAGGCAGAACTCGAGAAAGCGATACTCTCGCTAAAAAACAAAAAAACGCCGGGCCCGGACGGAATACCCAATGAGGTATTGAAAATCGTCTTCCAGCAGGATCCCGAACTCATGCTAACAATGTTCAACGCTTGTTTGACGGAGGGAGTGTTTAGTACCAGATGGAAGACCGCGAGGCTGGTATTAGTCAAGAAGGGTAAAGGCGACCTCGAGCTGCCCTCATCCTACCGGCCTCTGTGTATGCTCGACACGGCAGGTAAACTATTAGAGAAATTAATTAGGGAGAGACTCACGGCCACGATTAGATCTGCGGGAGACCTTTCACCTAGGCAGTACGGATTCAGGCGGGGCCTATCCACGATAGACGCAGTCCAAGAGATCACGGAAGCCGTAAGGAGAGCGGAGAACTATAACCACTTCTCGCGTCGCATTGTCCTCCTAGTAACGCTGGACGTGAGAAATGCGTTCAACACCGCAAAATGGTGTGATATGTTAGACGCATTGGAGCACCAATTCCGCATACCACGATACCTCCAAAGGATGCTGGAGGATTACTTCTGGAATCGCACCCTCACATACGAAACGGAGGAGGGACAGCGAGAAATGCAGGTCACAGCTGGAGCAGTTCAGGGGTCGATCCTAGAACCCGATCTCTGGAATGCCCTTTATGAAGAGCTACTTCGAGAGGAGATGCCCGATGAAACCCATCTCGTGGGCTATGCGGATGACGTTGCAGTACTCGTTGCTGCGCGGGACACCAAACAGGCCCAGCTGAAGTTAAACCAGGCTATGCGGGCCATAAATGGCTGGATGGAGGAGCACGGACTGGCCCTAGCTCTCAGCAAAAGTGAGATTACGGTACTAACCAAAAAGAGAATTAAACCACCTCTCCCGATGTGGGTTGGCAATGAGGTGATCGAAACAAAGCCGCAATTAAAATATTTAGGAATCTTTATAGACTCGAAACTGAGCTTTTTCGAGCAGATCCGGCAGACGGCAGATAAGGCGGCGAAGGGAGTGACCGCCCTAAGTAGGCTCATGGCCAACACCAGAGGCCCAAGGGTAGTAAGAGGCGACTACTTATGGCAGCGGTTCAATCGGTTCTGCTATATGGGGCAGAGGTTTGGGCAGACTCCATGCACAAACAAATGTATCGGAAGCGGCTTCTACAGGTACAGAGGCGAAGCGCGCTGCGTGTGGCGTCGGGATATCGTGTCGGAGGCCGCCATCTTGGTTATAGCGGGATGTATCCCCATACATCTTGTAGCGCAGGAGCGGAAAGCTATATACCACAGGAAACTGGAAGTCGGCCGGAAGGTAGCGAGTATAGAGGAAAGGTCCCGAACCATGCAAACCTGGCAGAGGGCATGGGAAAATGAGGCAAAAGATGGACAGCCAGAGTTATCGCTCTGGTGGGCCCCTGGACCGAAAGGAGTCACGGAGAGGTCGGTTATTACCTGACCCAGTTCTTGAGCGGCCACGAGTACTTCAGATCATACCTGTGGAGAATGAAGAAGGTAACGTCGGCAGAATGCCTATACTGCCCAGGGAGTACCGATGACGCGGAGCACACTTTCTTCTCGTGTGACGCATGGGAGGAGCAGAGAGCGGCGCTGGAAGCAGAAGTGGATATATGGTCCCCAGAAGCGGCTGTGGAAATCATGCTCCAAGGAGAGAAGGAGTGGAGCCTAGTAGCCCGCTTTGTGGAGGAGATCCTGAAAGCGAAGAAAGGGGATCTGGACAGATTCCCATAATGTAAGAGGAGACTCGGAGGGAGCAGTGGGAGGCCTAGCCCGAAGTAATGTGCAAAACGGTTCCAGGCTAGGCCAGGAGGAGGGGTAGGTGGTTTTAGTCGGTAGGGCAGCAATGCGAGTCCGACACACTGTGCGTAAAGAGCATTCCCACCTTCCTTAGCAAAAAAAAAAAAAAAGTGTGCCTAAGCAGGTCGCTCGTTTTGCCACCAATAGCAATCAAATAAAATTCTCCCACTGAAATTACAATCAAAAATTATGTACAAGTCAAGCCTTGTTACAAAAATCATTATTAAATTAAAATAATTCAAAAGTAACAATTCATTATCAATAAATTATGTTTATTGTTATTGTTACAATTATTATTAATTCTCTTTCTTGAGAGTAAAATACAAATTGCTCTCACTTCGTCGTGACAAAATTTCAAAAAAGATGGATATTGTTATTGTAATGTTTTGGTTCTCTTCGTCACGAATACTGCGAATGAGCACAATCAGCTTTGTTTATGTATTCATACCAATTTTACCCAATAAACAATAATTGGCACAAGCTCGTGCCAGATTTTCTTCGTCGTGACGAGTGGAGACCGGCCATCAGATCCCTCAGTAGAAACACCCCAACGGTCATTTCCTTGGTTAAAAAAGGAAATTTTATGATTTTTGTTCTGTTGTAGCGAACAAAACAACGCTTCTAAGACGACATCAAAGAAGTAGCAAATCTCATGCAACCAAATCTGCAAATTGAAAAGGAGGTAACAGAAACCGCAGAGCTTTTAATCTGTTGATAATTCAACCAATTACCGTAAAGATCCAATTGAATTTGATTGCGGAATTACCAATTTTTTTTACCGAAGCTACTTCGAACAGCGATTGTACGGCGATAATTAATCAGGTAATCGGACCGTTTTCTAAACAACAAATTTCAGGAAAACTGCAAAACACAAAATTTTCTCTAATGATCGATGAAACGAAGGTTTGTCTACTACCAAATGCTTAGTGATTGTCGCAAGATTTTTTGATAAACATAAAAATAATGCGATTGACTGTTTTCTGGGGTTAATTGAACTGAGTGCTTCAAGTAACGCCCAACAAATATTCAATGAAATTGAATACAATTTTAAAGCTAGCAATACTCCAATGGATAATGTTATTAGCCGAGCAGTCGATAATGCTGCAGTAATGACTAGTTACTTAAATGGAGAAGTATCCAAATTTTATAAAATCAATCAACATTTGTTTTATCCTCTGATGTACATGCCATTCTTTGCATTTATTTGCGTCGGCCGCATGGAAAAAATTACCAAATTCCATAGATAAAAACGTGAAAAAAATTTTCGAGCATTTTGCGCATAGTCCAAAATGCATCCTATCGTTTCGCGAATTTCAAAATTATTTTGATGTTGAAAATCATTAGATCTTAAGGTTAAGAACAACGAGATGGCTTTCATTCGGAAGTGTTGTCAATAGATTGTTAGAGCTGTGGAACTCCTAAATCATTATTTTCGTTTGTATGATTTTGGGGAGTTTCACAGCTCAAACGCACCTGAAATTTACGAGTTTCTCTCGGATCCATTAAACAAATGTTATCTAATGTTTATGTCTTACGTAATAAAAATAGTAAAGGAAATAAATACCAACTTGCATTCGGAGTTGACACAAATTCATTCACAATTTACATCCAGAATTTCATCTTCCTTGAAAATTATCTAATTTTTGAAGGATTGGCAGAAGGAATAATCAAAACCCGCAAATTAACCAAACAAAGATTTGATTTCAATCACGAGAAATTAAAATTATTGAAATATTTAAATATCAACGAGATCGTACACCCTAATTGGCCATATTCCAGAACTTTATCCAAAAATAATTTTAGAATCCTATTTTCAAGGTATATGTCAAATTTCACTAAACTCGTTGAAATACTATAAGTCAAGTCACATGGCATTATGGCTATATTCCATCCCATTTCCAACACATATGCCAAATTTCACTAAAATCGGTTAAGGAACAGTAAAGTTCCATGCTAATTGGCGATATTCCAGAGCTTCATCTAAAAACCGTTTTTAATCCCATTTCGCACGCATAATTTCACTAAAATCGGTTAAGAAATAATAAAGTTCTATCCTATTTGGCCATATTCCAGAACTTTACCCAAAAATCATTTTAGAATCCTGTTTACAAGGCACGTGTCAAATTTCACTAAAACCGGTTAAGGAAAAGTATGTTCCATACTACTTGGCCATATTCCATAATTTGACCCAAAAATCATTTTAGAATCTCATTTTCATCGCACATGTCAAATTTCACTAATATCGATTAAGAAACAGCCAAGTTTCATTCAAATTCCAGAACTTCATCACAATATCATTTTAGAATCCCACTTCCATTGTATCTGTCGAGTTTCATCGTAATCGGTTGAGAAATAGCCAAGTTCCATCCTAATTTGTCATATTCCAGAAATTCAAATAAAAATCATTTCAGGATCCCTTTTCCAACATTTTTCATAATTTGCGCTGCTTGCTCTTACTTGTCATCTAGTGTACATTCCTTGATGCCGTGTGTAAAAAAATGTATACCTGGATGAAATACAAAACGCCGAATTGTAGTGTGAATTTGAACTTTTTTTTGTAGGGTGAATGTGCAACTGGTTGAATAATAAAACACAGTGGTTAATTTTGTCAGTGCACTACACGCTACACCACACCACCGCGCGAATTATCAAACAGACCCATAGTGTACTTTTTTATATCTTTAGTGTTTGTACTGTTTGTGCTTGTATAGACATTTTTGTTGGTTTTGTATATGGTCATAATCGGGGCCTGCTAAAATTCTTTTTGCATAGAGATTGATATTCTGATTGTGTCATAATACAAAACATTAGAGAAAGAGTTGTTGTGTTGTATGTCGGTGATGGTTTTTTTTATAGATATTATATGTGATGTTGCTAGGCAAAATCAACAAAAATGTTTAATGAAACATACACAAATGAGCAAGTATTGTTAATTTTTTGATGGTGTTCACTTAATAAAATAAATAATGAATCACACTGATGCTTGTTTTAATGATACTCTTGATGAATTTAATGATCACAGTCTTGAAATAGATATTTTCTCTTACTCTCGCTAATGTCTTCAGTAATGTTTTCATATATGGTATAAAGAAATAAACAAAAATTTGATGAGTCCTTCGATGATACTCTTGATGAATTTCATGGTGATAATAAGGAAATAGAGAAAAAACGTGTTCTCGTATTTTCATAATTATTACCGTTATTAAAACATAAAACTTCATTGTTTTGGGTGATATTGATCAATTTTTGTTTAACACGAAAAATTTTAAGTGTTTTATGATAAACGAGTGATTCAGTTGTGAAATAAAATTTATTATAAAAATACAAAAAATATAAAGCAGTATTTAGTAATTTTGAGAAATAGTGAAATTTTGTAAGTACTACGAATTATTAAATAATTTATACAAAGATGTCAGATTCAACTTTATAGAAAAAAATGAGAAAAGAATTAAAAGAATTTCGAGAAAGCGTGACACGATATAAAAGGCTTGCGTGCTTCGGAATACGTTTAGGTGATGAAATAAATGAACCGTTATCCTCGAATGATTCATTGTCAATTACAACTGATTTGTCGTCATCTTCAGATAAAAGTGAACAAAATAATTTTGATGAATTATATAATGATTTGGTTTCTGATGACAGTGAAGCAGTTTTACTAGATATAAATTCTGATGATTTTAGTGCAGATACATGTAAAGCGGATAAACCGGATCACTCTAATATAAAAAAAATTGTTTCCTAATGGGTAATCAGAAATAAAGTGCTACATTCCCATGTTACTGATTTTTTTAATGTACTTACCAAATTAGGAATTAAAAATTTACCGCGATCAGCTAGAACTCTAATTAAAACGCCTACTCGTTCTCTTAACATATCTAATGTTGATCCTGAGGAATATTACCATTTTGGGGTACAAACTTATTTAGTTAGTAAACAATTCGAAGAACTTTTAGAAGAAACAACTATATCTGTTGATGTGGGAATAATGAAAAAAATATTAATTATATGCTTTCTCAAGAAACAAGATAGGTACTTTTACGTGTATTATCTTAGAAATTAACGAAAGACTACGTCGTCTTACAAGCTGTGTTCCTTCAGTTTTCTAGGAATTGTGGAACTTTAAAAGATTTACCTTCTTGGAAAGCAACTGAATTTCGGCAGTTTCCTTTATGTATCGGCCTAGTTGTATTAAAATATACTATCCATGATGATATACATATATATCTACTAATACATTGTGAAATTCGATTGTTGTCGTGCGAACTTTTATATTTTGTAAATTTGTCTTGTGCACGTGAATTGTTGAAAGATTTTGTGAAATTTTATTCAATAATATTTGGCGATGACAACATAAGCTACAATGTACATTGTTTAATGCATATTTGCGATTCTGCGGAAGAATATGGGCGGCTCGATAGTTTCTCTGCATATAAGTTTGATAACTACATGCAATATGTGAAGTGGCTTATAAGGTCGCCAAATAAAATTTTACAGCAGCTTCATAGGAGGTTATTTGAATTTTCAAGTGTAGATTTTTCTAGCTATGTTTCCTTTAATATTAATTTTAAAAATGATATTGATTCGTATTATTTTTTAAAAGATTACATTGCTCTGAAGGTAATTGGTTTTTCTAAAGAAAATGACGAGGAGATGGTATTAGGTCATGAATTTGAAAATATCTCCGACTTTTTTATTGAACCCGTCCGTCCATCGAACGTATTAGGAATTTTGCTATGTAGTGGAATGAAAAATGGAATAAAAATAGCAAAAAAAGCGGATATTAAATACAAATTCTATTCCGTAACATATGGCAATAAACAAGTTCTGATTGCCATTTTATGTACACTACTGCTTCAATATTTTTAATCATTAAATTTAATCCATTATATTTAAAATATATATTTAATAACATAACTAAAAAAATTGTATTGTAAATGTTTATCTGCTGCTATGTTAGATTATGTCAAATTTTTCAAATTCAATTTTACTAATATCCCCAATAATTGACAGGTATAAAAATACATCTAATAGAAGACTTAAGAGAAGGGTTCATTTCGTCCACTCCTATTGTTTTATCAGTATTAGAGCTAGAACCTAAAAGTCGATCTATTTTCGATAAAAGATCATTCCGGCCACAGTCAACTTACACTAAAAACAAGGAAATTAAAAATAATAAAGACAACGCACGAGTAAGTAACAATTTTTAACGGAACTGTAAATAACAATTTTTCAGGAAATTTCTAACAAAATGAAACTTTTAGGTGCGAAGATGGACAAGATTGAAAATAGTGTAAAAAAATTGGCAAGATGAAGTATGATTTTCAAAATTTATTTTTTATGAATCAATAAAAATAAACATTAACAGACTTTAGGAAGAAATGTCTTCCTGAATGTCTGGACCGCATTTCGTTCTTAAAGTCTGTTAATGTTTATTTTTATGGCTCTATACTCTAGAAGGCTCTGAATATACCAGAGCCTTCTAGAGTATAAAGCGATAATCAGCATGACGTATTTTTTACAAGCTTTTTTAGTGGTATAACTTTTGACTGATTTCCATAGGAATTCTTAGTAAAAAGGGTGTTTTTTAGCTTCAAGTTTTTCAATGAAAAAAGTAAAAATATTTTAAAAAGTTTATATAAAAGCTTTCTACTTAACTTTAACAATAATTTACAAGAAGGCTGTGTTGGTATTAAATTAATATTAATTGCAGAAATATATTTTTTTCGAACTTTCATTTTGAAAAATATGTACATCAAAGTTGGCTCTGACAAATTAAAATAATACTTGCTAAATTTATCTTTAGTTTTACTAGTGTACGTCAGATGTTTAAAATGTTTACAGAAAACTACGAGAAAAAATTATTTAATCACAAAATTATCACACGTTCTTAACATTTTGTGACTTTGTTTTGCTTTTCTTACAATTTTTGAACTTGAAATTTCTCCAGGTGGTAATTTTTGGTACAATTTTACCAAATTTTATGGCAATCACTGCCATCTATGTAATATATATTGACTTAATAACCAAACGAATTGTAGTAAGTTTTTATTTCCATACGACTTGAATGCTGTTGTTATGAGATTTTTATTAAATTTTGGTTTGCATAAATCAATTATTACAAGAAAATCAAAACGATTAACTTAAGTGACATTCATATATGTATGTTGAAATTTAAACATTTATGAAAGTATTTCAGAAATCATAATTAAGAATTTGTAACGTTTTCATTTACAAATTTGTGGCTTAAGACTGATTTACATTCAAAAAATTTCGCAGATGCAGATGTCACATAAAAAATTCGTTTTCTTTACACATAAAAAGTAAATTTAAACAAAAAATGTCATAAACCAATGCAAATGTTTGGCTTTCTTATTTATGTAACTTTATTATAGTTATTTATTCACGCATCGACGATTTTACAGAAAAAAGATGAAACTCGACATCTACAAGAAAAAGCAGGCGAGGTTTTTTGGGTTTGTTTCTCGGGTTTCAATTGACTTTTTAAGCAGATGATTGTTTTTTCTCTTTTTGCCTTTGTACTTCTTCCTAAGTTGTGTTTCAATTTTTTTGCAGACGTCGATTGTCGTTGAATGTAAATCAGTCTTTACTTGTGTGGTGTTACTATGAACAGTTTGGTTTTTTCCTCGTTTCTAATTCCCTTATAAAAGCTTCGTTTTTTAGACTATGGCCTTGTATAGGTTGCTTTGAATATTCTCGTTGTAGTTTGTTCCAACGATTTTCTTTGGGGGCAGGGTTGGTAAAGGTTTGAGTCAAATCATAGATTTTGTGCTAATTGTTTTTCAATTTGTACAAACTACAAATAGGAAAATAGTAGTTTTAATTTACATATATGTTTGAGTTTGGAACTATCAGTTATCAGTTTAAACTGTTGTGCAGTGCGATTTGAACGGAATAGAGTTAATAAGCAATTAATTAATTATTTAATTTTGATTTGAGTACTATTTCTGGAATTAGCCAATTAATTTCTTTAATTTCTGGAGTCAATAGCCAGTTAAGCTATAGATTTGGAAATTAAATTTTATAGTGTTTCAGTTTTTTAGTTTCTGATTTTTAGAATTTTAGTTTAAAAAAGATATTTAATATAATTCATAATTTAGAATTAAAAATTTTTATGCATATTGAATTTCAGGTTATTTAGTTAGTGATTAATTTGCTGTCCTTTCAATTTAGATGCCGAATTGAATTTAATTTATTTAAGGGATGAAGGACTGATTTTAAATCAAGAATTAATGATGAAAAAAATTGGGTTTCACTGGATTTGAGGAAATTGAATTAATTTTTATTAAAATTCAATTGAATTAAATTTAGTGAAATTAACTTTTCGGTGTAATCGAATCATTAATGTCAAAATATTAGTATTGATGATGGTATTGGTATTGTTGTGGATATTGGTGTTGGTGTTATATTGGTGTTGATGTTGGGCTTTTAGTTTAGAAACACCTGAGAAACCTGATCTAGATGGCACTGACTGAGGTAACAGTGCGGCGGGCTGGTGGTAGTTGCTTAAATTATTGTCAAACTTAAATTAATATTAATTTATTTGAATTAAATTTAAACTTAACTAATTTTAGGAAGTTTTGAAGGACCTGAAACAACTTTCCAGGAACATAGCAGTAAATGAGCTTTAGATTGTGTTGTCTTGTGCTAAATAATTTACTAAAAATATATTACTAACAAATTTACTAACTATCAACTACTTAGGTGTCTGAAACCAGTTTGATTCTTTATTACTAACATACCTTGCCTTTCCTTCAGTTTTGTTATGTGTAAAGGGTGTACCGAGGGCTCGACCTCATCCGGGTGTCTTGCTTAGGTTTGGTCATACATTCTGATCAATCAATCAATGATCAAAATGAATATTGCAAAGCTACAATATTTTAAAGGCTAAACGTTGGTGCAATTTCATAAACAAGAAATCCCTGTACATATAAACAAACAAATAAAATCACCTCAATTTTTTTTGTTTAAATTTGTTTATGGCAGGTTACTATAGAGCAGAAGAAAACTATCATAAAGTATACAGTGTTAATTAAATGAATACACGTAATTCTGTTATTTTGTAAAAGAAAAGAAAATATATCCCAAACAACAACAACAACAACAAAAACATATTTAAAATTGCATATTTCCATTACAACAACAACGACAAAATAATTTCATAATAAATCAGATTAAGCTTATTTATATTTTTAACATGTACCTAGTATTTTATTTTTTTTTAATTTTTCTAACTTTGAACAACAAGTGAATTCTCATATTTGTTGATTTCAAAATATACTTTATAGCTATGTTTGTACTGTGTGTTTGTAAGCTTAAGCATTTTTCTTAAAACTTGGTTTTGTGAAAGGGAATAAATTCACGGGCGTCATTAATTTATGTATGTTGGTATCAAATTAATTTCAAAATAAATAATAAAAAGTAATATCATTACAATATAATATATTGTATCTAGGTACAAATTATGTATGTAAGTAATAATTTCAGAAAAGAAAAAAAAATCGTTTCACATACATATAATTAAAGAATATTAAATGTCTATATATTAAAAATTCAAAAAATGCATCCTTACAATTATAGATGCGGAACGGCACTGATTTTATTTGATTTTTTATTTTTATTTTTTTTATAATTTTTTAAATAAATTTAAATTGGCAAGATTAAATTGCATGTTATTAGGAAACATTAATGTTCGGTTGGTTAATAGATTTTTACATAACAAATAAATCTATATAATACATAATATACAATAAAACTATGTATTTAAAGTTTACTTACTTTTGAAAATCCTATATTTGGTGTTGGCGCTTGATGCATTGCAATATCATGCCGTTTAAATACTACAAGAAATAAATAAAAAAAAAAAATTTCTAAGATTAATGATTTCACAATTATAAATTATAATATGGGAATATATTCGATTAGTATAATAATTCTTGATCATCTAAACGTTTCTATGAACCTGATGTTTTTAATAATTATTACTTTCGTTGTGAATTCAAAAACAGTAAAAATTTTGAATAAAAAGTAGTGTTTCGAGTAAAAAATATGTAAGGTTGTAATTTTTTAGCTCAAAATATTTCAAACACTTTGCTCCATTTTAATAAACACGATCAAGTTTTTATTTTCGAATAAATCGAGTTGGCATCGTTTCTTTTCAAAACCTAATTTAAATATTTCACTTGTTTTCTTTAGTAATATGTCTCAAAAAGAAAATTTGACAATAAAAATTGTAATACCATTTATTGTAATAGCAAATGGATTTGAGGCTGGATACAGCGCTAAAGATAGTCCTGGGACCTATTCCTGAATACGATAGGTTTCTTCATACAGTATGAAAACTCAATTCGATACGAAACTATATATTGGTATTTGTGAATATGAACGTACAATAATATTTATTTTAATAAAGTTGGTAAAAGGGAAATTTATTTTAATGGTTGTACCTGTAATAAAATTAATAATACTGGAGATTTTTGACATTTTGCACTCTTGTTTTTGTGCCTCAAACTTTTATAAGTTACATATCTAAATTACATATCCAAATTCGAAGATAATTATCAAATAAATTTGCAGAAATATCAGGTGAGTTCTAGTTTAGGCCCAGATAAAGTTAAAGCGGGGTTTTGGAGGGAGATCCCTCTAATATAAAGGGAATTGAGGAAACCCATTTTCCTAAAAAAATAAACGCAGTTTTAACCTTTTCTGAGGATGAATCCGTTAGTGTGAATGAAGCTAAGATCGATGATTGTTGTATTTTCAAGTTGGATAATTGAAACTCCAATTTATTATTTATTTAGATAACTTTCTATATTTCAGACAGGTGGTGAAAAAGTACAAGATGGATTCTGTTCTGCCTCTCCAGGTTGAACATAGCTACAATTTCTTACATAAAATATTATAACAATATCATTATAACAGTTATCACGATATAACAATGATAATTCTGATTGGTTTCCAAATAAAAATCAAAGAAAAATACCTAAAATAATGGTCAAAAAATATAAAAAAATGTGCCTAGTGTCTATAGTGGAAAGATAAAAAATTTAATTCAAAATAGTGGAGTGACGCCATTTACAAGATCCAATATGTAGTTCACGAAGCAATTAACAAACAACAAATGGGGTTCAATGATTATATCGAGATTATTGAATCCAATTTAATATTAAATTCTAATGAATTAAATAATGACAACTCAAGTCTCTATATTTCGGAGAATAAGCCCACGATTGTGACAACAACGACAAAAAACCTATTAATCTATACTCCATACAGGACGAAAGACCGTTTACAATAATAATCAAAAACGACAACCTCAAGCAAGCAGCAGGTCAAGCAATTAAAACCAACAATATAACAAATGTAGATAGTGTGACTCAATTCAGCGACGCCAACAAATGCATCCAAAACAAATGAATGCTTCATTCCAGTTAACCTGAACAAAACCATCGGTGTAATTATTAATTTAGAAATAATGTTTAAGTGGAACAAATCCGATAATTAAAAAATCCCAATGGAGTTGGTTAAAATAACTTTCCAGGCTAACAACATACCTAACAATGTTGTCTTCTATGAAAATATTCTCATTAAAGTAAAACATTACATCCCCAACCCGATTTACTGCAGGAAATGTATGAATTATGATCATACCGTGATGAGATGTCGATCACAGAACGAAAATAGGTGTATTCTTTGTGCTAAAATAAAAGATGTAAATTCTGCGGCGACGCGACGGGCACGAGACAAATCATTTTTCATGTTTTGTGAAAAAAAGACAAATCAAACTAGTAGAATTTATGACCATCAACAAAAGTTCATACAAAGAGGCGAGAAAAAAGATATTCGGATGCAAACAACCAGCTCCAATATGTGGGAATTTAAAAGTCTTCTTGAAGAGAAAGATGAAAAAATGAAAATGTCGATTAAACTTTCGGAGGAAAAACCTAAAATTTTAAACAATCTCTTAAAAGAATTAAAAACTCATCTAAAGAAAAAAGACGATCTGCTTTTACTTTTTAATAATAAAATCACAAACATAAATCCAGATAAGAATTCATGTGCAGGAAATGATGTCATCCTAATAGATATAGCAAATACCATCAAAAGCACCTAATCGTTACAACACCTAACAATGCAAGTACCCATAGACCAGTGGGATTTGTTTTTGGTATTAAATGTTTGTCAGTTAGTTGATTCTATATCAGGTCATCAGATTGAGATCAAAAAACCAGTTGATCGAGATCCAACCATTCATGAGGTAATAGACATTTTAAGTCAACATGCTCGAATATTAGAGGCTCTCTCTCCCATAGGTTGTAATACTCGAAATATAGTCTCGTTTGTAAAAAAAACCTCAAATATCAAAATATTCAATGGTGGTGGTTACTGATTCCCAAACTAAGGTATCATGTCGTTATTGTAACCACGATCATTTCATTTATAAATGTGAATCATTTAAATCATTATCGTGGAAGGATAAAAATCAATGGGTCAAAGAAAACAAATTCTGTTATAATTGCCTTGGAGCACGTCACATTTCAAAATGCAAATCAAAGCTTTCATGCTACACTTGTAAAAAAAGACATCATTCCCTGTTGCATAATCTAAATGGGAATACTAATCAAAACCAATGTGACATGACTGTAATATCAAATTTGGTGTCGTCCGACAAAAATGTTGAATCAAATATTTCCAATGCTGCTTCAAATGTGGCAGCACTTGTCAGTGAAAATGCTATGCGGTATCAATAGTTGCCAATTCAAATTTACCACTCCAACCTAGTTCTCATAATGAGCTTGGTATAATCCAGTCAAATATCACTACAGACGCAATAATTGAGAAAGGTCAGAATATTTGTCTCTATTCAACCGAAACCCAAATTCTGTTATCAACTGTTTTAATTTTGATACGATGTTCCAAGGGTATAAGCCTTTTGTTTTGTGCACTATTGGATTCTGGATCCCAATCTAATTTCATTACGGAAAATATGTGTCAAAAATTGGGAGTCCAGAGACAATCAGTGTATATTCCAGTCACAGAAGTATGAGCAAAATTTAGATTTTTTGGTTCTCCCTAAAATAACAGGCAAGTTGCCATTGCAACCAGTTAACTTTGATGAAGCCAAATTGCCTCATGAAGTTTTTCCAGCCTGAACGTATTGATATGTTGATTGGCGCCGAGATCTGTTGTGATATATTCAATGGCGAAAAGATTTATATATGTAAAGAGCTTCCACCGTTCCAGCAGTCAGTTTTCGGTTATGTCGTTTGTGGAAAAGTCACCAGTATAATTTCGCCAGTGTCAGTATCACTGTTTTGTTGTGACGTTGATGTATTGCGAAAGGAGGTCCAAAGGTTTTATCAAATCGAGAACGTCAAAACCAAAAATAACTTCTCATTGGAGGAGAAGGATTGTGAAGCCTGCTATGTCAAAAACGTAGAGCGAAACCCTGATGGAAGGTATATGGTCGCTCTTCCAGTCAAGCCAAACATTTCAAATTTATGTAACAATAAAGATAATGTATTAAGCCAGTTTTATATTCTAGAAAGGAAATTGAATTCAAATCCTGAATTAAGGCAGCTATATTGCCAATTCATGAACGAATACATCGCATTGAACCATATGCAATTGACAGAATAATCAGAATCTAATGTATCATACTTTCTCCCACATCACGCAGTGTTTAAGGAGAATTCCGCCTCAACTAAACTTCGTGTTGTTTTCAATGGTTCATCAAAATCATCATCTGGTCTGTCACTTAATGATACATTAATGACAGTTTTCGGAAGTATAAAATAGCTATCAGTACCGATATTGCTAAAATGTATCGGCAGATAGACGTCAAGCCGTTGCATCGTAATCTCCAACAGATCTGGTGGCGAGGATCACCAGAAGGTCCACTCAATATTTACCAATTAAAAACCGTGACATACGGCACCACTAGCGCTCCATTTCTGGCCATTAGAACGCTCAAACAATTAGCCAGCGATGAGCATCAACATTTCGTGAAAGCGTCTCAAAATCTGTTGGACGATTTTTATGTTGATGACTTTCTGGGAGGGTCGGATACAGTTGCAGAGGCGAAAATACTTAAAGCCGAACTAACAGCCTTACTTGGGTGGTTTTCTATTGACAAAATGGTCTTCTAATAGCAAGGATGTTGTCCCTGATCAGAATCATGATCCTGAAAATACAGTCAGCACGTTAGGAATAAATTGGAATACTCATCAGGATACAATTAAAATTTTATTAGGTAAAGGAGTTCAGACTCGTGATTTATGTAATCCAAATAAAAGAGTAATCTCAAATCGCACAAATATTCGATCCTTTAGGCCTTTGTGGTCCTGCAATATTCAGGGCTAAATTATTTTCACAAAAATTGTGGAATGTTCCAAATCTTGGTTGGGATGATAAATTACCTGAACCATTTAATTCTGAGTGGATTGCTTACTCGGAACAAATTCATTTATTAGTAACTATTGAGATATCTAGGTGTACAACCCCAAACAAATTTGGTCGAATAGAGATGCATCTAAATCTGGATATGGGTGCTGTATATTCGAAGTTTAGATTTAAAGGGTCGTTACAACTGCCAGTTGCTCTGTTCCAATTCCAGAGGGGCACCACTCAAGACACAAACCATACTGCGCCTTGAGTTGTGTGCTTCACTTTTACTGGCACAAGTATACGAGAAAGTTCAACAGTCCATACAAATCAAGTTCGACAAAGTTAAATTATGGACTGACTCTGAGATCACATTATTCCGCATAAACTCATCTCCAGCAAAATATGCCACTTTTGTTGCGTTAGAGTTTTACAGGTCCAGGAAATCGCTCCGCCTAAATTGTGGGCTCACATAAATTCTGAGTTAAATCCAGCTGATTTGGTATCACGCGGATTGATGCCGTCTGAATTGGCTGAGTGTGATTTATAGGGGAAAGGTCCTCCATTTTTAATGGAAAACGACGAATCTTGGCAGAATCCTAAAATTAATTTCTCTGGTAATAATAATACAGAGTACAGGAAATCAAATGTTTTATTGGGAGTCCAAAAGGAGTCAAATTATCTCATCGAACGATATTCGGATTTCAACAAGTTACTTCGAATTTTTGCACTGTGTCTTAGATTTTGTCACAACTTAAAGGTTAAATCGGTCGATGATCGAAAATTCAATGAATTATCGTATGAAGAAATCGACAATGCACTCAAAAAACTAATCCGATCTGTTCAATTAGAGGCGTTCGGAGTTGAAATCAAACAACTTGAATCAAATAAATTGATCAAGAAGCAAAGCACTATTTCAAAACTTAGTCCCTTTATTGACAACACAGGCTCGTTACGCGTTGGTGGCCGATTAAAAAATTCCTTTCTTTCATTTGATCAAAAGAATCAAATGCTCCTTCCAGCAAATCATGTTTTTACCAATATGTTGGTACGCAATGAACACATCCGAAACTTACATGCCGGTCCACAGGCGTTACTTAGTTTTCTTAGGCAAAGATATTGGATTATTGGTGGAAGGCAAGTATGCAAGTATGTTGTGCATAAGTGCATAGTGTGTTTTAAAATAAAAGTACGGTCATTGAACCAAATCATGGGTCAATTACCAGAAGATCGTATTCAACCATCTCGTGCATTCGAACACTTTTGTGGCCCATTTAGTCTCCGTCAACTAACTCGATCAAACGTAACCACTAAGGGTTATATCGCAGTCTTCATCTGTTTTGCAACTAAGGCCACTCATCTGGAAGTGGTCAGTGATTTATCCACGCAGGGATTTTTGACAGACACTAATTTGTATAGCGACAATGTAACTAATTGTGGGTGCTCAAAACGAGTTGAGAGAGTTAAAATTACTGTTCGAATCTGCATGAAATCATAAGCATGAAATTTCAAAACATTGCGCTAAAGAGGGCATCAACTGGCAAACCATACCACCCCGTTCTCCCCATTTTGGTGGTTTGTGGGAGGCGGCGGTGAAGAGTACAAAGTACCACTTAAAAAGAACAATGGGTTCATTCAGATGTACATTCGAAGAATTGAATACTTTCGTGACTCAGGTCGAAGCCTGTCTCAATTCGCGATCTCTCTCTAATGTCCAGCGATCCATCGGACATATCTACACTCACTCCTGGTCATTTCCTTATTGGGGGACCAATTAAAGCAATTTCTGAGCCTTCTCTTTCTCATCTGAATTTTCACCGACTATCCAGGTATCATCGTCTGCAGTATGCTTTGCAACAGTTTTGGAAACGCTGGTCACGGGAATACTTGTCCGAATTACAACAGCGGCATAAGTGGATAAATCCTCAAACAAATGTTGAGGTGGGTTCTTTGGTACTGCTAAAGGATGACAATGTCCCACCCATGAAGTGGATTATGGGACGGGTTGTGAGGATTCATCCTGGATCCGACGGTTTTGTACGTGTCGTCACCGTCGGGACAGTTGCTGGTGAATTGAAGCGAGCCATTTCTGGGGTTTGCGTGTTACCTGTGGAAACAGAATCCATTGAGGTTGATCGGAGCATCGATGAATCTGAGGGTTTTCGGGGTTTTGACTAAATGTAAAAGTCAGTATTTTTATAGTAATTAATTAGATTTTAGCATTATTGTTTGGTATCGTGATGGTAAAGATTATCGTTTGACATCAGAACACATTTAAATTATTAAATAATATTGTTAATCTTATTTGAAATTGTTAATTTGTTAATGAATTATGTAAGGACACAACACGATTTGTATTGTTTATAAGTTCGTCACCTTGTTGATGTGAATAGCGCACATGTAAACCTATTTTGAAATTCACTATTTCAAGGTGGCCGGAATTTTTAGGCAATTGCTGAATAAAGTGTTGTAGTACGGTGTAAACGTATTTTAGCTGAATAAGTCGAATTATAGTTCAGTGGTTCGTAAAATATAAGGAAAAATAAAAAAACCCAAACGGCGACATTTTGGTAGCGTCGTTTTCACAGTCTTCTTTTCGCATTTGTGACATTCACATCATCTATATTAAGAAGAAAGAAATTTTGTATAAATTGAAATAATTAAAAATTGTTTATTTAAATTAATAAAATATAAAGTATTTTACAATTCGGTGTATTTATTTTGAGAAAATCCGACATTCCCGCAACAATAATCTTAAACGAAACTTGGACGAACGATAATTCACTTGTAACTTTTAATAACATGGATACCGTGACGGAAAATCGAAGCGATGGCTATGAAGGAGTGGGCTAATTAACAAAAAAATCTCGTGGAGAAAAGCCAAACCGAACATTTTGCTGAACTATCACAACTTGAGTCCAAATCTCTGAGAATAGCCATTAATGGAATTACTGCGAATTTTTGAGTTCAAAATGCCATTTTGCATGAAAAGGCCATTAATGGCCATTCTCAGACATTTGGACTCAAGTTGTGATAGTTCACGAAATTGTCGATTAAATTCCCTATCCATCAAGCTATAAACGTATCCCATAACCAGATAAATAAATGTATTGCGAATTTTTGAGTTCAAATTCCCATTTTGCATGAAATCATTAAAAAGCCATTAACGGCCATTCTCAGAGATTTGGACTCAAGTTGTGATAGTTCACGAAATTGTCGATAAAATTCCCTATCCATCAATCTATAAACGTATCCCCTAACCAGAGAAATAAATGTACTGCGAATTTTTGAGTTCAAATTGCGATTTTGCATGAAATTGATAAAAGGCCATTAAGCCATTATCAGAGATTTGAACTCAAGTTGTGATAGTTCACGAAATTTCTGATTAAATTCTCCACATATCAAGCTATGATGATATCGCCTAACCAAAAAACAAAAATGTGTTTCGATTTAATCTTCGAATTTTAATTTGCTTTTTGACTGAAATTGATAAAGGCAAAACACACTTGGACTCAGATTTGGGCTCAGTTTCTGATAGTTCGCATGACATCTGAATATATTCTCCATCCATTAAGTTGAAGATGTATTCCCTGTCGCCAGAAATAAATTTCTTCCACATTTTAATCTTTAAATCGCAATTTTGGCATGTATACTAAAGAGTCATTTATTTAGTTAATATATTAGCTGACTAAATTCCG
Source organism: Tipula vernalis (assembly GCA_958295665.1). Lineage (NCBI taxonomy): Eukaryota > Metazoa > Arthropoda > Insecta > Diptera > Tipulidae > Tipula > Tipula vernalis. The sequence goes on along the minus strand of OY282559.1, from coordinate 294,445,764 downwards.
GAATTCAGAAATAATTTTTATTCTTGATTTATAATTTGATTCTTTTCTATTTGTTAATAAAATTTCATTTTTAGTACTAAATATTTCAATAGGAATCTAGATTTTTTCAAATTGGAATTCAATTTAACAGTATGAAACTAACATATAAATAAAAATGGGAATTTTGGGAAAAACTTCATACCCATAGTGAATTCAACAAACAAAACTTGGAAACAATCAACCACTTAAAGAACAACCTAATAGCTATAATAAACAAAAACTCATCAATAATTAACAAAAAAATCCCTACTAGGTGAAACCTTGGTGAAATCCAAACCTTCAAAGACTTTTTGACATAAAAAGGGCAAAACAGCTAATTTATAACAGGGGAAAACACCTATATACAGCTGTGGAATTACAATCACAAAGAGATTAAAACAAAACATCAAAAGAAAGAAAAAAAGGTAGCTGGATTGTATATTTACTTCAATAGAATTGGCATAAAATTAGCAAAATAAAAAATAAAAACCATCCAGATACGCAATACTTGAAGGCAGTATCATAGCCGAAAAATTTTTGAACCTAAATTTCCCTAGGACAGTGGAACCACTAACGCTACCCTTTAATAAAAACCCTCCAAATATGAAAGAATTCTAACCAACCGAAGTCAAGGAAATCATCTCTAACTCAAATAATTCCGCCCCAGGTGTAGACCTTATCAGTTACAAATTAATAAAAAACATAATATCAACCAATTACAATTTTTTAATAATATTAACTTAGTATTCACCAAAATTTTTAAGCTACAAATTTTTTCCAGGAAAATTGAAGAAAGCTAATGCAATAGCCATTAACAAAAAGGGCCTTAACCGAGACATAAAAAATTATAGACCCATCTAATCTATACTTTTAAACATGGATATAAGCAAAGCCTTTGATAAAATAGACAAAGAAATTCTCATTTATATAATGACCAAATCGAATATCCCCAAGACACTAATAAACTGGACCTACTCTAACGAATATACTAATTTACACGATAAGAACCACTGATAAAGATCATACTACGAACGCGGGTGTACCACAAGGAAGTTGCTTAAGCCCAACACTCTTTTACTCTCAAGAACTTCATAATATTAGCTGTTGAAATACAAAAGTATTTCAATTTGCCGATGACATAGGATGGAATCACTAGGAGAATGGGACCACATCTACACCGATGGATCCATCAAAGATAACATGGCGGGGATAAAAATATTTATACCTTACTCTAATACAAAACTTTCAATTAAACTTGAAAACTACACCGATATCAAATGTGTAGAATGTATTGGTATAAAAATCTCAATCTTCTTAGCACATCTAAGTAAAAAAACAGAATTCTATGATGCAATTCAATCAGATCAGCTAAATTAAAATAAATGGAGTATCATTATGAAAACGAATTGTTAGACATGGTTGGTTATCGACATAGAAGCCAACCACACAGCAGACGATCATGCAAGAAGAGCTCTCCTCAACCCCACCCATAAATACAAAAACAAACCCACCACAAGAGACATTAACAAGAAAATAACAGAATTAATTCACAATGAATTGAAAACCCAATACCAAAACCAAATGAGTAACAAAGGCTTATTTTATAAAAAAAAACTAGTCAACTCTCTTCCCAGAGAACTATGGTTCACAAAATCCAACCTAAACGCAGCAAACATTTCAGTGATTTCCAGATTAAGAACGGGACACCTTTTCGATAAAAAATGTAAATTCACCATAGGTACAGAAGACGACTCAAATTTTGACTACTGCGGGGTAACAGAAGATAACACACATATAATCAATAATTCCATTAAACATGAAGAATTCAGAATTAAATACGACGCTCTCAATCAATTTTCACTATTGTATCTATTAAACAGAAAAGACGATACTAAACTAATATCCATAATTGAATTCCTAAACGAAATAGACTACGCTTTGTAATGTGGGCCTAAGCTGGGACTGGAGATATGTTCTAGTTAACACGATCAAATTGATTTACATTAAATAGGAGGTTACAATAAGAATAAAAAACACCTAGCAGTATAGCATCTGAATTAAAATTTCCTTTACTGTTATTAGTACTTAATTACTTGTTTTGAAGCACAGATGAATCCCTCTACACATCCAATCAATCTAAATAATGTTCGATATAGAATATACATAAAAAAAAAAAAAATAGATAAAGAATTATATAAGGTGATGGGTACAAAATTCAAAATTATAATGGTAAGCCAATATCATACAGCTTATTTACATGCCAACAAAACGCTTCCACTTAACGTCTTAAGACAGCGATACTGGATTATAGGGGCTCGTTCTGAAGTTAAAACAGATCGTTAAATCTTGTATAATATGTATCAGATACAGAGACCATGAGCCGTCTCCAAGGCCGATCTGTAGACTGGATGACACCATAGAGAGTTTAAAAGTACTAACTGTAGGCCACTTTTTAATTGGGGAACCGTTGGTGGCCATTCCTGAACCTAGTTTGGAATTGGTACCGTTACACAAATTGGATAGATGGCAAAATATGCATTGGTCACGAGATTGCCTTAATACGCTACAGCAACAGTATCGATGGAAAAATCAAGCAACGGTGGAATTAACGGTTGGTGATATTGATTATGAATGAAACTGCCTCACCCCAACATTGGCCAATGGACATGTCGTGGAAGTGCATCGAGGAGCCGATGACATAACTAGAGTAGTCACTGTTAAAACAACATACGGTGAATTGAAGCGGCCAGTATCAAAATTAATAAGGTTACCGGTCGATGGTAGAAAAACTAAAGAATCATCATCTAATTGGATGATTCTATTTAAGAATTGGGTGAATCTATTTAGACTTTCTTAAGGCGTGGGAAAATGTTTGCTGAATTTTGTGATGTAACTCAGAAACTAAATAAGAATTGTATCAATAATAATTTGATTAAGTCAAGTGTATTAATGTATTTTGACAAATTCGATTATCGTGTACTGAACAATCTATGTAATCCACTTTGTGGTCACAAATATGCTTGTTCTTTTAACATTTTCCTATTGGCATGCGCCATTTTTTGATCCGCAGATACTCTATATGGAATATATGTAGTACCGTCAACTTCTCCTAATAGTCCTTTTAATCAATTGTGGACTTCAGAATAGTTTTGATTTCCATTTTAAATGTACTGCCTGGGAAATGTATAAAACCATTAGGGGCATTTTATTGAGTAACGCTAACCTAAAAATGGAGGAATCTTTTCAATTAATGGAATTAGTTGAGCAACAGTTGATGGAAGGAGGCTTGTATGGGAAATATATTTGTTGCTGAATAAACTAGATTCCGAAAGGAGACATGAAAACAGGAGTACATAAAAATGAGGAGCTTACATATAAAATGAAATAAAATCCAACTTCTCCACCTGACCCTGTATTAAATTTGTCACTAATTCACAAGGAGAGGGCGGTGAATCAGGTAGCATAAAATTGGCAGCAATCGACCAGCAAAAATTAAGCTGCCATAAATACAAATATGTTCCTCATTTCAGCTGTGAACACATGAAATGGATGGAATTTTATGTCGCTTTTGAATAACTATAGTGTACAACAAACAAGCACTGAATACATACAAGCAAATCAGAGAGTGATTACGTGCAATCAAGCAACTCAGAATTGGCCTAAAAGTTTTTCAAAAATTCAAAGTAATTAAATCTCCTTCAACTTAATTACTGCTCAAAGATTAACTTGATAAATCAACATTTTTTTTTATCGGCAAACACTTCACATCCGACATCAAATTTACAGCAAAACTGCGTATTGTTGAAGTATTTTGCTTTTCTAAAATCTTCCCAATATAAAGCGAAAAGTCATGGCACCAATAATACAGAATCAATGGGTTTAGCTACATATTAGCAATGCCTCAGGCTCTCAGGTTGTAAGACATTTTTTTTCAGGCGATCAAAAAACGAATAATTATGACATTATGCATATAGTAACACGTTTTTGACATTTGAATTTCAATAATACATTGAGCTTCTGCGTCCTTCAAATTCTTTCTTTTCTACGCCATGGAATGGTCGTTATGAGCTAATGACTGATTTTATTTTAATCTTTAAATAACAATTAACTGAAACTGTTTTAAAACTGTCCACCATATTATTATGACTACTGATTAACGCTATTGCATATATGCATCCCTCGATTTCTTATTAAAAATTCTATTAAAACAGCTTGTTTGAGTTACGAACCAAATATATGCGTACCTGTATAGAAACAGTAGGAAATTAATAAAAAATTGTCGCAATGAACTTTTTATGTACGACAAGACTATACTTCCTCATAATATACGTACACAATACCACAATTTCAAAATTCCAAATTAAAATATATAAATTATTATTCAAATTTAAAAAATGTTTATTTCATTTCTTAGATTATAAATGATAAAATATTTTTTTGTTTTTTTATTTTATTTGTGTTATTCTACCTTGTTATTATTTTGTTTTGGACCTCCCCTTGTTAAAACAAAACAAAAAAAAACCAAAGTGTTGTTTTCTTAGGTGTTTCCTTTTAATAATCTCATTTTATAATTATCTCGCATTTTAATCGACTCTGTGCTTATATGTGTACGAAAAACAAATAACAGAAACAAAATATGTGTGCGTGTATGTATGTATGTGCAAAATGCATACATACGTTTTTATATTAATTTAATATACATAATTAACTATAATTTATCTAACATAACATATTTTATGTTTAAAAATTTTGTTGCAAATCATTTTTTGTTGTACAGCGAATACGATTACCTACATATTCATATGGTCAGTTTTGTATATATAATTTTACTCCTACACACAAAAAAAACAAAAAAAATATTGGAAATTATAGTTCAATTTTGATAAATTGAAAATTATAGATAATGATTGATAACAAAACGTAATAATGTTTCGTTTTCTAAATATGTGGTTTCTTAAAATTATTTCTTATGATGGCCAATTTGCGCGCGAATTTTTTTTTTTTTTTAATAAGGTCTTTCACATATTTAATATTGGTTGAGTGAACACGTTTATATATTTTATCCCACGGAATCGCTGACAAAATGATTGATATTTTCTAGGCCGGTTTGGAATTTAAAATAGATTCAATATTTGTCCTAAATTATGAAAAAATAAATTTGATAATCCTGATAGGGTATGGGAAAAAATTCATATACTCGTATGTATATATCATTCTTATACGCATAACAAAAAAAATATAACAACCCCTCTCATAAAATACAAGAGTATTTATTAAATTATTATAAACAATTTAATAAAAATCACATCAAATACGTCAGCATCAAATTCGAACTTAATATCTTTAAGAAACCCATTTCGACCCAATCGGCTATTCGACCCATTCGGCCTTTAGACATTCGGCCTTTCAACACTTTCGGCTTACTACCCAATCGGCCATTAGACATTCGGCCTTTCGACACATTCGGCCATACGGCATTCGGCCTTTCGACATTCGGCTTTCCGACCCATTCGACCTTTCGGCGTTCGGCCTTTCGACATTCGGCCTTTCGACATTCGGCCTTCCGACATTCGGCTTTATGAGAACGTTTATCATAAATATCCACAGATAATGAACAAAAGGATAAACGGTAAAACAAAAATCCCATATAAAATCATAAAAACAAATGAAGCCGTTTTCATTTGTTTTATTGGTTAGAGAAATTTTGTCTTTTGAGCTTTTGGCTTTTTAAAATTTAATAAGGAAATTTTGAATAAAAAAAAAAGTTTTCTTCCAAAATATAATTTTAATTGTTCAAAACTTACATAAGTGTTGTGTGTATCAATGTAAAAATACCAGGTAAAAATACCAGGGATTACATTTCACCGGCAAGTAAATGTTTATTTGTTTACAAACAATTATATCACTTGTACAAAATCATTTTAAATATTTTCGAATTTTGTACACTTGTTTTGTACACATCAGTAAAATGTTCTAAATACAAAAAAAAATTATCTCATTAAATTGTAATCCAAGTCCAAATTTCAAGTTTCATTCGCACAAAAATTTTATTTTGCCAACTCATATAAATCGTCATGACAACATGACGGAAGCAAAAAAAAAACATAGGCGTCCCATTATATTCAATGTTTGGGAGCTTAATGAACAAAGTCACATATGAGAAAATTTTATTACAAGTTTTAAAAATTTGAATAGTTTAGCTTGTTGTCACTGTAATTCTCCCTCGTGATGTATTTATACCTATTTGCCCAAGGCCCGAAATAATCAGACGCGCATTATCCCTCGGTAGTTGTAATTTCTGAGCACAGGCTTCAGTGACGAATGACGTCTCAGACCCCGAATCAAAAACTTACTACTGCAGTTGGTAGAATATAAGCAGGAACAGAACTTGATACACGGAACGAATTTACTCCACTGGTTCTTCTTTGAATTGCTGGTGGTAACTGTTGTGGAACTTTAACTTGGCCTTTGGTACTAGTAAGTGCTGGGGCAACTAGTCATGCTGATCTATTCACGTCGTTAATGGAGATGTTTGGATTCGTAGCTCCAGCAACTGACAAGGTGTTGTTGACTTCAGACTGATCAATGTGCAGAAAAGCATGATGCTTCTTATGACATTTAGCACATCTTCCTTTGCTCTTACAATTATACGACGAGTGTGAAGAATTCAAACAATTGAAACATCTATTGTTAGCATTAATGAATTCACGTCGCTGTGTCACGGACATTCCTTTGAATTGGTTGCAGTTCATCAACAAGTGATCTTCCACTTTACATACTGAACAGACAGCTTTGGTAGATGCATGCAAGTTTCGAGTGTGCTTTGAATTTGATGACTGTGGCTTACTATATGTAGGATTTAATTTCACTGTTTCTAAGTCTGTTCTTAGAAAATCGAAGAAATCGTCAAGCGCAGGAAAATCATTTTCTGCTGAGTGTCTGGCCCACAACATTTTTGTTTCGTCATCTAACTTATCTTCTATTATGCGTATTAGCCACGGGTCCCTTGATTCGGCGACAGGACCTAGCGCTTTCAAATCTCTCACCACCTCGTCCACTGTGTCTACCACTTCCCGAACATTCGTTCGATCTGCTTTTCTAACTGGATTTATGCCCGAAAACATATCAATAAATTTTCTCACCGTATGCTTTTTTTGATCATATCGCATGCGAAGCTTCTGGAGGGCATCTATATAATTGGCATCTGCATTAAAATGCTTTAACAAATTTGCTGCCTCGCCTTGCAAAAAACTCTTAAGATACTGGAACCTATGTACAGGTGACAATGAATGCTTCTCATGATTGGTTTGTTGTATAGATCGGAAAAAGACTGCCACTCTGTGTAATTCCCTGAGAATGTCGGTATATTCATTTTGGGAAGCTTTACATCTGCTGAGTAAATACCCGTCTGTATGGTGCTATCATTAAAATTAGCCCGGGGATGATCCATACTACGCTCTCGAATGTATTTACTCAGGTTAGCTACCATATGGTAGTAATTTTCTTCAAAGTCCGCCATATCGGAGTTCTCGGTTGCGCACAAGTTGAAAATTAAAGTTTCTGTAAACGTGAAGTTCTTTAGTAGAACTGGAGCTCTATCTAATCGGACGGTTATCTCCTTAATTGCTGTCGTTCTTGTAACCTTTTCGTTCACGTAAGTCATAAGTTTGGTCATTTGACCTTTAATTACTGCCAGAGGCTTTTTGGCAGCAGCTAACGATTCTTATTCAGACATTATAAAATGTTAGCTTATTTTTCCGTTTTACATAAAAAATTGCTTGCACTTTGATCGATGGCGGGTAGGCGTGGTGACGCTGCAACTTTTTGTATAACTCAACAAAATGGATTCCTTCAGAAAAATTTTTGTTGTATCCGGTTCGAAGGACCAACTAACTATACTCCAGCGTTAATATATTTCTGGTAACCAATCAACACAACACAGAAACAAAATAAAAATAAAACTTGTAATTAAATTTAAATCTTTTAATTTATTTATTAATGTTTGGCTTATGATTCTTAACCAATTTTATCGAGTTCGCTTAAAAGACTGTCCATTCGTCTTTTTTTAGAAAAATTCTGCCTTCCAAAAAACTAGTTTTCTTTTTATATTCCATTATCCTACGTGTTTCTAGGGATATCTGTTGTAATACATTTATACTACGATGACAATTTTCTATGATTACAGTAGCGACATCATTCAATGAATAGAAAATAATTTAATTTGATCTACATGCATCTGCTCATGTAAATTTCTTTATCTCATCAGGTTGTCAAATTTTTAAATAAGTCAAATGAATGTATATAAATAGTTTGAGGCTCCGATAAATACTAATTTCATTTCAGGCAGATCCAAATATAAACATTAAATAATCCTAAAATAATTTCCGTCGACATTTTGACGTCTCAATTTAATTATAATGAAAATGGCAAAAGACTACTAGATAAAATTTAAAAAATGAAATTTTTACTTGGGAGTAGTGAATAATGGAAGAAGAGACTACTAGATAAACTAGCAGTGAATAATGGATATCATTATAATTAAAGAAACAAATTTATAATGAGTATATTATACGTTAGTCATGGACAATAGTTATTTATGGTACTAGTGAGCAAAACGAGATATTATCCATGAGGGATAAGTTTGTCCCACGAGGCGATAGCCGAGTGGGACATTATCCCGAGTGGATAATATCTCTTTGCTCACGAGTGGCATACAACGTTTTATCCACTTTTGTTGAAATAAATTTCGTAAATTAATAAAAAATAGTTCCATTTTGTGTTTTCAGAGTGGAGCATTGAATTTTGAAATGTATTTTATCATAGTGACCGTTCTTTAAATTGTCATGGTGTACTTTAATTTAACTAATTTTTGGAATATAGTTTTTCATTCAATTTGACTACGAATAATTTGCCAATGACTACTCAACATTTTGTTATACCAAATATAACTCACGTTGCCCCTAGCAGCGTGGGCTATAAAATAACAATGGGTTATTTTACATTTTCTTTATTTGAAATCAGCATAGTTATCGGGCTATTATATATCAAAAGTGGATAAAAATTGTTTAACGTTTTCAGTTGATCGCCATTAATGATTTTCTTTTAACGTCAGTGTAAGTGAATAATATAAGTTAAATAATTGGTTAAATAATTATTGTAAAATTAAAATTTTGTTAAATACATAAGTTATTAAATTCAGTTATTAAATTATAGAAACGCAGTGAAATAATTGTAAAGGGTTTTTCCTACAGGAATGATACAATTTAAAAATTTAAAAAAAAACACATAAATTATTCAGTGAGATCATAATTTATTTTTATTTCAAAGGTTATATTATGGCATTATGACCACCACGACTTCTCCGTACGTACTGCATTCTGTCACCCCAACTTATCTTCACTTTTTCACATAAATTTGACTGTATTTCATCAATAGCACATTCAATGTTGATTTTTAATTGCTCAATTGTTGTTGGATTATCAGCATAAACTTGTGACTTAACATATCTCCAAAGAAAGAAATCACAAGTTGTTAAATCACACGACCTGGGAGGATAATTAACTGGACCAAATCTTGAGATAATTTCATCACCAAATTTTATTGTTAATAAATCGATTGTACAGGTGGCTGTGTGGCAGGTGGCACCGTCTTGTTGAAACCACATATCTTCCAGATTATTCTCAACAACAGCAGGAAAAAAAATCATTTAACATTGTTCTGTATCGTTCTCCAATGACTGGTTAATGGTGATGTAATGGTGTCTGAACAGTTTCGTGTGGATTTTCATCACTCCAAATTCTGCAATTCTGTTTGTTTACATAACAATTTAACCAAAAATGAGCTTAATCACTGAATAAAATTTTTCGATAAAAATGTTCATCATTTTCAAGTTGTTCAAGAGCAAAATCCGCAAATAAACGACGTTTATGGTGGTCTAATGGCTTCAGTTCTTGATCCAGTTGAATTTTGTAAGAATGTAAACCCAAATCTTTTCTTAAAATTCTCCATGTTGTTGTTTGAGAAAGATTTAATTGTTGAGAACGACGTGGAACCGATAAATTTGGATTTTCTCTTACATTTGCCGCTACCAAATCAATATTCTCTTGTGTGCGTGCATTTCTTTGGCGTAGTGGTACTATTGTAATCGTCGACGATTAACTGAATAATGTCGTACATGAATTCTTCTTAAAATTCTCTCAGTATTCACAAATGAGCACTGATTTTGATAAAACAATCTAACAATTTCTAAACGTTGTTGAAGCGTGTATCTTTCCGTAATTAAATAGCATAACCTACTGAACACAAATGACATAAGAAATGTCAAAAAATAATACGCAGTGTTGCCATTATAACCATTTTAAATTGTATCATTCATATTGGAAAACCCTTTATATGAAGCCGATTAAATATTTTCCTTGTGTGCCATTTTTTTTATGGAATACACGTACCTGTTACTTTGTAGTTATGACGTGTTGCACATTTGGTGATTCCCCTAAATTTGTAATATATTATGTTCTGTTATTGAATAATAGTTTATGTATATTTATTTCGGTTTAACTTAAAAGTAACGCTACTAGGCAATTTTTGTGTTAGTAGAAAATATTCAATTATTAATTATAAACTTTATTTAATAATTATCTACTTAATTACTTTTGTTTTTATGTACAAGATGAATTTAGCGCTGAAAGCTTCAATAAAATACACACACCACATCTTTGTAGTGGATTTTAGATCAGCACAATGCTGTTTAAGCTGATAATCACACCAGCTCAAAAGGTTTGGTCCTTTTAAGTCTGCGTACTAAATTCATGATGCTTGGAGGAGCTGAGTTGGCTCAATGTTCACATGTTGGCGGAACCTTTCTTCATGTCTCTGTGCTTTTTCCTGGATTTCGTTTAAGGGTTCACTTTAAGTTCCCTATGCATCAACGATGTTACTTAATATCATATTCTGAGATCTTTGGATGAGATTTATGTTGCTCTGTTTGGTACAACCCCAAAGCTGAATACCATAAGTCAAAATCGGTTTCAATATTTGCTTATAAAGTAGAAGCTTGTTGTATATTATAAAGAAGAGTTCCTTCCCAATAGCCAATACATTTTTCTGTATTTATGTCTTAATTCTTCATTTTTCTTCTTGATGTCTGATTTAGCTTCATTTAGTTTTATTCTCCATTTTTTGTCCATTCATATATTTGAGTTATAGCTGATTGTAACTTCTGTGTTGATTCTTCTTTGCTTTTTCCAACAGCTAAGATCGCCGTATCATCTGCAAAAGTCGCCACTGTATTGTTTTCTAATGTAGGAAGATCATAAGTGTATAGTAGGTATAAAACGGTGGTTGTTCCGTGGGGATAAAAAATCCTCGTGGTCTCTAGAATTCGAGTGTGCGCGTGTTTGGCATGCAGTCAACCGAAAAAATACAAACTTTTACTAACTCTGTTAGCCACTACAGCTTAGCGGATTTTGCGGATGTGTTGCGAGAGTATTCACTACAAGCGGCACTCAAATTAAAACACTTAAATCAATTATATTATACTTTATTGAGGTTAATGCACTTCTTCGTTCGTATATTTATTATGAAATTTGCTGTTATGATCTTGATGTTGTTTTACTAATTGTAGTTAGTATCGTTGAGAAAACGGCCACTGTAGTTTTGATGAACACGATGTGCGATGTTGTTAGGTTGACGATCGACGAGAGAAGAGAAAGAAAAATGGTTGGACATCGTGTAGTTTGACGTCTGTATTAATTCGCTGTGTTCGCCACAAGGTGATGTGTTTGTTGTGGTGGCGCCAACATTGCCGGCCGGCCTAAAGGATTAATCCTTTAGCTATCGATGTTGTCGGGGATCGGCAGTAGACACAATTTTACTACCGGTCTCGTGAGTGTGTTGCCTTGACATTTCAGCGTGACTGTGCGAATAAGCCCATCGGCACCCGGATGAATAGCAGTGATTCGGCCCATTGCCCATTTGGATGGTGGGCAGAGTTCATCTTTTATCAGAACTAGCTGACCGACCGTGAAGTTAACGTTTGTTTTGAGCCATTTGGGACGTTGCTGCAGTCGTGACAAGTATTCGGTTGACCAGATCCTCCAGAATTGCTGGTATATTTGTTGTATTTGCTGATATCGTTTTAGACGATTCGACTGAATGTCAAGCACTGATGGTTCTGGAATAGTGATGGGTGGCTCTCCGATGAGAAAGTGGCCGGGAGTGAGTGTCGTATAGTCCTCGGGATCATCTGACATAGGGCACAATGGCCTCGAATTGAGGCAAGCTTCTATTTGGCACAATAACGTTGTCATCTCTTCGAATGTGAGTAGTGTATTGCCGATGATTCTTCGAAGGTGGTGTTTGACGGACTTCACCCCTGCCTCCCACAAGCCTCCGAAATGTGGTGAAGCGGGCGGATTGAAGCACCAGACCGTGTTGTCTTGAGCTAACATTGTGGCGACCTCAGGATTTACATTTTTTGTGCTGTTTTGGTGAAGAGTCGTTAGTTGACGGTTGGATCCAATGAAGTTGGTGCCGCGGTCGCTGTATAGAGCTTGGACTTTACCTCTTCGAGCGGTAAATCTTCTGAACGAAGCGATGAACGCGTCTGCGCTGAGATCTGACACCATCTCCAGATGGAGCGCCTTTGTTGATAGGCACACGAATAAACAGATATACCCCTTTGTTGATTTTACGCCACGGCCTCTGCTTAATTTGATCGAGACCGGACCCGCGTAATCCACTCCGCTGTGCAGAAAGGCTCTCGATGGAGTGACGCGTGGTGATGGAAGGTTGGCCATTAGTTGCTGTCCGGTGGTTGAGCGATAGCGAAAGCATGTCACGCAATGGCGAACATGCGTGCGGACTAACCTCTTAACGTTGATGATCCAGTAACGGCTTCGAAGATGTGCCAACATTAATTGTTGACCACCGTGAAGTGTGGTTCGATGTGCCTGTGCGACGATTAAATTAGTGAGTGGACTGTTTTTTGGCAGAATTAACGGATGCTTGTTTTGATACGGCAATAACGAATGTTTTAGTCGTCCACCAACTCGTAAGATTCCCTCATCATCGTCGAATGGGTTAAGTGAGCGAAGCACACTTTTGTTCAGCAGGTTTTCTCTGGATTGGCATCGTCGGATTTCATCAGCGAAGTGAACCCCTTGTACGAATCGAACCCAAAAGCGGAGTGACCAATTCATCTCAGGAACCTTGATGAAAGTGTCATTGTGATCGGATTTGAGAGTACGAAAGTGTTGGATGAAGCGTCTACAATAGGCTGTGACTCTGAGTAGTTTTTCGAGAGTGGAACAGCGACTCAGGAGTTGGTAAATCCCATCAGACTTTGATGTTTCGTTTAACTGCGTGGCGACCATGGATACGATTCTGCATTCTTCCGATGGGGTGAAGCATTCGTTGATTTTGTGTGTTGGCCAAGTGTCCGAGTATTTCGACAGCCATTCAGGACCTCTCCACCATATGTGATGATCGTGAAGTAACGAAGGTTCGATACCGCGAGATGCACAGTCTGCGGGGTTGTGTCGAGTATCAATGTAACGCCATTCGCTAGGCTTTAGATGATCGGTGATTTGCGAAACGCGATTCGCCACGAAAGTTTTCCATCGGCTGGGAGGACTGCGAAGCCATCCAAGGACCACTTGTGAGTCGGTCCACGCAAACTGTTGTATGTCGTTGAGGTTGAGTGACTGGACGATCTTGTTCATGAGAGTGGCCAGTAGCAGACTGGCGCATAGTTCCAATCGCGGTAGGCTGATGGCTTTAAGTGGGGCGACCTTGGTTTTCGCCGCCAGAATGGTGACTTTTATTGATCCGTCTGTCGACGTGGTGCGAGCATATACGACCGCAGCATATGCCTTCATGGAGGCATCACTGAAACCGTGGATTTGAAGATTGCTGCGACATGGTTGATAATCCATCCAACGAGTGATTTTAATTGATTCCAACGATTTCAGATTCTTTCGATATCTTGACCATCTTTCGGCAACTGATTTCGGTACTGACTCGTCCCACGATAGTCCGAGCACCCATAACTCCTGAAAGATTATCTTTGCGATGACAACAGTAGGGGACAACCAGCCGAGTGGGTCGAAAATCCTTGAAGCCTCTGAGAGGATGATTCGTTTGGTGATCACCGGAAATTCTGGAAAGTCCTCGAGTTGAAATGCAAAATAATCTCCCGAGGGTGCCCAATGTAAACCAAGCGCCTTGACCGACTCTTCCCACTCCAACTCCCGCAATGGCCGATGTTCATGGTATTCTGGTGACACTTGATCCAATAGGGTTTGGCAATTTGAAGACCATTTTCGAAGCTCGAAACCGCCTCGCTGGAGTAAAGCCACCATTTGTTGCTGGATTTCAACCAATTCCTTGACTGTGTTTGTGCCCGTCATCAGGTCGTCTACATAGAAGTCCGTAAGAGCGACCTTCGTAGCGATGGGAAATTGCTTGGATTCGTCTCGTGCCAATTGGTGGATCGTACGTATAGCCAAATACGGAGCACAGCTGGTACCATAGGTTACTGTGCGCAGACGATAATCTTGAATTGGGTCCTCAGGCGTTGTTCTCCAAACAATCCGTTGATAATCTTGGTGCTCAGGGGCCACCAGAATCTGTCGATACATTTGTCGAATATCTGCGATAAATACGTATCTGTGTTGTCGAAATCGAGTGAGGATGTTGAATAGATTCTGTTGAAGCTTAGGACCGATGCGAAGGTTTTGATTGAGTGAAACTCCAGAAGTCGTCTTGTGTGAGGCATCAAAGACCACGCGTAATTTTGGCTTGGAACTCGAACCCTGTATCACGCCATGGTGTGGAAGATAACACATTTGATTTGTCGGCTCTCCGTCGTCGGATGGCACTGCCTCCATGTGATTCTGCTCAGAATAGATTTGCATGAATTCTCGATATGCGATGCGTAACTGCGGATTCTTCGAGAATCGGTGCTCCATGTGCTTCAACCTCACGATCGCGCCTTCTCGAGATGTTCCGAGTGGCAATGGCTGATCAACAAAGGGGAGTTGCACGATATATCTTCCCTCCTTGGTTCTGGAGTGCGTTGATTGGAAATGCCTTTCACATTGAATTTCATCTGCAGTAAGTTCTCGGGATGCTGGTACGTTTTCAATCTCCCAAAATGACTTCAAAATGTTGTCGACGTTGGTGTAGTTCTCGATGATTGCAGTCGTACTTAAAGAGTGTGTGATTGTGTTGCGATCGAATCTACCAAACAAAATATGTCCCAGTCTGGTTTCTTGTGCGAATGGGGAACCGTTGAGAGATTTTATGCATCCATCCATATGAAGCATTCCGAGGACATCAGCCCCCAGCAGCACGTCGATTTTGTGAGGTCGATTGAAGTGAGGATCAGCCAATTGGAGTTGATTTAAATGTGTCCACTGTTGTGACTCGATATGTTGCGATGGCAATATGCCAGTTATCCTTTCGACGACTACTGCTGTGATGGAAATTGAGAATCTCGGATCAACACGTGAGTTAAGGACAAATTCGACGATCGATTGTGATTTGGCTGCTTCCCTGGCCCCGATTCCGTTAATTGAAATCGAAGCTGGCTTTCGTTGTAGGCCAATTCGAGTTATGGCGTTTTCCGAGATGAGATTCACGTGTGATCCAGAATCAAGCAGGGCACGAATGGTGAATTCTTGGTTTCCGTTTGCGACGATTCCAACTGCTGTTGCGAGTAAAACATCTGTCAGTGGCGATGTGGTATGATTGGAACTGGCGTCATTTGAGTGATTGGTGATTGGCGAAGTGTTAGCCGGTGTTTTACTCGTGTTGGTGCCTGAATCTCGACTTGACCCATCCGATATGTGTAATAGGGTGTGGTGTCTGCGGTTGCAGACTTGACAGGAACTTGACCGACATTCTGCGCTACGATGTCCCTTCCGCAGACAGTTGTAACATAGATTCTTTTCACGAATCTTTTTTGATTTCTGATCGAACGTTAATGATTTAAATTGGCTGCATTGGAACGCACTGTGCTCCTCATTGCAGAATGGGCAATTCGTCGATGTGATTGAAGTCGATGTAGCGACGAACGAATGTGATGGTTGCATGGAAGATTCATGCTTCGAGCTCGGGCGTGATGACGAAAGTTGAACTGTTGATGGTGAACGATATCTTGTTGGTTCGTTTCCCCGGCGCATTGATGAAGCGATGGGCTTTGACGAATTTGATTTGTACATGGAAATCATTTCCAACGATTGCCATCGAGCCTCCAAGAAATCCATCAGCTGTTGATATGTGGGATACTGCGCTCGAGTTAGTGTCAATTCCCATTGACGATGAGTTTCTGTATCAAGTTTGTCGACGATAATATTGACGAGGATGATATCCCATGTGGCCACCGGAACTGCCAGAACTTTCAGACTTCGAATTGTGTCTCTGGAGATGTCTATGATGTTTCTCAATCCGATTGCGGATTCATGAGTGGACGCGGGCATATTTCGAAATCGACGGATGTGATTGTCGATGATGAAACGTCGATGTTTGTACCGATCGGTGAGGATCTTCCATGCCTCGTTGTAGTTAGCATCGCTGATTTGTACCGTTCTCAATAGAGTAGCGGCTTCACCAGTTAAGTTTGCTTTCAGGTAATGGAGCTTCTGTGAATCAGTCAATCTTGGATTTTTGTCGATCAAATCAGTGAACAAACTTTCGAATTCCGTCCAATTTCCATAATTGCCATCGAATACAGGCACTTTGATGCGTGGTAACTGAATTTCGACTGGCTGCTGTGGTGTGGTAGCATCGACTGGAGTTGCCTTGGCATCCTGCATTGGAGTCATCATGGTAATTCGTCTCAATAGAGTTTTGAGATTTGAACTTGCTATGAAATAATATTCCTCACTCTGCTCCCGATTTCCAAATTGTTGTTCCAATTCATTCTCGGCACATACGGCCTCGATCTTGTCTTGCGTGTCGCAGAATTCCCTATACCGTTGCTCCAGGTGAGTGACCTGGATTTCGACTGTCTCTCGTGTGACTCCTGGATCCAAGCTGAGCTCCTTGCTGCGTTTGAGGGCTCGTTCCAGACTCTTCTGGAGCGACTCCTGCTTTACCCGCATGGTCATGATGCACTGAGTTCACGTGATTGATGTATTGGAATTGTGAGATACGCACGCGATTGATATAAATTGAATGCACGAATTATTTGATGATACACGAATTATTTCTTATGTTAATGTCTATAACACTCGATGATTGAAAACACGTGAATGCCTTTGATGATAATGTGCAACACTCGAACACTGCACTGGATACGATACACGAATTATGTTTGTGATAATGTGTGCCACACTCGACGACTAATTGAATAAATCACACGTGGATTTCTATGATGGTTGTGTGGAACACTTTCGAACACTGCACTGGATACGATACACGAATTATGTTGTGATAATGTGTGTCACACTCGACGACTAATTGAATAAATCACACGTGAATTTCTATGATAATTGACGATTGATTCGAAAGAGAAAACACGTGAATGATTTCGATGATATTAATGTGACACACATCCGGCTCGAAGGACCAATTTTGTTAGCCACTACAGCTTAGCGGATTTTGCGGATGTGTTGCGA
Source organism: Tipula vernalis (assembly GCA_958295665.1). Taxonomy (NCBI): domain Eukaryota; kingdom Metazoa; phylum Arthropoda; class Insecta; order Diptera; family Tipulidae; genus Tipula; species Tipula vernalis. The sequence continues at coordinate 294,428,125 of OY282559.1, read as the reverse complement.
GAGTATTCACTACAAGCGGCACTCAAATTAAAACACTTAAATCAATTATATTATACTTTATTGAGGTTAATGCACTTCTTCGTTCGTATATTTATTATGAAATTTGCTGTTATGATCTTGATGTTGTTTTACTAATTGTAGTTAGTATCGTTGAGAAAACGGCCACTGTAGTTTTGATGAACACGATGTGCGATGTTGTTAGGTTGACGATCGACGAGAGAAGAGAAAGAAAAATGGTTGGACATCGTGTAGTTTGACGTCTGTATTAATTCGCTGTGTTCGCCACAAGGTGATGTGTTTGTTGTGGTGGCGCCAACAAACTCTAAAGATTTATTTGTTTATAAAATTCAGATATAGTTTTAAACTTTTAATTAACAATTTTGAAAAAATCTAGGAAACCCAAGAAAATATCGAAAGTGGAAATACCGAATTATCTGTCAAGTAACTTAATGTTAGTATTAGTAACATTAAGTTGACAAATAATTCGATATTTCTACGAACTTTCGGAACTTTTGGCGGGTTTTCTAGATTTTTACAGGCTTTTGGAAATTATTTATTAATATCCAAATAAGCTCAACAAAATGATATGCAATAAGGATTCAAATAGGCTCTAAGATTCACGAGTAATCCCAAACATGCTTGAATTAGCTCGAAAATCTCGAATAACCTGACTGTTTCGAAACACTCAATCACCAGTTAAGACTCGAACATCAAGCATTTTATTTTCATGCTACACTCCAATAATCTCGAGAAATATTAAAAAGTAATCAAAAGATGAAATCCGAGGCAAGGAATGTGAAATCGGGAAGCGACGAGAATTTTCAGGTGAATCCCGCCTAAAACAAAAAAGAAGTACACCATCACTAATTGCAAAATTAATTTTGAATTTGCATTTTGTTTATTTATATTTAAAGTAGTTTTTCAAAATAAATCGGATTTACCCGGTAAATGAGAAACTATAAGTCGAAAGCATGCTAATTCTTTATAGAGTTTAAACGGTTTTGGGTCTAGTGTCCGTTGATTCCCTTTCTAAAAAACAAAGGCGATCGTAATGAGGGAAACAATAAATTTTTTTCAGTCGCTGTTAGGTATTTTTCTAGGAAGAAAGTTTCAACAATTCTTCTTGATTTTTATCGCAAGCTAATTGAGTTATTGAAAGAGAATCTTCACGAAAATTGTCAAGGGAGCAGACCAGCCTAACGGATCAAAAATTCTAATGGCATCGAGGGCATTTTTCATTTCGTATGTACTTCTAGGGGCTTCACATTAATTTTAAACGATAATTACTTTGTCTTCGTTTGGTAAATCTTTGAGAAAGTACGGTGGACTAGAGAACTATTTGCGATCATCCAGATTTCAAGATGCTGTTTATCTCGTTTCGAATTGCTTGCATCTTTTTTTGTATTTGGTATGTAACTGAAATAACGATTGAGTATGATTTTGTAGGTCTTCAAACTTTGCACTTTTATTGTTTTTTATTTTTTTAGTTGTGTAACAAATTTCCAGAGGAAACGTTAGAACGTTAGGTTGAATTGTCTACTTCGTTTTTATCTTTCAAAAATTCGGAACAGTTTATAGAATTTGATAATATAAAATGATGTATAGCTATTTAAATTTTAGATCACACAGCTAGGCCGACTTATTTAGACCATTCACTTTTATTATCCACAGAAATTATTTAATAATAATTTATTCAAAAACAAGTCATAATAAATAAACAGAATGAGAACATTTAAGATGTGTAGCTTTGTATGTTTGTTTTAACTATAGTGATTTATTATTATATTGATTTACAATTGGCACAAAAGAACCACAATCAACATTCATAAAGGTAAGGCGAGCGCGCTTACTTTTATGTTATATACTATGAATGTCGTGATATCAAGTATTAGGTGTGAATTTTACAAACGGTAGTAATATGTACTCTCATAAAATAGTAACATAAAATAAATACTAAATCATCAAATGATTGATTTAAAGGCATATAAAAGTTAAATTCACATAAAATGTAATCCGTTTACATTTAACTACTTGGTACCGTACATAGTTGTTGTTTCTTAATTTTTCATGCAACAGTGCGATGTTTTCAATTACGTTTACTTTTCTATGTATACACGAGATTATGGAGATGGGGATTAAGTATTTAAATAATTTATGATTCAGTACCAAAAAAAATTGATGATTATACCATATATACATATACATAAGATGAAAAGAAGTATGTACACACAATAAATAAAATTTAAATAAAGTTATTTATTATAAATTATTAATAATTATTATTTAAATTATTTTTGGTTTTTTTTTTTTTTGCTTTTCGTTTTCTTTAATACTTAAGATATTATTGATGTACCTGTTAAAATTTAATAAATTTAAATACACAGCTACAGACACACATATGCGAGTACCGTGTGTATATCCTCATAAAATAAAACAGTCTTAAGTAGTAATATTAACATTAATAATAAAAACAACAACAATTTATTTAATTTCATTATTGTTGCTGTTGTTGTTGTTGTTGTTGTGGTTGTTGGTTCTTTTATACGTTTAAATTGATGAATCAATTAAAAACAAAAGAAAATTAAAAAGGTTTGCTTAATTGATCTCGCGGTTGGATTTCATTTCTGTACTTAAAATTTTGAAAATATTCTCAAAATATCGTATATTGATAGAGATACGAGTATATGTACGTCTATATACTATTGATCGTACAATATATTGATTGATGCTTCGATTTATTGCTCTAATACGTATAGGTACGAGTATACGTATCTTTATGTTTGATTGCTTCTTTGATTGTATCTAAGAAACCGCCAGCCAATTTATTCACTACTCTTTCCGATTTTATTTTTATTTTTTTTTTGGTTTAGGTTTAACACGAAATTAGATTAGATAATTTTAAGACAATGTATTACAATACGACATACGTTTATTTTCCGATATATTGTACACATAAAGTTGCCGAATTAAATTTAAGTGTTCCTAAGAAATTTATAATTGATTTCACACCTTAAATCGCGCCTTAAATGTGTGTAAAGAGGTTGGACAACTTCATTACGCCGAATTTTGTAAAATATATGGAAAGAAAACATGATATGTGGATGAACGATTTGTTTTTTATAAACTTCTTCTTAAATAAACTCGTGGGAAATATTATATTAACCCTACAACTTATGACTTTATTTTTGTATACTTTCAAACTCATGACTGCGGTCCGAATGCACCCCATGCTTTTCTTGATCATAAAACCGATCCTATGCTGATAAACAGGCCTTATGATACATGATTCTCTTTGTTTTTTCATAAGGAACAGAATGGTGTTAGAGAAATCTGATTTTATTTACAGTTCGTTAATGAAAACTCCACGCAGTGGGGTTCGTAACACACTGCATGACGACTAGCGATCAACTCAAGCTGCAACCGACCTGACACCACTCATAGACCTTCAAATTAAATTATGGTTCAGGTCAGGAGTCGATAATATTACTCGTTAACTCAGGAGCGTAGTTTAAAGTTCGCGTGGGGTACGTTTGGACTTGTGCTAAGAAAGCTCTAGTTCGACTTGTCCAACCTATAGCTGCTTCAAATTTAAATTTTCGTTCAATTTCTGTTTAACGAAATTCGGGTTTAAAAATGCGAAAAGTTGAAAAGGTCATTAAATCCGAATAAAATTTGAAAATCACATCCTTTTGGGATAATATATCGGGGCCTTCTGCTGTATATAGCCTATATCCTATATCATGTGTCATACTTTTTTCAGAAGCTTTTTGTGATCTGCCCGTAAATGGAATTTTTGGCCATAAAGGTACTTATGGAAATGCTTGACACATTCCACTATAGCCAACAATTGTTTCCGTGTTACGTAGTAATTACGCTCCGGTTTTGATAATGCGATGTTGGCTACTCCTGGCACGAAGCGTCTATAATAGGTGCACAATTCCAGAAAGCTTTGTAATTCGTGTACATTTTTAGATTTTGGCCAGTTCTTTACCGCTGCGATCTTTTCTTCATCGGTGTAAATTCCATTAGTCTTTACCAGACGACCCAAATATTTGTCTTCAGTTTTGAACAGTTTACACTTTTTTGGACTTAACTTTAATCCGGCGGCCTGTATCCGATCCAAAACTTCTGTCAAGTTCTTTAGATGCTCGTCTAAATCCTTCCCCACGACGATGATGTCGTCCAGATATATTAGGCACGTCTTCCAATGTAATCCCTTTAACACGCGCTCCATTAATCATTCAAAAGTCGCAGGGGCATTACATAATCCAAACGGCAAAACATTAAATTGCCAAAGCCCGTTACCCACACTGAACGCTGTTTTCTCGCGATCTTCCTCATGAACTTTCACCTGCCGCAATAGCCGCTTTATGTCGAAAGTATTCGAGCACCCGATAAGGTGTCTAATGTGTCATCGATCCTTGACAGTGGGTATCTATCTTATTTCATCACATCATTGAGTTTTCATCATTGACCGTCCTTCTTCTCGATCAATACTACCGGTGAGCTTCATGGGCTGTTAGATGGTTTGATTACTCCTGCTGACTGCATATCTGCTACCGTTCGATTAACTTCTTCTTGTTTTGAAAATGGTAACCTTCTGGGTCGTTGACGAATCGGCATCCCCGCTCCCGTATCAATTCGATGTTTTACCATTGACGTCCCTCCGTTATTATCCGATGTACTGCAGAATATGGACGTGTACCGTTTGAGTAGTTGATGTACAGAATTTTTCTGTGCCACGGTAAGATCTTCGGTCCATTTCTGCATAAGTTGTTCTACCATTTCTTTCTGGCCTTGCATGTCGGCTTTTCCAATCGGACTTTTCTGTTCAATTTTTACTTTAGTACGACTGTTCCTTCCTTGATGGTTTTCTTCTTATGCGAGAGATTTTGAGTCCTAATTCGTACTCTATGGTCGTTATCTGGTTTAACTACAGCTTTTCCGATTATAATTTTCTTGGCTCCGTTCTCCTCTTCGTTAGCTTCCACAACCCACAACCTGGGTGACTAAGAACCTCCCTCCAATCTTCCCCACACGATCGTCTCCGCCGCTATCAATGACAATTCACAAAAACACTACATATAAATTATTTGCACAATTTTATTGATCACTTTTACTTTTTATATCTCACTAAAACACTTTTTAAATCACTTTTTAATTCCTTTTTAATCTTCACACTATCGCTTACCAAATACTAATAATCCAATTTGATATCAATCGCCTTTTTATATATACAAATCAAACTTCTAGAAAGCTCATGACTTTTCCAGTAAGAATAGTATAGAAACATTTAGAATAATTTTATCATGGAAAATTCCATTTTAGGACAGTAAAACATTGAGCTATTAATTTAACTTATTCTATTACAATCTAGGTTGTTTGGTCCGTACCAGGCTCTAGGTGCCACGAACAAATAATATTAAGCCTAGCACAGACTTAAAGGTGCAATAAAAAATTGGTAGGTTTTGGTATAATATTAATAACTTTAATTTTCCTTTTTTTTTTATGTTGACGGTTTGGTTGTCGATTCAAGAAGAAATTATTATTTTTTTTTATTGTACAAAAGTATAAAAATATTGTAACACATATACATACATACTTAAATAAATAATACATAAATTTGCTCGTAGATGGCTAACATATGATTTAAAACAATTTCACTTTTGAAATAGACTTTAGTTGCAGCTGTGATCATTATGTCAAATTGTCAACAACATTTATATAAACAAATGATCTGTGAATTTTAGTATTGTTTGAATAGAAATTAATTAAAGTTTTTAACAATATAATAAATTTGATTAATAGTGAATTAATTATAAGATAAGTATTTAGTAATGATAAGAATGTAACTATTTACTACTTTTACAATATATGTTTACATTATTTTTAGGTTAATTTTGAGTTGAGCCATCAACAATAACAAATTAAGATACGTATAAATAATTGATTGGATATGAAACTAAATACAATAACTAAATTAATGTTTCTTTTATTTTTAGGTGCTTATAATCCTTGAATGTTTACGACATACCGCCCGCCTTGAATCGGATGATTCAACTCGCTGGGAGTAAACACAATTTATGTATTGGACGTTTGATTGATCCATTTGTAGTTTTTACTGTGACGACTCTAACGTAACTATCTGCTCCGGGATGCAGCTCGATTATCTTTCCCATCAACCACTTGCATGGTCGCAAATTTTCATCTTTAATTAGCACTATATTGCCGATATTTATATTTTGTTGTTTTTTGTGCCATTTACTTGTATGCTGCATACTCGTTAAGTACTCAAGATGCCATCTTCGCCATATGTTTTGATTCATATGTTGGATTAGCTGCCATCTGGATAATCTGGATAGTTTGGTGTCCAATAATTTGTTATCAGGAAGCTGCATTGACGATCGACCAATCAAAAAATGTGATGGTGTCAGGTAATCCATCTCGTCATCAGCGAGTACGCACAATGGTCGCGAGTTTAACATTGCTTCAATTTCAGTAACTAAAGTTGACATTTCTTCTATCGTTAGGATATGACCATCTGTAACCCTCCGTAGATGATATTTGATACTTCTAACGACCGACTCCCACAGTCCGCCAAAATGTGGTGCGCTTGGCGAAATAAATTGGAACGTAATTTCGTCTGTCAATAAAAGTTTAGAAATTGTATTAAAATTTTGTTTTAGATGGGTGAAAAATAGATAAAGGTGATTTCGTGCGCCAATAAAATTGGTGCCATTATCGCTGTAGATTTCTTTACAAATTCCTCTACGCGCTATGAATCTTCTGAGCGCGGCCAAATATGTTTCTGCTGTAAGGTCAGATACCAATTCAATATGAATAGCCTTTGTGGAAAGAGAAACGAAAATGCTTAGGTAAGTTTTATGGGGCTTCTGTCCTCTGCCTCTGGTGGTATACGTTTGAAATGGCCCTGCGTAATCAACTCCGACTTTATAAAACGGCCTAATCAGCTCGACTCTAGGTTTAGGTAGCTGACCCATGATTTGATTGAGACTTCTAGCATTATATTTGATGCATTTTACGCAGCTGTGTACCACTTTACGAATTAAGTTCCTACCACCAAGTATCCAATACTTGTGTCGTAGTGTGGCCATCATAAGCGTTGGTCCAGCGTGCAGGTGTCGAAGATGATGATCTCGTACTATTACTTCCGTTAGCTTATCTTGTGCCGTAAGTATTATTGGATGCTTTAAATGATAAGTTATTGAAGCGTTTACGATTCTTCCTCCAACCCGAAGTAACCCCGATTCATCGATGAACGGTTTAAAATATTTAATTCTGCTTGATGGTGGAACTTGTTTCTTGCTTTGAATTAACTTTATCTCCGATTCAAAATATTTGAGTTGTATGTGACGGAAAATGGTAACTTGTGTTTTCTGCAATTCTGCTACGGTAAGATTCGGCGATAATGAGTTCCTCTGAATTCGTTTTAATTTGAGATTGATGAATCGCTGTACGTAAGCCAAGATTCTGATAATGTTGCTGAAACTGGATATTTTTGCAATTAAGTCATCAATTATATTTGATTGGGAAAGTTGGATTCTCAACGACTGGCTACGTAGTTCTTCCAATGTATTTGATTGATTTTTTATGTTTTTTGGCCAATTTTCTTCCTCCATTAAACATTTTGGCCCGTTCCACCATAATTCAAACTGATACAATTGTTCTGGTGCTAGTCCCCTGGACGCACAATCAGCTGGGTTATTTGAAGAGTCTATGTGTCGCCATTGTGACCTATTGAGATGCGTAAGTATATCACTGGTTCTATTGCCTACGAAAGTATTCCATTTGTTAGGGTTTGAATTCAACCAGTCCAATACTATTGTAGAATCAGTCCATGCTACTATTTCTGTGATTTCAGATTGTAAGGCTTGTTTTACGGTTAATAATAGTTTGGTTAGAAGTACTGCACCACATAATTCCAATCGTGGAATAGATAATTGTTTGACTGGTGCCACCCTTGTTTTTGCTGATAGTAACTTAGCACATGATTTTCCGTTTGGATTGGTTATTTTTCCGTAAACAACAGCAGCGTAGGCTTCCTTTGAGGCGTCTGAAAATCCATGTAGCGTGATTTGACTCTTTGAATTCGTGTTTAGATACCTTGCTAATTCGATATTTTCAATTTTTAATAAATTTTTTCTTAACTTTAACCATTTTTGCAGCATTTCAGGTGGTAATTGATCATCCCAGCGTAGATTTCCCGCCCACAAAGTTTGAAAAAATATCTTTATACTGATCGTTATAGGAGATAACCATCCTAACGGATCGAAAAGACGACTTGCCTCCGACAGGATGCCTCGCTTAGTGGTGGTTGACTGAATGTTTAAATTAACTTTAAATTGAAAGCAATCTCTTATCGGGTCCCAGTGCAGCCCCAATACTTTGGTACAGTTAGTCGTCGATTCCTCTATCTCCAACATCTTTGGTTTGCTATCAGGTTCAATACTGTCATTTAGGATACCTTTGTTGGATAACCATTTTCGTAATTGGAATCCTGATCTGGAGAGTATGAAATTTATCTCGTCTTTGAGCTTGATTGCTTCATCTAAGGTATCAGCGCCTGACATTAAATCGTCTACGTACATGTCAGTTTTAATACGATTGTCTGCTAATGGAAATTTATTGATATATTTGTCTGCGGCTTCGAAAATTGCGCGAGTGGCTAGGTAGCTCGCACTTGCTGTGCCGTAGGTAACGGTCTGTAATTCAAATGTGGTGAATGGTTTATCAGGTTTATCTCGCCATAGTATTCTTTGGTATTTAGTATCAGCTTCTGCTATCCTTACTTGGCGATACATTTTTTCGACATCTGCTGTAATCGCAACTTTAAACTTCCTAAAACGGGATAATATTTCGTATAGATTTGACTGTATAGTCGGTCCGACCGCCAGACAGTCATTTAATGATTTCCCTGATGTTGATTTCGCGGAGCCATCAAAAACAACCCTCAATTTTGTGGTGCTACTTGTGCTTTTAAAAACACCGTGATGGGGTAAATAATACGCGTGTTTTTTGTCATCGTTTACTTCCTTCATATGTCCCAACCGTAAGTACTCCGTCATAAAGCTTTTGTATTGTGTAGCAAAATCCTGATCTCTTTTGAATTTTCTTTCAATGGAATACATTCTTTGCACTGCTTTGGGATAAGATTCGCCTAATATAGATGGTGAGATTTTGAATGGTAAGCTCACAATAATTCGACCCGATTTATCTACTGTTTTTGTGTCAGTGAAATGTTTTGCACCTAGTACTTCTTCGGAAGACAAACGGGGTCTAGTCACCTCTACGCTCTCAATCTCCCAGAAGTTTCGCAACAGTTTTTCTATTTCATTTTCTGAATTATCAATAGAAATACTGGTAGATATTTTTGGTCCCAATTCACTTGATTTTCCTGCAATTACCCACCCTAAAAGTGTGTTTTGCATAATTAGTTGGTTTTTGATGACTTTTCCATCAGATAGCATTTCGAAGAAACTGTCTGCCCCGATTATTATGTCAATCTCTGCTCCTTTGTGAAAGTTTGGATCAGGTAACTCATATTGTCTCAACTCATCTAGATTAATTGCCTCGTTGGTCGATGATTGTGTAACGGTGAGCTTGGGAAATACGAAAGCTTCGATTTGGAATTTTGGTTTGGTTTTATTCCATGGTGTTATGACTAATGATACTGCGCCTCTCGTATACCCGTTGGTTGCAGCTCCAATGCCCGATACAGCCAATTTAGCGCTGCTCCTTTTCAGCCTCAATTGCTGTGCACATCTTTCGGTGATGAACGAGCCCTGTGATCCCGAATCCAATAGTAAACGACATAATTGGTATTCGTTGTTTTCATCTGCCACTTTTACTAAAGCTGTAGGTAGCAATCCATTTTTAAAATTGCAGGTTGCGGTGGTGACGACATGGTGACTGGAAGTTGATTGATTGTCTTCGCTCGGCAGAATGTTGGATACGGCTACAATTGACTCTACTGGATTGTTAAGCTGCTCGTGCAGTAAGGTGTGGTGTTTCCTATTGCATTGTCGACATCGAAATCTTGATTTGCATGCATATACATTATGATTGTTATTCAGACAATTGAAACATCGGTTCTGTTTCTGCATGAAACTTCTTCGTTCAGTGATCGGCATATCTTTGAATTTGAGACATTCAAATAGTCTATGACTTTCTTTTGGACATAACGAACATACTTGGACTTCCTGAGAATTTGAGACAACGTGGCTTCTAACGACTGGCCTTGGATGATCATATTGCAATTGGGGACGTTTATTCGAACATTTTAATGAATCTAAAGCATCGATTCTGATAGTTAAAAAGTTAAAGAATTGTTTGACGGTTGGAAGTTCATACTCTGCTGACGCCTGAGCCCACAAGCTATTGGTTTCGCCATCTAGCTTGTTGATTAAAATGTGAATCAACCAGTGATCCCTTAACTCGGCTGTATCACCTAGAGCTTTTAATCCACGTAGGATTTCATCCGATGTGTCCAAAAGTTGCCTTACGTTTGTACTATTCGCCGTTGATATCGATGGTTGCGACATAAAATTTTTTATGAATGCATGAATAGTGTGTTTTTTTTGTTATATCGATCTCTTAACTTTTTTATTGCTTCAATGTAATTTGCATCTGTGATGCTGAAATGCTTTAGAAGGCTTGCTGCTTCTCCTTTCAATGTTCCCTTCAAGTACTGCAATTTCTGCGATGAAGTTAACCTAGGGTTGTCGTGAATCGAATCATGAAAAGATTGCCATTCCGTGTAATCGCCTGCGAAGATTGGTATGGAGAGCTTGGGAAGTTTCACGTCGGCGTGCATTGATGCAGATATCGAAGCATCGACAATAGTGTCATTGAGAGAGACACCTGCGTCGTTTATTGTTCGCAATAATCGATTCAATCCAGCTACTATTTTATAATAATTATCTTCGAAATCTTCATCAAGTTCTTCATCATTTTTTATTGCCACTATTCTGTCTTCAATGTCGCTAAATTCATTACGGAACCGTTCTACGTTCGCCAATCGTACCCTTATGTCATCGGCGGTTGTAGTATGGCTTACTGAATTAATGAAGGTAATCAGTTTCGTCATACTACCCTTTATATAGGTGCGCCTTTTCTTCAAAGATATAAGATCCGCCATTTGAATTTCACTACACTACAACACTAGCACAAGCACAACGAAATTGATCTCGAATTTCAGAAATAATTTTATGTCGCGGTAGGTTGTTGTTAATTAAATTTAATTAAAAACCAATTAAATTAACCAAGTTTGGTATATACGATCTTTATTTCTTTTTATAATGATAATAAATTGATACTTGCGGTTTTTTTTGGTTAAGTTTCCAATGTGCTTCTCCACAACTATATAATATAAAGAATATCCGGCTCGAAGGACCAATGTTTGGTCCGTACCAGGCTCCAGGTGCCACGAACAAATAATATTAAGCCTAGCACAGACTTAAAGGTGCAATAAAAAATTGGTAGGTTTTGGTATAATATTAATAACTTTAATTTTCCTTTTTTTTTTATGTTGACGGTTTGGTTGTCGATTCAAGAAGAAATTATTATTTTTTTTTATTGTACAAAAGTATAAAAATATTGTAACACATATACATACATACTTAAATAAATAATACATAAATTTGCTCGTTGATGGCTAACATATGATTTAAAACAATTTCACTTTTGAAATAGACTTTAGTTGCAGCTGTGATCATTATGTCAAATTGTCAACAACATTTATATAAACAAATGATCTGTGAATTTTAGTATTGTTTGAATAGAAATTAATTAAAGTTTTTAACAATATAATAAATTTGATTAATAGTGAATTAATTATAAGATAAGTATTTAGTAATGATAAGAATGTAACTATTTACTACTTTTACAATATATGTTTACATTATTTTTAGGTTAATTTTGAGTTGAGCCATCAACAATAACAAATTAAGATACGTATAAATAATTGATTGGATATGAAACTAAATACAATAACTAAATTAATGTTTCTTTTATTTTTAGGTGCTTATAATCCTTGAATGTTTACGACATAGGTGTCACCGTCACAGTATGTTAAAAGTAGAGTTAACTTTCCTTCATAGATTTTTCATGTGGATATTGAAGATGAGATATTTTGAGAGAGTGGCACACAAGTATTCAGCCGAGCCAGTCACCTCAAGAGTTCTATCATCAACCTTGATCGGAGCTGCCTTATTAAGTTTGTTGCTAAAGTTCAGATGAGGCTAAAAGTATATTAGTTGGTTTTTCGATGTATTTTTAGATTGACTCTCCATTTCTTGAAAAATGTTCACAATAGTTGCATGTATGTCTGAATCCTCTGCGAGCATAGATATTCGCTATGACTGGACTGGGAATATCATGCATGCATAAGGTATACGGTAAAGGTCCCAGAACTGAACCCTGAGGAACTCCAGGTATGATACTTCTAACCGACGATTGGAACTGATGATGATATGATTTGATAGTGGTTACCAGCAGTGGCAGAGCCCTGACATTTATGAGTTTGTGTAGTAAGCAAACATGCCGCACTGTATCGAAAGCCTTGCGTATGTCTAAAAAAATTGCAGCAGAAATCTTTCGTCTGTGCGGAGACAAAATCTAATTTATTTTAATTTAAAATCAGATAGTTTAATTCTAGCCGCTAGTAAATTGAACCAAAATTGAAAAATTCCATCAAGTGTAGGTAATTCAAAACAAAGTAGCTTAAATGAAACAAAAATTGTTTAAAACAAAATCGAGATTTTTTTTAGTGGCACTTACATTGCATGCGGAAAATAACCTTTCATTTGTATATACCCTGCCGATCATTAATGCAGCTAAATCAAAAACTGCCCAAATTGCATAGTAAAAATATTAAAAATATTAATAAAAATGAATCGTGAATAAACAGTGAAACACAGTGCATTATTAATAGTTTTATTTAAAATATTGTGTAGAATTAATTAATTTATAGCGTGTGGAACTAATGAAAATATGCAACGCATCAATCATCCCTTAAACAACGAGCACCAAAAATAGCAAAGGTAGCTAATTTAGTGTTTTTGTGAAATATAAATTAAATTAAAGCCTCCTCATACTTCTAGTATAGGCCGCGTTTCCTTAAAAAATAATTCCTAGTTTCCTGGGCGTGTTAGTACTTGTGCATCGGTGCTAATTAAACAACGTTAAGCTATAAGTATGCGGCTTGTAAATGTAGAAGGCAACGACAATCTAATAATTATTTACTTTAATTAGTAGCCAGTTATCTTATAAATGTACTTTAACAGTAATAATAAAAATCCCTAATATATAATCGCCTCGCCATTTTGATGTTCAACCCAACTCAATTCCACTAGCTTAAAATTTCAATATACAATTATTACAAACCTTTCTATTATTTTCAGATGGATATTAGTTGCCAATATCCCGTTTATGTGGAGAAAGCAGCTAGTAAAACAACAACGGATGACCATATTGAATCAAATTTTATTTCTGCTATTTGTGTAATTGGCTTGAAAAATTAAACATTCTGTTGTGGTTGGCACAGAAATCCAGGAGTTTATTTTAGGACATAAGTTAAATTTGGAAAGCCTTAATTATCCATCGATTTAAAGGATTTAAGTCATATTCAATAGGTTTAAATTTAAACATAAATGAGCTATATACGCAACAAAATAAAGCAGTCATTAGTCGCATCCCAGTTGCTCATAACAATAAAATTAAAATTGTTTACGCATATATATATATATATATATATATATATATATATATATATATATATATATATATATATATATCAGTGGCGTAGTCTGGTTTTTGGAGGTAGGGGAGTATTTGACATTTTGTAATTCCAAGCTTGATCCCATTCGCTAAAAAACAATTGATTAATTATAACACAACAATTAGGATCGCAGACCAGAGCACTATTCTTGTTTTCCCTGGGAATTAAGAATTGATTTATTATGACTTTTTTAGACTATTTTTGTATTAGTTTTTCAAGAGCATACTGTAGCAATCGACACAGTATGCTTTGGAAAAAGATACCTAAACAGTCTAAAAGTGTCAGAATATTGCCACGGGGGCTATTTGTTAATTGGATTCGATATTTTGTGTTGGATTCTTATTTAAAATGAACCAGTTTCGTTCGTTTCTTCTTTATAGAAGAACTTTGTACTTCGAATACATCGAATCTTGAGTCGAATACGTTCGAATCGAATTCACAAATACTCTCGCAAATTAAAACTGTTGTGTCCAGTTTCATTAATACTTTTTTTTATTTATTTCAATAAAATTATACAACTAATAACCAATTAAAGATAAAATAAAAATAAAAATTTAAAGAAAGCTGCAAATTCATCTAAAATATCATCGTAAAAATTGTGTTCTCCGCAAACAAGTTCCTGCATGTTCAAAAAAACAATCAATGTCTATATGTGAAAAATATTTAGTTTCGCAACGAATTTTCATTTGCTAAACTGCAAGTTTTATTATAATTTTGAATTCTTTTCACCCAAAATCGTCAAAAAAGTTGCTGCACATCCAAAAACTGTGTTCTTTTCACCAAAAAACGTCAATGTTTTTTCGATGTGCATCAATTTTACGAAATGCGGATTTTTTCATGAATTTCACATCCGCAGCTACTAACACCAACAAAACTAGAAACGTCAATTTAGTTGTCAAAACTTTTGAATAATATAGCGTTTTTGTGTCTTGATCGATCTATATTATCATTTTGTGTTTAATTTAATTGTTGTGTTTAATTATTTTAATATAATTGAGTTTTTGCGTCTCGATTTTTTTATTATCATTTTACTTGAATCAAATAATTTGGTATGGAGGTGGTTCAATTAACCAATTTCCACATTTTGTTAGACGTAGATGGATGCATTATCCATAAAGACGGGGAGGCTTTCCTAAAAAATTTCAATTTGACGTTCAGAAATGTCAATCGTATTAATCGTCCTAAAAAATATCAATTTGACGTTTAGAAATGTCAATCGTATTACCAATACAAACACAAAACAGCCGTTTCATGTACTTTTCACACCACAAAATTCGCATTGATGTGAAAAAACGAAAAGAACACGACATAAGGAAATGCCCTGTGTATTAACCAAATGAGTAAGGAAAGAAGGAATCTTCCTTCGAGGCGGATTTTAACTCTAATATAAAGTTAAATCCATTAAGCTTGGGCGGTCACAAGTGAGCAAGTAAAATTGCAAGCCATCCGACGCCCACCTTAAAAATTTGAGAATTTTTGTTTTGATATCATGGACGATATTTTTGAAGGGGTATGCCGGTATGATATAAGCAACATATTATCAGCGCTGATAAATGATGAAATAACATCGAAAAATGTTGTAAATAGTAGGAAACAATTATTCCAATTTGGAGAAACGGAAATCGGCAATATGTCACCGGATATTGAAATGAACAAATTAAAACTCTGTAACTTAAAAATGTCTTCAAGTGAAATGATGTGCTTTGTACACTTTTTGCCATTAATGGTAGATGATTTAATTCCCAAGTAAAACAGTCATTGGGAACTTTTGACGTTTTAATGATTATGAAGGAACTGAATATAAACCTAATTATTATTTAGTCAGAAGTTTTCAAGACAGTTTTGAGTTATATAAAATCAAATCAATTTATAAATATAGGGGACATGTTAATACTTTGCTACTTGTGAAATTTAAAAAAAATTCGATGATCATTTTACATCTTATGAAGTGGGAAATATTTATACTGATCAATTTTATATTAAAATTTTAAATTTTTTTACAAGCTACACTTGTACTCCATTAATAACGGAAAAACATATACATTAGAAATATGTTTTTGTAATACGAATAAATAACGAATTAAAAGTTCAATAATTAATATAAATCAAAAACAATTCCTTAATGAAGTTTCAAATTAATACCTCCTTTGAAACAAATCATTGCCAATTTCAAATTAAAATTGATCGGACATTGAACCAACGAATATTTCTTTTAATGACATTAAATCAAAACTAGAAAATATTGAATTGACATGGAATTCAATAATTTGTAATCGTCAAATCAAGGTTGGTCAACAGTTAAAAGTAAAAGTTTGCACAATCAAAATAAAATAGTTAAATTTAAAAACTACATTGTTTAGTTTTAATTATATTTTGAAATTTTTTCGGAACTGACCAGTTTAACGAATTTTCATATACATTTTATTTTCATTCAACGTTGTTTTTGTTGAATTCACATTGTTTTTTCTCTCAGTGCGGCTCAAGGCACTCCCAACTCTTTCGCAGTTTACTTTTACCATCCTACTTTACGCAGTAGCAGCCAAATCGAGGACGTGCTGACATGAAAGGTGGGACGGCCCAGGATTCTGCACTCTCAACATAATTGTGTTCATCTTCATCAACGATCGTAATCAGATGATGAAAAATCCAAAAGTTTAATTATAAATAATGAAACCTCTCAGGAAAGAAATTTTCAAGTCCCGGATTCGTTTCAGGAATATTATTTAAATTTTCTGAGTATTTTACACACCATCGAGCATTGCTTTGTTGATTAACTAATTCGGGCTATAATCCGTAAGACAATATGAATGGAACTTGGCTGTTTCTTGGCTCTGTCGAATGTCATCATAATCGATTAAGAAAAAGCCAAGTTCCTTCCTAATTGGTCATATTCCAAAAACTTAATCTAGAAATTATTTTAGAATCCAATCGTAAATGTTGAATTTCATCAAAATCGATTAAAAAATAGCCAGATTTCTTTCAAATTGACTATTTCCAGAATTTCATCTAAAAATATTTTTAGAGTACCATTTCCGTTGAACTTGTCGAATCTCTATATAAAATTGAACAATGCCCAGCTTTTTAGTTTTGACTTAAATCCATTTAAGCCTATTTGAAGCGACTAGTTTTATACACCTTTTTCCTTACTTGTCAAAAAAATTGAGGTTATGTTAGTCGAAAATATCTGTAAAATCTGTAATCAATTGTTATATGAGAGAATCTGTAATCATTTGTTATATGAGAGAGAGAGAGCAATACAATACAATTTTTCGATTTCCAGCCATTTCGAAAGCCAGCTTAAAATATTTAAAACTTGCTGAATATAGCAAAGGGGTGATTGAAGGTAATCAATAGAAAACATTTCAAAGTTTCAATACTGAAGTAAGTTCGATATTAGAGATCAATGCTAAGGGCACAAATGATGGGGCTTCCTAAAAGTTTTTCACTTTCACAATAAAGCCAGATTGGTGACAAAGTCATTTCAAAATAGAAAATCTCTGAAACCAATCTCCATTGAAAATAATTTAATTTAATTTAAATTACAA
Organism: Tipula vernalis; assembly: GCA_958295665.1. Classification (NCBI taxonomy): domain Eukaryota; kingdom Metazoa; phylum Arthropoda; class Insecta; order Diptera; family Tipulidae; genus Tipula; species Tipula vernalis. The sequence continues at coordinate 294,410,782 of OY282559.1, read as the reverse complement.
AATTCTAGTGTAAGGATGCACGTGGAGCGAGTAATCGGAGTCCGACGAACCGTCAACCAATTATGGCCAATTCCTTAAAGAAGTAATGAAAACATGTACTTCGACTATTTGGTCAAAATATCGTGTTCAGTGTTTAGTTCGAACATATTCATATCAGAAATTCGTGAATACAAATTTACGTTATATTACGTTAAGTCTTTATTTCTTAATTCGATATGTGTTTTCGATATGCTTCTATGTTACGTTGGTCAATCTGAATTAGCATCATCAATAAATTATTCCACTAACATCTAACTGCAGCTAACACATAATAATAAAATTGCGTTTAATTTAATTTTGAATTTATCGTGACCGATTCCTAAAAAGTGCAAAAGAGCATATAAAATGGATACCAAATTTCCTATAAAATTAAATACTTTGTCAAATACGATGAATCCGTTTGAAAGCTTTTCCCCGGCTGAATACTGAACTCAGCTTCTTTGGTAAAAACTTGATTTTGCTTTCTTGTACGAAAAATGTCAGGTAATTTTAATCATTAAATAATTAAGTATAATTAAGTTCTCTCATATAAACAACACAAATAAATGTTAAAATAATTAAAACACTTCACAAACATAAAAGAAATCACAAATAATTATCTTACACACAAAAACTGCATTGGCCTTATAAATATTTTAACAATTGATTTTATCTGTGAAATTTTATTGCTAAAAAGGTCTATTGGCTTGAAGGCAAAAATTGTACATGTATCGCCTTTATTGTGTCCGTAAATATGGAAAGTGTGATCAGAGCCGCCTTTATATATAGAGCGGTAAGATTAGAATATAATTTTTGTCGAGCTTACCTAAAATAATGTTACGTTATTGCCTTGTCAACCAAAGTTCGTATCACTGGATTGTGAATAAAACAAAATCTTCAATTTATCACCAACGAATTTATTTATTTCACATAAGAATTATTACAACACAATTTATTAACGATAATTCACAAAATCACTTTTTATAATTTTCGCACAATATTTTACTGTTCACTTATAATTTGTATATCGCACTAAACCACTTTTTAGTCTTTACACTACCCCTTTCCAAATACTAATAATTCCAATTCGACATCGTTCGCCCTTTTATATACACAAACCAAACTTCTAGAAATTTTGTGACTTTTCCAGTAAAAATAGTCTAGAAACATTTAGAACATTTTTATCATAGAAAACTCCATTTTAGTACTGTAAAAATTAAGCTATTAATTTAACTTATTCTATTACACTCTAGGTGTCACCGTAAAAATACAAATAAAATTGTCATCATTTAAAAATAAAATATATCTAGTATGCTTTGAAATATAAATTATTTCTGTGACATTTCATTGATTGAAATTTCAACGACAGGTTGATCGATAAATTATTCGTGAATTGTTTTAATAATATCGCCTTTAAAGGTATTATTGCTGAGTAATAAATTATCTTGGTATTAAAGTACATAAATCTTAATGGCAAATTACCAAGGGATGGCCTTTAAAATAATAACACGCTATTAGGGCGGAGGAGGTTAAGGAGATATAGAAAATGAAATGCTTTGTGACAAGGAGGTGGGATTTCGATCACAAAAGATAGTTGTCTTAAATACTCCGTCCAGGCTGAAACACTGAGTAAAGAGTTATATCAGCCAATTCTCACGTGGTTCACATAACGTTGTGATCTGAACAAATGGTACAACTTTTAAGAAAAGAAATTTTAAAATTGAAATTTAACATTATTTGTGATTCTGTGATTTGGCGGATTGAGAGTAGAAGATTTATAGTGTTATGACCAATTGTGATATTGGGAATGTAGTCTCTAAATTTAAGAAAACCTGTGACATCAACATGTTTGCTGATCTATACTTGCGAGAAAAGTTCTGAGAAGTGGCCTTAGAAGTTCCGGTTGGTCAATATTTCACAAATAAACACGGTACGATATATTTAGTAAATATTTTGATTTTTCATTGAATCAAATTATACAAATTACAGATTTTTCAAATTAATCAAATTTCTATTTTAGAATTGCAAGATTGCCTTGTTTGATTGATTATTGCAATATTTATTAAAAAATAAAGTTTACAACTAAAGAATACAGCAGCAACAAACATTTTTTTGCAAATTCAATTTATTTATTTGGTTTCATAAATTGATAATTTTTATGCTTGGTATATTACTTCAAGCTGCATTAACGTACATTTAACAAAGAGTAATGTACAGTAAATCAATTTTAATTATGAAAAGTTCTTTATATTATATATATATATGTATTAAATACATGGAAGATCTAAATCCAATAAGCAAAATCTAAGTTTTTCATAAACGAGATTTCTAATCGCAATAAATAATAAATGAGGAACAATTGCATTTTTTTAATGGAACATATTCGAATCCGGATTTTACAAAAATAACGTACATAACGTAGCCGATCCATATTAACTACATACAGTATATTGAAAAGGTGCAAACTGAAAAGCTTTGTCTTAGACAATTTATTATCTGTCAAAAATTTGTAGTTGTTGTCTTATTTTTATTTTTTTTTTCTATTATGTATCTTATTAAAAATCTTTTCAATGATGGTTACGAAATTGAAGATGTAAATAAATAAATAAAAAGTTAAAAAAATAATATTTAAATTTATGTAACATTAAGTTTTTGCACACAGATGTTTTTCTTTTTTTTTCATGAAATAAATTCTTAATAAAAGATGATATATTGAAAATTGATTATGTATGTACAAATATGCAGTGAGAATGTACATATATAAATATTCTATCACCTTGCAAAAAAAAAAAAAAAAAAAAAGTAAATCGATTACAAATAACTCAGTTTACAAAACTAATAAATTTATTATTTTTACACCTAGAAACTAGTTTAACGTTTTATTTCATTTTAAGTAAAAGCACATCACCAAATCCAAGGTAAAGAAGAAAACATCAAACTATTCCTTTTGTTCTTTTGTTGTTTAATGTTGATGCTGCTGCTGCTGCTATTGCTGCTAAGTAAGAAGAAAACGCAAAGATGAAAATAAAATCTCTTCCATTTATTATTAAATTAACAAATATTTACTCATTCATGATACATTATTTGTATATTTTACAAATTAACTTTAAAAATATAACAACAATTGAGCGCTACTCGTATTTACACTTTCAATATTAAATAAAATAATAAAATAAAAAAGTTTATTGACTGTAAAATTTACCATTTTTCAAGCTTCATCGCACCCTTTCGATGTGGAATTAAATGCAAATTGGCTGTAATGCAATAAGTGGTGGACAAAAAATTCACTGAATTTTCCATTTATTATTAAATGAAAGCACACTGGAACTATAAAACAATCGTTTAAAATTTTAACACAAACGGATTAATTCACTTATCACACTACGTACGTATCACACTTTTAAATTATCACTTATTATCGTAATAGTGCGATCACTTTACAACTTTATACTATTTGTTTATCGCAATATTTAATGTTCACTCTATCTATCACGTTTAACTTAATAATGGTCCATCGTTTGAAAATAATCCCGATTATTACAATATGGATGTTCCATTATAATATAATTCGCCTAAATGTTAATCGATCTAACAGTTGAGCATTGTTAATCTTTTAGTAAAAATTATGCTATTTTAGTGACTATATTCTATTCTAACCTAGGTATCATCGTAACAATAATTTAAATAATTTATTTAAAAAATCTTAATTTTATTTTCTGGCCGACCAACTTTTACCTTACTGACAAATATTGAACGTTTCCCTGATTTATTTTTAATGAAACAAATTTCGTATTTAGCCTCAATTTTTGGGATAATACCCTATTACCGAAAATAAATATTCCAAAAAATATCCCAAAAAAATACAAAATAATGTACAGAAAGAAAGGCAGCATTCAATTTTTGTCAACTGCAATATGAAAACAGACGGCTGCTGTAGAATTTCATGTCATCCTTGCGCAGAAAGGACCCATGCTAAGCGACTTTGGGGATTATTTTATTTTGGCTAACGATACCAATCAGGCGGTAAAATAATCAGATCGTTTCTCGGTCGTTACGGCATATTTCATTATGGAATATGACAGTACGGCATGTTTCAGAATAGCATATTAAAGCACAGCATATGGTACACTACGGCATATTTTATTTCGCCATTTTTCAATACGGTATACAGTACACTATGGCATATTTCAATGCGGCCCATCAACACATTTGGCCTTTCGAAGCGACTCAAGAAAACTGCAACTTAACGGAGTTAAAAATATGTTATCCTGGTAATTTTTTTTTTTTTTTTTGCTTTTGATGCAAATGTTGTAAAACTTATATAAAGTAGATGTCAAAACACGCATAAACATTTTTGTATTTACTGTCGCGAGATAGCATAGTTTTAACTCCGTTAGGTTGCCACCCTCTTGGCGAGCTCTACCGACAAACTTCAAGCATCAAACCGCCTTGTCAATTCTGTATTTCCATATTCTAGGAATTAAAAAACTAAAATTGCAAAAAAGATGGGAAACAATTAACCTAACGTTGAAATTTTTATTTTAACGGGTACAAAACCCAACAACACATCGAATAATTAACTTTTTAAAATTAAATTAAGCCAAAAGTACGAAAAAATTAACAAAATTCAACAAAACAAATCAAGCTTATTGTCAACTCAAATATTCATTCAACGCCCATATAAATCCACAAATGAATGACTTAATACACACTTACTCAACCCCAACCCCACCCTAATGAGCTCCAAATCGACCACAAATTGAGCGCTTAACTCATCCCCGATCTAAACTCAAGCTAACTTAACCAGCAATTCCCTCCAAATAAATCCACAACTGAACCATTCACTAAACCTCAACTGAATCCCTCAGGTTTAACTCAATACTCAAATAAATTCCAAACCCCAAATAAATTCCCAACTCAACTCGGCTCCAACTCAACTCACTCTGACCTGCAATGACAGCCCTTAAATCAACTCCAAAAACGCTTGCAGCTCACTCACCTCAAGTTAACTCTAATTTAACCGTCAATTCAACACAAAAATAAATCCCCAGTTGAACTGCTCAAACCGAATTCTACTTGCAAATGGAAACCAACCCAATCCTCAACTAAACCGCCAACTCAGTGCACATCTCAATCTTTAAACCAGCATATATAAAAATTGCTGAACTGTTCACTTAACCCTAATCTAACCCCAACTCAACTCCAACTCAACCTCAATTAATTCACAAATGGAACGCCGAAGTCAATCGTCAACCAGCATTTATAAAATATTGGTAAACTACTCACTAAGCCCTAATCCAATCCCAATTGGACCCTAACTTAACCAGCGAATTGACCCCTAACTGGACAAGCCGTTCTCGAGATCCATTCGATACAGAAAGGCATCCAGATATCCAGACAGATGGACGGACAATTTTCTTTCAGACTCATAACGAGAAAATTCGTTTTAGACCAACACAATTTTTGGTCATTTTGACAGATTTTCAATACTTTGGTAGTTTTAGACCGAAGTAAGACCGAATAAGTGCTAATTTAACTGCATTTCTTGACATTTGATCTGATCAAGGCACTTTGTTTTATTTTGTTTTTTTTTCTAGAAGAATCAAGATTTTCGTAATCACTCAATTATTTTATGCTTTAGAGGTTTTCGAGATTTACTTGGCTTCTAGAATATTTGAGATTTTCAAATTTTAGGATTAAGTCGCTTGGGGCTTTTGAGATTTTTATTTTTATTTTGTTTTGTTGATTACTCGAGGTTGTTTTTTTATACAGTCGATTCTTAAGTTGAAATTTTTGTATAAAATTAATAAATAATTAAATAATTTATTGAATAAAATATTACTCGCATTTCATTTAGTTATAAATTATATTGAATAACTGCTATATTCAATAAAGTGAAATTGAAAGTGAAATTGAAATTTCGGAACGTTTTAAATTTTATAAACGTAACCAAGAACCTCAAAAATCAGTGCGCGATTACGTCATAGCTCTTCGGAAGTTAGCGGCCTCCTGAAATTTTGGTGATTTTTTGCAATCAGCGTTGCGTGATCGATTAGTGTGAGGACTTAAAAATGGAGTTATTCAATCTGCGTTGTTGCAAAAGATGGAATTAGATTTCGAAACAGCACAGAAAACAGCAGTGGCAATGGATCTAACGGAGTCGGAATTGAGAATGATGCAACCACAAAGTACATCGGTGTCGAAAATTAAGTCGTCCAAAAGCACGAGGTCCTTAAAACCGCAATCAAGTAATAGTCAAGTGTCAAAATGTGATAAAAAACAAGTAAAATGTTTTCGATGTGGAAGGTACCATAATCATCAATATTGTCCAGCTCGTTATTGGAAGTGTTATGTATGCGATATTAAAGGTCATACTGCTAAGATGTGTAGAACTAGAAATCAAAACAGTGCAAAAGTACACAAGCTGAATATACAAGAAGATGATAACAGTGATGAATCAGAAAATGACTATGGTGAGAGTGGTGAGGTGTGGTAAACAATTTTAGAGCAACTGCGTTAAGATCTATAAGTTGGTCAAATTCAAAAGACACGGATGCTTCTTTTAAATTCGGTAAGAAAGTTAATGTTATAAACGAAAACAGAGCGGAAATATCAAATCGAATCGAATCAGACGTAGACTTTTGTGAATTTCCGGAAATAAACATGAAATTTGTGCAACGGGAATATCAAGAAGTCGAAAACATCAACAATGTTGTAAACATTGCATCTTCAGCGTTGGACCCTATATTAGTAACAATTAATATTAATATTAATTAATTAAATTAGAAGTGGACACTGGTTCAGCTTTTACAATTTTCTCATATAATTCATATAAATTTCTTTTTCCAGATGTGTCGTCGAGTCCATGTGGTGTAAAACTACAGTTAGTGAACGGTGAATTACTGGAAGTCATCGGTTAAATTCCAGTTACGGTCAATTTTCATGGAAACTTATTCAGATTGGGCATCACAGTCGTCAAGCCAAATCACTCGTTTACACCGTTACTTGGAAGAGATTGGATGGAACTAATAATGCCAGGGTACCGTGAGTTAATTTTAAAATTAGATTATTCGGAATTTTACAAACAAAATATTGTTCAAACCGTGAATGGTGTAGTAAATCCAATTCAGTCATGTCACATCAGTCAGCCATTAATACCTTGTTCAAAAATTATGGAAAATCTACGAAACAAATATAGAAGTGTATTTAATTCTGAAGATAATAGTCCCATAAAAAAGTTTGTCGCGGAATTTAGAGTACAAGAAAAAGCAATTCCAAAATTCTGTATATTTTATGATGTTCGATTGGCATTAGAAAAAAAAGGTTGAATGCGAAATCAAACGTCTCGTTAATGCGAATATCTTTAGTCCTGTCAAGTTTAGTCGTTGGGTAAGTCCAATTGTTTGTGTTCCCAAGGCTAATGGGGACTTACGGATATGTTGCGATTATAAGGTCACTGTCAATAAGGTATTGGATGCAGATCAATATCCGTTACCAAAGATAGAAAACATTTTTGCAAGTCTCGCCAATAGTGAAATCTTTTGTGTATTAGATCTCACTGGCGCTTATCAGCAAGTAGAAGTCTCGTCTAAGTCAAGAGAATTTCTCACTGTTACCACTCACTTAGGATTATTCGAAATGAATAGGCTGCCTTATGGAATTGCATCGGCACCAGCTATTTTTCAATCGATTATGGACGAAATATTGAAAAATATTTCGGGTGTGTCTTGTTATTTGGATGATGTCTTGATAGGCGGAAAGAATGAATTTGATTGTCGGATAAAGTTAGAAAAAGTTCTTAGTAGATTTCATGAGTTTAACGTGAAAATTAATTTGTCCAAAAGTATATTTTTTCAAAAATCCGTTAAGTATTTAGGGCACATTTTGTGCAAAAACGGAATCAGTCCTGATCCAAATAAAATATCGGCAATCGTAAATGCTCCACAGCCCCGAAATATTACGGAGCTTAAGTCATTTCTCGGACTAGTTAGTTTTTATTCGAAGTTCATACCGAACAAATCACATGAGCTTCATATTTTATATAATCTTTTGATAAAGATTCCCAATTCATTTGGTCCAAAGAGTGTGATGAAACGTTTCAAAAATGTAAGAAATTATTGACGTCAAATAATTTATTAACTTATTTTGACCAAAACAAACCTATAATTGTGACTTGCGATGCGAGTGCGTATGGATTGGGAGCAGTACTGTCACATGTGATAGATAATGAAGAGAGGCCAGTATGTTTGGCCTCCTCAACATTGTCACCTTCAGAAAAAAACGTGAGGCATTAGTAATTGTTTCACAAATATTTATATGGAAATGAATTTACCCTAGTCACGGACCATCAGCCTTTAAAAATCCTTTTTAATCCGGCAAAAAGGTCACCGGCTTCAAAGATGAGCCATTTTTCTTTCGGGTTATAAATTCAAAATACCTACGCCACTATGAAAGATCCGGTTTAATCTGAAATTTACAAGTACTTACTGTTCTGAAGGATGGCCAAATTTTGTGAAAGATATTCATATAATATTTCTGGAGGCCTTATCTAGATTCAGAGATATAAAAAATAACGTCCAATTGTGAAATTGGTGCTTTAAATGCAAATTCAAAACCATCTCAATTTAATAACCGCACTCGATTATTAATTCATTCAGATCATTTGAAATCTAGTAATTTAGAAGGTGCTCTTCATCCCGGAATGCGCGTTTTGCTTCCGCAAGAGTACAACTCAACCCTTCCAAATACGGCTTTCTATCTGAATACTACTAATTCACCTGTTCCTGCACTTAGAAAATCCACTAGGACTCGAAGACCACCTGATAGATTAACATATTCTGTTTAACAAGTAAATAAATTATTTTAAATTTAAACTTATTAAATTTTGGATTAAATTATAAAAAAAAAAAAAAAAAAAAAAATTTGGGAAATGGGTTATAAATTTATAAGATTGGGTTATATTGTAAATTGTAATGTAGATACCCTAATCCTGTTTTTACACGGTCTTTTTTTACACGATTTTGAAATAACACGGTCGACAAAAATAAACTTATCCTGTTTTTACACGTTTTTTTTACACGGATAAAAAATTTTGAATTTAGCTGTTCCTTGTTTTTTTCTTTGCTTATACATATAAATAGGGGATTTACAATTTACACAATTCTTTTTACATTTTTTATTTTCTATCTCTTTTATTTTCTAAGTGTAAGTGAAAAGTATGTAATATTTAGGGAAAAGAAAATGTATAGAATATTTTTTAATTTATGTTTTTTGAAAACCTTTCGAATTTAGATTTTAGTAGTGCGGCTAATTTATTGAAACTGAACCGTTGTTGTGTTTTGTTTGATAAGGTAAGTTAAAATTTTTCATAAAGCGTAATTAATTTAATAAGTTTAAAATTTTTAATTCAGCCATGAAGCAAAAACGAACACCGATTTCTTTGGAAACAAAGATAAAAATTTTGGACCGTCTTGGAAATGGTGAAGGTTCCAGTTCCGTTGGAAAATCGTTGAATTTAAACGAAGCGACAATTCGGACAATTAAAAAAAATGAAAAAGCGATTAGACAAGCCGTGACTTCTGGTACCAAATTGAAGTCCTCTTCGTATACGAGAAATATAGTTATGGAAAAAATGGAAAAGGTTCTGTTGACATGGATAGAAGATTACACCCAAAAACGTATACCACTTGATACCAATACCATTAAGCATAAGGCTTTAAGAACTTATGACCAAATAAAAAAATGGAACCATCAACGTCTTCGAAATCCACCGACGAAAACAAAAATAAATTTGCTGCTAGTAATGGATGGTTGCAAGGATTTCTAGAAAGGCATGCAATTCATAATGTCAAGATCAAAGGTGAAATAGCTTCTGGAAATATTGCAGCTGCCAAAGAATTCCCTTCGCAGCTGGCCAAATTAATTGAAGAAGGTGGGTCGCAGCACAAAAGAATGCGCTTACTATCAGAAACTGACACCGAATAAAACATTTTCCTTATACCATTTTTTTATGTTCCTATACCAAATTTTTATGTTCCTTGAATATGTGATTTTTTTTGTTTTTAAATTGTGTTTTTATTTCTTAAAAATTATAAAATGATTATAATATGTGAAATAAAATGGACATGGTATATTGAAGAATAAAATTGGTGTATGTTTTACCGAATTATTAATTTTTGTAGGTATTTTGAGGTTGTTGAACCAATCTAATATTTTCCCATTACTGCGTGTCTTTTTTTACACGATTTTTTTTTACACGATATTCTCTGGAACGTATGTACCGTGTAAAAACAGGATTAGGTATGGAAATTTAAAATATTTTTTAAAAGGGCAGGAAAATGATATGTAGGTCGACATTAATGCCTACACCTGTACTTAATTTCAAATTGTAATTTCTCGCTCTCCTTAGTATTATATTACTCCTATTAATGTATTAGTATTAAGTATATTTTGAATGAAATAAATGATGGATGGTCTTGTTTTTGGACCACTGTCGAAGCCACATCTTATTTTGTATGGATACAAATTATTCGCGACAGATTACTCACAACGCTGAAGTGCCTTGGCATCCACGTTAAGTTAATGTTAAACTGATCTGCCATCTCGTTAAGAGAAGAGAGATAGCTCTGAGCTACCTTCGACGTAAGAATATAAGATCGTAGCGTTTTAATAGCGGCCTGATTGTCCGGAAAAATGCGAATATCCGTTACAGATACTACATTATACCTCAACCAATCCTCGGTCTCAATTATCGCAATTAATTCAGCCTGAAAGAGCAATAATCGGGTAGACGAAACGAACAACCAACCCTACCATCCATTTTCGAACCATCCGTAAAAAAGTTCAAAACTTCATGGTACAACATCTCTTTACTAAGCCAGTCCTCTCTGAAGGGAATATCAGTATGAAACCTTTCCTCAAAAGATGGTAATGGAATCAAGTAATCGGTGGTACCAAGGATATTTCTGTTACACAAAAAAGATGAGTGTCCTATATTACTGCAGGTTCACATAGAAATGGATTTGATCTTTAATGCCTGAGTCGGTGTACTCCACTCGAAGAGTCGGTCCAGCACGGACCGTTAGTACTCTCTTCCTAACCATACAATATTTACAAAATTTACTGAAATAACTCGTTAATCATTCTACTTTAATTGAAAATTAAATTCATGTCCGACAAATGTGAGGAAGGGTCCAGCATGGACCGTTAGTACTTCCTAACCATACAAAATTTACTCAAATAACTCGTTAATGATTCTACTTTAATTGAAATTTAAATTCATGTTCGACAAATGTGAGGAAGGGTCCAGCACGGACCGTTAGTACTCTCTTCCTAACCATACAAAATTTACAAAATTTACTCAAATAACTCCTTAATGATTCTACTTTAATTTAAAATTAAATGCATGTCAGACAAATGTAAGGAAGGGTCCAGCACGGACCGTTAGTACTCTCTTCCTAACCATACAATATTTACAAAATTTACTCAAATAACTCGTTAATCATTCTACTTTAATTGAAAATTAAATTCATGTCCGACAAATGTTAGGAATACAAAACAAATATTTATAGTATTTAGCTAATTTTACTTTTGTAAAACTTATATTCTTTTTTAATCTATCATACACATATATTAGGAAGAAACCATTCTCACTCTACCCATTACTTAAACCATTTTTCGTGTCATAAAAACTATATTTAGTTGTTTCTCTATAATCCTGAAAATATTCCATTATTTCATTTAAAATCTTATTTAATTGGCTGAGAAAATAAAAATTTAATTTTTTCTGTGCTAAATAATTTTTTCGAATGAAAACAATCAAATGTTCATTTTATCAGCCAATTAAATATATTATGGTCTACCATAATGTAGTAACCTAAGCTTTCGTTGATGATTTTGGAAATTAAATTATATAAGAAAAGGATGCTTTGCACAAATCGTATTGTAATTTCATTGCACAACGATTTCTCAATTGCCACACGATTTGTGATGAAAACCCAAATGTTTCAATTATATTCTGAACGTTTCAGTTATTAGTTTCTTGATCCGTACAAATTTGTTATTTTTTATGTTGCTAATTATTTATAAATATTACAGGACTAATGTATCGTAGAAAAAATAGCATTTGTAACTCGTGTGAAAACATGTAATTGTATACTCAACTGATTCCAGCCCTCTGTATCGCTCAGGCTGCAAATTTCCCTTTTGTATTGCAATGACTCGGCTTCTTCACTTGTTATACACTATACTATTTTTTATTTGTCGAAATTGAAAATACTATTGTATGGTACATTCGGTCAAAAAAATAAAAATAAAATAATGAACAAAATAATGCAATAATTTTGGAATTGTATCGGAAGAACTAACTACAGTTTTTCTGTTCGTGTTGCAGTGGGCTTAGCGATTTGCTAAGAATTTTTTGTTTTTGGAACTTTTTAATTTCGGTTATTACGATAAGTTATTGTACATTTTTTTATTTTTAAATTTTGTAAGGCGGTTTTTAGAACTATCCGTATCAAAAAAAAACTGGTTTAAGTCTTTGATTAAAAGTATGGCCGTGCATACATTTTGAAATTTTTCGTGCTAACTTTACGTGCTAACTTCACATCGGTCTATCGAATATTACATTTTTCGTGCTAACTTTTTAGTACAAATGTGTCTTTGATTTGTTTGTACTAAAAGTGTTGCCATTGCGTTTTACGTGCTAACTTTTCGTGCCAGCTTCACAGACATGCTTCCTTACCATTTAACTTTGTTAAGAAGGCGCTCAAAAATTTACTTAATAAGTGAATTAAAACAGCAATGGCTCGCTACTGGTAGCTGCCGCATTGCGAAACTTTTTATTAGTGGATTTAACTTGAGGGCCACTAGGTTTGCTTTATATCTCAACAAGAACCAGTTGAGGACATTTAAAAGTACATCTTCAGCGCATGGCGCTAACTCACGATGCGTGCAGTTGTCCTGCTTTCAACGGAGTTAGGTTGCAATTATTTGACTCTAGGTCTATTGTTGAAGATCAGTTGTCTTCCTTGCCTTGGCCTAAACTGCTTCAATTTACTAAGGCTGCAGCACGCTGTCGCGATTTAGAATAGAATCACTGGTTTGCACCATGGACCCTTCGTGGCACAGTTAACGGTCGGAAATTCATTATGGTGTGCGATAGTACCAGTTAACGTTGGGCGACTGGATTGTGGGTATACCCTTAAGAGTTTTACAGCAAAACCTCGATTGTCTCAGCAACAGTTATATATTGCCCTGTGTCACGTTCTGAAATTATTATCCTTACTTAGAAGACACCCTGTATATATACTTGTACATTGTATAAATACATTTCTAGTACAACGATATTGAGAATAAATTAATTGAACACTACTATAATTACTACATCATCATCATTCAAACATCATTTACTATCATCAATATAATTATAAATAATTGAATTAATCATCAATCTTTAAAAATGAAAATGTTCTTCTTCCACTTATTAGATCGATTGGTGTACTTGTTCGTCATTTATTCCTATGATATTATATTAAATGTGTATGAAGCTGTACGTACGTACGAGTATACATGATGTTATCATAGAAAAACTTAACAATTTTTTCTTTTTCTAACAAGTCATTTTCAATTAAAAAAAACACTCCTTGAAATGAGTTTTTTAATATTGAATTTATTACGTAGAATTAATGTTAAATTAAAAATGATGAAACACCGATTGAATAAGAAAAAAAAAAAAATTTTTTTTAGTTAATTATTGAATCAGTATCGATTTTATTATGTTACGTTATTAGCTTGATTATTGAAACGTTTGAAATGTAACGTTTAGGCGTGTGAACAACTGAACAGTAAGCAAAAGTTTGACATGCGATTGTAAATTATGTCTTTCCGATTTCGAGAATATCTCTACAATATTGTATATAATAAGAAAGCATTAAATTGTAACGATTGTAAGCGCTTGAATATAATTTGTATAATAAAAAGGTACGAAGGCTTTTCTACAGGTGCGGTTGCTGAAATAAAAATCTCTCATTTTTTCGCGTACCTTATTTCAATTTCAATCAAAACAATTACAAATTGCGGGGGATCAATTCAATTTCATTTCTTTTCTTTTTATATGATTTCATTATGTATATACGATTATTGTTGCTCTTATTCATATACAATTGAATTTTTGTTGCATAAATTATGTTTCTATATACGAAATATACATACAAATTAATGTTTTAAGGTTATCAAAATCTCAAGACATAATAATCTAATAATGTCATCAAAATAGGATGGCGCGATATACGCGTGACGGATTACAAAAAAATGTCGCCCAAATTTTAATTCGTCAGTACGCACACGACATAATTTGATTTAAAAAAAAAAAATTTGATAAAAAAATGAATTAACACATTCAAGCTAATTATTAACATTAAACACAAACACAAAAAAAACACTTAGAAATAGTTTAGGAGCACAAAAAAAATTTTATGGTGTTAACTAATAATAAATAACTGTCACCGCTAAAATATTTTTACTGTGTACCTTAAATTAGAGAACTTTATGTAAAATGCATAAGATTCCATGCAAATTTAATTGATGCATGATTTCTTCGTTTTGGTTTTGGTTTAATTTGAAGGTAACAAAAATAATTTCAACATTTTTTTTTCTTCTAAAGCATTAATTATACATGAAATACATTTTTACGTAAGTAATGGAAAATTAAGAGAAACTTCACTTTAGAGAACTCAGACCAAAAAGCTCATATTTGTGTGTTTGATAAATCGATTCATAATTGATAGATATGTGGGTTGAACCTTAAATGAAACACAAAAAAAAAAAAAAAGCAGCAATTACTTTAAACGAAACATTAAACAACAAAAAAACTGAATGCTAATTGAATATCCACGGACATTTTATTCTATCTTTCATTTTACATATTTATAATATTTAATATATTTTTGTAAGAAATTTATGTTAAGTAATTTTCGAGTTATTATATTTTATGTTTTTTTTTTTCACTATTTCCAGTGGTTACAAGTATTCAAATAATATCGAGAGCATAAAGAACACACAATTTCAACCAACTATCAATTACTTTGCTGTTTTTTTTATTTTTCGTTCCGATTTGTAGTAAGATTCAATCTTTGTGTATTACCTACATGTGCATATAAGGAGAGTTAAATATGAGTATTTTTCCTTTTAATTGTACCTCCATCATTGTAAAACCGTTTACATGAAAAATGATGAAAAATTTATAAATAATTTCTTGTCATAATTATTAATTAAAGCGTTTCTTAAAGAACTGAAGAAAAAAAATAAAAATGAAATCTTGATAAATACAAAATTATTTAAAACTAATTTGATTTTTTTATAATAAATCATTCAATATGGTATATAGTATGTGTTTACGTCTGTATATCGTAATATCGATGTGAAAATTCTTTTTGGTCATTAGAATGGGTTTCCTTCAACTTGGAGGATCAGCTTTATTGGAAGCGTGACAATTTTCAAATTTCAAGATTACGTTACAAAAATGAAATAAGGAAAATATAAAGGGCTGCAACCTCATGAGGTGGTCAGAACTTCGGTCTTGATTAATTCAACTCACATATTAATCGCGAAATGAATCTCTTAAGTTAATCTTTAGCTCAGCCTTCAACTCAATACATAATTCTAACTGCAATCACCAAATTAACCGCCAACCAAACCCTCAAATCAATCATCAAATCAACCCCAAATAAACTTTGACATTAACCCTAAATCTAACTCCAAATCAACTCTTAAATAATTCCCCAACCGAACAACTTACTTAACCCCAATACAGGCTAACTAAACCTTAACTCAATCTCCATACCATCATACCAACGTACCATTATACCATCATTCAATCACCATCATACCATCATACCACCATACCATCATGATCATCATATCACCATCAACTTTACCATCACCATCAACAATTCTTATATACAAACCATCATACCGTCATCAAAAATCGACTAAATTTTTGAAGTTTTAGCTTTACACGTAAATATAATTTATTTGAATTATTTACTTGGTTAAAGATTTCTGCGAAGTGATTGGAATAATAATCAGAGGTTTTACGAAAATATACAGATGGTTATTAATTTCTCCTAAACAAATTTTTAAAATATCATTTTCGTGTACATAAATTATTCGTCATAAAATATTTATTTGAACTAAAATTTAAATATTGTAGATTAAAGTTTTTGGTGAGAATCGAACTCAAAACAACAAATATAAGTCAATGGACCAAGACGAAGATCCGATTGCGAGAAGATGACGAAAAACCCACAAACGAAAGGCGAGATGGTTGGCAAAGCAAAGTCAAAGGTCTTTTCGAGCATTCATGAAAAGGATACAGAATCTCATCGTCTGCGTATTCGACAAGAAACCGTCGAACAGGGAGTCATTCGTCGCACTGCTCGCATGCTTCTTCTCATTCGAGGTGTGTAGACCACCAATCATCCGATCGTGCGTCAGCCCGTCATGTATCTAACTTGTCTTCACAACAACGGCATATCGATGCGATGACAGAAGAGGAATTTACAGTTCATCGTGCGTTAAACTTAGCTTCTCATCGTTTGACTCAAATACGTCAAAGTCAAGCTATTCGAGACGAGACAGTAAATTTCGATGACACCAAAGTTGAAGAGAATTCATTATTGTGGCCCATTTAATGTCATCTGCCAATTTTGTACAGCAGAATATTATCGCTCTGAACTTCCAACAGATCAGAAATTCAAAGACTGCTGCAGATAAGGTAAGCTTATGCTGTCTAAGCCAAAGGATATAGACGGCAACGAACTTAGTTATCCAGAGTTCCTTAAGAAGCTACTCTCAGATGTAAATCAGTGTTGTTTCATTCGCTTCGATGGGTGCGAAAATTGTCAATTTGCTAGGACGAGGCCCTGGTATTCAAAATACACGAACAAACGTATCATCGCACTTCGCATATGGAACCAATTGACAGTCAGGCGCCGCAATACGCACAATTATATGTGATTGATAGCACTCAAGCGACAGAAATACGTCAACAATGCGGCACAAATCATAATTGTCGAGGTGACATTCTTAACAAACTGGACCGTTTCTTTCGTGTAAACAACCGACTAGCTCAAAGCTATCTATTAATGAGAGATGTAGAGGCGTAAGAAGCTGCGCGTGCTGATGAATCAGGTGAACTAATTCCGATTGTGAGTACGGCATTTAGACGCGATAGACATTCTGATCAACGTCGATATAATGCTCCAACCTCAAATGAAGTGGCTATGATATTTATAAGCGAAGATGGCGAGCCTCCTTTTCATCAAGACATTCACGTTTATCCGAGAAATCCAGAAGATCTTAATAAACAATTTATAAAACTTAGCGTTTTGAGTCCCAATTTGGACCCTATGACTTATGGACTCATCTTTCCTTATGGTGAACCCGGGTGGCAACCGAATTGGCAATGTGAAAGTTATGCAGGAGCTATATTTAATCGAGTGCGAAACAACATCACCGTGTTTCAATTTAAAGCTGAACTAACATCTATTCGAGACGCCTTCAACCCGATTGTGAGTTCAGCCAAGCTGACACAAAAATGGTTAGTTGACTCATATCTGCAAGTTGAAGCGAACAATCTCAATTACATCCGCCAAAATCAGCAACATTCGAGAGCTGAGTAATATAAAGGACTCGCTGATCACAAGGAGAATGGTGCCGGTGTTTAGGTAATTCTGCCATCAAGCTTCGAAAGATCGCCGCGTAACATGCGAGAAAGATGCTGCGATGCAATGTTAATATTTGCAAAGTTTGGCGCTCCAGATCTTTTTATAACGTTCACTGCAAATCCAGATTGGCCGAGATTGCTGAAAATTTGAGACCTGGCGAGATATCTTCAGATCGACCGGATTTATTGGCGCGAAACGAAGTTTTTAAAATCAAACTCAACTCCCTGATTGATGATATTACGAAGCACGGAATTTTTGGAATATCCATTGCAAATGTCTACACCATTGAATTCCAAAAGCGAGGCCTTCCTCACGCACACATTCTGGTGACCTTAAGAGCCGAAGAAAAATTTACAACAGTCCAAAGAATCGATCAATTTATCAGTGATGAAATTCCATCAGAAACGAGGTCAAATCTTCTAAAAATTGTACTCAAACTTATGATGCATGGACCCCTGCCGTCTTAGGTATCCAAACTCGCCTTGCATGAAGGACGGTCAATGCTCAAAACAATTTCCCAAATGCTTCAATGGCGTCACCCTTCTAAATGTCAATGGTTATCCATGCTATAGAAGTCGCGCTGATGTGCAGGCTTCGGTCAGAGGTGAACGCATAGGCAATAGATTCATCATTCCATACAACCCTTACTTATTACTGAAGTACAACCCACATATGTAGAAGTCGCTACATCTCTTCGATTTGTAAAGTACATTTACAAATATATGTTTAAGGGATTCGATTGTGCGAATATTACAATCACATCAAACGGTCAGCCGGAACTACGTATAAATGAAGTTTCTAACTTTATTGATTGCCGTTATGTGAGCGCTCCGGAAGCAATCTGGCGTTTGAGAGAATCAAAAATGCACGATCGCTCACATGTCGTCATAAGGCTCCCAGTTCACCTGCCAAATTAGCAACAAATTATCTTCGAAGCAGGACACGAAGAAGATAAATTGCTCGCAGCTCAAACGAACAAGACTAAATTGGAGACAGTATCTTTACAGGGATATTCCAAATAATTATGTTTATGTGCGTGGTAAATGGAATAAGCGTCAAAGAGGCGCCAGAAAAATTGTATCCCGCATGTATACGGTGAATGTCAAAGACGGAGAGCGTTTCTATTTACGAATTAAACTTCTTCATGTTCTGACTGCTTGAATCAGACGACGAGTGGGAGCATTGTTTTACTGATGGTGGTATTTACTTGATGCCTAAAGAATTACGTGAAATGTTCACATACATATGCATATTTTGTCAACCTGCTCAGCCTCTCAAACTTTGGCAAGATCATTTAGATAATTTAACACTTGACTATATGCGTTCTTACGTTAAAGCTTCTTCAAATCAAATTCCAAATGGAACCAGCATTTTTGGCAACATTAAGCAAATATCGGTTTTGGATTTATCAAAAAGAGTCATCGTTGCACCAACAAATGCTCAAACGCTCGAAATGAATCGAAAAATCATTGACGTGATAGCCGGTGAAGCGCACATATACCACAGTGCTGATTCCATCGTGACTGAAGATCCCAATGACACTCTTAACTTTTCTACTGAATTTCTCAACGATCAAACTCCATCTGGTACGCCACCTCATGTACTTCTTCTGAAAAAGGTGTAATTATCATGCTTCTGAGAAATATAAACCCGAAAAAGGGACTGTGTAATGGCACCTGATTAATCATCGAAGAAACCGCCCGGAATTTCATAAAGGCCACAATATATTTAAAATCAGCTCATATACGTTGAGTAGTGTGAAGTTTAATAATATGTGGAATAGCACCAAGAGGTATCAGTGTGCACATCATTAGGATTCCTGTAGTAAAAATTAAAAGTTGTATATATACAAATTCCGTCCTAGGACGGGTTAATTACCCCTAGTGTTTGAGATATTGATCTTTCATAAGTCTTATAACACTATTCCCTTGGTCGTGTCACTTCATTCGACGTGATAATTGTCGCGTCACTTCAACTTTCCAATATATTTCCAATGAAAACCTCCCTTAGATAAGCTGCCACTTCATTAGAGCGGACACGGACAAATACTTCTGCGATGATACAAGTTTTACGAGTACTATAATTCGAATTGAGACTTTACTACTTTAATTTGTTCCTTTTACACTTCAAATTGAATATTTAGTAAATTATATGTATGACCTATTTGGGTGGAACTTGGCAATTTCTTAGCCGGTTTTAGTGAAATTTGATATCCATGGTTAAAATGCAATTTTTAAATGATTTTTGGATAAAATTCCAGAATATGGCCAAAATAAATAAATAAATGAAATTTGACATGCGCGTTGGAAATAGAATTCTAAATAGATTTTTAGATCTAAAATTCAGCTTAAAACCAAATGAGAGGTGCGTATCCCTATATGACCTATGATACAAGTGTCATATAATTTATTGTGAAATTCTTAAATTAATTTAAAATGTTTTCGTTTGTTTTCTAATAATAATAAACAGTTAAACATAAATATAAAGTTTATTGTGTTGGATTAATACATTTAAAACGTTAATTTTACCGTTTAAGTGCAAATATTTAATGAATTTAGTTTTTTATTATGCATTATGTGTTACACGGTACACCGTTCGTACTTAATGTTACATGGATCGAAACTGGTCTTTTAATAGAACGATATAGATAGTGTATCAATTTGTTGCGAGGTGAAGCAATGTTGTCGAAATTGAAAAATAAACCAAGTAATTGAATTATATGCTATGAATAGATTATTAAGTGTTAGTGTTATTTAAAGTGTAGTGAAAGTGTTTTTTTATAGTAAATCAACGTAAAATATGTTGTAGTTGAACGGATAAAGGGTTATTCACGTTCAAAATGTATATAACGGTACTGCTCAGATACTCGTTCGGCAGGTAGTCGGGTGTTGGATTTGTGTGCGTGTGTGTATATGTGCTAAGGATATGTGTTGCTCTTTGACTATTGTAAGTAGTGTAGGGTCGCTTCATTCTACCATATAATTAATTATAATTTTTGATTAAATACTTGGTGAACAAGGAAAGATTTTTTGGGATAATGGATGGCTTGTGGTGATAGATTGTATTATGGAGTTATGCCTCGTTTAGTTTAGGAATTGTGTCTTGTAGATAAAACCGTTAGAGTTTCAATCCAATTTTATTTGTGGTTAAACATTGTGGTCATTTTATCGGCTCTGTTTTGAATAAAAAAATGCAGGGTGTTAATGCATTTGCCGATTCAATGCTATAAGCTTGGGGTACTGCTCAAGTTAACTAAAGTTTTAACTCGGTCCACATGATTCCCCACGAAATCAGAGGTATTTTTAGATTATTATAGATCAAAATATGACAAATTTGTGCCTACAATATTTGAAATGTTCACTCGCCCTTTTGGCTATAATTGTATCTTTTCAGTCACTGAAGGAAACACAATCCTTACCAGCTTTAACACTTTTCACCTGTAAATGGTTCCGAATTTTTCACGAATTTTTATTTTTTATTTATATATGTAATATGTTGAGCTACTTAAGTAGAATAAAGTAATAAACAATAAATTATTTAAGTTTGATTTTAGTGGTATTCCTCTAATTAGTTAATTAATTTCTGGAGTGAACAGCTACCTAGTTAAGCTAAAGAATTGGAAATTAAATTTTATAGGGTTTCAGATTTTTAGTTTTAGAATTTTAGTTTAAAAATAATAAGATATTTATGTTTAAAATTCATAATTTAGAATTAAAATTGTTATGCATCTTGAATTTCAGGTTATTTGGTTTATTTCGGCAGTGATTAATTTGCTATCCTTCAATTTAGATGCTGAATTGAATTTATTTTGTTTGAGGGTGTTAAGACGTGATTTAAATAAAGAATTAATGGTGAACATTAGGTTTTGGGTTTAGCTGAATTTAATAGAATTAAATTAATTTTAATTAAATTGAATTAAATGAAGTGAAATCAATTTTTCGGTGTAATCGAAGTCATAATATTAGTGTTGGTGTTGGTATTGGTATTAATGTGGATGTTAATGCTAGTTTTGGTATCAGTAATGATATTGGTTAGTTAAAATGGTTTTAGTTTAGAAAAGAGAAACTCGATCAAGATGGCACTGGCTGATGTGACAGGACGATGGCCGGGTGGTAGTTGATTTAATTATTGTCAAACTATTAAAAGTTAATTTATTTGTGGTTCATAAACAATAATTTATGATTTATTTCAGAGAATTAAATTTATACTTAATTAATTTTAGAATAGTTATTATACAGAATAAATGCATAATTGAAATTTAGGAAATTCTTGAAGAACCTGAAACAACTTTACAGGAATTTGAGCAGTAGATGAACTTTAAATTGTATTGTATTGTGCTAAATAATTTACTAAAAATATATTACTAACTATCAACTACTTAGGTGTCTGGGACCGGGTTAATTCTTTATTGCTAACATACCTTTCCTTTCCTTTAGTTTTCTTATGTGTAAGAGAGGGGGGGGGAAGGGTACGGAAAGCCCGGCGTCATCCGGGAGTCTTGCTTAGGCTTGGTCGTACAGCCTGATATCAATCGAAAAAACTCAGCTTAAAACCAAATTTTCATCGCACATGTCAAATTTCATCATAATCAGTTAAGAAATAGTCAAGTTCCATCGTACTTGGTCATATTCCAGAACTTTATTCAAAAATCGTTTTAGAATCCCATTTTCATTGGAAATGCTGGATTTCAACAAAATCGGATAAGATATAGAATCCCAATAAAATTTTTATAAAAAAAATCACAAATCATCAGTTTAACGGACAACGTTTTTCGTTTCGTCGATTTCCGTTGTAGTGAGGTTTTCCTACATATATCCCCAACTAAACCGCAACTCAACCCTCCACTATACCGCAACCTTACGCTAAACTCGCTCCTCAAACCAGCATATATAAAAACTTGGTCAACAACTCACTATATCCTAACCAGCCCCAACTCAACTCCAACTCAACGACGGACATTTTTTTTTGTTGCTTTTTTAGACTCAGGGACGTTCAAAACGTCGAGCAAAGTGGTTTTGGACCAACCAAATTTTTGACAGGATTCAATACTTCGCTCTTTTAAGACCGAAGTAATTTAAGCAGGATCGAGGATATCAATAAAAAAAAAACAATCTTGATCGATCACAAACATTAAAAATATTTGAAGTACAAATCACTTTTTTAAGATTACACTGCAGGTTTATAAATTGTAGGCGCAGATGAAACCTTCCGGATGATCTAATTTGAATTTTTTTAGAAGAATTTTTATATTCTACAGATTTGACTGTGATGATCAGGCTACTTTGTACGCAGGGCGATGAACAGTAGACCCGCTTCATGTGCCGGAACTGCATACAACTACAACAAGTGCTTACACTGCTTCTTCGTGGCGGCCACTAAACTCTACTCATTAAAAGAGAACGCTAAAGTGTGAGGGCTTTGGTCCTTCTATAGAGGGTTAACGTTAGGTTAACAGCCCAACACGTACATAGGTGCATTTTGTTTGGCGAATAAAACAAACAAATAAAAAATAATCATAGTAGTAAAAACCACTATCTGGGGTAAATCAAAACCGGAAGAATCAAATTTTTCTAATTGCAAGAAAAATCAATGTACATAAAAATGAAAACAAATTTTTTTTTTTTTTAAGTCACACATTTTATTTGGACCTCCCACCAATTCAGTGATTTTCGAGACAAAAATTTTATATAAAAAGTGTTCGAAAATCACTGAGAAAGGTTATTCTTTTCTAAATGATCGAAGCTTTCAGTTATTCGGTTAGAATAAACAAGTTTACTAAAAAAAAAAAAAAAAGAAAAAAGAAAAAAAAAAAATTATTTTAAAAACAAACCAGGAGAAAAAAACAGAATCAAGTGGTAAGTATAAGAATGTCAACTACTAACTAAAAGGGGCCCAATCAATGGCGGGTCACCTAACAGCCTCATTAGAGGCGGCTGAAAGAATCGATTCAATGCGTCGTCACCTCTTTTGTTAGCTACGTGCCATTGATCCACTAACTTATTAATCAAACTCTTTTTTTGTTTGTCGATTTGTTTTTTCTTTTTTTTTTGGTTTTTTTCTTAGGTAATCATGAGTGGCTAAGGCCAAAATTAGTGTCCATTTATGCTGGACGTTTGATATTGTTTTTCTGTTGGTCACGGTAGACGGGTGTCCAACATTTCCAATTCTTTCCCCAATCCTTGTTGTGATCGCAATGATCACCAATTTTTATTCAAACCTCCGGTATCTCAAAGTCCATAGACAACCCATCACCCACCGACGACCAACTTACCTTTACCGGCTCAGCTAACGGTAAATGCCGCGATGTGCAGTGCTATGGACAAATTCTATAATGAGACGAGATAATCCTCAACTCATTAGAATTTTTATGAAATCTACCAAAAAATCCGGATTTGTGACAAATGATCCAGATCAAAAAAAAAAAAATTAATTTATTTCTTTCGAAAGAATATGTAATGTCAAAATGTCGAAAAAAATCAAAAAAAAAAATCAATTTATTGATTTATTTTTTCCCAAAGAATTCGACATTAATTTTTGATTTTGTTTTTCAATCCAAGAGCATGCATACATTCATAATGTTTTGTGGATTATATCGTCCCAATTACTGTGTAAAGTTCTTTTCAATAAATATTTGTGGTTGGTAAAAATTTAGAAAAAAATAAAAATAAAAAGAAACCAGAGAATGTTATAGCCTCATTGTTGTTTTAGATAAATCAAAAAGGATACATACATAGTCTATATAAGTAAATCTACTATGGCATTGTTAGTGTAAAATATTGCAACCCTGTATTGCGAAGCTTTGAAATCTTCTAAGTATTAAATGAATCTTTTGCATTGTAATAAATCATTGAAATTTATTAAAATTATTTTGAATTTTTCTATTTATAAATTACTCACGCTAATTTATCAAAATATAATCAAATTAAATTTTTCTACCGTCTTATAGCGCTAAGGTTATGTTTGCCCTTATATTAAGTCACATAAGCTTTATATTCGTATACCACGTAAATTTTCTTATTGAACCGTAAATGAGGTTTGTATTTTTTTTTCTATGCAGCCGATATTTGAATGTGTACGTAATTGTTTAAGCTCCACAATCGTCTAAGGTAAGCCAACTAATATATAATACGGATTTATTGAAGAAGTAGCACCCACCAGACTTAAAACAAAGCTTAGTTTATTTTATTATATATGCTGCTAATGTATTCGGAAGCCAAAATTTAGGATCGGCATTCAATCATTAGTTCATCACAAAAACGGGGCACGTTTAAGGGCTTAAGGAACATGTTGGAAGGCAGGGAAGGCTATTTAAATGGCTTTACAGTGGAGATAGCCTTGACAACCTTGGGGTCGGTTTCGATCCGATAGCCAACTAAAAAGAACATTTAACAACCATATGGATGATCTGATGTTATCTGTACCAGCCAGCATCTGAATTGCGGAAACGAAAATTAGAAACACCGTTCACACTCCCGATATGACATTTCGACCGATAACCGAAGGATGATGTACTTCCACGATCTTATGAAATGGTAACCATATACTTTCAAGACTAAAAGTTCCATTAACAAACTTGGACTCACCCATGCAAGATTTTTCAAATAAAAATTGACCATTACAAAAAAATACTCTGTCGAGTATTCTTCAATTTCAAGTAAATTGAAGAGAATCTCCAATCTCAAGTAAATCTTCCATCTGTGTTGGTACATCAGGTACATCAATATGATTCATCTCTTCTCCAATTCGGTGATACCAGATAAATTTTCTTCATGATTTCAATCATTGAGGGATTTTTAGAATTTCCCCCTTTACCTATAATGATTGAAAAGGTATTTTCAAGCGGATCCTGATTGAATCTGCAAGTTATTATGAATATATCATGGTTTTGTTGAAATAGATCATTCGACAACTGTAGAATGGAATTTATAATCATTATTAAACCATTGAAAAAGAAATTTGTAAATTGTTTTTGACATTTTAAACGGTTTAGTAATGTTTCATGAATTTTGAATTATCAACGATGTGACTATTTTGTTTTAGAGCACCTTGACTATGGTTTTTTAAATACAAATTTTTACTATTTAGGTTATCGAATAGTTTAACGATTTTTTCACAAAAATTTGCTATTGCAAGTGCATATTTTTAATTTTCTAATGAAAGCGGCGGCTACAGCTCTGCTGAAAACTTGAGTAGCTAATGCAACTCGCATTTTTTCAAATGTATTGGGATATACCATACGTGCCGATAAGTCATCTTGGGACAGAGTTTTGTTGAACTATTTTTTTCTAATTCATATATTTATTTTAAAATATCCCAGCTAACAATACCAAATTTTTGATTGCATTAGGTTTGATTGCAATTGATTTTATTAGATGAGGGGTATCAAAAATGGCATAAATTTAGTTTTATTCACCATCTAATGCAAAATAAGGCATTTTATCAGTCACTCCTAATAATTTGTAAGCCTTTCGGTTATTAGACTCTTGATCACAAACCGTAGCTTGTATTTGGAATCCAATTGTATCCAATAATTTAACGAGATCATTAATTAAATTAATCAACTGTTGTCCGGAAATACCTTTGGCTGAAGCATGGTTGGTAAGTTAAAATATACTTATTTTGGCACAATAACCCTCTCACCATAAACACTAATACATATTTTGCCATCTTAGTCTTCCTTTCATTTCCGTCATCCGCGTATCCCTGAACCAAATTTAGTTTTCGATCGTACTCTAAATCCCGTCTAACATTTAACTCGTCAAATAATCGAACTGCGTTTCGATTTTCTAAAGATAAATTTTTTATTTTCAGTTTTAAAATTTCAACGACATTTTCATTTGGACCTGGCCCAAGGTTTTTAATCGGCATCCATTTCAAAATTTAATTTTTAGATGGTAAGTTCAATTCTAAATTGTCCCGAAGAACTCTGTAACTGGCTGGGGATATAAAAAAAAAACATTTTGGGCTATGTTTCGTTGTTCTTCAGTGTATTTTGATTTTTGCAAAATCTTTGACAGTTAAACTTAAATTCAATTTGCCAATCTGATTTATCATAAATTCTGGATCAATTTTGTTATTTGGAAGAAGTCTTTCCCGAGTCCGAATTTTTAGGTTAAGTAATGATTTTCTGTTTGTGGCAAATTTCGTTTTTAATGTGTCATCTCGTTTTTTAACCGGTAAATATATTTTTTTTAAAAATCATAAATTTTAATTGGTTTTAAACAGTTATTGCAAGCCGCTTTAATACTGCAAGAAGTACTTGTATACGTCTTTGGAGATATTCTCAAAATCAAAAATATTAATTTCGGGCAATGCTCCACAGTGTGTATATCTGAATAGTTTGTATATCGTCAGGAGTATTTGCGTCTTTTGATGTTGTTGCAGAATCAGCCAAATATAATTTTGGAAAGACATTTATTTTCAATTTGTGCTTGCCTTTATCAGAATATAAAAAAAAAAACTAAAAATATAAAAATTACTCCACTAATTGTTATTTACTATCTATTGAATAACTCGCTTGCTTATATGTTTTAGCTTTGACTTTTGAGTCAAATGGATGTATTTTTATTTCGTTTAATTTAATTTTTTTTCTTCAAATAATTTAAATTCTAATTTTTAAAAGCTTTGTGCAGAACAGCAAAATGGCCGAACATTAGTGACATTATTTTGGATGGATGTGAAAAACTAATTCCAACCGCCGTTCAACAAATATACAACAATCCTCAGTTCGGAAAATGAGAATTCACGGATCCTGATGAAAATGCATTTTTGGAGGGATGGAGAGCCAGGATGTACATATGTTTGATTTGAATACCGGTTCTGTTATCTTGGCGCAGTTTTTTTTATTATTTTGTTTTCAACCACTTCTGACACAACCTATTACGAATGAGGTTTTGCTCAAAATAGTTTGTGTTAAAAGCTAAAATTTAACAAGTAATTAAATTAAATAAATAAATAAAATAAATAATTTGTGCCACAACCGCATCAAACCAAATCTCTAGTT
The DNA here is from genome assembly GCA_958295665.1 of Tipula vernalis. Lineage (NCBI taxonomy): Eukaryota > Metazoa > Arthropoda > Insecta > Diptera > Tipulidae > Tipula > Tipula vernalis. The sequence goes on along the minus strand of OY282559.1, from coordinate 294,383,035 downwards.
CGAATGAAAATAAATTACTTTTTGTATTCTTTTCATATATCCAAAACCAATAATGTTTTTCATTGGCATTGGGAGAAAGAGAGTCATTAGCCATATCCGTTATTGTTCGTATATACCTGTCCCTCGATTAACACGGTACTTGATTAACACGGATTTGATTTAACACGGTCAACGAATTGAGACAAAGTCGTGATTAACACGCACAGAAGTTTGGCCGCGTTAATCAAATACCGTGTTAATCGAGGGACGACTGTATTAGTCGCGATTAACACGGTTTTGAGTTACACGGTAATTTGGCGGAACGTAATTACCGTGTTAATCGAGGGGCAGGTGTATTTTACTATGGTGTTCGTGCGATCATACTTTATTTACAAATAAAAAATTCTTGCATGAAGGTCGATTCACCAGATTTGTCCATTGAGCTCGTTAAGGAAATGACAACTTGACGGAGTTAAAAACCGAGTTAAAAATATGTTATCTCTCTTTTGTGTCCAGCGAGATAACATATTTTGAACTCAGTTTTTAACTCCGTCAATTGTCATTTTCTTGACGAGCTCAATGGACAAATCTGCTGAATCAACCTTGAGGGAAAAACCAAGCCAAAAATTTAAACGAAAGGTAATAATAAAAACGATCTTGCTAGTAAATAATAGAATGTATACGACAGCAACAGTATATTTAATTGTACATGTACATAACAAAGCAACAAACCGTCACAATTACAACCAAAATCTGCGAGAATTCTCTTTTTTCTTCTAAATCTTTTATGTACTCTTGTTGGTAAAGTTTCACGAATACACATCCAGGGTTGCAGTATTTAATATGAATTAATTCGAAATAATTGGAAAACGTATATCACAATGTATCTCTTTAACTTGTATCCTTTTTGGATAAATGCAAGATTTTGCAGAGGAAATAAATGTTAGCCAATAGCTCGAATTCGATTATATCTTAGAATTGTATATTGCCATTCTCCGTATTTCAAATAAATTAGCTGTTTTGAAATTAAATATATTCTCAAGATCATCACTTATATGAAAATAAAAGATTTTGAGTGAGTGCGAAGTTGTCTATATACATTGGATCAACCAAAACCAACAAAAAAGAAATTAGTGATCCCTTCCCCTAAGATTTAAAACAGAATGAATTGAATTTGAAAAAAATCGTATATGGTATAGAAAAGATCAATGAATAATGAGTTTGTTTCTCCCTCAGTTGTACATATCGATGGTGTTCAATAAAAGCGGCTTAACATTCAAGCGTTCCTAAGTACAGAGAGCAGAATACATTACAGTCTTGATAATATTTGTTTGCTTTTACCTCATAATATCAAATGCATCAAAAATTGGTCTGTGTATTTCCAAAACAACATCAATAACACGGTATAATCTCATTCATTAATATCAACCATGTTTATATAGACTTCTTTGTTCGGCTAGAGAACTTTTGTTCGGCTAAAGAACAGTACTGGACCATTGGACAATCAACTATAATTTCCAATTTGAGCAGGAAGCAAACATTTTTCTCAAAAATATCGAGCAATCTTAAATTTTTGAATAATTTCGAAGAGTCTCGTAAACTAACATCTCTTCTGTGATCTCTAAGAATCTCAAATAATCTCGAACATGCTACAATAATAATAAAATAACTGAAAACCCCAAATATCGAAATATCGAATCTTTAACTTCTTGAAAGCAATTCAACGCTTTGCAAATGAACATCTCAATAAACACAACTAAGCCAGCATCTCCAAACCAGACAACTATCGAATTGTCTTACAATTCCTTAAAATCGTGCAAATTAATACCAAGCGAAAGACCAAGCGGCAACTCAATAATGCAACATCATTCAAAAGAATTATCTCGAAAAAGTAAAATAATCGAAATCAGAACCATCCGACTCAATTCTGAAATGATTTTTTGAGTAAAAAGAGATTTTTTAAGAGACACGCCATAAAACTCTAATATTTTTGTTTTCGAAATAAAGCAAACATTTTGTGTCACTCTTTTTGTTTTAAAAGTATAAGATTAGAATTTATCAATTGCACAAAATATTTTGATATTCCAGCGCAAGATAACGAACCTTATTCAAATCCTAATGCTATGAATATTATACCAATTGGACTACATTTTGAATGTAATGGTTGTGGCAAAAAATTTGCAGAGCTGAATTTATATAAAAAAGTTACAGCTAAGTTAAATATAATAAACCAAAAAATCAGCCAATAGACGAAGTAACTGATAATTGAAATGTCAATATAAACTTAAAAAATGTGAGCAAATTACTGCTAAACCAAAATGTTTATTATACGAACTCAGAAAAGGCATTTCTGCAATGTTTATTTTATAAATCGGCATTGATCTATATATTTTTAAGGAATAGTTTCATATTAAAGTTAACCTCACCATCTTCATTTTTCTTGAACATTCGTATTACGCACTTGATGCAAAAATTATGAAATGGCCGGCCGCTGGATTTGGCCATCTAAATAACAACCAATATTTGCATCAAATGTTGTAGGATTTTCCGCCGACCAAATTTGTTCAACAAAATTCAAAAGTTCCAAAGTCAAATGATTTTTTATGCATTGATGTAAAAATTAGCAAATGGCCGGTCCCTGGTGTCGGCCATATAAATAACAAGCAATATCTTAATCCAGTGTTGTACGATTTTCCGTTGACCAAATTTATTCAACAAAGATCATAAATCCCAAGGTCGAATGATTTTTTTCGAATGTCCATTGCATGTACTTAATGCAAAAATTATCGAATGGCCGGTCCCTGGGGTCGGCCATATAAATAACCAATATTTGCATCAAATGTTGTAGGATTTTCCGCCGACGAAATTTGTTCAACAAAAATCATAAATCCCAAGGTCAAATGATTTCGCTCGAATGTCCGTAGTATGCACTTGATGCAAAAATTATCAAATGGACCATCATAGAAGCCACTTATAGAAGCTGCTAGAACTACAAATAACGTACCACCCATTCTGATGTGGAATTCTGCGTCGGCCAATGATTCCGATGACTGTGCGATTTGCCAACAATTTGTCAATCATAACTTGAATTGTACACAAGCCCGAAAAGTTTGCAAAATCGATAAGACATATGAGTGGCCGCAAACCGTCAATAGTGGATAAGCAAAAGGAAATCATAATACCGAACATAAAATCAAAGAACTCCTATTTTGTTAGTCGATTAGTGGTGTTCAACGAAACCTTTGCATGAAGCCATAACGGGTTGGTCAAGACGAGATATGTCGAAATTTATTTTTTGGGCTGACAACTGTTCCGCTCAAAATAAAAACTGGATTCTGTATTTGGCATTGCATATAGTAGTAATTCAGAAATGGCGCTCAGAAACTATCACAATAAAATATTTTGAGCTAGGGCATTCCCACATGCCATCGGATTCGGTACATGACATTATCGACAAAAAGTGGAAAAACACACCAGATGTGTTGGATAAGAACCACTTGGTGGAGGTTATAAAAAAAGCTGACGGAAAAGGGGGCTGACGGAAATCTCTTTAAAGGAAATGAAAGTGGTTGAGTTCTGGCGAGAATCAAAAAAATGAATTTTATAAGTAGACACACGAAAGTGAAACTTTCCATGTATAATTTAAAGAGTCTAAACTTCCTCGCTGGGCATATCGTCAAAATTAGTTTCAATGTGCCAGCTTTTAATGGATGGCTCAATATGTAAGCTGCTATTAAAAGTCAAAATTTCTGATGTCTTCGACCTAAACAGACCTAATAGCTCAAACACCCTTCAACCTGTTATTGAAGTATGTCGTTTGTCAGCTCAATGTAGCGCAGCGCAGCTGCCTATATTATAAATCAACCCGGCTATTAGCATATGCTGATGATATTCGTATTATTGGTCGCAATAACATCTCCCCGAAAGGGGTCCACCTTTCACTGGAATTAACAGCCCAACCAATTGGCCTTCAGATCAATGAAGGGAAGACAAAATACATGGCCACCGCTAGAAGGCAGACGCGTGGAAATTTTAATTCAGGAGATACACAATATGAAAAGGAGAATGAAACCAATATTGATGTTTTTCACTAAATTTTCTAAATTTGCAAATTAACTTAAAACATCTGCACCCTTATTCTGTAAAAAACAAGATAATGTGTAAACGTTAAAACGGGTAAACTTTGTGATTTTTTACTAAAATTACATTCAATTGTTTTTCGATTCTCTTTTCGTTCAATGTTTATCACGTGTAAACATTATCTTATTTTTTATAGAATAAGGCTACAGAATCCCTAGGTAGGTCGCAAAAACGAAACAATAAATTTCTGGTGCGAGTAATGATTAATTCTGCTTTACAAATGGTTCAAAAATTTTGAGTTTATTTTTGATGAAACAAAATAATTTACATAGATCCATGTTCGTTTGTTATCAGAATTTTTTTTTACCTAAAAGTTGTACACTTAATTTATTTATTTAACAGTTAAATTCACATTACATTTCTATAATCAAATCAGGCCGGTCATTAATTAAATTCACACATGTGAATTATATCAAGATATGAGCCTAGACTAGTTTCTCACCGTATGTGCAAATAAAAACTAAAAAAATTTAAAAAAATAGAAAAATTCAGTCTCTTACCTTGCTGAAAATAATTCGCTTTCCTAACATATACACAAACTAATGCCATTAATTGTAATTGTGATAATCTTTGACGCGTTGATTGTGGTAATGGTAATAAATCTCTTAAATTTGCTATTTCTGCGTTTATTAAATCACGACGAAGCTTTGATGCCCCTTTAGTTGATTTTGTTGCATCAAACCTGTAAAGAAAGAGAAAATGATACACATAAGTACTTACGTGTATAATACACATTATGCGGTTAAATAGACGACGTTCATATTACATTATATAATAATAATAAAATAATAAAATAAAAATTAAATTAAACAAAGAAATTAGAAAGAATATTTCTTTCGATTTATGTAAATATCTAGGCAAACAGAACAAGAAAAAAAATTGTTTTAATTTTTACATAATTTTGATCAGTTGGAACGTGGAACAAAGAACCGAGAGTACGCAATATACATAACCAACATTTTTGTTATAAGTTTGTAGTTTAATTGAACGTAACTTAAGTTTACGTTATAAACTATAAATTGACTACACAATGAAATGCATTATACTGACACTTCATAAATTCAAAGATAATCTTTTACATCTTTGAGGAAATGTCGCGGTTAAACTGAAAACGTCGAATAATCGATAACAATCAAATATGTTTTGGCCAAATATGATCACTTCACTTATTTTTCACTTCACTTTAAAAACCAAAAAAGAGAAAGTTAAGGTGATAAAGTAAACTAACCACAGTAAATTAAATTTAATTACTTTACTAAATCTCAATACAATAAGGAAATCGCTAATCATATTGATACTGGTGTGAAACATTTCACACAAAGTGTAGCTACACAAATTAACAAAAAGTGTAGGCCTACATAAAAAAGTGTAAATAACCGATAAAGCCATGGTATAAAGTGGAAAGATCAAGTTTTCCAAAAGAATTTTTATCACTTAGGTAAAAAGTGTTGGGCATTGGTGCTCGTGTAGGTAGCACCAGGTTTCAGTCAGCATTACGGCACGTTCGACGCCTTGTTACGGTGCGAGGCACCTTCCGTCTGAATAACATGTCTGAAAAACAAACCTTAAAATTCAATATATTTTCTTTCCATTTTTAGTTACAGTTTTTTTTTCGTTCTCTTATCTTTCGCCTCCTATAATTTAATTTCGCGCACCGTAAGATTCATTAAAGAAAAAAATACAAAACCAAAACGAAACTTTTTTTTATTCATTTTTTTTGTTTCCCCCTTTTTTTTCATTCACACTCAATTACATATTCGTCTACCGTAGATAGGGCTACGAACCCTAACCGGCGGTGGTTTTTTTTTCTGTGTATGTTTTGTTGCCATTTTTGGTAGATGGCAGTACGTCCATTATCCTACTTTTGGTCACGGGTCACGGCCCTTATTTTAGTGTGGGGTGGTTGCATGTAGGGGCATGTTGGTCGCGAAATCATAGACAACTTGTTGTTGTAGAAATCCAAAACAAAAAAAAAAATGTGTATATAAAGGATGACAATTGTCATTCGCTCTCTCTTATATTTTGCACCATTTTGGATACGACACGGACAAGAAATCGGAAACCACATGGTAATATGAAATTAAATAAATTAATGGTGATAATAAATTAATAATACTGAGAATACATTAATGATAAAAGTAAATTAATAGTGATGATAAATTAATAATGATAATAATACATTAATGATAATAGTAAATTAATAGTAATACTAAATTAATAATAATAAGAATACCTTAATAATAATAGTAAATTAATAGTAACCATAAATTAATAATACTAAGAATCCATTAATAATAATAGTAAATTAATAATAATAATAAATTATTAATAATAATAAACTAATGATAATAATAAATTAATAATAATAATAAATTAATAATAATAATAAATTATTAATAATAATAAACTAATAATAATAATAAATTACTAATAATAATAAACTAATGATAATAATAAATTCTTAATAATAATAAACTAATGATAATAATAAATTACTAATAATAGTGAATCAATGATAACGATGAATTACGAATACTAGTAAATTAATGATAACCATAAATTAATAATAACCATAAATTAATACTAATAGTAAAATAATAATAATAATAAATTAATAATAATAATAAGTAACACGAAACAAAAGCGCTGACAATTACACGACGAGAGCAAGAGGAAGACAGCAGCCAGACCACTCGGACGGCACCGGCACAAATAGCGGCAACTACAAGCAAGTTTTTTTTGTGCGTAAGTATATCGCGTGGACCACGGGAAGGTAGTGACTGAGCGGCGAGCTCCGCGGGGGTATATCGCGTGTTTGAACCGGGCAGGGCTTTGTTTTTGGGTTTTTTTTCATTACAGGGATCTTCGGCAGGTGAGCTCATCGTCCGCTGATCTCCAGACGAGTACGTGGGGGGAATATATCTCAGCGCCAGCGCACAGTCCAGTCCCGAAGTGGATCTCCGATCAACATCTTGTAAATCAGTCGTTTTGATTTTTTTTTATAAATAAAAATTTGTTCCCAACTGGGAAGATTATAACGTGTACAAATTAAAAGAAATTATGTGTTGTTAATTTAAAAATTAGGTGAGAATCATCGTGGCGTAATGTGTGTGTGATGGGGTAAGTAGAGTGTTGTGGTAGTCATCGAGTAGCAGCAATTTAATCCTCGGATGGGCCTTCATCACTTCACCCACCCCTCTGGACTGAGTGTGGCCGGACTTGACGCTGCAGGTGAAGGACTCCGGGGACAAAACATTCTGTTTGCGTGATGGGGGGCGAGGCGCGCGGCTGATGGGCCGGTTATCCATCATCCCTTGTCAGGTTGTCATTCACGGTAACGTGTGGCACACAGGGGATGATCGGAACGGGGTACAGCGATGACCAGGTGCGGACTCGTCTTTGATCCCGATGCAGTTCGAGGAGTAGCTAAGGCAACTTGGTTACTGAATTGTATCGGTGTGTTAGAGTTCGAGTCCAATAGCTTTGGTTCCCCACGCGGGCTCTTTAGTCGTGTTGCTCATCGCTTTTTCCGTTACGTAACAGCCTTTTGGAAAATTGTGAAAATCACCTAAAATGTTCAAACCTGATGCTACACTATGATGTATTTAAATATAGGGGACATGTCAAGATTTCCGAAGCGATTTTTGTTATTAAGATAAAATGGGTTGAAGTAGTTTTAAAAACTAAAGCAACAATGTTACAATTTTACACAATCTACAAGATGTTACCAGGTGTGGGCTGAAAGCTGTTTCGGAAAGGTTGGAATGTTCATTTTATGGAAATATAGGCCCAGTCCTGGGTAACATTTTTGAGATTATGGGAAATGACCTTCGTGTAGCACAAACATTTCAACACGTTTAGCATTTTCACAATTTTCAAAAATTTGTCAAACATTTACTTTTATTTAAAACGGAAAGCTTGATTTTTCTACTTTCAATAAAAATATCGTCCCATAACTGGTTCTACTGGTTACTTACACTTTTTTATGTAGGCCTACACTTTTTCAGTACACTTACAATTTTTCGTTAATTTGTGTAACTTCATTTTGTGCGCAGTGCTTCACACCGGTCATATTGATCACGAAAGGAAAACTGTAAAGAAGTTTTTATTGTGAAGTTCGTAATTATACATGGGACAAACAGAAGTAATTTTCCAAACTGAGTTTAAGTTATGATGTTCTGCTGAGTCTTCCACTAAATTTTCAATTTTCCTCTTGATCCGAAATGTTTAAACTTCAACTTTAAATTGTTTTAATATGTGGACTGGTGAGAATCTAACTCTCATAATCGTTGAATGAATTCTCTGAGATTTTCTAGTGGCAAATATAATTTCCATAAAAAGTGTAAAAACAATTTTTTGAAAGTTGTACGCAATAATTTTATTTTGAAAATAGGGCTGATCATAACGATTTTTTACTAAGAAAAGCAATGATTTGTACGCTTGGCGTTCGATCTCGAACGGTTTGAGTTTTTCGCAAAAACGTTACATACACAAATTGTGTCATTTCGAAAGCGTAGATAGTGATAATTATTTGAATTTACTGTTGACCTTGGAATTCCTCTTCAACGTCAATATCGTCTTAACAAATTTGGGACTCCTCTTAATCATAAAAAAAAGTTGGCGCCTCGATAAAATAAGAAACACAATTTAGTGTATAAGTACCTGCGAAGGGTATTCAAGACATTCGTAGCATGCCTGTATGAGGTAAAATATTCTAAAGTAGTATGGTAATCTGTAGTTTGTTGTTGTTTTTACCATTTAATAATTTATACTCTGATTGTTTACAGTAAAATATTTTTATTGTTCACAGAATAATTTTCGTAAATTAATTTTCACAAAACTAAATTAATTAATTCCCAACACACTGTTCATTCGAAAAACAATCAGGAATTTTGTTTTTTTATTTTTATAGTTTTTCTTTTGATTGATCTTTTGAGTGTTTTGTATTCGTGAAGCTGATATTTGATCAGTGGAATAGAGTATTCTGTATGCCGGTTTGAGTCGATCGATTGAAATGTTTTGATTTTTACCATAAATCGATACGATGAAATATTTTCGAAGTCGCCATATGACTTTATATGGACCTTCGAAGGGAGGTGATTTCACTTGCGGGGGAGTCCTGTGGTGGCTCGATATAATCACCCCACCACAATAAATCGATTCATTGTGGTGGTGAGATTATTTCGAGCCGCCACAATAGCTTAGCACCAAGGACTGACTACCAATCTTAACAAAGCTTCCTGTTTTAGAGCACCATCAAAAGGGTGTTATGTACATTTCCATACTCCAAAATCTATAAGAAAAAAGTTACTTATCGAAACTTGGAAATTTTATTAATGGCATTATAACGGGGGTGGAACACGGATTCATCATTCATAGAGTACATAAAAGGATTATTACTGTTGAAAAAGAAGGAATCTACACCAAAGAAATTTAAGAGATAAGCGTCAACTGGGAAGATTACGGCATCAGTCTTTTGGGATGCCGGGTGAAATTTCAAGGTGGTTCAAAAGATCGCAATCATAGGCTGTTACTATTTATATGCAGGACATTTGACAAAAATGAAGAGTACTATCAGGACAAAGCGCATCGGTAAAGTTAGAAGCAACATTTTGCTTCTCCACGGTAGTGTTCTTGAAATGATCTGAAAAGATCGTTTCAAAGTCAACCTAAAGATTTGTTTAATGTTTATTATGCTGAATTATCCTGTTTTGGTCTGAGACATCATATGATCAAGTGATATGATCCAGTGTTATAGTTTCTACTTTTGACACTATTTTTTGTATAGATATCGGTATGTTTCAAAACTACAAGTCTGAGCCATAAGAAGACTTTGCACAATTTAGCGTAGTTTAATCCGTAGGTGTGTATTGAATTTCTCAAAGAAACTGCGGCCCAGTAATTCAAATTTTCTAGACAACAAGAGAAAAATAATGGCAGTTACGTAGAAAACAGAAAGGTTAACCCTCAGGCCGATATATTTTTATAAACAAACTGATGAATAAATACCTAAAGGAACACAAACACACATGGGCCCTTGGTATTGAAATCGACCGTCTGCGTTCATTATCATCTCTTGTTCTGCTTTGTTTTTTACATTTCAATTTACGCAACCATTCTGAATTAAAAGATAGAAACTTGAACGTAATAAACGAATAAGGACACGAAATACAAGATTGAGCCCGATTCTGAATTCAAAAATTGTGTATTGTGTTATTTTTCTCTTTTCAATAAAAATTCAACATAAAATAACATAACACGAATTTTATCGTTCCAGGATCGAACCCATTAAACTCAAATTCTAAATTTTAGAGTAAACGAAATGGCCGAGACGAAGATATAAAGATAAAACGGAACGAACAAGACACAATTATGTGTGATCCTTTATGATTAATGAGGACTTTGGAAAAGCCTTCATAACGGTTCGAACACAAGTTTAGAACTCAGGAAGCGGGAACCTAAATTATTATGTGTACACGAACTCTAAATGAAAAATATTATAAGAAATTAGTTTGGCATGGAGCAGTTATTTAAAAAAAAGTATTGGCACGCTAATAAACATCTTCTTGCGAACGCTGCTTTCGGGTGTTTTGTCTAGAAATGGATTCATCTAGAAATATTCGATTTTCCAATTTTGTATCCAACCAGCCTCTAGAGTGTTCAAAAAATTTAGTTCGCTTTCCGTGGAAAACTTTTATAAATCAGCCTTTCGAGTTATATGTCTGGAGATGGGTTACATATGATAGTGAGTTGGTTGTAGCTGTCGCTGGAAAAAAAATCAGTTTCATGTGTATGGCAGATATTCGAGCATTTCTTGCAATGAGAGCATATACAAGAAAGTTTACAGAAGTGTTTCCGGATATCATACGATTTAATTTGACCGATTTGCCTATGATAGTGGCAGATGATTTTAATTTAGATATTAAAAAGCCAGAAAACGAAGAGTTTGTGAATTTCATGGAAAATCGTAATGTTTTCAATGTTGTTAAGTTTAGTCCTGCCATTTTGATGCTCTTCCAGTTTATTTCTTTGCTAAATAAATGATATTCTATCCTTATGTGTTTATGGAAACATTAATGGAAATAATTTTCCAAAGTTACGAGAAAAATAAGAAATAAAAACGCCACAGCGAAAGAATTAAAAAGTAATCAATTATAAATATCAATTAACCATAAATATTCATTTTGTTTATTTACATTTTATAAATAAACAATTAATATATCACAATTTAAGTTATACATTCATATCTAAATGGATATATGGATATTCGTTCTCCATTTATATCGTAATTATTACAGTTATATAAGAAAATAAATAAAAATATTGGAATAATCTAAGAGAAAATAAATAAATAAGAACCTAAGACCATAAATCTCCTTCGTCTTCATATTTAACATAACATAAATAAGTATGTTGGTTTGGTATGTACATACATATATGTATGTATATGGATGTGGTATAAGAAAGTTCGTTTATACATATAACGAAGAATATCATTTTCTTATATTTTCAATAAATTAAATTTTTCTTGTGGTTTTTTATAATGTATTTATAATAGATTTTTGTTTTTGTGCAGACTCTCCATGTACTTACGTATATGTATGTACCTATGTACTTTATTTGGAATGTGATCTTTATTGGCAGACGATCGTGATTTCATTCACATGAATTACATATTTTATATACATATACCAAGGTGTCACACTTTTTTTTCCAATCAGTACAAATCGATCGCTCAATAATTTTTATTTTTGTTTAGCGATCAACAACGCTTTTATTTATTATATCACCACGTGAACGCAGAAACTGCAACAAAACATAAACTTGGACGGCGCATACTTGATAAACAAAATTATTATTCAATTGCGAAAAAAAAACAAAAAAAAAAACAAAAAACTCGATCAATCAATCAATTCTAATTTTGTACAACAACAATAACAAAAATATGTTCGTTTAATGTCTTTCCTTGTATTTTTCACATATTTGTTATTATTTTCTTCGTTTCTTACCAGTTCATCTTAGTGTGTGTTCGAAAAGAAAAATAATAACGAGAGGAGAAAAAAACAAAAAATAAATAAATAATTGCTTTAGATAGATCGTTCGTTGCCTTAGCGCAGTAAAATGATCAAACTCTATATACACATTTAATACACAAAACCAAGCCAACAAAAAAGCGATCTCAAAATGTACAATGAATAGGGAAAAGAAGGTTAAAGTTCACGAAATCAAAATAAATCATTAATGTTTCTTATTATTTTCATGGTTTGTTTTTATATTTTTTATTAAGAGTTAAAGATATTCTTTCAACTTGGTTATTAGTGCATTTCGTTTTTTTTTTCATTTTTTTTTATATCAATACTAAGTGTGTTTATAGTAACAAACAAAAAAAAAAAAAAAAAAAATTCAAAAAAATTAATTCATTGCCGCCAGAAATGTATATCGCACAGATGCATGAAATGTGTACACACAATACGAAGAATTCGCCACAAGACCTAATATTTTATAGAAATAAAGTCGCGCAAATATCCATAAAAATAATTTAATTATAGATTGGGTGGGAACTTAAACTTATATACAGGAATGGAATTTCTCGATTTCGTAAGATCAGTCAACCCTTTTTTAAATTGAATTGTATTTTCTGTTTCCGCAATATTTTCGTCGACCATGTCGAAAATATAAACAAACTAGGGGTACAGCCCGTTCTAGGACGGATACAATTTTGTAAATAACTTTAGTTATGTAATGTTTTGCTAAAGATATTACATCTAATGGTGATGTCTTCGGGCCGCTGCCACAATCAGCATTTGATCAGCAATATATTTTTAATCAAGTCTGGACTAATTTTTATTCCTGAACTTTCTCAATGCCCATTATCATCAGTCTGTACTCTTCTGTAAAACCTATCGCATTCAGTTTATACGCAGTTGATATAATTCTGGTCAGCCACACGCAAAAAAAAAATGTATGTACTTGCGTTAAGTAAACTTAGAATTGTTAAATCAATTTAAATTTATGTTAAGTTAACCTAATCATGCCAAGTCATATTAGCATAAGCATTGTCAATTTAACAAAATTGGAAAAGTAAAATTAAAATTTTCAAAAAAATCTTTTTTTTTATATATTATAATTTACTAGTGAAGAACAATGGCCACTAAGTTAAAACTGATTTACCCATCCTGGTTTGGGTAGCTTGCCTATCCCGGTTGGCCTACCCTGAAATTCGATTTTTATTTTTTTTATTTATTATCATAATGAGCGCGTATAGAGAGTGGAAAAATCCGATAGCGCGACAAATGTAAATTTTTTTCTCGAATGTACTATTGGGTTTTTTGCACTCTCTCAACAATCGATATGCGAATGCTACGCCACGAAAAAAAAAATGATACACAAGGCAAGCCGTTAGTACGCTTATGCTCGGGGTCGTGTCATCTTTTAGTTAACTTTGGATCATTTTGTAGTTATCTTTTTGGGTATATATGCTGCAGAGTTTAAATAGGATCGAGTTCAAATAAGGTTGAAACCGAATTGAAATAATCATTTAATATTTCTTGTAAAAGGACGCTTTTAAGTTTTTTTTCTGGAAACAGTTTTAATTGAATTTTTTTTAAACGTGATTGGATTCAAAATTCGAACGTTCGAATATTCAAGAATTTTTTTTTTTTCATAATTTATTACGTTTATGCTTAGGGTTCAACCTGGTTTTAGCCTAAGTTATCTTTTACTATAAACGGAGTCGAGCCATCTTTTAGTTAATGGTTTAGTATTGCTATATTAACTAAGATGATAAGTATAAATTAACAAATCCATGTGTCAAATTCACTTAACAGATAAGTAAAAAATATTATTTTATGTTAAATTAACTTAGCAGATTATTAAAATTAACCAAAGATTAAGTAATGAGGTGATTACCATTATGATTTGGTAAAATTTCATCATAGTTCGTTTAATCGTGAAAAAGTGTGGTGGTTCGTTTAATCAGAACTTATATAGATTTTAAATTTTTAAATAAATTAACATTAAATTTAAATTAGTGCTAATCTTTTATTTTTATTATGACGGATGTCGATAAATTACATGAAATATTTAAATCAAAATTTGAAAGTGAACTATATAATAAAATAAAATGTAAGTGTATTTTATTTTTATTAAATTAAACAAAAAGTAGAGGTAAGTAAAGTTTATTAAATTATAAAAATAAGTATGTAAAAAAGGTTGAATTAACTAAGTATATTCTTATAATAGTTGTTCGTTAATAATTTTGCAGTAGTTCAGAAAAAGTAAATTACAAGCTTTTGACAGAGGTTAACCTTTTTTTTAATACGATTTCTTCTTTCAATAAAACTACATTCTTATCACAATGCCAAAAAGACTCCATTCGGACAGATGCGCCAATCCATTTAAAAAACCCGACGAGCAAGGTCACATTGGTAAATCTTTGAGACTAATACCGAAATCTATGCTAGAAGAGTATCCTGATTTATCTGAACATAGTAAGGTTTGCTCTAAATGTGTAAAAAAAATTAAAGATAAAACTGATGGTAATAATAGTATGTATGTCCTTGGACGAATCAAATGATTCTACGATTCATATGGAGACTCTGGACGATTCTGCAACGTCTTTAAATGACAGTGTAGATTTTGATCCTGAAAAAGATAATCGAGAAAAATAACAGAGAGAAATAGAATTGGAAGAGATGATTGATGGACTTAAAGACAAATTTTCTAATCTAAGCAACACAGATCCTTTAAGGCTTCAAATTCTGACAATAGCTCCATCAACATGGTCTGCTAGAAAATTAGCCAAAGAATTCGGTGCAACGCGATATTTGGCTGCCAAAGCTACAAAAATTAAATCACAACAAGGTATCTTACCTAATACAACCTAGAAAGCAGGAACAAATCTACCAAAAAATACTATAGATGAAGTATTTGATTTCTATACAAGTGATATGAATGGAAAACTTACATCTAGTACTAAAGAGATTGTTTCAGTCAATATCGAGGGTGAGCGTGTACATCAGCAGAAACGTTTACTATTTTTAAATTTATCTGATTTGTACAGATTGTTTAAACAATCACATCCTGATTATGACATAGGTTTTAGTACCTTTGCTAAGCTCAGACCAAAATTTTTTATACTTCCTGGAGCTTCTGGGACCCATTCGGTGTGTGTATGCACAATACACCAAAATGTAAAGCTGATGTTAGATGCCATTGATTTTAAAAATCTAACTAAAGATACAAATTTACCGCTATCAGATTATCGAAATTGCTTAAAAAATATGTCTTGTGAAAATCCGAGTCCGAAATGCTACATTGATCAATGTGATAAATGTCCTGGCACAACAAATATTTTAGAACATATACGTACACTATTAGATGACAAATGCATTTCACATGTTGAGTACGCTACATGGTCGGGAACTGATCGGTCAACACTTTTAAAGAGTGTCGTTAAATAAGATGAATTTCTAACAGAACTTGATAATAAATTGAAAATTCTCAAACCCCATTCATTTTTATCAAAACAACAATCACTTTTTGTTAAAGAAAAAAAAGAGAATCTTAAGGAAATTGAAGTTTCAGTTATGTTTGATTTCGCAGAAAATTACTGTTACGTTTGTCAAGATGCTTCTCAAGCATTTCATTTCAATAATGATCAGTGCACAGTTTTCCCTGCCATTTATTATTATAAAGAAGATGGTGAATTAAAACATAAGAGTAATGTTTTCTTATCAAACAGCAAAAAACATGATACTGCTGCCGTATATAGTATTCAACAACAGTTAATACCTGAAATAAAAAAAAATGTGAAAAAAGTGAAAAAAGTTATTTACGTAAGCGATGGAGCCAAGCAACACTTTAAAAATAAATTTCAGATAGCAGATTTGATTTATCACAAGCAAGATTTTGATGTGATAGCTGAATGGCACTATTTTACAACTGCTCATGGTAATAGTGCGTATGATGGTATTGGTGCGAATTTCAAAAGAGAAGCTTACAAGGCAAGTCTAACTGCAAAGCCAAATGATGCTCTTCTAACATCTGTGTGCTCAAAGCACTTTTTAATTGATCTAGAAAGCACTTTCAAAACATTAATGTCTTTTACTTTGATGAGAAGTATTACGCAAAAATGCAAAGAAAATTAAACAGAAGATTTGAAGCGGCCAAAGCCGTACCTGAAATTTCAAAACAACATGGATTTATCGTTTATGACCAAAGACACGTTTGCATAAAAAGATATTCAAAGGAAGAGGGAGGAATTCAATGGTCAATGTATGCAGATAATTAAAATAAGTAAATATTAATACCGAACGTGAAAAACTGGCCCTTTTAAGGGCCAAGTGATGTGCAAGACCGATCGCGCAACCTCCTCGTGGTGCACATTGGATAAGGCCAGTGCCGATGGCACAAAACGAGTTTTGACATAAATTATACATGAAGTAACAACAAATCTTATTCCTGCGATTCAAGAAATAATATACAGGTAAAAAATTGTGTATTCCTATAAGAACAGTAGTTTCCTTTGGTAGCTTGGATCTGATACCTTGGAATTTCAAAAAACAAATAGCAAATTCGTAATAAGCAACCCTATACTCATACCAAACTGTAAATTTCGAAAAAAAACGATTTTTGCACTATTTATCCGCCATTTTGGATCCGCCATCTTGGAATTTCAAAAAATAAATAATAAATTCGTAATCAGCCACCCCGAAAACTCTTATATTCATACCCGACTCAAACTGTCGATATAAAATGATTTTTACATTTTTCAGCCGCCATCTTGGATCCGCCATCTTTAAAATTTGAAAACTACGAATAGATTTATAATCAGCGACCTAAATTACATAAAAAAAGTGAATTGTAAGAAGCAATTTGTTATTTTTATACGAATCAGAATACAAATAACGGCTTTGATTGAGTAGTTTCTTCCTTTTGGCAGCCATTACTGGTCCGCCATTTTGAAAGATTCACATATGCTAAAAACTAGAAGCTTCTCTCTGAATACCAACGCCTAGTCAAAAAATACAACTCAGACAAGAAAGCGAAAGAGAAACATCAATAGCTGGAAAAGAGTGAAATCTAAAAGGCAAAAAAATTTTGGAGAGGCATATGAAAATGCGGTAGGTCGCGAAGTCCCCGCAAAAGTGATGAAATCAGGATGCACCGAAAAGTGTCGATTACGGTGCCTTGAAAGAATACCACAGCGAGTTCGAAACTCAGTTTTTAATTTTTTATTATAAACTTGGAAACAAAGAGCGCCAATGGG
This sequence comes from Tipula vernalis, assembly GCA_958295665.1. Classification (NCBI taxonomy): domain Eukaryota; kingdom Metazoa; phylum Arthropoda; class Insecta; order Diptera; family Tipulidae; genus Tipula; species Tipula vernalis. Next base: position 294,365,646 of record OY282559.1, on the reverse strand, counting down.
ATTTTATTGCCAAGTCTGAGCAGGTAATCGATAAAAAAGTTACCAAAATCTGTAGCGGAGATAGTCGGCGAAATTCTTCTCGATTGGATCATCTTATTTCACCAGAAGAGAAAAATATTACAGCTAATCGAGTGTGTCTAAAAATGTTTTTGGACACACTGGCAATCTCCAATCAAGTGGTAGATACTGCCATTTCGAAAGCCGGAGATGGTGGCAACGATAATCGCGGTAAGATATTTTTAATTTAATCTAACATATTGAATTTGAAACTCCTATGATAAATTAAGCGATCCGTGCCTATTGCTGAGTTACTATTTTCTGAAACTTCTGTTACTATTTTCTGAAGCTGCTGTTCTTGTAATGTAATTAGGCTCAAAATGTTAGTTGCTGACAATATTCTGATATCATTGTCTTATATTGTCTTCTTTTATAAGACCTTCACAATATAAATGCCCGGTTCGAAATATCTGCTAATTATGTTTAATAAAAATATTTTAATTTTTTTGTTTTTAGGTAAATATGTCCGTCCAGTAAATGAATTAAAAGAAATTTCAAAGAAGCATATTATAAGGCATATCACATCTTTTCCAAGAGTGGAATCGCATTATTTACGAGCCCAAACCAAGAAAATGTATCTTGAAAGTGGTCTTTCTATTGCGAAAATGTATAGAATGTATCTTCAATGGATTATAGAAAACAACCTTAATACACAGTATGTAACAGAACGTCAGTACAGGGACATAATTAATTTTAAATTTAATTATGGCTTTTTTAAGCCCAAAAAGGATAAATGCAATGACTGCACGAGCTATGCTAACATGTCTGCATCTGATAAAGACAAATTCAAAGTTTCTAATACTAAACATGTGGCCAACAAAAATGAATCAAGAAGATTAAAGATAAAAATATAGTCACAGCTTGTTTCGACTTCCAGAAGGTATTACAGTGCCCCTTTGGTGAAACCAGTATTTTTTTCTATAAAAGAAAATTAAATTTACATAATTTTACTGTGTATAATTTGGCCAGTCATCAAGGTCATTGTTACTTGTGGGATGAAACTATCGCTAGCCAAGGTGCATCGGAAGTGGGTAGCTGCTTGTTTAAATTTATGTTGGAAGAAAAAAATAAACACGATGTGCGTAAATTCATTTTTTGGACCGACAATTGCCCTGGACAAAATAAAAACAAAATATTATTTTCGTTTTATTCTTGGGCATCCAACCGATTGAAAATAGCTATTTCTCACAAATTTTTTGAAAAGGGCCACACCCAAAATGAGGGTGATTCAGTTTATTCAAATATTGAGAAAAGCCGCAAAAACAAGACTATTTATGTCCCAGCACAATATCATAGTCTTATTAGAAACGCGAAAGTGAATGGATCATCGTACAACGTACATGAAATTGAACAGACCGACATATTTAATTTCAAGAAATTGTCGGACTCAAATTTTTTTACAAAAAATACACAAAACGAAGTCATTTATATAAGCAAAATTCGGGAAATATCCATTTCTAAAAATGAGCCAAATAAACTACTCTATAAATATGAGTTTGATGAAAATTTTAAAGAAATTATTTTATATTTCGAACCAATGTCAACTTCAAAACGCCCAGGGAGAAAACGGAAGCCAGAGAACCGTGACTTTATCGATTTGTTGTACGCTGAAAATAAACCTATTTCTGACAGCAAACATACCGACCTAATGTATTTATGTGAGATATATATATATATATATATACTGTAGTATTTGCTAATTTCACTAAGGAACTATGCTTTGGTTACCTCGGTACATACCTAATTTTACTTTGGATGTTATGTGAATTTAACTTACTGTTGTGCCATTTACACTTTGAGACATTGTTAATTCAACGTTTTACAAATATGTTAATTTCACTATGGTGCCGCCCTATGTTTTCCTCGAGATATACATAGTTAAATTTAGTTTTAGAGTAATTGTGAGTTTATCTTTGATCATTTACATAATTTAACTATTACCCTTAGTTAATTCTACTTCTCAGACTTGATGATAATTTTACTATTATGCTGCGCTATTTTCACTTCGGAATATAGTTAGCTTTACTATTGTATGTATAGTAAATTACACAATACTTTTGGTACAATTTACTAATTAAGGTAGATAATTTTACTTTATAGATTTGCTATTGACGCATTCAATTCAGTTGAGTTTACTTTGCATTTTGCGAATTAAAAGAATAATCATTGATACAATTTTACTTTTCCATATGTTAATTTTACATTTTGAAATTTGTACTATTAGGAAAGTCACAAGTAAGTTGAATTTGCAACAATTTTTTTGTTAAATTAGCTTTGCTTTTTCGTTAATAAAGCCCATTATTTCTTTGCGTGAATCTGGTGCTTATTAAACTTCTCATCAAGCCAACTCTTCGAGTTAATCCTGAATCCGCAAACGCTTTTTCCAAGTTTTCCCAAGCTTCTTTAGCTGACTTCGCATCTTGTACGTGGACATAATTTAAAAGATCAATTAGTATGTAAGTTGAAATACCGTTGTATAATTAACAATACAGAGTAAGGATCAAATAAAACACGGTTATGAAAAGGTGTTGCCAACATAACAATATTAATTCCACTTTCAACAGTAATTATATACAGATCAATTTCACGAAAAATTACTGTTTTTGATAAATTTACTAACTATTTGTAGGAAAAAGACCATGTGCAACACTCCCGCAAAGTGCTTTGCCACTCTTGAAAGGTTTGTGGCCTCAGTTTCCATCGACCAATAATTCTTTAGTTGAAATTAAAGTTGGATTTCACGCAGTAGAAAATTATTTACTAATATAAAACGTTTTATTTATTTGATTGAGTAAAATTTGACTCTTGATTAATTCAAAACAGCCATTGAATTTTAATTTTATTGAAAAATTGCTTGATGAATCTTCTGTTTGTTATGCTCGTATTGAAAATATTTTAAAACAAATTATATTTTAATTAAAAATAAAATTGAAAGGTGTATCTAAGTATCTCAATCCATCTTTTTGCATTCATATTTTGATTAAATCAATTCATTCTACATTAAAACTCCTGCTGAGAATGAAAGAATAATTTTTGATAATATATTTGCGGTTAAATAAATCAATTTCCATAATCAATTCCTTTCTCAGCTGATTCGAATATATAAGATGAAAATATCAAAATAATATTAATGTGGTTTTGTTAATTTAATAATAAAAGTTGCATTCGTATATCAATTATTCCACTACTGTATGTTCGATTGTAATTTGAATGTAGAAAAGATACGAGTAGGTTCACTTATAAATCAGTTAGTTCATATAATTTTTCAAATAACATTTTTAATTTTTTCTATTATGTTGAAAAATTGTGTTTATTTCAATTATTGTAAAAGTATATACAAATGCAAATTACCTGTCCAAATTTTGATTAACTTGTCAAAAATTTTTTTTTTTTTTTGTGTTTTGATCTGGGAGGTCAAACAATTATTTGTCAGTTTGAAGGAATCCGTTTTTCTTTTTACTTTGTATTTTTAATTAATTTCAGTCAGACTGTGAAATTACTACAACTTTTTTTTTTTATTGAAAAATTGAAAGTGGCAATACAGAGGTAAATCTGAAAACTGTTAATTTATTAGTCAATTATTTTCATTTTAATTACTACTCGTACACTAAAAATTGCTGTACGACTAAATTGATTAACTGAGAGGAGTTAAGTTGTTCATAAAATTGCGTCTTCTCACATGTGAAGAAAGTGCTTTGCATTGTTTGATAACGATTATTTTGCTACAAATAAATACTCAGTCATGTTAAATTTTAAACCTAAGTAATACACACGGTAGCCGCAACCAAATAACTGTACCTAATATGTAAAACCACATTTAAATAAACCCACCAAATTTGTTAAATAATTTTGCATTCTCACATCACATATAACATTAAAATTATACATGCCCAACAACCGAGATACATGCAACCAGCAAAACGATATTCTTGTAGCCTAATTTTATTGACAACAACAGCAACAAAAAGTAACTTTATAAAATATTTATATATACACCGACCGCTTCATCAATCCAATATAATAAATATACGAGCGTAATACATATATAAATGAATCCCTTCAATTAAATTGTTATGTATTTTTAAAATTTTTGTGAGAAAATTTTCTTTCAATTTTCTTTCTTACAAACAATTATTGCTAATATATATAAGCAAAAAAAAAACATAAAAACAAACCAAAACAAAAATTCATCCCATAATTAACTTCCATTCTAATATTTACATTAAAATGAACAGAATCTCAAAAAAAAAAAAAAAAACATAAAAAAACCTCTTGAAGATACCTTAGTTTTATGTTTTCATCTACCGATACCATAATACAATAACAATCAATTGCTAATCTACAAATATTTAAGGAGAAAAAAAAAACCAAACGAACAACACCTCCGGCATGGAATCTTCAGTTGAATTGCTTTTATTTTTTATGCTTTCAATTCCGATGTAAATCCTCTATAATTACCAAGCAAATAAATATTTTTTTGCATGTACCCGGTACATACATACATACATAAATACATAACATAAACATGTAATGCATAATTTATAAATTTTACATAGAATATTAAATTCTACAAATCGATACATAAAAAAAAAGAAAAACTTAAGATGATCCATCCATCATTCATAATACTCTCGAATCAATAATAATAATAATGATAATAACAACTAAAAATTATAATATTCCGTTTTTATTTTTGCTTTTTGGCCATTATTGTAAGTTATTGAAATTTTCTTATTAATTTTTGTGAGAAAATAATTTTTTAAAAGTAGAATACCTCTACACACATTTACCTATATGTATACAAAAATAGAGGGAGGATTTATAAACTGAATGCATATTTAATTATTGTACATGATGCAAATATTTACATAAATGTAAGGAATTTTATGTTGCATGTTTTACATGAAAAATGTTTGACACAATTTATCTGTATATGGTGATTGATAGCGCGCTGTTCTATAGACATTCTAGAGAATTCTTTATGGGTATTTACCGCCACAGAACATTGTAGCATTGTTGCATTGCTGCGAAGGGGAAATATGTTTTAATATCTTCTAAGTTGCAGTGATATTTCCCCGAATATTTTTATAACCAATGTTTCTAAATTTGCTAAACTAATTTAGAATCAACCCTGTTACATATAAACCAGTTTTTGATTTGGTTTGGTAGACCGTTACGGTCTTGACTCAAAAATTCTTTAATTTTTCTGCCTATTCTATTCGCCTTTAAAGCGCCGCTAGAGGCGCCACCGTCGTTAGAGCCAAAGGTGGTGAAAAATTATTTATATGTCAAACAGCATAGAAAAATGGTGTAAGGTAAGTTTTATTCTTAAATTATTATTAATTCGCTATAATTTATTTCCCAAAAATGAGCCTGTGAAGTTTCTAACAAAAACAAAAAACACATACATATACAAATCCAATAAGAATATTCAGATGTGAAGTTTCTAACAAAAAAATGGCGAATAACGAAATGCATATATTTAACCGTAAATCCAATAAGAATTTTAATTTTTTATTTGTGTCACATTTTAGTTTTATTTCTATGACCAGCTGGCCCAGGACTATATAAGATATCTTTCAGCTCCCCAACTTCATATCATGGGGATATAGATGATTAATTTATTTCCGACTATGACTGATTTCGTCCATGTATAATGGTGAAACAAAAAAGGGTCGAACAGCAATTAAAAGAGATAAATCTAAGTAGTGGGGTATACATGGTCAGCTAGACCGGGACAATATCAACAATCTTTCAGCTCCTCAACTTCATATCATGGGGATAAAGATGAATTATTTAATTCCGACTATGGCTGATTTTGTCCATGTATAATGGTGAAAAAGAAAAGAGTCGAGCAGCAATTACAAGAGATAAATCTAAGTAGTGGGGTATATGGTCAGCTAGCCCGGGACAATATCAAAAATCTTTGAGCTCCCCAACTTCATATCATGGGGATAAAGATGATTAATTTAATTCCCACTATGACTGATTTCGTCCATGTATAATGGTGAAACAAAAAAGGGTCAAGCAGCAATTACAAGAGATAAATCTAAGTAGCGGTGTAAATGGTCATCTAGCCTAGGACTATATCATAAATCTTTGAGCTCCCCAACTTCATATCATGGGGATAAAGTTGATTAACTTAATTCCGACTATGACTGATTTCGTCCATGAATAATGGTGAAACAAAAAAAGTCGAGCAGCAATTAAAAGAGATAAATCTAAGTAGTGGGGTATATGGTCAGCTAGCCCAGGACTATATCAAAAATCTTTGAGCTCCCCAACTTCATATCATGGGAATAAAGATGATTAATTTAATTCCGACTATGACTGATTTCGTCCATGTATAATGGTGAAACAAAAAAGGGTCAAGCAGCAATTACAAGAGATAAATCTAAGTAGCGGTGTAAATGGTCAGCTAGCCCAGGACTATATCAAAAATCTCTCAGCTCCCCAATTTCATCCCATGGAGATAAAGTTGATTTACTTAATTCCGACTATGACTAATTGCGTCCATGTATAATGGTGAAACAACAAAGAGTCGAGCAGCAATTAAAAGAGATAAATCTAAGTAGTGGGATACATGGTCAGCTAGCCCAGGACTATATCAAAAATCTTTGAGCTCCCCAACTTCATATCATGGGAATAAAGGTAATTTACTTAATTCCGACTATGACTGATTTCGTCCATGTATAATGGTGAAACACAAAAGAGCCGAGCAGCAATTACAAGAGATAAATCTAAGTAGTGGGGTAAATGGTCAGCTAGCCCAGGACTATATCAAAAATCTTTCAGCTCCCCAACTTCATATCATGGGGATAAAGATGATTAACTTAATTCCGACTATGAGTGATTTCCTCCATGTATAATGGTGAAACACAAAAGAGTCGAGCAACAATTACAAGAGATAAATCTAAGTAGTGGGGTACATGGTCAGCTAGCCCAGGACTATATCAAAAATCTTTGAGCTCCCCAACTTCATATCATGGGGATAAAGATGATTAACTTAATTCCGACTATGACTAATTTCGTCCATATATAATGGTGAAACAAAAAAGGGTCGAGCAGCAATTACAAGAGATAAATCTAAGTAGCGGTGTGAATGGTCAGCTAGCCCAGGACAATATCAAAAATCTTTCAGCTCCCCAACTTCATATCATGGGCATAAAGTTGATTAATTTATTTCCGACTATGACTAATTTCTTGCATGTATAATACTGAAACAATAAAGTGTCGAAAAGCAATTACAAGAGATAAATCTAAGTAGCGAGGTATATGGTCAGCTAGCCCAGGACAATATCAAACATCCGTAAGCGAACATCTTTACTCTTTGAATAAAGTTTGAAGACCCTGAGTTGAAGACGTTATTGGACCAAGATTCATGTCACATTCAAGAGGAGCTCGCTGAAACAGTCAATCGAAATTAAATTAATCAACTTTATCCCCATGATATGAAGTTGGGGAGCTGAAAGATTTTTGATATAGTCCTGGGCTAGCTGACCATGTATCCCACTACTTACGATTTATCTATTTTAATTGCTGCTCGACTCTTTGTTTTTTCACCATTATACATGGACGCAATCAGTCATAGTCGGAATTAAGTTAATCAACTTTATCCCCATGATATGAAGTTGGGGAGCTGAAAGATTTTTGATATAGTCCTGGGCTAGCTGACCATGTACCCCACCACTATATAGATTTATCTCTTGTAATTGCTGCTCGACCCTTTTTTGTTTCACCATTATACATGGACGAAATCAGTCATAGTCGGAATTAAGTTAATCAACTTTATCCCCATGATATGAAGTTGCTGCCTAAAGATGTTTGTTGTATTTTTTTGTGTTCAAAACGATACCCTATAATTTACTTTTCTCTTTTTAGTTGCGTTTATTTCCCTCTCTTTGAGAACAACCAAATAAAATAAAAAAAAATTTAATTCCTATTGGATTTTAAGTGCATGAATTACTAACACATGCATATTTTTTGTTGTTTGTTATTTTTTGTTAGAAACTTCACATCGGTCCCAAAAATATGTTCTATTATCAGTGGTAATACGTATAAAGTATATGCTTACGTTATTTCTACTAAATCAGTTACAAATTAATTACAGAAGTGCCTTGAAAGTAATTGTTTACATTACATAATATGACGGATGAGGAAACATTTGACATTTCAATTTCTTTAATAATGGATTATTGCGGTGGCCATATGAGACGATGTTTTGTGGAAGGCGAAAAAGTCTACAAGGCAAACAATGTCATTTTATGTGGAATTGAAGGTGTACACAATGGGATATACAACATTGTTAGTGTATGTTTGCAGTCGTCAAACCCCAAAAATCAGCCATGGGAAGTTAATGTATTCATACATTTAAATAAGCAATGGGTAAACAATTCCACATGCAAATGTCCAGCAGGTCAACAGTAACAGTAAGTGACATTATAATTATTACGGCCTCCTACACGATTGTGTGTGTATGTTATATATTTTGTGGTGCTTGACAGACAGATTTAGATAATGAACGAAAGTCGTAACTTGTTAGGTTTTTAGCCTCTAGGCTATTGTCTACAATATGCCAATTCCAAATTTACCATAGCACATTACATGGTCGTGTAAATGGGGTTATTCCTTTTCAAACTGTAACTTATACCGCTATTATGTTTCTCACCTCATCGAAAAACTTCATACAAATCGAGTCACATTTGCATAGTATTTCTCAGCGAGGTGAAAACCATAATAGGGGTATTAATCTAATTATATTTGGTTTGCAGGAATTCTACGTTGACTAGATTATCACCAACTGATCTCCAACAAAATTGGAGGAAAGTTGCGAAGGCTACGGCTGATAAAATGTATACGCCCAGAGTTTTAATTGAAAATAATTGCTGTGGATTGGCCGCATATAAATCAATTAAAGTTAAAACAACAACAGCTCTAGATAAAGAAAATTTTGCTATGTTTGTTAATGGTATGTATGTACATATATCAAAAATCGAATTAAATCAAAAACAAACAAAAGTTTTAAACGTAAATGTTTTTTTAAAATTAGGGTCTCCATCGTCTGCAGTAGCCAAACATACTTTTGGTAGGACAACAAACGTCTTAGCAGAACCAGAACCAATGGTTTTAACTAGTGTTAGTCAAGGTTCAGAAACGCAGTTAATAAGAAGCATTCTCCAAAACAACGCCTAATTTTTTTTTTTTTTTTTTTTTTTTTTTAAATGTTGCCAATGGCTTTATTCTTGAATCTTTCTACATAAGAAACTCACAAGAACTAATCAAATCTTAAGCTAAAGATTATTACATATTTTAAGTCTTAACCAATGTTAATACTTATTGTTAGTGCTCACAATTTAATTAATTTAGACTATACTTATATGTATATATCTGTGTGGATCTGTTTTTAGTATCTCCCTGGCCAATTCGTTGGGATGTGCTTCTAGTTTTGAGTAATATTTCGAACTGAATTCTTTAATAGTTTTTTTAACGGTTTTAATCCCAAGATCGTGATGTATATCACTATTTCGAATGTACCAACAAGGAGCATTGGTAATACTGCGAAGTATTTTCGCTTCGGTTCGTTGCAGGAGTTCTCTGCTTAAAGCGCTGGTGGATCCCCATAACTGAATACCATATGTCCATATGGGTTTGATTATCGCTTTGTACAGTAAAACTTTATTGGCATCATAATTTAAAAAGGGGATTGATGACATCATTTAAAATGAAAGATGTTAATCGATCAAGAACAGTGCATTACATAAATCTTAGCTAGATTTAATATGACGGATTGCAAGGCTCTTTCTACGCCATTAGACGTAAATTAAAAGTTATCAAGTGAGATGTGTCCGAAAAATCAAGATATCGTTGGATAATGTGAGATACCGTTGAATATGATGAGTCTTTTTAATAACAATTCAAGTAAAGCACATTGGGGTGAGGTAAAACGAATTACGGGATACCTTAAAGGAACATCGAACGGAAAACTTTAGTTCAACAATAACAAAATAAGGATCGTGATGCAGATTGGGCAAACGATTAACAGTATATGGGTTTGTATATCAAAATGGCTCCATTTCATGGAATTCGAAGAAACAACCAACAGTAGCGTTATCTACGACTCAGGTGAAATATATATATCTATGACTTCTGCAATACAAGAGGCATTGGGTGGATGGATCCATTCCAAGGTGTTTAAATGTAACTTATGAAAAATACATCAGAATGTGTTTCGATCTATTGCGATAGTAAAAGTGCCATTTTATGTGCCATTCTCTTCAGATAAACGATAAGAAAATTCAACCGATGTATAGACGAAGCCGTTGAGCCCGATGAAACATATGAAGTGTTCGAAAGCTTTAGGGCCGAAATTTTATAATATATATATAAGTTCTAGTGGGGGTGTTGAAAGTTGAATTAATATTATTATGTTGGCAACACCTTTTTATATTTACGTTCAATAAAGCAACCATGCAAGTTTCTTTTGTCTTACAAATTTCTCTTCGTTCATGGCTGGTCTCCACTTGTATATTTTTCTCTTGACAAAAAATAAATGACAAACGGCTCGTGACATTTTTTGTACAACTACTAACATAAAGAATATAACTAATTTCTCTCTTTGAGAATAAGAAAAGAATTTGAATTTGGTTCGTTTTTCGAATAATACAATTTTTTCGCATATTACTTTTGTATTCCACGATTTATTATTTATGTCTTATTTTAATAACACAAATTTTATTATATTTTGACCTAAAATTCATTAAAAGGACAAAATTTTGCCAAAAAACATCAAAATTTCATTTTATTTGTCAAAATATTCAACATAAAATGACATTAAATTGAGCATAAAATATAATTTATGCTCAAATGGCACAACGTCATGACAAAAATATTGAATATTCTGATCTTTTCCTCTCTTGACAAAATTTCAATGCGCATGCTCAAATCAATTTTTGTGTATGTATTTAGGAAAATGTACTAAAAATTGTCACGAGGAAAAAAATGGACTAGATTTTTTTTTGTCAGGAGAAAAATACGAAAGTGGAGACCAGCCATCAAGTACATAACCGTGCGCTGTATTGTTAATTTTACAACAGTATTTCAACAATTACAAATCATAACGATTATGTATTAAAACAGCCTTTTTTTAATCAAGTAGTCGATGCATTTTTTTTTCTTTAATGTGTGGGAAAACAAATAAGACGGTAAATCACTTGGGTGCCCGTTGCTAATTGAGACAGGCAAACAAGTCATGGCTGGTCTCCACTTGTATATTTTTCTCTTGACAAAAAATAAATGACAAACGGCTCGTGACATTTTTTGTACAACTACTAACATAAAGAATATAACTAATTTCTCTCTTTGAGAATAAGAAAAAAATTTGAATTTCGTTCGTTTTTCGAATAATACAATTTTTGGCAAATTGCTTTTGTATTCCACAATTTATTATTTATGTTTTATTATAATAACACAAATTTTATTACATTTTCACCTAAAATTTATGAAAAAGCTAAAATTTTTGCCAAAAAACATCAAAATTTCATTTTATTTGTCAAAATATTCAACATAAAATGACATGAAATTGAGCATAAAATACAATTTATGCTCAAATGGCACAACGTCATGACAAAAATATTGAATATTCTGATCTTTTCCTCTCTTGACAAAATTTCAATGCGCATGCTCAAATCAATTTTTGTGTATGTATTTAGGAAAATGTACTAAAAATTGTCAAGAGGAAAAAAATGGACTAGATTTTTTTTTTGTCAAGAGAAAAATACGAGAGTGGAGACCAGCCATCACTAACACTAAACAAATGTTATGAGCGTTGAAATCAGAAAAATAGCCTACTTTAATAATATACTTTTGATGTAAATACAGACATTTGTTTTTACAGATTATTCATACTCACAGCCAACTATATTGTCTGCTCATATCGTCTAAAAAATATGCAACCACGCCTCGCCGTCTTAGCTGTCATTGGTCTTACAAAATATTCTTATGTAAGACTGACAATTTTGGTGCTCTTAACGGCCTTAATTTGACATTTCCTCTTGTAGCAAAATAGTGTCGCTTTTACAACAATGTGTCACCACAAATTTTGTCTATCGGCGTAAAATCATTTAAATATGTTTGTTTATATATTTTCCAACCGTGAAAATGTCTCAAAATACAAATAACAGCTGAAAAGGGTCTACTACGAAATCCCGGTTTTCAAAATCCCGAATTCAAAATCCCGGTTTCCGGACTGGTAGGGGAATTGAGGAGAGAGAGCGAGATAGAGAGTATGCAAGGAAGGGAGATGGCTATGTGAGTAGAATGATCGGTAGCTTGGTTGAAAAAAAACAACGGTGGTCACTTGGTCAGTTAAGTTTTGGAGCTCGAGGAAGTCGGGTGTTTTCTTTTTAAAAAAAAAAAAACAAAAAAAAATATTGATAAATTTTTGATAAAATTATTTTGTGCGTGAGAGCAAGCCTAATGCTTAGGAAAATAAATATATTAAGTCAATTTTTGTCTTCTTTATTTTTTGTGAAGAATCTCTGTAAAAATAATATACGCGTGGGGATCGCGTCTAAGTTAAGTACTATATACCCGGGGTCTACACTATGCAAAATTGCTGATATTTTCTCTCATGAAATGAAATTTATCAATGTATGTGTAAGTATATTATACAAATTTTGAAATTCTCAGCAAATTATCAGCAGGCTATTTCACGAAAAAATTATCATGAAATTTGTACGAAATGTCAAATTAAAATGCAATTTTCAGATGTTTTTTCATTTTTTCCGAGTGTTGGGAGGTTCGTATCTGCATAAAATATAAATCTGTATAAATCTTTCGCAATGGTATTTAATACTGAAAATACTATAAAATTAATTCATATGTTTAGGAATAACGAATGTTTATGGAAAATAAAAACCTACTAATTTTCTGACAATACTCAGCGAATTTTATTTGACAATTGAAGAAATTATCATGAGAGTAAAATGCCCAGTTATGATAATTTTTTAACAAATATTTATCAATACATTGAAAAAAACACACACATACATAAAATTTCATGAGAGAAAATATCAGCAATTTTGCATAGTGTAGACCCCGGGATATCTAATAAATATCGTTCAAGTGATAAAGTTTATAATTTCTTCTATGTAATAATTTATACAATGAACTATTATTGTTTTGTCCTAAGTGAATTTATGGTAAAGCGGTATATCATCTCGGTGTTTCTTAGTTTGTAAAACCGTTACTGATAACTTGATACCAAAATGCTAAAACGAACAATCATTAAATTATATACTAACTGTCCTTGCCTTGTCATTGGTGAATTTTTTTTTGAACAACAAAAAAATATATATAATATAAACTTTGAAAATTAGTGAACAATAATAAGTAAATGAAAAATTAATAAAAATTGAAAATATCAATCATTCAAGTGTGATATATAATTATGTTATAATTAATAAACTTAAGTTTAAACTTTAAACTGTAAAAAGAGGAAAAAAGAAAACTGTTAACCGTGTTAATCGTAGTCATACTGTGTTATGTGGTAGACAATATCTATGTTGTTTGCTAAAATTATAATAACTTTACGAAGTGTTTGTTGTTGTAGAATAAAATAATATTAAAATTTGGAAAAAATGAACTAATCATAAAAAATCATAGAAAATATAATAAATGTTACAACACACAACGCTATGTATTTAAATCTATGAATACTACATACAACCAAGTATACTCGTACATATAATCAACGATGCTATGTTACTTTATTTACACCTCGTATACTAACGGTGTGAACCACATTATCCGGAAAGCAATCATCTAATTCAACATTAAGGGGAGCGCCCCGAAATCTTGCATTACAAAATCATGCAAGTACAAAATCTTCCATTTAATAAAAATCTTGCATTACAAAATCTTGCAAATCCAAAATCTTGCAAATCCAAAATCTTGCAAATCCAAAATCTTGCTTTACAAAATCTTGCAGTTTTAATTATTAATTTCAACATAATCTTGCTTTTCCTAAAAGTTTATAAATTCTCAATTATAAATTTAAATACACACTTAAGTGATTTTCGAGTATTTATTTATTTTAATTTCATCAATTAAAAACACATACATGGCTATTAAAAATAAAATAACATTATAAATTAATAGGCAACATTAAAAATAAAGAAACATAACATAAAATAAATTATATGGCAATTTAAAAAAGTATCATGTTGTGCGCGATTCTCTTTAAAAAATCAGTCTTACAGATTTTTTCCCTTTTTTTAAGAATCCGTTTAATTTTTTTATTTTTAATTATTGTTTTTCTTTTCTTTGGAAGGCGTTCTCCGGATTTCACTTTTTCGATTTGAGCTTTTGCTACAATAAGTTCATCTGACAACTTTTTTATAATCTTATAAACTCCAGCTTCTTGTACGTGTAGCTTTTGACCCACTTTTGTTTTTATATATGTTTATGAGGTGGAAAATGCAACTTTGATTAGATTAAATTATATTCATATCATAACACAGTGTAGTTTTAAATCTTGCATATAAGAATTTCCCGTACATTTATAGAATCGCGCGCGCGATTCTATAAATGTACGGGAAATTCTTATATGCAAGATTTTTGGTGCAAGATTATGTAATGCAAGATTTTGTAATGCAAGATTATGTAATGCAAGATTTTGTACTTGCATGATTTTGTAATGCAAGATTTTATAATACAAGATTTTGTAATGTAAGATTTTGTATTGCAAGATTATGTATTGCAAGATTATGGGGCTAACCCAAATATTTTTTTTCCAATAAATTTTCATTTGTTTTTCCACCTTAATCATTATTAAAAACAAATTAAAAACATATGTATATATACATTACATATACATTATACATTATATATATATATATATACATTAAACATATTAATTCATTAATTTTTAAGTAATCTGTCAGTTAAATACCATTAAGTGGTTAAGTTAAAAAACTTAAGTCCGGACTTTAAAATAGTTTACTAAGATTTTTGTTAGTATTTAGTAATTTCATTGTGCATGCTTACTATTTTTATTCCATTTTTTTTTCAATTTGATTAATATATTATTATTGATTTATAAATTATTTGTTAGTTTATAAAAATTCACCAATATTAATTAGTCCTGAAATATAATCTGTTTTCCATATTTTCACATATTCATATTTTTCTTTTTTTTTAAATTTTTTTTATTATACAAATTTTCCTTTCAGCTCTCTCTCTCTCTCTCTCTCTCTCTCTCTCTCTATCTCATTAATTTTGTCAGGTTTCATCATATAGGTTCATAGCGATCCGATTTTATTTTTTTATTGAGGTTTGAAGATGGAGATGGGCTAGTGTACGGCATGGTTAGTCGAGATATGTGATTAGTAAACGGCTTATCTCTTCGTGCCTATATGACCCAATCCCTGAGGTTTTGTACTTGTTTTGTAGAGCCTGGAGGCATTGGATATTTTATGATTTGATTCTTGTTTTATTTGCCCCTCACCGAACATGCCTGCTCTAATCGTCCCATGTTAGTTTTCTACGTGCGGTTTATTCAAGCATCATGTAAGTCTGGCATTCCCCACGCCCAAGCCCTGACGCCTAGCCGGCTACCACAACCGCGTCAGACCTCTGCATGATGATCTGTCAACGTCTGAGCTGCATAACCAAGACTCTCGTTTTGGCATTGTTGCTCGTTCGTTACAACAGGATAATACCAGTATAATATTTAGTCTCAAGAAAAAGTCTGCCCAATTTAACGTCTTAGGAGTCTTAACTTCAGAATCGATGGGGTTAGTTTATCTAGTAAAATTGGTGTTTTCTTATTAAGAATCGTGTACTGCATTCAATTTTAAATGTTTAACTAGTGAAAATAAAAAAGTATAACTTGAAGTTGGATGATCAAAAATTTTACTAAAATCGACTAACAAATTTTTCACGCTTTATTTATCTTGTTTGTATTGGCTGATGGGAAGAACATCTCAGTTGTCATTAGCCAATACATTTTTACTTTACAAAGCAATAATCAAACCCATATGGACATATGGTATTCAGTTATGGGGATCCACCAGTGCTTCAAACAGAGAACTCCTGCAACGAACCCAAGCGAAAATATTTCGCAGTATTACCAATGCTACTTGGTACATTCGAAATAGTAATATACATGACGACCTTGGTATCAAAACCGTTAAAGAAACTATTAAAGAATTCAGCTCGAAATATTATTCAAAACTAGAAGCACATTCCAACGAATTGGCCAGGGAGATAATAAAACAGCCGCGATTTAGACGCCTGAGAAGAACAGATCCACTCGAACTGATGAACCTGTGAACCTCTAAATTTAATTCGATATATACATATAAGTATAGTCTAAATTAATTAAATTGTGAGCACTAACAATAAGTATTAACATTGGTTAAGACTTAAAATATGTAATAATTTTTAGCTTAAGATTTGATTACTTCTTGTGAGTTTCTTATGTAGAAAGATTCAAGAATAAAGCCATTGGCGACATCTAAAAAAAAAAAAAAAAATTATCTTGTTTTATTTGGAGATCAGTGAAAATTTCATTTCACTTAAATTGCGTACTATTCTTTATTTTCGAATATTTTCTTTTGTTTCCTTATGCCGAGTGCCTGAATCGAGTAAATTAACAAACTGAACTAAAGATTAGAGCTTACGGAAAGTATACATTAGTTATTTATTATTATTTATTATTACTGAAGGGACATGTAGGCGTTCAAGCCAGCTCGCACTGTCCAGTCAATAGTCAGGCTCTTAATTAACCTGACAATACTACCGGCCAGTGCATAAAGCATAGTGCATTGGCTCATTGTTCTCCCTCCTATAGACGTTGCAGTCTTTGGCGGAAAATGGCTGGGCATTGGTACAGATTATGGCGGCATCCGTGCCGTACTTTGGCCAATTTTTTTAAGGTGCTACAGAGTGATATAAATCTATTATCTTGTCGCAAAACTGTTTGCGCCAGTAGGAGGACTTTTGGATATACTCTCAGCATTTTACCGCTGCCCTAAGGTTCCCCTTAGTGACGCCGCAGAAGGGCTCTGGTAAAATGAATGGAGAGGCACAACCCTCCCGGGCGAGGCCATCAGCTACCTCATTTATCTCGATTGTATGACCTGGCACCCATATAAATGTTACCTTATATTTGAGATTGGCAGATGTTTGATATCTTTCGATTGGCTGTCTGATAAAATATATACCTCAGCGTCGTTTAGGCCTTTTGCTATGCCTATCCTAGCTCAAAGTTCTATAGCATGTACTTCTGCTTGAAAGACGGTAGGATTAGTGCCCAAGGACTTCAAGAGGCCAGTACCACTACCATGTATTCTTACCTCCCGCCCTGTTTTCGATTTTTGAACTATCTAGTTCGAAACGAATAGGAATGTTCAGGAAGACCAAGAAAATCATCGCACTTCACCAGCCAAGCAAGAGTACTGAAAAATTATTGAGAAACATTCAAAAAATAAACGTTATAAACGAAAAAGTTACATTCCAACAATGGTACATGCTATCTATGAAGATCATCCGAACCGAAGAAAACAATTTTGTGAATCAATAGAACACCGTTATCAGCAGAAAGCTAATAGCTAATTTTTTGAGGGGATCGAATCTAGAAACCTTCTAATCTTAGGTAAGTTAAATAAAAAATTAATTAAGAAACCAAAAAAACTAATAAAGGTTATGGTTACGTAGGTTACAGGCATATGACATAGAACCCACCACATAACAAAATTAAGACTACAATAAAACAGTTTAATATTAAAGTATCTTCACCAGGACATTTCGCTAACAACTTTGGTATCCATTTTTGTAGCACAGTATCGAATATGTGTTAAAACTTCATTAAGTCCAGTCCAACTACCAATGGAATAATTATTGACCTATCCCAATGGAAAGTAGTTAGTTTTTCTGCAATTTCTCTTCGATGGAAATGTTTAATATCATAAATTCTCGAGCATAAGTCGTCGACCGACCAAATTAGAGCAATTTTAAAACGAATTAATTTTACTATTGTTGATATTTTATGTATAATACTTAATAATTTTTCCCAAATTTTTAGAAGTGGCTACTGTTGTGACCCAATTATCATTTCTTTATTTTTTAGGTGTAAACTGGGAACTGAGTCCATTGCTTGAATTTCTCAAAAAAACTAACACATTAGCAGGTGTTTTCTCTGATATATGTAAAAAAAGGCATTTGATATGGTTGTTGCTGAAATATTAAAAATCCACCTGGTCACACTTGGCCGAATTCAGAACGATCATGCCGAATGATTTCACATTCTGACATATCCTATACCCTAAATTCTCTTTCCCACAGACGGAATATTTTCATTGCTGTGTCTCGTTGCGCTTCCTCATGGTAACAGATCAAGGGTAAAATTGCTAATCGTAAACCGTTATTCAAAAAAAAAAAATCGTAATTCTCATCACAAACCTGTACTCAACCCCAAAGTCATTTCTCAAATCAATTAGAGAGAGAGAGAGAGAGAGAGAGAGAGAGAGAGAGAGAGAGAGAGAGAGAGAGAGAGAGAGAGAGAGAGAGAGAGAGATCTACCGAGAATCATCAGTTTTATTACCCTGGGTACCGTGTAATATTACCCTGGTTTCAATTCTCATAAACTTTTGCTGGACATAGAGAAGGCATTTGCTGGATTAATTTTAGTTTTTGCATCGTATATTTCGTACACAGGATAATAAAAGCCTGTTTTTGGGCAAGTACAAGGATGCCTTCTTTCGTCGCGCTTGTATTGTACTAAGAGAACGCCATTATTATTTTTTGATATCAAAAAGCTTTTACACGAGCAATCCGTAAAAGATTCCGATTTTATGAGCAACTAATCCTCAATTAATATGTTGACCAATCCCAAAGACGATTCAGAATGACCGTATTCAATTTTGGGGGCATATATCCAGACAGCCAAGAAATCTGTAGCGGTTCACCAATTCCCTGCTACACTGGAACAATGGTCACTTCCCCACACTAAAAACATGACAACAAAAAACATCAAAAAATATACAACAAATAAATTATTAAACGTTTACTCTATTAATTAAAAATGTGGATTTAATTAAATTCATGTTGGCGCGGCTAAATGAAATTATAAATATTGAAGTATATACATGTTTTATACTTCAAATTGAACCTTTTACACTTCAAATTGAACTTTTTACACTTCAAATTGAACTTTTTACACTTCAAATTAAACCTTTTATACTTTAAATTGAAACTTTTACTTCGAATTTATCCTTTTACACATAAAATTGAACCTTTAACATTTCAAATTGAAACTTTAGCGAATCATATAGATTGGCCCGTAGGGCCAATTAGGATGTAACTTGGCTATTTCTTAACGGATTTTGGTAAAATTTGATATCCGCGATGGAAATGGGATTCTAAAATGATTTTTAGATCAAGTTCTGGAATATAGCCAATAAGGACGGAACTTGGCCATTCCTTAACCGATTACGATGAAATTTGACATGTGGGTTCGAAATGGGATTCTAAAATGATTTTTAGATAAAGTTCTGGTTTATGGGCAATAAGAACGAAACTTGGCTATTTCGTAACCGGTGTCAGTTAAATTTGACATCCGCGATGGAAATGGGATTTCAAAATATATTTTGGATGAAATTCTGGAATATTGCCAAGTGCAATAGATCTTGCTTATTTCTTAACCGATTATGATGAAATTCCATAGGTACACTAGAAAAGAGATTCTGAAATTATTGTTTATGATAAAATTCGGTGGCACGTACATTAGAAGTGGGAGTCTAAAATAATTTTTAGATAAAGTTCTGGAATACGGCCAAGTAGGATTGGATCTTGGCTATTCCTTAACCAAATTTGATGAATTTTGAGATTTGTGATGTGAATGAGATTCTAAAATGTTATTTCTAATTCCGAGACTCTACACTACCGTTATTAGTTTCAATTCAATGGCGCGTGTCCGCCACTATTTCTCACTATTTGCTATAGGTTCAATTTGAAATGTAAAAGGTACAATTTGCCACGTTGTTATTACTATGCCGCAGTGGGAGATAGAACGGGTGGTTTATATTCGGCGGAAACCGAGGATTCGAATGATGCAGAGAAATTTATTGCTGATGGAAATAAAAAGACAGCGCCGCAATAAAACCATTTTGAATAATTTTGCAGATACACACGTTTGCATCATCACCAAACGAAACTGAGGAGTTTATGGGGGGAAACACAGTTTTCTGTGAAAAATGTGTTACGATGAATTTAGAGTTAAAGTAAGTGGGTAGTAACTAGATTATATTTTTAAGAAACAAATTTGAGTTTAGGTTAGATTATTTCTGAAATTTTAAAACTCAGATTAAACGAGCTTCCTATAACCCACAGTACCGAATCCTCCTTATTATAAAAATTTCACTATATTGAACAGAAATACAAAAAATCATAAATAAATAAATAAATTAGGTAATAACTCTAAACAAATGCGACACATCCCGCGTTTCCAGTCACCAATTTTTTGAATAAACCAATAAAGGATCTTCGGTTAATAAGCCCTCTAATACTCTCAGGTAAAGCATTAAAAAAAGTAGGAGCTGCAACAAGTATATAACGACGGAAAAGTTCGTTATTAAATCTGGGAACACTATAAAGAAGCTGGTGATTAGCACGGAAATTATAACGAGGATCATTTCTAATAATATAAAGTCCGCTGCGTCTATAAAAGATTCTTAAAACTTGAATTGGTTCTATTTTCCCTGAAAATGGTACGCAGATACATTTTCCGCTGTGGAAATACTGGATTCAAGGTAATCGAGTACCAAGCGCTCCAACAAGATAAGCCATACTCCAATTTAGTCATAACCAAAGCATGATATGTAATTTCCAGAACAAATGTCAAACACAAATCATGTCTGAACTTCGTAATATGAGTTTTCCAGTTAAGGTTAGTGTCCAAATGTAACGAATACAAACCATTTACGAAAAATTTTCAGATCAGAGTTCATCATAGAAAACAAATCCATATGAGAATTAGCAGTATAAGCTAAAGCCAAATCATCAGCAAAGCCAGTGCAGATTCCCCTAAGTTTAAGTTTAAAAAATAAATTAGTATCAGAAAAAACAGAGAACCTAATAACGAACCTTGTGGAACTTCAAAAATTACATTTCTAATTCTACATTAAACAAACTATTTCCTTGATCTGAAACTCTGAAACCAATGTCAAACAGAATAAACAAAAGAAATTTCTTTACCACATTTCAGTCTTTTATGAATGGTGTCCATCTAGACGACACTGTTGTTGGTGAGGACGTACCTTCAAAACAATTGGCTGCAACGCAATAAGTCTATAGTTTCACTTATTACTACTGTCTCCCTTTTTAAAGAGAGGGATAAAAGCAGCGGATTTAAGTTTCTCGGGAACTACTGCAAATTGAAATGACAGATTAAAAATATGAGTCAAAACAGGACTGATAAAAAAAGAAATTGCTTTCAAAATAGAATTACTATCATTTTCACGTAATTTTTTTAAATCTAATGAATCAATAGTCGATATGATCTCTTTGTTAGAAACTGGAACTAAAAAAAAAAGTATCGGAAATATGATCATATGGAAGATCATTATAAATCGGAAGTTGTGAGAAAATTTGATTAGGTATTTCCCAATTAATGGAGAGCAATGTACCCTGCTATCACATAAAATATTTTGAACTACAGTTGTTTTGAATCTTTTACTATAAGTAAACTTTTACAATCAAAATGTGATCACGATAAAATGTCATTGTCATCTTCGTTGGTGTGTGTAAAAAGAGGGGTTACTCGGCCAAAAAAGCTATAGAGTAGCAAAAATTGCACTAGTGCAAAACTAGTACAAAAAATGTTTACCCTCAATAAATTTTTTTTTCAATGGGACGAGCAGAACAAATTTGAATCAAGATATACACATACCCCGCTAGAACTATAACAGTCATTACAAGCACCAAACAAGGTATGTATACCCAATCAGATTTTATGATGGCAGCTCGTAGCTATAGATCCAAAGTTCACTCAACTAAATAAAGGATGAGTTTTTTTTAACAAAAGCGTTGATATTGGGAACGAAAACGCTAAAACGTGTACGCATGCTACGAATATTTTGATGCACAATTAAAACATCGTCGTTATCAACATTACCAGAATAAACAAAACGATTAATAATGTTGTTGTGATGGTAACTGATTAATATTAAGATCACAATTATTAATAGGTAACATTAAATAATGCGAAAAAATATTAAAGTTTTAAAGAATAATAAATAAGCTAATAAACTAAAACTGCTAATACACTGTTCGCTTGTCAGAAACGTTTTAATATTTTTTTGTAGAATTTTTTGTGAAACAGCAAAGATTAGCAAGCTGTGATCATTCACTCAAATATTATATGAAAATGTGATTATTACATTTTATCAAAGTTAACTAGGTTTTTAATGTATATGAAGCTTTAGTTTTGGACAACAACCCAGCAAATTTTTTATCTTTAGTAACATGTCTTGACATTGTCTGGGAGCAAGAAAAACATACGATTTTTCGAATGTGGAAAAGCGACACACGACATTGGTAACATGAAGGCAACATGACCTTAGGTTGTCTTTGGTAACAATCTAGCAACATGTCCTACCATGACATACATCGTTCCTATCGGTGGAATTTTAAAAGAAATTTAACATGTCTTGTGGTTGTCTTCTGTGCGTTACTAACAACACGTACATGACATAATCATGTCGATTATAGAATCCGCGGGAGCGAATCGCGGAACGAAAACTGCATATAAAAAAAAATAGGAAACAATTGCTGCAAATCAAAGTATCCTTAAGAACTTCTATTGATGTACATGCAATTTGGATTTTTTGATTCACCGTACAAACGCAATAGTTTTAGAAAACAATTTCTTTTTAACGATTTGTAAAAAAATCCAAAGGGATTTCAATGGAACTATGATAAACTATGAATTTTTGTTTCTCATTTTTTTTATATGTAGGGCGATATTCATTTAAAATAAAATCTTTGATTTTAATGTTCATTTCAAGTAGGCGCTTCAAACATAAATCACCATTTTGGATTTTTTTTTTGTGCGATTATTTCAATTTTTCAAGTGAATATCGGTGAAAAAAGTTTTAAATAATTGTACTCGCATAATTTATAAAATATTTGTTAGAAACAACTATAAAAATCGTAAGTACACAAATAAAGTAAATAATATACTTTCCTTGTGGTAATTATTCTATTTAATAATTTTTGTATAAGTGATGCATAACATATCGAGAGCGAAACGTTATATACAGGGTGGCTGAGACCAAATGTTACTAACTTCACTCTGCTGTCATTTGTGTAGTTGTCATTTTCGCGCATTAATTTTTTGACAGATTGAAGTTTGGTTAGTTGTTTATATGTGGTCAATAAATAATTGTTCTAAATTAATATCTTAATAAAAAAATCGTAATGGAATTCAAACGTAATAGTGTAATTGCACTGTATTTGGGTGGAAATTCACAAACAGCAATAGTTCGTCAGCTCCAGCATTTGAATGTGAATAAAATGTTTGTGTATCGAACCATAACTCGATACAACGAAACTGGTAGCATCGCTAAACGCAACAGAGGCGGTCCTAAAAAGACAGCAACATCAAAAGAAATGATACGAAAGGTGAAGAAACGAATCCAACGAAATCCTCGTCAAAGTGCCAATCAATTAGCCGCACGTCTACATGTTTCACGATACAGCATTCAAACCATATTGAAAAATGAACTACACTTGAAGCCCTACAAGATACAAAAAGTTCAAGATCTTACGGAGGCACAAAAAAAAGTTAGGCTTGAAAGAACACGAGCATTGAAGGCCTTGGCCGAACGTGATGAGATTCCAAAAATTGTCTTTTCTGATGAGAAAATTTTCACCATTCAACAGCATGTGAATAAACAAAATGATCGTGTTTGGTTAGAGGACAAGTCCAACGATAATTTGGACACAAGAGTTGCCATGCGCAAGCAATCACCAGCTTATGTTATGGTTTGGGCTGCAGTTACTGCAGATGGACGCACTCCTCTGGTTTTCATCGAACATGGAGTCAAGGTAAACCAAGAGATGTACCGCCAAAAGATCCTAAACGATGCTTTGCTACCTTGGGCACGTAAACACTTTGGTACGAACCGTTGGACATTCCAACAGGACTCGGCACCGTCACACAAAGCTCGAGCGACACAGCAATTTTTACAAAATTGCGTTCCGCGGCTGATTTCGTCGAAAGAATGGCCACCATATTCACCAGACTTGAATCCCATGGATTTCTCCATATGGTCCATTTTGGAGAGTAAGGTGTCCACTAAAAAATACGAAAGTGTTGATGCATTGAAGTCAGCTCTTGTTCGAGAATGGAATAAAATTCCGCAAGCCCACGTTCGGTCAGCATGCAATGCTTTCTATGGAAGACTGAATCAAATAATCAAAGCCAAAGGAGGTCATATCGAGCAGTAACATGTTTTTCATAAAATGTAATATGTTTTCAACATATTCCACGAAATTTCAATAAAAAATAATCAAAATTAAAAAAATTACAGCGTTTTCATTTGGTAACACTTGGTCTCAGCCACCCTGTAATTGTTTCAGAAATGGCAGAAAATAGTCTCAATATAGAATTAGATAGTATTTTAAATCACGCTGTAGTTTCACATGAAATTGTTTCCGAACATTTTGAAGTTAATATTGAGAATACTGATCTTATTTTAGATGATAATTTTTTGTTTGATAATAAGTCAATTTCTTCGGATTCATCGGATTATGAGTCATCACATAGAGTATTTAGATCCTTCGAGTAATATTAGCACTTTAAAAACAAACTTAGTTAAATGGATTATATTACATAATATATTCGTAAATCCAATTAGACATTTATTAAGAATATTAAAAGATTTTGGCATTAATCTTCCTAAAACGAGAGACGCTTTATTTAGAAGCAGTAACAGTTCTCCTGATTGTTTTGTCCCGCGAGAAGTTCCGCCAGGAGAATATGTCCATTTTGGAATCGAAAAGTCTATCAACCGGTATAATTTAGATTTTTTATCTAACTTAGAAAATAGTGTATGTGATTTTAATGTCGATGGATTACCACTATACAAAAGCTCTAGAAAAACATGGTGGCCTATTCTTGGGTCGTTCGCTAACTACCGGGAACGACCTCCATTTGTTGTGGGGGCTTGGTTTGGAGATGCGCATCCTTTATCGGTTGATATTTTGTTTAAAGATTTTGTTGAAGAGTTTATGAAGTTAAAAAATGAAGGTGTTTTACTTGTAAAAAAGTCCATTAAAAACCTTTTATCTTACGAGCGTTTACTTGCGGTGCTCCAGCAAAATCTATTTGTAAGTCGGTTTTGAACCACAACGCGATAAAAGGCTGCCACGAATGTGATCAAACTGGGTTCCGTATCTCTAACACTCTCATTTTTAATGAATTTGTATCGCTTTATCCTCAAATTTACGGATTAAAACATGTAAATTACAATTTTCACAGTCTTTTGCATTTGCCTGATTATGTTCAATTATAGGGCCCATTGAATTCTTTCTCTGGATATATTTACGAAAATTATATGCAAGCAATAAAAAAATTTATTTAAAAACCGCAACATATTTTGAAGCAATTGGCTAATAGAATTTATGAACGTCGTTATCGTCAAAAATAAGTTAGATGACATTGATATATTCGAAGATTGTAACAGATATAAATCGTATAAATATGATTCATTCGCGTTCAAAATTAATTTTAAAGATTATTTTTGTTCTATTGTTCATCAGGCGACAGAAATATCATTTTTCATTGAATTCTTCGAAACAGAAAATAATTCACAAGTAGTACGAGGTCGAAGGCTTCAAAATTATTCTTCTTATTTTGAAACCCCAATTGATTCCAAAACTGATCTCGGAATAGTGGCAGCTAGTGATCTCGCAGAATTTAATGAAGCTTTCCTTGCTTCACAAATTAAATTTAAATATTGCCGTTTACCATTAGACATTCCACAAAATAAGTATACTATATATTAATTCCTATGCTCCATGAAAATGTTTCTTGTAATTTCAATTAGGTATTACACATCACATTAAATTTATTTTGTTTAATAGTATTTAATAGCAATAGATTATTTCATATAAGCAATAATAATATCAACAGAAGTATCAAAATGCCGTTAGACGGTGAAAATAATGGTAAGAATTTTACCTCTATAATATATTTTCATTCTAATTGTTAACTCTTCTTATTCTAGGGGCATCTATAATAAATATTAATGTAAACAAAACCCGTAAGAGGACGGACTTTTTAGAAACCAAAAATGTTAAAAAGGTCAAATTAATGAAAGTTCATAGGAGTGTTACATATAAGTAGTATGTTTACGATCAATTATAATATTTTCACTTGTGATATTTTCAGATTGAGAAATTGTTATGTGTATGAAACCACCATCCCCACCGATAATAATAAATGAAAATAGCCTCAATACAGCGGAACTTTTATCTCAGCTTGGGCATAACTCGGAGTTGGAGCATAACACTATAAGTACATTTCAATCAATTTTTCGAAGGCCATACGTTAAAGTGGTTCTTGGTTATGTGGAGCGTATTTTTCGTATGTTCATTTTGCTTAAGGGAGAACGCCACTGTGACATTTTTAAAAAATCGTTTTTTTTTTTTGGCTTTTAAAAAATCCTTTAGACTCTCAATAATATGATACAAATTCGTTTATAGCTAAAAAAAATTTTTTTAGAAAGTTTTCAAGCATTTTCCTGAGAGCTCTCTAAGAGCCGAAAAACTCTGTCGGCAATATAACCCTGTTATTTTTAGTTTCTTTTTCATTTAATTTTATTATCCTTAGAAATTAAGTTACCGATTGAAATAAGTTCTTTTTTTGACCTATAGGTGCGCTGAAAAAAAAATTCCATCAGCTGAAGGCAATTTTCGGAGTGCGCGTCTGTTTGTATACATATTTATTGTTTTTTTACGAATAACAGTGTCATTGCTACAATGACTTTTAACGACGGTCTACTATCTCTTGCTCAAGTTTAAGAAACAATAGGTGTAAAAATCGGGCCTAATTGTTATAATTTCTGCGTTGAAAGTGATTGAAGAGAATTGTAGCGTATATCAACGTAGAAGGACAACTGTATGGAGCTGGCATTGCTGATTAGTGGTATGTAAAAGATTTCTAAAGTTATTGAGAAGTTATTGATACCAAAAACTAAACGCGTTTTTCTCGAAACCAGCAGGACTCATTCAATTTTTGTTCAGTCGACTTAAAATTTTAACTGTAGCTTCTTAAATAGATTTAAAATCGAAGTACCTGAGTTTTTTTTTTGATTCATTAAAAATTAAAAAGGATATACAACTTTTTATACGAAAGTTATAGTCAAAAAATGAAACTTTTTCTTCTAACTTATCTCTATTTTTTTTTTTTCGAATTTTTTAATTTCCTCAGGTACTTCGATGCTAAAACTAATATATTTCATGAAAATATTTTATTTTTGTTCCAGGAACAAATTTAAGATGCTTCTACTGCGTGCAGTGGAGCGACTCGAGTCAAAATCACTTCCACTAAAGCTACTCTTGCGCCGCCATTTCGAATTTTTTTTTACATAAAAAATTTTTTTTGTTTACTTAAATATATGCCAAATATAGCCTAAAAGTTTTTTTTCTCTAAACCCAACCCATTCCTCAAAAAAAAAAAACTAAACTAAGCACTTGAAAATGGTAGGTCACAGTGGCGTTCTCCTTGGAAACCCATTTCTTAATGTATATGCAATTTTATAATAATTTGTATTATTCACAATCCAGTGATACGAACCTTAATTGACAAGGTAAAAACGTAACAGTATTTTTCTGCAAACATTTTAGACATCTTACGTACACTAGTAAAACTAAAGATAAATTTAGCAAGTACTATTTTAATTCGTCAGAGCCAGCTTTGATGTATTTTTCAAAATGAAAGTTCGAAAAAACTATTTTAGACATAATTTAATTTAAAGATTTCTGCAATTAATATTTATTTAATACTAATATAGCCTTCTTGTATATTGTTGTTAAAGATATGTAGAAAACTTTTATATAAACATTTTATAATATTTTTGATTTTTTCATTGAAAAACTTGAAGCTAAAAAACAGCATTTTTAATATGGTTTCCTATGGAAATCAGTGGAAAGTTATACCACTAAAAAAGCTTCTACAAAATACGTCTTCCTGATTATGGCTCTATACTCTAGAAGGCTCTGACTGCACACGTTAAGAGGACCGAGAACAACGCTAGTAGATCCGGCCCAGCTACCAAAAACAACAGACACTCACCGCAATTACAATCACGGGGACATCCCTAATAGAACAACCATCATCAATTAGCAATAGCCTACATATTAGTCAAGATGATCAGGATACATTTTTTATAAACACACAGATACTTGAAAATCTAGAACAGCCACAACAACAGCAACAATTACCCAAAAATCCAAAATTAATAGGTAAGATATGATTTTATATTAATAATAATAACGTTGATATACTTTTTAAATTAGGTTTTAAATGTAGATTGATATATCATTATTTTAATGTAATATGAAATATTTATGGACATTAGTTTTGATTTGAATTATTTTATCTAATAAACTAGAAACTTGCGTAACTGACATAAACTTTCATATTTTTTTGATCGAAATACATTTTTATGTAAAAAAAAAACAAACTGCGCTACTTAAGATAGATCCGCACGTCGTGTTTTCACAAGTACTTTTACAAATGTGTCAACATTTGTGACAATTTTTTATGGCCACATGTTGTGTTTTTGCTTTTGTGATTACATACTATATGTTTCCTCACAAATGTAATTTTCGAAAATGACTTTTAGGTATCCATTTTGGTATGCTTTTACACAGGGTATAACCTCAAAAAATTAAACAAATGTCATCATTAACCATGGTTTCGACCGTAATTTTTACTTTTTTTTTATTTTAATTGTAGATATTAATGAATCTAAAGAAATCAAAGTCGCCTGGTCATAAATTAATCTATCGCCGTCCATATTAATATTGAAAAACATAAATGTTTTTAATGACCGTGTGGATGTGATTTTCAACTTCACAAATATTTTAAAACACACTTGTATTTTTTGACATATTTTCGTTTGTTAGAACATAACTGAAAACACATCGTGCGGATCGACCTTTAGTTTAAAAACTTATTACTTTTTTTTTGGTCAATAGAAAGTGACCAAACATTTGACTACTTTTTCAGTTTCATCGGACTTAAAATATATAAGCCGACAGCTAGTTTCTATAAAGCTAGACATTACGAAAATTTTACCAAGTATTGAAGCCAGCCAGGATTCAACATCGATCTACCCATAAAATCACAGGAAGAATTGGAAGCGATTACCTCCAGATTAAATGACGAGGATTTTTCATCAAATTTAGTAAAATAAAAATTATCTTCATTATACCTAAATATTTTACACATCAATCTAATTTTTATTTTCAAACAAAGTATTTATCTCCATTTGAACCGGTTGCAGGAAAGCACCCTACCGGTCTTACAAAAATTATAGCGGACGGTTTATTATAAAATTATAACTGGGATGGTATCAACTCAAAGCTTCCGTTAAAAGACTTGGTGCTTTTTAATAAGATTCTATTTGGTAATTTGCTTAAAAGTAATTTGCTTATTAATCATTTCATATTTAATTACAGATTCCTGGAAAAAAATATTTAAGAATTACGAAGATTTTGAAAAAAACCATTAGGAAACAAATAATTGATTCCCACAACAGGGTAAATAGAAGAAATAGTCGTCTTTCAAAGATTAAGTATTTCAAGTTATAATTATTAATTATTATTTTTTATAAGTTATTGAAAAACTACCTTTTTATTTTAAATAAATGAATTAAAACTAGTATATTGATGTCTTTTATTAAAAGTTATGTTATTAAAGATTATAACTAGACATGTTACAAAAGACCACCAATATACATGTCACCAAAGACAAGTAACTAATATGTTACTAAAGGCAACCACCAAACATGTTGCTAAAGAAGACTACCAGACACGTTAATCATGACGATGATTAGACGTGTCACTAAAGACGAATTATACAAATCTTACTAAAGACAACCACTTCACATATTAACTAACTCATGCCTGTGGATATGTTACTAATAACAACGATCAGACATGTTACGTTACCAAAGACAAACACCAGGCATGTTACGAAAGACCACCTTACAACAAGTCTTTGAAAACGCGTTGTCTCATTTACATGAAGTTGTCATCTGGCTGTTACAGGTTTGTCCTGATGACATGTTACATGGTATTCTAGTCAATCATAAAATTATAGAAACAGAATAAAAAGTTCTTAAATTTTCGCATCAAAGTAACAGTAAAAATCCGATTTATAGAATAAATTAAAATTCCACCCTTAAATTCCACAAATACCGGTAGTCATGTTTTCGTGAGGTAATCAATTCCCTCCCATCCATTGGAAGTAATCGCGTGTAGTACAACAGAAACATTTCTACATATCAGATTACCATTAACATGGACTTTATTTTTGTTTGCAAACGATAATACCACAAAGTTTAAAAACACACCTTAAATGAGCACCACATTGCGACACACTTCATTATAATTTGGCTTCCAACCACAAAAAATCCTTTTGCAGTCAACAAACCAACAAAAAAAAAAAGCATTAAACATAATTCCGCTTTACACAAAAGTATGTTCATATTACTCATAGTTTTACACATTCTGTGTACAATTTAAACTGTTTCTGTTTTTTTTTTTTGTCTTACTATTGTTTAAAGAATATTTTCTTACTCTTTGGTTTGGTATAATTTTTTTTTGTTTTTAAATATATAATCCAAATTCAGTTTATTTCCCACGATAACCGACAGAAAGCAAACACAAACAGAAATAATAACACAAGGAAGATAAAAATGAGTTTAAATCTAACACAAAAAAATGTACATATAAAAAAAACTATCTAAAAAAAGCAATAATAAATTAAATAAAAAAATAAAAAATCAGAGCAAAGAGATGAAAATTTGAAATTCGTTTTCTTATTTCGTTTCTTGTCTCTCTGTATGTACCTTTTACGGTTTTCGTTGTATTTGTAGAGTGAGTGTGTGTGTGTGTAACTTTTCATATTCCTTAGTTAATTTAGTTAATAAATTTTTTTTTTTTAAATAAATAATTTAATAAACAAAATATATTTAATAATAATTTACTGTTATAGTTGAAGTGTAAAATTTCACGATAAATCAACGTTGTTTAAAAGTTAGCAACGGCGTCGAAAAGATGATACAGAATCGCTTTTCGAGTTTCATTGTTCGATGCTTAAATAGTCGCTATTATAACTATAAATATAATTGCTTTTATGAAAGGTGTTATGTAAATCATCATCATCTTCATGATCGTATTATAATACGTATGTATATATTTGTACTTGGCCTAATATTTAAAGAATAAAGTATTTGTCAAGTATTGTTATTGAGCTTATTATATTCGTTTAAAATAAATAAAATTGACAAATTAATTTTTATTATTTAGAAAAAAATTACACGACAAAAGACGTTTTTGTATAACCTTCATTATGACATACACCGCAATTTTGTTTCCTGTTTCCTTAGTCGTGATACATTATAAGATACTTATCAATTTGTTGCTCTGTACTTGTGGTATGTTGCAACATTCTAAAGAAAAAGTTGCAATAACCGAAAACGGAACAAATTAACCAATTTGTATATCGAAACTGCGAGCAAGTTGGAAAGATTATGTTGGTTAACTGACCCACAAAACCCGTTTTGAAATGAATGACGTTCCAAGGAGACCCATTGTTTAGAGTATACTGTAACTACAAAAACTTGTAAAGAATATTACGTTTGTCACATTGGGTTCGAGTTCAAGTCAAAATAAAGCAATTATTTTCTTTAGAAAATATAAAGGTCTGAAAACTCCCGAGGTGGTCAAAGCTTCGTTCCTAAAAATTAACCCAACTCCCAAATCAATCCCTAACTGAAACTCTTAATTCAATCAACACATGTGATCAAGGTGGAGCGCATTAAACGAAAAATAAATAATGAATTAAAAGAAACCCCACTGCATATTCTAACTTTTAACACGACGGAATTGCCACTATACATTAAAGCCGGATTCTTGAGATTGGACGTAAGACAATATCTGCCCACTCCAATGAGGTGTCACAACTGCCAAAAGTATGGTCACACCAAAAGTAAATATGAAAGAGTGCCTGTATGCCCCAAATGTGCTAAATTAATACCGTATGGACATAACGCGATACCATGTGAACCGATTAAATGTGCAAATTGTACAACGGAGCATACCACATTCGACAAAAGTTGTCCAACATTCCAAATGGAAAAAGCGATTATTAAAATAAAAACCATAGAGCGAATCACCTATCACAAAGCTAGGGAATTTTATTATCGTCAAAATGCGAATACAACAGGAGCAACCATCGGCGCACAAACCAAACAATCATACAGCGATGTGCTGCAACAAAACACTGAAAATAATAAAAACATCAACCAAAATATCAGAAATGAGAATAATTAGAACAAATATAACAATAATATTAACATCGATAAAAGAAATAATAACAATAATAATAATAGTAACAGAAATAATGAGAACAGTAATAATAATAGCAAAATCAGTAACATTACAAACAATAATAATAGTAAAACACAGAACAACAACAATTCAATTAAACAAACAACTGAAAAAAATAAGAATGAAGGAACAACAACAACAACAGAGGAAAGCAGAACAACACAATATATCAGCAGGAGCAAATATTCATATTTGAACCCGAACGAGCTAAGTATCGCGATGGATGCAGATGGAGAAAGGATGGAATGAATGTAAGATCCAATGAATGCTTGAGAATTGGTCAGATAAATATCCAAAGCATGTATGCCAAAAGCGATATGCTGCGGACTTATCTGGCCAATGATTGTATGAATGTAATACTTTTAAGTGAGACATGGGAGCGTGTGAACAAGACGTTTCGAGTGAATGGATACAATTTTCTATCCAGACCTAGGGCCGATGGCTTCGGCGGAGTAGCGATATTGGCAAAAGCCAATATTATGTTGACCAATGTGGGGGTCCCCGATTTCGAGTACATCGAGGTCATCGCTGCCAAAACTAGAAATCTGGATAGAAATTTGTTAATTGTTAATGTATATGCAGCTTCAATTAAAACTGTGAGTGATAGGGATAAAGGCCTGAGGGATTTTAAAAAATTATTTGATTGGGTGCGTGGGAAAAGTTACATGATTCTGGGGGGTGATATGAATGCACATTCGCGTGTTTGGGGGTGTGAAAGGAATGATGCTTGGGGAAACTTGTTGGCGGACCTCGTTCTGGATTCCGATCTCGTGATTCTGAACGATGGAAGGCCAACAAGGATGGCGTATGTTGGGGCCACAGCCAGTGCGATAGACATCACTTTAGTGTCTAGCGGACTGGCGGCCCAAGTCACTTGGAATGTAACAGATGAGAATTTGGATAGTGATCATTTTATGATCCATGCGTGTTTAGGTGGTGTAAATGTGGATATTGAGAAAAAGGTCGGGCTGAATAGTAAGAAATGGGTTGAACGTATGAATGAGATTCTCATAACAAATGAAATAAATGATGTAAACCAGCTTGAGTGTGAAATAGAGAAAGTTAATGAAATGTGCAGTTTTGAAATAAGAGCGAATGAAATTAAAGTAAACGGTTGGTGGAATATGGAGATTCAGTATTGGCATGAAAGGAAACGGATAGCTTTGCGTGAATTTAACAGGTGTATTTGTCTTGATTGTAGACGAAATTATGAATGGGTAAATGGAAAATTGAAAAAGGCTATCCGTAGAGCAAAAAGGAGAAGTTGGCGGAACTATGTGACAGAAATGACACACAGAACCACAACTAAAGATGTATGGAATAAATTTAATAGAGTGAGAGGTAAAATGAGGAATGAAAGAAACGTTGTAATGGATGATCCTGAAAAAGGAAATCAATTCTTACAAATGATGACGGATGTTCAGAATAATGTAGGTGATAGTAACGATTGGGTGTTACTTGAAGATGTTGGTGAAAATTTGAATGAAATGTGTGTGGAATTTGAATGGAATGAGTTCCTGGAGGTTTTAGAAACAGCAAAATCTACGACCCCAGGAATAAATAGAGTGAGTTATAACATGATTTGGCTGTTGAGCGTTGAAGCAAAGGAAATCTTGCTTCGAATTCTCAATAGGGTATGGATGAGTGTTCAGATACCGGAAAGATGGAAGGATTGCAGAGTGGTTCCAATTCCCAAAAGGGATCGCGATACTAATCTGGTAATAAACTATAGAGGAATATGTATGTTGAATGTTTTTATTAAAATGGTGAATGGGATGATGAAAGGCAGATTTGAAAAGTTTATGAATGAAAATAGTTACCATTCTGCAAACGAATGTGTGGAAAAATTTGTGTGGGAAGTACGAAAGGAAAAGATGTTTGTTGTGGCGGTATTTCTGGATATTGAAAGAGCGTATGATTATGTGGTTCCAGGGAAACTATATCAGGTTCTTTTGAACCTGGGATTTCCTGGAAAAATTTGTAAATGGATGTATGAGTTTATGAGTGACCGTAAGTTTGTTTTGTGTGGAAGAAGTTATAAATTGGAGGGGGCGGTGAATATTGGGCTCCCTCAAGGGAGCAAAATTTCTCCGACTCTCTTCAATCTATATACGAGCTCAATACATAGGTATTATGACCCCGACAAAGTTATCTTGCAATTTACAGTAGTAGAACGAATCAAAGAATTGATGTGCGAATCTATGATGAGATAATTGAGTATTCAAGATTGACTAGGTATTTGGGAATCTGGATCGACAATCGATTGAGTTTTAAAGTGCACATGGAAAAATTAGCCGATAATTGTAAGATCAGATTAAATATGATCAAAAGGGTGAGTAAACCAAAATGGGGGGCTCACCCTAGCGTGACTGATATGCTGCGAAAGGCGCTAGTGTCTTCCAAAATTGCGTATGGAATGAGTGTGTATGGTGACGGATCTAAGGTCGGGTTTGAAAAATTAATGAAAGTTGAGAATGCATGTGCTAGAGTGGTATTGGGGGCGATTAATTCTACCCCAATACATACTCTATGGTCCGAATTGAGTGATTCACCTCTTAATTATAAGAGGGAATGGATCACCGTGCGAGAGACTGTGCGAATGTTGACCAAAGATAATATGTTAGTGAATGAGATAAAAGTAAGATCGGAAGGAGGAACGGATTACCAAAAAAACCAAGGGTCGAAAATAATGGAGGAAAATATGAATATATTTTCCAAAATTAGACAAGTGGGTTCAAAAGTTCCTCCTGAAAATCTTGCTGTGTGCTTGAATTTTGGAGGCATAACAAAAGCGATGATGAATGAGAGCGATGATGAAGTATATACTGATGCTAGTGTTAATGAGGATCGAGTGGGTGTAGGTATTTACATTCCGGCAATGAAAAAAGAGAAAATGTTAAGATTGAATGGTAGCATCTGTATAATGAATGCAGAATTGATTGGAATTATGGAAGGAATCAAGTTGGCAATGAATGAAGGGAGGAGGAGAGTAGTTCTATTCTCCGATTCCTTGAGTGGTTTAGAACTAATAAAACAGGGAGGGGGTACTCAGGGCAGTGTGTTTGTAGAAATGATGTATGAGTACCTTCAATCTTGTGGGAGTGAGGTGATTCTACAATGGATACCTTCACACCTACAGATTGATGGTAATGAAAGAGCCGATATGCTTGCCAAAAGGGGTTGTGTGCTTGAGGAGATAACAGAGAATGAATTCATGGATGCAAGAGATGTACTTCGAATGTTTCAGAAGAATCTGTGGAGAAAATGGGAGAATGAATTTATGGAAAAGAGTAGAGTAAAAGGAAAGAAGTACTTTGAATGGTGTAGTGCTCCTTTGAGGAAACCATTTTTAAGGGAAATCAAAGGAGACACTACAATGATACGAACGATGGAACGGGTGAGATTGAATCATGGTAATTGGAAAGAATGCTCAAAGAAACGTCATTTGAGTGAGGATGATTTATGTGAAAGCTGTTTGATTGTGGAGGACATCGAACATTTAATTCTAAAATGTTCCAAATTTAGCCAAAATAGAGGAATGTTCGATGTCCTTATGAATGCAAGAAACTTGAATGAATTATTACGAATGGGGAAAAATGAATACAAGATAATGTATGAATTTATAAAACTGAGTGGTATAACGGTATGAAAGTGGATCACTGAATGAAAGTTGAGTGAAAGGAAAAAAAAAATTGTAAAAAATTCAAAAATTGTAAATTTTGAAATCGGGCCAGAAGGCTCCTTTTTTGGAGCCAGTGTCATAATAAATACAAAAAAAAAAAAAAACTCAACCCCAACTTCAACTCAACTTGAAAATCAACTGAAATCAACTGGATTTGTAAGCTACATGCTTGCATGCACTCAACTCAAATCATCAACACGGACAATTCAGTCCTAACCCAACCTCTAATAGATCCCAACTCAACAGTCAACTTTTTTTTTATTAAAGTTTTTGACAACGTTTTATTATAACAGATCTCATTATATTGAAAAGAATTTATTTAAATAGCTTTTAACATATTCAACCCGCCGACGACCTCCAACTCAACCCCCTACCCAAACGCAAACTCTCATTCAATTCAATCCTCAAACCAGCGTATATAAAAATTAGCCAACTGCTCAATATATCTTAATCCAACTCCAACTAAAGTCCAACTCAAGTGTCATTTGGCATAAGCTAAAGTACGGCGCTAAAGGAGAAAACCTTGACAAAATCCTAATCTAAGGTGGAATAGCATATGCCGATGGATGAATGGCTGATAGGTTAATCAGTCCAAAATATGCGGACTCTGGATACCACAGTCACCCTCCAGTATTATTTAACTTTCCTGTAGTAAAGCTGGGTAACCTACAGGCGATTTGCAATTCCCAGCAACTCGTAAGAGTAAAATTAAACGAAATATGGGGCAGGAGTAATAATATACGGGAGTGGGACAACCCTCTCGAGGTCGTTGGGCTTCAATGCTACCGTCTTTCTAGCGGAACTACATGCTGTAGTAAACATCTAGGAGGGAGAGCAATAAGCCCAGATAGTATGTATCACATATCGGGAGGCAGTATGTCAGTTTCATTAAGAACCTGAATATTGACTGGACGGATAATTAAGCAGGGTCCAGCACAATAGATCTTTTAGGTCGCAGTGCGAAGTGGCTGATCGCCCACATGGCCCTCCAATAATAATAATAATAATAATAATAAGTTCAACTCAACTTCGACTCAACCCGCAAATTGACCCCTGTCTTAACCTTCAACTCAACCCCAAACTCAATGCCCAAATGAATATTGAAACTATCACATATAAAAAATTGGTAAATATGTCTATTATCAGGTATTTTGGGTCAATTCGTATGGCAGGTACCCGACCCTCTTGACACACAGGTTTCAAAAGCTTTTCAAATCTCGGCCTTGACCATAGAAACAGATTTCCAAAAAAAAATTCTAAATCGAACAAGCCGTTCTCGAGGTATTATGGGTACAGACCAATAGACATCCAGACGGAATTTTTTTTTTTTTGCTTTTTTAGACTCAGGGAGGTGGTCAGGTGTGAAGTTGCTCGGGGGATTCAAGTTGGCACTTGCAGCCAGCTCCGTAACTTGCAACTTCCACAAGTGCTCGTGTTACCTCCACGTGGTGACCGCTGGTAACTAGATTGCTGATTCTTTGGCTTCTAGGCTAAACCACGGCGCTAAAGGAGTCAACCTTAAATATATCGTTGGGCTGGGTTAAGGTGTTAATCGTACCGTGCCGATAATCGACCAGACTGGGGGCCCAGCTTTAAAACTAGCTCAGTCTTTAACGGTGGATCCGGATAATTGGCGCCCTCCGGATTAAGTAGCCTTATCTGTGTACTGCGGATTTCTGCACAGATGGACCCTTCTTTCTCCGCTACTCGTGGGAACAACTATGGATCTTAATAAAACTAAAGAACAACAAAAAGAGGTTAGCTCTCCAAAAATTTCGGAAAATGTGAACAAAGAGACTCGGGTCTGTAGGCCTAACTCTAAGCCTACAAATAAACAACATGACATAAGCTCAAGCGAAGCTGCTCCCTCCATTCAGGTCACCAAATCTGAGAACACAAATACAAAGCGTAACCAAAGCACGAATGAAGCTGGTTCCTCAAAACCAACCTATAATACTAGGAGGAAGGCCTAGAGGGCGCTAGTTAAGACCAATTACTTCTCGCCAGAAGACAGAATGGATAAAGACAAAGCCACGCTTGCGTGGGCAAAAAAAGTCACCGAGAAAAAGTCGGAAGGCCCTTCAACTGGCTCACAGCTTAAAAGAAATAAATCTCAATTTAATAATTAATTTAATTTAATTTAATATTTAATTTAATTTAATTTAATTTTAATTTAATTTAATTTAATTTGGTTGTGGCAGTTATTGACAAATCCCAAGAGGATGGCAGTATCACGCCCGCCAATTGGAGAAAGATGGAAGGGGCCTTAGCCACCACCTACCTGAAAGTCCTGACGGAAAATCCAGGACATGCTCCGACTTGTCGGAACGCGGGCTGGCACAGGAATCAGGTGAAACTGACTGCCTGTCCAGATCAGAGGGCCCTGCTGCTTTATAAGGAGGCAGTGGGGGGACTTGGCGAGATACTCCAGTTGTTGCAGGTTGTTGTTGTTGTTGTTGTCTCTTTTGATTTATTTTTTACCGTCCTACTTTACGCCTGGAGTAGGCAAATCGAGGACGGGCGGCTACAGATCCGTCTTTGAAAACCACCTGCACATTGCATTGCTTCATGTCAACCTGTAATGCTGACATGAAAGGTGGGTCGGCCCATGGATTCTGCACTCTCAACAGGGGGTCATAGTTGTGTTCATCTTCATCATTGAATCAGATGATGAAAAATCCCTTTTGCATCTCGCCCCTATAGGGATTCGAACCCGGTACCTCCCGATCCAACCGCCGCAGCTTTAACCACTGCGCCGTTTGCTCGGTGTTGTTGCAGGTTGGCAACCAAAATTTGCCAACGCCCAACTAGAAAGTTGCCAAGCTCGAGGAGACAAAGACTGACTATAGGTCAGCTGTTATCATCTTAAACAGGGAGTCACTGACTGCACTGGAAAAAACCAACTGTTTAATCAACTATGATTTCAGTGCAGTCACACTCAAGGTGTATAAGGACGCGGACAAGCCGGAAGCTCCGAAGTCATCTTCAGAAAATACCGCGGTGCTTGATAGCTCATCTGCGTGCGCGGAGGTAGCCAGCCAAGCGGAAGCTATATCCATGGACATGAAGATGTCAACGTGCATGGAATGTTTAAAGAGGATCTCAGAGGACTTCTCATCAGGGGATGACTCTGATGTTACTGTGGTGGAGAAAAGGCTGTAGAGATGACACTGACATTTCTTCAAGTCAACCTTCACCACTCCAAGGCAGCATCAGCTGCTCTAATTTTAAAAATTGGGAAAGAAGCGACAGCCTTGATCCAGGAACCTTGGGTCACTGAAGACCGGGTACTTGGGCTCAAGACTCCCTATTATAGATTAATGCACGCGAAAAAAGAAGGTAAGGTTCAGTCGTGCATTCTCATGAAAAATAACATAAGTTGTTTTCTGCTATCAAATTTCAGTAATGGAGATGTAGCAGCGGTCAGCATTGAGGTCGATATATGAAACCTCTGGCTAGTGTCAGCTTACCTAGCTCATGGTTAAGTGGATATGCCACCAATCATTCTAGGTGAGCTAATCTTGGAGGCTCAGAAGCGCAAGGTTGGAGTCATCCTTGGGAGTAATGCAAATGCTCATCACACGATCTGGGGAAGTGCGGACACAAATGAACGAGGTGAGTTACTTCTTGATTACATTTTAAGTACTAACCTTAATATATGTAAAATAGGCAATAAGCCGACCTTTATAACTAGTAACAGACAGGAGGTATTGGATATTACTCTTGTCTAAAGCTTTTTGACGATTAGTCTATTAAACTGGAGAGTGTCGGAGGACCACTCCTTTTCTGATCATGGTTATCTTCAATTTGAAATGGACTTGATTTCTCCAAAAAGTCCAATCTACAGAAACAGGAGGAAAACCAACTGGGATACCTTAAGAACTATTCTGGGTAATTCACTACCAGTTCCGGTTTCAACACCTCCAAAAACTGCGCAAGAGCTCAATGGCTTGATGGACGAGTTGTCCAGCGCTTTTAATGAAGCGATATTGGGCTCTAGTCCTCTTAGCAGGCCTAGGGGTAAATCTCAGCCACCCTGGTGGCCAAGGAGATTCAACAAGCACATCGAAAATGCAAAAGACTCTTCAAAACAGCATGGAAAACAAAAGCTGCTGTAAACTGGGACTCCTATAAGGAAGTCCTCAAAATTTACAAATATCAATTGAGAAGTGCCAAGAATAGCTCTTGGAGACTATACTGTGGCAAAATTCAGGAGTCTTCGGAGATGTCTAGGCTACGCAAAGTACTAGCATCTGATCCTTCCACTAATAGTGCTGAATCGCTGGAACTTCTGATGGAGACTCATCTTCCTGGTTGTTCCAAATCTGTACCTAGCACATCAGTAGTTAAAAGGGCTAGTAGCCTCATAGGCCAAATTATTAGCAGAAAAAGATCCAGTGGGCAATAAACAGTTTTAAACCATATGAGTCGCCTGGACTCGATGGTATTATTGTTCACGCATAGAATGCTGAAATATCTAAAAAGAAAATGAACATAAATTGAAATATTTTACTAATTAATAATCAACAAGAATTGCATTGGCACTTACCGCATAAACAAAAATTTCATTGTTATTGTTTCTGTTTTGTGCTTGTCAAATGCATATCGACCTATATTATCGACGCCAGGGAATTGCCACCTTGAAATTTATACAAATATGCATTCGATGTTAATTTTTAATCACCACATCATTTAATGAATTTGAATTTCGCGCTTGTTTATTATTATCTAATTTAAAACAATTTGTTGAATTAATTTCTTATGCATGACAATCAAGAAATTAATAATTTTTCTTCCTTCTGATCGAGACCGCCGAATGGACAAGAGCTTTTTTTGGTAAAATCTATTATTTTCATAATTTTTCTTATATTAAAATAAATTTATATATTTAATCTTAAGTAAAGAATATTTTTATTTGTGGATTCAAATTTATTTGTGTAAGCTAATCATATACCCCATTTTTTCTAAGTGAAAGTGATTACCGAGGACTTTATTTTTTTCCTTTTTTTTTCTCTTTGAAAAGTGTTGTGCAAATTGGTTCAATAATAGTACCCCCTTGTTTGCCCTTCAACAAAACATTTTGGTGCCGAAACCCGGGAATCGCACGTTTGTGTTTTATCATCAAAAAAACGTGTCGATTCATTTTTTTTTTTTTATTTGTTTATTTTCTTTATATATCAACTGGATACATAAACTCGAACCTCGTGTAACGTTTTTTGCAATATCGCGTACAATCAGTGTTTGTTTCTTACAATCAGTGCATTATTAAATTCAGTGAAATTATTCAATTAAGTGTTTTTCATCTTACACTTTACTACTAAATTCTACTGTATTCGAATAATCCGAAATGGCTGACTTAGCAACATTGATAAGACGGCGCGGCATAATAAAATCAACGGTGACCAATATAAAAAAATTCGTGGACAAAATCAATAATGAATTAGAAAATGGTCAAGCCATAAACCGTGAGCAGCTCGAGACACGTGCAGAAAAACTAAACGAAGCATGGACCGAATTCCATGATATCGAAACTCAAATACTTCTTGTCGATGGCCAAATATCAGAAGCGGAAGAATTTGAAGAGAAATACTTTGAAACTAAATCAACCCTTAAGCGTATTTTTAATATAAAAAATCCAAGCCTCACACCTGTTCCAAATAATCTAGCGGGTGATAGAAGTACAACTGTTTTCGCTGATCGCTCATTCTACCAAACCAATGAACTACGTTTGCCTCGTGTTTCGATCGAATCATTTAGTGGAGATTATTCGAAGTGGCCGTCGTTTTCAGATCAATTCACAACAGCTGTACATGAAAATGAATCGCTTTCCAGAATTCATAAATTTCAATATCTCAAAGGATTATTGAGAGGTGATGCTGCGAATTTAATTCGTCATTTGCCAATGACAGAGGCCAATTACGAACAGGCATGGGAAAAATTGCAGAAAAGGTACAACAAGAAAAAATCTATCGTAAAAGATTTAATCGAATTGTTCCTGGGACAACCAGCAATGAGACAGTGTTCACCTAAGCAATTAAGATTGTTATGCGATACATCCGATGAAGTACTAAGAGGTTTAGCAGCTTTAGGAAAGGAATGGACAAGCCGTGACCCCTGGTTGATCCACATTATCGTGAAGAAACTAGATGCGGAGACTCAGCAGTTATGGGCACAGCACGTAAATGATATCGACGTTCCAATTATTGACCAATTATTAAATTTCTTGACAGATAGATGTGACGCTCTGGAATCCTGCTCATCAGTGAAGTCAAACACGCCTTTCCGCCAGAATACAGAAAGCAAATCACACAACGCTACCGTTGATCGCATAGGATGCTCAATGTGCAAAAAGGGTCATCTTCTTCATCATTGTTTCAGTTTTAAACGACTAAAAATTCCGGATCGAAGACAATTTTTAGAAGACAACAAGCTGTGCATTAATTGTCTCCAGCCGAATCACGATGTTAAAACTTGTCAGAATAGTAAAAGATGTTTTATTTGTCATAAAATGCATCATACACTGATTCACGTTAAAGGAACAGAAACCAAAAATGAATCGAAAACATCAGAGACCTTTCTCACTGCACTCAGCACAAATCCAATTGAACCTGCTCTTTCGTCCATGAATAACGACTTCCCAATCAACAATACCAATATTTCTCCAATCAACAATACCAGTGTTTCTTCAATCAACAATACCAATATTTCTCCAATCAACAATACCAGTGTTTCTTCAATCAACAATAACAGTATATCTTCAATCAACAATAAAATTAATCCTGTTAATGATGAAACTTCTGCAATCAACATCTCCTCTCCGAACTCAAACTCAACCATTTCTTTGTTGCAAAATTCCAATTCGCACCCACAGTCTCGAAACAGTGAAAATATCATACATTCCGCCAGCTCGTCTAATTCCTCAAATCTGTACAAAACACTATTGTCTACCATTTTATTCAACATCTCCGATTCCCTTGGTAAACTACATACTATTAGAGCCTTACTCGACTCTGGGTCGCAGTCTACCTTCATCAGTGAAAGTTGCGTGCAAAGAATTGGGATTCCTCGAAAATATGCTCGCTTTGCTGTTAATGGGCTTGGAGCTAAAAAAGCTGGTTTTACAAGAGGAGCTGTCGAACTCAAGCTACGTTCAAGATATGAGAAAGATACATGTGTTCTTGTAAATGCCTTTATTCTAGCGCAATTAACATCCCAGCTGCCATCACACAATATAGTCATCACACACTGGACTAAATTAAAGGACTTGCAATTGGCAGATCCAGTATTCAACACACCAGGCGAAATAGACATGATTTTGGGTAATGACATATTCTTCGAAATAATCAAGCCGGAACAACTTAAAATTGAAGCAGGCTTGTTTGCACATCAAACTTGTTTCGGATGGATGATTGGAGGTAAATACAACCAACCTCCGCAAAATTCATGTATATCAGGATTTCACACTAACATCATAAACAACGACTTCGAATTGAAAATTCTTCAACAGTTCTGGGAGCTGGAGGAATTAAAATCAGACAACAAACGCTCGGCCGAAGAAGACTACTGCGAAACTCATTATAAGCAAACCACAACACGGGATCAAAATGGACGATATGTTG
The DNA here is from genome assembly GCA_958295665.1 of Tipula vernalis. Lineage (NCBI taxonomy): Eukaryota > Metazoa > Arthropoda > Insecta > Diptera > Tipulidae > Tipula > Tipula vernalis. Next base: position 294,321,600 of record OY282559.1, on the reverse strand, counting down.
TTCGCCTTCCTTTTAAAGAGGACATTAAAACCAGCGCACTTGGAACATCAGTTAACATGGCTATGAAACGGCAACTCGCAATGGAGAGACGATTTGCTAAAAACGATAACCTTCGAGAAAATTATGTCAACTTTATGGAAGAATACAAATCCCTGAACCATATGACCGCGATTGCTGAAACGAAAGTCCCATCACCTCAAAATCAGTTCTACCTGCCACATCACGCCGTTTTGAAGGAAGCCAGCTCCACCACTAAACTCCGAGTCGTATTTGACGGATCCTGCAAAAGCTCATCTGGTTTTTCGCTAAACGACACATTACTTGTAGGACCGACAATCCAGAAAGATTTAATGGCAATTCTTCTTCGTTATAGGACCAGTGCAGTGGCAGTGTCTGCTGATATAGAAAAAATGTATCGTCAGGTGTTACTCCATCCTGATGACCGCGATTCTCAACGAATAGTGTGGAGAAATAATGCTAACGAGAAAATGCAGCATTTTCAACTCAACACCGTAACTTACGGAACTTCAAGCGCAGCTTTTCTAGCAGTTAGAACGCTACAGCAACTAGCCATTAATTACCAATCAATTTATCCACAAGCTACCTCCATTCTCTTGGAAAACTTCTATGTAGACGACATGCTTACAGGTTGTGAAAACACTCAACAAGCAACCAATATCTATGATAGCATGTCCGCCCTATTAGCTGAAGGTGGATTTAAAATTAGGAAATGGATGTCAAACGATCAACAATTTTTAAAGAATATCCCACCAGAGGACTGTGAATCATCGATTTTGGAGCTGGATACAAATTCTACCATCAAAACTCTCGGCTGTCACTGGAATCCAATTCACGATACATTTTCTTTTCGCGTAAACTTGCCTATTAATGAAAAAACCACCAAGCGAGCACTATTATCGCAGGCAGCAAGCATTTTTGATCCAATGGGATGGATTTCTCCACTTACCATCTCTATAAAAATATTGTTTCAAAGTTTATGGCTACAAGGAATTACTTGGGATGACGAACTACCCCTAAATATTGCAAACAAATGGACTAAAATCAAAAATGGCTTAAAGGAAATTGAATCCATTGAAATTCCACGGTACCTGATGACCTCCGCCAACTCAAATAACATGCAGCTACATGCTTTCTCAGACGCTTCGGAACTAGCTTATGGAGCAGTGATCTATTCAAGAGTCAAAGATGAAAATGGAATTGTGCACATCCGATTACTAGCCGCAAAAACAAAGGTCGCACCTATTAAACAAGTGTCCTTGCCGCGATTGGAGTTGTGTGCAGCTTTACTATTATGTCGTCTAATAAAGTACATCGCCAAATATTTAGAAATCGAAATTGCATCAATTCACGCATACACCGATTCATCAATTGTTCTGGCTTAGCTGGATGATCATCCCAGGAGATGGAAAAATTGTATAGCCAATCGCACCTCAGAAATTTTGGAATATATTCCCAGACAACATTGGTTACATATTCCGTCTAAACAAAATCCGGCCGATTTGGCATCTCGTGGTTTAAGTCCTGCTGAATTGGTAAAAAATCTTTTGTGGTGGAATGGTCCCGATTGTTTAACAAATATTCATAACAATTATACAATCAGTTCTGTCAACACTTCACCCAAAGATTATGAACGAACTGATCTAGAGGAAAGAAACAGTTATAAAAATTGTCACATTGAACTTTGCAATTTGGATGTAGTCTCAGTGTTATTTAACCGTTTTTCATCAATTAATAAAATTTACAGAATTATAGCTTACATTTATAGATTTACAATCAATGCCAGGATGAAGTCTAACAGAAATGCAAAAGAAAAAAAAACCACCGAAATATACCTCAACCAACAGTCGATGAAATCAAGCATGCCGAGATAACTTGCATAAGATGGGCTCAAACCCAATCATTTACAAACGACTTAAAACTAATCAATTCCAAAGAAGGTATATCGAAGCGTAGCAAATTATTACCACTAACACCTTTCTTAGACACTACCGGCATATTAAGAGTTGGAGGGCGAATCGAAAATTCTACGTGTTCATTCGACACTAAGCATCCCGTTATACTCCCAAAGGACCATTTATTAAGCAAACTAATAATTGATGACTTTCATAAGCAAAATCTTCATGCCGGACCTGCATTATTAATAAGCCTACTTCGCCAACGATTTTGGATTATCGGTTGCAGGAATATGGTCAGACACTATGTAGCGAAATGTCTAATTTGCTTCAAACAAAAAAGATTACACAATGAGCAGTTAATGGGTAACTTACCTAAAGTTAGAGTAATCTCAGGACGCCCGTTTCTTCACACAGGAGTCGATTATGCCGGGCCATTATATTTACGGGAACGATCTGGGCGTGGTCAGTGCAGGGTAACAAAGGGTTACATTGCCTTATTTATATGTATGTCCGTAAAGGCAGTCCACATCGAACTCGTGAGTGACATGACTACTGATTGCTTTATCGCTGCACTCAAGCGATTCATATCTCGTCGAGGTATACCCTTGCAAATCTACTCAGACAATGGCAGCAATTTCGTTGGCAGTCGCAGTGAACTAAATGAACTATACGAACTTTTTAAAAACGAAGCACATGCTCCTCACTTTGGTGGTTTGTGGGAGGCCAACATAAAATATGTCAAGCATCATCTTAAACGAGTCATTGGAAATTCACATCTTACATTTGAGGAAATGACTACGCTATTGGCCCAAATAGAAGCAGTTTTAAATTCAAGGCCTTTATGTAGCCTCTCCGAAGATGCATCATCATACGACGTGCTCACACCAGCTCATTTTTTGATTGGAGAATCAATGAAGGCAATTCCGGAACCCGATTTAAGTCACATCAACACATCGCGCCTCTCAAAATGGCAAAATATTCAGAATAGAACTCAAGGCTTTTGGAAGGCATGGCACCGAGATTACCTTACTACCCTCAACCAACGAAACAAATGGAAAACCAAAACGAAAAATTTAGCATTAGACCAGCTGGTACTAATTCAAGAAGAGAACGTTCCTCAATTACATTGGCTAACCGGACGAATTCAACAATTACATCATGGCAAGGATGGTTTAATCCGCGTTGCCACAGTACGTACTGCAAACGGCCAGCTTAAACGACCAATAGTTAAGCTGATTCCATTACCTATAGATGACAACAGTGACAAAAGCTGAGATGAGCCATACCAAAACATCACAACGTATAACAACAACAATAAGTAAAACACAATCATGTATTATGTTTAGTTTGAATTTTTTTTTTTTTCTCAATTTTAATACACACTTGAATTACATAATTATTTGTACATAGATTTATACACTAATCACAAAATTACTAACTAAATTTTCACAATATGTAAACAAAATTGCTCTTACCATAACAGAACAATACTCGCCGATGAGATAGCGCTGTCGGATAAGGTTTAATTTATCTTCATTTCCTTTTTGGGGGCAGTATGTTCACGCATAGAATGCTGAAATATCTAAAAAGAAAATGAACATAAATTGAAATATTTTACTAATTAATAATCAACAAGAATTGCATTGGCACTTACCGCATAAACAAAAATTTCATTGTTATTGTTTCTGTTTTGTGCTTGTCAAATGCATATCGACCTATATTATCGACGCCAGGGAATTGCCACCTTGAAATTTATACAAATATGCATTCGATGTTAATTTTTAATCACCACATCATTTAATGAATTTGAATTTCGCGCTTGTTTATTATTATCTAATTTAAAACAATTTGTTGAATTAATTTCTTATGCATGACAATCAAGAAATTAATAATTTTTCTTCCTTCTGATCGAGACCGCCGAATGGACAAGAGCTTTTTTTGGTAAAATCTATTATTTTCATAATTTTTCTTATATTAAAATAAATTTATATATTTAATCTTAAGTAAAGAATATTTTTATTTGTGGATTCAAATTTATTTGTGTAAGCTAATCATATACCCCATTTTTTCTAAGTGAAAGTGATTACCGAGGACTTTATTTTTTTCCTTTTTTTTTCTCTTTGAAAAGTGTTGTGCAAATTGGTTCAATAATAGTACCCCCTTGTTTGCCCTTCAACAAAACAATTATCCCTGCGGATATTCAACAAACTAAGGATCTAACAATTTCCTGGTTAGAGGTAATTTTCAAAGGCAGCTTAGAACTATGTCACATTCCTAGTAAATGGACAGAAGTGAAGGTTGTTTTCATACCTAAGGCGGGAAAACGCTCACACTGCAATCCCAAAGACCTTAGGCCGATTAGCTTGTCTTCCTTCCTTTTTAAAACACTGGAAAGACAAATAGAAGCTCAAATTAGAGGCACGGGGAAGGGGAGATCTGTAGAGACTGCTCTTCAGTCTCTTGTACTTTTCATTGAAAAATCTTTCGAATATAGAGACTACGCAATGGTGACCTTCTTGGATATTGAGGGGGCCTTTAACAATGTGCTTCCAGGGGCTATAACTCGGGCACTCTCAGATCTGGGAGTGAATGAATCACACAAGGATTGGATAGATCAGATGCTAAGAGGCAGGATCATAAATGCTAGTTTTAGGGAATCTTCCGTCAGATGATTTTCAAGCAGAGGTACGCCACAGGGTGGCCTACTGTCCCCCCTACTTTGGAACTTGGTTATAAACGACCTGTTGCTGAGACTGGAGGACGGTGGCTTCAAGGTGGTTGCCTTTGCGGATGATGTTGCTATTGGTGTCCATGGTAAATATCCCGGCACCCTAGTGAGCTTATGCAAAATGCTCTGGGCACTCTTTCATTAGGGGCCAATGGCTGTGGATTGAGTATGAATCCACACAAAACCGAATTGGTTCTCTTCTCTAGGAAATATAAACTTCCTCACATCGATCCTCCCACTTTAAATGGGTTTAGCTTGACTTTTACAGTTGAAGTTTCTGGGTCTCGTTTTAGATAGCAAATTATATTGGAAACCTAATATTCTGGAAAGAGTAAAGCAAGCTACGGTAGCGCTATACTCTTGCAAAAATTCCATTGGGAAAGGATGGGGGCTGGAGCCCCGCATCGTATATTGGCTTTATACCGCAGTAGTCAGACTCATACTCTTGGGATAATAGTCTGGTGGTCTGCTCTGGACAAAACTGTCAACCAAAAGCTGTTCACAAAAGTTCAGAGAACAATCTCTCTGTGGATGTGCTCCTCAGCACTGAGGAGCACATCCACTCAGGAACTAGAGACTCTACTATTTTTGACTCCTCTAGATATCTTGGGGAAACAGTTGGCAGCTTGTACTGCCATACGGCCGAAATCCATCTTAATGTGAACCTGCAACAATACAGGGCACTCATCAATTTTTTGCAACAAATCCCAAGACCACCGACTATAATGTCCGTTAAATTTAGAAGCAAAGTAATTTATCAATCATCCCCAAACAGGTCAGTCGAAAGCTTGTTTATTTAGGTAAATTTCGATGGAAAGATTTAGATTCAGTTTAAATCTGGTTGTCTTGCTGAACTAGAGGAACTTTTTGATCATGACGTCTAAATGCAATAATATTATCATTAGGAGACGTTCTTTAATGATGTCACGCAATTTTTGACCCCCCCCCCCCCTCTCCTATCTCACAGTTCGTCACATTTTACTAACCACAACAACAGAAAAAAGAGTAAAATACAAAAAAAGTAAAAGAGGCCATAGTGGAAATTTAAATAAATAAACAAATAAACAAAAGAACAAAAGTGCAAACAGTTAGTGAAACTGACGCAACAAAAAAAGGAATACAATAAACGAAAGCAGGAGCTGTGTGAAGAACGAGTTGATGGTGCCGTGGTAACTGGAGGGGCAAATCAGGAAGCAAATCCACAAGAGCCAAGCGGAAAACGGTGAGTCATCCTTCACTTTCTTCTTTTTATTATTATTATTTAATCATTTATTTTTTTTGTGTTCGCAATTTTGCTCCTTCCCCCCCCCCCATTTCGTTTCACCCAACTTAAATAAAGCGTGGTCATCCTAAGCGGTAGTTTATCACTGCAAGTAGCCCCTCCCGAGTCCACCTGCTCATCGAGCTTAGTTCGGGAAAATTACGTGCCGGTAGACTGGCGCCCAATTTGTGTTTTTTTTTACTTTTGTCTACCAACTACCGCTATAGTGCGTGTGACACGTAACAAATGTCAATAACATAATCTGCATTATCGACTTTTCAGTTGCGGCTGGATACTTTCGGCTAACTATAACAGGGTCATGTAGATTACTAATGATTCATTGGCTTGGGAAAATTTACTCATAGTTAATACGAATAGGTGAACTTGTTTAATTCCAGTTTTACATATTCTTTTAATAAATACGTGTCAATTTGCAATATAAAAATTTGCAAGGACAATCCACCTTGATTTAATACAACGGTCGGTACAGCATTTATTCTTGATTGTGCCGAAAACGTAAACCGAGCAAATCTTTGGCCTCAAGCGAGCAGAATAACTCAAGACTCTAAGTTTGAAGTATTGAGAAAATAATGCGATACATCCTTGCCTCCTCGACTGTTTGGTAAATCTAAATCATCTAATTACAATAAGTTTGCAACAGCAGATTTTAATGATTATTTCTGCACATCCACTTTCCCAAGCCTTTACTTTCACAATTATTTCTGATAAGGTTGATAAGGCTGTAATCCTCGCAGTTAAATTGGTCCTGACAATGTTAATTAAAAGATTTTGAAAATATTGCTCCCTTTTATTTTGCCTGACATTACAAAAATATATTTAATTCAATTATCCAATCATCAATATATCCTTCGATATTAATTTCGGATTACAAACCTTATTGGTTTACTATGTATCTTCATTATGGAAAGCTTTTGAAATCTTTCTTAAAAAACAGATCGTTTGCCTTATTTAGAGCAATAACCTAATTATTCGTTTTCAATCAGGGTTTAAAAAATGCATCATAATACTAAAAATGATAGATAGTGATGATATTCGTTGCAATATCGATATAAGCATAAAGCTACAATTCTTGTCCTTTTGGATTTTTCCAAGGTTCCAATGTTCAAAATTAATTGAAAAGTTTAATTTTTCCCGCGACCTAGCGATTAACCTATAACTTTAGATTGTACATTTTTCCAATACAAATCTATTCTCGAGTTACACCGGGATCCGGCCTGGGACCCTTAGGGGAGAAACCGATTTTATTTTTTTAAAGTCAAAAAAAATTGCAGTTTTGCATGTCTTCAAAAACTCATTGGAGATTTGGCCAAAACATTTGCCATATTCCAAAATTAGAAATTATGTAGTTTATAACTAAGTGCTTCAGTTTTAATAGCGTTGAAGAAAACCTACGACTTTTGATTGGTGGAAATCTGTAACCTGTTGCTGCTTGAATTTCAATTTTTAAATTCCTCATCGCCACATTGATTTTGCTTTTTGATTGCGCATTCAAAATATATTTCCCTCCATTTAAATATGATGCGCCTGATAGCCAAGCTAAACCCAAAAAAAAAAATCGCTAAAGAAATTAGATTTAATTGATTTCACATTTATTACAATTAAATTTTTATTTTTTTTTTTTTTATTTTCGCATTTTATTATTTATAGCAAAATATAAATCATAAACTTTAATAAAAAATAAAAATGTTTTTATAAACAAATTAAATTCATAAATCAATTTGATATTTTGTATCTATATACATATATACATATACAGTCTGTGTGTTTGTACTATACCATAAAATTTTTAACTAAATGATCACCAAAAAATTGTGTTCGTTCGATTGGGATCGTACATAAACATTATCTGTTTCAAAAATTTAAAACATTTAATTTCCAATTATTATTATTGTTATTATTTTTATCGTATATACCAAAAAAATTTTTATTTAAGGAATCAAAAAATGAAGAAATTCCAATAAATAATTCGATTGTGCGCTTTCAGAGTATTTTATGAATATGCGTTCGTTCGGTTCATCATCAAACATTTTATTATAAATGATCGACAATAATGATTCGAAATAAGAAAAAAAAAAAAATAAATAAAATTATTAAAATCGATCAAAGATCTATAATTTAGAAATATTTTAGAAATAATATTTGTATTTTATTTTTTTTTTAATGTTCTAAGTAGATATATATATGAACGTGTGTACGTACGAACTCTAATCTAGTTACAAAAATAATTTTTTTATGATTAAATTATGATCACGTGGCTCCTCTTATATAAGTTTTGTTATTTCTTCCTTCTTATTATGATTACAGTGATGCCTCATTTAACGCGGTTCATCTAAGCGTCTATTTAACATATTTTCCAGATTTTATTTATTTACTGTCTATTCTTATAATAAACGATCACCACCAGTAAGAAATTATGATCGTTTGCCATTTGAGTCATACGAGATGCATCTGTATTATTATTTTCTTACATAATCGTTGTATATTCTTACATCTATTGGTAATGAATGACTTAAGTTTTTTTATTTTTTTATTTTTTATTTTGATGATGATGAATTTAATTTAATTAAAGTGGTTAGATTTTATTTTTATTTCATGTTGTGTGTTGATGGTTAAAGTGAGAAATGGTAATTTGAAAATAACATAAAATTAGAACAGAAAATATCTAAATCTAAAATAATAATTATAATTATTATTTATGAATTTTTTATTTTTTTTTTTTTTTTTGGAATTCAAGAAATATGTCTGATGACTTAATTTGGATGAATTTATTAGCCATACATATAAGTACATAATTTCTAGGTTGGTGCATTATCGTAATAGTTATTTTTAATGGATGCAAATTTTAGTGCTTTAGAAATACTGGTAATAATTGGAAAATTATAAGTCATTGCACTTTATACTTGTACTTAAAATTAGTACTTCTTAAAATTTGGTCAAGTTATTCAATCATTAAATTTCATTTAAATTGTATGTATAGTTCACAAGCGCTTGTATATACCTCCGTCACGTTACATTTTATAGTAAAGTACAATACTAAAATAGGTTAAGATACATATTTACTTGGTGACAATTTTCGGTTAGCAAACGTTTCCACGCCAAATGTTCATTCCTAATTGTTTAGCAATAAAAAATTTAATATCTGGTTTGGTGGAAGTAACTTCATATAATTTGTGTGGCGGTTATTACAATTAATTTTTAAAATTCCATTTCAGAATTACAGCTGTAATTAACACAAAATAAGGATAATTCGATAGAAGTGCAATGTGCAACGAAAATGGGTAAGGAGAAATGACGTCGTTCATCTATACTATAATTCCTAAAGTTTGTCCGGATTTTCGCCCCTTAAACTCCTCCTAGACGGAGCGTGCTATGAAGGTGTCTAATATCCAGAATTTATTTATGAATTTGGATCTAAAAAAATCAATAATAGTTATTATTGTTGTTGATTTGATTGCAGCAGCTTCAAAATGCCAAATGTCTGTAAATGTAAAATTTAGATCGATCAAGTAGTTATTTTTTTAAAGGTAACAAAAAGGGTAATATAGAGCTCTAAAATTATTCGAAGCTTGCAGCAAATATTAAATTTAAGTAGTCAAGAAAAAAAAAGAGTTGTGAATTTAGTAAAAATAAAAACGACAAGGCAGTCTGTAACAAATCGTCGAAGAGAAAGTCAAAAAACATAGTATTTACCTTGCCCACCACCATATTGGCCAACTATAGTGCGATTATTATCGGATTAAATAGAAAAATATTATAACACAATTGTTTGATTATAACGAAGTGCAAAAACAAAATACAGTCCACTTGCCCACGAAATTTTTACATGGTCCTTCGAGCCGGATTCACCGCCATTTTGAAAGATTACTAAATCAAACACGTGTTGTGAGAAGTATTGTATAAGGTCTTGGTAGTTATGGCACAACCATTGGAAGTGCTAACGTGAAGAAGATCGAGCATTAAAGGCAGCTTTACAAAGTTGAAGGCGTGTGTTGGTAATTTGTCGACAACCACTGCAAAATTAGACGAAATGCGGGTCCGGTTAAAACACACCGAACAGCTATTCCAAGAATTTATCGACGTCGAGGAAAAAATCTTCGCACTCAATGAACAAGACCAGTCGCAATATGATGCCATTCAGCAGGTGTACTACGAGTTAGTCGCGGGATTAAATGAATGGGAACGAAATACAAGTATTACCATTGGAGTAATAGATACACAGATGAATGATACCGTGAGTGGCGTGCGGATGGTAGCACCAGAAGTGAAACTTTCAGGACTACGGGTGCCCAAATTTATTGGACAATACACTGAATGGCAAACTTTTTACCAGTTATTTACCACTACCATTCATAACAGCGCCAACCTATATCCAGTGCAAAAATTCCAATTTTTGGTAAACTCGCTTGGAGAGGAACCGACATGTTTAATCCGCCACATGGACATAACCGAAGCGAACTACATTCTGGCGTTAAATAAATTAAAGGAGCGATACGATCGCAAACGCCATATTGTGAATAAATGTATTCAAATGTTTTTGGAGCAACCGAGTATTCCGAAACCGAGCGCTCAAAGTTTGAGAAATATCTACGATGTGTCGGACGAAGTGATACGTGCTTTGCAAGGTTTAGGTAGTGAAGGCAAGGGACGTGACGTGTGCCTACTATACCTTCTCGTCACAAAAATGTATGAGACTACTCGGACATTATGGATGCAACATTCAGTCGAAGAAGATTATCCGACTCTCGAGGCATTCCTAAAATTGATTACCAACCGAGCGGATGCTTTAGAATACCAATCTAAAGCAGAAGAGCAGCCCAGAGTACCAAAGATCAACGCAGGAGTTAAATCACACAACATTAAATCGTTGCTTACTGTAGCAACTAGCTGTCCTAATGTTTCAATGCCAGCTCTTTCGAAAAATGGAAATTCCGAAACGCAGAGACGTAATTAAATCATCAAACCGGTGTTACAATTGCTTGGGTTCTGGACTTACAGTACGAGAATGCCGATCATGGCGAAGTTTTTAACTTTGCCGACGTCGGCATCATTCTCTTATTCATCAGGCAGATCAAGATGCATGAAGTTACAATGAAACCACTGAATCAACCAGAACGAACCAACCAAACACGCGGAGTCAACGCAATGAAGATACAACCGACCGAAACAAGCAAGTACATTATAAAATTAACTACCGTAGATACGCCAGCTGTCTCAACACAATTAGTAATGTCAACGAATTGCTCCGAACCATCATCCACCATACCAGTGTTGCCGACTACATTGCTAAAGATACAGGATAGTACTGGGCAATGGCAATTATGTCGAGCTCTATTAGACTCTGAGGCAGAATCCTCGTTCATATCGGAACGCTGCGTCCAAAGATTAGGTTTAAGTCGAAAGGAAGCAACCATGGCAGTATTGGGTTTGGGTGGTCAACGAGTGTGTAGAACTAGAGGGAGTACGAAATTCCAATTAAAAACCACACGCCATGCTATCTATTCAAGCGTACATAGCACCAACCATAACTAATATTAGACCACCATTCGTATTGAATCATGAGGTACTCGATAAATTAAAAAATGAAATGTGTGCAGATCCAAGTCCAAGCAATAGCACAAGAGTGGATGTGTTAATTGGGGTTGACCACTTTTTGGTCTTTTGTTATTAGAAGGAAACTACGCTCCGAGAATAAAATCATTGCTTAAAACAGCAAGTTAGGCTGGATTGTGACTAGTACAGCGAACAACAGTCAAGTGACATATGTAATGTCAATCACGAATCGAAGACAGGATAGACAAAACACTATCAAAGTTCTGGGAAACAGAAGAAATATTCTAAGATGAGAATAATATCGAGCTAAAGATGTGTGAACAACATTACTTATCCGGGTATACTAGAGAATCTGATGGTCGATATACTGTGAAATTACCGTTTGTTGAGGCTCATGAACAATTAGGAGAATCATATTCAATTGCCAAAACCCGCCTTCTCGCGATGGAGCGGAAATTTAAGAGAGATCCAACATACTCGTATGTATGTCGTTAATCATGAATCCGGGATCAGAATTTGCGGTCTACCTTCCGCACCACGGCATAGTTAGAGAAACTAGTGTCACAACCAAATTGAGGGTTGTCTTGGATGCGTCGGCTCGAACATCGTCTGGAGTATCGTTAAATAATACCTTAATGGTCGGACCAACCATACAAAATACTTTATATCATATCCTAATAAAGTTCCGCAAATACCGCATAGTATTCGGAGCAGACATCGAGAAGATATACCGTCAGATACGGATCCATTCTAGTGACCGTAAATACCAACGAATACTATGGAGAGAGAATGAAGAAGATCCCATCGATATCTACGAACTAAGCACCGTAACATATGGTATGGCTCCGTCACCATATTTAGCAACCCGCACTCTTCAAATGATTGCTGATAACATTTTCCCCAAAGGCCGCACGAACGATAAGGGAAGATATGTACGTGGATGACCTGTTAAGTGGTTCTGATACCGTGGAAGATGCGATGCGAACTTGTGGCGAGATTGTGGATCTGCTAACCCATGCCGAGATGAATCTGAGTAAATGGAGTTCTTATTCAACAGAATTACTAACCGAATTTAACGAGTCAGCCCGAGGGGCACACAAATATTGGGGTTGAAGTGAAAACCGAAAGCTGACTATTTTACATACCAAATTAATCTTGATGCGACACCAACCTTCACCAAACGCAGAGTATTATCAGAGTTTAGCCGAATCTTCGATCCACTTGGCCTGTTATCTCCTTTCATCGTGAAGGTCAAGATGATGTTTCAAGAATTGTGCATGCTAAAGTTGTCGTGGGACGAACCAGTGCAACCAGAAGCACGTACAAAGTAGTTGAAGCTACGTGACGAAGTTCCCCAATTGCAATCAATAACAATACCTCGATGGTTAGGGCAGTTCAATGATAAAAGCTTGCTGCATGGTTTTTCAGATGCCAGCGAGAAGGCTTATGCTGCTGCCGTATATTTAGTGACCGAGGTTAATGGGATCAGAGAGTGTCGATTAATTACTGGTAAGACAAAGGTGGCACCAGTTCAAACCGTAACGGTACCAAAATTAGAACTGTGTGGTGCCTTATTGGTAGCTGAGCTAATGCGGCACGTAGGTCGCATTCTAGAAATTCCAGATGATCAAATGTATGCGTGGACAGATTATCGCATAGTCCTCAATTGGCTGTCCGATGTTTCACAAAGATGGAAGGTGTATGTGGCTAATCGCCCCAGTAAAATCTTGAAACTAGATAGTAACAATGATATGTCAACAAAACGTAGAAGAAAAATTCATCTACGAATTGCAAGAACGGTACTCGAGCTTCAGCAAATTTATTATGAAATTTGCATATGTTTGCCGCGCGATCAACATTTGGACCAAGAAATCAGCAGCAAGAGCCAAAGGGTTACTTACCAAGAAGGAGATGTCGAAAACTACTGAAAGGGTCATTAAAGTGATGCAACACAAATATTTCTGCGCTGAGATTCAGAGACTAGCTACCGATCAACTTATACCCAACGGAAGTCAATTAACAACACTCGATCCAATCGTTGATGAAGTTGGAATATTAAGGGTTGGAGGGAGAATTGAAAATGCACCAATACATATAGACCAGAAACATCCAATTATATTACCGTCACATGATCCAATTGTAACAAAGATAATCGTTGAAATGCACATTAAAAACTTTCATTGTGGACCATCATTCTTGTTGCATACGATACGTCAGAGGTACCCTGGTACCCCCCTAATGTATCAGAAAAACCATTCAGGGTATATTACGAAAATGTGTGCCATGTATTAAGCAGAAGCCAAAATTAATTCAGCAAAAAATGGGTGGATTGCCTCGTGAAAGGATTGGACTTGTAAAGCCGTTTCAACGACGAACAGGGGTAGATTTTTTTGGACCACTACAAACCTATTTAATTCATGGACGTGGGCAAAAAAGTCGAAAATCGTATGGCTGTGTATCTGTCTGTATACTATATGTACAAAGACTATACACATAGAAATCGTTACCGATTTAACAACAGAAGCATTTCTGGGCGCATTTGATCGATTTGTTACGAAAACTTGACGAGTTAAATCAGTTTGTGACAAAAAATGAAAACGGATTAGTATCAACCCTACTGAAAAAGCATCAGATAACATGGCATTTCATACCAGCATATGCTCCACATTTTGGTGGGCTTTGGGAGGCCGGTGTTCGGTCAATAAAAACCCATCTGAATAAAGTCACCGGTGATAAAGTCTTATCTATGGAAGAACTACATACGTTGTTAGTTCAAATTGAAGCCATGCTAAATAACAGGCCCTTCTATATCAGTGGTCACGAATTCCAACATGTACGTACGCCATCACATTTTTTATTGGAAACGCAATGGGTTGCGTTACCACCACGCGAAACTAGCTCCATAGCATATAATAGGTTGTCACATTGGCAAGCAGTCCAAAAGATGTTGCAGTTACTATGGATACGGTGGTACAAGGAATACGTGCATACCTTGCAACAAAGATGGAAATGGAAAACGGATGAAGTGAACTTAACTGCTGAAGAATGGGCAAGGTTACTCAGTTACATCCTGGTACAGGCGGAAGGGTAAGTCTTGTCACGTTAAAGACTATGGACGGTGAAATTCAACGAGTTATTCATAAATTATGTACACTGCCAATACATTAACGTCCCATAGTCACCTACAATATCAATCAAATGAACCATCATATTTTGCAGCCGAAATCATCATATCCAAGTTAAATAATTCATCGAAGATAATTAAACAAGTTACCAGTGAACAGGCGTTATGTTGACAAACCATGAAGAAAAAAAAATCAATTAAGTAACAAAAACCAAACAAACTAAGTACAATGTTCATATATCTACTTACCAGTGATCAGTTATGCACTATATGCATATAGCATCTCATACGAATACCCAATCAGTGGGACAGAAGTACCAAATTGTGAAGTATCTAAGTAATATTCATACGAGCTGTCCAACCATTCTAAAGGAAACCAACCCTCAATTGTATACCGGTACACGAAGCCACATTAGAGAATCAATCTTACCATTAAATGAACCACCAGTGTAGTCAGTAGCCGATGTATTTCATATCCAGATGAAGAATGGAAGCGTCGAAAAACGAAAAATGCCCAGAAAATGACGTGCCGTGTTTAATCCAACCCGTAATGATACGAAAAAAAAGTATCACGCGAAAATGCTTCAGAAGCTCTGAAAGAAAAAGAACTTGAAGCAGACAGGCGTAGAAAAGTAATCTCACTTTAAAACGAAACTTTTGAAGAAAAGTCCAACCCGTCTTGAAGCACATAGACAAAGGAACATCCAGTCACGGCAAATCGAAACACCTGATGTAACTCATGTCCGCCTACAAATACAAAGGGAGCGACAAAGAAAATTGAGAGCTAACAACTGGCTTTACTGGAATACATAAATTTTCCGCAAGTTCTTATTGGTAAGATGGACAGTAAGTGTAATTTCTGTGGAGCACTCAAATTTAAAGGAGAAACACCCGGTTTATGTTGCTCCAACGGAAAAGTCAAGTTGATCAGCTACGACAAGTTGCCAGAGCCATTAAACAGTCTGATGAATGGTGATCATCAAAAATCAAAGGAGTTTCTCAATCTTATACGGAAATACAATTCAAGCTTTCAAATGACTTCTTTTAGTACATCCGTGCCAGTGAATAAAAACAAAGGGTTCATGCCAACTCTTTCCATAAAAGGCCAAGTGTATCACAAAGGCGGTTCACTTCTTCCGCTGCCTCACGAAGATGCGAAATTGCTACAGATTTACTTTTTGCGTGATGAAGAAGCAGAAGCTCAACGTCGTTGCTCCAGAAATTAATCATATCTGATCATAAGCTGATAAAAAACACATGCAGGACATGCCAGAGTTTTCAATGAACCAACAGCAACAGGTAATGAAGTTGCCATTATAATTGCTGGAAATGACTTCGAAAGCAAAGATATTGTCTTGAAGTTGAAAAGCAATGAGCTTAAGAGAATCAGCGAAACGCACATATCTTGTGATGCACTGCAATATCCGCTCATGTTTCCAAGAGGAGAAGGCGGTTATGCAATAAACATTAGCCAAGTTATTCCTGGAACAAATAATACTTTCAGCAAAACTAGATCAGCCATGTCTTACTACTCTTACCGTTTAATATTGAGGCAAAATCAAATAAATCATATTCTACTCTAACGGCAACTACTTCATTAGTATCTGGTGGATATGTATGCGAAAATGGAACATGAACGGCTGCTCTACATTCGCCTCAACCAAAATAAACTTTGATGAGTATATTCACTTAAAGGATGCAGTGGGATCACGAATATGCACGAATATGCCCGAAACGCAATTACATATGTTCGACATGGAGTTAAGCCATCTCTTTTCATTAATTACACATTCAATCCGAATTGCCAGGAAATGCAGGAAAATTTAACTAACGGCTAATTAAGAACGGTCCGTCACGATTTGGTTGCAAGAATTTTCTGAAAAAAGGTAATTAAATTTTTAGATGCACTTATTAAAGCTGTAGTCTTCGGAACCGTCAAGGTCTGCCACATGCTCATATTTTAATATGGTTATGGAAAGAATTAAAGCCAAATCAAATCGATCAACTTATCTCAACTGAAATCCCCAACCCACTTACCGATAAAAACCTACACGATATCGTTATGAAAAACATGGTGCACGGTCCGTGCGTTTCTGCAAACAAAGATGTTACGCAAACAGCGACTGATGATTATCGGCTTTACCGTCGCCCTCAGCCTAAAGATGGTGGATTTACGGCATACGTTAAATTAAGGTCAGGGCGTGAAACTCAAGAAGTTGAGCTTGACAATAGATGGATTGTCCCCTACGGTCCATTATTTTTGAATATGTTTGATGCCCATACTAACGTTGAGTGTTGCAACTCAGTGAAATCGATCAAGTACATTCTCAAAAATGTACACAAGGGCTCTCATCAAGGTGTATTTGCCGCTCCATCCCGTGACAATGGTGTGGATGAAATTGCTGAATATCAAGCAGACCGGTATATAAGTAGTAATGAAGCTGCGTAGCGTATTTTTGGATTTCCACCTTGATGTACATTTGGAGAATGCCCAGAGAGTTTACTTTAATGAAAACAATTTAAAAGACCGCCTAGCAAATCCACCAAAAACTACTTTAACAGAATTCTTTGAACTGTGCAAAAGAGACGACTTTGCAAAGACATTGCTATATTTTGAAGTGCCGCAATATTTTACGTGGGACAAATCGAAGAAGGCCTTCAATCGTCGCAAACAAGGCTCAATTGTAGAAGGACATGGCGGCGTCCGTTCTGGTGAGCACTTGGTCGCGTCTATACAGTCCATTTGAGGAACTTAGAATGTTACTACATACAAATGCTTCTTCATAAGATCAAGGGACCTACAAGTTTTAATGATTTACGGACCGTAAATGGAGATTTATGTGAGACATATCACGCTGCAAGTTTGACTATGGGGCTCTTGGAGGATGACAACCAGTGGGATGAGTCATTGAACGAAGCGAAAGAGATCAGATTCAGATTCAAAAATTCGAACTCTTTTTGCTATCTTACTCTCATGCTGCGAGTCTGAAGATATTCATCTGAAGATAGATATTGCAACGTCTGCAACGAGAAAATCCCAATCTGAACTTAGAGTTCACAGATGAAATCTACAACGAAGCACTGATAATGATCGAAGACAAAGTTATTGATATGTTAGGAAAACTTTTATCAGCATTTGGAATTCCAAGCCCATCACGTTAAACAACAGACAGCTTGAATAGAGAGATGTTGCTTGAGCTTTCATATGACACTGACATAATGAACAGATACGTCGAAATAAATGAACAACTTGTGAATGCAGAGCAATGAGAAGTTTATCGTGAAATCTTTCAGCGTTTGGTTGACAAAAAAGGTGCCATAATTTTCATAGATGCATCTGGCGGAACTGGCAAAACTTTCCTTATCAACTTAGTACTTGCTAGAATCAGAGGAGAAAAGAAAATTGTACTCGCAATGGCCTCTTCAGGCATCGCTTCGAACAGCTCATGCTACACTATCGGTTCCAATTGACCTCATGCACAACGAGACGCCAGTATGCGGAATTAAGAAAGAAACTGGAAAAGCGGAGGTATTAAAAGAATGTAGGGCGATTTTATGGGATGAAGTAGCAATGATGCATAAACATGGATTGGAAGCTTTAAATCGATCATTGCAAGACATTTGCGAAAATAATAACATTATGGGTGGATTGTTAGTTATCCTTGCTGGAGATTTTCGTGAAACACTGCCGGTACAAGAGGTAACTCTCAATCAAAACAATCAAATGGGTTCGACTCAATTTTCTACTAATTTTTTTTTTTTTTTTTTTTTTTTTCAAACATACAAATCACAGCACACACAGAAATTTTCATGTCATCCAAACAACGAAACAAAAATATGTACATACATACATAAAAAGAACGCGACTACTGCGATAGTTTTTTTTGTTTTATCTATTTTTATAGTTCACTCCACTGCGATTGCAGCGCCACCTAACAGCGTTATATCCATACAAACAAACAAACAAACAGACAAACGCCGGTAATTTTAGCTTTAAAAATAAAAAAATTTCCACATACAGTGAAACTTCTCTAAACTGATCACTCAAGGGACGAATAAATTTTGGTCACTTTATCGAGGTGGTCAATTTAAGGCAAAAAAAATTGAAAATTAAACGTCAGACTCTACAATTTTCTCATTACCATATCACGGAACACGATGCCGAAGAAACCGAACCAATTATTACCGGGCACGATGTCGAAGAAATCGAAGCAATTATTACCGAATGCGATGCCGAAGAAACCAAAGCAATTATTAGCGGGCACGATGCCAAAAAAACCGAACCAAATAAAACCAGCCACGATTCCGACGAAACCAAACCAAATCTTGTCGGCGATTTTGATAAAACTGAACCAAATCTTGCCGAACGCGATGTCGAAATCGAATCAAACATCACCGTTTGGCGTATTCAAGAGCAAAATGTGGTTAGAGATGAGATTGAACAATACAACGGCAATTTTGAAGGTTAGTATAATTTAAAAAACCAATTATTTGTAAACTCAGAACAACGTGTGATGTTTATGAACGAGGTTACTTTAGTTATATCATAATCAACAAAAAATGTAATTATAAATTAAAACAATTATCTTCTCTTTAAGATGCTATAATACAATTAACGTACAATAAAAATGGAAACACTGACCCTAAACTCAGATAGTGATAAGCAAAGCAGTGTGAGTTCTCACGATTCCGATGACTCAGATGTCGATCTCAATTATGAAACGCATTCTTCAAGTGAGTCGTATTCTTCAAAAACTTCATCCGATGAAGAGCTCGGCAATATTCTAGCAGAACCAAACGAGATAGCAAAAAGGAAAGTAAAATTTGCTTCTGAACTCGAAAAAAAGTCGAAAGAGAAAGAAAAACATGCAGAATTGGCAAAAAGAATAAATCAAAGCTGCTAAGGAACAGCGGCCAAAAATATGAATACACAAAGATAATTAAAAAGGACGACGGAACTTGATGTCCCCTTGTGGTGAAAAGTGTAAACTAAAATGTTCACAAAAAATATCACAGGAAGAAAGACAAACCATTTTTGACGAATATTGGAAAATATCCGAGCTACAAAGATAACACGATTTCATAGCTGTAAATCTGACAACTGTAACCCCAAAATATCGTTATCGAATGGAAAATAGCCAGCGTGGTTATAATAGTGGGCAAAGCAAGCGTCTGTAAATATTTCTTTACAGCTACGTTAGGCATCAGGGGTAGAATAATTCGGACCGTCCAAGACAAATTAAATTCAAGTGAAACAGGAATAATTTCCACAGAATCTCGCGGAAAACATAAAAACCATTCAAGCGTTCCTGATGAAGTGAAAGACACCATTCGACATCATATTATTTCAATTCCGAGAATCGACATTCATTATTGTCGCGCCCGTAGTACGAAACAATATATTGAAGGCGATAAAACCATTAGTGATCTATACAGAGATTACAAAAATATGTGTCAAAAGGAACATTTCGAGTATGCCAATTACCAGATGTATTACTTTGCTCGCAATTCATATATTCGAATGAGGCCGAAAAATCCAAAATTCAACAAAAATATGAGACCCATTTGAGAGAAAAAATCTTGCCCCATAACGAAAAAGAAAACGACAAAAAATCTGGTAGCTTTGTAGCAGTATACAATCTGCAAGCAGTGTTGCCTTGTCCTCGGGGAGACGTATCATCATTTTATTACCTCTCAAAATTAAATGTATTTAACTTAACAATTTTCGATCTCATTACAAATGATGTGAGCTGTTATATTTGGCACGAAAGATAAGCCTCAAGCGAATCCACAAATCTGTTAATGAAATGGACACTGATAAAATTTCCGCTAATGTAATTTTCTATTCGGACAACAGTGCCGGGCAGAATAAAAACATAAATATTATTAGCATGTATAAGCATACTATTTTATAACTGGCCATAGCCAAAATGAGGGAGACTGTGCCCATTCAGTAATTGAACGACAGGTCAAAAAAGCAAGAAAGTCGACACCTATTTATGTTCCCGATTAGTATGTAAGTATTATATGGTCAGCTACGGTCATATTACGGTTCACATGAGCTATGCTACGAAGATTTTTTCGATTTTAAGAATCTCAACCAGTGTAATAAAAAAAAAATACTGATGGAGAAATTTTTAAGATTAGTGAAGTTAAAGTTTTAAAATTAGAACGAGATAAACCGCACTAGGTACATTATAAAAATTCGTATAGTGAACAAGATTTCAAAACTGTGTCATATTAGTACCTCTCGACGAAAATTAAACAAGAAGCAGAAGATGCAACTAAAAAGGGCCTACACAAGTAAAACAGGAATTACTGAAGCAAAAAAAAAAGGGTTATTGAAATTAATTGTGAAATCGTTAATTCCCAGGTACTATTCTCAATTTTATGAAAATTTGTAAACCATTTTTCAAATAATAATTACTATTTTGAATTTTTCATTCTTATCTATTGTATTTTATTTAATATTATCTGCAAAAGTGTTTTAAGTCAAAAGGGTTAAGAATAATATTCAAAATACAGGGTTAAAAGTAAACTTATAAATAAAAGGACCTCCAATAAAGTTAAATAAATCTACATTTATTGTATAGGGTGAAACTGCTTCTGGTTCGGATATTTTTAGGATTTGATAATTAAATTTCAATCTAATTAAAATTTTTAAATTGCGTTTTCTCGAAATATGTATATGTTTTTTGAGTTGAGCCGGTATTCCTCCGAGGTAGCGATATGTAATCTCGCCCTCACTGTCTAAATCGGATTCTCGCGCCTCATGAACTTCAGGCTCATCGAACAAACACAACCCTTTATCGATATCTAAGTACATATGTACTCCATAAAATTATCAACTTGCAATTCATCGAGCACTTCACACATTTCTTCTTCTGATTCGAGTGTTGAATTGTGCAGTGTGTAATAAAAAATCAGCCCTTTTAAAACAATTAGCAATTGTTTTTGGTTTCGCAGCTTTCCACGCCGAATTAATCCAATTTACGGATTGTAAATTTATTTTAAGTGCTGAGTGTGTTACATCGACAAGCAGTGTTTCTGTGATAATAGATGTCATCAATGAATTCCTATAATGCAGCTTACAATTTTTGATTATGCCTTGATCCATGGGCTGGATCACAGACGTAGTGTTTGGTAGCAAAAGCTTTATTTTGATATTGGCAAGTTTTATGTGTATATTTTGAGCAGGACAATTATATCGACATCGAATAACGAACTCGTCATCTATGCTTTCGCATTAGTTCGCCAAATTACAGGTACCTTTCTATTTTTTTGTTCTTAGCTCTAGGTTTTTTGGATTTACCGATAACTAGTGGTGTTAATTTTTCACACTCGGAACTACCACATAACAGAACCGTTAATCGTTCTTCAAACATTTTACCGCTCTTACACGACCATTGCTTTAAAAAATAGGCCACACTCGTCAGCTAATTCATTTATACCCCTATTTCTGGTGAACTTATTTAACCAACCATCAGACACTTTAAAATTTGGCCAGTTGAACTCACTGGCAAATTTAAGAGCCGCTTTCTTGCTAAATACTGAAAATCTTAAGATATTGAGATTTTTTCTTTTTTTGGTTCCTTGTGGACAAAAATCCAGTGACAAGCATTGTTTCTTTTAATAACATACTAGTAAAATTACAAAATATAACTATTTATATACAAATGCCAATCAGTTATCTAAAGAAAAAAAAGTTTCTATATAAATTGAATAAATTATACGTAGCTCTTGAGAAAATTTGAATAAACACAACAACAACAACAATAAAAAAAATCAAATAATGAGGCAAAATAAATATGAGACGTCTGGTGTTTCAAATAGACAATCTTTAACGTAGGATAAGAACTGTTTAGAATAAATGTGACGTCTAATGTGTTCGGCTAGTGCATTAAAAAACGTCGGATCAGAAACAACAATAAAGCAGCGGAAGTGCTCAAAATCATTTTCTGTTGTACGTACAAAGGTTTTAAAGTACTTGGATAACAACCACCCCAGCACGACAAACCGTATTCCAATTTAGCCATTGCCAAAGCATGAAACGTAATTTTCAACACGGAAATAGGGTATAAATCACGGAAGAGGTAAAAAATACGTGAGGCATATGCCATGTAACTTTTTAACTTTGAAATTGAATTTTCCAATTAAGGTTAGTGTAAAAATTAAGTCGAAGGTATTTAAAAGAGTTGACTAGCCCAATATTCAAACAATCCGTATATGACACCTAACAGAGGTATAGCACTGTGATATGTTACTTAGGGATGACTAGAAGCAGCTGGAATGCCAGAATTTTTAAACCACATAAACTTTGTTTTTTCAGACATTTAAGTCAGAATTAGCCATAGAAATAACGTCATTGGCAGATTCGGCAGAGTAAGCTAAAGCAAAATCATCAGCAAATCTAGTACTATGACCATTCAAATTAGGTTTAAAAATAGTATTCGTATAAATAAGAAACAGCAAAGGACCATTGCGGCAACCCGACATTATCAGCTCTAAAATCACTAAAAGTGTCATTAACACAAACCAACAGGGGTTTGTGATCCACCATATCAAATGCCTTAGAAGCATCAATAAACAAGCCAGCACAGATCTTACCATTGTTAAGATTATTATGAATAATATTCAAAAAATTCAACATAGCCGACTCAGTACTCCTACCTTGGCGGAACCCATGTTGGTGAACGCTTAGTATTTTACACTGAACAAGAAATATGGTAACTCTGTTTTTATCTGCTTTTTTTAGAACTTTGAGAATAACCGGCTAGAGTGCAATGGATCTATAGTTAACCTTATCACTAGGGCCACCACTTTTAAAAATAGGAACAAGAATAGCATATTAACGCCTCTTAGGTACTGCTCCCTGTTCAAAGAAAAGATCAAATATATGAGCAAGAAAAGGGCTAATAGATAATACGGAAGGTCGTGATTTATTGGCATGATATTCACGAAAAATTTAGTCCTTAACTTGTCAGCAACGTCAGTAAAATAACAGTTCAACTCATTAGAAATACCTACTTCATTAATAAGCAGAGTACCACTATCGGATAATATATTTCTTATCGATGATGCTTTAGCCTTTTTAGTTAAAATTTCTATAACAAGGGTCCAACTGGTTTGGCAGTTTTGTAGTCCTATTATAGGCCTATCAAAAAACCATTGTCGGATTTTTGCTAAATATTGAAAATATTAAATGATGGCAACAAGCGAGTTGTGAAGAGCTGATCGACGAGGGGTAAATCCAACTCACTTGCTACATAAATTCGCGATTCTCTACAGGTAGCCTTCAAAATTATTGGTAGAGACAATATTTTGATAAGAGCGCAAATGAGTGCTACATTTATGGATGTATCGAAATCAATTTAGCTTTTTTGTGTCATATCCCGAACTCAACGTATTACTGGGCCACACGTAAGCGAGATCTATTTGCGATGATTCGACATCTAAGCCGAAATTGGATGGTCAAAGTTAATGAAACTGCTTTATAAGCTTAAAAATAATGGTGATGAGGTCGATGCTGATGCCTTTCATCATCTTCACTACATCACAAAAGCCACACCTGTAAACGAAGATCCAGTCACTTATGCAATTATTTGAATTACTAATTAACTAACAGGTTTTGTTTGCAATAGCCTCGTTATTAATTTATAAATTGGCATTTAATTTAGGCCTATCGAATCGTTTATTTGCATCGATTTCTATTTGTGCGAGGTGCATTTAAGTAATTTTTATTACCTTACTTTGACGTTCCAAACTTTTCCATATACAGGAATGTGTGTACTATGCGTCATCATCAATACGAATGTAATTGCTAAGTAACACGCTTTATTGTGTAAACAATGTTTGGTGAAATTTAGGTTTGGTTTATAAAGTACAAGAAGTTATTTACAGCCAATGTCACTAGTGCCAATAGGTGTAAGGAATTTCTACACGTTTTAGAATATACAAATAGAAATGCATTATATTCTCTACCTACATAAATATAACTCTCGTCGTACTTAGCACTCGTTGCATTTTCACCGCTTGGATACATTCGCGACATTTGACAAAATTATCGATAATAAGCAAGAAAATACATCAAAGATAATCTGTTCAAAGTTATTGATAAATATTTGGTGTTAAATATGTGTAATTCGTAAAACAATAGCATGTGTCACGTGTGACATATTTGAGTAAATGCATTGTAGTCTTTTTTTTTGTCCTAATTAGAGAAATTTTTAGATTCGATTGTAAATAGAACCAACAAGAACTGTTGCAAATTCTGAAAAAAGATTCGGTTTTGGACGTAGACCGCGAAGAAGAGGTTTTGCTTTTAATCGGTACCGGACTCTCTCAGGTGTATTTATTGGTATAGATTATATTAAAAGATTTTTCGATGATGACCATTTCGAAAACGCTGCGAAATACTCTCCTATGCACTTACCAATAATGGCAGTGACTTTTATGCGTGTTTAACCGAAATAAAAAATATTGTAAGAGGCCCATGTTGGAGGCATCCGCCTATACTAACAATGTATTGGCAGCGGCTAAACTCCGTATGATGACTCCAATATTCTTTAAAAAGGGCTACATATCATTATCGAAATTAGAAAACGATGCCTAGTAATAGCGAAAATTAGGTGTAATTTGGTCTGTATAGACAAACAAATGCTGATTATCAAGTAGTAGGAAGGAAGCAATAATGAAGTAATGGCCTCAACAGCGTTTAGGAAAAACTTAATATCGATTATGAAAAGGTGGAGCAAAATCGATCGCAAATACGGCGCAGTATCTTGTTTAAAGGTATAATTGCGAGGGATAAGTAGGGGGCATTTTTGAGTGTAAGCATTTTTTTTTTAAGATGAAAGTTTGTGACCCGAAGCTTAGCCCAGAACTACAACTCCACCGAGAAAATCAAAAACTTACCCGCACGTTGCGCAACGTTTTTTTTTCGGTACCAGCAGAAAAAACGTGGATAGTAGTCTACAAAATTAAAGAAATGCATTTAAAAAGGAAATATACAATTGTGCGTCCCGGTGATTTTATTCACTTTTATGGCTTCGAACTGTAGCCAGTAATAAATAATTGGACAACTGTGTGTTCATGTAGATAAAGACGTCCAATAACCGGGAACGCGGTAAATGTGAAAATTAGAATGTGTAAGGGATGCCAAATTTAACTAAATGTCTATTGTTTAATATTTAAAGTTTAAGAAAGTACTAAAGTTTAAGAGCCAATACATAGAAAGCATTAGAGTACAAATTTATTTTCAAATAAATTGTCTAGGCTATGCGTTTCTATGATAAACGGGTTTATTAAGGTAGCTTTGCAAAATTAAAATTTGTATAAAAGAAACAATTTTGATATAACTTTTTCATAACGCTATTGAGATTGATTCCGAATAGGACACGAAAACTAAACCCGCAATTAAGTTTTTTAAAATAAAAAGATCCTTAAGGGTTTATCCATAAACTACGTCACATTAAGTTTACAAACGAAGAATATTCTTCTGGAGCCCACCTTAAAAACTATTCATTATGATATGTATTGTCGATCATTGGAATCGGTTCCGAAAGATAGAATATGCAATACATGTGATATGTACTTCGGAAGCCACAAGACAGATACCGGGCCAACGTATATATTAGACCAGTACGAGTAGCAGCACGAAGAAAGCGATTAATTGCACAGGAATAAAACGGGAAATGGCCGATTGCTTTGAAGAAACGCCCGATTGTTTCCATTGAAAAATATTTTCAATATACGTGGAAAACTGCTGGGATCTAAAACTAAACAATCAAAGTAAACGTTATCTGTTTTAATGTTGAGTGATTTATTCTGTAATTTTGTGACGAATATGAATGTCGTTTAAATAAATCGTTTTCATTTTCTTGTAATAATTGATTTATTTAAACCAAAATATTAAAAAAAATTCATAACAACAGCATTCCGGTCATATTGAAATAGAAGCTTACTACAATTCGTTTGGTCATTAAGTCAACATACATTACATAGATGGCAGTAAAAAGTTGGTAAAATCGTACCAAAAATTACCACCTGGGGAAATTTCAAGTTCAAAAATTGTAGGAAAAACAAGACAAAGTCACAAAATGTTAAGAACGTGTGATAATTTTGTGATTAATAATTTTTTTTCGGATTTTTCTGTAAACTTTTTAGTCATCTGACGTACACTAGTAAAACTAAAAATAAACTTAGCAAGTATTATTTTAACTCGTCAGAGCCAACTTTGATGAATTTTTCAAGGTAAAAGTTCGAAAAATATATTTTAGACATAATTTAATTTTAATATTTCTGCAACTAATATTTACTTAATACCAACATAGCCTTCTTCTAAATTATTGTTAACGGAAAACGATTATTTTCATTTACAATTTTAGTGTATTAGAATTATGAGCTTTTGTTTTCTTTCTATACGAAAACGTATCGACTACGATCTTCTGTAATATACGTCATAAACTCACAATAATCATCTCTTTCATTGCCTCCATTCAAATTTGAATTCGAATATCCTTCTATTGTTATTTTGAATTTGCGAAGCATGCTAGATTGTTTTGATTTTTGGTTTTCTTCACGCTCGTTGAATTAATTTAATTTTTTATGTTTGACTCTTTTTGATTTGAATGGAGACGTGTTATCTTTTTTCATACCATTTGTTTTAGATATGGATAAATCATGAGGTCATTTAATTGAATTTTCTCGTTTAATACATATTGTTCTAGTTGAGGAATGTTTTTTAATTGAATTTCCCTTATTTTCTTTTGATTATTGCTAGAAAATAGGGAAATTTCAAAACCTCTGTCTTAAATGAGTAAGACATTGAGTTGGTTTTTAGCGATTTCAGAAAAAATTATTTAACTGGGTTTAACACTATATTCATTTTTTATCGTTAACCATAATCGATTTTTTTCATAAAAACTCTATGAAGATAAATTGTTTTTACTGTTTCATTTTTCACATACCGGCTCTATTTACATCAAGATGGTTCTGATTATGCCAATTATTTAATTTTTTTTTTTTTTTTTTTGAGGAGCGGAGGGGTGCTAAATTTGTGACGTAGTTTCTTAGCGGATATAAAGCTTTGTGATGATTGTTGACATGGGGTTAAAAATTAGACCTCTAAACCAATATTTTAAAAATTTGTTTTTATTTTGATAAAATTACTAAGCATACATCCTCAAGGTCAGCCTTAAAAAAAATCAAATTAAAATTGAATATATCAATATACTCATAACCCGCATATAAAACATAATCAAACCAGAAATTGGAATTCATTACTCAAAATCCTTTAAATTATAAAATCAACTCGTAATAGGTAGGTGCACTCCAATATCTAGATAAATATTAGATAAATGAAATTTTGACAACTTTCGAAATCTATTTTCAAATATTAGCCGAAAAATTTATTTTTGTGTATCATCCATAACATTTTTATTTTTCTAAGACACCGAATAATATTTTATACGAGTATTGTTAGGTGTATGCCTTGAACTCTTTCTTTCGTTTGAGATTTTTAAATGTTAACAAAAAAAAAAAATTGGAATACAATTATTTTGATGACTCAAAATTTGAGTCCAACAATGACTATTGTAATATTTTGAAATAACCGAAAAAAAAAATGTTAAAAATTTAAAAAATTTAAGATAAAAATTAAAATGTTACATCTTATAAGTATTGAGATTTTGTTTTATTATTACATATATAGAGGTATATACATATGTACATACATACAAATATTATTATAAAACACTTTGTGATATCCGCCTCTCTAAAGATCACAAATATCATGCATATGCACATGACTGATTCTAAATTATAATAAATTAAATTATTTTACTTAATTAAAATTTGTATTTACTTTAGTATGAATTATTCATAAGACGATAATCGTTTTATATAGTTAATCGCGCTTTGCCTGTCTTACGCGATTGATTTATTTCCGTTAAACGTTTTTTTAACGGATATACATACTTTTTATGTATTCAAGGCAGAAAATTCGAAAACTGTAAATGAACGTATGACGATGATAGCAGAATGATGTAGCATCCTTAAAGTAAGTTTTTAGTAATTTTCGACAATTTAAATGTTTCGACTCGCAGATACTGAGGTAATATTCGATCAAAAACGTGAAAGTTTAAAATATCAAAGCATTGTTTGGAGCTGTTATAAAAAATCGATTTATTTGTTGTGAATGATTTGAAATCATTGATGAAGTTTACATTCAGGACTACATATCAGAACCTAAAAATCAGCCTAAACAACGAATAGAAGCAAGGGTAAGTGTTGTAGGAAATCAAAGCACCTGAGGAGCTTTTGCCACCTACTTTCCAGGACGCTCATCGCAGATAGTATTCTCGAATAAGAAGCTTGACGGAAAAAGATTTGGCTCTAAATCATATTTTTTAGATGGTTTAAAGAAGCCGAAATATCATTGTGAAATGTGTATTAATTATTTGAACTAAACGGGGCTAAAAAATTCTTAAATCGGTTGAAAAATTCCCACATCGCTTATTGATTCAAATGGTGAAATTGTTAGTCAAACTGCGATACGAAAAATAAATTTTTGAAGAAAATGACGGCAAAATTGAATGTACCCACAATTATGAATGTGTAGTTTCCGACAAATAACAAAAACTGTATGTGTATTAGTAAATTTTTTACAGTAGACAAAAAAATAGTTATTTCACTAAAATAATATGGTAAATCGAAATGTGTTTGATTAGAAAATGTAAGGTTTCAATATACTGCAAAGAAGCCTCGATATGCTAATAAACCAAATGGTAAGTAAATAAATTGACTCAAAAACTTATTAATAATTGGTAAAACCAATGGAATTGGTAGAAACAATTTGTTTTACAGATCATAGTTGTAAACTGTATCGATGATTGGCCAGCTCACACAGATTTCGTCGAATGCGAGAAATGCGAATATATTCTAAAGGAGATCAAGAGAATATTCATTCCAATAGAAAAGTATTTAGGCAGTACCGTGGATTAAGACGAGAAAAAATGAAATTAGCTTCGCAAAATAAAAGCGCCCACAATAGATATTTAGACTTGGTAAGCTCAACTGATATCGACCTTTTCAAAAGTGGCAATACCCAAGACCTGACAACTCCAGCGCAGTGTTAAGGAAAATAAAGTCCGAACGGACTGCGATTTGGTAGATATTTATTTTCAGTGCTGTGTACAATCTCCTACCAATCGATATATTTATTCAGTGACTGAACCATTACAAATAGTTCTGCTACGACAAGAGCAAATTGCTCTTGTAAAACATGAAGAAGTTAGAGCCATTCATTTGAACGCCACTGGTGGAATTGTTAGAATTCCAACTTACCATAAGGAACACGTTTTTAAAAGGATTCTTTATTACGCTTGCGTTGTGAAAGTCAATTTTAATATTGTTCCAATAGCAGAATTCATTTTATGTCAACACGATGCATATACTATAAGCAAATTTCTATTGGATGTAAGAAGAGAACTTGAGTCAATGAAACAAACAAAAGGTCATTACTTTGTAGTTGATTGGTCTTGGGCTGTTATTAACGCAATCAATTATATTTTCAATGGAATGAGCATGGTCCAATACATCCAGACGAATTACAACTGTATAGAAAATCAAACAAAATTTAATCCAAAAGAGTTTGTCCAGTTTGTAATTAAAAAATATATGGTTTACGTCATATTATAGGCCATTTTTTTTCAAATATGTTTGATGTCAAAGGCAATATTTCAAATGCCGTCGTAGAAAATTGGTTTCATGCCGTAAAAAACCATTATTTGGCAAATAAAAAAAGAAAATAGATCGCGTAGTTAATATTTTAAAAAATAGGTGTGAACAAAAGTTAAAATCTATTAAAATGCCTGAACCGCTAATACCGACCCCAAAAAATCCTAAAATGAACCCCGACAACATGTTTCAAGAAGAACAGTGGAACAAAAAAGTTAGAAAAGTAAATAAGTTCCCAAAGCATTTTGGTAAAAATGTGTTAGTTAGACACTCAAACAGAAAACTTTTTGATGCTGAAGAGAAACCCACCATGCATATAAAAGGTTTTGATGTGGAAAAAATGCCTTTACTCAAAAATGGATTTTTAAAATTGTATGGCAAAGAAACTATATATCGGTAACGAACACGTGTGGATTTGATTCACTAGCCCAAATTTTTATATGCATGGGTACTGATATCGAGATTTTAAAACAGCGGTTTAGTGAAATAAATACCAATTTCTTTAAATTTATTACTCAACTAATAACTTCTAAAATTCTTCGTTCTGAAATATACGATATCTGTACAAATTTATTATTCGATGTGTTCAGCGAAATTAACTGCGTAAAACATTTTGCTAATACAACACAATGAGATGCCGAGAGTCAAATAACTTTTCTAATTGATAAAATGGTACCGAAACCTACCTCGGTTTATCAAAAATGTATCGATGAAGGGTCGGTTCGAATTCGAAACACTCACAGCTGCTACCTACCCTTCGATATTTTTTCAGTAGACGAAAATACGATTCGTGATGTTGCACATTCAATTTCATTCGGCTCTTTAACATGCTCAGAGTGTGAGGGTAAGTTGGTAATAGATAAAATTGTTAGTCATTATGGGCTAGCAATAGCCGATGTTCAATCGTTTAAAAATATAAATTATAATATAACTATCGGATAACCAGGACTTTAATAAATTAGATACAGACGATTTTTATATAAAAGCGATTAAGATCCACAACCAATTACTGAAGCACTATACTGCCATAATTAAGAGACCCAATAACAACTGGGAAATATACGATGACCTTAAAAAATTTCCAACCGCAACAACAGACCAGACACGTGTCAACCCTGAAATTTTATTTTACACCAAAAAATAAACAGACGAAGTCACTCAAAACGCATAAATATTAAACTTGGATCCCCAAGAAAAACATACACATATAAAACACACACATATCAAACCCACACATATAAAAAACACACGGATGGTGAGAGGCGAGGGGACTTACCTAAAACAAGCACCCCATAGGGAACAAAATACTACTACGTTCACGTCGTTGTTCCCGGGTTACGCTGAATGTAGTTTGTTGAAAAAAATAAACATGCTTGACTTTAATTTTCTATTGCAAGTGCATTTCATTCAAAATCCGTAAAAAATTTGAAAACAGTGGTTTGATTAAAATTCATTTATTTTTTCACCAAAACTCTGATGGCTGGTCTCCACTTTCGTATTTTTCTCTTGACAAAAAAAAAATCTAGTCCATTTTTTTCCTCATGACAATTTTTAGTACATTTTCCAAAATACATACACAAAAATTGATTTGAGCATGCGCATTGAAATTTTGTCAAGAGAGGAAAAGATCAGAATATTCAATATTTTTGTCATGACGTTGTGCCATTTGAGCATAAATTGTATTTTATGCTCAATTTCATGTCATTTTATGTTGAATATTTTGACAAATAAAATGAAATGTTCGTGTTTTTGGCAAAATTTTTGCTTTTTAATAAATTTTAGGTGAAAATGTAGTAAAATTTGTATTATTAAAATAAAACATAAATAATAAATCATGGAATTCAAAAGTAATTTGCCAAAAATTATAATAATCGAAAAAGGAATCAAATTCAAATGTTTTCTTATTCTCAAAGAGAGAAATTAGTTATATTCTTTATGTTAGTAGTTATACAAAAAATGTCACGAGCCGTTTGTCATTTATTTTTGGTCAAGAGAAAAATATACAAGTGGAGACCAGCCATGAATCTTCAATTAAGGAATAGGAGTCATCGTTTAAAACTTCAAACTCTGTGATGTTCTATTACTGGCCATTTAATACCCAAGATATGACCCAGGGGGGCTACTGATACACTGCCTAGTATCAATGCATATCAATGCCCCATCAATAACAAAAGGTCTAACCCCATCGTATGAAAATGGGGGCTAATTTTATTTTGTAGAGCATACCTTTACCTAACTATTCATGTATGCCTGATCCTTGAGAAAACTGTGTTTTATATAAATTGATCATATAGTTTTTTTAATTATAAATTCATTTTTGAAATTTTTTTTGGAGTCCATTCTGGTACACAAAGAAAATTTTATCATTACTTTTATTAAAATACTTTTTTAAGTACCATTATAATCTAAAATTGTTTTTGCCGACTGTTTTACCGATACATATACATTTTTTTGTTATTTCGACAAATTTTGTGTACATATTTGTTTTTCAATTTGTCGGAAACTTCACATTCGTCCACAATTGTTTTCCGTCTTTTTATTACAGAGATCGGTTCTTTACAATATGCAGAATTTGTCTTCGTAAGTGCTCGGGCTTCAGTTTTCTATATGTTGCAACCCTGAATATAATATATTTATAATATTTCATTGTACAACCCTGAGTTAGTTCTCGGTTCTGACAACACACATTTTTGGTACGATATAGTGTGTTGTTGGCTGTCATACAGTGAGGTTAAAATAAAGTAAATGTAATTAGAAATTATATATAGTAATAAAGTTATATTGTGAGTGTTAATTAAAAGCGTGTTAATTTGAACAACAACCACAACAGAATTGGCGACGAGGATAATAACGGAGTAAATAATAATAATAAAAAATACAAAAAAAAACGTGTTCGCGATTTTTTTTTATATACACATAATATATATAATAAAAAACAAGATGGACGAAGCTACAAAAAAAATGTTGAGTTCCATCACCGAAATGCTCAAATCACACGACGTCATAATCAAACATTTGGCAAAAAGTACAAAAAATGACGATGTTCAACAAATTCATAATCTTGCGAATCAGATTGTTGAATTTTACCATGATCCAGAGGACGGCAAATATTTCGACACATGGTATGAAAGATTTGAGGATTTGTTCAAGGTAGATGGTGAAAATTTGGACGATGGAGTGAAGACGAGGCTGCTTTTACGTAAACTACACACATCGAATCATGACAAATACGTGGGTTACATTTTACCGAAAAGCCCTCGTGATTTCTCATTTGACGAAACTGTCGCAAAATTAAAAGACATTTTCGGTCCGAAAAAATCATTGTTCAATCTACGATTCGAGTGTTTACAGCAGCAGAAGAAAAGTTCGGAGGATTTTGTGGCATACGCGGGCCGTATAAACCGGCATTGCGAGCATTTCGATCTGAAGAATTTGACAGCAGATCAGTTCAAATGCCATATTTTTACAAGTGGGTTAAGGTCGTCATGTGACGCAGAGATCCGAACAAAACTGTTGTCCAGAATCGATGCAGACAAAACAATGTCACTAGAGAAGTTGATAACAGAAGCCCAGCAGCTCATTAACCTCAAAAAAGACACAAAAATGATTGAGAATCGTAACAATCATTCTTATCAACAAAAATCAGTAGTCAACGCCAGTTACTCAGGGGCAAATCCGAAGAACCATTTCAACAGTCACCATCATAATGCAGGGACAGATCAGAAAAAACATTTCAACAGTCAAAACAAATACCAAAATAAGCTCAATCCGAATCATCACACGGACAAACGCCAATCAGCACCCAGTAAGCCATATTGGAAATGCGGCGGCATGCATTTCACAGCCGACTAGGGCATAAGGAAGGTTATAACGGTTGTTATAGTACCCAACACAGCAAACAAGCGCATATTAAAAATCAAAACAAAAATGTGCCACAATCAAAAGGAATTTTTGCAGTGAATGGAGATATGACTGCAAAGCGCAAATTCATCAATGTAAGAATCAACCATGTCTCAGTGAATATGCAGCTGGATACAGCGTCAGACATTACCATTATTTCCAAATCAATTTGGCAGAAAATTGGTGAGCCCACATTGGAAAAAACAAATCAATCAGCAGTAAGTGCATCTGGGCAACAGCTTGAATTGTTAGCGGAATTTCAATGTGATATGGAATTCAATAACACTACAATTACGGGGAAATGTTTTGTATCAGGCGATAACAATCTGAATCTATTCGGAATAGATTGGATTGATAAATTCAACATCTGGGATGTGCCGCTCAGATCGATATGCAACGTTTCATCCATTAACAGCATCAGTTCAGACCAGCAGCTGATAACAACACTGATTTCATCATTTCCGGATGTATTCAAAGATACTCTCGGACGGTGCACGAAAACACAAGTCACATTGCACGTCAAACCAAATAAAAGACCAGTATTCAGAGCGAAACGACCAGTGGCGTACGTCACAAATAAATGATGAACTGGATCGTCTCCAACAACTGGGTATCATCACACCAGTGGATTTTTCCGAATGGGCCGCACCAATAGTTTGTGTAAAAAAAAGCAACGGTAGGATTCGAATTTGTGCAGACTATTCAACAGGTCTAAACGACGCACTCGAGCCTCATCAATTCCCATTACCGCTACCCGATGACATTTTTTCAAAACTGGCAAATGGCACAGTCTTTAGTCAAATAGATTTGTGTGATGCGTTCCTTCAGGTAGAAGTCGATGAAAAGTCACGGGAATTGCTTACAATCAACACACATCGTGGGTTGTTCAAATTTAATCGACTGCCACCCGGTGTCAAAGCTGCGCCAGGTATATTTCAGCAAATAATGAGCACTATGGTGGAAGGCCTGGAAGGGGTAGCAGCGTACATGGACGATTTAATCGTCTGTGGTAGAACAGAAGCAGAGCACGAAAATCGTTTATACCAAACACTTCAGCGTATTAAAGATTTTGGCTTCATCATCAAAATCAATAAATGTAATTTCTTTATGAAATCCATTAAATATCAGGGAAAGTGGAAGCAATCACACGCATACCTCCACCAAAGGACATTCAGACGTTGCAGTCATACCTGGGAGCAATTAATTACTCGGTAAATTCATCAAAGATGTGCATCAGCTAAGACGCCCATTTGATGCCTTACTTAAAAAAGACGCTAAATGGGACTGGCCGACTGATTGTCAGAAATCATTCGAACGTTTCAAACAAATACTTAAGTCTGATCTCATGCTTACCCATTATGACCCAAATCAGCAGATAGTGGTAGCAGCGGATGCATGTCAGACTGGGATCGGTGCTTGCATATATCACCGGTATGAAGACGGTTCGGTAAAGGCAGTTAGCCATGCTTCTCGGTCACTAACGAAAGCCGAGATGGGGTACGGGCAGATCGAGAAAGAAGCATTAGGCTTGATATTCTCAGTTACTAAATTTCATCGGATGATTTAGGGCCGGAAATTCATTTTACAAACGGACCATAAACCTCTACTATCAATATTCGGTTCAAAGAAGGGAATTCCTGTCTACACTGCGAATAGACTTCAAAGGTGGGCATGTACCTTACTCCTGTATGATTTCAACATTGAGTACGTCTCGACGGATAAATTCGGCTACGCCGATATTCTCTCACGTTTAATAAGTGCACAATTGAAACCGGACGAGGACTACGTAATAGCATCGCTTCAGTTGGAAGTTGATCTGCGCAATTCA
This sequence comes from Tipula vernalis, assembly GCA_958295665.1. Classification (NCBI taxonomy): domain Eukaryota; kingdom Metazoa; phylum Arthropoda; class Insecta; order Diptera; family Tipulidae; genus Tipula; species Tipula vernalis. The sequence continues at coordinate 294,285,534 of OY282559.1, read as the reverse complement.
CAGGTAGATACAGTTAGTCATTTGCCAATCACGCATTCGATGATAATCAAGGCAACTCGGCAATGTGAAATACTTCAAACAGTTATTCGTTACGTCAATTCTCAATGGCCAAATCCAAAATCGATTTCCAATACGGACGTCAGAGCATTTTTAAAACGATCACAATCATTATCAGTTATCGGCGATTGCCTGATGTTCGGGGATAGAATTGTAATCCCACATATGTATCAACGGAAAGTATTGCATCAACTACATAAAGCACATCAAGGCATAGAAACGCATGAAATCTATTGCACGCAGCTACGTATACTGGCCTGGAATTGACGAAAATATTGCAGATTTGGTCAAGGGATGTAATCAATGCACCAGTGTTGCAAAGACCTCTACAAAGGTATCGTTGGAGTCATGGTCGATACCCGAGGGTCCATGGGAGCGGATTCATATTGATTATGCCGGTCCAATAAACGGATTATATTTTTTGGTCATTGTTGACGCATATTCGAAATGGCCAGAAATATTCATTACACCAACTATCACCGCAATCAAAACGGTTCGTTTCCGAGAAATTTCAACTAATGTGTGAGCGGAACGGCATACAGCATCTCCGTTGTGCCCCATACCATCCGCAATCAAATGGGCAGGCGGAAAGGTTCGTCGATACGCTGAAAAGGGCGTTGAAGAAAATTCAAGGGGAAGGAGAGTCAATAGAGGAAACACTACAAATTTTCTTATCAAATTATCGTACTACACCAAATCCGAATACACCTTCTGGATTGTCTCCAGCCGAGATTATGTTCAACCGCAAAATCAGAACGACTCTGGACCTACTACTACCAAGTCAGCAACCTCACGCAGCAGATCATCGGAATAATTCGATGAATGAACAGTTCAACAAAAAGCACGGAACTAAACCAAGGCATTACAAAGTTGGAGACTTGGTGCAAGCCAAGGTTTATAAAAACAATAATTTTGAATGGTTTCCCGGAAAAATCCATTCCAAAATAGGACGTGTCATGTACAAAATTATTCTTGATGATGGCAACAAAATTATCAGATCGCATGGTAATCAATTAATATCAAGATCGTCACATCGACCGTTCTCACCAGCACAGGATACATTACCTCTTCAGATATTACTGGATGACTTTGAAGTACCTCATCTAAGTCCACAACAGCAACAACCAATTTCATCAGTTCCCAACGAGGAACAAGTTCCATCTCCATCAGTTCCAACCGAGTTAAGACGTTCTACACGGGATAACATCATTCCTCGATACCTGGAGCCATATCTACTTTATTAGGGGGAGATGTTGCAACCCTGAATATAATATATTTATAATATTTCATTGTACAACCCTGAGTTAGTTCTCGGTTCTGACAACACACATTTTTGGTACGATATACTGTGTTGTTGGCTGTCATACAGTGAGGTTAAAATAAAGTAAATGTAATTAGAAATTATATATAGTAATAAAGTTATGTTGTGAGTGTTAATTAAAAGCGTGTTAATTTGAACAACAACCACAACACTATATTAGTCCGAATTCCGAAATCATAATGTACAAAGCTATAGATATTGTTAAATAGCAGATAAAAGAGAACGAGGAAGGTTACACATTCTAAAAGTTTTTTTTTCAAATGTTACTTCAATAGATGATTTACCTTTAGCTACTTGGATTCGTTATGCTGCGATAGAGGAGTTATAAGGCAACGAGCGGTTTGCGGATGATAAATGACATTCAGGGGAATTATAATTGCATGTCTCGATTATTTTCCTAATTTGGTTCTGATTTCGGAACAAGTTCACATCTGAATTGCTTGATAATGTTTTTCTAATTTATAAACTACTTTCCAGAATATACCTAAAAAATTAGTAGAAATGGACCTGCCAGGTATAAATTTGTAGTGACTTTCGGTTGGTGTCTTTGCTACACATTTGTCTTCGCTTTAAATATCAGCCATTTCGATATATTTGTGCCTGTTCATTGCACTCTATGTCTAACACCTAAACATGTTTTCAGCACTACTAAAAACACAAACACAATGTTGTTTCGGTGACACCTAGGGTAGAATAAAATTCACAGCAAAGTTTACTAGGAGTGACACCTAGGTTAGAGAATTTCAAGTTAATGGGAATATTCCATGCTAAAACGGTTCTACATTGTACTAGACTAATCTTACTGGAAAAAGCATGATAATTGTAGAACTTTATTCATATTTGGAACGCGATAGTGTAAAGATTAGACAAGCTGTTGAATTAATTTTTGTAGTAAAGGTACATTTACAGGCGCGACTACTTGAGGCCATGGAGAACGAAGAGTTTGACGTGGAATATCATGATTTTAGAAAGGAAGTTACGGATGCGAAAAGCGCAGAGCAGAAAGAAGATGATAAAACCATTGATTAAAAAAAAAACACAAGTATGTAAGTTCGGAAAGTTTCGATTTGTCGCAATTAACGGCTGCTGTCAACCAAATGATGAAACAGATGGGTGTAATGAAACAACAAAACGAGCGACAGTTGGAGAAAATAAACCAGTCAAACTGGGAAATTATAAAACCAAATTACGGATGGTCAAAAGAGAATCGACGAGCAACTTCTCGAATGTGTGTAAAAATACCGGGAATTGTTCATTTAAAATGCTCGCGCTAAAGGGATTTAAAAATTTTTGTTTCCTAGATTAGTAGAACTGTTTTTCAAGTTTGAGCGCGATCTGTCAACCAGTATGTTTACAGCAGTTGGTTAAGTAAGTTGACCTCATTAGTGTACGGCGATTTGTACAATAAACGAAATTATTGACCAAAGAGTTTGCCTTAAATTTTGTGTTGCAAATGAAATTTCTTGTGCTGATGTGAAAAAAGTGACCGGAATTATGGGAGCTACGATTGTGAACCACATTCGCCTGATTTAGCACCAGGTGACTTTTCCTGTTTCTCAGACTAAAATTGCTACTCTGTGGAACCCGTTTTGACTCCATTGAAGCCATAAAATAAAATTCGGCCCGCGAACTGAAGGCCTTCCAAGAAAGTGGCTATAAAAAATGTATATATGGTATATGTATATCATCGAATGAGGAGTACTTTCAGAGCGATAAAATAAATTTGTATGATTGAACTTAAAATTTGTGTTTTATTTCCGGTACTTTTTTGACAGAATATTCATCTCGAAGTAAAGAAATTGCAAAGAGAGATTCAACAGGTGGAATATAATTAATTAGAACATAAAAAATTAGACTCGAAGGTTTAATAGGTTGAAGAGAAATTTTAACATCTCAAGAAGGAGCTAATGGTTCAAACCGTTCTCTTAATCAAGTTAAGACCACCAACATTCGATGCAACAAAATGTTTCGGTAATCAAGATCATTGAAACGATGAACATTCCGTCGCAACGTTAATAGTGTCACCATTGTAAACCATTCCGCAACAAGAGCACAACCGTTATATCGAAATTATGAAGGCACTGGTTCGGAAGTATGACCAGTAGCATGAGATATATTGTATGGAATTTAAAAATCGCTATCAAAAGGGAGGAAGGTAAGTTACTAACGGCAACAGTAGAGAGCGCAACGATAAAAGAAAAAAAATTGTGCATATAAGGATCGGGAAAACTATTTTCCAACACAAAGCGCTATGTCCGGATATTGTAGATGAGCTCGTTTTGGGAATGAACTTCATGAGCCATTCGCTTTGTCGTAGATGTGAGACGAGGAGTATTAAATTAACTTACAATAACATCGAGTGGCCACTTCAAGCAGCTGATACAGGAGCAAATACCAAGAGAATTACCGTCGATTACCGGGCGAAGTTGGCACCAATCTCGGAGACGATTATGTGTGGAAAATTGGAGGGAGGTTCTGGGTTCCGCAGATTGTGTATTGTGGAAGCCAATATAGAATATCTATTAGGACTCGAAATCTCTCGCATAAGACCAAAACCATCAAGAAACGAACAGTTATCGGCAAATCTGGCGAGGTATCGACGATAATGAAATGTGAATAGAAAACTGCGATTGGAAAGCCGATATTCAAGGGCGGAAGAAATGGTAGAACAACTCATGCAGGTATCGACCGAAGATCTTACCGTGGCACAGAAAAATTCTGCAAATCAAACTTGGCAGAGGTTTTGGATCGGATGCAGGTTGCCGGGTTAAAGTTAAGCCAGAATAAGTTCAGACCGGAAGTATAATATTTAGGTCATGCGGTAATGATCAATGGAATTCACATGTACGAAGAAAAAATCACAGCGGTAAGGGATTAGCCAAGACGTAAAAATTGGTGCCAGAATGTACAAATTTCTCAAATAGTTTACACGAGTTAACAAAGAAGAACAAGAAGGATCGTGGAGCTTTACAATGGCTGCTATAATTCAATAATCAGGAGAGACAAGTAGCACATTGGATCGAAAATCTTCAAACCTACGATTTCGACCAAGAACCACGTCCAGTATCATCCACGTTAGGTTTATGTAAAAAGCTCACATTGTTAGGAAAAATCTCCCTTTGCCAATGGGAGGAATGGTTGGCCTTCATTGGACAATGGGTGCTTAAAACTAAAGTGGAATAACACGGACGGCAAAGTAAAGCAACAGTTCCTGGTGGTACCAAAGAGCCGAATTGCGGAAATTCTAAAAAAATATTAAGGAGGAGCAAGTGGGACAACCTAGGAATTAATAAAATATTAGCCAAGATAGATTGGTGTCAAAAATGTGGCCGCCGAGAAAGACAATAAATATGTACCAGTGATAATGGAGTATTTGGGCAAATGGCCAGAGGTGTATCCCATATCCAATCAGTAGACAACAATAATAGCTGATGCCGTGGTCAACAAATGGATAAGCATAAGTAAGGAATTTCGAATCGGTGGTATTTCAAGAAGAATGTCAGATAAATAAGATGAGAACAGTGCCTTTTATTACACAGTCCGGCGGTACGGTGGAAAGATCCAATACCACATTAGAGGAATATTTAGCAAAGGTTGTGGAAAAAACCGATGTTCCTGATGGCCTACCGATCAATGATGCATGACACAATATGAATGATACCAGCTAAAACCACATTTGAAGATAAACAACCATTGCCTGGTGATCTAAAATTTGAAGATGTTTCATCAGCGGCTTTTATGTGCACAGGATTACGTAGACCGGATGAAAGAATGAGATGAAAGCTCAATATGACTTACGAGCAAGTAGCCAAGGCTTTCAGGAAGGTGGTGCATTTGGATAAGCTAGCCTTATTACAGAGGAGGTGATTTGGGACCTAGGTGAGTTGTAGTGTTACGGTGACACCCGAGGTAGAATAGAACAAGTCAACTGAAAAGCGCAAAGTTTACTACTAGTAACTCCTACAACCACAAAGAGATGGAACTTCAAGTGATTCAGTTATGAAGACTGTAGCAACCTGGTGTTGGTTTTTCTGCAAGAAACCCAATCATCAAAAGAAAAATTGTACAAAGTAGAAGGAATGGCTTACAAAAAAGAATCGACTGATAAGCTGAATAAGATTCAAGATTCGGAGTTTTTGTTTTTGATTGGTAACAAACAAAAAAGGGATGGATCATCGACTCTGAAGCAACGAAACATGTTGTCAGCAATACAATTTTTTTTTACTGAAATTGATGTCAAATGTGGTGGGAAATGGTCTTAAAGTCAAACTCAACGATCGAATTTGCGAAATCAGGCACAATGGTCAACAAAACGGTGTAGCTGACATAGTTGGTGAATTGTATGTGTTGCGTTAGCCAGATTCAGTTTGTGCGGTGTTAGCACACAATGACAAATGCATACATGAATGGCACCGAAAAATGGGACATCGTGATCAAGCAGCGATTCGGAAAATGGCATCAGAAGGTACAATTACCGGATTGGAAATTATTGAATTCATGAAGGGAAAAAAGACACGGCTACCGTTTCCAAAAAATCAGCGAATGAGTCATCGGCGGTATCGGATTTAATACATACGGACGTTTGCGAACTTATGTGTACAGGGACTCCCAGTGGAAAACGTTACTTGGTTACCTTCATTGACGATTACTCACGTTTTACATTCGTTATTTTGTTGACACACAAATCGGAGGTTGAGAACTTTGTGAAACGGTTTGTCGTATTGTGTGAAAATAAGTTCGATCGAAAACCAAAAATAATGCGATCGGATCGGGGTGGTGAGTACACTTCAAAAGAATACACAAACTATCTAAAGTCAAAGGGCCATTTAGATCCATTTAGAATATGCAACGAGCCAAATGGCTCGTTGCTTGCTCATTGACACGAAGTTACCAAACAGGTTTTGGGGTGTGATAACTAGAACGCCGAACATGACACCATATGAACGGTGGAACGGCATAAAATCAGGTACAGCCAATTTTCACATATTTGGTTCTAAATGCTTTCTTCGTTTATCATCAGCAAAAAGAGGAAAATTGGACCATGTTACAGTTGAAATGATTTTTCTTGGACATGACGAGCATTCGAAAGTTTATCTTTGCTACAATCCTTCAACGAAGAAAGTAGTAGTCAGTCGAGTTGTTCGTTTTGGTACACCAAATACGAAAAAGAGCGAAATTGCAATTGATTTGGGTGAAAGACAAAAACATGACAGTATCGGTGAATATGTAAACGCTGAAGAGGAGGTGATCAAGTTCAACCAACGCTACGTATTTCACATAGAACAACAAAAGGTGTGCCACCGAAGCATTTGATCGATGAAATAAATATGATTAGAGAGGTGAATGAACCGAAGAATTACGATGAATCCATTAAAAGCGACGAAAAGGTGCAATGGCTTACTGCGATGCAGGAAGAAATTGAGCCACATGAATACAACGGTACATGGAAGTAAATGGCTGTTCGAGGTAAAAACAAATGCGGATGGTGAAGTGGAACACAGTGGTGCTTCATACAACATTCAGAACGTTGTTATCAGTAAGTGCAAAAAGAAAAATTTTTGTGCATCACTTCGACGCTAAGACGGCATTTTTTAATGGAAAGTTAAAGGAAATCATATACATGAGGCAGCCACGCTGCTTTAACGATGTTAGTTCGAAGGTATGCTTTCTTAAGAGAAGCGTTTAAGGTCTGAAACCGGCTGCCAGATCTTGAAATTCCGAACTTCACAAAGTACTCATCGGGAATTTTGTTATGTAATTGTCTACGTAGATGACTTAATTGTGGCAGGTTCAACAAAGAAGCAAATTACGGATATTGAAAGCATTTTCAAGCCACATTTTATGATGGAAGATTTGGGACCGATCAATTACTATTTGGGTATGGAAATTTTGAATTGAATCAATCAGCATAAATCATGAAAAATGCATCAGATTTCGGATTAACAGATGCAAAATCCGTGAAAACACTAATGAGTACCAATTACGGAATTATATAGGAATTATTTCGATCACTGATTGGACGGTTGTTCTATTTATCAGTGATTTCAAGACCTGATATTTCGGTCAGTATTAGTATTTTGGTTCAAAAGGTATCACGACCGGGTATGGAAGATTGGAATCAACTCAAGCGTGTTGTGAAACATTTGAAAGCAACACATCAACTGAGGCTTTACATGCAACATGGGCCGACGACAAAATCGACCGTAAATCAAACAGTAGTCGTATAATATATTTCAACGGCGGGACAATAAGTTGGTCGTGTAACAAGCAAGGCAAAGTTGCAGCGTTATCATGCGAAGTCAAATTTATTTCAATATTGTAATGTGATCGGAGGGTTACCCTGACTCATTATAGAAATTGTCCATAAACCTTGTCCCATCGCGGCATTTACCTGCAGCTCAAGCCGGTAGAGGTAAAATTTTTAGTCGTGGGCTTTAATGGGAGGTTTATGGACCTTACAAGGCATGAGAATGGTGACGTTCACATTTTGAGGTCAAAATTCGCCTCCATCATTCTCATTAACAATTTATTTTTGTTCCATAGAAGTATCGTTTTTGTCTGGTACCTCCTCAGTCTTTGTTGCATACTGTGGTGATATGTTGGAACTGCTCCCTATTTCTTTTCCCAAATTAACCATCAGTTTAGGCACCACATTACAAGTGGAGGCCAAACAAGGACCCAATAGGCCCAAATTATCTGGTAATATTCAACTAAATAAATCCCAATGAGGTTATACCTTAAATAAATCCAGTAAATTTATCCCCATCAACAACCAATACCATCTGATGATTAATCAGAGTCAAAATTAAAAAGTCCGTTTCACATATGTATTATAGTTAGGATCGCGTCATTTTCACTTCTGTAACAATTATTAATTTTTCATCCTTTGGGATGGGGTCGTTAGTCCACAATTACCATTAGGTTATCGTTCAGGATGTTTCTCTGCCTACTTATCACGCCTTTGATCTGCCATGGACAGGTATGGAATTCAGGTGTGGTAGTTACGAGTAGTCAGCGGATTCATTGTAATAACATGAAATGGAACAGAGCAGCGGGCGAGCTGTTGTCCCGTGTGAAACTGACAAAAAAATATTTCTGCCAGAGGCATGGGAAATATGGTCAGGACAATTCCGTCAAGTTACATCTCTACACACGCGGTCTAGCTCTTCCTGAAGGGAATGGATGCAGATTCCACAGCGTGAATACGAGAAATGTCTATCGAAACTGAATGAATTGCACCAGCTGGTAATACAGAAGCTGGAAAAACACCCACCTGAACTTAGCTAGATCACAAAGGCCAAGAGTAAGCTCGCACATATAGAAGGTAGGACCTACCGGGGCAAAAGATCTCCCAAGTGGGGTGGTTTATTCCACGGGTTAGGTGATGTGCTCAGCACATATAGCTAAAATTAAATAAGGGCAGGATAGAAGCTGAAGGGGCAAGAAGCGAGTTGCTGCTCTGGAGGTAGAGACAGTCAGGTTAAAAGAGGTTACTAACAATAGACATGAAGACCAAGTACCAGGTCTCAGCCAACAGAAGCCAGCAGCTGGACCAGAACCCAGGCCGAAAGTTCCTGTTACTCCGGTGCTTGTGGAGTACGACGGTGGGGATTTTGTACGCGCTGTGGACGGGCTAAAGTTCAGCCCGACAAGCGGGCAGCAAACACAAGATAAGCTAGGCAGCAAGAATGACCAGCCAGAGCTGAGATCCTTAGCAAGCAAGTATTCAGGAGACGTTCAGGTGCGACGCGAGGTAAGAACTTGGAAAGTCCGGTTTCAGGGTTTCCGCAGTGACCTTACCACAGAGAGGTTCCTAGATCGCATTAAGTGGCATGCTGTGACGTGAGAGCTCAGTTAAGTCTAAACCAGTTAGTGGGAGCATTAGACCTTTGCTTGGAAGAGGAAGAATGGTAAGTAACAGTAAAAGAATCATACCCGCTACCTATTATTGACGGTTTGTTGAGCAGATTGGAAAACACGAATTACATCACTAGCCTAGACCTAAAAGATGCTTTCTGGCAAATCACACTGGAGCCGAGCTCTCGGTGTAAAACAGCCTTCACGGTGCCAGGAAGACCGCTATACCAGTTCACGGTTATGCCGTTCGGTTTGTGTAAAGCTGTACAAACTATGTGCCGGCTCATCCTCAGAGTCATACCTCACGAGTTACATGACCGAATTTTTGTTTACCTGGATGACCTATTAGGCCGCACGTTTGAGAGCCGCCAACTTGACGACGGACATACCTGAATGGAAGCTGTGGTTACCGAAGAGTATGATTCCTGTAGTATTAACTCAAGCCCATACGCCTCCAACGGCAGCACATATGGGAACTGGTAAAATGATTGAACTCTTGCGTAGGCAGTTTTATTGGCCAACCTTAACCACTGATGTCAAAAGATTTATTCAGCAGTGCAAAGTCTGTAGGCAGACGAAGGTGATGAATCACATCCTAAGACCTCCCATGGGACAATATAAGGAATTTGAAAGACCTTTCCAGAAGCTCTATCTCGATTTCCTAGGCCCTTACCCAAGATCCAAAATGGGTAACACTTACATCCTGATCGTTTTAGATCACTACTTTCGGTTTGTATTGCTTAAACCACTCCGAGAAGCTACGGCTAAGAGAGTAGTCGACTACATGGAGCAAAAAATGTTTCCAGTCTTTTCCGTTCCGGAAATCATTCACTCAGACAATGGGAAACATTCAAGTCTCAAATACTCCAGGAGATGCTGGCGAAGTATGGTGTTAAACATATGTTTACTCCTGTATATTCACCCCAGTCCAATGCTTCTGAACGAGTTAACCATTCCATTCTCACCGCGATACGCGCATATGTGGATGAGGACCATCGACAGATTGCCGGAGCTTTACGAACACCGTACATGCAGGTACTACCTTTTCCCCGGCATACCTGGTATTCAGCCAGCATATGATTCAGCATGGGTTCCAATACGAACTACTCCGTGTGTTAGGACAGGAGGCTTTAAGTAATCATCACATACCTAGAAAACAGGACCGACTGGCTTTGGCACAGGAACTTGTGTTATTCCATCTTCAACAAGCTTACCTAGCCAATGCCCAGAGATACAATATGTGCGAAACTTCACGCAAAGCAATGCACAATTAAATTATTCAGCTAAACTAGCAAAAAAATTCTTACCAGCCACTATACATCGCCGTGTTCGCAAAGTGGCTTATGAGGTGAAGAATAAGGAGGGCAAGATAATGGGAATTCTCCACGGGAATGATATCCATCTATAGATGAACTAATAACTGATGAAAGCTACGTCTATTTCAGAAAATGGCTAAAACTCCAGAACAAACGTCAGCATCAGTGAATAACCAGACTATATGGAAACCAGCCAAAACATCTATCTCGATGGCAGAATATTGGTCAAGGAGGCCACTGACCTACTTGACCCGATATGAACCAACAAAGGAAAAGAAAAACCAAAAAGGAGGGCTAGATGCCAAATTGCGGCGGTAAATTAATGAGCTCCGCCGTATATTGGAGATATGTGTAAGACCGGGGGACAGTAGAAAAATTCAAGCTAAATTGAATGACCTCCGGCAGCAAAGGGCCCGACTACAAAGAGATAAGAGAAGGGAGAAAAAAGAAAAGAAAAAAACATTAAAAGCTTATCATCGGACAATAAAAAACGACAAATTAGCAGCCAATAATTAGTTTTTTCTTATATAAAAAGAAGAGAGGGTCAAGCGGAATAAACCAACAAATAATTCGCGGTAAGTATGATTGTAACTACTAAATTGTAAAAGGGGCCGGATCAGTAGCGGGTTAATTAGCAGCCTCAGTAGAGGCGAGGGGAAGTGTGCTTTAATGCGCCGCTGCTCTTCTGTTAATTACGTGCTAATGATCTAATTCTCATACTAACAAATCCCTCATATATGTAGGGAACTATATGTTATTCAATTTTTTTTTTTTTTTTTCACTATAGATAGGTCCGACCTTACTTCTGAGTATGTTCACATTTGTGATCACCATGATCACTCCCTCTTTCTAATCCCTATTTAATAGCGGTTTAACAAGGTCCATAAACCTCCCATTAAAACCCACGACTAAAAATTTTACCTCTACTGGCTTGAGCTGCAGGTAAATGCCGCGATGGGACAAGGTTTATGGAGAATTTCTATAATGAGTCGAGGTAACACTCCGATCACATTACAATATCGGAGGCATCAAAAGAATTCAAATGGTTGCGACAATTGTTGAAAAAAATGTGCGATCAATTTTACTCGCCAACAGTAATATTCAAGGACAATCAAGGGTACATTGATCTGGTACGTGATCACAAATTCTCATACAAGACGAAGCACATTGGCACGCGATACAAAATGATTTGTGATTTTGTGAGGAAGAGGGTTATGCAATTTGTGTTAAACGAGGAGGAGTGTTGATTATATGGACAAGACTTCACACTTAACGAAACGTTTAACATGCATTAATTTTACATTAAGTCCTTCTGTCAGTTTATATTACACACACATACAAAAACATTTAGAATTTTTTCTTTTGTTTTTTCTCGTTTTTCTCACTTAACTTGTCATTCTTAGAGTCATAAATAAATTTCATTATATTTTGTGGTCTTTTCATTCATAAAGTGTTTCCACATTTTTGGCAGATCGAAATTGTTAGATCTAAGGCAAGTAAATAGTTGTCATCAAGATATTCAACAAATATCTCAACCACTTCTGGGTACTGCAACGGTACCCTGAGTGGTCGGCTTTATTGAAGCTTTATACCAATGATCCTTATTGGTATCCAAGGAATAAAAATAATTTTCTTACCCTTCTGGACTTCTGGTAAATAACATTTACAACAATAAAATAGAACTTTTTTTGTAAATTTAGTTCCTTTCCTAAATGTGCCAAATCCTGTTAAAACCTCGAATCTAAAGTAAATTTTACCCACATATGATATTGTTCCGACAGTAATAAAATTCCAATTACATACGTTATTAAATCAACGAACCTTTTCTCTTTGATCCAAAAAAACAAAAAAATTATTACTTTTAAAACCAAACATTATAATATTATGTACACACAGACGGCTCTAAATATGTACTTACAAATGTATATATGAACGGCATCAACATTTATGTTTATTTTTCATTTCAGTAGCATTTCTGTTCGCTAAACATTTTTAATTTTATTTGTTCAAAATATTAAATTATGGAGAAAAAAACTAAACTAAACTAAACTAAATTAAAATTTAAAAAAAAGTAATCTAAAAATTAGTATTTTAGTTCTTAATCTAAATAGATGTACATATGTACCGTACCATCTTCTTTCGTTTTAGTTTTTTTTTTTATATTATTAATTAGCATGGATGTGTTAAGAAAAAAAAAATAAAAATTAAAATAAATGTATAATAATAAATAATAATTAAAATGAAACAATTTTTTTATTTGTTATATACTTGTTTGAGACTATAGAGTAGTTTGTACATAATGCACAGTTTTATATAATAACTGAACCAAAAAATAAAATCTTATATACTCAATTCCGTACAGTAAATAACTGGCATGTATATTATTGTTATATTGACGTCTTGACCGAGGTGCTAATTACAAAAATAATAAAATTAGTGAAAATTAGAATACAACAAAAAAAAGGAAAACAATTTTAATTCTTTATTGTTTGCATGCATTAGATTTTTGTATATACCATATATACGGTTGGATAAAAGAACCAAGTTATGCAATGTTACATGTAAGTAACTTTAATCAAGGTTTTTATCTCCTTTCAGTATTTTTGCTTACATAAAAGATTTAAGGATTTTTAGGAGGTAAATTAGTCGGACCAATCACACTTTTAAAGTACAGTTCAATAATTATGCTGAATCTATTTCAATTGTTTTTTTTATTAATTTTCCAAAAACAAATTTACAATACGAAAATATTATGTATAATCTTTTATGAAAATTTGGTAATCAAAACAAAGATGGGAAGAGAAATAAACAATAATATTAATAATGGCCTTGACTTTCGGGTCAGGCGAGCGGAAAAAATGTTCTTCTGTGAAAAATTCAAAAACCAAATCAAAATTCCTCTAAATTAGCTAAATTCGCGATTAACAAAATTATTATAAAAAATTATGGTTGTGAAAATTGTGTTGGTGTATTGTAGTCAAAGATCAAATTTTAATACTATACAGAATGTATTAACAATCCTTGCATTCAAAAATGAATAACGAATTCGTATAACGAAATTGAAAAAACACAAAATACAAAAAAATTTGTATTATGAATATACCTATTCGCAACGTGACGAATTTGGAATTTCATTATCCTGAATGTTCAAATAAGAACATTCAGGATAATGAAATTCCAAAATCGTCACGTTGCGAATAGGTATATTCATAATACAAATTTTTTTGAGCTTCGTGTTTTTATTTTTTTTTAAATACAGTATTTCGTTTTTTCTATTCTTGTATTTCATTTTGCATTATACATGTATTATGAACAAAGACCAAAATTTAAATACTTTACAGAATGAATTAACAATCCACATATTCAAAAAATTTTGTATTATGATTTTACTTATTCGCCACGTGATGAATTTGGAATTTTTCGATTCATGAATTTCAAAATCGTAAATACAGTATTTCAAAGAACGAATATTCAGTATAATAAACGTATGAAGAATGCAATGAAGCTAAAATAAAATTACGAACTCCATCGTTATCTTAGTTATTTATATTTTATATTTTTATAAATTTAGGTGCGTAACAGCGTAAGTACACCTTTTGGGGTAAGGTTGGTTAAATGGCCAAAAATATAATTAAATGACTCAGTTCATTTATCTTCGCTCCCAAAACCATCTAATGTACAATATAATTTGTTTTTACTGCCAAAACTTTAAATATGGCCGAGTATGATGAAACTGGTCTATTTCTCAATCGACTATGATGAAAATTGACACGTGCGTTGTAAATGGTATTCTTTAATGATTTTTACATGAAGTGATGATGGCCAATTAGGATGGAACTTATCTATTTCTCAACGGATTTCAGTGGAATTTGGCATATGCGATAGAAATGGGATTCTAAAATGATGTTTAGATGAAGTTCTGGTATATGGCAAAATATGATGGAACTTGCCTATTCCGTAACCGATTATGATGAAATGCGACATGTGCGTTGGAAATGGGATTCTAAAATGATTTAAGATGAAGTTTTGGAATATGACCAAATATGATGGAACTTCCCTATTCCTGAACCGATTATGATGAAATGCTACATGTGCTTTGAAAATGGGATTCTAAAATGATTTTCAGATGAAGTTCTGGAATATGGCCAAGTATGATTTAACTTGCCTATTCTTAAACCGATTATTGTGAAATTCGACATGTTTGTTGGAAATGGGATTCTAAAATGATTTTAGATGAAGTTCTGGAATATCGCCAAATATGATGGAACTTCCCTATCCCAGGTATGAACTTACATTTTTATCAAGCGGTTATGATGAAATTCGATTTTTACGCTCGAAGTGGGATTCTATGATTATGTTTAGATGAAATTCTGGAATATGGCCAATTATGATGGAACTTATTTATTTCTTATAGATCTTAACGGAATTTAGTAGAATTTCACATTTGCGATGGAAATGGGATTCTAAAAAGATTTTTATGTAAAGTTTTGGAATATGGCTAATTAGGGCCAATTATGATAGAACTTATCTATTTCTTATAGATCTTAACGGAATTTAGTAGAATTTCACATTTGCGATGGAAATGGGATTCTAAAAAGATTTTTATGTAAAGTTTTGGAATATGGCTAATTAGGGTGGAACTTGAATATTGATGAAATTCGAGATTTGCGATTGAAATGAGATTCTAAAGAGATATTTTTAATCCGAGGCTCTACACTATCGTTAATAGCTCCAATTCTGCTGCGCGTGTGCTCCAACACTATATGTTTTTAAACATTGCAAAATATACTCTCGGACAGCCAATACTCAGAAAACATAACCGTAAGTTTACACAAAAGATTGGCGAAAAAGTTCCTTACTTTACTTCAATGTTATAATGATGATAATATCGATCGTTTAGCAATTGAAATAGTATGCTTAGGCTGCCTCAAAGAAACCTTAACGGCTGCATCATTCACTGAAACCTCAATGGACAACATTATAAAAGTCATTTTGACCTATTTTTCAGAACCTCATCCAAAATAAATTTTTGGGGGACATTTCCTTGTGTTCGGAAACGTTCAAATTCATCAATATAGGTTAAATGTAGCTAAGTTATATCTTAATTGACAATATTCCAGAATTTCATCTTAAAATCATTTAACGTTTCCACAACATTCCAGAGCTTCATACAAAAATCATTTTAGAATTCCATTTCCATGGCGGATGTCAAATTTCACTAAAACCGGATAAGAAATATCCATGTTAAATCCTATTTGGCCATATTCCAGAACTTCATCTAAAAATGATTTTTTAACCCCATTTCCAACAAACATGTCGAATTTCACAATAATCGGTTCAGGAATAGGCAAGTTAAATCATACTTGGCCATATTCCAGAACTTCATCTGAAAATCATTTTAGAATCCCATTTTCAAAGCACAGGTCGCATTTGATCATAATCGGTTACGGAATAGGCAAGTTCCATCATATTTTGCCATATTCCAGAACTTCATCTGAAATCATTTTAGAATCCCATTTTCAAAGCACATGTAGCATTTCATCATAATCGGTTCAGGAATAGGGAAGTTCCATCATATTTGGTCATATTCCAAAACTTCATCTTAAATCATTTTAGAATCCCATTTCCAACGCACATGTCGCATTTCATCATAATCGGTTACGGAATAGGCAAGTTCCATCATATTTTGCCATATACCAGAACTTCATCTAAACATCATTTTAGAATCCCATTTCTATCGCATATGCCAAATTCCACTGAAATCCGTTGAGAAATAGATAAGTTCCATCCTAATTGGCCATCATCACTTCATGTAAAAATCATTAAAGGATACCATTTCCAACGCACGTGTCAAATTTCATCATAGTCGATTGAGAAATAGACCAGTTTCATCATACTCGGCCATATTTAAAGTTTTGGCAGTAAAAACAAATTATATTGTACATTAGATGGTTTTGGGAGCGAAGATAAATGAACTGAGTCATTTAATTATATTTTTGGCCATTTAACCAACCTTACCCCAAAAGGTGTACTTACGCTGTTACGCACCTAAATATTATAAAAATATAAAATATAAATAACTAAGATAACGATGGAGTTCGTACTTTTATTTTAGCTTCATTGCATTCTTCATACGTTTATTATACTGAATATTCGTTCTTTGAAATACTGTATTTACGATTTTGAAATTCATGAATCGAAAAATTCCAAATTCATCACGTGGCGAATAAGTAAAATCATAATACAAAATTTTTTGAATATGTGGATTGTTAATTCATTCTGTAAAGTATTTAAATTTTGGTCTTTGTTCATAATACATGTATAATGCAAAATGAAATACAAGAATAGAAAAAACGAAATACTGTATTTAAAAAAAAATAAAAACACGAAGCTCAAATAAGAACATTCGGTATAATGAAATTCTAAAATTATTCCTGAGTATTTGTGATGTTCTTATAAAAAGTAGAATACAATACGCAAAGTTTTAAAGAGGAAAAAAAACGAAAATTCATTCACGAAGAAGTTGCAACGGAATGAATATTTTTTATCTCTGATTGTAGTTTAACAAAAAACACTTTTTTGTTTTGATAGTGCTTGAAAGTCAGTATTTTGGAACATTTATTGGTATGCATTTTAGTTTAACCCAAATTAGTGATAACCCAGTGCCCGGGGATATACCCGGGCCCCTTGCCCAACTAACCGGAATAAATAGTTATTAGTCTTTGGTAGACAGACAATAAACGCTACCTGACGAACGTCAGAGCACTTAATTTTTACACACAAACACCCAAACATAACTGTCACTATTCTTCTTCCCGAGTTTGTTCTTCAGCAGATTAGGGATGAGGTTGCTGAAGAAATAAATAGTGGCCAAAGTGATATTGCTTCTGAGGTGTCAGTACAACATGCACCAAATACAAATTTACACACACACAATTAGATGACGTTGCTCCTACCATAATTCGGAATACAACAACACAATCAAATACATCAGACAACATCTTACACACATTTTTCAAAACACGCTTGCACAACATTAGAACCACAAATACCAAAATTACACACACCAAGGAAACTTGCACAAACAGTTCACATAATTAACCCCAATATTTTACCTGTTTGTGTTGGTTCAGATGCAACATTTGGTGAGATTCGTAATTTTGTATACTGTGCTGCTGTGACTGCGGTTAAATTTATGGGTGGTACAGTTTTGAATCCCAATTACCCTAACATGTCATCTTTGATGCCAGATTGGGAGCGCAGATTGCAGGGTAAGATTGAGAGAATTCGTCAGGATCTGGGTCGTCTCCAGCAATATAAGTTACGAAATCGATCAAGAAGAGTGGTAAGGCTCGTCACAAATATTACACAGAAAAAACAAATACACTCAACACACGAACCTTCAAATAACACAATCATTCAGTACATATATACACTTACACAAAAACTTTCGGCTATGTCCGGTCGTATTGCACGGTACAGGCAAAGTCGAGACAGAAAAATACAGAACAAAATATTCTCACAAAATGAGGGAACGTTCTTCAGAAAACTTGCAAAACACAATACAGAGAACATTGATGTACAGTCAACTTCATCTGCCGATTTACGCAGGTTTTGCTCTGGAGTCTGGGAAGCAGGTGGCTCAAATAATAGTGAGGCATCTTGGATCGCAGATGAAGTGACCAGAACACACAATATTCCACAGATGATTTTCTCAAGTATCACACAAAACACACTTACAGACATCATAAATCATAGACATAATTGGAAAGCCCCCGGTACAGATAAAATTCAAAATTATACAAGAAATTCGCAAGTGGCATCCGTATTTAACTCAACATATAAACAAATTTTAGCAAATCCGCAGGAGAGCCCGATTTTTTAACAGACGGCATTACGTATATGTTACCGAAACAAAATAATGTCACGGATCCATCCAAAAACAAAGGAGCAAAAAAAGGAATGTTGGACAGAGTCACAAGGGTGTAAAGAGCAATTAATCATTGAATCGGTGGTACTTAAACAAGCGCATACTAAGAAACGTAATCTATTTACAACACAAACACTACACTAACACAAATAGCACATACATTTTCCAATGACATCAAAATGCAGTTTGGTTTGGACAAGTGCAGGACACAGCTAATCAACGGAGGGCGACACAAGTTTGGGGGTATCGAACTTTAGGGTTATTCGATAATTCAATCAATGGAAGAGGGGGATACTTACAAATATCTTGGCTTCCTTCAATCTCGCTATACCATATAAATCACAAAAGTACCAAAACACAAATAATACAAAAATACAAAAGCAGACTTAGACATATACTCAAAACATACTTAAACTCAAAGAATTCATTTAGAGCAATAAATATATGTGCAATCCCAATTCTGACATATACATTTGGTATTATACACTGGAATCTTCAAACGTTAGAAAGATTAACACGTACCACACTCACAAAATACAGAAAGCATCACCCACAATCTGCGATAGGAAGGCTGACCCTACCTAGGAAAATAGGTGGAAGAGGCCTAATATACATTTCGAATCTGCATCACAAAATCATACACATCAAACACATCACCACTACATAACGCAATAGTTAAAGCAGACACAAAATACACACCATTAAACTTATGCCATTCTGATAGTTCAAATGAACTCAGTAATATTACTGATCAGGATAAAATGTTAGCATGGTCTCAGAAGTCGCTCCACGGAAGGCATCAACATGACCTAAGCCAAATTCATGTCAACAATGAAGCGTCGAACAAATGGCTAAGTATTGGAGATGTCTTTCCAGAGACTTAAGGATTCATGCTGGCTAGCAAAAATGAATTCATTATACACATTTGGCATATTTATTTTCAATAGACTCGTAAATACCTTCGACAAGATTTAGTACAGCCCAAACCCAAACTGATTTCTGTGGATGAGGTTATTAAAGTCAAGATGGTCTACTAATATTGTATGAATTATTCGTTCCAATATTTTAGAGAGAGCTGGAAGAATAGAGATTGGTCGATAATTATTGATTAACAAACTATCACCAGATTTCAGTATAGGAATAACACGAGCTATTTTAAGAAACGTTGGAAAAACACCTTCATTGATCGAAGAATTTAATTTTACTAGTAATGAAGGAGATATAACATCAATCAAACTTTTAAGCATACTGCCTGTTAAATAATCCTAACCGGGTGAGGCGGATAATTGCAGTTTATTTATAATGTTTCTACGTTCCTCAATAGTTACTGTTTCTATAGCTATCAGTGGTCTTATAATGTGGCGTGGTTCAATAATGAAATGTTCTTAAGTTGAGGAACTTGAGATTAATAACCCAATTGTGGTAAAGAACTTATTAAACTCAGAATTATTCAGATTATTTCATCTAATGGAATTAGGATTATTCGTCAAGATTTGATTAAATGTATTCCACATTTGTTTGGGATTTCTAGTATTGATATTTAACTGGGTGGTATAATAACACTTCTTAGAGTTTCGAACTAGTTGTCTAAATTCAGTATTGAGGCATTAAAAATTATTTAGAAACAATGAATTGGACGGATAGGCCTTGTGCAATTTATAATACTTATCACGAAGTTTAGATTGCTTCATAAGTTGAGTAGTGAACCATGGTTTTTTAAATGGTGACACTTTAACATTAGTAGTAGTGGTTATTTTATTATATTTAAATGAAGTCACAATGAAGTCATATAGTGAATTAAAATCAGGAATGGTTGATGAACCAAATTTATCCTGGATAGCAGACAATACTTTATCAAAGTTAATAGTAGTACTAGAACGAATTGAATTGGCAGTCTTTTTTGGTAAAACCAATTTTGCTAAAATATATCGATGGTCACTGATACTAGTAACACCACAGAGCACGTAAAATTTTTCTTTGCGTTTAGGTAAAATGTGATCTCTTATCATTCTAGTGGAACTTGAAATCCGAGTAGCATATAACCAGACCACCCTGTATTTTAGAGAGCCGTAATCAAAAAATCTGAGCTTTTATAAGGAAATTAGAAAGGAGGAAAAAACGAAACTTTTCTTAGTAAAACACACAAAACATATGGGGAATCACTTTTTTTCCTAAGACAAATTTTTAAATGAAAACGTTACAAATTCTTAGTTATAATTTCTAAAATACTTTCATAAATGTTTGAATTTCAACATATGTATGTATATGAATATCGTTTAAGTAAATCGTTTTCATTTTCTTGTAATAATTGATTTATTAAAACCACAATATAAAAAAATAATTCATAACAACAACATTCTGGTTAAATTGAAAAAAGCTTATTACAATTCGTTTGGTTATTAAGTCAATATACATTAAATAGATGACAGTTTTTAGCACGTATTTTCAATTTTTTGTCATTTTACATTAAGAAATGAATTCAATGGTTTCAAATATTGATTTTTTCAAAATTCGGCCTTTCGGCACAATCAGTCTTTCCACACGTTCGGCCTTCCGACATTCGCCCTTTCGACATTCGGCCATTCAACCCATTCAGCCTTTAGAAAATTGGCCTTTCAACACTTTCGGCCTTTCGACCCAATCGGACATTAGACATTCGGCCATATGGCATTCGGCCATACGACATTCGGCCATACGGCATTCGGCCTTCCGACATTCGGCCTTCCGACCCATTCGGTCTTTCGGCGTTGGGCATGTCGACATTCGGCATTCCGAACGATTAAAAATTATAATTTTTATTATTCACCCGGTTTTATTTATCGCATTTTAAAATTTTGTTTGTTATCTAGAATAGTTTATCATTGCTCAATATGAATATTTCTGATCGTGAATTCTCTTAAATGTTAAACCAACTATTTCAACACTTTTAGGACAAGCCCCAAATTCGTCTGAATTACTAAAGAAACACTGCACGAGTTATAAAGTTTTAAACAGCTGTTTTTCAATTTTAAACGGCTTATTGTAATTCTTGCCATACTTTTCAGAAATATGCACCGTCAATACTTAACAGCGGTGATTCAAAATTCCATAATCGCTTTTAGCAAAATCATTTCTGTATACGATTTGGTGTCACCATGTCTATTTATTGCATACTTTGCTCGGCAGCAAATACGTTTGAATCAAATATTTTTAAATGTCTTTGATTTTTTTAATTATGGAAGACGTGTCTCCATCAACGGGAAAAGTCAACACTACATTGCAAAAATCACTGTACTGAATGCGTTTATTTAAAATTTGTTCTCTATGACTCGTAGAAAGAAGCAAATCGAGCGAAAGTAGTATAATTAAATTTAATTGCATAATTGATAAGTAAATTTGCCGCTAGTTGTCACCATTAAAGTAGAATGAAATTACTTCACGTTTTTCAAAAGATGGCAGCACTAAATGACACCAATGGTAAACTCTTCGCTCATTGGCACCGTTCGCGAAAGTAGTATTTTCTTTACAGTTTGACATGATCTAGAGAACGCGTAATTTACAAGGTTTAATTTTAGGGGTTTAGAAATTGTTAGGCAAAATGACCACCTATTTAGATTTTTGATGTGGAAACATCTTTAGCGGCAGGAGTAATTAAAAAATTGTATAGAAATTGTGTTACGGAAACATCTCCACCGAACAAATAATATTACATGCATGTGTGAATATTGACCAGAAACAAGATAATAAAACCTAAAATCAACACAAAATCTACGCATGCTCATGCAATATACAACATCATCAAGCATTTCAAAATCATCATGAACTAGTGGTGGAGAACTATCGATAGTACTATCGAACCCACATCGATAGTTATCGATAACTATCGATAGTTTGCAAGCATTTCCGGTATTTGTAATTTTATGTTCGTGACCATAACCCGTGTAATGCATTGTTGATTCTAAATACATAATTTAAGCAAATTTGAATCTCTTCGCTTGTGTAACGTAAACATAATATTACTTGTTTGACGGGTAAATCAAAAAGTGGTTATTATTCCATTGCTAACCTCATGGCCGGTCTCCATTCGTCGCGATGAACAAAAATTGGCATGACATTATGACAAAATTGGTATATTATACTTACAACTACTAAGATAACAATGCAATGTTTTTGTTTATAAAATGTAAATCTATTACATGTGCCATGTTGGATAATGAGATAATAAAATATTCATTTATACGAAATCAAGAATTGTACCGTGTGGGGTTTTTTAGTTGCAACAAAGAACACAAATTGGCAAAGTGTGCAAACGGTGTGTTTGGCCGTGCAAACGGACGGCCTTAAATGTAAAAGAGATCCAATTCGTGCTTCTAAAATGTAAAGTATTGGTGATTTATTTCAAATCCAGCAACTTAGCGGCTCAACAGTTAAGCTCCGAGAAAATAAGCAAAAATAAGACTCCCTTATGTACCTAAAAACTTCACATCTTCAATTGATATAAATAGAAACGTTGCTATCGATTTTTTTGTTGAGGAAATCCAAAAAAATATTAAATCGAACTTCCACATTTCAAAAATAGAAGGAATGATAAAATGGAATAACGTTACAAAAATAGCAGAAAATCTTGAGGTAGTTAAACTCACCTTTGATTCTAGAACTATTCCATACAACGTCTCTATATGACAAGATTTTGATAAAAGTAAACTATTCCATACCAAACCCCCTTTTCTGTAAGAAATGTCTGAATTACGGACATATGTACAATAAAAAAATGTAACTCAAAAATTAATAGATGTTCCTATAACTTGTGCAAAAATTTTGAGGATATCCACGACAATAATAAATAAATTAAGCTTCAGAGAAGCCAAAAGCCACCTTTGTGGTATCCAATAAAAAGTCTCCAAACAAATAGATTTTACCAATGATATCTCAGCAGAAAATCAAACCTGGTCTAATAATAATTTAATGAATCCTGATACTAGAAAAATTAAAATCCTATCTGACTTAGTGAACGAGTTAAAAAATCAAATAAATGAAAGATGTTCAATTTTTAATGACGTTGAATTACTTATAAATAATTCTGGTGTTTTTAATAAAAATCCTGCTAATATGGATTCCCTCAAAATTCCATTCATTATGTTTTCTCATTCGCTCAGCATTCGCAGATTGAATAGTAATAAAGATTTACTATATCTATATATACAATCCAATCGTATTGATATCGTTATTTTATCCGAAACCTGGATAAGTTCAAATAGCAATTTAACTTTTAACAATTACAATCTTATTAGTGATAACAGACCAGATGGTTTTGGCGGTGTAGGTTTTTTAATACATAAAAAGTTTTGCCTTTGTATGATCTAAAAATGATTTTGGACATTTAGTAACAAAAATAAAGTTTTTAGGCGACATTTTACAAATTCGTGTCAAATGTACGTACATCTATAACTTTGGAATCCGACCATCTAGAGATCTTAGCCATAACTTGTTTTTCTTACTTGATCAAGGTCTATTAGTCTGTCTTTGTTTCATGAAAATCGGATGAATACTTTTCTAATTACTATTTGTTAACAGATATCAACAGTGAGGATATAGGGCATCTCTCTCGCTCTAGCGCTTTGCTTGAGTTGATGTGGCTAAAAAGATCTTAACATCTGTCAATCTATTAATAATCCTTGTCTGAGAGCTTATTTAGGATTTTTAAGAACTACTCCGATTCCGGCTATTTTATCTGAATCTCTAGAAACATCTTCAGATCTGGATTTCATTAAAAAATCATTAATTTATATTACAAAAAATCTACATATACAATAATTCCAAAATTGGTAACTTCATTAAATTTAGTGGATCTCTACTCTATTAAACTTCTCCCAATAATTTTAGTATTATAACGAATATTGAAGGAATTACAAACAAAAATCTTATTAACCATGCTGAACAATATGCGTTATCTATTGTAACGGAATGGTTATAATTCGGTTGAATTTTCATTCCATCAACAGAACATCTCTGAGGCTCTCACATCAGTGACCGCAGCACGTTCGCCGGCTAGGTGAGGTCGGTTGGGCGGAGTAATTGTCACTAGCCACAGAGATCTAGATGTGCTGCTGTAATTAACCCACACTGACGATCTGGTAATAAATAGACATGGAACGATGTAACACTAACAATAAATTAACACTTTAAACCGGATTAAAATTTTATAATTAGTTCTAAAGAAGCGGAACAAAACAAAAAAAATTTTAAGTATCACAGCCATTTCCTTGTGTGGTCAAGGTGTTGGACCACATGCACTCCACCCTCCCCATAGGCAATATCATGCATACAAATTTGATTTGCCCCATGATAATGTATTAGTCCACGCTATTCATATTTATCTAGACATACTGATTTTCGTTACGACTGCAAAAAATTTACGATAATTGTAGGTGAATACAAATAAAAAAAAAAGAAAGAAAGGAACACATGAACGAATATGATCAAACAAGTCAAAATAAAATATAAGAATTCGAATGAAAGAAATTAACTTTTATGGTCACTACTTAATTATTGATAAATAATGGTTGATACAATTAGATTACAATTAATTTATGAAGTTTAGCATAATAACAAAAAGATGATAATTATTATAAAATCATGTAAGACTTATTCTAAGGTGTGGATCCGCGGTCCGTATTCATAATTTAAGTTTAGCTTTAAATATCTATATAATACAGTTAAATTGACACAACAGTTATTACTTAATAATATAATTTATATTATCCAAGTTTATAAAGAAGAATGAATTGTAAATATCGACATATATAATAATTTAATATAATATAATATATAATTTAATTAAGCAATTAAATAGGCATTAATAAATATTTAGTAAATAAAAATAAAATAAGGTAATAAATAAACAAAAAAAAACTTATCGGATTGGTGATAGTGATGATGGCGTCTTCATTAAAAATATCTCAGTGCCGTTTGCGTGTACAAATTTTGCAATATATCCGACAAACATCATTGGGCAACAATAAAAAAAAAAACTGTCGCGGGATGCCTTACCCGGTAACAAAGTCTGTCCACTGTATTCCTGTTTTGTTTTTCTTAAATGTAATTTTAACAAATTACAACGCACGAGATAATGAATAAACACTTTACACAGACTTTGTAATTCGCGGAGGCACTGTATCACTAAAAAAAAATTAAGGAAAACAAATTTTGTAGCCATGAATAAGACTCTAATAATTTCACACCAATCTCTTAAATTATCTGAATTCTTGAACTATCAGATAAGATAAGTAAAACATTAATAAATACCTTTTCCCGCGACTATTACAGATTTAAAAATTTCCAACAAAAATTTTCAGACTATTGCGAAACAAAATACAGCCTCATCAATATGGCCACTTTATATGTGCAGTAAAATTTTGTTTTTGATTTTGCACTGAATATTTTTTTATTATGTATTTTAATTACGATCACTGTTTCTGTACAAGTACAACCACCAAATGATCAATTATTGTTTTACTGCATTATTCAAACAGTATTTGATCGATTGGTTTGGGTGGGGAATCCAAAAGAAGAAATCAACAAACAGACAAAATCATCACCATCTGTCACAATTTATGCACATTAACCAATTATACCAATAAAACAATAATGACCATGGTTACACGGTAGATTGTTACAAATCTGATTAGATAAAACAAAAACAGAATTTGAACCGATCTCATCATATTCGCTTAAGTATGTTGATTTAAAGTAATGAAAATTCATCCGCCTGGAACATTTTACATGTTACACTATGGCTGAAATAATTAAATATAATAACTTTGCAAAAATTTTCACAGATGGTTCTTTAATTAACAATAAAACCGGAATTGGAATTTTCGTCGAGGATAAAAATTAAAAATTTGCCATCCAACTAAATAGCCCTACTGGGATTAAAAATATCGAAACCATTGCTATCAAAATTGAAAAAAATTTAAAAGCTTTTTTAAGCTTTAAGTTTATAATAAAATGATTTTGTTGGTTTTTTAGCTTAATTTATTTTTATTTTTTATTAATTTTTTAATAAAACAAAAGCAGTTTTTTCTCCTACTCATTTTCTTGATAATGAACCTACTCCTACAGACATAATTAATAATATCTCCAGAAGTATGAGTAATAAGTGGAAGGAAATCTACACATCGATGTATAATTCATCTGGTCATTTTTACAAACAAATTTGTCCTTCTCCAAGATCAGCTTTCCTTTTTAAAGACTCTAATTTCACATCCTGCCTGTCAAATCATATTAATTTACGGATTAATCTCGGGTCATACAGTTAACAAAAAACTGATTTTCTGGATAACATTCACAACGAAGGTCATTGTTGATTAAATAATCTAAAAATACTTGGTATAACGACCCCTTAATCAAGGACACCATCATAAACTCATTCAATAGTATGCTGCGTCGTGTTTCAGTGTTGCTTAAAAATAAAACATATTGGACGTACAAAGGTTAATAAATCTATTTTGATCAATTAAGGTAAAGAAACCGTATTTTTTATACGAATTTTCGCTGAATATATATTTTTAAAATGTTCTTACTAATTTGGCCACGTAATAATTTTAAATTTATTTAATCGGTGGCTTTGTTATTAGTATTGCTCATGCTACCTCTTTCCAGTTGCTAGCTATGATTTTACGGTCAACATTGCGCCCTAATAGAACCGCTTTATTTAATTTATTTCAAACTGATCGTGCCATGACCATTCACTACAGTGTAAATATGGAATATTGAACAAGATTGCCTTGTATTAGAAATGGTATATTCTAAGGCTTATATGGCAGGTTTAGGTGACTAACTTAACAGACTGTACTTTGCTTAAGCTCAATTAATGTCCTATACATAAAATAAAATACATAAATAAATCTTTTTTGGAAAATTAAACTAACTGATTGATGAGCATTCAAAGAAATTTAACACGAAAAATTAATTGAATCATTAACACATCCGCATCGATCGCACCCACCAAAAAATTCTCCCACAGATATGTTTCAAAAATGTTATGAAATGTCCATAAATTCTTCATAATAATAGTCCGTTGGTATCAACTTTGAACTGAAATTATACCGAAAAACGTGTAGCGCACTGGTACACTATAAAGCTCTCGCCGTATACACTTTAAAATTTCAAAATTATTAATCACAAATCTAATCTATTTACATGTTTATATAACATTTATTTATGATCGTTATCTAATTTCTTCTTAAAAATGTCAATCTTATGTTTGTTTCTTTAGTTTTTTTTTTTTTTTAAGAAGAAATCTTACGAGTTATTTATTATTGTCAAAAACTAAAATCTATGAAAAGACATAGAATTTATGTAAAAATTCACTGAGACGAGACAACTAGAGACTATAATAGAGTACAAAAAACCAACTCGCGTTGTGTATAATAAAATAATTCAATTGACGTTTTTGATTATTGTTACTTTTGTTTATTTTTTTGTTATTAAGATATTTAAATTTTATTTACACACATACATATACACACATAAAGATAGAAATAAAAATTAGAATTTTATTTTATTGTGACATGATTAATTTTTATTTGGTTTTGATAAAATTGATGATTTTATTAAAACAACAAAAACCATTTAATATCTGACATAATTGAAAAAATGTGTACAGTTTTAACGTACTTATACATATGCGAGAAAGGATACTCATATTTTGCATTAATATTTATTTACTTCCTATTGTTATAAACTATTATTATATAGAGTTTTGTGCGAAAAATATCCCATTACGATATTTCATCGTATTTCATTTTTAACGATTTATCTGATATTAAATAAATAATAAAATTAAAATAATAACAATAATAAAAAAAACTTAATAGTAATAATAATAATAATAATAATAATGCGATGATCACTCAGATTAACGAGAGATAAGAAATACAAAATAGAACGAGATCCAGTTCAAAAATAATATTGAACAAAGCTCTTTTCTTATATACTTATGTACATACTTGGGTACTTAACCAACGGAACGCGATCCAACAACAACAACAACAGCAATAAAACGAAAAAAAGTTTACATTTCCAGATTGATGACAATGAAATTTTAGAGATGTATCCGAAGATTATTTTATTATACTAATAATAATATTTCGCGATTGATTGTTATTGTTATTCCTTATTATTAATATTGTTACCATCCATTTCTATTGTTATGATTATTATTTTTGATTTGATAATTACAATGTTCTCAGGATGAGTTGATAGTTTTTATTTTGTATATATAGGTTGTGAGAAATTATTTGAAATTTTAATTCAATAAATCGTTTGTAGATATATCTAGTTGAGGGATTAAATACTTATCATTGGCTAAGTGATGATCGAAATTGGTTAAATAATTTTTTTTTTTAAATATACCCAAAAGCTCTGCTATTCTCTATTATTGTACGAGAAAATTTTGACAGCTGTTCCAGCGATTTGACGCGTTGCATTACACATGAGGCGCGATTTATCGTAAAAAATATTTATCGTCTTTTATTTGAGTCTTTAAAATACATATATTATCAAAATTGTATTTATATAAAGAGTTTAAATAAATTATTGTGAAATAAATATGACACGATATTCTCAAAAAAACAAAAAAAAAAAAAAAAAAAAAATTTATGTTGTAATGTGAATATGGATGGGAAATAGGCGCCGCCAACAACGAAACTATTGGGTTCATCCCATAAACCAAACAAGAAGATCTCAAGGAGAATTTTTCACGTTGATGGGTCTTCTGGAACATTACCCCTTATTCTATTTTAAATATTTGCGGATGTTAAAGCCAAGTAGCCTCAGTAATATAGGGTTGTAATTGCCTATATAACATGGGTGCAATATAAGAAAAATATTTCTTAAAATATTCTTTTTTGGGTTGTGGTATTATAATTCTATTCATATTACGTTAGCACATGTACGGATTACGACTTGTTAAACGATTTCCACCGCCCGTACAAACATTTCGTTGGCTTTGTCATGTATCAATTTTAAAGAATGTATTTCTATCTATTATACTTTGTACATAACATAAAAACCAAGAACCAAAACCATACCGAAACCCACAAAAATGTTTACATACGTATGTATGTATAAACACCTTTGTTTGGCTTGCAAGAACGCATTCAATTATGCGTAAATATAAAATCGAATATGAAGTTAACTACGACGTATGTTAATTTACGTTAAAAACTATTTTGATATGATCCAATTATTAGGTTTTAGTAATAAAATCATGTACAATCCAATCACACACACATTAAAAACATGCACCCAATAGAAATCAATAATTTTCATTTCTTTATCTATAAATATAAAACATTTCCTGATAAATGCATCCCGGTGGATTGCATTTTCCAAAATTACACTTTAAATTATTTCACTTCCACTTTAATTATTATTTCACTAAAAACTGAATTAAATAGAATTAACATTATAATTATAATTAAACTTTATATACTACATAAACTACATAAATAAAACAAAATAAAAATTAAATTAAATTAAATTTTTGAAGAGGATAGAAAAAACACGTCTATCCTCTTTGACGAACATTCGCTCCTTCCCAAATAATAACAAAACTATTTATAATACAAAAATGTATAACACTTGCAAATGGTTTGAATCTTCGCGAGAGTTATAATAATACACTACTAATATGCAAAAAAACAAAAATGCAATTTGCGAAAAAAATCAAAAAATGTCCAAAAAATGAAAGTACTTAGTACCAAACTTACAGAAATAATTTTGAAATCAATATAAATAAAAAATGTCAAAAAAATAGAAACTTGACAAAATAAAAATGAAAATGTACACAAAATATTCTGAATGAAAGTTACGTCCTTAAAGTTAAAATTAGATGGAAAAAACTCAACTATGAAAATTTACATATTTACTCGTACTTCGGTTGTGATGTGTTACCTTCCTGTGTACGAAACGCATTTTGCAGCCGAGAAATGTCATTATATGACTGAATATGGTGAACAAACGACTTCTTTGATTTTCGTAGGTAAATTTTGTCATCCTTACACCATAATAACTGGAATCCAAATGCAGCTTTTAAGTGATAAGCCTTGTTGTATAACCATGACTGGTTTTTGGTGAGATGGTGCATTAAATATAGCTTCCCCAATTCCTGTGATGAAGCCGACTTTCGTTTTTTTGTAAAACTCAGATATTAAATTATTTTTCGTAATGTTCGATTTCAACTGTATAATAAAAGAATTTTTCAAACGAGTTTTAGATTTACTTTGCAGTTCCATTTTCCATATTATCATTATTTTTTATTTTTTTATTTTTTTATGAAGACCCTAATCAACCTCTAAAAAATTTACTTGACTTTCTACCTTTTCTAATTCCGGTAAAATGGGTAATTTATCCAAATCCATTTTATATTTATTGTAGAAATCATTTAAAATTTTATTACCTTCGCCACTTTTAATATTGTTGCCTATCTTAGTATTGTAATATAAGTTCTTCGCAATGTAGCTGTAGAGATATAATTCAATTTTTTCTTCCGTAGAAATTTTGCCAGCTTCTGCAATTATCGCTGAGACTGGAGTACTGTTGGTTAATCCTAAACAAACCTTATAGCAGCGTTCATAATTTTTTGCATTTTATTCAAATGGTTTTTCTTAATGAGTACAGCTGAATATCTAATCCTGCTTTCAATTAAGCTCTTAAATATATTTAATAGTATTGTTGGATGCGTTCCACCATTTTGCGAATTGCATAAAAATTTCATATAAGAAGAATTTTCATATCTTTTACTTCCTTAATAGTATTATCATTTAATTTTATATTTATCACACCAGATTTGTTAATATTATTTAAGTTTAAAAAATTAGTTTTATTGATATTTAAATTTAATTTTAAATTATTTAATTCTTTATTGAATAATTTTAATTTTTTATTAGCCGTTATATCTTTTGCATGTTTTTCCGAGATGATTAATAAAAAATCATCAGCATATTGTAATAATTGCAAATTGTCATCTTCCAGCTATGCAAACCCGTAGTATATATATATATATATTAAAATGATCCGGACTTTAAGAATCCTCTTTAGGAATGCTATTACTAGTTGTAAATTCTAACTTATTATCCCCATTTTCAAATCTTATTCGCCTATTTATTAATGAGAGCTAAATCCAATTAACATATTTAACTTCCAAATTCAACACTTACATGTGCTTAATTAAAATATTAATATCCACTCTGTCGAAAGCCTTTTCGATATCCGTTCGTATAATTAGTGATAATTTTCCTTAACTTTGTTATCCTTTAAGATTTTTAATAATTTATTAAAAAAGTCAATGGTAGAATAACCCTTCAGCTATTCTCAGGAATAATTTTCTTATCAATTAATTGCTCATTAATTCTTGTTTTAATAAGTTTGCTCATGATCTTTGCTAATTTTGAGTATAAATGAAAATCTCTAAAGTTACTTATATCATTAATATCCTTATTAGGTTTGGGAACTGCTACAATTTTTATAGTCTACCATATATCCGGATAATATTGTTTCCTCCAAGTATCGTTAAAATGGTTCCTTATTTTTTCGATGTGATCTCAACTTAAATAAAAGTGAGGTTAAATTTCTACGATTTTATTTGTCGCTGAAGCATAAAACCGCAATATGCGCGATTGACGATATGCAGAAGCACTGCAATATTGAAAAGTTCACGCGAGTAAACGTTATTTTGCAATTTTTATTAGGAAATGTGCGTTTGCTAAGAAATTTGAAAATGAAATTATATTCGGATTTGTTTATTAAATATTTTTTAAGTGACCAGAACTTATTTTACC
Source organism: Tipula vernalis (assembly GCA_958295665.1). Taxonomy (NCBI): domain Eukaryota; kingdom Metazoa; phylum Arthropoda; class Insecta; order Diptera; family Tipulidae; genus Tipula; species Tipula vernalis. The sequence continues at coordinate 294,253,230 of OY282559.1, read as the reverse complement.
ATATTTTACCGAATCATTTTTACTCGTACGAGAAAAATCGTGGTATATGTGAATAGGCCATTACTGAGTTGAGTATTTGAAATATAAGTTATTATTTATACAGTCCAAGCGCCTAAAGTAGCCGAAAAGGCAAAAGCCTAGAAAAAGTTGCTTTAGGTTGAAATTCTGGATGTAAGTAGTTTTTTGGGCGTGAATATCAAAACAAAAATAATTAGAATATAAAGGAAAACCTGACATTTCTTCCCGATTTTTTTCACTTCTTTAAGGGAGGCAACATTTGGTAAGTGCTCATAGAACCGCTTGAAACGGGTTCTGTCCCATTAATAACCTTCGTCGAGATATAAATCGACGACTCTAAAACGAGGAAAAATCCACGAAATTAAAACATAAAAGCGACATTTGCCTACGAAAAATAGACAAACCATACTTCTACGGAGAATATGTAAAATGGACAAGATTTGCAGATACTTTTACAAAACTCATAGACGAGAACAAGCAACTCACAACGAAAGTTTAGCAGAAAAGCTTAAAAAGCTTCAAGGGAGGTTTTAATTTACTTCGAGACTTAATCGATCCTAGGCCAAAAACTACATTTATAATAGAGGAGGTGACATATCTACTAAACCTACCAAAAGAAATATACAAACAATTAGATTGGCCATCTCAGCGTCAAAGGAAATATTCCACAAAGAAATAGAAATCAAAATCAGGCCACGGTTCATTTTATAATTATGCTAGTGCACTCATACTAAAAAATATCAAATAAGAACTGCCGAACAACAACCCAATTGAATTAGGCGAGATCAAACTAAACCAAGTCCTAAACCAATGCAACCAAATAATTTTGCCAAAATATTCTCCTGACAGGCCCAACCTTCAACACCCCAGGCTGAATTGATACTATAATTGGGAGCCAATGTATATGGAAAGAGCATTCAAGAATGACTAAAAAGGGACGTTTGTAACCAATGCATCGCACACGGCACCAAAACATCCAGAAAGGGCGCTAACTTCCGAAGAGATAAAATGTGGAGAACACAAAGCGCACACAGAAGATTGCAGAATAATGTTTATGAAAAACCCAGAATAATGTTAAACAAAAACCATTAAGACAATAGATGATGCAACATATATCCAATAGGATCGCAACTAGCATTCAAGATGCAGATACATACTTTAGAATAATCAATTGTTGCTCAAAACCAACTACAATTCACTGCTATAAAAAGATGGATTCAAGTTCAAAAAATGGAAAGGCAATACAATCAACTCTCGATATTTTGATTTTGAACGGACCATCGAGATGGAGAATTGTCGAAATAAAGAGAGAATTTTGTTAAAGTTTAGAGAATACAATTTCTAGTGTGTACTTGTTTGTACTAATGGTAGTACCACTTTTTAAAAATTATCGAAGTCATCAATGCTTTCGTATTGCTCTCATAAATTACTGGTAACGACTTACATTTTTAAAACAGCGAGGATTCTTACTTTTCCCAACGACAAGTAAAGGCAACTTGTCAGTCTCGATCATATTACACGCAACCGTTTTAAAACGCTAAAGGTACGAAGTACCTGACCCAAAGATTAAAGTGAAGGACTGGCCCTGCAATTTGCTAGTTGAACTTCATCCCGCAGATTATCTTGATTGTTCGATTCAAATTTGTCATATTCCAGAACTTAATCATTTTATGATGCCAATTCCATCGTATATGTCGGATTTCATCAAAGTTCCATCCTTCTTGGCCATAATCCTTAACTTCATCTAAAAATCATTTTAAGTTTTCATTTCTACTGCACATGTTGAATTTCAACATAACCGTTTAAGAAATAACCCAGTTCCGTCCTAATTTGCAGTATTCCAGAACGTCATCAAACAATCATTTTAGAATCACATTTACGTCGTTCATGTCGAATTTCACCAAAATTGGTTAAGAAATAACCGAGTTCCTTCATAATAGGCTATATTCCAGAACTTCTCCCAAATATCATTTTAGAATCCCATTTCGCACATGTCGAATTTCACAATAATCAATTCAGAACAAACCGAGTTCTTTCCTAATAGGCCCTATTCCAGAACTTCGGCCAAATATGATTTCATCGCACTTGTCGAATTTCAGCAAAATTGGTTGAGAACCTACTGAGTTCCTTCCTAATTGGCCGAATTACAGAGCTTCTTCGAAATATCATTTTAGAATCCCATTTCCATCGCACGTGTCAAATTACACCAGAATCGGTTAAGAAATAACCAAGTTATATCCTCCTTGGCCATATTCCAGAACTTTATATAAAAATGCATCTTGATTGGCATCGATAAAAAAACCCTAATCCATACGAATCGTTCGTTTAATAAAAGTTCTACAACATTATTTTTTGAAATCGCACTCAACTCTCAAGAGTCAACATCGGCCATATCGGCCATTGCCAACAATGATGACAAAGGTTTGGCTAGCACATGGAATAGGCCTTAAATTACTTAGTTAAAAAACCGTAATCCATACGAATCGTTCGATTAATAAAAGTTCTACAACATTATCTTTTGAAATCGCACTCAACTCTCAAGAGTCAACATCGGCCTTAACGGCCATTGCCAACAATGATGACAAAAGCTAGCACATGGAATATGCCTCCAAATTACTTAGTTAAAAATCCTAATCCATACGAATCGTTCGTTTAATAAAAGTTCTACAACATTATTTTTTGAAATCGCACTCAACTCTCAAGAGTCAACATCGGCCATATCGGCCATTGCCGCAATGATGACAGAGGTTTGGCTAGCACATGGAATAGGCCTCTAAATTACCTATTTAATAAACCCTAATCCAAACGAATCTTTCGTTTAATAAAAGTTCTACAAAATTATTTTCTGAAATCGCACTCAACTGTCAAGGGCCAATATCGTTTGGCTAGCACAATGAATAGGCCTTTAAATTACTTAGTTAAAAAACCCTAATCCATACGAATCGTTCGTTTAATAAAAGTTCTACAACATTATTTTTTTAAATCGCACATGATTCGAAATTATTTTTGGAAATCGCACTAAAATTCCAAGGGCCAGTATCGGCCTTTGCCAACAATGATGACAAAGGTTTGGCTAGCACCTGGAATAGGCCTCTAAATTACTTAGTTAAAAATCCCTAATCCATACGAATCGTTCGTTTAATAAAAGTTCTACAACAATATTTTTTGAAATCGCACTCAACTCTCAAGAGTCAACATCGGCCATATCGGCCCTTGCCAACAATGATTACAAAGGTTTGGCTCACTCAATAAATATTTTTTACCTCGCTCAAAACAATCTTGCATTAGTTGGAGAGTAAATTTATTGAAAGAGAGAATTATTTTTTTGTTGTTTTAAGTATATTGTATAGGGCTCACTGTATTGTCGATAGATAATTTCTACATCCAATTAATTTGAATTTTTATTTGTTCGACATGAAACGTCTCTATGAAATCTTATATAGTTTTTGGTTGTACATTCTTGAAAACTTGAAATTCTCGAAGAATGTAGTTCCTTCGAAGAATGTAGTTCTTGGGTCCCGCGGTGGATTAAGAGACACACTATCAATCATTCTATGTAACGATTAAAAATAAAAAAATTATTCTATGTACCAATAAGTAACGTTATAACGGAACGAAATTATGCGGTATGCCACCACTGGTTTAAACCAATCGCTTCGCTGAATGTTTATTATACGCTTGTGGAAAACGTTGCTTAATTGTATTTGTCCACGACTAACATATAATGTACTCATTATACATTTGTTTCTACAATTATAATGATATCTATTATTCACTGCTAGTTTATCTAGTAGTCTCTTGTTCCATTATTCACTACTACCAAGTAAAAATTTCCGCTTTTGAAATTTTATCTAGTAGTCTTTTGCCGTTTTCATTATAATTAAATTGAGACGTCAAAATGTCGACGGAAATTATCTTAGGATTATTAAAGGATTTCTCGCCTATCGGCTCGTGTCAGTAAACTTCATATCATTATATGTTTGTTGAATAATATACTATTATTTCATATATTTTAGTTCCTGGAACAATTCGTCGACCGAGTTACACGATCACAAACCAAAATAAATAATTTCACGAACAATCAATTCAGCTACTTGGTGGGAGCGTATTAAAAATATAGGGCTGCGGCTTCTCTTGCTATCAAAATGACCGAAAGGTTCGGAAAATGTTGATGCCGTTACGACGGAAAATGGAATGTAGAAATTTGTATTGCCGACGTTAACTTTTATAAAGAAACGGCGAACGTCCCAGATCATACTTCTCTTCGAAGCTGACTATTCTCAAAGTTACATTACTACTATAATTAAACAGAAATGTTTGTGTGTAACGCTCAAAGGTTACTAAGATTTTTTTTTTTGAAATTTTTGTTTTCAATTTTTTTTTTTTTTTGCACTGTAAAAATAACTTAGCAGTCATCAAAAATAAATATTAAAATTTTTTCAAAACGCCCAAAACCAAGTTATCAGTAAGCTAACAAATATGTACCAATTCATCCTTAAAAGCCCTTACTCTTTGGTTTAAGGTTTATTTAAGGTAAAATCATCCTTAAAAGCCTTTAATCTCGAACTGCTTTTAGATCAAATGTTCAAATGCTAATTGTGGCAGCGGCCGCTGGACATTACCATTAGTGTAATATCTTTAACAAAACATTACATAACTAAAGTTATTCACAAAAAACTAAAATTATTCACAAAATTGTATCCGTCTTAGGACGGGCTGTACCCCCTAGTTACATATGTATATAAGTAAGGTTCGAGAGAGCGAACTTTTAAGCGGTAATCTAAAGTCCGTGACCAGAAGTATCAAGTTCCTCTCCACAAACATAAGAAAAAAAAACTTTACACACTTCTATTTAATTTCCTTGAAATTTTAGTTTTTTTTTTTTTTGGTTGGTTGATTCTTCTTTTAGTCTTATATAAAAATCAAAAGAGGTAAAAAAAGTATGTTTGGCGCCATATATTTCCAATTAGTGAATAAAAAAAATCCGAAGTTTTTTTTGCTTTATTTTTCGAATTATTCTTTGTGGATATGTGTTACACTTTATTTTTCGATTTTCTTATAATTTTCTTATAAGCGTATTGTTTCAAAAAAATTACACACAAAATCAAAGGTAACATAACATAACTAAAATGGTGATTGGAATTGTTATTTTTTAGTTTTTTTTTTTTTTATAGTTTTATAAATGGTCATTAACTAAAAGGACAAAAATTAAAAACAAAAAGTAATGCTCTTGTGAACAATACTTGTTTGTAAAAAATTAAGTGTGTGTATATAAATAAAATACACATAAGTGTATATACTATACATACATAATATGTACATATCAACTGTTTTGTTTTGATTTTTAGTATGGATTTTGGATTTTTCTTCGCCCTCGACTATTGATCAGATAATAATATAAGAAGATTCTTTAGAGACTATTAATTTAATTTATTTTAGTTTTTTTTTTTTTGTTTTTTTCTGTAGCTACCCACAATACCTTCTACTGCATAGTTAATTTTTTTGTTTTAGCTTTTCAATCTTATTTATTATAAGTCAAAATAAAATAATAATAATAATGTGTACCTGATGAAAGATTTTTAAAACTTACTTTTTTTATTTTTTATTTTTTTTATTTGACTGCTAATTAAAAAGATGTAGCAAAAATAATTGAGAAATGGAGATTAAATGATACGATATACACATACACTATATATACATATATATTGTTTATATAGTAATGCACATAACAGTATACCATACATGCGTTTAAAATAATAAGCATTTTGGTTTTATGTTCAACAAAATGCCTAAAAGATATCTATAAAATAAAAATGTTTAGTAATCGCGCAAGTGAATCTGAATTAAAGATTAGTTTTTTTTTTTTGTAAAATTTGTATTTTTTTGTGATAAAATCGCGTCTTCTTCTTTACAAATACAACATATGATTATTTACAATTTTCAATAATCAAATAATGAATCTTATATATCTAGCTGAATTGACACTAATTCAACGACAACAAACATAAATGCGGTTTGTTTGTGTAACTTTTAAAATTTTCACAATCTCACTTCCATAAATCCTAGTATCAAATGGGAGGAGAAGAGGAAATTAAACCGTTAAAACACCCTCGCATTCAACCATTATTTAAATTATAATAAATTATATAGTTTTCCTCAATATGGCAAAGATGGAGATGGATACATGGCAGTATGTAATGTATATTGACTTAATGACCAAACGAATTGCAGTAAGCTTTTATTTCAATTTGACCAGAATGCTGTTGTTATGAATTTTTTTTTATATTTTAGTTTAAATAAATCAATTATTACAAGAAAATGAAAACGATTTACTTAAACGTTGCTCATATATGTATAAATTCAGACATTTATGAAAGTATTTCAGAAATCATAATTAAGAATTTGTATCGTTTTCATTTTAGAATTTGTTGCTAAGAAAAGTTTGTTTTTTTCCTCGTTTCTAATTCCCTTATAAAGCTTCGTTTTTTAGACTATGGCTTTGTATAATCAAGGTTGCTTTGCCAATAGCCTCGACTATAAACTCTTCGGTATAAATCTGTCTAAAATTTGTGGTAAAGTTTTAAAACATTCAACCCTTCTGTTTATACGAAAAAAATCATACTTTGGTCTATAACGGAGCAGCCGGATAACCTCGTTTAACTCAAACGAATAACTATATGAAAGGAAGGGAAAAATGGTTTCTATGTTGAAAAGGTAAAAAATAAGGATAAATGCTGGGTTTGCCTTTCAAAAAGAGAAAAGTTACACAATATTTGCAATGATCAATTTGTGTTAGACATACGAACACAATAAATAAATATTTTTCATGTAGTTAAAAATTTTATAACTTTTAGTTATTAATCGAAACATGGCAACCTAGAAAAACCAACTCGGCGATAGTCAACTCGACCAACTCAACTTGGCGATATTAACTCTGCAACGGCGATTATCAACTTGGTGACGTTCAATTAGAATGTTCATCATTTTCTGACGTAATTTTGAAAATTATATCTAATTCTAGCAATATCATCAATGGATCTAACAATGTCGTCAATAGCTTCTCAATTTTTTATTTTAATTGTAGTGGCATGCGTTCAAAATCAACAAATTTCTCTCTTGGAATTTTAGAATGTATTCGACGTAATAATTCTGACCGAAACATGGCTTTCAGTTGATTTTAATGATGCGGAGTTTTTCCCTTCGGATTTTTGCGTATTCCTTTTAAACTTAAAGGTGGTATTGTGCTTGTTGCAGTACGGAAAAATTATTCTTGTGAACTTTTATATTCCGACCCAATCATGGAGTTTATTACTGTTAAACTCAAACTAGATACATTTTACATAATAATTAGCACAGTTTACTTTCCTCTAGAACCAACCTCGTCATTTTGTCAATATTTTATTGACAAGATCTCATGTAATTTATTACCTTTTATATGTGATAGCACTGACTTTGTTATTTTCGATGATTTCATCTTTCCAGATCTAATTTGGATGATGGAGGACAATATATTCATCCCTGCTAATACTAACGATTCATCAACCTTAATTTGTGAGTTTATGGCAAACATGGGTACTTCGTAAATTAACAGTATTCCAAACAGCCTTCGAGTGTTTATCATAACCCGGTTTCAATTCAGTTTTTCTAAAATATTTCTAATAATTTGAACTTTACTAAAAATTGTACCATATTTGATTATTCGCAAGCCGATCACAGCTCATTATATGTTTTTTTAGCTGAGGTGAATTGGGCTGATACTCTATCAAACATTAATATCAAGAGTTTATTTGACACCTTCAATGAATTGCTAAAGGTTGCTATTTAAGAATTTGTTCCTAAAAAAATAATTAAAAAGTCTTGTACCCGGATCGTCCCATGGTTTACTAAAGAACTAAAACAGGCATACAGGTTTGGCCCATGACTATATCCAGTTTAAGTCTCTGCGCAAACAATCTTTCTATCTGAACCGTTACCTGTATAACAATTACATACTTGACATTGAAGACGATTTGCGATGTAATCCGAAGAATTTCTGCAGATTTGTCAAATTTAAGAACCATAATAACGGCTTGTCATTTTTAGAATTCCTTGGTCAAAAATCAGATAATACAGACATAACCTGTGATTTCTTCGCATGATCTACTTTCACTCCAAGCAACGTATTAGCACACGTCAGCATGGATTTATGTTTCTGAATGTTGATAAGTGTCACGTATTCACCTATTCCAGGTCTAAGTCTCCAGTAGTTTTTGGCTTATTTCTAAATGACGTGAGATTGAAGAGAGTTAATGTGGTTGCTGATTTGGGCGTTATCTTTAGCTCGGATTTAACGTTTAATTCTCACGTGGATGCGGTTGTTATGCCCCCGGGAACTCCTTCATATTCCGACTGCAAGTAGCATCTACAGCTTCCATGTTCTTATAGCACGCATTCAACGAGATCTCAACACCGCAGCGGATTGTTTTGATTTTAATATTTCCCGAGATGAATTTAAAAAACGAATCGCTAGGCTTTTGTTTTAAATGTTTTTGTACAATTTTGTATTTAAAAAAAAAACTAATTCAGTGGACTGTATTTACATTTATGTTTCTTTTGTTCATAACGTGTTGCACATAGAAAGTCTCGACTTACAGTGCTCGTTTTTCAATAACTTCATTACAATTTTCCCCGTCGAGCGTTCTTTACAATTTCTTATTCTGTTTTAAACCCTCACCCCCACCCCCCCTCCCCCCCCCCCCCACACCCCCCAGATAGTCTCGAACTCGGCGTTGTAGCACAGTCAAGTAATAGCGCAAAAGTTAAATTACATGAAAATACATGCGAATTGTCAAAGACGACCAAGTACTAAAATTAAATTATTTTCAATATTGCATGCAACAACGGATTGAAATGTCACTTTGTGATGTAAAAAAAATACCAAATGAAAAACATTCATGGGAACTAAAATTATTCATGTTAAAGAGATGCCAATCGTATCATCGGCTTCAATGTTATGAGATTATTAGTTATTAACTAGATTAGTACATTTTATACTAAGACGGAAAATTTAAATTGGTCTAAAAAGGGTTTACAAAATAGGATTTAGAGTCATTAAATTATGGATTTATAGCCATCGAATAGATTTAGTTCATGTTAGATAGTTTAAAATTATTTTAATGTCACAAAACGTGCGTCGAGATTGTCAGGAACATTTTTATTTTCACAGTACTAAATTAATTTTTGCGTTCTGTTTGTAATTCCGTCTCCATTCCATCGAAATTATCTCTACATTTATGGCTATATGATACTCACTTTTTTCTCACTTTTTCAGTGACTATAGGAAACATAAACGGAGTGAGAGAAAAACTATATCTACAAAATATTTGTGAAAGTGAGTGCATACACCATAGATTTGAAAAAAATATAGAAACGTCAAAAAAGTGGTAGCTCAATTTTTCTAGCAGTTAATCGAGCAAATATAGCAAAAAAGAATTGGATTTGATTCTTTTTTTTGACATTTCTACGAAAGAAAATTTGTGTACAAAAGAAAACAATATATATAATTAATTTAAATATAAATTATGTCGCTGCAACTAATTGCGGCAGCTGATGGTAATTTATTATACGCGGGCCTCATATTTCTTACGTAAAAAAACAATTAAGAACCAAAAAATAAATATTCTTCAAAAAGGCTACTTCATCGCAAAACAATTTTGATTCTATTTACATATTTTGTTTATCACACTACCCTTTTCTGTTTCGCTTTACTAGTTTTGCAGCACTTTATTACACTTGAAAAAAACTGAGTATCATACAGCCATTACGTCAAAAAATTGAGTTACATTTTTTAGTACAGCTTATCTAGTATTCCTTTCTTTAAGGGATAAAACATGGATATTTGTTGAGCAAAAAAACGAACGCATTAAAAGGATCGGGTATATTTTTAACTCTACTGACAATAAAACATAACCTCACTTTATTTTGCATTTTTACACCAACACAACTATTAACTATTAAACTATTAAATATTGTCATATTCTTTAGGGGATAAAAAAGTTACATTATTTCGTGTAACCCAAAAGAATTTGACATTAAATATACAAAGCAATGGTCTAAAAGACAAAGCTTTTATAAGGGAAATAGAAACGAGGAAAACACCAAACTTTTCATAGTAAAACACACAAAACATATTGGAAATTACTTTTCTTCCTAAGACAAATTCTTAAATGAAAACGATACAAATTCTTAATTATGATTTCTGAAATACTTTCATAAATCTTTCAATTTCAACATATATGAGCAACGTTTAAGTAAATCGTTTTCATTTTCTTGTAATAATTGATTTATTTAAACCAAAATTTAATAAAAATTTCATAACAACAGCATTCTGGTCAAATTGAAATAAAAGCTTACTACAATTCGTTTGGTCATTAAGTCACTAAACATTACATAGATGACAGTGATGGCCGTAAAAAATTGGTAAAATCGTACCAAAAACAACCACCTGGGGAAATTTCAAGTTCGAAAATTGTAGGAAAAGCAAAATAAATTCACAAAATATTAAGAACGTGTAACAAATTTGTGATTAAATAATTTTTTTTCGTATTTTTCTGTAAACATCTTAGACATCTGACGTAGACTAGTAAAACTAAAGATAGATTTAGCAAGTACTATTTTAATTCGTCAGAGCCAACTTTAATATATTTTTCAAAATGAAATAATCTAAAGTTTTAAGCTCTTAAAATAGTCTGTAAAAATATTAAATTATGCATTTAAAATATGCTCTGAAAACTGAAAATATGCATTAAAAATATTTTTTTCCTTAAAATTTGACAAACAAAGCTTACTACAGAAAAAAACAAAAAAATAATCACGAAATGAGGAATCACAACACCACTATGAGTGAGGAAATTATTATTGGCATAAATTAACCGCCATTGGTCAATACCTGAATCAAAATTTCATGTAACATAGACCCTATAGACAAACTATTTTTGTTATGATTTTTATGCGAGAGAATAATGCATTCTTCATAAAATTGGGAAATTGTGCAAATATTTTTGGTATTTATGCAGAAATATGCCCAACAAGGAGGGCTGAAAATGATTAATTTTTCATAAAACGGATTTATATGTTGCTCTTTTCATAATTCGTGCACGGGAAAATATGTTATTAGTATGTATTACTTATTTTTGATTGCCGTCTTGATTACTAATTATATTTGATTTATCAAACCTTCGATAATTTTGAAATATTTCTTATTAGTTTTTTTTTTAGTAGGATCATTATGTAAAATTTCGTAATTATCTATGTCATTCAAAAGTTCTGCCATTTTATTCTGGTAATCGGATAGGCTCGTTAAGGCTGTCCAGTTGCCTTGGCCAGATTTAGTTGTACATACACATACATTTAAATTATCTTTTAGAAATTTCCTTGTCACTTTATGTTCATTAGAAGGTTAAATCTTTATTTACTAATGTTGATAGCACAATTGTTACAAATATTATTAAAAAAAAGGAAAATTTCGAAATTTTCTTTTCATCAAAAAATTTAGAGTCGATGTCTAATAATAAAATCGCTTAAGTTTGATTTCCTTATCTCCCACAAGTAACCAAATACAAAATAATTTTGTTGGTTTATAATCTCATTTCTTGTTCACCAAAACTAATAATTAAATAATTCTAAGCATCACCAACCGAAAAAAATACTAAAATTTCCTCTTAATTTCACTCTCAACTGTATTACAGACAAATTTTTTTTTTTTGTCATTTTGAAATGAGGAAACCACGGCTCCAAAGTTAACTAAATTTGTACCTTTATTAGCCGCCACACCAATTTATGCGTTTTGTATTACAAAATCCAAAATGATTTCGTTCACTATAAATATTTCATAGTAAGATAAAACGGACAACAACCAAATTTACATACATTAAACAAGTTGTAATACAACAAAAATTCTTAAGCCACCAACATAAATTATTAATAATTCAATCAATATCAATAATCATATCACCTCATAAGATCAATAAAACTTACAACCATATCATCCACGTACACGTATGTACCTTCATATGTACAAAAATATTTCAAACATCTTATACCTACATACATGTTTATTCGATGTATAGAGGAGATCCTGCTGTGAAATGTTGATTGCAGCATCATATTTTCTCTTTTTCCGTTTACATCGTTTTGGAAGGCAATATTCATGTATATAAGTTTATGTTTATATGCACAAAACATATTATTATTATTATTATTATAACATAACACACATAAAAATGTCACCAATTATGATTATTATGTTGTACATATTATATAGTATGTAAGCGATATAAGCATATAGGTGATCAAAAATATGTTCAAAATATCAAAAAAAAAATCCGCGATATACATTTTTCGTTTTGATTATTTTTTGGTGTTGTGTCTGAAAATGATTGATTGATTAATAAATTTGTATTCGATTTTTAAACATTTTTTTTTGGTCCCATGATTTATGAAATGGAATTTTATAACATAAGTTATATATGCGTATCTCGTATATTATAACAAATTTTAATCACGTTGACAACCTTTTTACATATATGATATATGTGTTAAAATTGTATCTAAATTTGTTGAAATATTGTAAATTTCGCGTTTATAAAAGTGTTATAAACAATTTGACTGATGATTGATATGAGTCGTGCGAGACTTGTGCGAAATTTGCAACTGATCTTGTGTCTATACTAAATACGAGAGAGTGTTTAAATTAGAAATCGATAAAACAACATAAAAGCGCCTTTTTTTTATTATTGTCTACAAAAATAATCCGTTAACCATATAAAGAATTTATCCCACAAACATAATAAAAATGATTAATAAATTATGTGATGCCACCACAATAAACACTCTCTCACATTGTTCTTATGTGACTATAACTCGCTCTGCGATAGGTTCAATTAATCTTTTTGCCAAAAAAAAAAAATCTTCACATTATATTTACGAGTACCAACATAATAAACCACAAAAGTTTGTTTTAATCGTATTTCTCAAGCAAAGGTTTCAAATATCGTACCGTTGCTATAGTAAGGCTGTGTGTAGGTGGATTAAATAAAATACTACGAGAGAGGATGAATGATATAGATTTTTGTAATAATATTTTATTACAATTTCTAATAATAATAAACAATACAATAAAATGAAAACCTCAAACAATAAATTACAATTTTTCGTTTTTCTTTTATTCCATTTTTAAAAAAAAAAATTTTATTTGTAACCATTTAACAATAATAATAATAATAATCATAATAACACTACAAAAAGTTTATATAAATAATAAATAGATTTTATGAGCTGTATTATATTCTCGTAACAAACCAACAAAACAAAAACTGTTAGAATTGGTAGAGTCGGCTTTCAAGTATTTTGTTAAGACATATTATGTACCACCGAATTAACTCTGATGAACTAAGTTTTCACTTAAAAAGAATCATCTCAATGACTATTAAATTTAGCGATAATTTTGTAACGCTGATCGCAATTATTGTTTAAAGAGTTGCTGCTAATTTTCCTCGGTCTCTCCAACTCTACAAGAAATCACGGATATTTTTGGATCAGTATTCAGCCATTCCCTATGAAATTTTATATCGTTAGTCCTAACCCCTTTTAATTTTAAGGAAACCCGGTGAAAATGTTCTCTATATAAAATAACAAGACCCATATTTTTTTTTTTTTTTTTTTTCATTTACGCCACTGTTCTTTGGAACAGTGCGATTTGCTGTTTTGTATTGTTTTTGTTCAAAACTAACAACATTCGTTTTGAAAAATACATCAAAATTGGCTCTAATGTTGTGTGCCTCAGCAGACTTTTAAAACTAAACTTTTGTAGCACCCAGTAGTTCATGCAATATTTAAATAGATGTCACTAGTATAAATAAACAACACAATGAATGAGTTGATTGAAGAAAACCACCAACAATTGTGGTTGAATGAAGAAATTAATGAGAAGATCCGATTAACTACAGGCACCGTGAATAAGGTCGTAACGAGTACTACAATAGTCAACAAGGTAATACTCAGCGAGTTGGCAACGATAACGCTAATAATAAACACAAGGACGATGAACACCATACTGGAGGATATTCAAGAAGGGATTATCAAAACCAAGATCGAACTACCTAAGACCGAAGATAGCTATAAAAAAGCTACACACTACTGTAGATACTAGAGATGCCGAAACTACAAGAGGCAAAATTAGCTGCATTAATGATCGCTTCATTAGCAATCAAAGACACGATTATCAAAAGTTATCCACAGCACCTCATCAAGTCAGAACAACAGTTATTTTTAACATTAAAATATAAAAACTTTGTTCAAAGACATACAGAAACCCAGGAATTCGAGGACGACTGTTTTAAACCAATAATGGGGACCAGAAGTCATTGCAACGTCTCGCCAAACAAAGAAACAACGCTGCATTTTGTTATCGAGGATAAATTATTAATAGACAACGCAAAAAACAACCGCACGCTGACATGCAATTTCCTAATAACGTTTTGGAATTGTACATTAACAATCAACAATAAAAAATTCCAATGGTTCGAAATTAGAAGTGAGACCCAGGAAATCCAAGGAACTCTACACAACCTACAAACGAAACTAATATCGAGTCAATCAAACAACAATATATCCAAAATCGCAAGAAGCTATCACAAGTGTATCTCAGACAAACGGGCCATCATTATTGGATACCGACGCTATCAGGAGGTGTATCCCTATCAACAATAGGTGTATTAATGCTATTCGCCTATATTGTCATCCTCCTACGTGCCACACAAATAGGAATAGGCAATTCAAGCAGATCCAGGTCAACGGCAATCAATGAGCATGAAACTATGGAGTGTTCATTTTCAAAATCAAACCTTGAAATGGGATCAAAGAACGCGGACGTTCTTTCTCTACCCCCGGGAGGAATTATATTATCATAAATTCTGCCACTGCAAATAATACAAAGTACAACACATAAAGGTGAAGAATGTGAAAGATTTAAGTTGCAGACACAACAACATTGTAAGACAACGGAGTTCGACAACGCGCAATAAATGAAAACCATTCTTTATGCAATTCTTAGTTTTAGTGGGAAAATAATTATAAAGATTAGATAAGAATTTTTTAGATTATAAATAATAATTCAAAATTACTTTTTAATTAGTTAAGATTTTAAAATTACATAAAAGTGTAAAATATTAAAATTCATAAAAATAAATATTTTTTTATGTTCATATAAGTCTCTAACTCATAATTATATGTTAGTAATTTATTTTTATTTAATTTGTTTTTGATATTCAATTACATTTACTTACTATAACGTATTTTAAACTGTATGTCATGCAAATTGAAAAGTCGCCGAAAAGTAACCTCGTAAACTGAATTTTAACCAAGCATCTATGAGTAAATAGCGAAAGCTTCAAAATTTCAAAAGTTTAGTTTGAAAAGTCTTCTGAGGCACACAGCATGAAGCTGAGTTCATACTTCAATTTGTTCGTTCATTCATTCATTCAAACATTTTTTTCGACCAATCATATTGCTCAAAAATGACAAATTTTTTTTTCTGAATTTTTTCACAAGAGATAGTTTAACTTTAAGGAGAGTGAAGCGAACATTCAAAGAGGATAGACGTATTTTGTCTTTCCTCTTCAAAATTTAATTTAATTTAATTTAATTTTTATTTTTTATTTATGTGTTAGTGTGAAGTGTTATGTATATACTTTATATACATATGGACATACATTTTAATTCTAATTTAATTTAATTTAATTCAATTTATTTAAAGTGAAATAATAGTTAAAGTGTAATTTTGGAAAATGCAATCCACCGGGATGCATTTATCAGGCAATGTTTTGTATTTATAGCTAAAGAAATCAAAATTCTTGATTTTTTGATTAAGTGCATGATTTTAAATTTTCTTGTGGTTGTACATACAATTTAATTACTAAAATCTAATAATTGGATTTAATAAAATTGATTTTAATTTAATTTGATATAATGTACGTAGTTAATTTTCATATCTTATTTTATTTTTACGCATATTTATAAGTGTTCTTGTGTTTTATTGTATGTGCAATCGCAAAACCAACACTAATGTAATACTACAGGCCTAATTCAGTGATGAAGCACACAGATGCACTCTTACGTTTAATAGCTTATAGTTGAAAGTGTTGGTGCAAAAATAGAATAAAATACTCTCATCTAACCAATCCCAATTAGTTTTTTTTTCATTATTAACATACCCAATTTTCTCTCCACAATTCATTTGTTTTGTTTTATCTACAATTTGTATGTTTATCTCACTCATTTATATAATCTGTCAATCACCAATACTTTCATGTATAAGCGCAAAATAAATTTATAATATTGGTGACAATCAGGTTTGTGGTACATTAATGTTGGTTTTGACAATCGACACAAATATGTTCCTGAATATTGTTATATAGAACAGGAATTTAGTATGATTTTTTGTTTATATAATTTGTATTTTGAGTGGATCTATACGTATGCATATAATTGGGTTTTGTTATTCATAAGTGAATTGTCTATAGGTATTATAGATAATACGCGTACGCTTTGTTATGTCCCCTGCTACGCACATGGAGGATAATATAAATTTATATATTTTCTTTGTATATATTGTCTTGTATGGACATTTTTGTTGGTTTTTTGAAATTATGTATAACTATTGCCACTGAATAAAGCGGTGTAAATGTATGGTAGCACAAATAATAGTGTCTATACTGGCAGTGGTGATCGCTCGTATGTATGGATTGGTATTCCTTTTATATATAATTTTAGTTCGAGGCATTGTGACGCTATTTGTATGCATATAATGTAGATACTATATAAAATAGGATTCTTATACTTCGTATAATCGAATGGGTTAGAGTCGAATTGGAATCCGTCTTATACAATTCATTGAAAATAGTTTATTTATTTATGATTAATAATTTTTTTACAGGGTATTACAAATGGCATCAAATTGATTTTAAATTAATTTAATTTAATATTATAAAATTATAAAGTAACTAAATATATAAATAAAATGCTAATTTGAAAATGATGATTTGAGTTTAAGATTTGGTTTTCAACACATAATGTCGTATTCATTTATGTGTGCATAATTTAGTGGCAGGGTAATATGTACGAGAAATGAGATAAAGTTTTATGGATATACTATAGTTAGATTTATTTAAGAGTATATTTGGGTATGATTTATTTTTTACAGGGTATTATAAACTACATTAAATTATATTTAATTGATTTTTATTAATATTATAAGTTTATAAATTAACTAAGTTAGATAATTAAATACTAATTTTGAAATATTAATTTTAAGTTGAGTTGTGATTTGGTTTGCAACACATAATGACGTATTTATTTATGCATGCCAAATTTTGATTAAACGAATGTGAACAACGTGGAATTATGTAAAGGCAAATTGTTATGCTAAATGTATTGAACTTAATTAACTAACTTAATGGATTTTTTGAAGTTTAGGTTGCAATTTTTACATACAAACGTCAATTTTACTGATATGGTACACCAATAAATTTTTAAGAAAATAACGTTTCAGGTTCCTTTCATTGATTTATTATTTTACTTACTTTGCATGCTTGATTTTGCAGGGTAATATGTCTATAAACGGAGCCGAAGTTTTATGGGGTATATAAGTATAAATTTCGTAGATTTTGATTTTTGTTTATCTTAATTATATCAACAAGATTAGTAAATTATGTAAAACATTAATTATAATAATAATTGTTGATGTCCTGATTTAGATTTAAAGAATCCTGAGTTCTGGCATTGGTTTACAGAGAAACGAGCATCTAATCATGTAGTTAAAATGGCTATCTTGTACTAACCTGTTTATCATTTATTGTACTAATAATTTGCTGTATATTAATCGCTTAGCAGTCCCAACTTATAATCATATTCTATTCATCGGTTTTGGTATGTGTAAATGAGTGTATACGATGTGTGATCGTGAATACTGAAGATCCTGTTATAATAATTATTCATTTAAGTAATAAAATTTGATATTACGGTGTTTTATTAATTAAATTTAGTTTTCAGAGTCGCCTGGAAATTTGTATATTAATTTTTATTTTTATTTTATTTGTTGATTCTTCATATACTTATGGTACCTAATTGAATTATTGATAAGTCTAGGTGTTGTGGTACTGTAACATTATCATTTAAATCATTTTATATAAATTTTATAGAATAATTGGATCTATTATTATGTATTTTCTTTTTCTGATTCGGTAAGAAATAGATGATTGGTTTTAAGTTAAATTTTATGTTTAAATGGTTTATAATGTTAATGTTAATCCTTGTTGCAGTACGTAATAATTAATTAATTAAATATAAAAGGACTATGAATAAGGAAATAAGTGTTGTTATTTTATATTTTTCTTAAATATTTCAGCAGGTAAATGAATGATAAGCGGACAGGGGTGAAATTACAACATTATTAATAATTTTTCTAAGTCCTGTTATAAATTTAGGGAGTCCTGAGTATCCGACCCTGGATTCCAGAGACATGATCATCTAATAATGTAGTTAGATTGTGCTGTCTTGTGCTAATCTTTTTATTATGTTGTGTTTTGTTCATTAATGTATATTAATTAATTTAGTTAAGAGAATATTTAAAGGGATCTCTTCCTTAATATGATAATAAATAATCCAATTTTCAGAATATAACATAGTTCCAGAATTAATCATTATTATAGGGATTAAATTAATCCTGAGTTTCAGAAATAAATTTTAGCTTGAATCAACGCTTCAGGATTAAGAAGTAGTAAATTAGCTGTAGTTTAGAAATTGTGTTGTCCTGTGCTAACTATTTTACTATATAATTACTAACAATTTACTAACTATCGGCTATACCTAGGTGTCTGTAACCGGGCCGATTCTGTCACTTCTAACTATCCTATCCTATCCTTCGGTTTTGTTATGTGTGAAAGAGTGCACGGTGGGACCCGGCCAGGGGTGGACATGATGCTGTCACATTTATGTGATATCGCGAGTGGTTGTGCTCTCCTTGTTGTAATGGTGCTTAGGTATCTTCAGTAAGGAAAGCATTCACCTGTGTTATAAAGTTGGTGTGACAGTTTAATGACCACATCACTAACACGGGATTTCTTGCTTCATAAGCTTGGCCGTGCATTCATATCAATCAATCAATCAATCAAGAGATAGTTTAACTTTAACTTTTTGACTGAACGAACAAAGAATAAAAGAGACAACATGGTACAAAAATGAAAAATTTTCCAACAGAAAAAATCAAAAATAAAATATCATTGAATTTTCCATCAAACAAACAAAAAAAAATTATCAAATAAAACTACAAAGAGTTCCGTGAGTGAATAATAAATACAGTGTGTGTTGATTACAATAAAAAACTCGAATAATATCGCAAATGTCAAAAAATTAAAAAAATTTCAATAGTAGATGGCGACAAAATCGTTCTGTAATTTTAGCATAGTATGAATCGTCAAAACAAAATTACGAAATGAATGAATGAATGAATGAACGAACAAATTGAAGTATGAACTCAGCTTGAGAAATTAAAATAATACTTGCTAAATTTATCTTTAGTTTTACTAGTGTACGTAATATGTCTAAAATGTTAACAGAAAAATACGAAAAAAAGTTATTTAATCACAAAATTATCACACGTCCTTAATATTTTGTGAATTTGTTTTGCTTTTCCTACAATTTTTGATACGATTTTACCAAATTTTTACGGCCATCACTGCCATCTATGCAATGTATATTGACTTAATGACCAAACGAATTGTAGTAAACTTTCATTTCAATTTGACCAGAATACTGTTGTTAGAAATTTTTTTTTTTTTAATTTTGGTTTAAATAAATCAAAATCAATTATCACAATAAAATGAAAACGATTTACTTAAACAACATTGATATATGTTGAAATTGAAACATTTATGAAAGTATTTCAGAAACTATAATTAAGAATTTGTAACGTTTTCATTTAAAAATTTGTCTTTGGAAAAAAAGTGATTTCCCATATGTTTTGTGTGTTTTACTATGAAAAGTTTGGGGTTTACGTCGTTTCTAATTCCCTTAAAAACCTCCTTCGTTTTTAGACTATGGCTTTGTATAATCAAGGTTGCTTTGGTATTAGGCGCCAAATTTTGACGTTTAATATATATATTTCACAATATTTACCTTAGATGAGAGTTAGATGTAGCTAACTGTTGTTGCATATTTAAAGAAAAACTGTGATTTTATTGGTGAGCTATTGGCAGAGAACAACCAGTTAATTAATAATGACGACATTGAGATTACAAGTATCGCAGAAGCGGTATAGAGCCACCTGAAACATTTAGCACCTCAATTTTAATAGCTGCAGGAAGCGCAAGCAAAAACATTGAAACTGTGATTTTCGAAAATGTCGATTTTGAAATCATTAACCATTTGGTCTGTCATCCGGTAACAGATAAATCACAAATAAGATGGAGAAGAAGGCAATTCGATTGTGTCAATGTTTGATTCGAGGAAATTGTTGATAATTCATCTGAAGATACGCTGAATACTTCGCTAACGACGTATTTTTTTTAAATACATGTCAAAAACATTATTCGAAGATAAGGCAAGATACACCAATTTGTACGCAAAAAAATCCTAACCTAATGATGTCTCATTTAAAAGTACGAACGCTGCTGAACTCATTAAATTTGTAGCTATAAAAATAATGAACGATAATTTGAAGTTGAGATGTCTAAGAATGTACTGGAATAAGAATTTTGGAATTTGAGCGGTTTTTGCAACTGGGGATCAACTTATATTTTGTTGATAAAGATGAAATCAATAAAAATTGTCAGGACTAACTCATTTTAGTGTGCCCTTTGATCAACGCAATTCAGAGGCGATGTCAAGAACATTATCTAGAAGAAATTTTAAGCATAGACGAGCAAATTATTCCATGGGGTATTAAAGTGTTTGTTCTTTGCGACAAAAGTGGCCTTCCTTTTGATTTTATAGTGTATCAATAGGGTCAAATACTGAAATCATACAGGAAAACAAAAATAAGTTTGGATTCGGTGCAGCCGTCGTTTTAAATTTAGTTAAACGAATCACAAATCCGGGGCACAGCTTGTATTTTGATAATTATTTCAGTAGTTATCAACTATATGAAATGTTAAAACGCTTACAAATAAATGCCACAGGCACAATTCGGATCAATAGGTTTGCAAATCCACCATATTTGGCCGATAATGAATTAAAATTGAAATGCAATCAAACAAAATAGTTTATCTTGCTTCGAACCGTGTTGGAATCGGCGAGGAAACGATTATAGCTAGATGGGATAAAGCAAAAAAGGTGTATGTTCAAATTAAGCAACCGGAAATTGTTCATCATTACAACAACGGAATGGGAGGCGTAGGTTAACGCGAAGTTTATGACAAATGACCAAATATCTAATTGTATTAGTAAAAATGTACCGCAGTACAAAAAAAAATTTACAACAGTTTAAACACATATGGTAGTTGAAATAAATGAGAATTTCACAACCATTGACACACAATCGTAGAAATGGCTACGCTTATCTGAGTATGCCATCGTATTGTATATACCTTTAGGGATGTTTTGAGTCAGACGGAATATTTGCGCGACCCGTCACACGGTTTTTATAAATTTTTCAGAACTGATCTACTAAACCATTGCTTGTCAATGGGTGTCAAACGAACACCTTCACCTTTTCTTTAGTAGAGTAATTTTGAAAAATTCATAAAAACGGTTTGACGGGTCGCGCAAATATTACGTCTAACTCAAAACATCCCTTAAGCTAAATACAATATGATCACATACTCAGATACGCGTAGCGATCGCTACGATTGCCTTTTAATAGCCGTCAAACGCCCAGCTGAACTTTGTTTTTTTAGCACAGGAGTTTTGAAAAATTCATAAAACCGTTTGAAGCTGCACGGAAATATTTCGTTTTATCAATATGCGTTACCATTTACCAAAATGGTTTTAGTTTAAAATGGTTTTAGTTTATATAATTTCTTTTTTTATTCGGCTGTTGTTAGGTTTTACATTTACTAACACTAACGTGTTTTTATATTTTGTCAAAATTATTTGTCCTAAACCTCACACTAGTGAGGCATAGATCTTCTGGATCAAGTAATTTCTTACTATAGGAATTTTATTAAAAGTAAGAAATGCCCTCTCATAGTGGTGACACATTTTATCGACCACGCTATTGCTGCTTCGTGGATCGAGTACAAAAAATAAAATGACCAAAATAAATATAATCAAAAAGATATTATGTATCTGGTCGAGTTTAGATTACATTTAGCCAAGGCGTTAATTTCAGCAGATCAAACTAAGAAGCACGGAAGACCACCAAATAATCGGGAGTATAATTCACCTAAATCCTCGTCTCCTAGAAAGAAAAAATATGAATCTCGGCCAATCGACGATATTCGATAGGCGATGCAGTCAATCATTGGCCCGTTCATGACCAAGGTAGCACTGCATCACGATTCAAATTTCCGCAATGTACTGGACGATCAAGGATTTTGTGCGAAAAATGCAAAATTCATCTGTATCGAGGAGTCCGACATTGCAAAGACAGCAATTTCAACATCATTTCAATTATATATGAGTTACGCGAATGACTTTCGAACTAACGAGTACGGGCAACACGTTCCAGCGGTTCACGCGCTCATTTTTACAAAATTTGAATTTTTGTTTTATTATTTAGATGATGTGCTAGTGGCATTTAAACCAATGGACGAGTACTTGAAGCATTTAGAAATTATTTAGAAGGTATCTAAGGTTGCTCCATGCAAGGTACCTTGTCTTCATTAGGTAATTCACCACCGTAATTCCGGTAATTCACCGACATCCAGCACATATCAGGCTTCAATAATGCGTGGTTCCAGATAAACTTTGGAGACGCCCAGCGACTGACCAAGGGTTAAAAGCCTAATTGTTTGTGGAATTTTCGAAGTTGTGCGGTTTCGAACATAAAAGCACAACTTATAATCCCAAACGTAACGAAATAAAAGATGGCATCAAACTCTTAAGGGAGCCATGGGATGGTCAAATACAGGTTGTATTTGAAAACTGCTTCAGCCAAACTAGTATGCGGTGATCAATCCGGGGAGGAGTATTTGTGTCACATGAACTTAATACGTGTATGCATATATTCGTTAGAACAGATTTGTGCAAGAATTTATTACAGCCACCATATAAGGGGGTCCATTACAAGCCGTCAAACAGAACGACAAATCATCTTAAACATCAAAGATAAAAATATAAAGGGATGAAACCTCATAAAGTGATCGGAACTTCGGTTTTGATTAATTCAACTCACAAAACAATCACGAAATGAAGTCAATCTTCAACTTAGCCTCCAACTCAATTTACAACTCAACCTAGACACAATCACCAAATTAACGACCAACCAAACTATCAATTAAATCACCAACTCAACCTTTAATCAACTTGGTAATCCACCGTTAACCTAACTCCAAATCAACTCTTAAAAAATTCCACAACCGAACAACTCACACCCCAATGCAAGCTAACTAAATCCTAATTCTACGTTAACTCAACTTAGCTCGACCCAAGTCTCAACCCTCAGCTCAATTCTACACTTATTTTCCAACCCAATCCAAAAAAAATTAACTCGGTTCGAAAGCTACATGCGTGTATGAACGCAATTCAATCTACCATCCAACTAAACCATAAACCCTAACCGAAATTCTCTTTCAAATCCAATTCCATTACCATCGCAAAAGCAAAAATCCATTAAACTCTGTTGAAAAATGGACAAATTCTATCCTAACTGACCATATTCTAGAATTTCATCTATCATTTTAGAAACGTATCGAACTTCATCATAATCGGTTAAGAAATAGTCAAATTCCATCATACTTGACCATATTCCAGAACTTGATTTAAAAATCATTTTAGAATCCCATTTCCAACGCAAATGTCCAATTTCATCATAATCGGTCGAGGAATAGACAAGTTCCATCATACTTGGTCATTTGGTCATATTTCAGAACTTCTTCTAAAAATCATTTTTAAATCCCAGTTCCAATGCGTAAGCCGAAATTCATCATAATTGGATGGGAAATAGCCAAGTTCCATCAGACTTATCCATATTCCAGAACTTCATTCAAAAAACATTTTGGAATCCCATTTCCAATGTACAAGTCGAATTTCATCATAATTGTTTAAAAAATAGGCAAGTTCCATAGAATGGAATTGTAGAATCCCATTTCCAATGCAGATGGCAAATTTCACCATAATCGGTTGAGAAATAGGCAAGTTTCATCATATTGACCATATTCCAGAACTTCATCCAAAAGTCATTTTAGAATCCCATTTCCAACGCACATGTCAAATTTCATCATAATCGGTTGAGAAATAGGCAAGTTGCAACATACTTGGGCATATTCCAGAATTTCATCCAAAACTCATTTTAGAATCCCATTTCCATCGCGGAAGTCAAATTTCATTAGAACCAGTTAAGAATTAGATAAGTTCCATCCTAATTGGGCATTCATTTAATTTGCTAAAGATTTAATTTGAAATGTAAAAGGTTCAATTTGAGGTTTCAGATATTAACAGTGACCTTTCGTAAGTCTTAAACAATATTTGTGTAACGTTTGGTTCAAATCGGTCAAGTTGTGTGGATTTGGTTAAATATCATACACATATGCTGTACATACACATACATACAAACACTCACTTTATTTCATAGATTGCTCAACTGCTCACTAAACACTGGTCTAACACCATCTCAACCCCAATTCAACCTGGCATATCTTCTTGAATGTCAAAGCTTAATAAAAAGGAGCTAGCAAAAATAATAACTTCTTACT
Source organism: Tipula vernalis (assembly GCA_958295665.1). Lineage (NCBI taxonomy): Eukaryota > Metazoa > Arthropoda > Insecta > Diptera > Tipulidae > Tipula > Tipula vernalis. The sequence continues at coordinate 294,228,325 of OY282559.1, read as the reverse complement.
TAAACTCCTAAAATGTTATTTTACAAACCTGGAAGTGCTTGCTTTCGCGGCAGATCTAGCCATCAGATGTTTTTCTATGGAGCTGTTATGAATCTGTTTTGGTCCTATAGATGATTGTGGCAGATTGTAAGTGAGAAATGCATTCTTTGATAAATACTCATTCGAGTTGCCATTATGAATGGCACGCAATAAATATCTAGATTCAAAATGCCGGCTGTGTATAAAAAAATCTTGGGAAATTCCTATCCCATTTTCAAAACAATTAACCATTTTAGAATTTCCGACCGCTGCTCTAATACCTTCTTTGGAATTTTGTGCATCAATACCGAACCTGACTTATACTCATTACATTGCGGAACCCTGCAGTGAGGTAAAACTGTCTTTTTTTTTTTTTTTATTCAGCCATATCTATATTATGTATGGTAGATACACTTCACTGTAAATATTACTTTTAATATTTATTTTGTGACGCTATGCAATTTTAATGGAATACAATTGTGAAATTCAAAGTAAACTGATCAAAGGTTAATTTTTATATTGTAGTTAAAATTTCGATACACGCCACCAGAAGGTCACTCCACTCGTCAATAAAATCCGAAATAATTCAAATTAATTATCCTCACCAAAACCAACAAAAATGTTTATACAAACATTTTTGTTGGTTTTGTCCTCACGCTTCTTGGATGGGTGTGTGATAAAAATTTCCAGAGCCTACTCATTTTCAAACAAAAAAATTGAAATCGCCAATAGCAACCGCAAAAAAACTTTCCTCCACATGAATGAATACTTGGATTACTTTAGATTAATCCCACATAAACATCAAAGTATTTTTTTTTATTAGTGCTGACATTTTTCGGAAAACATGTACGAGTACAGACCATATATTCTAACGGTTATTCCGTAGAATCTTACCAATAAAACAAAGTTTGCATAAATTTAAATAAATATTAAATTCTAAATTATCAGTTAAATCTCAAATTTTATATAAATTCTATTTTAAACTCTTAAGAAATCTTTGGGAAACTTTGGAAATTTTAAATTGTATTACTTTGCATTTAAATTTCTTACTATTAAATAGATGCAATAGGTAATGGGCGCCGGTAAAATTGGTCACGCTATGCCAGCCCAAATGTCAACCTCACCTGCTCGTGGTGCTCCCTGCTAATTAACAAACGAGACTCTGACGACCGAGTAACGGCGGGATAACCGACTACCGAGAACTTAGCAAATGATGTTCTCATCCAGGACCCACTATCAACTCATTCTGGTCGGAGTGGTAGATGTAACAAGACCAAACTACTAGCAATGCAGCACAACAGTAATGAGAATAATATCCCAGGTGGTATGCTGAATTATTCGGTAAATCCTCCGTCGGCGGAGGTAGGCCCAACGGATTCTGGGACAGGCCACTCATTGCTACCAGAAAACGTGTTTGCAAGGAGGCCTAAACTTGCTAACTTACCACCACCCATAGTTGGCTACTCCCCCGAAACAGATAAAGAAAAATAAATTGATGATCTTAGAAAGAAATTGAACGAAATTCAGAGTTTTGCTACCCAGCTATGCGGCGAAGTTATGAAGCTCAAAATAGAAAACAAGGAGCTGAAAAAGGCACTTAAAACCAAGGTTCCGGAGAAGCTCCTGGCTTTTATGAACAACACTAAAGAACAAAACTACCATACCGATTAAGAAGAACTTTATAGGCTTTATAGGCAACCATCAACTAGTGGAAGCATTAGAAATAAACAAAAAACACCGCAACATAACCTGATACGGGTTATTCCCAAAGAAAAGGTTCCTCCGCTAATCAATATTATCGGCACTACCGATTATGGTAAGGTGCAATCAATACTAAAATCGGTGACAGATAAAGAGTACCGCGTGGTCTCTCTTAACAACAACGTATGGAAAATTAATACGGCAGACTCCGACACCTATAGAGCATTGGCAAACAAGCTCGTTCATGCTCACCTTTAATAATAAACAGAAAATTGAAGATATTTTCAATATAAAAGCTATCCTTCACATTAGAGTTAAGATTGAATCACTAAGAAAAACCACCGGTTTAATACCGTAATGCAAGAAATGTCAATATTATAACCATACGCAGAATTACTGCGGGCGAGAGACACGATGCGTGACGTGTGCTGGTAAACATTATGCAAAAGACTGAACGGAGAATAAAAATGTACCTGCAAAATGAATAAACTGCAAAAAGCAACAGCCTGCCAACTACAGAGGTTGTGAAGTAGCTGAAACTTTACAACAATTAAAAAATAAAGCCCACCAAGTTCCACAAAATCGTGTAACATCAAACGGGCGAAAACAAACCATAAAGCAAGTGGAACTTAGACCTCCTACTCCAAAACCGCGAGAACGTAAAACATTCTCAGAAATTGTGCAACAACAACCAACAAGCTTAGAAGGCTTAAATAAACGGTTAAATAACCGCCAAATCATGGATGAAATCATGCACAATATTCCAGAATTAGAAACGTTCCTACACACAGAAAAAATAGATATTTGCCTAGTATCCGAGACCCATTTTACCAATACTTCATATGTTAATATACGAGGATACCATTGTTACCACTCCATCCACACAGCAGGAAATGCTAGACCATTATGAACTAGGACATATTAAAACCGCGACTGTGCATGTTCTGTTCATTGGAGGTGATTTCAACGCGAAACATACCTATTGGTGATCCAGACTTACAACCACTAAAAGAAAAGAGCACTTAATTGCGAGTTTCATCCTGGAAACAAGCCAACGCACTGGCCGGTCGATAGGAATAAAATACCTGACCTCATAGACTTTTATATAACAAAAGGAATATGCGAGAACTACATTTGTGTTGAGAACAGTGACGAACTCTCGTCTTCACCCGTTATCATGACTATCAGCTCAATTGTAGTTAATAAAGAAAGTCCGCCTAGGTTAACAAACAATAAAATTAATTGGGACCTTTTCCAGGAACTTATTAATTTGAATATTGAACTGCTAGTGCCAATTAAAGCACCGACACAGGTAGAAGTGGAACTAGAATTGTACTAGCCACAAGAATATGAATAAAGCTCCAAGCTGTCCTCTGGAAGTCAGGGAATTGGAAAGGGAATCTGGAAGCCTGAAGAATGGATACGATCTAATTACAGGCCAAATAGTTAAAGCATTACCTGAAAAGGGACTAAGAAAATTACTCCAAATAATCAACGCAATGTTCAGACAGAAATATGTCCCAAGCCAATGGAAGGTAGCAGAGGTTATCAAGATAACAAAACCAAATAAACCAGCTAATGACAAAAAATCGTATAGACCGATTCTTCTACTGCTGAAGAGGTTAAAACCAATAATAGAAGAAAGAAGTCTAATTCCTCCCCATCAATTTGGATTTAGAGAAAATCACTCCACTGTAGAACAGGTGCATAGAATTACAAACGTAATTGAAGATGTATGCTTGACAAAAAGAAAATATATCTTATGTATCTTCTTGGATCTAGATCAGGTTTTCAGGACAAAGTGTGGCGTCAAGGACTAGAATTTATTAATTTTTTTTTTTTTTGTTGAATGTTAATTAATTCATGTAATTTCTAATATGCTACCGGTGGTTAGACCATTTTAATTGTGTTTCGATTAACACGAGAAGTATATTAGCATTAACGAACAGTAATTCAACGAAACCGACTAATAGACATAATTCTATTTATTAATTAAATGATTTTTAATATGTTTCGAAGATTGTAAGAGAATTCAATCCAGTTTCGAACTGATGAGCTTATGATTATGAAAAAATCAATCTTCTCGTCAGGCCGCGGCGACTGGACTGATTATACTGTTCGTAAATGCTAATATACTTCTCGCGTTAATCGAAACACAATTAAAATGGTCTAACCACCGGTAGCATATTAGAAATTACATGAATTAATTAACATTCAACAAAAAAATTAATAAAAAAGTAAAAATTAGCTTACACACAGAGCAGTGTGAATATCGTGAAAAAGAATAAAAATTGTAAGAGAATTCATCTGTATTAGTACGATTCGCTAATACTTAAAGCACAGCACATTCTGTTTATATATAATGTAAATTGTGGTATAATCAGTCCAGTCGCCGCGGCCTGATGAGAAAATTGATTTTTTCATAATCATAAGCTCATCGAAATTTATCAAAGCAGTTTTATCAGATTCTAAAATCTTACATAACCGATCGTTACTTCCGGCTTAAATATGAAGGACAATACTCTGAATTAAAGTAAATATCAGCAGGAATACCGCAAGGCAGCGTCCTAGGGCCAGTACTGTACCTTCCCTATACACGAGATTTACCAAATGCCGATGAAACAACCATTGCAACATTCGCTGATGATACTGCAATCCTTGCAATTGGTAACACCATAGAAGAAGCGACGAGAAAACTTTAGAGAGCCGCTAACACAGTGAGCAACTGGACGAAAAGTTGGCGAATCAAGCTGAATGAAGCGAAACCAATACACGTTAATTTTACAAGCCAAAAAGTTAACTGGATACCGGTGGAACTTAACTCGCAACAAGATCCCCATGCAAATACGGCGGGATATCTTGGCATGACTCTCGATGCTAAGTTAAAGTGGAAAGAGCATTTGAAAAAAGAAAAGGGAGAATTAAACATTAAATACAGGAACATGTACTGGCTCATAGAAAGGCACTCTGAGCTAACATTACATAACAAATTGCTTTTATATCCGCAAATATTAAAACCAATATGGACTTACCAAGACCACCATTAAAATAATTCCAGGTTTCCAAAATAAACTCCTACGTGGCATAGTGAATACACCATGGTACATAAAAAATGACAACGTCAAGGAAGAAATCAAAAGACACGCGAAACAACACTTGGAGCGTCTTAGTCAACAACAAAATGACGACATCCATAGTAAGCTGGAAAATGCCAATTTAGTGAGACGGCTTCGAAGGACGAAACCTCTAGATTTAAGCTCAAATTGGAACCGCTAATAAATGTTACAAATTTTCAAATAAACACAATAAATAAATTAAAACAAAATTCCAACTTTTGTTCATATTAATAAGTTGTATTAAAAGACAAAACATTTTGAACAAAATTTTTTATAAAATATAAAAAAAAAACTTAGAATAGATAAGATGTTAAATATTTTGAAATTCTAAAACATCAAATTCCAAAACAATAAGGAAAATGAAAGTAGTAATTGTAATCAGACTCCAATATTTCCTTTCGTACATTCGGCTAAGGGCTACATACGTACAAACGTTGTAGTATCCAATCAAAATGTAATGTTTTAAAAACAACCAATTGCTTTTCCGTTTCGCGTTCAAAATAAAAATTCCATATCAGAATATAAATTTTTAAACCTCTCTATCCATTATGTCCATCATACTTAAATAAATAATTTCATTTCAAGAACTAAATACAACAACAACAAAAAATAAATAAGGAGAAGAAGAAGAAGAATAAATTGCAAAACGTACAAATTTCAAGACAATCAACCATCATCTGATTAATTAGCAAATAAAAGCAATTTTATCAAACCAATTTTTAATATTTTTTGTATTTTTCTCGAAATAAATTTTATTTGTATTCTTAACAACAAAAACCTTAACACTGTACCACCACCATCATCATCATCATCATCATCATCAAGCATAAGAAATTGAAAAGAAATAAAAAATTATTTTTTTTTGGTTTTGTTTTTTAAACAAACAATTTAAAAACATTTATTATTGTTGCGTGACGGGAATTTATTTTTAATAAAGGAATTAAATAAAATATAATAAAAATAAAAATAAATAAATAAATAAAAAAAGGCGTCGCGGATCGGAAATATCTTTTGAACACCAACAACAAAACGTATTAAAAAAAAACAAAAACATTTTCTTACATACTCGTATATGTATGTTACTGACAATTTACAGGTGAATTGTTTTGTTTTTGTTGTTGTCAATGTCACGTGGGTAATGTAATTTTTCTTATACGTTTTGTGTACACACTTTAGGAATTGATTAGAATATTAAGTAATTATATCCAGCTAATCGACGGTATTTCATTCGAATACACAACACTGAAAACGATACGAATTGAATTTTAATTAAAATATTAAAGATTTTTATTTTATCTTAATTACAAAATTTAATCCTTTTTTAATACCTTTCGGTATTATATATTATGCTTTACGTTTTAGTGATTTCCTTTTAATGTACACAAGAAAATTGTTTGTCATTAAAATAAAAGTGTGGCATATGTCAATTCTATATAAACTAAAATATTATCTAAAGTAGTTTTATAGTTTTTGAAAACGGTTAAAAAAAAAAAAAAATAGGAAGTCGATGTACGACTAGAGTAATTACAAATTTTGTACATAATTATGAAATAAGCTCTCAAGCATATAAACATATAGTTAGATAACATCAGTACACCAAATATTTAAATACCAGCATAATATTAACTGTATACTACTATGTTTACTATTATGCATGATATAATGTATCAAATCACATAATATTATGAATAATTCGGTGGCGAACATCAAAAATTCAGGTTCACGAATTCTCATCAAAAGGTTATGATTGAAAAAAAAAAATTCGACTACGTATGGGAAAATAATAAAACGCATCGATTGAATGCTGCGATGATGAATTACAAGTAATAGATGATCGGATAATGTGTGTTTATAATTTTTTTTTTTTTTTTTATTCAATCAATATGTCTATAGATAAATAGTACACACAAGTAATAAATGTATATAAAATACCAACTACTATATATCATTAATGGTTAAAGGTGACGTTAAGACGAAATCATCGATGTACAATACATGAAAATTAAATGAGGATAATTTCAGTATCGCGTTTTCTTCGATTAAAGTAATTTTTTGTTGTTATTGTTGTCGTAATTAAATATTTAATAAAATTTATTAAACGTGCCGTGGCCATATTAACTATTTTACTTGTATTAATTGGCATTTCACATTTTGAATTTTGTATTGGCTGGGAAGTTGATCCTTGTAGCTTTTATCATTTAGGTTACACTTTAAAATAAGACGATTACATCTTAGTTCTAGCCCAATATCGACTAAAACTAATATCAGGGACCCACTGCCACTATATCGACCAAAAACCAAATTCCCACTACTGACATAAATAACCCAGTAATCTGGAATTTAGTTTAACGAAAAATCATAAAGTAAACAAAAAAGAAGGAAAACTCATTTCAGGATGTAATCGCATTACCGGCATCTCAACAATGCTGTCTTTCATAAGCAAAATAACATTTTGAAAGTATCTAGTATTCTATGACTTTTATTGTTTTAGTTTTTTACGTGAATGTGTTATGAAGGGAATCTCTACGCATCTACAACTTTTGAATCCGACCACCTAGAGAGCTTAGCCATACCTTGTTTTTCTTATTTGATCGATGAAAATTGGTCTGTCTTTGTTTCATGAAAATCGGATAAGTACTTTTCGAATTACTATTTGTTAACAGATACCAACACCGACGATATAAGGCATCTCTCTCACACTAGCGCTTTGCTTGAGTTGAAATGCCTAAAACTGAAAATAAATAAGCTGATTTGGTACATAGCTACTTACGGACGGAAATTTTTTTGTGAACTAATTTAAGACTGGAAACTATTATTGTAAGGCTTAAGAACTACAATCGAAGTCGAAGCCTCTTTACATAATATGAAATTTATTTATTTATTTGTTTTCCCAGATTTTCCGTCAACAGCACAGCCGTTAATGTTTGAATTTGGCCTTTTCACATCTTGGCTTGGATATTTAATATGTAGGTTACACGCTCACAGTGATTAATTCAGAAATCTAATTATTGAAGTCTAATGAAAGACGTATATAGCTAAATGATGAATTCTTAAAGTACATGTTTCAACTTGGTTCAGAATATCGAAATTAAAAAATTAGTATACAGGTCAAATTCTGCCTATATTTTTTTAAGATTAAACAAAAATTTCGTATAAAAAACTGAAGAGGTAAACGCTTAAATTTTGTTTCATTAGATTCAATGTAAACAAACTCGTTAGAAAAAATTTCAGCGGAGAATCCGGTATTTCCCGGGTAAATATTACAGTTATTGTTTTCAGTAAAGAATATTTTTGGTTTATCATTGGTAGCAAAATAGGGAGATTAAGCCCCATGTATGTGAAGTTGACCCAAAATATAACCCAAAAAAATGCTATGGCAACACTAAACACAATATGTGTTGATTAAAGTGTCTTCTGGAGTCTTGATTAAAGAATTTTTAAATTCAAGTCGGAAATCAAGGAACAATAATTTTTTAGTCCCACGCTCAGCTCTAACAGAATGAATTTGGAATTTAATTCAATGCCTAATTCAATCTCAATCTATTATTAAAATGTTCGTGGTATGTGTACTAAATCAACGCAGTTTTCATTATTTCCATCGTCGTCATGTTATCCGATATATGTTTTATCTGAAACATGGATGAAACCTGCTGTTTTAAGTTCTGAATTTTTTGATGATAATTATGTAACGTATAGATGTGACCGTTCCAGCCTAACAAGTGATAAATCTGATGGTGGTGGAGTTCTTTTAGCTGTGCATAATTCAATTATAAACTGTGATGTAATATGTCCGAATATTACTGTGGAATATGTTGCTGTGAAATTATCTTGGACAGTGAAATCATTATATTTATATGCTGCATATGTCCCACCTCAAAGCTCTGCTGAGGTTTATAGCTTACACTGTCCAAATATTTATTATTTTGTATCACAGTGTAACGCACGTGACACCATATGTGTGACTTCAATCTTCCGGGTTTATGTTGGTGTACTGATGATGATGAAACTGCTTCTGTTTTTCCATCCAATGTTTCGAGTGATGTGGAACAGATTTTTATTGATGCCATGTTGCCTTTAAATTTACATCAAATTTGTAAAGTTGCTAACTTGAATGGTAGAATCCTGGATCTAGTTTTATTGAATGATCCTAATTGTGGATTGGTTACTAATTCGTTGGAACCTTTTGTTCCGGATAGATTTCACCACATTGGAGTGGAAATTAACTTTGACTGTCAGGAGCTGTTTTGTAAATTCATCAACAATGCACAACTAAGGTTAATTTACAATTTTAATAAGGCTGATATTGCCGGTCTGCAGGAGTTTTCTGAATTGATGGATTGGGAAGTAACTTTCAATTCTAAATGGAGTGATGTTAATACTCTAGTCGACTCATTTTATTTGGTTTTATTTGATTTGCTTTCGACAAACATGTACCTAAATGCTATGAACGTAAGAATAACCATCCTAAATGCTATGAACGTAAGAATAACCATCCTCCATGGTTTGACAACAATTTGGTCAATTTAAGAAACAAGAAGAATAAGGCACACACATTTGCCAAAGAATTTGGTGATAACTTGGATTGTCTAAATACTTTTCTACAACTACGCCGGGCATTTGATAAGAAACAACGCCGAGCCTATAGGAACTATATTTCATGGCTGGAAAATAATTTAATTTCAAACCCAAAACTATTTTGGCCTTTTGTTGATGTCAAAAGAAAATGTTCTGGTTATCCACAAATGATGTCGTTAAATGATGTAACTGCCTGTAATGCTGAGGACATATGTGAATTATTTGCAGAATTTTTCCAATCAGTCTATCAAATATTCAATGATAATGCTATTGATATTTCATTAGGACCTCGTAGTTCGCATCATCAAAATTTAATTGGAATACCTTATATTTCAATAAAAGATATCAGCCTTGGTATATCCAAGATGAAATCGGGATGTGGTTTTGATAACATACCTGCAAAAATACTTAAAGATCTTAACAGCTCGCTATCATTACCACTATCTCTGATATTTAATGCGCCTCTGAAGTATAATATAATTCCCATTTTAAAATCCGGAAAACGGAGCAACATTAAAAATTATCGTGGCATATCTAAATTATCATCAATTCCAAAATTATTCGAGCTTATTATTTCTGATTATTTGTATTTTAATGTTAAACCTTTATTATCACTTCAACAACATGGATTCGTTAGGCATCGTTCTACCACTACAAACCTTTTAAGTTTAACATCTAAAGTATTCAGTGCCTTTGACTCTAAATGTCAGCTTGATGTGGTTTTCACTGATTTTGCGAAAGCATTTGACTCACCTCAGTTTGAGTTACTTCTTGCCAAACTGGACAGATTTGGAGTGAGAAAATTGTTTTTAGATTGGATTGGACCGTATCTGCGTGATCGGAAGCAGGTAGTTCAAATAACGGGTTTATATCTAAAATGATTGAAGTTCATTCTGGAGTGCCTCAGGGCTCCCACCTAGGACCTGTATTATTTAATGTCTTCATCAATGAAATTGCTTCTTTGTTTCAGTACTGCGACTGTGAATTATATGCAGATGACTTGAAAATATCAAGAAGTGTATGTAGCTCGCAACAATGTAATGAAATGCAGAGTGATCTTGATTTGCTGTATAAATGATCAGTTATGAATAAGTTGAAGTTAAATTTGGAAAAGTGCAAGATTATGAGCTTCTCCAGGAAAAAAGCAGTTATTCTTCATCAATATCTTATTGGTAATCACCAGCTAGAACGAGTTTTGACATTTAAAGATTTGGGTGTTGTCCTAGACCATCAATTAAATTTCCGAGACCATATTAATTTAATAGTAGCTAAGTCTAATTCTCTACTTGGCTTTATTCGTCGTATCACAAAAGATTTTCGTAATCCACAATCAATTAAAACTTTGTATTGTTCCATTGTTCGGTCTAATTTAGTATACGCGTCGATTATTTGGGATCCTGCTTACAATATTTACGAGTATATCGATAGAATTGAACGAATACAGAAGCAATTTATTATTTACTATCTTCATAAATTGAATTGGCCATTTGATCCGAACCTTCCAATGTGGCTGAATAAAAAGAATTTGCCATCCTACGGTGACCGCTGTAGAATTGCTGATTTGGATTCATTGTTTGTAAGACGTAGATGTGCTGCTTCAACATTCATTGCTGATCTGCTTAACAGTTCGATTGACTTCTCTAAACTACTTGCAAAGATTGATATTCATGTGCCCTGTAAACCTACTCAGATTAGGAATTTTATATATTTGCCGACATTTAAATCGTATTACGCACATAATGCTCCGGTCCCGGCGATTTGTCGACAATTTAATTGTAATTTTGATGTGTTTGATTTTAATATTTCTAAATGTTCTTTTAAAAAATTAATAAAAACTAAATTGTAAAATTGAAAAATAAAATTGTAATCAAAAAAGGATTTTTATCCCGTTGATGGTAAATAAATAAATAAATATATATTTTCATGATATATAAGTATCAGCCCAAAAAATTATTTATTTACAATGACGCTATTTAAGGTCATCCTAAGAAATACTCTCATGACAGCTAAACCTACCGCGACAGTTAAGTATTGTACTCTCAGCCCAAAATTAACGGTGTCGGGTACTAAACATGCCATAATTTGATAGTAAACTTAAATTATTTAAAATAATTTTGCATGCACGCACGCCTATTTTCGCAAATTGTAAGCAACGACAATAAATCGAATTGGAATTTAAACATTTGTTTAAAATATTATTTGGCCATTATAGATTAAGTAAACGTTATTATACGAGTACACCGGAACTTGCCATTCAATTAGTCTCGATTCGAAATAATTGGAGTACTGCCCCTCGATTTGTCACTCAATTATATTAACTGGTAATCCAGAGCATCTATGGCAATCAAAGATTAATTACCACGCTGTTTCTTTTTGTAAACCTTGACCATTTTCAAAATGAACGATAAAAATTAATAATAAAATTAAACGCTTATCGTATTTTAATACAAACCACCACATAAGTGATTAAAATATCACAATTGCGGAAATTTTATGTATTTCTACAAAATAAACAAAACTAGAAATACTTGCTCTTTAATAATATTAACTACATATGTCGAAGTAGCCCGAATTTTTTTCTGAATTGTAGTAAGCGTAAATTTAAAATGACACTGCATTTTGTTTTGTTATTTGAAGTTTTAATTTTGTTCAGTCAAATAATCATAATCCATTTAATCGCATTACAGCTAGTGTTCATTTTTCATTATTAACTAGAGGTCATCAAATATTATTAACCACTAGCCGAGAAGTTTTGTTTCTCAGGCTACAAAAACACATAATAATGATGCCTTCTACGACTAGTAGTGGAAAAACATTTTTTTCACATATGTATGTGTATGTTTATGGAAAAATACGTATCATACGAAAAAATTGTTAACATCAAAGTTAAGAACAAAGTTAGAACTGTAAGAATTCTGTTCTGGTGAGCACGAGCTCGCTGAATCGTCTATAAAAGAGCAAGATTTAGCGTTTTATTGCTTTATTTTTTTAGTTGACAACGGATGGATGGATTTTAATGGGATAAAAATTTTTACCCGCAGCTTTATGTGTTCTTTATTAAAATATTTGCATTTTTTGAAAATCAGTGCCTTAAAAGTAAGTAAAAAGAAAAAAACACAAAAAAAATCTTGATGTTTTGATTCATGCTTCAGTTACGTCTGAAAACAAATGCATGCACAATTCGTGGCCCAATTATAAGTGCTAATAATTTAATTAGTGCTCGAGTTATTTGAAAACTGAAACAAATTTAATTGCAAGTTCACATATATTGGCATAATAGACAGCCCAGAACTCCGATTCACCAAAAATCTTTGATTGCCATAGATGCTCTGGATTACCAGTTAATATAATTGAATGACAAATCGAGGGGCAATACTCGAGTTATTTCGAAACTGAAACAAATTGGATTGGAAGTTCCGTTGAATTCTAACCTTTACATTATACTATATGCATACATTAAATTAAGGAATTCTATTAGGTAGAAAACAATATTTATACCACTTCTGTGACAAATGATTTGTAATATATAAGGTGGCTCCAGAAATTCAATTTAGAGGTCAGTGTCCTGTTGACACAGTCGATTTTTAGAGTTAAATCGCTCTTTGGCGCTATCATTCATGGTTTTCAGGTGTGAATCTAAAGCTCGGAAAACCGTTTCCTACAAGATGTTCGACCGTCCTAAAAACACTGCAAAATTATGGGAATAAATCAGTTATGTTTTTACCGAAGCAAATATTTTTGAAATAATTCGCGAGCCTGGTAAAAGTCTGTAGCCAAAACAAATACAGCTCTTTCCACGAGAGACTGCTTTGTTCCTGAAGTGCCTTGTTAAGAACTTCGCACTGAAGTTAGTTTCATTTGCGAAAACTCATTCCAAACGATGACTGCAGGCCAATTTCAAATTCAATAGGAAAGTATCCAAAAATGGTTCATTCAATTGACATTTATTCGTATCCCGCAGAAGGGCATTACAAAGATTAGGAATATTTTTGTGTAGAAGAATGACGGTCTGGAAAAGTGGTCTTCACTGAACGTGAAAAATATTTCGGAATCAAATTTTTTACAAAGAGGGTTAGGCTGTTCCTACCCATAATTCACAGGATGACTCCTTTACGATAACGTTGCACCAAAAGAGTTACAAACTCTTGCAGACAATATTTCTGACAATTTTCTCAGTTTAAATACATCATCTCTTGCTAATGTTTCAATGATAAATTTTGTTGGGCATGTGGCCTATAAAATGATTAGGTAATTAAATTGTCTTAACAGTACTCATTATTCACTTTGGAAAGCAACTAAAAGAATTAAAAGAGCAATAATGCAGATTCCTCAAATAAGAATAGCAGGTGAGAAATGGGCTAGGAATATTAAAGACGTTCGAAGATTTGCTCAACACATCGAAAAAATATTCTCCACATGAAGATCAAACGTTGGAAACCGAGATAATTTCTGAACAAGCTGTGCAAGAAAGTAAGGAAATCCTACCGAAAACACGGAAAAAGCTCCTGGGTATGATCTTATTACTGCAGAAATCTTAAAAGAACTGCCAGCGAAAACTCTGGTGAAGCTCACCAAACTTATGAATGCAGCATTTAGAATCAAAAATGTACCAAGCTTGTGGAAAATTGCAAAAGTAATTATGATCTCAAAACCTGGGAAACAACCAGACGTAACCTAACCTTATAAGACACTTTCACTATTGCCAGTCATGTTCAAACTCTTTGAAAAGAAAGTATAAAGGTTTCCTGTTTCCATTACAAGGGATTTTTCGTCATCTGATTACGATCGGTGATGAAGACGAACACATCAATAACCCCCGGCCTACTATTCACATGCGATACTATCATCCATAATAATACTACTATTCACTTGCGATGCTATCCTCCACATAATCCAGCGGACTAACGCCGACCTACTGGATATGCATCAGGTAGCGGCGTTTATCAGGGATACATATATACCTATAATGTAAGTACTCGTACAAAGTATTTGTTTATAAAAAAAAAAAAATCTACTACAATCAAACGTTCATTATACTTAAATCAATTATTTTGCTAATATATTTGTAAATAAAAAACATATCACTGAATATTTTGTCGACTCATAACCCTGAAGGTGCAATATTCCGACGTTTTCCTCATGCTACAAAAGCCCAGTAAGTCTACAAGAGCTCAATAATCCATTTATTCTGATTTTTTAATTAGTAACCGGCTTTTTACACGTTCTGACTTTGATATTATTTTTTTTATAAATAAAGGGCTATCCAAAAAAAACTGCCATTTTAAATTATTAATAGCTCAAGGTTTCAAAAATGGTGACATTTTTATTTAATCCAAATTACAAACTGGAGATTAATAATCAAAAAATAATATCTGTCAAATAGCCTTTTTGAGCCCACTTTAAGATCGCTACTTTTTTAAGGGAATTTTCCATCGCGTTTCCACATAAATGAAGCTTAATTTTTTTTAATAACAGCTTGGATATTATCGTTCAGCATTTAAATGTTAGTGGAACATTGACTTAGAATTTATCCATATACGAGCAGGGAACTTTCGACCCTTTAACTCCTTTATGGTAAGGTACGTGGACCATCCTAATGAAAATAAACATCATCCAAGTCCAATCTGTTAATTAAAGGCCATAAATAATCAGTTAGCATCGTCGTAATTTTTACTTGTCAAGTTGTCAAGGTTTTGATAGTTATAATATTGATAGTTGAAAAGGCAAGGGTATATTTAAAAAGTCAGCCCCTTTTGGATAACCCTATATTAATATTTTGTTTTTGTTTTGACTTCGAAGTAATAAAGTTTCCTTTGTTTTAATTTAAATAATATGTAATGTAACACAATTACTGTAATGAAATTGGAATCAAGTGAATCTTAATCGTAATTTTTAATAATTGGGAGTTGGGTTTGGCGTTTGGCATAAAAATGCCGAGAAAAATATAAAGTAAAATCCCGAAAGACCCCATTAATTTTTTTAACTGCAATATAAAAACAAAACGATTCATTATACTTTCTGATCGCCATTGCGCATAGATG
Source organism: Tipula vernalis (assembly GCA_958295665.1). NCBI lineage: Eukaryota > Metazoa > Arthropoda > Insecta > Diptera > Tipulidae > Tipula > Tipula vernalis. The sequence goes on along the minus strand of OY282559.1, from coordinate 294,212,874 downwards.
CCAAATGAATTGTGACGTTTTCCTGCCATCCTTGCGCAAAGGGTTCAATGCTTTACGCAGTTTTCATTAATTCTCTCTCTATTAAGTGTACTTAGTATGTTATTAATAAATCCATAAATGTTTAGAAAATGTTCAAATCTATATAAATCGTCAAAGCGATGATTTTGGCCAGCTAGTTCCTCTATGCAAGGTATTAAACGAATAAAAATAACCTTTCAAAAATTTATAAACTTGCTTTTCGGGATTTTTTTCCCAGAATTTTTTTCTCGGGATGACTTAGTCAACCCCTTAGTCAACCCCAAAAGAACCCAGAATTTAATTAGATTCCTTGAGATTACGGAATTTTACGGTATTCTCGGTATTTTGTGGCCACGGGATGTTGTACCTTTGCGATTTTGTATCCTTCCCTTGTAACTGATCTTATCTATTGTGCATAAAGTAAAGAAAAAACTTATCAAAAATTTAGGCCAGAATCTTGTTTTCTAAGCGATGGAAAATTCAAATAAATTGTAACGAACGCCAATTGGCATTCGTTACTCGTCCCCATTCATATTACATATTTAGTTCAAAACTGTTTTCAAATCATTTTCCAATATTCAGTTTTTTATACAATTCACACAATAATTTTTGTCTTCATAACATTTCCTATACGTCTTTTAGGCGCATTAGTAATTATTTTTGCGCATGGGAATAAAATCGACATCCAATTATATGTGATTGATGACACCGGCATATCAAAACACATCAAGGCCTATTATATCCAACGATATAAGCGTAAATAGGTCTATAAACGAATCTTAAGGTTTAATTAATTAAATTAATTAGAATATTTTCTAAAAATCTTCAATTTCCTTCAACGAAAATTCGCTCGTGGGGTTAATGCCACGATTATATTCCTAAATAACAGGTTTTGATAACTGATTTTGGTCGATGATCATAAAGTCAAAATGACAGTTGTTTCTCCAAATGTCTTCACCATTCTTTACCATTTAATATTATCCTTGATCCTTTAACATTCTTAAATGCATCACGATCACGATTTAGTCATATTTCGATTAACGATTAATCGGAATTTTTTGGTACCGTAAAGTTTATTTATATCAAAATTTTTTACAGAATATTTTTATTTTAAGGCATTGTCACATGCAAACCTCCGACCGAATCCTGACGAACATTTCCAATCTTATTTTAAAACTATTATATCAAAACTATGAAAAAGGAGTTCCAATTTGTGAAAACAAAAATGAATTGGTTAAAATTGACAAAATTTTCATTACGATATACAAATTTTAGTATTACGTCGGAGGACAAGCTAAAATTCGGTCTACAAAATATTAAATGGTATAATTTTTTTCGGTCAACCGGTACGGTTTAATGTTTGTAGGTGATAATGGCCTTTAATTTAATTTTTTTCTACAAAATCCATTTTCAACAGTCAGTTTTGCACTAATTTTTCAATTCTTGACCTATTTTTTAATAGAAAATGGTACAAAAATAATCAGCAAACAAATTTATGTTCAAAATTTCAAATTTTTGTCGATTCAGCTCACACTTCTTTTAAGAATAGGAATTTGCGATTAATCAATCAGTAGGTCTCCGATGAATCTCACAATTTTAAGCTGCCGATTAACCGATTAATCGAACCATGCCCTAACCGGGGGATTATTATAATCGAAATACCCAAACTTTTTTAATTGGTTTCTTAAACATTTTATTTTGAAAATTGATTAAATGATTTTTATTTGTTGTTCAATTCGAAATTTATTGAACTCATAATGAGTCTTGGATGATTTGTCAATGAAAATAGTTCAAATTTATACTTTCGTGACAACCACAAATTTGTTCAATGAGTTTTTTTTTTCCAATGTGCACTATGCAAAATAATTTTTCCAGTGTGCTCTGTTCTAACGTTATGAGAAGTTTGCAATTTGAAAGTTTCCCTGCTACAGACACTAGGATTATCGCGATAATGTTTCTGTCTCTTTTTTAAATTTCATGTTTATCGGGTTTGTACAACTAGAATAATCGACTGAAAAAAAAAACTACATAATCTCGAATTCGCGATTAGCTAGTTTGTGTATCGGAGGTATTAGTTCGATATTTTTGGCTAAATTTTCTACTTTTCATTTCATGACTACAGTACGCTATTCACCGCCAGGCGGTCAACGAAAAGTCTCCATGCGAGGTTACTTTTCAATTTAGGTGTAGTAATTGATGCTATGCGGAGCAGTCAATTTTTTGTGCCTTAATTTAAATTTAATGCGCAATTTATTGATAAATCCTCTTTATTTAACATCAAACTCTATATTTTAATTCTATTACTAAATCAAAGTTGAAGAATAAAAAATAGGCTTTGACTTTCGAGTTAGACAGACGTAATTTTTATTTTTTAATTTTCTTTATTCAAAAATAATAAATGAATTTGTTTCTTTTATTAAATTTAATTTGTACTATTTGTCGGCAAACACCGGAAAATGTATACTGGCATATATTGAAACACGTTGGCGGTTTGAAAGGGGTGGGAAAAATGCTTCTTGTATAAGACAAATGGAATGATCTGTATGTATACGGGCATATATTGAAACACGTTAGCGGTTTGAAAGGGCTGGAAAAATGCTTCTTGTATAAGAAAAATGGAATGATCTGGTTTGCGCTTACATACAAGCTGTGACATTCAGTTGCCAGTTACATTTGCCAGTATTTACGAACGACATTAAATCGAAGAACACACAAAGAGGGCTACATAGATTTATTCGGAGGGCTCCGAAGCATCACAATTCAGAGTGTCACCACTGGCTGGAGTTTGAGTGGATGGGTACACGGTAAAGCTGCAGACTTATTTTTAATTTTTAACCTGTTAAACCACTTCATCTTACACAATCCATTATGAATGAGCTCCTGCTCAAAATGGATTGTGTAAGTATGGGGTGGTCTCTAAACAAAATTTATGTAGATAAACAAATAAACAAATAAATAAACATAAGAAATATTTAGTATTTACTACCTATTTATAAAGAGCCGCTGTCGGAAACCACTTTCATATGACGGTCTCGATAGCAACTATTAGTTATCATTTATAGAGTATCATGAAATTCATTAACAACCATTCACACCGTTATTCATATTCGTTTTATTTTAATTGAATGTAATATCGAATAATCTTTCCTAATAATTTAGTTTGGAATTTGGAATAGCAAATGAAACGGCTACAAAGAAAAAAGTGGAATCAAATCAGCTTTCATAACACGGATGATACTATCTAAATTCACCAGCTAATGGCAGTGGCGTAACTACAAATTTCGGCCCACTGCAAAAATGTTTCTTGGGCCCCTAAAAATGTTTCTTGTATCTATGAACATATTATAAAGATTTTAGTTAAAAACTTGTTTATTCTTATTCTCGAGCCTCGCATTTCGAGAGTATGAAACAGCACGTGATCCTGTTCAATAGCCCCAAACAAAACGTTATTTGTTGCAGTCAACTCAATGCTGAAAAATAGCAAAAATTAAAATATCGAATTCACAAAGTATCTTGAATATTCTAGAAAGTTCTCAAATATCGAAATATCTGTAAGTATGTAAGAATAAAGGAAATCCTATACGCGTTAACCACCGCCATGTAAAATGTACATAATCTAGACATTCTTGAATAATTTCGAATAATCTAAGAAATTAGAGAAATATTGGAATCTCGAAAAATTAACTAAACTGGAACGACTAAAATTTATCAGATTTATATGCATACCTCTGCAAATTCCCACAACTCAAAGCTAAGCGCAGAACATTGCCATACAAAATTCGAATAAATATGAAAATCTTTAAAAATCTCGAATAATCCTAGAAATGCCAAAAAAAACTTCCGCAGAACAATCTCGATTAACCCAGAAATATTCGAACAAGCTCTCAATATCGAAAAATCTGGCAATTAATGGAAAATTTCGGAAAGGCTGTAAAAATCTAGAAAATCTACGAAAATTTCGAAAAAAAACTGTCTGTTTCAAAAACACCAAATCACCAATTAAGTCTCGAACAATACGCATCCCATTTCTATGCTATACTCCAATAATCTCGAGAAAATTTTAAAAAGTCATCAAAAGATGAAATCAGAGACAAGGGAATATGAAACAGGAGAATTTTGCAATTTTCCTTATATTTTAAAATAGTTTTTGCAAAATAAATCGATTTTTACCAGGTTCACCGGTAAGTTTTTTATTTTACCGTTTACCGGTATATGAGAAACTATATTAATCACATTCAATCTGTTGGAAAAGAAATTCAACCTTTTCTGATCAAAAACTTGATTTTGTAAAAATTGAATTTGAAGTGTAAAAAAGGTAAAGTTTGAATGCAAATCGTATATTACAAATAAATCGACCCGGCAAACAATAAAATCGTTAACGTTTGATGTCGAAAGCTTTGATTCTAAACCAGTTTAGCAAAGATTCTTCGAAATCTAAATATGACAGAACTTAAAACCATTTTTATTTCTATGGAGTCAGTTGAACGTTTGATAAATCTCTTGGGGCCCAATAACCATAGGGCCCCGCGGTCGCGGATGCTGCGGGTATCTAGTTACGCCACTGGTTAATGGGTCATGTTTCTTCAACGACCTTCAATTTATTTATGTTTAATGCGAATCCTAGAATAAAAATAAAATCCGCAAAGAATAATCGTCACAATTAAACACAATTTGAACTTATCTGAAACCATCAGTTGATACAATCATCGGTCCGATTATTCAAATCATCGATCTTTTCGCTTTACAAACATTATTATCATATACGTTACCAATTTTGGCACCTAAATATTGTTTTTATTTATTATGATCAGGTACCAAGCTTTATGAGCAAAAGAAATTATCAATTTATAAAATTTTAGTAAAAGTACCAAGTTAATTAGTTAACTGCGATAGCAATTAGTAATTATTGAAATGTTATACGGCGACCAAATTATTCTGCGAATAAATACAGTGAACTAGAATACAGTGAATAAAACAGTGATTAATAAACTAACTAGACAGGGAATTTCAATTTATAATTGGACAAGGCATAACCCGCATCGGTTTTACTAAATTTCGCCTCAGATTTGGAAACGAGAGAACCACGATCACCTGCGCCTTAATTTGAATACGGAAAGTTCACAACCACTTCTATCGTATAATGAAGTCCCTTGCATTTTCAACAATGTTATAACTCCCTCCGCATAACAGCGCCACTTGTACCATCACTAAACCCTAACATAACGAGATACTCTTCAAAATTTTAAAAGATTAGTGCACAAATCTCAAAATAAAATGAGATTAGCCAATCTTTAACTTGACACATTACAGGTAGTCTCGGAAAAATCATTAATCGCGCTTAGCTAATCCCTAGTCTTATAAGGGTGCCTAGTCTTATAAGGGTGGAATCCGCTCGAAACGCGATATTTCAAAACGCGATATGACGAAACGCGATATGGGAGAAAACGCGATATGGTAGAAAACGCGTTATGATACAAAATGTGATATTTCAAAATTCGATATGGTTCAAAACGCAATATTAATCTTCCTTCATTTCAAATAAAAAATTTTGCTTCACCTTTTTGATGAAATTGAACATGTACGATGGAACTTGGATATGCGTTTTTAAATATCACCTTTTCAAGTATCGCGTTTTGTATTGTACTATATCGCGTTTTGTACCATATCGCGTTCTGAAATATCGTTTTTTGTACTATATCTCGTTTTGTACAATATCGCGTTTTGTATTGTACTATATCGCGTTTTGTACCATATCGCGTTCTGAAATATCGTTTTTTGTACTATATCTCGTTTTGTACCATATCGCGTTTTTAAATATCGCGTTTTGAAATATCGCGTTTTAAAATATCGCATTTCAAATAGGACCCGTTAAGGGTATAAGTCAATTTGTAGTAAATCGAAATTTAATATTAATAAATCTAATCCGATAATGTAATGTTTCCAAAGGGCATTTGGAAGGCTAGCTTCAAGTAATTCTATTATTGTCCTATGAACCTCATCCGTTCTTGAGCAACATTGACCAAGATTCGTTTATAAATTTGCCAAGTTGATATTCTTGAATGTCTTCCAGAAAATTTCAAATCCAAAAAAATGAAGACCGTGAGAGACGTTTTAGGATTAATCCCTATTAGAATTTTATCAACAGTAAGGGAAATTTTGATGGCCCAGCTAACAAAAAATTATAGTAATAATTATATATTATTTTTTTTTAGTAAAAGAAATTTAAGGTGGAGTATTTTTTTTAGTTTGTTTTTGTCTCAATAGTGGAAAATTAAATGCCGTTAAGTTTACCAATTTAAAGCCAAATTGGTGAAGTGGAGTTGGCTGCGTCTCTAGATGTCAAACGCGATACTTTTTGATCGATGTGATCGGCTAACTTCAAAAGACAAATCGAAGGAATATTCGCCAAAAAAGATGACAAAACTACTCTATCATCATGGCAATATGTTATAGCACAAATCGACCTCTAGAAGGCACAAAATTGCATAAAATTGGAATTGCTTTGATTTTTCATCCTCTCGTTCCCGAAACGAAAATAATTAAAACTCATAGCTGTATACTTAATGTTATCTATGTAGCTAGATGACTCTAAAAAATATCCACTATTTTCCACAGCAACACAATAACCAATATTGAATCGATAACCTTTTTCGAATCCGAATCAATCAGAACAATCGATAGAAAATGAAATTTCTTTACGAAATACCGATTATGCGATTTGGTTGTCTTTTAGACTGAGCTTCAGAAAATTCTTTGGAAAATTGCAATATCCCAACTGAGTACGATTCATCCATCACTTAACAAAGAGAAGAATTTTGGTCCGACAAATGACGAACCTGGCCGCAAAGGGGCAAAGAGTTCGCGAGTTCGTGGTCCGGCTTGAGGGCTGCTAAAATTTTCGTTTATAGACGGTTTGTTCTCAGACAAAAATTAATATAACATACGGTGACTATAATGATACAAATTTCACTTAGATACTTGCGATCAAACCGTTCGTATACTCTGACGGACTGGCAGAGAGACGGGTTTTTATTTCTCCATGATATTTAGTTGGAATTTTATCTAATATAAGTTAGAGCTAAATTACGTTGTTTTTTTTAGGATACAATGTCATCCTTTGTGGAAATTATCTATTTAGGATTAATTTCCAATTTTTTAGGCTTAAAAGTGACAAGAAAAAAAAATTTAGTCTGAAAAGCCTTCCAAACAACATATTCCAATAATAGCCCATATTTCGCAGTGTTTCTTCTTTTTTTTTTATTGTGGCCAACATTTGCATTTTATTTTATAAAATACCAAAACATATGTTATGGTTAGCCTTTCCAGTAAATTTTTCCAGCTTCGTTGCATTTAGTGCGAACAGCGTTTAATGGCATGTTCCGAACTCTAATTTTATCTACTTTGATTTCTACCAAATTTGATTTTGTAAAACGCGGAATTTAATATAATTCAAACGTACAGCACGTGATTTTTAACAAACGTTTCGAAACTTTGGTTATAGGAAACTCATGGTGTCAGAAGTATTACATTCATGACTGGATTATAATTATTTAATTATTAGACTCCAAGTAAAACATTCAAATGATTTTTGGTAAACCAGTGGAACTTACAAAAAACAATCAGCTTAATTAAAAGCTTAAAGCACAAACAACGCAATAACGTTATGAAAGAAAGGAAGGAAACTATCGAATTTAAATTCACGAAGTACTAAAACGAAACTTGTAGTTTTTAGAAAAGTAAATTTTAGTCTTAAACGCTTTGATCATTATTTAGTTAACGTATAATTTGTTCTCTATTTTCATATTGTTAGTCAGATTGAGAATCATATTAGAGCACCGATGACATCTTCGATATAATTTGATTAATTTATTGATTTTAAGGTTAGGGTTTGATCCATTTGAAAATCACTTAATATTAATTATCGTTTATAAATTGCAATTGTGTGCAACATTCAACATTGTATTGTTATATTCCACAACATTTATCATGCAACTTTGACACAAATAAATAATTGCATACCCAACCCTTTGTGTTATAAATGTAACAGCAAATTAAAACTTACCGTAATATATGGTTATTACGATACAAGATAAGAGTTGGAAACTTACTATGTATAAGAAAACGGCTTGAATATATGTATGTTATAGATGTGTATTATATACACAAAAAGACAGAAATTTTATCTAACATTTATACGTTAAAGGTTAATGGTAATTGAAAGTTTACATTTCTATGCTAATTAAATTTAAACCAAAACTTTAAAAGAAGTGCTAGAAACAAAAAAAAAATGTATGTCTATCTACATAAATGTAGATGTTATTGCCTTGCAAAGATATAAAATACATACAACATTCTCGGTCGTTTACATGTGGTTGCGGTAAACTAAATTTGTTTAGTGATCTAGATTATTTTCCATAAAAACATTGTATTTAGCATGATCACCACCATATTAAATTTATACTCGACCATATGTTTTTATATAGTAGGAGTGTTCATCAATAGATTAAAGGACGAAAGAAACAAACTTGACTAGTTCTGGAATTGTCCCTTATTTGTGCGATTGATTTAAACTATCGAAATGTAAATTCTACTTTTAGCCGGAATTTTAATTTCAAAATCTTGAAATATTTAATTACCTTCGAACAGTCTGCTTCAACATGAATTATGTTAAAAAATTTAATTTACAGGATGATAAATTTTCTATTTCTGAATAAGCAGAACAAACGGTATCCAGCAATCCCTTATAATTCTGAATCCCAGCATAATTAAATACATTTTAAAAACTTGACAAATATTATGCTGGCATTATAATTTGTGTTTGAATATCTTTTTATATTAAAATAATGTTGCAATATTCGGCCGGAATGCCGTTATAACCGAATCGCTATAAACGAAATTAACAAATTTTGTCGTATAAAACCTCAGAAATTTAAGTACATACTTTAATTTTTAATTTTGATACTACAGAGTTTCAAAAACAAGTAGTTTAAAGTTTTAATTTATATAGGTAAAGCTGAATTTTAAAAATGTATAACTCGGAATTTACAGAGCCCAAAATTTTAAAACAATTTTTATAAGGTGGCTGAAATTTAATTTCTAGTTCCTCAGATTTTGAAAATTATTTGGATTAAATGGAAAACCGAGTTTAACTAGATTTTAGAATATAAATCTAACCTTACGGAACAATTGAAATTTTAGAACTTAGATAATCTCGAGTTTGTCTTTGGGATTTGAAATTAATGTATCGCGAAATTGTTGGAGTTTTACATTATTAAACTTAACTTTTACTTTGGAAGTTTCAATATATAGAGCTTTGAAATTCTAACCGATTTTTAAATTTAGAATTTGGAAAACGGGATTCCCAAAGTGTTAATAATTTTATTTTATTAAAATTTGATTATGATTTTTCAAAAATTTTGAATCTAGAATATCGGGTGTTTTGAAAAAAAAAAAACCTAATATTCTAGATTCAAAATTCTTGAAATATCAAAACCAAATTTAAATTAAATAGATTAATTAACAAACTCTAAATTTAGATATTTTTTTAGAATTTCACAGCTTTAAATTTTGAAACTTCCGAAGTAAAAGTGACAGACATTTTTAGAACGCAATATCAGTGTAAAATATTTTCCTAGATATATTGATAAATTTTCAACTTTCGTCATCTTAGGATAATAACACTTACAGTAAAATTTCCATAAGTCGAACTTCTATTAGTCGAATTATTCCATAAATCGAATTTTTTTTGTGGTAGGAGCCACAATTTGTATTGGGAAGGAATTTCTATATCTCGAATTTTCTTTAACTCGAACAAATTATTGTGGCAACTAGAGATTCGACTTATAGAATTTTCACTGTAATTTAATTTTACTAATTACCTTAGGGTATATTTTTTTAAAAGGTTAATTGTTTAGTAAATGTAACAGTTGAATTGAGTTTCCTCAGCTCAATGGTACCAAGTTTGTTTTCAGCCGCTTTTGTCACCCCGTGCGGCATATACCTGAGCTCAAGGCCGGTAAGGGTATATGGTTGGCGATGGGTTTGGGGCCGACACGGTTGAAATCCTAGATTTTTCCGCTGTTATAACCGAGTGAATTAAATTACAATACAACTATTTTTACATTTACTTTATCATTTACATAAATTTATTATTTATTTAATAAGTATAATGTTTTACCCCAACATATGACGTACTATCTCGGTACGTATACAATAATGCACAAGCCGAATTCCATCGTAATCGGTTGAGAATAGGCAAGATCCATCATACTTGGCCATATTCCAGAACTTCATTCAAAAATCCTTTTAGAATTCTATTTCCAATGCTCATGTAAAATTTGATCATAATCGGTTAAGAAATAGGCAAGCTCCATCGTACTTGGCCATATTCCAGAACATCATCCAAAAATCATTTTAGAATCAAATTTCCAACGCACATGTCAAATTTCATCATAATCGGTTGAAAAATAGCCAAATTCCATCATACTTGACCATATTCCAGAACTTCGTCGTAACTAGTTGAGAAATAGGCAAGCTCCATCATAGTTGGCCATATTCCAGAACTTCATCTAAAAATCATTTTAGAATCTCATTTCGAAAGCGGATGTCAAATTTGACTAAAATCCGTTTAAAAATAGATAACTTACCTTCTAATTGGCCATTTATATAATTTGCTAAGGGCTCAATTTGAAATGTAAAAGGTTCAATTTGAGGTGTGAGATATTAAAAGTGACTTTTTTAAGCCTCAAACAATATTTGTGAACAGTTGGCGTCAAGGCGTGTGGATATGTTTAAATATCATGTACATATGCTGTACATATACATATAAACACTCACTTATATAAATTCCTCCACTGCTCACTGAACACTAATCCAACCCCAACTCAACCCCAATTAAATCCGCAAACGGCCCGGAACTCGACCTTCAACCCAAATGTAAACTCTCTTTCAATTCAATCCTCAAACCAGCATACATAAAACATTAGCCAACTGCTCACTATATCTTAATCCAACCCCAACTCAACTCCAACTCAACTTCAACTCAACCCGCAAATTGACTCCTAATTAAACCTTCAACTCAACAAAAACTCATTGCCCAACTCAATATTCAAACCAGCATACATAACAAATTGGTAAACATTTCCATAACCAGGTATTTTCGGTCAATTCGTATGGCAGGTACCCGACCCTCTTGACGTGCAGGTTCCAAAAGCTTTCCAAATCTCCGCCTTGACTATAGAAACAAATTGGCGAAATTCTAAATCGGACAAGCCGTTATCGAGATACCAAGGGTACAGACATCCAGACATCCAGACGTCCAGACGTCCAAACATCCAGGCATCCAGACATCCAGACATTCAGCCATCCAAACGTCCAGACGGACGGACGGACGGACATTTTTTTTTTTGCTCTTTTAGACCCAGAGACTTTCAAAACGTCGAGAAAAGTGGTTTTAGACCCAACAAATTTTCGGTCATTTCTGACAGGATTTCAATACTTTGGTCTTTTTAGACCGAAGTAATTAGAAAGTTTCCCTTCTGCAGTTATTCACACCTGTCAATTATATTAAGCATACAGTATTAGTTAGTAATTTAGTCGAAAAATCGACTTAAGGCATACAGGACACATCGTCAATTTACAAAAAAGAGAAAAAATGACAAATGAGCATTAATTATTTCCATATCGCCACAATTAATGAGCAATTAGCTAGTTTAAACAACGATTTGTATATTGTTAATTAAGGTGAATTTAGCAAGCGAGTTTCTGATTTTTTTTTTTTGAAAATTAGCCATTCTGTGCTTTGATTTAAAATGAGTTTGAAGTAACTATGCATTAAATGGATTTCATGGATACAATCATAAATGATTAAACTTTGATAGATTTTGCCAGAAACTACTATCAGCAATGATGCAAATTCTATTTAATTTCGTCGGCGATTTAAACACAAAAAAAAATCAGTGTCAGGCACACTGTTAAGCTTATTATTTTGGCCAGATTGTTATTTTTTGGGAAAATAGATAAATTTTCAAATTATAAATCTATTACTACAACAAAATGAAAACATAACATCTTGAAGTCCTTACATTTATTATTGCTGAGGCAAGCTCAACAGGTGAACAAGCTGTTTTGTCAACAACCATATCTAATATCCAACTTCCTACAGTAACTATGTACAACAATATTGCTGCCTCAGCGTAAGCAATGTAAGCTTTTATTATTTTGCATACGAAGAAAAAATTTATTAATGAATATATTTGTTGTTAGTGTAAAAAATTAATATGTATAAAGCGTGTTCATTAATAATAAAATCAGAACAAATTAAATATTCAACAATATTTTCTCTCATTATAATTAGCTTGACCTCACCCGTGGTAACCTAGCTAATTATTAAAAATAAGCAATTCCGAAAAGCAGCTGCAAGAACAAAGGGGGATAGGCCAAAAGATAATGATACAAGCGAGAAATTACAACAAAGACCGAGAAATTCGAAAGATAAAACCCTTTGTGGAAAGAAGAATAGAAGAGCTTAAAAAGCTATACTCCGACTTCTTGCTAAGGATGACAAAATAATAGCGATGATTTCTCAAATAAAAGAGGATCATCCATATAGAGCAACAAGAAAAACGGTTGCCGAAACAAACAGCAAACTACTTGCCGAGATGCGTCGTCGCTTAAACAATATGCCAACAACAACGCCATCCAGTAGGACAATAGATGATACCGGTGAAATTACAACCAAACTACTAATATCCAAAACACGAGTTGCACCAGTAAAAGCAAGGATATCCATTCCTCGCCTCGTTACCATGAAACTTGAAGATATTAACACGTACGCTTGGTCAGATTCTACCATAACACTATGTTGGTTCAAAGGTGACCCAAGCCGCTTCAAAACATTGGTGGCAAATAGAATTTCAACAATCAAGAAATTATTACCAACAACAAGGTGGCATCATGTAAAATCTCAGAAAAATTCAACAGACACTGCCTCGCGTGGCATAACACCCAGTGAACACATCTACAACACCTTATGATGGTATGGACCGTCTTTCCTGAGAACTATGCCACCTCAATGGAATACTTAGGAAGTTACTCCAGTCTTACCATTAAACTTACAATCGGAGCTAGAAGAAAAGGTAGTGCTAATGACAGTGTTAATGGGAGCGCACATATTCTCAGAGGTATTCAACAAGGTCCTTGCATACAACCGAATTAAGCGCACAGTTTCATATTGTTTACGATTTATCAACAATAGCAGACAAATGTTAGCAAGAGCTGGCTTACCGGGAATGAACATCAGGTTGCAGAAAGAACAATCATAAAATTAACCCAAGAGCAGGACTTCGGAAGGGAAATCGCATGCATAGCCAAGGATCGAAGGCTAGATAAGGACAGTAAGCTAGTTTCAGTAAATCCATTCCAGGATGCGCAAGGACTGCTACGTGTAATAGGACGGCAATCGCCAGCAAACAACCTATAATCCTAAGCAAAACCAACGTAACTACGCAACGGATAATCGAGGACATCCATAAAAACACACTACATGGTGGCACACAACAGAAACCCGCAATCCTGAGAATAAAATATTGGATTATTGATGGCAGGCGAGTCGTACGACAAGTGATACAAAGATGCATAATATGCTTTCGTCACAAACAGAACAACATGGAACAATTAATGGGCAGTTTACCATCATCAAGAGTGAGGGCGGGAAGACCGTTCCCAAAAACGGGAATCGACTATGCAGGACCCATCCCACTAAGAACTACCAAGGGTCGAGGCATCAGATAGTGAGTAGCATAATAACAGAAGGCCAGGCGAGGACTGTGCACGGATGTATTCTCCTATAATGGAACCTATTTTGTTGGAGCAAATACCGTAATGAAAAGGTATCTAAAGATACCGTGCAGCATTGACAATATTACCCGACGACATAGCAACCACGCTGGCCACTGATGGAACAAATTGGCACTTTATACCTTCTCACACTCCACACTGTGGTAGAATATGGGAAGCAGGAATAAAGTCAGTAAAATTTCACCTCAAGAGAGTGACAGGAGAATCAACTATTACATTCGAAGAGTTATTTACTCTCACGACTCAAATCGAAGCAGTTTTCAATTCTCGGCCACTAATTCCACTGACTAACGACGCCTCGGATTCAACTGCGCTAACCCCAGGACACGTTCTGATTGGCGGCTCCCTCATGGCGATTACCAGCAACATGGGATTGAAAACAAGATGGCATATGATCGAAAAGATGGTACATGATTTCTGGAAACGCTAGTCGGCAGAATATCTTCACAAACTTCAGCAACGTACCAAATGGAGAACCGTACAACTAAATCCAGCGGTAAATGACCTGGTATTATTAAAGGACGATCACTGGCATCACGTTGGAAATTGGGGCGGGTTCTTGACACAATTGCCGGAAAGGATGACTTGGTGCGAATTGCGACAGTTAAATGCAAAGACGCTACATACAAACGACCAATAACAAAACTATGCAAGCTACCTATTGATGGTGATTCAATGAAGGACGTAGCAACCAAGGATGCCAGTACAACTACTACTGAGAACAACAAGCTATCGACTAGACAACAATCGCACCGCCGCGCCGAGCCAAAACTATAGGAAGAATGAACCACCTAACGATAGCCGCTCTCTCAGTGTGCTGTCTATACGGATTCGTTAATGCAAACGTCGAAATCAAACCATTTAACCAGTCTACTGGCATATACTTCGAGAACCTAGGCAACTTAGAAATTGTCGCTATGAAATGGACTACAATGTAGCTCACAATGAACTATAAGCAGTCTATAACGAGCTGCCTGGAGTAAACTGTAACGTTCTAGAATAACTGCAATGGAAATTCACCAACCTGATCGCTGATAATGAGTTGCTACTAAGCAGTAACAAGGAAAAACAACGCGTGAAACGGGGCTTTAGAGACTCAACGGGCATCGTTCTGGAAGACATGTTCGGAATTCTCACTCAACGTGAAGCCAGTGAATATGAGCTCAGTTTGAGAAGCTCAGTAACAACGAGCACGAACTATTGTCAATAATAAGGAATCAAACAACCTTGATTGACAACACAGTCAAGATGGTGAAACGTAATAGAAACATCACTGCCAGATGACCCAGATCCAGGAATATCGGACATATGACGATAGGGTTCGTATGCAAAATAATAAAAGCTTACATTTCGCTGAGGCAGCAATATTGTTGTACATAGTTGTTGTAGGAAGTGGGATAACACAGTTGACAAGTTCCAATAGCTATGGTTGTTGTTATGTGGATTGTACGTTACACATGACTCACTCTCAGCCTTGGTAGTGGTGAGGGTTATTGTTGGTTGGGAGCTGTTCTTCTGCGTAGGTGCCTTATAGTCCAGATTATTCCAATTATCAATATGCCTCAGAAAAGTATGTGGATCATGCTGTAGTGATGAATATGGTGGAAGTTCTGATCTGGTAAAACGGCCTCACTCTTTTGCAGAATTGCAATTTGGTTTTCGAGATCGCCTGTTGCTGGTGTAGTGATTAGCTCTAGCGAATTATTCACACTCGTCTTGTTCCTTATGTATGAGCTGAAGTTCTTTAGGTGACTACCTCCAAGTAACACCCTATGATGAAATGTTTTTATCGTATTGCTGCCGGCTTCCCCTGTAGCTATAATTACTGATTCAGCATCTCTTAATATACAACCGGGTAGTGTTTATTCTCGAGAAAAATATTTTTCCTTCATTTAAAAAATAAACGGTCAATATAGTATACTAAAAACAATCAAAAATATAAATTTTTGCGCTTCTCGGAACAAAAGAGAACTAAAATGATGGTAAGGCAGATTTATGTACCACTGCACTCTAAATAGTTTGACATTTTGTGTAAACTGCAAAACAACCATAAACAAAAAATTTTCAAGAAACAATTGTTATTGAGGTAAGTAAAATATTTTATGTAAATAGCTGCTTTTTAAAATTGTTTTTAAATATTTGACCATTTTTATCAAATAGCCATTAAAATGAGCAACCCAAATCAATACAATGATGTTTGGAAACATTTTACCAAAAACAATAAAGATGGATCAAACTGCAATATTTGTGGTCAAACCATATCATGTAAAGGATCTGCAACCACTAGTCTTCATAGACATTTGAATGCCATACATTCTTGGAAAAGAAAAGAGCCAGAGCCAAGCTTAAGAGATGTGTTCAAATCAACAGTAATATTCAAAAAATGTGCAGTGTCCGTCGATGAGTAAAGTAATTGCTCAATTAGTTGCTGTTGGTGGGTTTCCTTTCCACAGAATTAAAAAAAGAAGCTTTATTCGACCTGTAAATGGAAGTCGTGCGGCGGAAAGAATTTTAAATTTAGTAAACAAACAACAAAAAATTGTTATTAACGAACATTATGTAAAAGCTTCTTATAATTTCAATATAGATGTCACTATTTTTATATTAATACATAGAAACGAGACGTAGAGAGCTCTCGTGGAAGAGTCGAGATAGATAGAAAAAAAGATATGAAAAGCGAACGGCCGTGTAGTGAAGAAAAGAAGAAATAAAAAATAAATAAATATTAAATAATAAAAAACGTGTTTTGAAATTCTTTTGAAATATAAAAGAAAACGACTAACAACTTTACTACAAAATTATCAGAAGTGCGATTTGAGGTAAGAAATTCGATTATTGAAAAAATTTATAACATAACCTTAAATAGCACGTGGAAAAGAAATGAACTTTGGTAGTATGAATGTGAGTCGGCTTCGTAAGGAATTAAAGAATAGGGGATTGATTACAAGTGGAAACAAGGTTACATTAATCAATCGTTTAGAAAAAATTCTATCCGAAACATGTGTAGAAAACGAATCAAATGATAGCGAGCAGGGTGACAAAACAGTGATAAATCGATCGCTCACAATTAACAACCGGAATCCGACAACTGCAGCGGATAATCAAAACGATCATCAATACATACCACCGAAAGCCCAGTATGCATCAATGCCTCATCCAACGCATTATTATCAGCCGCAAATGTTACAAACACAATTCAATGCGGTGCGGTGCAATCATATCAACCATATCATCTACATCAAACGTCATCAATGCCTACTTATATTCAAGTTCCAACTGGAAACGAACAACAAGTAAACGAAATGTCACCAGCGAAAACGGTGTTGATGACACAATCGCAGGAACATTACATGCCAAGACACTTGATAAGGAATATAATTGATCCACTCCATCATTTGATGCAGCGAATCTAACGTCAACGACGGCAGAACAATTTATTAAACAATTGGAGTTATTACGCGAGATATATCAGATTAATGAGAGCAGTTTGTTATTAGCGATATCATCAAAACTAAATGGAGCAGCAAATATGTGGTTCGAAGCAACGAGAATAAAAATACGTAAACTTGATGATTTTTTGCAATTATTCCTAAATGAATTTAAAACAACAATTACCGAAGTAGATGTTCACGAACGGTTAAGGAATAATATGCGTCCGCGAAATCAAGACAAGTTCACATATTATTACGAAATGATTGTAATAGGTAACCATGCCAAAGTTACTGATGCAGCAATGATTCGATATATAATAAATGGAATGGGACCGAGATATAGTTAATAAAATAGTTGACGATTTGTTGCAAAGAAACATAATACGACCAAGCAATAGCGATTGTACTTCTCGGATCGTTTTGGTTAGCAAGGAAAATGGCTCACCACGATTATGTGTTGATTATAGAGCACTAAATAAAATCACTATTAGAGATAGATTTCCTCTCCAGTTAATAGATGACTGTATCGATAAGTTGCAGGGCAAACGCGTGTTTTCTTTGATTGATTTGAAAAATGGGTTTCACCATATACCCGTAAATGAGAATTCAATCAGATATACCTCTTTTGTAACGCTTGAAGGGCAATTTGAATATACCCGAATACCATTCGGTTTATGTAACGAGCCCGCGGTTTTTCAAAGATTTCTGACGACAATATTTCGTGATCTGAGTTTAAGCGGTAATGGTCTGTCTATATAGATGATATTTTGATAGCCACAGATAGCGTTGAACGACACTTTCAAATTTTGGGAGAAGTACTGGATTAAATCCATAATAATTGTTTGGAAATTCAACCGTCAAAGTGAAAATTTTTGAATAATAAAATCGAGTATCTGGGATACGACGTTTCACATAATGAGATACGCGTTTTATTGGTCTTACGAGTTTTTTTAAACGATTTGTTCCGAACATCTCAACTACAGCGAAACCACAGACACGACCGATCTAGTGAAGAAAGATATACAATTTAAAATCGACGTCAAAGAGTTTACACCATTCGAATCTCTTAAGAGCAAATTGGCTAACGGCCCTACTCTTTGCATTTACAATCCAAAGTCCTACACTGAGTTGCATACGGATGCGAGCCAAGTAGGATTTGGTGCTATTTTGTTTCAAACGCAATCAGACAATCATTTACATTCAATATCGTATTTTAGCAAGAGAACATCAGACGTCGAATCGAGATATCATTCCTATGAGCTTGAGACCCTTGCAATAATCTATGCCGTTAAACGTTATCACGTATACCTAAACGCTGTGAAATTCAAAATTGTCACTGACTGTGACGCAGTCAAACTAACACTTGATAAAAGAAGTTCAAATTCGCGAATAATGCGTTGGGCCATATTTCTTGAGAATTACGAGTACGAAATTGTACATCGATCAAATCATCAAATGCGTCACGTAGATGCTTTGAGTCGTGTCCCTACAGTGCTGATTTTGAGCGAATGTTCCCTATCACAGCGACTGGCAATCTATCAATCGAACGATAAAAATATTAGCGAACTTCGTGACGAGTTGCATAAGAACGGCGATTCATCACTTTTTGGTCTAAAAGATGGTATTGTATATATGTATATTTTCCACATATGGTCAAGAGATGCAACGAGTTTATTAAGTCTTGTCTTAGTTGTCTAGATTACGAACCAAAAGGTGGTAAAAAGGAAGGATTCCTTAATTTATATGAGAAAAATGAGGAGCCATTCCATACGATCTATGTACATCATCTCGGGCCATTTTCCGAGTCTAAACGGCATAATAAATACATTTTAATAATTGTAGATGGTTTTACGAAATTTATGAGGATATTTCCAACAAAAACAACAAATTCACGAGAAGTGATAAACAAATTACAAAGTTATTTTAATCAGCTTAGTGCACCTAAGAGAATAGTAACGGACCGTGGAACTAGTTTGAGATCTAAAGAATTTATAAAATTTTTGAAAAGTCAGAATATTCTTAATGTATGCACAGCGGCTTATTCTCCTCAGAGTAACGGACAAGGTGAGAGATACAACCGAACGATAATTCCTATAATAGCGAAATTTACGGAGGAAAGTAAACACAAACAATGGGACTTGGTACCAACGGACGTTGAAGTCGTAACTAACAATACATTGAACCGGTCACTGAAAACTACTCCAGCGACTACACTCTTTGGTGTAAATCAGAGAAAAACGAACGACGAACTCGAGGAATTTGTTCAATCTAGGAATGAAAATAAAATGGAACGCAATATGATAGTAAACTCTCAAATCAAAAATAAACAATATTTTGATAAAAAGCGTGTTTCCGCCCAACGGTATAAAGTAGGCGATTTTGTTCTGGTTAAGAACGTCGTGACAGAGCCCGGTATCAATCACAAATTGTTGCCTAAATATATAAATAATAACATATATAATATAATAACATTATGTAAAAGCGTATTATAATTTCAATATAGATGTCACTATTTTTATATTAATACATAGAAACGAAACGTAGAGGGCTCTCGTGGAAGAGTCGAGATAGATAGAAAAAAAGATACGAAAAGCGAACGGACGTGTAGTGAAGAAAAGAAGAAATAAAAGAGAAATAAATATTAAATAATAAAAAAACGTGTTTTGAAATTCTTTTGAAATATAAAAGAAAACGACTAAAAACTTTACTACAATTTATTATTTCGTATATGTAAATATGCACAATACAAAATGCTGTCAATTTGTATCTCAAAATAAAATGTTCTGAATTGGTATAATTTTAAAGATTTAAGTTTGAATTAAATTATTAAATTTATTATTTACAATTAAAAAAAAAAAGTTTCATTTAATATTCATAGTTCAAAAATTAGTGTAACGATACGTTGGTTTTTAATTTGACGTTATAACCGAAGAATTCTAATAATAGTATATTGTATAATTAGGAGGAAAAGTACTGCATTCCCGGACGATAGTGGAAATTGGCGGACGAGGCGATAGCCGAGTCCGGCAACCACGGGAGTCCGGGAATGCACTTTTCCTCCGAATTGTACATACTATTTTTTCTCCGATCGGACTTTAAAACGAATATAAACCCAAAATAATGCTTAGTAATTATCATATTAAGAAATCAAAACAAAGTAAAAAATCGAAAATAACATAAAATTATTGCTTAGTTAGCCACGACATCATAAGACATAAATACATTTTGTTTTTTTTTTTCAAACATTTTTTTCAAATGTTTTTTTTTTCAAAACATTTTGTTTTTTTTTCACCTTATAAGTGTACTTTTATTTCTTCTAAACAATTAAAAATCCATACGGGAATATATTCCCGGCCTAGGCCAGAAAAAATATTCTCGTACTATTATTACTTGTTGCTTAGCAACAAATACAACATACTGGAATCATGAGCTTTTCGTTTCGAAAAAACAACGGAAAGATATATTTTTTTCCTACGATCGGAGAAAATAGGAAAAAATATATCTTTCCGTTGTTTTTTCGAAACGAAAAGCTGATGATTCCAGTATGTTGTATTTGTTGCTAAGCAACAAGTAATAATAGTACGAGAATATTTTTTCTGGCCTAGGCCGGGAATATTAACTACGACAACTTTTGAAAAACAAAAAAACAAAATGTATTTATGTCTTATGATGTCGTGGCTAACTAAGCAATAATTTTATGTTATTTTCGATTTTTTACTTTGTTTTGATTTCTTCGATATTCGTTTTAAAGTCCAATCGGAGAAAAAATAGTATGTACAATTCGGAGGAAAAGTGCATTCCCGGACTCCCGTGGTTGCCGGACTCAGCTATCGCCTCGTCCGCCAATTTCCACTATCGTCCGGGAATGCAGTACTTTTCCTCCTAATTATACAATATACTATATCGAGAAATTTAAAAGTCGAGAAATCAGAAACACTACAACCGGGGTCAATCCTTCATAGATGTTAAATAAGAATTTGAAACGTTTTTATTCAAAAAGCAGTCCTAAAAGTTTATATTATGATTCTATCAAATAAAGGTGGCTCTGCTACTAGTTAAAATGCAAAAAGCATTGTTACTCATTAAATTCATAAAAACCGACGCAAATTAAGATAAAATCGTATATAAATCTAATAAAATTCCAAGAATAAATCGATTAAATAATTTGTTCATCTTAAGCGGAACCGGAATTCTTACTGCATTACACACTAGAACATGTCATTTGTGTCATTTACACAATCGGATTTAATTTCAAAGGTATCATTGAAATCATGTTTACCGGAATTTTTATACACAGTTTATTAAAATATTATAATTTTTTAAATTATTTGAGCAACATCAATCTTAAGTTACGTTTTTTTGTTTTTTTAGAATTTCCTTAATTTTTCTCATCGTAAATTTTTTTTACTTCATCTGTTTATTATTTATTTTTCGCAATCTTAAGTTTTGTGTTGGGTTGTGATTTTTTTTTTGTTGTTGTCGTTTTATTTTTGTGTTTTGTCGGCGTTCTTATTTGTGGTTTACCGATGGTATAATTGCGATTATGACGACGATGATGATGTTTGATGATTGCGTATCTGAAGTAGCATTTTCAGAGTTTTTATACATATTTCACTTTTTTTTTTGTTTAAAAGTATAAATAAAAAGACAACAACAAAAAATTACACTTAAAAAAATATATAATTTTTTTAAATTAAAGTTGACACTTGTATGTTGTTAAATAAATAATAAAAAATGTGTATATACATAAATAAATATTAATAATTATTTTAAATTACATTTTACCTATTTCGTCACCAGATTTAATTTTATGTGCGCGCACTCTCTGAATTTATATAAAACACGATTTTAGATAAAAACTAAAAAAAATGTGCGGGGAAATCAGAAATCAGAAAAAAATACTAAAATAATTAAATAAATAAAACACTTACCTTGTAAACATCTTGAGAGCTTTATAAATAATTAAATATATTCTAATACGATTACACTTATGCAACTGGCTTTCTTAAATTTTTTTTGATCTAAAAACGATTTTAATTTTTGTACAAACTCAAAAATTTTAAAAATATGTCTGACTATGTTTTGTATATAAATAAATTTAGTATAATTACTTAACTACTTTTAAACTACCGATAAAAATAAAAATTAAATCACATTTTAAATTTTTTGATTAATTATCACCATAATTTATACCAATCAGATTATAATATTTTATAAGCAAAGCCTAATAATGTAGTACGTATTTTGATAAAGCCCATTATGAAATTTCTTTCATTTGTTGATTCAGTCTGAAAAAAAAATAAAAATCAAATTATTTAATTATATAAAAATCATTTTTATTAAATTGTTTAAATATTATATTATGGAAAAATTCATCAAATAACTTCTTAAGATATGTACATACTCGTATATAAATATATAACATACACTTTGGAAAGTAAACGTTAAAAAAAGTGGTTTGTCGAAAAAAAAAAAAACTTTTTGGTGCCGCATGTACACACAACACATTCATAATATTTAAAAATATTATATGTGGCGTCAAATTAATGCTAATTACTTAACCTAACATAAAAGTGTAATGATTTAAAATGTATTTTAAATATTTTTGACGTGCTTTTGATTTGAAAATAATTTGTTTGTATACGAAGGTTTAAAATCAGTCACACATATATTTGAATTTTAAAATGGTCTAAACTTAAACCAAAATATTTCTAGCAATTATTTGTTTATAACCGCAAAATTCTCAACAAAAAAAAAAAAATTTATAACAATCAACGTATTGTTATTATATTCTGCAAAAATCCTGAAATTTAATGTTTACCTAATATCATGAATAAAACGTATAATTATCACCAGCTTAATTAATATTCTAGATAATCCTATAAGCTTATACATAGTTTATGTATTATTTTTAAGAATGTGCAAATAAGATGTGAAGTCTTTTTTTACAATACACCTGTTAAAAAAAGCAAAATATCTTAAAATTGAATCGTTAGAAACCAATTTATAAAATTAAAATATCCAGCCGTTGATTTGTTGGAAACTGGTGTCCCGACATTGATTGAACTTGAATTTAAACCTAATCGAAGCTTATTTAATAACAACAGGGATACCCAATTTGACACCGGCTAGAAGTTTATTTTGACCAATCATTATAAACTATCTCAGTTCATGCACAGACAATGAGTCAGAGAACAATGTCGGATACTACTTCTATGACAGTTTTAATTAATGTATATGTGTACGGTGGTATCGAGAGTGCTAATATTTAGGAGATAACGGGTGGTCCATTTAGAGTTTGCAATTTCAACTACCGGTTATTTCCAGTGTGGCAACATTTACGTCATTCGTATTATGACAGCAAATTAGTTTAATGTTTGACGCTTTAAGCTTGAAACAAAATTGGGAAATATTGGAAACTTAGTTTCAAAGTGGTGAGTCTTCTACCCAAACTGTAAGAAATTTACGTGGAAAATTTAGTAGAAATGAAGTGCTTACAAGGCAATTTGTGCGTAAAAGCAATATTTTTAAAATTACTTTTCATAATTTATTGTATATATTATATATTTGATAAATAGAAAATGCTTCAACCTTGGCTGGAGACCGTCGAGTCACTTGAAGGTATACCATATATAACTAACTTTCATATAACACCTGCATTTGATCAACGCGAATTGTGTTGCTGCGGGTGATGTCCTGTAATTCTAAAGCCACAATTTTTTAATTTATTGTTATTGATGTATGTGATACCTGGTGGTATTATTGACAACTAATAAATAATACATCAGGTAACATTAATTATATAAGTAATAGAAAAACTAGACTAGCTTGAGTAAGATGGACACATTTATATTTTAATGAAATATATAATAAATATAATTTCTTAAACAAGTAAAATAAAAGATAATAATATAACATGGCGCTGCCGACTAATTACAAATAACGTAAAGTCAATTAAATAAATAACGTAAGTGAAAAGTAAAAAAAAAACAAAACGTGCGGAAACATAACCTAAAAATGGATTTCATGAAACCGCAACCCTTAAAATTCAAGGGAAATCTCAATGAGGAATGGCTACGATTCAGCCCTCACAGAAAGCTCAGATAAAAGAAAATGTGCTCTTTTATTAAATACTATGGGACCACAAGCAATAGAAATCTACAACAATTTCAAGTTCACTGGAAAATAAAAGGAGACATATGAAGATATGTTAAAAAAATTCGAGGAATATTGCAACCCAAGGAAAAACATAATATTCTTGAGATTTATATTTTATACACGCAACCAGATGGAGGGAGAATCATTCGATGAATTTCTAACAGAAATTCAAAAACTTGTTAAGGATTACGAATTTGGCAACCAAGCCGACTCAATACTTAGAGATCGCATTGTGTTAGGTATCACCGACCAGAATCTTCAGGCTAATTTAATCAAAAATGATGACTTGGATCTAAAGGGAGCCATCGAATGTTGTCGAGCCGCAGAAATAACACGTATACAAATCAGGTGTGTGCAAACAAATAATAGTAATAAAATAGTTTCAGAAGTTTGTAGTAGTAGAAATAGATTTCAAACCAATTCATTTACGCCACAAACAAATCGGCAACATAATATGCCCGACAGACGTCCTGTGTGTAATCAAAATACATTTGCAAACAGTTATGCATCCAACAAAAATAATACGGGTGGTAGCAATAATAAATATCATTCAGTACCCAATCAACAATTAAGTACGATTTCGTGCAAAAAATGTAATAAAAATCATAAGTTGGGTGAATGTCATAATAAGGGTTAAAAATGCATAAATTGTGGTAAATGGAATCATACGGCTGATGTTTGCTGGCATAAAAAAGTAAATGACATTAGTAAATCAGAAAATAAGAATTTAGATAGTAATGTTAATGAATTCAGTAATGTTAATGGGTCAGTGATCTTATCAGTAAAGTTAGATAAAAAAGAGTTCAAAGAGCGATTTATCATAGTAAAGAACGATTCGACACCGATAATGAGATTGTCTACTTCACGCGCGTTGGGAATAGTTAATAATGTAAATGAAATAGAGTCTGAGAAGGGAAATTTTATACAGACTAATATGGATATTTTCAATGGTTTAGGTTGTTTTACGGATTTTTACAATATAAAATTAAAAGATAATTCAGTACCGATATCTGATCCGCCTTATAGAATTCCGCTAAAATTAGAAGAGAAAGTAAAAGAAAAATTAGGTCAAATGGCGTCTTTAGAGATCCTATCCAAAGAAGAAAATCCAAATGAATGGGTCAGTAGAATGGTTATTGTCGAAAAACCAGACAAATCTTTAAGATTGTGCCTCGATCCCGCAAGCATCTAAATGCAAACATTATCAAAGACAATGTAATTCCTAGTTTAGCAGACTTATGTGCACAGTTAAATGGCAAAAAGGTGTTAAGTGTCTTAGATTTAAAAGACAGTTTTTGGCAGACACAGTTGGATGAGAAATCATCCAAAATTCCGTTTGGTATAAATATAGTATCAGAAGTATTTCAAAAATTTAACGTTAAAAGTTTCGGTTATAGACGACCTGCTCATTTCGGCTAATTCTCATGAAGAACATGATCAAATTTTGAGCCAAGTAGTGAATCGAGCAAGACAACTAAACATAAAATTTAATATAAATAAATTCCAATAGAAACTAAATACGGTTAAGTATTTTGGTCATCTGTTTTCTGCAGATGGGATCGCTCCAGATCCAGACCGTATCAGTAGTATTATCAAATACGACATGCCAACAGATAAAAAAGACTTACTGCGGTATTTGGGTATGATAAATTATTTGAGAAACTTCATACCTAATTTCGCTAAACTATCAACCCCGTTAAGAGAGCTTTTAAAGAAAAACTCCGAATGGTATTGGCTACCAATTCATACAAAGGTAGTGAATGACTTCAAAAGAATCATTACCAACACACCGGTATTAGCCAATTTTGATCAAAGCAAGGATATTTCAATCCAGACCGATGCATCAAAAAATGGCATAGGCTGTTGCCTATTACAAGATAAAAGCCCATTTGCTATGCATCACGAAGTCTAACTCCTGCGGAAATCAATTACGCGCATATAGAGAAAGAGTTTTTAGCAATACTTTTCTCCTGTAGAAAATTTCATAACTATATCTATGGACGAAAAATAAAGATAAATACAGATCATAAGCCATTAGTTAATATAATGAGTAAAGCAGTGAGTGAAATAAACTCGAATCGTCTTCGAAGAATTAAAATAAAACTAATGATCTATGAATTAGAAGTGGTATATCTACCAGGCAAATATATGCACATTGCTGACGCTTTATCTAGAGCATGCATGCACCCAAGTAGTTGACGAAAATCTTGCAGATTAAGACTTAGCTGACACAGTTGACACCATTAACATGTCAGACGAACGGAAAACTGAATTCCAGACTGAAACTTTGAAAGATTCAATTTTATTGGATTTAATAAACACATATCATACGGGTTGGAGCCATTCTAAGAAGAATGTACCCAATTCTCTTCGAATTTATTGGAACAAACAAAATGAAATTTATGTTGAGGACAAGTTAGTTTACTACAAAGACAGAATAATAGTACCCTTGTCACTCCGTTTAAAAATGATCAAAACCGTTCACCAATCACATTTTGGAATATGTAAATCAATAGCTCGTACCAAGACCATATTTTACTGGCCAAATATGGAGGCAGACATTGAAAATGAAGTAAAAAGTTGTGAATTATGTGATGTTAGGTTAAACAACCCTGATTTATATTAAGGTGTACCAACCTCAAAATGTTTGTATTATGTTATATAACGAAATAATAATAAAGGAAAAGGAGTCGTTGATAATATCGGGTGTAAGACAGACGTTTTATTGTTTTAATTGAAAAACGGGTCTTGTGTTATAGTTCAGTAGTGGGATGAGCTAAAGCTTTATTAGTGATTGAATTTAATTATTAATTATTTAATTGAAAAACAGAAAATTATTAATATAAAATTACATTTATAAATTAATACAATTTATTGGCGATCGAATTAAATTGAATTTACTGAAAAAAAAAAAAATACAAAAATGGCTACTTCGTTCAATGGAAATTTTGTCATATACAGTGGCAGAGTTGCAAGATAAATTGCAACAAAGTAATTTGAATAGTGAAGGTTCTAAAAAGGAATAACAAAAGCGAATGCTGGAAACCATGATTGAACAGAATGTTGAACAGAAATTGGCGTTAGCTGAGTCGGAGCGGCAAAATACCAAGCGAAAAGAGGATGAACAATTATCTCGTCAACAATCATCGTATAATAAGTGATACGAGAAAAAAATCGTGTGCGTGAGGATTATGAGGATAGTTTAGACGAATCAGAGATAAAGAGACGGCGGTATGGTAGAATTAAGCTACGTAAAATGGTAGCACCATTTAAGGGAATTGAAGGTGAATCGTTCGAGCTATTTACCAAATCAATTCGAACAATAAAGAACAAGTACGAGGTTGATGAAGATGAGATGCGACTGCAACTTGCAGATTGCTTAGAGGACGGTGCCCGTAATTGGTTTTTATGTGCCCAAACAATTTAAAATTGAGTGTCAACGAAATACTATCGGAGTTGAATGATTTATTCAACACCAGAAAAAGTAAATCCAAACAACGCAAGTTATTCGAGGAAGGAGTTTGGAAACATTCAGAAGATTTTTACGCCTATTACACCGACAAGATGATTTTGGCGGTACCATTGAAGTTCGAGGACGACGAATTGGTAGATGGTATTATCGATGGTATCCAAAATATTGGATTACAAAATTAAGCACGATTACAGTGCTACCAAAAGCCAAAACAGTTATTGTTGGCATTCATAAAAATTGTAAAACCGTCGAATACAACGGTGAGAGGTAAATTGGAACAGTTCGATGATAAATCAAAGAGTGAAAAACAAGCCGGTAATGGTTGCAAATCAGAACAACGTGAAGGTGGTAGTGTTAAGCAGTCAACGAGTTGGGGAATACGATGTTATAATTGCGGTGAGCGAGGACAACTTTCGAAAAAGTGTGAAAAACCGAAACGCGCGAACAATTCATGTTTTCGATGCCGAGAAATAGGACACAAATTAGGGGGAATGTCAAAACGAAAGGAAAAAACAAGTGAAAACATGAATGAGGGTGAAGAAATTGGGGTAACGCAAAACTGTTCCGTATTTGCTGATGAACATCCAATTCAAATGACGGCATTGATCGATTCTGGAAGCCCGATAACTTTAGTTAAGGTATGTTAAATAGTGAAACCTGAATTAATTAAACCAATCGGAGATAAAAAAGATTTAACGGGTATTAATAATAGTAAAGTCAAGTGTATTGGTATTATAAATGTCAATGTTCTAATATTTGGGAATTTATATAATATTGATTGTATTGTGGTTGAGAATAATACTATGATGGTAGAGTTGTTGTTGGGAAGAGATTTTCTTCGAATCGGAAAAGCTGAATTAAAAATTGAGGATCACAAAATTAATTTTGAAACAGAATTTTGTCAAGAGCTAATGCATATAGATTTAATTGAAAATCCATTAGAAAATGAAATAAAAATAAATGATTCCCTAGATATTGATACGAAATCTGAAATATATCAAATGATAAATGATAACTATTTCAGTACCAAGAAACCAAATGTTCCAGAAGTCAAATTTGAAAAACAACGAATTAGCACACGATACACTAATTACAGCAGCACCAAGGCGATTATCATATGCGGAACGAGATATTGTTGCTAAAATGTTGGATGAATTATTGGAAAAGGGATTCATACGAGTCAGCGAATCTAAATATTGTTCGCCGATAGTGCTTATAAAAAAGAAAAATAAAGAAGAATATCGCTTATGTGTAGACTATCGAGCTCTCAATAAAATAACGGTGAAGAGTAATTATCCTTTACTAAATATCGAGAATATCTTGATATTTTTACATAACAAAAGATTTTTTACATCACTGGACCTGAAATCCGGATTCCATCACGTAACAATTGCTCCAGATTCAATACCACACACATCATTTGTCACCCCTTTTGGCCAGTATGAATATTTACGGTTACCATTTGGATTAAAAAAAAGGGCCAGCAGAGTTCCAGAAATATGTCAATAAAATTTTTGCTAAATTGATTGCAGAACGTAAAGTGGTCATATATATCGATGACATTTTCATCGCAACGAAGGAGATTGGTGAACACTTGGAAATCTTGTACCAAGTATTAAAATTGTTTTCCGCAAATTTTTTGGAATTAAGATTAAATAAATGTGAGTTCCTGTATACACAAATTGATTACCTGGGATATTCTATTAATGAAAAGGGTATTCGTCCCAATGACCGTAACATCAGTGCTATTGAAGAGTATCCGGTGCCAAGAAACAACAAGGAGATCCAGAGTTTTTTGGGTTGATGCTCGTACTTCCGGAAATTTATAGAAGGGTTTGCATTGATTGCCAAACCATTACAAGATTTGTTGCGCAGGAATGCGGAATATATGTTTGGACAGGATGAAATGAACTCATTTGAATCATTGAAGAGGAAATTAACTGAAAGCCCGATACTTGCGATATATTCACCTAATGACGACACAGAGCTGCATTGCGATGTCAGCAGTATAGGATTCGGTGCAATTAGAGACTACAAAAGAAAAAAGATGGAAAGTGGCATCCAATTAACTATTTCTCAAGACGCACAACAGAGAATGAATCGAGGTTACACTCTTATGAATTGGAGTGCTTAGCAATCATATACGCATTCTGAGGATTTCGGATTTTTTTGCATGGTCGAGAATTTAAGGTGTACACAGACTGCGATGCAATTACTCTGACATTAAATAAAAAGGCTATTCATCCACAAATTGCACGCTGGGCCTTGGAAATGCAAGAGTATAATTATACGATTCATCATCGAAAGGGGGATCAGATGAAACACGCTGATGAATTGAGTGGAATTCAGAGTGTCTAAGTAATTCACGATAACCCTTTTGAGCAAACATCGGCCTTATTGCAATCACAAGATCAAAAACTTGAAGAATTACGAAAGCAACTTGAGTTAGCTGAAAGTTCGCTTTATGAGCTACGAGATGGATTAATCTACAAAAAGATCAATAAAAATAAAATATGTTTTTTTGTGCCAGAGTCGATGCAAAATCAAGTGATTAAAAACTCTCACGATCTCATGGCGCATATTGGATTGAAGAAGACGATGGAGGTAATAGGAAGACATTATTGGTTTCCCAATATGTCCAGCATCATAAAACAATACATCCAGAATTGCTTGAAATGTATTAAATACAATTTACCAACGGGGAAGGTAGAAGGTTTTCTTCACAGCATTCCTAAAGGAGATCAACCTTTTGAACTCGTACATGCCGATTTTTATGGTCCGTTGGGTAATGACTAAGCAAAAGAAGCGGTTTATATTGGGTATCATTGACGGTTTTTCGAAACATATTCGATTGTTTGCGCAACCCAAACCACGAGTGCTAAAGATACCATCGAGTGTTTCCAGCAATATTTTAGACACTTTAGTCGTCCCGAGAAAGTAATTACGGACAGAGGCAGTAATTTTACTTCGCATGAGTTTAAGAACGACTTAAAACAAAATTGTGTACAACATATTTTGGTTGCTAGTGCCGCGCCACATATGCAAATGGACAAATTGAACGATTTAATCGCACGTTAACACCTATGATAGCAAAGTTGGTCGATGCCGAACGAAAAATCGAGTGGGACCAAGTCCTGGACAAGCAGAGTTTGCGTACAATACTAGTGAGCACATAGTACGACGAAATTGACACCATCCTTGATATTATTTGGAAGAAATTTGAGGGGTCCCGTAAATGATAAGCTTCGTGAATTTCTCGAAAGAGAAAACAAATTAGATGATGTTCCGGAAAACATTACCGCAATTCGGGAAACTGCCCGTATTAACATTGAAGCATCACAAGCGAATAGTCGAGAATATGTGAATAGTCATCGAAAGGAAGCTGTTACGTTTAATGAAGATAATTTAATCGTCGTGAAGAATGTGGACACTACTCCAGGTATTAACAAAAAACTAATTCCAAAATACAGAGAGCTATATCAAGTTAAGAAAATATTGGGTATTGATCGATATCTAATTGGGGATGTCGCTGGATTCAGCATTTCAAGCCGGCCGTTTGAAGGTGTATATGACATTACTCGCACGAAACCATTTATTAAATTGTCAGGCTAACATTAATTGGTCGTTACTAATTATTAAAACCGAGACGGTTTCAGTCAGGTTGGCCGAAATGTTAGGTTAAACAACCCTGATTTATATTAAGGTGTTCCAACCTCAGAATGTTTGTATTATATTACATAAAGAAATAATAATAAAGGAAAAGGAGTCGTTGATAATATCGAGTGTAATGCCTCAATTCCACTGTGAATCAAAGTTTGTCAGTAAAAATAACTTGAGATAAAAATATAAAATCGGTGGTTGTGTGAACGAGACACACAACGGAGTCGGTCAAGTTTTTACTTACAAAAAATGTGTATCTGTGTTAGTGCACTGAGGTCGAAATTAAAAAAAAAGTATCAAATCGAGCACATTTTATGGCAGTCCAACTTATACATGTACATAAATATTGTGTACCGATGAAAAATATTTCTCGCACACGCTGATAATTTTAATTGTATGGCATTTTTATGGGAAAGATTTTTTTAAATTTTGTATTTTATGACGGAAATAATTTGAATAAAATAATTCTGATATGAGTATTAATAATAATTAATTTTTTAGATTATTTTGAATCGTAAAAATACTCGAATTAACACTAATTCAAAATTTTTTTTAATAATTCTTGGTTATGTGTTTGTTTGCTGTCAAGATGTATCCATAAAATTTGCTATAAAAAAACAATAACAAAATACTTTATCTTTGTCTCTCTGATGGATTATTTTTTGTTGTCTTCTTCCAACTTCAAGTCAGCTCAGTCAATTTTTCACAGTGGAATTGGGGCTTAAGACAGACGTTTTATTGTTTTAATTGAAAAACGGGTCTAGTGTTATAGTGAAAAATACCAAAATTCCAACATTAAAGAAAAAATGATAGCTCATGAAGTGCCAAATCTACCATTCCAAAAGGTAGGAGCGGACATATTGGAATTAAGCAACAGAAGTTATTTAGTTTTGGTTGACTATTTTTCTAAATACATAGAGTTAAAATCGATTGAAAATAAAACCGCTCTCGAGATAATTAAAAAATTAAAAGATATATACTCTACTCACGGAATCCCACAGACATTTATTAGTGACAATGTCCCATTTAACAGTTACGAATTTAAAAAATTTTCCAATGAATGGAAATTCAACATTGTAACCTTAAGTCCACGGTACCCTCAATCAAACGGCCAATCAGAAAAAGCAGTAGATATCTGCAAAACCATGCTGAAGAAATCAATAGAAACCGAAACCGATGTTGAATTATTTCTGTTAGAATATCGTTCCCAGCCGATAACAGGTTTAAAAGCATCACCAAATGAGATGTTAATGAGCCGTTTAACACGTTCTCGTATTCCAATCTCAGATAATGTTTTAATACCAAAGATTGTTCCAAATGTACAAGATAGCTTAAGAGCTTGAAAGGTCGAAATCGGGAAATACTATGACAGGTCTGCTAGAAACCGATTAGATTTAAAAGAAGGGGATAATATAGTATTCCAAAACGGTAAGGTTTGGGAACCGGGAGTTGTCATACAAAAACACGAAACACCGCGTTCTTTTATCATTAAAGATGAAAACGGTCGTATTAAACGAAGAAACATCAGACATCTTCGTAAATCTGAACACCAAATTAGCGGAAAGGAACGAGCTAAAATTTGCCCCCGAAATAAATAGGAAGTTGGCTTTCGCAATGACAAGAAGGTTTCAAAGTGTCATTGCATGAAAAGGTTACAACACCAAATATCAAACCTAACTCTTTTACCAAATTCTCTCATTTTCTTAGTGTGTCTAAATAGTAAATCATATCAAACGTGAAGGTAAATTAATTTAAATCATGATTATTATTATTTTCAGCTTCTTAAATGTAATTTGAGTTTTAAAAAAATTAAAACTGAATTTTTTGTTTGATTTGTAATTGTTTTTTTTATCAATGTTTTCTTAACCGAGTGCTGTACGGACAATTTTTTGATACAATCTATGCATACTTCCGTTATTAATATTTCGCTTTATGCAACCTATGCGATTTTTCAGGAAACAATTTATTTGTTTATTACTTAAACTTAAAATGAAGACTTTGCAAATAAGCCCTGTTCACAGGTGAAGTGAACATAAGAACATACTCAAACAACTCAAATGCCCGCAATAATTTCAAAATTCTTGTATTTTGTTTAAAAAATTTGGTTTGTCCAACAAAACGGCTTCCGTTTACAACGAGATCTAAGAGGACTTGTCCATCCACCATTGCTTTGTGAATTAAATTACGAACTGCCTGCACTTTAGGCGTATGATCGTCCTAATTCTGTACGTATTTGCCACAGTAAATAGTAGCCCATATTAATCCATGTTTATATCGTGTAGCAGAACAAAGTTTCAAATGAGGCACAACAATTATTCTTTAAAAAATTAAAAAAAATCAAACAATATCTTGAAAAGTTGGCATTTTGTCTTACAAGCGATATTTAGGGAACCGTACAATAATAATTTGTCCATTCAAATTCGGAAAAATGGTGACGCCCCTAATTTGCAATTACAATAAAGTGACATCATTTTCGACCAAGAAATGTGTTGCATTTCGGATACCAAATTAAAGTGCTATTGTTAATACTTACGGATTATTATTAATAACAAATATGAATATTCAACATTAACACGAGTCCAAATGAGTCCAATAAGCGCCACATAATCTTTATATCACCTCATTTATCAAATGTCATTGTCATCCGCGCACGTATATTAATATAAATATTCAGATACATACCAAGCAACATTCGTAAAAAAAAAAAACGAAAATTATTTAAAACTCATTAATTTACAAACCACTAAAAGTAATAACTAAATTAATTCTTAAAACCATTTTTTTTAACAAATTGTTAATGTATTATTGAAATTTACGACATAAAAAAATCATCAACAGTTTTTTTTTTTTTTTTAATTTAATTTAACTTTTCGAAAATTCGGTAGTCACGTAACATAATTTGTTAATATTATTAAATAACATTAACTTAAATAAAAATATAAAAAATAAAACGAAACATTAGATGATTTAAATATAAAAAAAAAAAATTTAAATAATCAAAACAATTTTTTTTTTATATATTTAGAACTAAAAAAGATATAATTTTTATTAAAACTAAATAAAACAAAAAAAAAATTCGTGATTTACAAAAAAAAAAAAACAAAAAAAATTATATTATAAGAAATACAACTTTTTAAAGAATAAAAACAGTTGCTCACGACTTTCGACAATTTTATATATTTTAAAATTCAGTCTTGTTGTCCTTTATTTGTTTTCTTATTTTATTTTGTCTTTTTTCATTATGGAAATTAACCAAAACTAAAAAATAAAATAAACAAAAATTAAATACATGAAAAATACTAAAAATGATTTTTTTTTGTTTTAAATTTATTTCGAATACTAGTCAAAACAGCAGGCCACTATGTTGTCGTTTTTTTTTTATTATACGATTGTTGTTTTTTTCTTCGTTTGTTTAACTTTTGAGTTTATTTAATAAAATCATTTAAATTAATGTTTCTTTTTATGTTATATATAGATCACACAATCACAAACAATTTACAATTTACCAACTAAACAGAAAAAAAAAAAACAATAGAAATTCGACTACCTAGATTAGTCAGATTTTTTTTTGTTGTTTTAGTTTTTGTTTTAAAAAAGATTAGATTTACAAATTTTTAAATACGTTTTTTTTTGTGGGAAAACTTTATGGTAAAATAATTAGAAATCATAAATTAAAGAAGGATTAACGTAAATAGAAACCAAAAAAAAAAAAAAAAAAGTGCCCGTAAATGCTTGTAAGTGATTAATTAAACGTTAATTTTACGTTAAGTTTGTCCGAAAAGTGCCCATCTTTCTAATGTTTTAACATACTATAAACAACACAACCGCTGTTTCATCATGTTACACTGTCGAAATTAATTAAATGTAACATTCATTTAATTTTTGGACATAATTTTAGTTTTATGTTAATTTCCTACTATGGTAATAAAATTGTGTAATTATAGAAGTTTTGGCCCGTTTTCAAATATTGCTCATCTCCACTTTTTAAACTGTTCGTAAAAACAGGCTAAGCCAAAATTTTTATATTTCGAAATACTTTAAAGCTGCGAAATTCTCGAATATTCAGTTAAAATTAATGCTTTAAGTTTAAATTCACAATCTATAAATGCAAATTTTAATGGGATCTCTACTTTTGCCTGAAAAATACCAAACTTTTAAAATCAAGAATAATTGAAGAGTTAAAATTCAAAATAATCCAAAAAAAATAGTTTGTTTAAAATAAATTTAAAAAATTCAATTTTATAGGCATTTTTAGAGCTTTGTCACTTGAAATATTTGTGGTCGCCTTAGATGCGAGACGAGCGAAACAATTCCTTTGGGCAGAGGCGTAACTGGGTACCCGAAGCACCTGAAGCCACGGGGGACCCACGGTTTTTGGGGCCCACCAGATTTCCTTTACTAGTTCTAATTTAAGATTAAATAGCTCAGATTAAGCTTAAGGTGCAAATTGGCAGAATGATACACACAACTGCACTGTGACAGATAAATTCTTGTTTCCCTCACTTGAGTTGGCTCCACCAGTCAGTCTCTATATAATCAATAAGATAATAAAATGTAAATGCCAACATAATTTTGCAACTAGTGAAGGTGTTATTTTGTTGTTTTTGGTTGGATTCTCCTGATTTTAGAAATTCTCGCTTCCCGCTTTCATATCCGCTTGTCTCAGGTTTCATTTTCTGATCATTTTTTAAAATTTCTCGAGATTTTTGGAGTTTATCATGGAAATGAGATGCGTGATGTTTGAGACTTAATTGGTGATTCGGTTTTACGAAACAGTCAGGTTATTTGAGATTGTAGTAGGGTGTATTTGATAGTTCGATATCATTCAGGAATTTTTGAGCCTATTTGAAAAATACGATTGTTCTCTATTTAAAAAATTACCCGATAAGATCCGAGGGTTCTATTCTTACTGCATATGGTTTTGTTGAACTTAACCTTAAGTTGCTTAGCAATATTAGTAACATTAAATTAATTGGCCAATAATTCCAGATTTACATGAATTTTTGGAATTTTTCAAAATTTTCGTGGATTTTCTAGATTTTTTACAGTCTTTCCGATATTATTCATTAATATCCAGATTTTTCGGTATTATTGAAATTGTTCGAGATCAATCGACGTTCATATAATATATATAGATTTTTCAAATTTGTCTCGGGTAATCGAGATTGTTCCGCGGTTTATTCCAGATTATTCGAGATTTTTAAAGATTTTCGAATTTATTCGAATTTTGCAAGGCAATTTTAAATGAACATGATTTATATCAACTCAACAACTATGATTCATATTACTCAAGTTAAGTAGAGATGACAACAGAAAAGGTGGTGTTGTTGTAAATGTTTTAAATACAATTGTGTCCAGAAAAATTTATGAATTGTATTTTCTCAAAACAGCTTCTTGATTATCAATCTCTCCACATTAAATATTAATATATGTGCTGTATATCGCCCTCCAAGTTCAGACCAAAACGTGTTTCTTGACAAATTGGAAGAAATTATCTCAAGTCATAAAAAAATGTATATTGTTGGTGATTTTAACCTAAACCTACTGAATAAAGAAATGGATAGGATTATTGAAAATATCTGGACATCTTATATTCTTCTGGATTTGCACCACTCAACAAAATCTCTGTGGACTACGGTACAAGAATTGCTATAATCAACAACAAAACAACAAACACCATGATAGATCATATTTCAACTGATATTTTTACTCCACCTTATCTATTTTCTGTTCACGATTTCTATCGTTCTGATCATCGTTTGCTGCCTTTAAACATAAAGATGAAAAATGTCCCGTCGTCGGTTGTTAATACGCAATAAACCATTTTAAAATATGAATCAATCAATATCGAGGATATTTCACTCAAAATAAAAAACATAAATAATTTTAAAGAATTAAAAGTTTTTTGCGCGCAGATAATATCAGTTAATATGAAAGTGTTTGGGGTGAAAATAAAAACTATAGAAAAAATCCATGGATCATAGTAGATTTAATAATATTAAAAAAAAAAGTGCGATAAATTTTACAAATTAAATAAAAAATATCCAAATAGTAATTTCTTTGAAGTACAATTTAAATCTTACAAAAAAACAGTGACAATGTTTTAAACAAATATGTGTTAAACAAAACTAAAAGTAGTGCTAAAATTCTCCTTGTGGAAAATGAAAATATCGTTCACGATACTAATCGAATTTGTAAAAAATTCAACAATTACTTTGTTACCTGTGTTGAAAAAATTATCCCTCAAAACCCAATTCATTTATCTGTAAATTTAACCCCTTCGAGTATAACTAATCCGTTTCATCTTTACCCGACAAATAATATAGAAATCGAATATATTTTAAAAACATTTCTACAAAACTCTGCAATTTCATAATAAATCCTCTTAGCCTCATCCTTTCAAAATTAATTAATGATTGTTTTACGAGAGGGGAATTCCTAGAGTGTCTCAAAATTGCCAAAGTCATACATATACACACTGCGCGACACTTGATTACCCACACTTTAAAATTTTCCATAAAACCTAAGATAATGCGCCTAATTATTTGAAATTTGTTCATCACCTTGGTTTCTATCCTAACTAACTTTCCAAGGACTAATACGCATACTTGCATGCAATGCGAAGTGGAAAATCCCCATTTCGAGTATTTTACTTATTTAAACTGCGACACTTCATTACCCTCATCTGTGAAATTAAGTAATAAAACCCATTACGTTTTATTGTTTTGATATTTTTTTTTTATTTAATATTTAGTGTGTCCTCCATTGTTCCTTACAACATCATAAATTCTATTAGGCAAAGACATATAAAGATTTTGTATTAATTTTATCGGAACTTTCTTGAAAGCATCATAAACAGCTGTCATAAGATCATTCCGGCATTCGTATTGCCTTCCATTCGAATAAATTTGTCTCGATAGCCATCCCAAAAAATTTTCAATAATATTTAAATCCGGAGACAAAGCCAGCCAATTCAAAACTTCCACGTTATTGTCTTCAAACCACTGTTTTACTCGTGCAGCTGTGTGGATTGCTGCGTTATCTTGCTGGAGAATCCCGCGTTGGCCTTCAAACATTTCGTCAAAATTGATTTTTTGTACTTCTAGGAGCTCGATGTAGCTTTGCGAGTTTTGTTGGCCCTCCAGGACAACCAAATCAATAGCACTATGAAAAGAAATTGCTGCCCACACCATGGTGGAACAAACACTGGTGTGGCGGCGGGACAAAAATAGCTCCGATTTCCTCAAATCATGGAAGTAATATGTAAAACCATCTGGTCTATCTAAGTTAAACTTTTTCTCGTCCGAAAAAATAACCTGGAACCATTCTTCCTTCCAATGCAGATGTCCACGGCAATATTCCAATCGAGCACTTCGATGTTGCTGAACCAAACGTGGTTTTTTCTTAAGTTTTTGTGGCCGGAGATGTGAACACTTTTTTATTATCCTCTGAACAGTACGGATACTGGCTGAGACTCCAATTTTCTGCTTTATTTTTTTTGCAGATTGCATCGAATTCGAAGCGCGCAAAATAGCTCTATGTTCCCGTTCTGTTGTCACCCTTGCTGTGGGACCTCTTCGATTTTTTCCGTAATTTTCTGGATCTTTGAAATAGTTATTGATGGTCCAAGAATTGCGACCAATTTTTTTGGAAATCGCATGATTAGAATAATTTTCTTGTTTAAGCGCTAGAATTTTTCCAATTTCTACCTTTGTTAGGGTTTTTCCACGACCTATTTTCACCACTATGAACTCCAGCCGGTAATAAACTTAATAAATTAATGGTAAACTATTAAACTGAACACAACTAAATTTATTTCCACGCACCTTTTGCCTTCGACGCCAAAAACAAAGTGATGAGGGTTGATTACCCAAGTATCGCAGTTTAAATAAGTAAAATAATCGAAATGGGGATTTTCCACTTCGCATCACATGCAAGTATGAGTATTAGCAGAGCACTCTGTATTTTATAGAGCCATAATCAAAAAATCTGAGCTTTTATAAGGCAATTAGAAACGACGATAAAACGAAACTTTTCAGAGTAAAACACCCAAAACATATGGGAAATCACTTTTTTCCTAAGACAAGTTTTTAAATGAAAACATTACAAATTCTTAGTTATGATTTCTGAGATACTTTCATAAATGTTTGAATTTCAACATATATGAATATCGTTAAAGTAAATCGTTTTCATTTTCTTGTAATAATTGATTTATTTAAACCAAAATATTAAAAAAAAATCATAACAACAGCATTCTGGTCAAATTGAAATAAAAGCTTACTACGATTCGTTTGGTCATTAAGCCAATAAATATTACATAGATGGCAGTGATGGTCGTAAAAATTTGGAAAAATCGTACCAAAAATGCCACCTGGGAATTTCAAGTTCAAAAATTGTAGAAAAAACAAAACAAATTCACAAAATATAGGAACGTGTGATAATTTTGCGATTAAATAATTTTTTTTCGTATTTTTCTGTAACCATTTTAGACATCTTACGTACACTAGTAAAACTAAAGATAAATTTAGCAAGTATTATTTTAATTTGTCCGAGCCAACTTTGACAATTATTTTTAAAAATGAAAGTTCGAAAAAATATATTTTAGAAATAATTTAATTGTTATGTTTCTGCAATTAATATTTACTTAATACCAATATGACCTTCTTGTATATTGTTCTTAAAGATATGTAGAAAACTCTTATATAAACATTTTAAAATATTTTTGCTTTTTTCATTCATAAATTCGAAGCTAAAAAACACCATTTTTATTATGGCTGCCTATGGAAATCAGTGAAAAGTTATACCACTAAAAAAGCTTGTAAAAAATACGTCATTAAGATTATGGATCTATACTCTAGAGGGCTCTGGCAATACTCCTCGACAAAATGTATACAACTATTTTGTTGAGAAATTAATTTACTTCTGTTTCATTTGGATAATTTCGTTTTTTTATATATTGTAATTTTTGATATATTAGCGAAAAACGCTTGTTGTGCCCAAATGTCAAATTTTCCTGTTCTTCCGCCCTCGGGTTAGTGATAAGACTTTTTTTTTTAATTCTAGGACCAAATATCTATTTAAATCCAGAATTTCAGCTTAAAGCAACTTGTTCTTGGGTTAAACGTCCAACAACCTTTTTCGTGACATTTTTTTTCGTACAAATTATTGTCACTGAAAATTTGCAATTTTGATTAAACGAGATTTATAGCAGCTTAAAGCTGTTAAGAACAAACAACACACAGTGTTGTTACATTTCGAAAAAGTCACTTTATCAGAATCGATTTTTACCATAGGCTCATAATTACATACGTAGCAACATAGGGAAAAATTAAAAAATTACCCCGTGACCCTGACCTATCTCACAATATGTAAATGACCAAGCTGAAACCGAATCCGTGTTCCAAATTGCTCTCTTACGTCAGGTTTTTCTTCTAATCTCACGAAATAGGTCAAAAATGGTACAACTAACTAAACAACATAAGCCCAACTAATCCAATCAAATCGCATAATCCATTAACCCCATAACATGTAACCCCATAACATGTAACCTGTAACCGATATTTTTGCGGTTGATAAAGCCGCAGAATTTGTTAGACTGTATTTCCGTGTGTCTGCATCCAGGACATCACCACTTGGTGACGCTGGCCAACGGAGTTGTTCCGTGATCCGGCAGCCATCTGAAAAAAAAATTACGATGCAAGAAGTCGGAACTCCAGTAACGGCGGCTCGCCAGTGTGAGAAAGCGTGCCCGCAGGCGTCGTTATCATGCGACCGCAGCTGTTAGAGGTGGGTACTTTGGCCTCTACAAATTATAAAGGTACAAGGCATAATTCAACCAAAATATCTCGTAGTCCTCCCAAACATGAAGACAGTGGCGTAACTACAAATTTCGGGCTCCTCCGCAACATTTTTTTTGGGCCCCTAAAAATGCTGCTTGTACCTAAGAACAAGTAAAGCTTTTAGTGAACAACTTATTTCTTCCTATCGTCCAATCTCGCATTAATTAAAAGTATTTGATTTTGAGAGTAGATGGCACGAAGCATCTTGCAACTCAATGATCTGAGGATTTCTAAGTATATCGATAAAGCATTATTACCAATTTCGAATATGATTTGAAAAATATCAAGAATTTCGAATTTTCAAAGTATCTTGAATATTCTTGAGAGTTCTCAAATATCGACTTATCCGTAAATTTTGTTAAAAAATTGTATACAT
Organism: Tipula vernalis; assembly: GCA_958295665.1. Classification (NCBI taxonomy): domain Eukaryota; kingdom Metazoa; phylum Arthropoda; class Insecta; order Diptera; family Tipulidae; genus Tipula; species Tipula vernalis. The sequence goes on along the minus strand of OY282559.1, from coordinate 294,171,063 downwards.
AAGCATAAAATATGTATTTGCAAAAATTGTCAATTAGTCTTAAGTTTGATTATTAATTTAAGCAAGTTTGGGTTTTAACTTAACTTTAACGTTGAGCCTTTTTCATACTTTGAGGTTTTTGTTAATGAACTTTTAATTTTATAAGCTTTCAATTTCCAAAGCTTTTTTAACTAAAGCTTTTTTTCAAACCATTTTACTCAAAAATCTGATATTACACAAGTGACGGAATTTAGGCTAAAATTTACAATATTTGTTCTCAAAGTTAATCTATCATCAATCATCAAAAGCTTTTAGTTTTAAGAGGTTTTCAAACCAAACCTTTTAACTCTAAAATTTGGTATTATAAAGGAAGGTGGTGTATATATTTGTGTTCAATGAGCTTTAAAATTGATAATTAAATTATAACTTTTGGGTGTGAACTTAACATTTGTGATTTTTTTCATAATTTTAGATTTGGCAAACAATGTCAAGAATTATTAGTTTTAAGAGCTTTCAATTAGAAAAGTTTCTAAAACAAACCATTTTACTCAGAAATTCAACTTCACAAAAGGGTATCGGAGTTTAGGGACAATTTAGTATATTTGTTCTCAATGTAAATTATCAAGAGCTTTTAGTCAAACAAAACCATTTTACTAGGAATCTTGGTATTATAATATAAGCTTTCGTTTATCGAAGCTTTTTGAATCAAACCATTTTACTAAGAAATTTGGTATTCAAATGGGCGACGAAATTTTGGTACAAATTTTGGAATATTTGTTAAGAGCCTTTCAATAATTTCTGATTTTCGTTACAATATTTTGGTTTTAAGAGCTTTCACTGATCGAAAATTTTTAAACAATTTAACCAAAACTGAATTTTGGGATAAATTTAGAATGCTTATTTCCAATGAGCTTTTAGTTTGAACTTAAAACTTTTGAGCTTCTTATGAGTTTGAACTTGACATTTTTGAGCCGTATTTGAGTATTTGCAAAAAATTTCGAAACTTTAGTTTTAGGAGCTTTCACGTATCGCAGCTTTTTAACCCAAATCATTTGCTCTTTAATCTGAAATTTGATATTTTAAAAGAAGGTGGGATTTTGGAATAAATTCAGAATATCTGTTTTCAATAAGCTTTAAGCTTGACAATTAATTCCTGCCTTTTGAAGTTTGAACTTAACATTTTTTAATTTTTTCTAATTTCAGGTTTTAATCAAATGTGTGATGAGCATAAAATTATGTATGTATTTGCAAAAATTGTCAAGAGCTTTAGTTTTCAGCGCGTTCACTTATCGAAGCTTTTTAAACATACCATTTTAATTCGAAATTTGATATTGGAAGGGATGATTGAATTTCGGGTAGGATTTAGAATATTTGTGCTCAATGTAAACTATTAAGAGCTTTCAGTTTTAAGAGCTTTTCAAATCAAACCATTTGACTTTCAAATTTGATATTAAAAACGAAGGTGGTATTTTGGAATTAATTTAGAGTATTTGTTTTCAATGAGCTTTAAGCTTGATAATTGATTTATACTTTCTCGGAATTTTTGTACCTTTCCATAAATTCTGTCTTTCATTAATAGCTTTCACTTATCGAAACTTTGCCACTCAAATAATTTTATTCAGAAATTTGATATTGCAAAGGATATTTTTTGGAAAAATTTCAGAATATTTGTTCTCAATGTAAATATCTTTCATCCAAAATCGGTTTCACTGTACAACGTAAATAACCTGGACATTCTTGAATAATTTCGAATAACCTACAGGAAGTCAGAGAAATATCGAAATTTTGGCATAATCTGATAAGATCTATTTGTCTAACTCTGCAAGTTCTTACAACTCAAAGCTAACCACAGAACATTGCCTTACCAGCAGGTTACTATAAGCCTAACCTTTTCTAATCAAAACTTGATTTGTAAAAGGTTGAATTTGTTTGGCTAAAGGCTCAATTTACCTAATTTTCATCTAAATCTAAATATCGGTCAGAACCTCAAATTTTTATTTCTATGGAGTCAGAATGGAGAAGAAATGATTGACGTCTTAAGAAAATATTTAATAGCAACAGGAACGATTTCTTCTTTTTCTTATTAATTAGACAACCGCCTTTTCTTAAAAATTTCCAAGAAATGTACCGTTGTGTTAATTTGCACTATAAGCTTAATCTGAGCTACCTAATTTAAAATTTTAACTAATAAAAGAAATCTCGTTGGCCCCAACAACCGCGGCTGCGGGTGCTGCTGGTACCTAGTTACGGCACTGCATAAAGATCCTAACAAACATGATACGCTTTGTTATGTTTGTGATATTTATGAACCAGGAAAGAGTCGGAGATAGAGGGTCCTTCCCGGGAATACTCGGGCAGGAATTCTCGGAAAATTTTACTAATTTTTGTTTCCCGTTTACCGGAAAAAAAACTAGAAATTGCCGGGATTTTTTGTCTATTCTCTATTTTTTAATCAATTGGCACACGGCGTTTTTCTTTCAATTAGCACAATATAGTTGTAAGGGTTCGTCAATAAGCGAGTTAATACGGCGTTTGCAACATGTACATAAAATAAATCTGTTGTAACGAAATACATTCGGGCAAATACATAATAGAACGTACAATATGTGACCGGTCGAGTTATCTCGGGTACGGTCTTTTTGGACCATATAGTATGTCCCGAGATATCTCGGCTCTGGTCCTTAAGGGGTTAGTGGTGCGTTGCAAATGGTAAGAAAAATTGTAAAAATTTGTAAAATGTCACCGGAAAGAAATTCAATTCTTCAAGAGTATGTGAAGCAAAATTACGAGATGGAATACCCAGATGGACTCAGTTCGAGAAGCATTAAATGATTTGGGATCTCTAATATTACTGAATGACAATTATATCCCAATATTGTCGAATATTTTCAATGCGCTTCAGCCATTTAAATTAGCTGTAGGAGTTTTGGGAAGACGTGATGCAAATTTGGTTACAGCTGATGCGATTGTAATGTTTTTGTTTGAATTGCGAACATGCAAATGAAGATAATATTACAACAGAGTTATTGGAAGTTTTATCTCGTCGCATTTAAGAACGAAGAAAGATCTTGTGTCTTTAGTCAAATATATGCAGACTCTCGACATGCAATCAACTGCTATAGCAGACTTGCCGTCATCATCAAAGTCGTCAATAATCCAGTATCGCAACCAGATTTCTAATAGATTATTCAACAAAGAAGAGTTTGGAATAGAACTGGAGGGTGAGATAAATTCAGGGAAGATAACGAATCGGAACACTCTCTGTTGGTTGCAGCTATTAACGAAAGGTTGGCTTGCGCAATAAACGCAGCCCTTAAAACTAAAAAAATTGCAACGTCGTCAAACAATCAGAGAACAAATATACAAAAAGAGTTACCTATAATTTCTTTTTTTTTCTTAATTTCTCGGGAATCTTGGGAAACCCGGGAAAATTGGTTTCAAATTTCCCGGGAACAAAAAAAACCCGGGAAAAAGCACCCTGTAGTTGGAGAGTAATCACATCAGGAAACAAATAAGGTTTCACACGCTGCATGCGGAACGTGCCATAAAATGTTGACAACATGTCACAGGAAGGAGAACCATTCGTGTAAAAACTACTTGTGTGTGTACAAGTAATGTGGTGCAAGCTGTATTAGTTCCAACAACGTCTGTTTGTCCGAAGAAACACCATGAGGAAGAGACTAGCGCAATGCGAGGTATCGTAAGAATAGAAGATAGTGACGAAGTATAGTATAATATAGTAGAATTTACCGCAAAAGCTTAGCCAAAATAAGCTAACCGAATTAAGAGAAAGGTATGAAGATAAAAATGTATATGAATAGGGAGCAGGAATTCAGACAGTGTGTCACTCAAGATGAAGCATAAGAATTAGTATACTGTAATAATATCGCCGGACTCAATAGTTTGAAAGTAGACATCTACAAAACAGAAGAGTGGCATCTCTTCATAGACTCCTCCATTCGTACTCTGAAGACTATAATACTTCACAACACCAACGTCCTAGCTTCGGTCCCTATAACTCACCCACCGTCTTCAAGGAATCGTGGCAAATATGTGGAGACTATAACGTGGTGGTGAACGAATGTGAATCTGTACAAATAAATGAGTGACCGCTACACATCAAATATCCGTGCTGGTTGTGTTTTATTTTTCTTGATAGCATAGACCGAACGAATCACTACACGAAGAAGAAATAGCCACAACGAATTTCACTGAAGCCTGGATCCTCCAACCACCCCTCCAATTCCTCCACTCCATCTTACATTTGGCTTGATGAAACAATTTGTGAGGGCTTTGGACAAAGACGGCAATTGTTTCAAATACGGTATAGGTATATTGGTTTAATTGTCCTCAAAGCCGGACACTGTTCAACGATGTGAAGTTCACGAAGGAGATGGCCAATCAGGAAAAGCTGTATGAAATAGTTTCCGCAGATCTCGCAGCAAGTCTTGCAGAAAAGCTTGGAGATTTTACTGAGGAACAAGAAAATGGGGTGTAAATGTTGGCAGACTATTGCTGGAATTGGAACATATGTTTGTTATGGTTTCGATCTTACCGAATTACGAAGCAAAGAAACATAAGAGATCACCATTTTAGCTTATGGGGTTAATGGACTATGGTGTTTGATTGGGTTGTTGTTTATAAGAATTTTCGCCTATTTTTTGAAGTTAGTAGAAAAGCCTTACGTGATAGAGCAATTTGGACAATGATTTGTCAATTGAAAAAGGCAGTTCGTTATATCAGAGCCTACTCTATAAATAAGAGCCTCCACACTGACTGTATTTTTTACTAACCTTAAAATAAGATACATAAAATTGTTCCTGTACTATGAAACTATATGGGAAAACGATTGTTTTTATTTACATTTTTAGTCGATAAGAATTATGAGCTTTTATATTATTTTTGTACGAAAATATTCATAAAACATGTAATTTTATTTGATTGAAAAATCGAATCATGAAAATGTTTATTTGTTAGTGAAAATCATCTTCAAAAATAAGCTATTTATGAATTTTAGAGTGTTGTTGTTTTTGTAATATACGTCATAAACTAATAACTCAAAATTTACAAACAATACAATAATCATCTCTTTCATTGCCATTATTCAAATTTGAATTTGAATATCGTTCTGTTGTTATTTTGAATTTGCGAAGCATGCTAGATTGTTTCGATTTTTTGTTTTCTTTACGCTAATTGTATTGATTCAAGTTTTTCTGTTTGGCTCTTTTTGATTTATTTTAATTTTGATTGTTGCCATTGGTTAAGAATTTTTGGTGTTTCTGTATCCCTTATTTTAAGTTCATTTTTCACATACCGGCTCTATTTACATCAAGATGATTCTGGTCTCCATATGTATGAACGATACTAAAACAAAGTAGAAATTAAATGCTTTCAAGAAAAATCGATAAAATGTTTAAATTTGCATTTAATTCCTTCTGCGGTTTAGTACCGTTCATACAATTGTCCATTAGAGATATGTCAACTATAAAGAGGTTTTCAATTTATTCAGGAATTTTATAACTAGGTTTCACTGTATATAAAATTTGTAAATTTTGTTGATTTAATTCTAGCTTAGTTTAAAAAAGCGTAATATGGCGAAGTTGGTGCCTACAATCAAATTTTACATTAGATTTAACTTTCCAAGCATATAATCGTATATTCAGCTTATAAGAAAATTGATTGAAAACAAATCATTTCACCATTTCTATGGTCGAAATTTTGAATAAGGCAGTACATATTTGATTTCAAATTGAGTAATCACCAAAATTTAACCAAACTTCCCCAAAACGAACAAGATTTCGTTTTAAGTTCCGTAAGAAATACGAATCAAATATTGGAATTTGAACCGAAATTGAATCTTCGTCTTTTTGACAGTAAAGCTTAGAAGAACTGTCTAACCGTCTTATCATCTCCTTTTATCATCACATAATATCTCAAATTAGAATGACAAAATAATTGAGCACAAAATCAATTAAAGATATTTAGTTTCATTGTCTATTCTATAATATTATTTAAATTTGCTTTAGACATATATGTACGTTTATCAATCTCAAATGTAAATTGTAATCTACCTCTATACAACGAGTATCCCATGCTTCAATTGAAAGAAAACTATAAGCAAAAATTTCTCCACTTTATTTGCAACAAAGAATAATTCGTTTTCTTATAAATAATTTATAAAATTTGTAATAAAAATTATTTTATGAAATACTTAATCGCCATTGGCCCTTTATGTTTTCTTCTATCCATGTATATATATATATATATATATCTGTTATTATGTTAGATATCAAAACTTTATATATTCTTGATTTCATTAGAGATTAGAGTATATAATTATTTCGTCTTATTTTCCTTCTAATTTGTATCTTAAAGTGAGAATAATATAAATTGAAATTACCCTCTATTAGATTATGTAGTGTATATCATGTACGTGCACATACTAAATTAGATTGTATATCAAATCAAATCAATAATAAATTTACCACACTACATAATATATAGTCAGTCGGTCGTATACACAAATCAATAATAAAATATTTTCCCATAAGTACGTATACCAAACAAACCTGTATTTATGTATGTCTGTATGTACCTACATCTTCTAATCATGAAATTCTAACAAAAAACCAAAAAAAAAAGTGCAGAAGAAGTTGCATTAATACAGGCAAAAATACATCCCATTTAATAAATTTATCTCTGTGAGATTTGTGTTTTCTTCTGAAGAAACTTAATTTTCGTGTTATTCCTCAATTTTGTTAAACAAAAAAAAAAAATTCGTCGATCAATACCTCACGATCAAACAGTAAATAAAAAAGGTGATATAGTTGATATCTTTTTATTTCTGTTCTAATTCTTTTTGTGTTTTTCAAGATATTCTTTTTATTTGTATACTATATAGTTTGTTGTTGTTAGTTTGTTTGTTTTTTTTTTTTTAATTTAGTGCCACGTGCCCACCGTTCTTGACGCGTTTATCATGTTTTTAATATTATGAATGAGCACGGCACGGGATCAACCATAAACAATTCTATAATATATGTATATGATTGGGGTCAAATATGGGGAAAATAAAAAATAGAAAAGGCGGAGGGATTGTACATACAAATATAAGATGGGAAAATATAACCGACGGTATATAGATTTGATTAAAGACTGAAGATATAGAAAAGGTATTAATGTTGAACTATGATATGTATATTGTGGTTTTAAATGTTTAGCTCCAATCACACGCAAAGGGGCCAGCAAGCTACAAGACATAAAACGTTGGGTAAATTTCCGGTTACTTTTATAGTTGTTTAGGCGGCAATTTGAATATATGTCTGAACACTGAACAGGGCATGTGCAATTCATTTGTTATCATTTTGTTTTCGAAGGTACAGGAAGAAAAAGGAAAACAGTAATTATTGCTGTTTTTTTCTTCTCGAAAATAGTTAGGCTTCTATATTACTTAAGATGGATAGAAGGTTAAAATCATAATTTAGCTTTATGTTCTAAAAATACAAAAGATTTTGAGAATTTGATAGTAAAGTAAATTAAAAATACACCTTACCTTCCTTTTATTTCATTTATATTAAAAATACCTGTGCTCAAGTAACTGTAGGGGTCCCGAAATAAGAACATTTCATCTAAAAATGTAAAGCATTTTACAATTTTTAGTTCAACTAATGCCATGAATTTGTCATTAAAGCGGGCTGCCAAAGCAGAATGGACTATGTAACTAATTGTGCTGTTTTCTTCATCATTTGAAATTAATGCAGAAGCGCCACTTTTTTATGTTATACTTCAATTATCATTCATAATTGCCAATAGCTTATGATGGGTATACTTTTACATTCAACATATAGACAGATAGATAGATAGATAATTACAACACGGGGTTTAGCTGGTAGACTATAACATACCAAGTAAGTCCATGTCCATACCATGATTACACATTTCTTCAACCAACGTGGCAACTGAATAACTTGAGCGCATGCATACTACCGCTACTGCAATTCGATTATCACCTAATCATTCAAACAAATATGCTACATAAGACACGATTCGGTGACCGAACTGACTAGGAATCCTAATCCTGTGAGGGTCTCTATTACTACAGGATAAGGGAATGTTAAAGGTTCTAACTTTGCCGAGATCAACAGTAGCGTGCTTTCGTTTTTCCACATTACAGCTCGGGATTCTCCCTCCAAAGTGAGCCACCACCAAATAGTTTCTCATTTTAGTATTTTTTTTTATGTATGATGTTAATAAGTTAGTAAGGATTAATGTTTCTTTACTGCTGTTGCTGAAGCAATCCCTTTTGTCACCTTAAAGATGCGTTGAATCTACATTTCTCTTTCTTGTACCTACATATAACAATGTATTCATCCTTCAATTTTATAGTGATATGTTAAATCGATCTCCCTTGTTCTGTTATTTTTATTTTCTCGGATGCTTTTTGTCAAAAAGATCAATTTATCCAAAGTTCAATCACTAAAACAAACTCCTTCTAGGTTTTCTCTACTTCTTGTACTTAAAAACATTAAATATAATTTTCAACTTATCCTAATTGTAGCAACACCCTTTAAAATCTTACTTTTAACACCCCTTATAATTTCCCACTTTCTATACCTTTACCAATTACTTCCTTAGGCTTCTATGCCTTTACCACTTACTTCCTTCACAGGATCAAGAAGTTCAATTGCCGGACAATTGCCGGTTCAATTGCCCCTTAATAAATTAAAATTCGCATACAATATTATGGATGAACATATCCATCTTAGATGCAATCTCTGAAAGCATCTTTTAAATTCACACACTATTGTGAATGAGCTACTATGCTCAAAATAGTGTGTTTATGATGAGGTGGATATGACTTGCGACAGTTCAAAGTTCTCGTTACTAAATAAATAAAATAAGTAAATAAATATTCTCGCAAGTGTTTAGATACCTCTTACGGTTGATCCTTCGTTTTGGAATTTTAATCCTTCTTTTAATCTTTACTTCATTCACATGCCCTTTGTTTTAACCGCTTTTTGTCTTTGCTAGTATTTCCCATTCTTGTTCCGATGTCTAATATTTATTAAAATCAGTTTTGAGTGACGTGTTCCATGTAAAACATGGCCAACCTATTTTCGTTTAATACCGCATGACTGCATTTTATAAATGACCTCTGTTCCTTCTTAACACATGTGCCTAGTAGCAGATCCGATATACCGTTATTCTTCTACAAATTGTTTTTCCTGCTAATGCCCTCCTTGCACTTCGATTTTGCGGTCTCTCCGAGGAAAACCTTAACATTTCCTACAGTATTCTTCTCTCGTATCGCTTGAGATTGATTCTGTTCGCCATTGTGAGTGCTGCTGCTTTGAGACCATTTGTCAAAAGTGGAGCTATCATCGCTTTGTACATTTTAATTTGCCTTCCGGGATTTCTGCTTCTCATGAACGATGAAAGCGTTTTGCTTACTCCAATTGCCCTTCCACATCACACTTTTATAGTTTCACTCCTGTTTACATTCTCGTTTTGTCAAATTGCAAGAAGTTTCAAGCAAGTTTGAATAAGATCAAGGTTATCTTTCTTAATAATTTTCCAATGTATGATCTAATGTTTGAATATTTCGAATAGATCTTTGAAATAATAAAGGACCAAAATCTATGTTTTTACTTACATTTCTACCATTAATAATTTTCATACAGTAATCCTATCGCTTTTTTGAAGTTAGGTTACAGGATAACGGAAAAGTAGCAGTGACGTGTTGTAGCCTACCCATTCCAGAGAGAGTTAAAAAAAAATATTCAGAATATTCTCATTTGCTAAAATTACAAGTTTCCAAGTATTTACTATAAAAACAACAACAACAAACCTAAATGTCATTCGTCGCCTCACAAAAATGATTCTTATGAAAAAAAACGATCAGTTTAAAAAATACAAAATTAAATAATTTTTGTTGTTGTATCATGATAAGTTCAAATCAACATCGAAACGCAGAGCGAAAACAATACTGTGAATGTAAAGTAAGTGTTTGTGCTGCCTGTATGGCTTGTATACTAAAAGAGAGTAAAATACTACTACTAAACTAAAAGAGAGTAAAATGTATCGAAAACAATACCATTCATGCGCAAACGCAACTGCAACAATCACTATGTTCCATTGGAAACAATTTGCTACTGCCAAGTACTTGTGAGTAGATGTTCAATGGAACGCAAATTTTTGTGACAGTAGTAAAACATAACCTCAATTTAAATAAAACTGTTAGATTTATATAAAAAATACGTTGCTCTAATAATAATAATTTATAATAATAAATAATAAAACATTAAACAACAAAATAATTAAAATACTTTTACGATTTAACAATTGCGCATCGTAACACAAGCATAAACAAAATTTTTTTTGTTTTTAACGCTAATCGAGCCGACATATTTTTGTTATGTCAGTAAACTCAAATTCTAATCAAATAATTTACTAAATTTTTTACAGAGAATGAGTAGATTGTCAAGTACGTTGTATGGAAATGTTTTAAAATAAAATTCATACAAGTTTTTACAGTCAGTCAAAATCATACTTTACCGGGGTTTTTCTGAAAATTTATTTATGAAATTGTATCGCTTACGCCTTTGAGTATTGAATGCAAAATTAATAAATAAATACCGTTAAATAAAATGACAACAGTATTTAACTTTTTGTAAATCTTGGATTATTGGTGATAAATTTAACATCTAACGGCTTAGTCTTCGAAGTTAAAAATATATGGGGAAAATAAAAAAATCTTTTATCATTTCATAAGGAGAAGGCTGAGAAGGGCGAATATTCTTTAGAAATGTACTAATTTTTTGTAGTGTATGAGTTTGACTTTGACTCACTGTAACTAAATTAACATTATTTTGAAAATCGATGCATTTATTAAACGAGCCAAAAAGGCACACCTTGGTTGGATTATGGTTAAAAAATGACGTTTCGCACAACCAAAATTGGTATAGAGCCATCTATTAGAATTTTTTAAACTAAAATCCGTCTCTCGTTAATTATATGTGTAACTACTTTTAACAATACTACACCATCACTTGAGCATGAGTAGTTACGAGTAGAAACAAGTACTTGTGAGTAGTTTGCTAACGCCAATGGAACACGCTTAATGTCATTAGAAAAACAAAAAACATATTTTTAAAATTTTGCATGTAAATTAAAGCAAAGAACAGATAGTAAAAATGCTCAAATATCATCGGCGTTGGCAATGTGTGTTATATATATATGGTGTGGTGTGATAAACGAGTGATAAAGAGAATTTTAGCAGGTTTGGGATGTAACACACTGTCGATATGTTTTACCGTTATTTTTATTTACTTCGGTCTAATCATCGAAGGAACTATGAGACTTATATTAGAATATGTCTCAATACCAGATGTATCAGACAGAGGAGGAAAATGCAATTCCTGATGACAATTTTGATGTTACTTTTTCTGTTTGCGGTGGGGATGCAGGTGTAGAGCAGATAGACGATAATAAATTGAAAAATCCGTTGAAAATAATGAATTACCTAATATTAATCAACAATCTACAGAGCAAGGTACTTGGTATTACTCTCAAAATAAAAAATTCAAGCGTAAATGGAGTTCAAATCCCACAGAAGTGAAAAAATTACGCGATTTCCGAACCTTGAGGGATCGTGAAGGCCTAACAGGACAAACAGCACAAGACATATGTAACAAGTCAACTCCATGGATATGAAAAATGTATACCGGAAACAGTTATAAATGGTATAGTGGCGGAAACAAATCGAAAGGCCCGACAATCCTACAATATGCATAGCCAATCAGCAAAAGTATGTCGTATCTGGAACGATACCAATTCTGTGAATGTACATATATGCATTAATTAGAATTTTAATAAATGCTGGGGTTCATAAGAACTGGGACGAACGTTTGGATGAGTTGTATTGTTTGGACAATCGTCCATTTTATCGGGCCACTATGTTCCTAAAGAGGGTGCAGCAATTATTACGATTTCTTCGATTTGATAATTATCAAACAAGGGTTGAACGATTGAAACAGGACAAATTGGCCCCATTTCGAGATATCTGAAATATCTTTTTGGTCAATCAAAAAACAACCATATAAACCATCAGGGTACTTAACTAAAGACGAACAGCATGTTCTAACACGTGACAGGTATTCATTCCGGCAATACATACCGTCAACGCCTGGTAAGTACGATATTAAAATATTTTGGCTGTGCGATTCCAAAAATTCTTACTCTTGCAATGGTGAAATGTATGTGGGTAAACAACCTAATGAGCCCCGTTCGAGCAAAAGAACCGGATTTACCAAAAGAATTTACGAGTAAAATAGATATAAAAAACAGAAAACTAAATTCGTCACTCGTTCGAAATCATATAAGAACGACCTTTTATCGTCAACTTTATACAATGATGAAAGCGTTGACAGTGAATCTAATAAACCCAATATCATCCTAGACTACAACACAGCAAAAGGAGAAGTTGATGCGCTAGACAAGCTAGTGAGGACGTATACACCTGCAAGAGAAAAACCGAACGGTGGCCGATGGTTCTATTTGTGAATATGGTGGACAAGAGTGCAAATACTCAACTTTTCGATGGTAATTGAAAAACATCAGAGAGAAAATTGTTTCTAAATAATTTAGCAACGCAATTGGCTCAGGCATTAATATTAAAGCGCTTATATTAAAGGGAACAACATCAGCAGTTTCGAAGCGTTCAAGATCAAATATAATTTATGTCATAAACCATGTTTTATAAAGCACGTACATTATTTATGTACCAAATGCATTGATCGATACGAAATTGATTCGGACGCCGAAGCAGTAATATCTGACGATGCCTCTTCCTGAAACATTTCTCCAACATTTTGAAAAATGTTGACATCATTATTATCAATTTCCGTTTAATGCCTTTAGTTTAATTCAACATTCAATATTTTGAATTAATATGTTTATATTTTTAATGAAATTTGTATTTTTTTAATAAAAACACAATAAAAAATAAAAATATGTTTTCAATTGATCCATAGAATATGGATGAAAAAAATGTGGGATCAAATTGAGCCCTGTTAGGGTTGCCAGTTGTACTTCTTTAGGGAGTACAGTACTTACTTTCCGATTCCGATTTTATAATGTACTTATTTTCTGTAATTTGTAGAGAACTACACAAATGCACTTCTTTTAGCTAATAAAAGCGCGATAAATGTGAAGCATTTGAGTAACTAATTAAAAGATTTTTTGGAATTAATTCTCTGTATGGCTTTACTAAAACATAACGAATATTTCTATGTCATTCAACAAAATATTTCTATGTTGTAGTCTGAACATTTAAATTGCTAGTAGTAAATTGCTAGTATAGCTAAGCGCTGTTAGTGATTTTTTAGAGATTTTACAGTTTAAGATTAGCTAATTCCCTTTTATTTCAAGATTAGTGATTAAGCGCGATTAGTGGATAAATATCTAAATATATTGAAGATTCCCTATTTTTATTCAGTTTAGTAAAAGTTCAAATGGCGCCATTGTATGTAATTTCCAAATACAAGTTGGGCTATTTTATTTTAATTTTTTTTTTTGGCACACTCCATTTTGAGCAATATAAAATTTTTTTCGAAAATTAGGAAATTTTAACAAATGGAAATTCGTAACAAATTTCGTTAGATGTTCGCTCTTAAGAGACAAATTTTTTTGACAAATAATACTGTTTTGCACTACATCGGTGAGATTTTGTAAAAACTTCTCTATACAATTTGTAAACAAGGATCAATGACAGTCCCGAAATGGGAATTGGGACTATTGAGTTTTTCTAGATTTTGGTACAGATCTTGGGTGACCAGGTGAAAAACGGAGATCTGAGAAAATCTCTTCTAGAACAGTTTCAAGCCCGCTACTTTGATACAGTATTTAGATATGTTGCAACTAGTTCATTAAACATAAAATATGTTTTTTAAGTCAGATAATAGATTTCAATAGAATTGATGCATAATCGCACCAGTTCCATTTAGGGCTGGGATGAAGTTTCCTAGATAAAACAAAGCCAGAGTTCAATAAATATTGTGGGCACTACTAATGATATTTTGGTCTATAAATACAAACCATTATCTTTGCCAAATAGAAGTTGTTTTTTTTTTTTTTGCTTATGTACATAACTAATCCAGGCTTTAGTAAATTTCCAGCACCAATTGGAACACGTTTCTCAATGAACTTTAGTGAAATTTTATATCTGAGTTATTAAGTATATTGTATCAGTAGTTCCTAATATAAAACCGAATTATTCACGGTCCGAAAATTTCTTGGGTCATATTGTTTGGGGTCGGATTTCTTAAATAAAATAGAAGCCAAATTCAAGAAATATTGCGGAACATACATTAAACCTATTGCAGAACACTACCAATGATATTTTGGTCGACATCTTTGGTTTGGTTTTATATACCCAGCTTCAAATGGAACAATCACATTTATTGATGGATTTTGTGAAAATTTTATCTGAAATATTTTGTAAATTTGTAGTTTCAACTATAAAACATAAGTATTTTTAAAATAAAACTTGTCCTAACGGCAAGAAATATTTTGGAACACCACTCATACCAATAGTATTAAGTTAGATACCATAAATCAAAAATTAGATTTGCCAATTTTTGTTTCTCTTAAACAGCGAAACCAAACAAATCCCTTCGCCTCTAGCACACACACATTTGTCGATGTATTTTAGTGAACTTTTATATCGGATATTTTAAGCCAATGAAAAAAAATCTTCTATAAAAAGTTCTCAACCTTAAATAGATTGAATTACGTCCTGAAGATTTTTTACACCATGTCATGTAAAATGGTATCTGGCAACCCTAACCCCTGTAGACAGACAACGTTACGGGAAGGTATGGATAAAGGTTCTATCCTATTCTCTAAGTAATACTCGGATTTTTTTGTTCTTAATCTACAGTCGGTGATCAAATTATTAGAACCGGTTTGTAGAAAATTAGCACCAGTAAAAATATTTAGTATACAAGTAAAAATTTTTTTTTTTACTATGGTCACTTTAAATATAATTTTACTTGTGTACTAAATATTATAAGTGCTAAATTTAACATGTAGCAATTTCTACTAAATTTATTATATTTTTTTTTAAATTTGTTGTAAGTTATCTCTAAACACCAAATGAAAGAAATATAGAACTAGTCCTAGAGAACAATTCATTTTTTCAATATTTTGAGCTAGCTGTCCGTAATCGGGCAATTCCCTCCTTACTAACAGACTTTTCCTGTCCTTCCTTTCAACTAACCAGAATGTGCGATGGGCCCGACTTAATTCCACTTGCTTAATGTTTGGTTGTGCCCTCCAATCAATCAATGAATTTACGATTATTCATAGTTATTTTCCTAAGGAATAAAGCTTTTGTTGAATACAATTTTACTCCATAAATACATTTTCACACTAGAAGTTAAAATGTATGTACGGTAATTTTTTTTTGTAGTAATTTTGTGCAGTTAACCGAAAGAGTTTATCAACCCAATTCTCATAGACGTATCACTTCATGTGATACGATTATAGTCATGTCATTTCATTTATACTATTCTGTTAGTCGTTCCTTACGTCTAGAATCACTTTTAACGATAGATGTCACTTCAAGTGATGATCTATCAGGAATTTTTTCAAGTGATAAAGAAACGATCAAAATGGAAGGACGAAAGTAAGACGTATTTATAATTTTTTTTTTATTGTTCGTAATTAATGTACATTTTTTTTAGGATAACTAATTGCAAACAATTTGAAATGCTCGTGCAGTTAATGGAAAAAAATAGAGATATAGCAAGAGCATATATGAATTTTGGAAACTCAAAGGAAGATTATAATTCAATTTGGAAAGAATTCACAGAAAAATTAAATAGCCTCGGTCCTCCAGTTCGTACCAATACAGAGTGGCAAAAGGTAATTTTTGAATTATTTTGTATTTTCTAGGTTTCTATTTTGTGTTATTATTCATTCTAGGTGTGGAATGATTACAAGTGCAACGTAAAAGGTAGACTAGCGCACAATAAAAAGGAGTTGTCTGCAACGGGAGGGGGTAGAAATAAATTATATACCTTTTCTTCATTGGAAGAAAGATTGACATTTTACCGCTGAAGGAACTTTCTCAACCATCCCGTAAAACTTTTGGCCTAAACAATATAAATAATCAGCCACTGGCCTTCTTGATCACGAATCCAACAACCAGCTATGCACTGACACAAGAGGTGGCGGAATACCAAATCGATGAATTCGAATCGGTACATGAGATTGAGACTGAAATGAGTTTGAATACACCACCTGATCAGAATACACTACCTCATCAGAATACCCAAAAAAAAAAAATAGAAGAAAAAATCGTTTGAAGATCAAAGAAGATATTTCTTGGAACTTCAAATAAAATCCATATAGCAGATTGAAAACTACTCAAAAGAAGTATCTAGATATCTAAAAGATGAAACAAAATCTAGGAAAGAGACGTTAGAGTTAAAACTCAGAACAACTGAATATAAAGAAAGGAAACTGGCTTTGCAGGAGAACCATCTGACACTAGTGCAATACGTGATAAATAAAACACAATTTTTTTATTCAAATATTTATTTGGTTTTTATTTAAAGATGGACTGAATTATACTCATTTTTTGTTATTTTTTATTATTTGAATATTTTTACAATAAAATTGAATTATTTTAGCATATTGAATTCATTATTTGCTCCCTTATTCGTTCCGCAGCGTTGTTGTGTACATCACTCACAAACGGTACTAACAACTCTTCCTCGTCACTTGGTACAGCAATGGCTATTCCTGTATCAATTTTGTACTTAATGCAAAGGTTGTGCAAATCACAGCAAACATTAATTATTTGTCTTGCTTTATCTGGTGAATAATGCAACTGCCTTTCTCCAAGTATACAGCGAAAGCGGTTTATGAGAACCCCTATAGTTCTCTCGATTATATTTCGAGCTTTTGCATGCTTCAAGTTGAATGGTTTCTCTTTTTGATTGCGCTCTCGTTGTGTAGTCCGAAACGGGACGATCAGGTACGGCTTAAGTGCATACCCAGCATCACCTATAAAAAATAATTGTAGCGCAAAAAACTCAAATAACTCAAATATTCGCTTCACCATTATCATATTCGCGCTGTAGCTGAGTATCGAGGTCACTTGAATTAAAAATGTACGAGTCATGACATGACCCAGGATGATTTACATCAACATAAGTCACATACATTAAAATTAAATTTTATTAAAATTAATTTAATTTTGTTTCAAAATAATAAATTATAAATAATTATCTACGTACAAGCATCACATTTAAGCTGAAAAATCCTTTTCTATTATATTACAAATGTCTTTGATCTTTTGGGGGTCCTACGATTCGAACATGCGTGCCATCGACGCATCCTATATCATGCCAGGAAAACCGGTATTTTCAAAAAAAGACAGCTTAATTATTCTCCTTTCTTCTTTGCTGGTTGTAAATTTAATTAATTCAGAGCACAATTCGCTTTCCATAATATTGATAATTTCTGATAAATTTTTGGAGAAAGTTGGTTGAGCTACTGCAGCGAAATACTTGTTACCAGCACCCGTTTGATAACTGCCTTCCGCAAAGAAGCGCAATGCGGCTGCTAGTTTGAGCATAGGACAAACAGATAAAGATCACACTGTTAGCTTCACATGAGCTTCAATCCTCAATAATAAATATTTAAAAGCGTCCTTATTTACTCTAAATAATTTTATAAACCTATGTAAATGCAAAAAATTTGATATGAGCAATAAAAACCATACTACAATTATGATGCTTACAGAAAATCCGGCATTTCTAAGGGATTAGATTTGTCCCGTAGTATTCAACGTTGAACGGCTGTGTCCCGATTATTTTCCCCGTCACTTTCACTGTCATAAAAAAGATCAACACAACTCATTTTTGTTATCAAATTAAATAAATTAGAAATAAAGAAATTAAAATATGAATTAATCGACAACTAAACAAAAATTTTATTATGGTTTTTGACAGCTGTTGTCTTGTCAAATTTAAGGAAATTATTAGAGTTACCCGATATTTATTTGGTTGCTATCGTCTCACTTAGGTCGACAAATTTGATTATCATGTGATACGACTATAATCACATCACCTGAAGTGATACGACTATGAGAATTGGGTTGTATGACTTTTCGTTTTCTGTAGAACACAAGTAACCTTTATATCAAATTAACTGAGTTACAATTACTTTAATTCGACCTATTTGATTTAAGACAATTTTTTTACCATTTGACTTTATAAACAAATACACAAAAATTATTGCTATTATTAACAATATTTGCATACTTTTGGTATACAATAAGGCAAAAAAAAAAATTTAGGAAACTATCGTTATAACAAAAATTTTCTCACATTTTTCATAAGCCATCCACATTCAGTTGTTTTGCTTTTCTTTTTTTTTTTGTGATCATACAGCTTTTGTTTTCATTTTTTTTTATTTAAAATAAAAGTATAACAATAAGTTTGAATAACGATTATAAGAAAAACCAACAAATATTGTTTAAATAAAATTATTTGTTTCATGCTCTCTATCGTTTTTAGTTTTTCTTCTTGTGTGTATTCATATACACAAATATACATTTTAGTGTTCTGTTTCTTCATTGTCATCCATAAGTATTTTAAGATTTTGTTATTTCTCTTAACATCTAGTTGAGATATTTTTGTGTTGTTATATTATTATATATTTATATGTGTATATATATAATCATTGATCGAAATGTACTTAAGTCCAACAACAACAACAATGAATTTAAAAATGATATCGTCCCTGTGTATTATTATTATTGTTTTTTTTTTTTTAAATTCGCATATTTTACCACCGTCGCACATTCCAGGTTACTTTTAACAAAAACTTTGTTTTTATTATGAATATTAAACTTTCAACCAGAAATAACTTTACAGAACAAAATAACATAAGATAAGAAGGCATATAACATAACCACTTGAAAAAAAAAAAAAACTAAAGATGATGATGGAAAAAAAAATATCAAACCGAATATTAATATTATTGTACTACGCGGGCGGTAACAATGTACAATATTACTTTTTATTTTCTTAAAATTTTTTTTGTTTTCTTACTACAAAATTTAACAAAAAAAAAAAAAAATTGTATTCCAGAATACAATTGTCTATCGAATTTTAGTTTTATTTTTAATTTTTAGTTTCAAATTAAGTTCAAATGGCGGTATTTACGATTTTTAAACGGCCACTTAATCAGTCTCCACATCTAGGTAGTGTGGTTAAGCACATGAAGAAGATTAGTAGTTTGATAGCTCCGTTCGGCAAAATAGAGCCTTATATCATGGTGAATGGAGAAAATACGTTTATTGTTTGGCACCCCCAACTAACCTAAATATGAAAGGAATGATGTATTAGGGGCATGCTCGACCATCCAATATTTTGAAAACATAATTGACAATCAACTTATCACTTTACCGCTTTTAAAAATTTATTTTGCCACTCGAAAATCGATGCACTTTTGTTCATTTAAATATTTGACTATATATTCAACAAAATAGACGTGAAGGAATACAACACAGCTAGCACATCGACAGGGGCAATAACTGACCGAAACTAAAAGTTTAGCTAGAGACCATTTTGACGTTGGGATGATAAAATCGTTATATCGATAAGAAAAAACTCCAAAGTATATCTGTGGCAAATATATAAAAAGTGATAACTGGGTTTTTACTACTTTTCAGTAGAACGATTTAAACATATTTTTCTTTCTGTGAAACACAATTCTTAACATTAAATAATCTAATTACCACCAATTGGTCCTTTATTGTGCAGCCAAGAGGTCAGCTAAGTTAAACCACTAATTTCGTGCACAATTTCGCAACAATATCAGTAATAAGTACTTATCCCCTTTTAAATATTTAGTAAGTGTCTCTGATTAGATACAAGTCCATTTAACTCAATTTAAAAATTTATAAAATTATATGTGTGTTAATCTAACAACAATTGCTCCCTTCTTCAAATAGTTCTGTTTTATCTGAAAGTTAAATTATCACCTTAAATAAAATAATCAAGTATTATGTTGATAGGTACATGCTTTAAATTAAATTATTAATTATTAGAAATTAATTATTTACAAAATGTTTTTTTGTGAAAAGAAAAAAATCATTAAAGTAAAATTGAAATACATACATTGTTTAAAATTATAACACAAAATTGAAAATTATTACTATTCATTGATTTCATACAAAATATCCAAATCTGGATCCAGATCATCCTCACTATCAAGGTCAGTTTTTAAATTTTTGTAAAAATCGTGGTATTGTGGCGATATTATTGGTAATAAATCCATTATATCTTTTTTCTTTTTTGAATTTATAGGATTTGGTCCCCAGTAAGCCATATTTAAATCGGATCTTGAAATAGTAGAAATTCCTCGTCGTTTTATACTATGAATTTTAAATGGTTCATCTTCAGCCAAAGTATTGTTTGGTATACCTAAACCAGCGCACTTTAGACCAAACAAAAGGATTCCCAGCATGTATATTTTTTTTTACTAAATCATTGAAATTCAAAAAATCAGTTTGGACCATGTCAATCACTTTATATTGTCTGGTCGATCGTATAGTACGAATAAATTGTGAATAATCATGTGGAGCATGATGCATGAATGTCGATGGATGTTTTTTTTAATTGTTTTTCAATTGTAGCATGAACCACAACACATTCCATATGGGTGTGACCTACAATTAAAAATTTGTGATCGATTGTTGTGACACTGACTTCTTCAGATTGCAAAAAGTATAAAAACATAGCTGAAATAAAACTATTTTTATTTTGCCCCACGCAATTGTCACTATAAAATATGATGTGTTGGACTGATTGCGGTAACGGTTTCAAATGCGTAAACAGACATGAGGCAATTTCATTTCCCCCGCGATTTGCTATGCCTTCATGCCAAATATAATTAAAAGGTTGGTTTGATGCCCCGTCATGCACAGTTAAATTAAATGTCCATAATGAACGTTTATAAAAAGAAACGCTTGTACTTAGCCGAGGTGTCGGTAGACACTTTTGTAAATCAAATGTGAACATTCTTGATATTTCTGAATTTTGTTTGCATTTTTCTTTGTCCTGGTTCTTTGCGGTGTATGCTAAATCGGCCAAAGCATGATGTTCTTTTTGCTGCTTTAATAATTCAACTTTGTTTTCTGTGGCTAGTTTCATTTTTTGATGGATAGTTTCACAATAATTACAAGCGTCTAAGCTTGGTTGTTTAAATTTTAGATTAAGGGACCTAAAAATTTCGGAGTACTTAAAAATGGAAGCGGGGTTAGTGTATTCCTTAGAATACAGTTCATACATTATGCTTAAATTTAGCCCAGTTGACAAATAGCGTTTGCTACTATGCCGACGTGAATAGTGAAAAGTATATGCTGGGAAACTGTTGATGTGTTTGTAAATTCCATTGGTTGTTTCTTTTGGAAGTGTTTTATGAAATTTAGATGCCGTTCCACGCCTATCTTTTTCCGGTGATTTCCATAGGAATCCATAGTAAAAATGGTATTTTTTAGTTTCAAGTTTTTCAATGAAAAAAGCAAAAATATTATAAAATGTTTATGTAAAATTTTTCTACATATCTTTAAGAACAATATACAAGAAGGCCATATTGGTATTAAGTAAATATTAATTGCAGAAATATTAAAATTAAATTATTTCTAAAATATTTTTATCGAACTTTCATTTTAAAAAATACATCAAAGTTGGCTCTGACAAATTAAAATAATACTTGCTAAATTTATCTTTAGTTTTACTAGTGTACGTAAGATGTCTAAAATAGTAAAAGAAAAATACGAAAAAAATTATTTAATCGCAAAATTATCACACGTTCTTATATTTTGTGAATTTGTTTTGATTTTCCTACAATTTTTGAACTTGAAATTTCCCCAGGTGGTAATTTTTGGTACGATTTTTCCAAATTTTTACGGCCATCACTGCCATCTATTTTTAAATTAATTAAACATAATTTGAGTGATGATAATGCTCAGCATTCCTTCATTGAAAAGTTGCTTGATGAAGTTTCCTCGCTTAAACAAAAGATCGGCATGATTTTGGATTGTTTACCTCAGTTGAGATCAACTAATGTTATTACATCTATGCCTTTAAATTCCTCTGTAGGTGTGAATGAAGATTTAGCTGTGGTTACATCGCCTTTAACTAATGACGACGATCAAAATCCAGTATTTTCCAGTCCTACTAATTTCGGTGCTTCTTGTACGACATTTGCTGAAGTGGTAAAAAATCCTGTAGTTGTGCCTGTTGCAGCATCGAATGCACTTGCTTCTCACAGTGGTGCTCCGGATCAACCAAGCAAATGTATGAATGCTAGTGAAGTTGGAGTTAAAACTCCACAGCGCGTAGTCACTAAATCTATTTGTGGTACTAAAAATGTTCCGAACAATTTTGGTATACAAACGGTTACTCCAATGTTTTGGATACATATTTCAAGATTTGCTTCTAATACTCCTGAGGACGACATCCTGGCTATGGCAAAAACTTGTTTAGATACAGATAACTGTAAAATTTCTAAATTAGTCCCAAAGAATCACAATCTGAATGATTTGGAATATGTGTGCTTCAAATTGGGGTTTAAGGAAGAATTGCGTGGTAAGGCTCTGGATCCTGCTACTTGGCCAATTGGTATTTTGGTTAGAAAATTTGACAAAAAAAATTTTCGGGCATCTCTAACACCACGTGTGAAATTTCGGATACCAGCTGTAATCGTCACACCACTTGTTTAGATGACAACATTTTTTTACATAATTATAATATGTATACAGGCTCAATCGATGAAGCTAATCAAGCTGTTCCAGGTGATAATTTGCAGGTACATAATAATTCTTGTTTAAAGTTTGGTCATTTGAATGTGCGCAGCTTGGTAAAACATTTTGATGACATAACTATTATTTTACAAACATATCAATTTGATATTCTTGCCTTGACTGAGACTTTGCTTAGTAGTAAGATTTCTAACAAGTCGCTTCAAATTAATAATTATAAACTGCTACGATCTGATCGAATAAATAATAATTGGGGTGGAGTTGGTCTTTATTTTTGGGCCACTTTTAAGGTTAAAAAAATATTCTCTGGTTCTTTGGGTAAAGTAGAATATCTAGCATCTGAACTTACTGGGAGTTTTGGTAAAATTTTAATTTTGGTTATTTAAAACCCACCTCCTGCTTGTAGTAATGATATTAACAGTTTACAAACAATTTTTGCTGAATACCTAATTAGCTATGAAAAGATTTTCTGCTGTGGTGATTTTAACTTCAATATGATGGTTAATAATCAACTAGAAGCTTGTTTGAATTTGCATAATTTATGTTATTTACCTTATAGACCCACTAGGATCAACAGTCTTTTGGATCTGATAATTTTGTACGTACCTGATAGACATAATATTATTTCATTTGGCCAGGCTGCTGTTCCTGCTATTTCTGATCATGATTTGATTTTTGCATCTTATAAGTTTTCTCGTACTAGGGATCAAATTTCTTATACTGTTGTTCCTGATTATAAAGCTATCAATCACGAGCATTTTGTAAATAATTTCTTTTCGTTAGATTGGTTTAATATGTACAACTATTCCGATGTGAATGACATCCTTGATATATTTAATTCAAATTTCTTACATTTAGATTTAGCTTGTGTACCCCGGAAAAGTATCATTAATAAATGCCCTACTGCACCGTGGTTAAATTCATATATATTAAATTTAATGAAATGTAGGGATTTGGCTCATAAAAAATATAAATTGTATGGGTTGGATGCTGATTTGACAGCTTTTAAATTTTTTAGGAATAAAACTGTTAAAGGCATCAATCAAGCTAAACAAAAATTTTATTTTGAGAATGCTCATAACTCTAAGATAACGTGGAATAATTTAAAAAAAACTAGGTGTTTCAAGCTCTACAGGTGATGCAGCCATTGAATTTTCTGCGGAACAAATCTTGTCTGGGATTTGTAATATTTGTGATTCTACTGGGGTTTTGCCTTTACCTGATATTGATTTCTGTAGTTCTGAAAATGATGCCTTTGTATTTGTTTGCGTTGATGAACTTATAGTGTTGAATGCGATTCGTGCAATTAAATCAGATTCGAAAGCTTATGATATGGTAGACTTCAAGGTACTAAAATTATTTATTGATTTGTTCCTGCCTCTTATAACATTCATAAATCAATGTTTGACAAAGTTTGTGTTTCCTGATTTATGGAAGATAGCTTCTATCACACCACTACCTAAAAAGGATGTTATTTCTGGTATTGGTGATATACGTCCAATTAGTATTTTGTCTGCTCTATCTAAGGTGTTGGAAAAAGTTATGCAATTGCAGATCCAGGAGCACCTTAATAAATTTGATTTTCTTTGTAAATATCAATCCGGGTACAAATCCGGCTGTAGCACTACTACAGCCCTTGTACATATTGTTGATGATCTGTCGTCTACCTTAGACAGTAGAAATTCGATGGCTATTTTGGTGCTCTTGGATTTTTCTAAGGCATTTGATTGTGTTAATCATATCCAGTTGTTACACAAGCTATATTTGTATTATAAGTTTTCCAATTCTGCTATTATGTTGATGTATTCGTATTTATGTAATCGTAAGCAGTTTGTGAGGTGTGGTGATGATCATTCTTGTATTGCGGGGATACTTGCTGGAGTGCCTCAGGGATCCATATTGGGTCCTTTGTTATTTTCTATTTATATAAATGATCTATCATGGCGAATCCTAAATTGTCGGTTTCATCTGTATGCCGACGATTTGCAACTGTATATTGGTGGTAACTTATCAGAATTGAATGAAATTGTTTTGCGACTTAATTCTGACCTTAGAAATATTTCTTTATGGGCCAAGAATAATTCACTTTCAATTAATCCAGGTAAAAGTAAAGCATTGTTTCTTTCTAGAAATACTTCTCTTAATATTAGACCTGTGCTTTATTTGGACAGTGATATCATCTCATTTGTTCCAACATTAAACAATTTAGGGCTTATACTGAACTCAAATCTTACTTGGAACGACCATGTGCGCTCCTTGTGCCAGCGTATTAATTATAGGGCTTGTACACGCTTAGGTTGATAAAAAAGTTTTGCCCTGTTAACTTAAGAATTTATTTGATTAAAAGCTTGGTTGTACCCATTTTCAGCTATTGTGATGTAATTTATAACAAATGTGATAGTTCCTCAAGACGTATACTTGAGGTTACATTTAATAATTGTACTCGATATATTTATGATCTTAGAAAGTTTGATCATATCTCTGAGTATAAAGATATAATTCTTGGATGCGACTTGTTTCAATTTTACTGCTATAGGACTGCCGTTTTTATGTTTCGTATAGTTAATTCGGGCATGCCATTGTATTAGCATGAAAAATTAAATTTTTCCCAGTCACTGCGCACAAAGAATGTTAACTTGCCTGTTAACAGAACTAATGTTAGGAATAATTCAGCATTGATAAATGCAATTATCACCTGGAACAGCTTGCCTTTGGAGCTAAGATTGTTATTCAAAAGCTTCGGCTTATTTAACATTTTAATAAAATATTACTATTACTACTATTACTATCTATGTAATGTATATTGACTTAATGACCAAACGCATCGTAGTACGCTTTTATTTCAATTTGACCAGAATGCCGTTGTTATGATTTTTTTTTATATTTTGGTTTAAATAAATCAATTATTACAAGAAAATGAAAACAATTTTCATATATGTTGAAATTCAAACATTTATGAAAGTATTTCAGAAATCATAATTAAGAATTTGTAAAGTTTTCATTTAAAAATTTGTCTTAGGAAAAAAAGTGATTTCCCATATGTTTTGTGTGCTTTACTACGAAAAGTTTCGTTTTTTCCTCGTTTCTAATTCCCTTATAAAAGCTCAGATTTTTTGATTATGGCTCTATAAAATACAGGGTGCTCTGATGCTATGCATGCTATATTAGTTAAAATAGCAGTCATCAGTGTTTCTTGCGTTATCATTATAATACTTCGCTTGTACTGTAGATTTTGTGAACTTGGTGCAAAAGTTTATCTAGATTATATTGATTTTGAACAATGAATGTAATGGTATAATTAAACTTAATCCATAATTTATTTCGTTTGTAAAAATGGAGAACGGGTTAACTAGAGAAAGCTCCTTTTTATTATTTTGTATGACATAATTTCGATTTATAGAGCAATATTTTAAAATGTAATAATTTGTGTTATTCTAGGAATTAGTCACTATACACAATTAATAAAAAATGAGTACTATAGTTGTCCCGTTTTCTATATTTATTCAAAAAATAATATCCTATATTAACTAATAATCAAACGGGTTAAAAACGAATTAACTCATTATACAAATTTTGGAAAGTAGCGTAATTGTCTATTAGTTTCTTTTTAATTCAATTTAATCGAATTATCCCCTTTTCCATAAATGTGATTGTTAATTTTTGGAGTTAGTACCTTTTAAAAGGTTTAAAATTGATAAAATAGTGCACCTAGAAAAGTGAAAATTTGAGGTAACATGGAACAAATATTGTCCATTCCGAAAATTTAATAAAGTTAAAAAGCTGATATTTCAGTTACCACCTTTTATATATTTGCCACAGATATAGGAATCGGGTTAGTTCCGTAACCGCAACCAGTTCTATCAACTTGTTTCAGCGCGCTTCAAGACCGACACAAAATAGTCCTTCAGAGTTTGTCGACAACATAAAAGCGAGTGTAGCAAATAGAAACTGTCGATATAACTACGTAAGATCACAATAAGAAATAGATTGAAAAAAAACTAGGTAATTTAAAAGCCTGTTCCATGTGCTAGCCAAACCTTTGTCATCATTGTTGGCAATTGTCGATATTGGCCCTTGAGAGTTGAGTGCGATTTCAAAAAAATAATTTTGAAGAATTCGGTGTCGGTGTACAAAATTATTTGTTTACATTTTTTTTATGTGGAATTTCGGTAAATACCAGTCCAATAAAATTGCAAAATTGTTACTTAAAATTATCTTGAGACAACGTTGAATACAAATTTGAAACACTATTTAAGAAATTTTGTTTAAATTAAATAATGCGTTGACGCTTTAACGTCCAAGAAAATTACAAATAAAAAAAGAAGGAAAACCTATTACAGGATGTAATCGCATTACCGGCATCTCAACAATCACGTCTTTCATTATACATATATACAAACAAACAAAACCATTTTCTTTCATTTATTTCATAAGCAAAATAAAATTTTTGAAAGTATCTAGTATTCTATGACTTTTATTGTTTTAGCTTTTACGTGAATGTATTATGAAGGAAATCTTTACGCATCTATAACTTTGGAATCCGACCAACTAGAGATCTTAGCCATAAATTGTTTTTCTTATTTGATCAAGATCTAATAGGCCCAAATCGATAAACGCAAATTAATTCGCAACTACGACTATAGTGTCTGTTTTTGGTATTTTTGAACCACATTAAAGTGTCGATTTGAATTTGTAGTTACGATTGTAGTCATGGATATCGGTGACTAAAACAGTTCTTACAATTGACGTATAATACCGAATTTTTTTCGGAAATACATAAATTGTTTGTTGTTGTTGTTTATTAATGAAAGCTGTCATTGTCAAATAATAATTATTTGTGTTTGGTGTTATTTTGTATTTTATTGTGTTTTTCGTTGTTTTTCCTAAAATTATAAAGATTTTATAAAATATTAATTTTTCAAGTGTAATTAATTGTGATTTTTGCTGTTATTAAAAAAAACTTATAAGTCATGATTGATATGGAAATGCTATCGTCCTCCTCATCTGATGATTCAGTTTATTGTTTGAATAATGTTGAATACAAAACGGAACGTGTTTTCCAAGAGAGGATTGACGAAAATTACTATTCGGATGATGAGTTTAAGAAGCGGTTTAGATTTTCCAAACAAAATATTTCACTTTTGGAGAAATTGGTTGAAAAGGATCTTTCAAACGTCGACAATAGAGGATTTCCTTTAACAGTGAAACAAAAAATTCTGCTACCTCTGCGGTATTATACTACCGGATGTTTCCAACCCGTTTCTGGTGATTTGATTGGTGTCACGCAATCAACAGCATGTATAACAATACATGAAGTAACAAGGGCCTTTGCTGGACTATCCAGGAAATTTATAAAAATGCCTAGTTCTGAGGCCGAGCAAACAAAATCACAACAAGAATTTTATTCAAAAAAGAAAATTCCACGGTGTATAGGCTGCGTAGATGGATGCCATATTCCGATTAAATCACCAGGAGGAGAGAATGCGGAAATTTATCGAAACCGGAAAGGATATTTTTCGATAAATGTGCAAGGTGTGTGTGATGCCAAGTGTAGATTTATAAATTTAGTTGCTAGGTATATGGGTATTTTTTGGTATATTAATCAAACAAAATTTTAATTTTCAGATGGCACGGCTCAGCGCACGATATGACCATTTATAACTTCTCAAAACTAAAAAGGCGATTTGAATCTGGGGAATTTGGTTGTAGTTTACTGGTAGGAGATGGTGGATATGCTTGTTCGCAATATATGTAATTACGCCATATCGAAACCCTCAAACACCACAAGAGACGGCTTACAATAAAGCATTATGTGCTACCCGTGCCTGCATTGAGTCCACATTTGGAATGTGGAAGCGAAGGTTTTCCGTATTAGCCAAAGGTAAGTAAATCTATAAAAATTAAAAATATCATCTGGTTTTCATCCTTATTTGTTTTTCAGCATCACAGATCCGTCTTGACAATTTACTGTCTGTCATTGTTGCAACTGCAGTGCTACATAATATAGCAATAGATTTGGGAGATGATGTCGCGAAAGATGATGATAATTTGCCAATCAACCAAAACGTCCCAAATATTCCACCTAATCCGGCTGAATGTGATTTTAATGGAAATGTTAGGAGCCAAATAACTCAAACTTTTTAAATAATAAGATGGAAATAATAATATCTCTTTTTGTTTAATTTCTTATAATTATTTTTAATTTATTAATAAAATCATTCGCTGTCACCATTAATGTATGCAGACGATATAGAGATATTGAGCTCTCGCAGCTTTTTGTTTTATTTTGGTGAGCTTAATTTTTTCTTCGAGGGCTTCTATTTGTTTTTCTTTAATTTTGTTCGTTAGTGAAATACTCCGCCCACGGACTCTAGTTCTCGGGAAACTTGCTGTGGAGTTTCTTGTGAGCGGATTATTGTTATGAAGTGGTAAATGTGAAGTGCTTTGATTATTTTGCGATCCGGTCGTTAAGTTATTCGAGGATAAATTGTTGGCTACAATGGGAATTGTTTCAGAGTCTGGTTGTTATTCGCTGCAATTACTAGGTGTGTTTGTATCGATCAGATCCAAATACTCAGTTTCCATTTCGTAACTCAATAATTCCTAGAAAAATACAAAAATTACCTAAAAACTTAGAAAACGTAGAACTTAGTTTTTAATTACTTCGCCGCTACCTCATCATCGAAACGGTTAGGTTGTGGTGTAATAGTAGGGTGCTATTAAATTATATCCATTGGATTCATCTAGGGATTTTAAAGCTGGACCGCCACCGGTCCCCAATATATCACTTCTATTATTTGCCAAAGTTTTACGGAGTTTCCCTTTCATGGTCATATATGCCGCTTTGATTTGGGTTAAAGTTTTCTCCCCCGTAATACTCTGGGCATTGAACTGGCTACTTATTTTCGCCCAGCAATCTTTTTTAACTCGATTCGATGTGGAATCGGTTTTTTTATTTTCAATTATATGTTTATAATTTGTTATAATTTCCAGCAACTTCTCCTTGTCTTCATCATTTAATCGACTCATTTTTTCGGGTTAATATATTTTTATTTAAATAAAATAAAATTGTTTTACACAAAAATATGGACAAAAATAATATAGTTAACATTCACAAAAATAATATCTATTTAACAACTAAACAAGTTTGTTTGTTTTGATTTATTTGACAGAACAAAGGAAAATTATTTTTTTCATGTTGGCAGCTCATGTTCGAAAAACTATAGTTTTATTTACGTTTAAAAATTCCATTAAAATCCCAACTAAATTCGCTGTTTTAATGTCGTTTAAAAATACCAGTTTTGGAATTCAATTCCGAAAAAACTGTAAACTAAAAGTTGTAGTTGCGTCTATCGATTTGGCCCTTAGTCTGTCATTGTTTCATCAAAATCGGATGAGTACTTTTCGAATTACTATTTGTTAACAGTTATCAACAGCGAGGATATAAGGCATCTCGCTTGCTCTAGCGCTGTGCTTGAGTTGAGATGCCTAAAGGAGGTAATTTTTCTATTTTATTAGGTTATGTCCATTGTTTTATAAATTTATTGATAAGCAAAATATGGAATTTGAGCAAAAGGTTGGTATATTGCATCGACAACTATAAATTTAATAATAAGTTTAGTTGGTAAATCAGCTAAAAATATGTCAAAATTAGCTGTTTTAATTTATCATTTTTCTGGATATTAAAGGGTTGTGGACTATTCCCTTTTCAAAATACGTGTAATAATCTATGGAAAATTATTATTGTTACTCTAAACTTCATATGGTGATATTTTTTATTCAATTCGTCTCAACTTTATTAAAGCTGTTTTTAGTAAAACTTCATATAAAAAAAACGTAAGCAAACGTTTATTTACACAGACTACCGAAACTAGCGAAAGGTTTACGAAGTAATTTCCCAATCTATAAATTCGGGCCTTTGATAACACTTACGAAATTAAAAATACAAAATACTTCAATTTTAGTATGCTGTAAAACTACTGCACATGCTACACAGTTACGTTGCAAAGATATTGACCCTGTAGTAAAGAGAAAACTGTTAAAGAAAATGGTGGATTTGTACTAAACATTCCTGGTTATGAAATTGGCTGAAAGAGGTTTTGTATCTGATAATTTTACATGTACTAAATTAGGCATATTTATTATAATGGGACATTTAAAAATTATAATAGTTCCACAAAATTATATTTTGAAATCGTACTCAATTCCCAAAGGCCCACCAATATCAGCCATTGCTAACAATAATGGCAAAGGTTTGGCTAGCACATGGAATAGGCCTCTACATTACCTGACTAAAAACCCCTAATCCATATGAATCGTTCGTTTAATAAAAGTTCTACAAAATTATTTTTTTATGAAATCGTACTCAACTCTAAAGGGCCAATATCGGCCATTGCCAACAATGATGAGAAAGGTTTGTCCTTGTTTGTCAAAAAATCCTAATCCATACTTCTAACAAAAATACATTTAAAAGCCGAAGATTTAGTTTTCTATAATTTCCTATTGCACGAATGAGCGCTCCACGATTGTGACCATCACTTTACACCATTACCATATTTCTATGAACGTGGTTGAATTAAGTTGGATTGAAATTAGGTTGACGTTAAACTTCAAAATAACGTTGATCGTTTCGATGGAAGTGAATTAGGTTGAGTTCAAAGTTTTCGTTTCTGTTTAACAGCCAGTTTTACCAGCGACTAGCTCCAACTCAAACCGGTTTGAAAGTTACATGGAAACAAGGTACGTATGTATATATGGTAAAAAAAAAAAAACGAAAGCAAACCAAACATTGTACCCAGTTATACTTTGCGTGATAAACGACTAATATCACATTGATTTTTTTCATTTTCTTAATGTGACATTTATATTCGTTTCAAATTGAAATTACGATGGTTTCGGATGTTACCCCTTTTTCAAATTTGTACCAAACAGTACTTAGCTCTAAAAACTCGTTTCTCCCGGAACTTGGTCGTTAGACCACATACTAACAATCGGCATTGGTCACATCAGTGTTACGGTACTTGGGCCAAATTGCGCAGTCTCCTTTCTTCATTTCATTTCTTCGTATATGGACCTAAATGTTTCATTTTGCATGCAATCAATTACGTTTGCAGATCGTTTTTTTTTTTCAGCGGAGCGAGACGTGCCAAGTTGCATTGCAATTTAAATGTGATATGTGTACGATTTACTGCTAGAGAAAATGTGGATTTTAAATTTAAAAATATTGGTTGAATTTCGATGAATATATTGGAGAACATTGGATAGTATTTCGGAAAAGTTAAATTGCTTTCAATTTGGCAAACATTCAATATTGAACTGAATTTCATAGAGGTTAGAAAATAATAAAATTGAATTTCGAACAAAATGGAAAAATTAAATTTAGTTTAGAATTGTAATTTATTTATTTGGACGAATATAAACTACTGTATATTACAAGAAACCTTTGGTCAAGGTTTTGCCAACTTTAATTTTTAATTATTGTATAATTTGGTTAAACCCGGAAAAGTTGGGTAGATGATTAAAACAAATTCGAATGTCTACGATATTGACAACAATGGAGTCTTTAGAAAACTACAAAGTCCTTTCATTTTTGACGTGATCAATCAGGAAATAAAAGAAACAATTAAGGAGATAAATAAAAATTTGATTTTATTCCGTCAATATCTGGAAGGGGTTGCCTGAAGATATTTTTGAAGAATTTTTTTAAAAGATTGGAATCAAATTATAAAGCTTGAAATATTTTATTCAATAGTTTAAATGATTTTTTCGGTAATTTAATTAAAGCATGTGATAAATAGTTAGTAAACATTTCAAATATGGATCTTCACCCTTCATGTCAAAATTGTTTTAACTTTAGGTTACAAATTTTGTCCGCCAACTGTCGGTATTCGGTCCCATATTTCAAAATTTTATCCAATGCTGAAAATGAAATTTTTGGCTTGAGTGATATAGAAAAAATTGATAATCGAAACCGGTTTGTTAATATTATAGCCAATCATTAAAATAGATTAAGTTCGAAAAAGTTATCACCAAACAAACACGTTTTTAAAAGCTCGGTAGATGGTCCAACATATGATTTATCAACATTTTTGTTACATATTTTGAAACAAAGTTTAGGACCCATTCGTTTATAAAACGATTTTATACAAAAAATTAATAATATTACTATCCCTTAAAATTTCCTCTGATTATCGTTAGACGTGTCATTATTATTTACTAATGTTTATTGCAAACGAATTACTAACATCATAAGCAACAATTGGAGGAGTATAAAATAAAATTATAAAACAAAACTGGTCAAAGTTCAATTTTTAACAGCATTAGATATATCGTATTAAATAATTCGGAATTCTCTATTAATTAATGGGTTCTCGTATTAGCCCCATAATAGCAGATTTATTGATGGAAAAAGCTCATTAGGTATCCGCTATTCTGAGAGGTGTTTAATTCAAGAATCTGACAACAAAATTTCATTTTTCTTACAAAATTAACACAATCGGAATTCTTACTTCATAAAAATTCTGAATTAGGATCGAAAATGGAAACTAAAGTTATTTGTCGATCCCTTGTATAAAAAATGTTTTTTGAGAAAATTAAATATTTATTAAAAAATTATAATTTCAAAATTATTGGAAAACCAGCATCAAATTAGAATACAACTATTTTTGCTAAATTTAAGGACCCAGCTCGTGTAAAGAAACAATCAAATTTTATCTATCAAGTTCAATGCGAGTTTGACGAATCAAGCCAGGTCACAAGAAACGTACTTAGTTAATATTTCTCAAAAAGTTTAGATAAAATGGACATATACATATTCCCCTAGAATTTTCAATATCGCAACGGAGACCAGATTTAAATATGGTAGCATTCATCTTTAAAACTAGAGGGGGTACAGAATCTGGGCCAGCTCTATGGTTAATGTTGAGTTTTAATAATTCGGATAATAAATCATCGATTTCAAAACGAAACATTGAGAATTGGGGGCAACTAAAATCATTTATGGAGTTATAGGTAAGGACGTTTTTACTATATACACACTCTCAAAAAAATTTGCGAAAAGATTACAGACACCTAGCAGATTATTACACTCTCTCTTCTGCAGAAACATTGTGGAAAGATATCCGCTAGAATTTCTATTATTTAGCGTATTTCCTTGACAAATTTACAACAACAATTGCATATAATAAATCCCCGCAAGAATAACATTAACCCCCCCAAAAAAAATTGGGTTTAATTAAACATAATTCTAATTCTTGGTTATGATACCTGCCACTAGAGCCATAATACATAGTAAATTTATATTTTATTTCGAAAGGTTGGCTTTTGTCAATTAAATCAAATTGGCTATTTTCTTGGAAAAAAATTAACCCAAAATAATTCGAATTAAATTTTGGTCAACAAAATACGCTTATTATAAATTTCGAGAATATAATTATTGTAAAAAATCCGATTTAAATATGTACGTGTACTTTTTGCGCAATACGACAAAAGTGGTATAATTATTGTAGACGCTTTCGTAGAGCTTTATCTTTCCTTTACGAATCCTTTTTAATACCCGAGAATGAAACTTTCGGAATAAATTTATTAATCACTTGATAACTAATATTATAAAATTCGTTTAACCTAGCTGGCATCTAAATTACTTAATCGAACTCCATGAGTAGTCGTCCGTTTTAAAATTATAATTAAATGATTCTACGTTAACCTTCACAGGTTCGTAAAACTCAAAAATAACTAAAATATGTAATGGGGAATGAAAAATATTCGACGACCCCGCTAGGTCATCCCATACAGACACTCTCACATCATGATCGATAGGTAGAAAAGCTAAATCCAAAACGTTATAAACGTTAGAAGCTTACCATTTCAGCATTCAAGTTAACGCGTGTCAGGTTATCATCATGATATACCCTCCCCACGTTTGGTAAATTAAAGTCACCCAATATCATAAGGCGATCCTTTAGATGAAGTTTAGGGACTATTTATAGCACGAGGTTAGAGTTATACGGAATATAAATAGTGCAAATAATCAGAGAATAACTGTAAAATTTAATACGCACAGCAATCGTTTCCAAACAACCAAAATTCGTTCGATACCGCGACTAAAACGTCACCTCCTTTCTCATAGATACCCTCCTGGAGATACTAGTCTCTGCGATGAAGTTTATAGGATGACGGGATATATTCCTCTGTTTTGAAATGCTTCGTAAATAAATGATAATGATTTTGATTTCTGGCCAGTGGCGTAACCAGGCACTCGAAGCACCCGCAGCCGCAGGGGGGCCCACGGTTATTGGGGCCCACGAGATTTGTCAAGCTTTCGAATATTAGTTCAAAGTTAAGGTTAGATAGATGGTAGCTCAGATTAAGCTTAAATTAGACCACCCTTTCAAAATTGTAGAACCGAACATTTCTAGGAAATTGTTAAGAAAAGGAGGTTGTTTAGTTTGTAGAGAAAGAAGAAATAGTTCCTGTTGCTATTAAATATTTTCTTAAGACAGGCCCAACAATTTCTTCTCGGTTGCTGAAATGAAGTGAGTGTCAGTGTCAGTTAACCTTTCACAAATCAAGTTTTGAATAGAAAAGTATGAATTTGATTTGCAAAAAATTGAATGTGACTGACGACAGATTAAATTTCTTTTGCAAAAGGTTAAATTTGATTTGAAAAAATGAAAAATTGGTGAAACTTTCTTTCTACAAAAATACCTAACCTTTCTCTTTAGAAAGGATATGTGAGCCAAACCAATCAGTCTATATATATATATATAATGAATTCGTTCGATTTATAGTTTTTCATTTACCAAAATCTTTTTTACTACCGGTAAGCGGTAAATAAAAACTAAAATTACCGGTAAAACCGGTTAATTCTGAAAATCTATTTTAAATATAAAGAAATTGCAAATTCCAAATTAAATTGCAATTAGTGATGGTGTTTTTTTTTGGTTGTTTTCGGCAAAGCAATCTTGATTATACAAAGCCATAACCTAAAAAACGAAGCTTTTATAAGGGAATTAGAAACGAGGAACACACCAAACATTTTATAGTAAAATACACAAAACATATGGGAAATCAATTTTTTTCCTAAGACAAGTTTTTAAATGAAAACTTTACAAATTCTTAATTATGATTTCTGAAATACTTTCATAAATGTTTGAATTTCAACATATATGAAAATCGTTTTCATTTTCTTGTAATAGTTGATTTATTTAAACCAAAATATAAAAAAAAACATAACAACGGCATTCTGGTCAAATTGAAATAAATGCTTACTATAATTCGTTTGGTCATTAAGTCAATATACTCGTACATTACATAGATGGCAGATTGGCAGTGATGGCCGTAAAAATTTGCTAAAATCCTACCAAAAATGACCACCTGGGGAAATTTCATGTTCCAAAATTGTAGGAAAAGCACAACAAATTCACAAAATATAGGAACGTGTGATAATTTTGTGATTAAATAATTTCTTTTCGTATTTTTCTGTAAACATTTTAGACATATTACGTACACTAGTAAAACTAAAGATAAATTTAGCAGGTATTATTTTAATTTGTCAGAGCCAACTTTGATCAGGGATGATATTGACATAAATTTCAAAGTAATAAAATGTTGAGCAACAGAGGACTAAATTGGGCTATAAAGTACATTTTAATTTTTTTGATGTGTTAACATATTTCACCGATAGATGTCACTAAAAGTAACGAAACGGTATTTAAACTTTTTTCTTTTTCTTAGGAGGGTTCAGTTAAAACGTTTAATGCTGATTTAATGAAGAATTAGAGCCGCGTATTGTGTTGCTAAATTAACATGGACTTAGAATTGGTTTAGAATTACGGGCTTACCACATCAAGCCTGAATTGCGAATGCGAGAAAAAATTTTTTAGACTTATGATATTAAAATCACTTATATATAATATTTTTGCCTATTTATAATATTAGTGTAATGTTTTCAATCAAATTAAATTTAATTAAATCCAAAAATTACAAAAACACAAAATTCGCTCGTAGTATGGCATTTTACATTTGAATTTCATTTTTCTCTAATTCTTTTTCTCTAATTTGTTGCTGTTAATCAATCATACGGAATTATTCAGTCCAATGTAGATGGTACATCTGTTACTGAATTTATTGTTGGCTCTTGCAACGATACCGATGATACTGATTATCAAAGCTGTTCCGAACAGGAAGTTTATTTATGCCTCAAAATTCGCTAACACCACTGAACTGGCTGCTTTACGGAAATTTCTGAGTGGTAAGCTGGTAATCTCTGAAGATGAGATCGAGTGTCGGGTGCTTGTGTCAGCTGCCCGTGACGTTAGTCGTCTCAATTTTATTTCGTTCAAAATCGGCGTTCATCCAGTCCACATTTATATATATGTCATATGTGGCCCCTCGGACCATATGGCCTGTCGGATCATTGATCAGAGAGTTTGTGCCTCGTCCAAAAAACTTCAGACTGGCGGTTGTGGAATAATACCGTGATCCACCAATGTTAATAGTAACATTTTCTATCGACCTAAACTCCTTAATATTATGCCCACAATTTTAAACGTGGAATATGCTCAAATCAGTTTCAAAAGCGACTATGGTAAGTCGATTATTATTAAGGTCAAATGTGCTTCTTTTTGGATCTTTATAGTGGGAGTCTGTATACCATTTGGTAGTACTTCAGACGTTTGCCAAAGTTTTATTGAATTTATTCCCAATAATGTTCAACCACTATTTGATTGTGGGCGACTTTAATCTGCCGAAAATCTATTGGTGCTGGATCGATGACCAGTTTGTGTGATCATTCGTTGATATCACTTCTAGCTAAGTATGTATGTGCTAGAAAGTTTTGCGAATTTTGGAACGCGTCAATTCAATATTAATTTAACGAGTTTGGACGTATTTTGAACTTAGTTTTTTCATCTTGCGAATTCATCGACAAAGAATCTTGTCCCGATTAAACGGCACATCACACGCCACTTTTAATTAAATTTTAATTTTTAGATTATGATATTTGTAATTTTATTTAGGGTGATTTTAAAATTATTTTATTTTTTTTTTTTATTTAGGGAATGCTGATCTAGTGTCGCTAAACAACTTTTTTGATAATGTTGATCGGATAGCTTTATTTCACTTATTGGACATTTCGGTTGCTGTTTCAAAGTTTTACAGTATTATGAAGAACGGTTTTGATTTATTTGTTCCAAATGTTTTTGTCAGTTCGACGCATACAGAGCCATGGTTCAATCGCCGCTTAGAAAACCTCGCAAATCATAAGTCTAAAGCATTTAAGAATTATAAACGTTCTGACTGTCTTATAAATCAAAAAATAAAATCACGTGGCTATCCGAGGATTATGTCATGCAATAATGTTTCATTCTCAGATCCTCATGAAATATGGAAGCGTTTGCCAAAATTTTTCAGGCCTCTTTTGATATCTCTGATATATCTAACTTTTCAGGTATCATTGATGGTCGCTATAAATCATATCCTACAATCCAACTCGAGGAAATTATGGTTGGACTTGACACTAACTAAACTAAAAATTATTCACTTATCCATTTTAGTAATTTATAAGTATGTAAGTAATATGACAGATACAACTATATTTTCATCCTACCGAACGGAATACCAAAACCACCCACAAATTACAATTTACAAGAACAAGGCCACCCTCCTTGCCCACCAAAATTACAAGGAAAAAACGTTATTACGTTCGTTTGCCGTCGGTATTCGGCCGACTCGTGGATTAGATTTGAATTTAGTCGAAAGTCGAAATTCGAAGAGTTCATTCTTCGTAAGGTGCTACTGGTGTCTAGCGTTGACAGAAAAAATTGAATAAAAATATTTTTTGAAATGACTGAAATGTTGAACAAAAGTATCGAAGTACTTTTTATTTTCTAAAGGACCGAAAAAAGTACTAAAGGATCAACTTTTTCATCCCTGACTTTGATGTATTTTTCAAAATGAAAGTTCGAAAAATATACTTCAGAAATAATTTAATTTTAATATTTCTGCAATTAATATTTATTTAATGCCAATAAAGCCTTCTTGTAAATTGTTGTTAAAGGTGTATAGATAACTTTTACATAAACATTTTATAATATTTTTGCTATTTTCATTGAAAAACCTGAAGCTAAAAAACACCATTTTTACTATGGAACCAGTGAAAAGCTATACCACTAAAAAGCTTCTAAAAAATACGTCATGCTGATTATGGCGCTGTGCTCTAGAAGGCTCTGGTTCTAGACGTAGTGAAATGGGATGCGTGATGTTCGAAATCGGTGTTTCGAAGCAATCAGGTTATTCAAGATTTTCAATATTATTCGAGCATTTTTGAGATTACTCGAGGATCTTAGAGCATAATTGAAGAATATGATTGTTCGATATTTATGAAATTATCCGGCACCATTTGAGGGTTTCATTTTTATTGCATATCGTTTTGTTGAGCTTAGTTCTAACTTGCCTGCTAGCATTAAGCTACTTGACAAATAGTTCGATATTTTCCCGAATTTTCTAGATTTTTACAGGCTTTCCAAAATTATTCATTAATACCCAGATTTTTCGGTATTATTTAAATGGTTCGAGATCAATCAGATTCACATAATATAGAGATTATTCGAATTTTCCGGGAAAGAGAGATTTCCTTAGTTTCTCGACCTTTCTAGGATTATTCGAAATTTTTAAAAATTTTCAAATTTATTTGAATTTTGTATGGCAATGTTCTGCACTTAACTTTGAGTTATAGAAACTTGCAGGGTTACACATATAAATCTGGATCGTGATATTTAGCAAATTCTCAGATTCCTCGATTATTCGAAATTAATCAAGAATGACCAAGTTATTTACGTTTTATATGGTGGTGATTAACGCGTGTTGCTTTGGTTTTACGTACATACTTATGGATAATGCGATATTTGAGAAATTTCTAGAATATTCAAGATACTTTGAAAATTTTATTGATTTTTAGTAGTTTTCAAATTATATTCGAAATTTGTGATGCTTTATCGATATACATATTTAAAAATCGTCATACCATTGAGTTGATTGCAAGAAATTTCGTTTTATTTGAAGCCATTGAACTATACCGTCTACACTCTCGAAATCAGATACTTTTAATTAATGCGAGACTGGACAATAGGAAGAAATAATTTTTTAACTAAAAGCTTTATTTGTTCATAGGTATAAGAAGCCTTTTAGAGGCCTAAAAATAATTTACCGGGGGGCCCGAAATTTGTAGTTGCACCACTGTTTCTGGCGTAAACCGCTGGCATTGTAATAATAAACATTTAACTTACACTTGGGTGCAAAAAATTCGCACATTGATAAATTTTCAACAAAATTTCAAAAATATCAAAAAATCCAATGTTTGTTTAATTTTCTTGAATGCAGATTCAAAGTCTATTTCAACACCTATCCAGTGGTACCATTTTTGTACTTATACCGTGTCAACAAAGTAATTTTTGGGGTCAACATCTGAAGTACACTTCTTTTTTGTGAATTTATCAGCATGAAAATTAATGGTAAAAATCGAATTAAAACATGGAAATCAGCAAAAAAACATTTTTATTAACAAGAAGTGTTCCCTCCCCTAGCTCGAATGACAGCTTCTATTCACGCATTTATACTTAAAACTAGCACCAATTTTCAACAACTAAAAACGTGGGGCGCATTTTAGAAAACAAAATTGATAAATGTGATTTGGATAACTTCTTATGGTATTTTTAGAACATTTTGCTAGCTTAGAAGAGAACCTTCCTGTACCTAATTTATGATTAAGTGCATTAGAAAAACGTGGTATTTTAAAAAGTTTTTTTTTATATACATATATTTTATTTAATGTCAATGTATCTAGAAAAAAAATAGGGATGTGTTCCCCACAACGCTTTCTTTTAAGTACGGCATCTGAATCTTCAGAAATATTTGTTTTAATCTATTTACAGTTGAAAAGAAATACTTTTTGCACACACAAAAATCAATTGGCTAAGAGTCCAGTCACCTCGGTAGATACAAAACTTTAGCTAAAAAATGTTCATTGTGGCAAGGCTTGTGAAGGAAATCTTAGCTGCAGGAACAAAAATTTGAAATTTGGCATTTGTTTAACCGGTAGTTATAATTAAAGCGAAACGAGCTCCTATTCCCTAAAACCATGCCAGTATTGTTATTGGTTTAGAAATATTTCACTCAAGTATTTTATTTTCGTATAAACCACACACCACACTTTTATTTCTTCATACTTAAGATTGTTATCTTTTTCTTAGGAAAATGTTACCGTTCCTATTTGTTTGAATATGCAATAGTTTCACACTATATGAATAGCAAGAAATCTTAAAAATCACAGAATACAACAAACTACGCTACAAGATACGACAAAGTTAAATTTGAAGCTTTTTGTTTAAAATATCAAATAGGACATGTGCCATTTCTTAACGGAGGGCATGAATATCATGTTTTGTTATCTTGTACGTCAAACCGATTCCTAATGTTTGAGTATAGTTTTGCATTCATGGTAAATAACAAGAAATCTTAAAAATCCTAGAGTTTGCTGTACGATGCGACTAAGTCAAATTAGTAGCTTTATGTTTAGAAATAAATTCAAAGAGATTTGGTAAAGTATCTGCAATTGAATTTAAAAAAAAAAATTCACAGAGATTTCTCGAGATGTGTAGAATTCTGGGTTCTTTAGTTATTTACTGAGAATGGAAAACTAC
Source organism: Tipula vernalis (assembly GCA_958295665.1). Taxonomy (NCBI): domain Eukaryota; kingdom Metazoa; phylum Arthropoda; class Insecta; order Diptera; family Tipulidae; genus Tipula; species Tipula vernalis. The sequence continues at coordinate 294,129,546 of OY282559.1, read as the reverse complement.
CCAAACAATAGGAATCAGTAATTCACATTTCACTCAAAATTCCAATAAGAAATTGTATTAAGATTGTATTCACTAATACATGTTTATATTTTGTTATTTAGTGTAATCATCACTACAGTCTAAAATCAGCAAATCCTCGGCTAAGTCAAAGGACTACTTCGACCTTTGATAAAAACAAAAAGCTTTTTCGTAAATTTTTCGACAAACATTAGTACAATTTGCTGTGTGGTTTCTCCCATTTGCCTAGAATATAGTAGAGCAGCAGTTAACCTCTTGTGAGGTGGTAAAAATTTTCTCATTATAAAGTCTTCTTAATTTAATTGACACTGTTTTATTAGAATTGTTATAATACAATATTATATTGTTGAATAAAATGGATTTTTTTTTTTTTTGTAATTCCCTAATACGATGTAAACACACTTCACGAGAAATTCTATCACTCAACATTATTTTTGAGAATTGTACATTATGTATAATTAACGTTTCTATATATTTTAATTAACACAATATGCGTGCAGCATTTCTATATATTTCTTGGATACAAGTGTATATGAACCGTTACACTCGATCTAACTAATTTATAAGAAGAAAATTAAAAATAAAATCGATATGCATCTTTCTATAATATCGAGTGTGTTAATTTTAAATTAATATGTGATAACCAATTATTATTGACTTAAGTCATGGAGTAATAAAAGAGCTGTTTCTATTTTATTTGATTTAACATCTATACTGTTGTTAAATTTGGTTAATATTTATTCTATTCATTTTTATGTATGTATACATACTTGTACATTAATAATTATAAGTAGTCAGGTCTGTACGTACTGAAATAAGTATATTTATTTATCTTAAAGACATAAATCTGACGACAATTATTATGTGTGGATAGTTCTGAAAATGTGATTTTAAAGCTGCGCGAAGGATGATGATACAAATTGGAGTGTATCTATTTTAGGAAATATGATGCAATATTAAAGATTATCTTAGTTATTTGAATATTTCTCAATCACAAAAATCAGAGATTTTTATGTTAAAATCCAGATCAATTGAAAATGTAAATACACCTCGAGTATATGTGTGTGTTATACACTCTAATCTCAAACAGAAAAATACAAGGCTAAAAAACAAAAAAAAAAATATTTTACTTATCATCTACTAACCGGGGTAGAGCTCTATATGATATAATATTGTATCAGTGCTTGAAAAGATTTCAAAATCTATCATCATCTCCATTTTGCCAATGTAAATCTAATTAACAGTCTGCGCGGTCAAAATATATATCATGTCAAATTACCTTATACGCGAGTCGTATACATAAAAAATAAAAAATTTAAATCATTGTAATGCCGAAAACCTTTTCAAATTTTTTTTTTTTTTTGATGTGATTATGTCAATTATATCGTTTAAAAAACATTTTTGTAAAGCGTGAAATTAATTTTCTTTTGGCTCTGATATGTATAGAGTCTGTACATAATGTACCATCTCAAATTAGATTCTCGGATTATTTTTTTTTTATAGTTTAATACAGTTTGTAATATTTGTCTAATCATATATGCATTCCAATGTATATATCACCACCAGCATCAATCATCAAGTATTTTATTTTTAATAACACGGTGTACGTACAACAGACATAACAAGGTTTTTTTTTTTTTCTTAATTCAAGTGTGTAAAATGCTTGTCACAAATCAATTTGTAATTTTGTTTTGTTTTTGTACATGTGTTGTACAGTTTAACGCTCGAATTTTCTTTTAAGCTGCTGATGTGTTAAATGTAACTTCAGACGTCGAACAATGTTTTGTATATCCTTGAAAGTTTAGTTGTTATTAAAATTTTTGAAGATTCGTTACTACTGCAAGTGATAATTTGATTCAATCATAATTTGTATAACAACAGTAATGTTCTGTAAAATAAAAATAAATTTCTTAATATTTCAGGTGTTTGCTTAAATGGTCAATCCTCTCAAAAAGGTTATTTATCAGTTGCCCTTATTACTAACAAATAGAACTGGCTGTAGGTTTGTATGTAATGATGTTTAAATGGAGTATATTTGCAATATTAATTGTTTCAAGCTATCGGTAATTCTTAAAGGACGCCGCTCAATCCTTTTGGAAATTCGATTTCGGCGGATTTGGATGAAACTCGACTAAAGTACGGTTTAAGTTATGCTACGAACTATTGACCTATAGGGAGTTTTAGAGGTAATAGGTTTGATTTTTGAGAGTCAGCGTAACCTGAACTGTATACTCTAGCCAAAACCCGCCGAAACACAATTTGCATAAGGACTGAGCGGGACTTTTTGTTGAGTTAAGGAAGGTTAGTATTATTTTACCATTTCGTGCTTGTATATTTCATTTGTATGGCTTAACGATTATTTCCTAATATTAAAATTTAAATACCAATCAAATAAACAAATTTTCACCTTTATTGAATTTCATTAACATATCTATAAATTAGAATAAATGTATCAGTTACTGTTGCGATATTTATTTTCTTTTAATTTACAATCACTAAATTGGAATCATCTGATCTTGTCGCGAAATTTTGACGTATCTGTCGTTTATAGAAGAATATTTTAGTTATGACCAATAAATTATTGCTTTAAATTGTATAAAAGAATTTTGTTGAAAACTGGTAAAAGTTGTGAAACTATCCCAATTTAAACAACAGGTTTATCGTTAACAGGAGGATGAAGGAGGGCTTTTAATAGACAAATATTGGGCTTATAAAATAAAGAAAACGGTCAAAGTTGTTTTTCCTTTAATCGATGTAGTTTTTCACGTAGATTTAAAATTCGATTAGTCCTGAGGCTTTTTATGAAGTTCTCGTAAAATATCAAACAAAGAAATTTGAGTAAAAAGAGATAGTCCGCCCGAAGTGGACAAAATTCCGTTTGAAACAAAGAAATTGAACAGAGTTTTTTGATGTATTTTTTCACGTAGATTCAAAATTTCACTTACCCCCCCCCCCCCCTCCAAGATCATCCGATTGGAGTGAGGGTCGTAAAAGGAGTGTTTAAGCCCTTTTAGGGGATCGCAGCCAAATTTGGAAAAAAATCTCCCTTAGTTATCTAATAAAATTAAATAACCAATTATGCAACACCGATCCCATAGAACAAATTTGCTGTCCACGAAATTTTTTCCTAAAATTCTAAATAAAATGTGTAAACAACCCTTTTTAAACTTTTCCCCATTCGGCAGACCATTCCTCATCGAATTCTTAATCTAAGTGGAAAGGTACTTCGATCAAAAAAAAAAGATTCTAAACCCACGTTTTGTCTAATTCGGTGCAACTTTTATGAAGAAAGATAACCTGTTCGAGATAAAAGTTATAAATATGCTAACTGTGATGGACTGCGGTCCAGCCAATCATCCAATATGTCAATCTGAGATATCAATGCCAACCAAAAAACATCTACCACCAGAAATTAGTAGCATCAATTACCCAAAAAAATAGTTGAAATCATAAGTGAATTATTAGCAAGGGAACTGAACTGTGCAACTGCATTGGAACAAATCGAGCTTATTTTTGAATTTTCTTGTGAAAATTCTTGTGTGATAATAACATCAACTGATTTTATACTAAGTAATTCTAATTTTAGATGCCACAAATTTGACACATTTGAAAAACCAGTGATGGAGTGGGCATAATAATCAAAAAGAGAATAAAGCACACACTGCTATCATCATTTAATATCAAATTTATAGAAGCCATTGGAACTAATGTGCTGAATTCTAACTAAACCTCATTTAATCTTGTAATTATGCTATTATTTTTCTCGCCAAAATATTAACGCAAAAACAATAGCAATGGTTAGGAAATACATTAGATTGCTTGCCTTCAACACTAAATATAGACATTGGGGTTGTTTAAAAGCTAACCAAACGGGTAATATGATTTACGAAGGAATGACTAAAAAATATTTTTTGATAGATTTCCCGTCAAGGCATACCTACATTCCATCCGATAGTAAAAGAAATTCATAGAGCCTTAATTTGGTCGACTGTTGAACAAACAGTTTCGAAACGATAATTTCAATTTTTATTACTGATGATTTCGCGTCCGAATATTTAACAGTTTTAAACCATATTAACTGTGAAATCCAAATTAACCCTATAACCAGATTGAAATATAGGTCTTCAACTATGATTGAATTAACTTCGACTGAACTAAGTGATAAAATAATTCCCCTAATTAAAATAAAAAATGCCGTTAGAAGAACTTTCCATAAAATATTGTAAAAGAACTTAGAAATTTACGTTGGAATAAATTACTAGGCCAATTTCAGCGCACAACTCCCCTTCTGGGAAACTACTAAGATTTCTATCTCCTTAAAGCACTACTGATCGTTGATTATAACAATTAACGAAAAGAGCAAATGTATTGTTGTACAGGGTTGCCGTTTTGACAGTTTTCCAGTCAAATTTGACTGGATTTCATTGCGTTTACCTGGAATAATTTAAAAAATCCAGCCGACTGTTTATTTGACTGGAATTGGGCCCAAGCATGTGGTTTTTTGACTGAATTTCATATTTTATTGTTATAACCAAAAAATTTATAATTTTGTGATTTATTGCTCTTTCTTCTAACTATGAAGTTATCTTATTTTTTATTTACTTAAATGCAACGTGATGAAATCTGTTTCATTTGTTTATTGGGCTTGCAACTCTTCCACTATAATGTATAATGCATTAGTAGTTCTACGGTTAATTCAAGGCATTCTTTTATTTTCACATTTTCAACGTATTTTCGTGATTTTATGAGAATATTTTAAGTTCAATTTCTTCATATTTTAACGTGTTTTACTTTCGATGCAGCAAAAAAATAAAAGAATTTAGCGAAATAGTATTTATTAAAATATAAATATAAATATAAATATAAAAATTTATTTAATAAATTTATTGTGCGGTTGGATAATTTAATTTCATTGCCTAAATAATCAAATTAAATTGATTCATAATAATAATTCTAGGTTAGATTTTATTCAGTGAATTGAATTTGTATATAGTTTCTTAAAAAGGTTTATTCGGAATTTTAGTTCGAGGTTCAAGTAAATGTAATCATGAAAAGGTAAAATATTACAGTGTATTTGCTGCCACAAACTATTAATTAATAATTAATAAAATGCGTTTTTTAAATTATTGTTAATCTTGTAGATATTTTAGTGTGATCAACACAAACAATCAGCGTGACGAATCTCCGAATACTCGAAGCAATTCAGCCGCATCAACAAGTAGCAATGGAAATGCTACACAAAGTGGGTTCAGCAATTCAAGCGAAGACTCAATTTCCGAAAAAATATAACCCACAGTGACGATGCTTCTTCACAAAAAAAAATCAAATATTTCCAAAAAGCAAGAGGGCTTGGATCATGATCCTTTATTAAAAGAATGGATCATTTTAAAAGAAAATTCTGTGGAATGCAAATACTGTCGTACAATTTTTAAACAGCCAAAATATTCCAACCTCAAGGATCATGTTAATACAAAAAAACATATGGCCGCAACAGAACCATTCTCAACGGCAAGACAAACAAGCATAAAATTTAAGGCCACGGCAACGCTAATCGCTTGCCACGAAGCCGAAGCGTAATAGCCTTTATATTGCAAAACATAGCTCAATTTGTTCTGTGGACCACCTCACTCAGGTACATATATTAAATTGATTTGTGTGTTTATTTAAATTAATGTGTTATCATTTTTATTTCTAAGGTAACAAAAAAAACTATCCCGACAGCTCGATATGTTTAAATACTAAACTTTGCCGAACAAAGTGCACTGGAATAATCATGAATTTATGGTATCCATATTTTAAATCCCAAATAATGAAAGATGTTGGCGAAAGTCCATTTAGTCTCCTTGTGGATGAGTCTACGGATATTAGCGTCATCAAATATTTAGGTTAGTGCCTAGAAAAGTTAATAGAGAAAATTGGGACAGCATATTATTGCATTTTTTAGGCATTGTGATAAAATACTATAGTCATTTCGAGAAAACTATTAAAACCAAACTTTTGAAGCTCGAGCCCCTTGACTCTTGTGACGCGGATGAAATTGTTGCCGGAATTATTTCGGTACTGAAAGAATATAATTTAAATATTGAAAATATGACTGGTTTGGGGACCGATAACGCGAACGTAATGACTGGCGTTAGGAAAGGCGTTTTTGCTAAATTAAAGGCATTAATTCCTAGAATAATTCTAATACCATGTGTGTGTCATTCACTTCAGCTGGCTATTTCTTCCGCTGCAGTTGCATGCGTTCCAAAAGATATTGAGTTCATAATAAGTGAAACTTACAATTGGTTTGCCAGGTCATCTAATCGGCAAAGTAGTTACCAAACCATTTATAAATTAATAAATGACGGGCATGATCCCCTAAAAATCACCCAATCATGCGCAACTCGTTGGTTGTCAATAGAATCTGCCGTTAGCAGAATTCATAAACAATATCTCTAGCTGAAAACATATTTTCGTATAGCAGAACAGGAAGAAAACTGTTTCAAATTATCAAGCCTCGCTAAAATGTTCGACGATGATCTAAATTTTGTTTATTTATGTTTCTAAAACCGATCCTTCATGAAGCTCAAAAGGTGAATAAAATTTTTGAAAGCGAAAATGCCGAATTTATTAAAGTTTTAGCCGATTTAGATTATTTATTAATTTCGCTGATTAAAAAGGTTGTTAAATTTAATTATGATGAAGTTAATTCGAATATACTCTGAAATAGATAAAGCAGAATTGCAAAGCAGACCCTACTTAGGCTTTGAGCGCGAGGATAAACTATTCGAAATGAAATCGAACAACAAAATTACTTTGGAACAAGAAGTGCTTTTTCGATCTAACTGCCAGCAATTTTTAATAAAGCTGATCAAAGAGTTACAGCAAAGAATGCCTAGAAATTTAAATCTTTAAAAAAAAATTCATTATATTTGGATTGAGGAATGCTTGCGTTTAAAGAAACAGCCAATAGAACCACTATTGAGGGAATTTCAGATAGACCGCCTTACAAGTAATAAAATTAATTCGCAATGGGACAATTTAATGATCAAAACATGAAGCAGCACAACCACTACAGAAAGCTTTTGGAGCAAGGTATTTCAGCATAAGGATGCAAGTGGATAAAATCCATATAAAGAAATTTCTTATTTGGCGATTTCAATTTTGGTTTTGCCAATTTCAAATGCGGAGGTTGAGCGCATTTTCAGTCACCTTAATTTGGTAAAGGCCAAATTAAGGAACCGAATGCAAATTTGACTAACAAATAGCATTCTAATTACTAGAAATCAAATGAGATTTGGACTATGCTGCTTCAACTTCCCAATACCTGAAGAAATCATTGCGCAAATTGGTACCAGTTCCACCTATAAAAATAACTTTGAAGATGAAGATGACGATGAGAATGATGTGCAATTATTGGATGCAATACGCGATATTAACATGTGAGGAGTTTACTTAAGATTAACAATTTTTAATAATTTATCTATATTTTTATTATTTTTATATGTACCTAGTACCGATATATTTACATTTATGAAGAATTGAATGAGTTATCTTAATAAAAAGTTTACAGAACGGAAAGTTTTTATTTTTAATTTGGTTAAAACTTCATTGACTGGTGTTTTAGCTGGTTTCATTTACTTTCTTCTGTGACTGGATATTTTAGCTGGATTCGTCATTTTTAGCTGGTTTATTTCCAGTCAAAACTGGCTGAATCCCAATTTCTGCAACGGCAACACTGGCTGAACTGTTCATTAAATCACGCCTGATAGCTAACAGTTTTAGCGATGATAGAACTATCCTGATTGATCCTGATTGTTGTTGATAATAGGTGAAAATCGCACATTCTTGGTGGTCGTTCAGATAAAATTATCGTTGCTGTAAGTGAAAGTGTTGAAAATGCGGAAGATGAACATGGCACACCAGCATAGCGGATTCTTTATGGCCGAAGCTTCAAAATATAGACAACTGGTTTTAATCGATGTACTGATGAAAGAGATGAAATTCGTGCTGTTATAGTGGAAACAGCACCTCATTTATTGGAAACCCTCCTTCAAAATTTCAGTAAAAAAATGGGCATCTACGGAGTGCTAGAAGAGCCCTTATGATTGACGTCATATTCCAAACGTAATTTCCAACTTTCTATTTTACATTGACACCAATAAAGATAAATGTTTCGTTCAAAAAGTGTGTTTCATTGATCAATTACTTTCTAACATCAAATTTGGACAAATGAAGCTGTTTTCATGGTGCGTGTGGATGAAATTAGCAGTAATATGAATTTTTGGTAGTATGATCAGTTAGACGTAATAATATTAGCAGTATTTGGAAATTGGGAATCATAAAACAGGTCAATTTAACTTCAGACTTTTAATATGCATTTTGATGGATTATTGAAAATGCTGAACTGAAACTATTATTTATTAATGAATAAAAGCTGTAACTTATAATAAGGAATCGAAGACGCACAGTTCACAGATCCTTTTGATTTTATGTCCGATTTCACAAAATCCGATTTTTCACTGCCAATCTCCAGCTAAATGATATTTCCTCTCTTTCTTCTACTACGAAATTGACATTTATTCGGATATTTGGATTAAACTTAGCACCATATTTTCCCTTGTGCCAGGGTTTAAAAAATTGATTAAGAAAATTCTTATTAGATACATTTTTTAAATGAAAAATCAACATTTTCAATCGCGAATAACTCGAAAAATATTTATTTATCGAAAACACTTACTAATTTCTGTCCCCGATAAGGGTGGCACTCATTCCTAGGGTAAAAACACACATCATCACTATATAAGTTTGGTTCCTTAAGCCATTCCCTACTTACTGTCCTCAGAAAGAATTTTGAGCTAATAACCTCGTTTATAATACCATTGTGAATTTAGTGTAAAATGTGTTGTAAATAAAAAATATAAACGTGAGTGTGAGTGGAAAAACACCAAATTTCAATTTTTTTAACATAGTCACTAAACACCTAAAGGTTGATATTTTTAAAAATGTATCTGCGTGTCAGCAAAACAAGCAGGCTTCCTAGAGAGAATTTTAGCAGGTTTTGAACAAACTCATACACTCCGTTAGTGTACTTTATTTTGATAGTATCTGTGTTATGTGTGATCGAGCCCGGTTTGTTTAATTAGACATTTGGTTTGGTTTTGCCTAAATCCTCTTCTACACAAGCAAATTAAAGGAAAAAGGACAGAATTTAAGAGAAAACTTGTTCCGGATATTAGAGGTTTTCAAATATTTAATTCTCTCAATAGAATGTTCATTGGAAAGGAACAAATCACGATTTCGTAAAAGAAGAAAGAGAGGAAAGATTATTTAACTGGAAATCAGCTCTTTTGTTGTGAAATCGGACATTAATAAATGAATTTTACGTGTTGGTCCCACAACAGCATATAGCACTCATTAGGAAATGGATCATGAAATTTGGAATCTTAAATTCTAGTACCTACATTCAAAAATTTCCGTGATTCTAAAAACAGCTAACTATAAATCGCTTGAAATGTCGAAGTTTTTTTTTGCAAATATGGAAAAATAAGGTTTTTACTAATTAAACATAATTTTTGCTAAACAGAGTGCTAAGCACCTTTATACAGCAATTTATGCAAATTCATAACAATTTTTTGTTTAAGAACCCCTTTAAAATTTAGTTAATACCCCAAAAAAATGAAAAAAAAAACACCAGAGATTTCCGCAACTATGCTCGAAGCAAAGTTCCTGCCATTATAAGGAAAAGCTCAAAACCGAGCTTGCAAGGAGGTTGGCGGTACTAAATTCCGAAGATATCGCACAATTAGGCTTAATTCTCTCATAAATTTGGTTAAGTGCAATCCCAACTAATATCTGGCTGAAATCTGTGTTACATACAGTTAGGCGAGGGAGCCACACATGTAAAAAACCAAAAATTAAAGAAAGTGACATTAAATGAAGCACGAGAATCAGCGTCTTGCCTTGCGAAGTAATACATTAAGGAAAAAAGGGACTTGCAAAAGGTGGTCTTTTCTACCAACCTCTTTACTGCACATTTTCCCCAAAATTATTTTTCTAATCCTAATTAAACAATTTTACCATAAAAGGAAACCTTATGTCACTCTCTACATGATATGATACTTTACAAAGGCAAGATGCTGGCTCTTAACTCTTTTCATTTAATGTTGGTTTTCAATTTTTTGATTTTTTTTAATGTTTGGCCAGCTAGAGTACATTATGAATGCAACACAGGTTTTAGCCAGATTTTCGTAACCGAAAGACCAGAACTGGCACCATCGATTTTCGGATATTGTAGCCATATATGTACAATATGTAGGAGGCTTGGCCAACACAATTCTTCTTTTCTTCGCTTCATTTATGAACGGGAAAGTTTTAAGAAGCATATTAGCATATTTCTTACACACTTAACATAAATCTTATATTTTTTCAGATATTTACAAAATAAATTTTCTGTGCAAGGAAGATGTCCGGTTCTCCGATTTTCACTAAAAAATTCAATGGGATCTCCCAATTTATGAAAGTAAACTTAAATATCAAGTTTCAATTCGATCTTGCCTGTACCTTGAGGAATGCACATTTCCGATTCTTTTCTCGCGAGAAACAAAATAATGAAGTCAAAATGTTTTCATGTGAAGGAAACATTCTTACCGACCATTTTGGCCGTGAGAACATAAATAAATATGGAAATTTGAAATTTTATCACTAAATGCATTCATAATAAGTGGTAAAATTCATATTGATATAATTCAATTAAAAATTAATGTTTAAGTAAATTTAATAAAAAATATTCAGCTTATTTAAAAAAATTTCCAAATAATTAGTTTAGTTTAGTTTAAACTAAACTAAATTTTAATTAGGCCATTTTTGCAGTGATAAAAACTGGTTTTGATCTCTATTTACCTCTCTGTTAATTATCAGTGTCGCAAACTCATTGTAAACCTAATAATAATTGTTTTTCTTGTACCAGATAAAGGCCTAACCGGCCCATTTCCAAAAAATAAACAACAAAGCATTAGACTCAATAGTTAATTCCAATATAAATGAAGGAAAGAACACCATATTTGATCATTGTAAACTTGGTATGGGAAAAGTCCAGCAATTTAGTCCTTTTACATTGAAAATGAAAATTGTGATCAGTGAATTTGTAAAGCTGCAATGTATAATTTTTGCCTTTAACCACCATTAGGAAACAATATCAAAGGGTGCCAATATTTGCGATTTAACGATTCTGAAAAGTGATCGGACAGTAGTAGTCCAGAAGTTTGCATTTACTATTGATCGATGTGCAGATGTAACAATTTCGAGAAAAGTTTCTTTCCAGCACTGCATTCCATCTAATCTTGACAAATATGGAATGAAAATTTAGTAGTTTTGCGATAGTTCAAAAACAAATCCATTGAAATCTCGAGGAATTCCTTCTTTAGGCTCATCCTCCTCAAAGATAGTTATTACGACGTCATATTCAAGTAGTTTTAGTAGTTTCGAGTTGGCACAGATAGTGCTGAAGTTTGACAAATTAAAAGGCTTATAGGATTTACTCGTACATGCGAATGTAGCAGCAGTACACTTGAAATGCTATAGCAAGCCAATTAGCAAAACAATAAATATCGATTGGTAAGTTATTTCTTGTAAATTTAAAACAAAAACTGGTTGAACAAAATAGAAATGTACGCATAAGAATTGTTGCATGTCTACACCACTAAAACTATAAAGAGGTTAATGCAACAGAAGGTATCTTACAGGGTCTTTGTATATTTTGAACAACCAACTCCAGTATCAAATTTTTGTAGAAATATTATGCGACGATTATTTGGTCTTTAACATATAAAAAGCTTCAGCACGTGGGTAGGTTCGTCACCTATGTAAACACCAAATTCAATTTGAAACGTTTTTATATTTCTTTAAAATTATGTAATGAATCGGATCCGTTTTTGTAAGTAAAATGACTAAAGGAGTTTAGGGCTAATCTCTCACAGTTGCTTAGTAATAAAACAATTTATTCAACATTTTTTCACGATTCTTTTTCATCTGGACTACAAGAATCGCTTTCGAATAAATTGTGATCGAAACTAAATGGAAAGATTTGTTTCATAACAATTTTCGCTGGTCGCTGGCCTAATTCGTTGGAAAATATGAAAATCTGGAACAACATTTTTTTCGTGCCATTATAACTTCGTTTGTAGGCTAGTTATATAACCGAAACCGAAACGGAATGAAATGAAACGAACGAATTGATTGTATCTACTACGTAAGCCTACTAGACCAATCCCAGTTTTACTAAAGTGAGCAATCGAGAAATTTTGTTTGAGATAACACATTAAAACATGAAACAGAAATATAAAACATAAAAAACCAAAATCTTCGGCTGTTTAAATTTGTTTTCATTGGAGTAATGTTACCATGTTCGCATTTTATCGTTTTTTTTTACGAATTATGGTATAAAGTGATGATCACGTTGTACCAGGAATGGTATTTTGGGTGGATTAGGACTTTTTTGACTCCTTTGAATTTGAAAAAGTACCGAGGTAATTTCGACCCAAAAAAAAGTACTTTCATTAAATATAAACATTGATACGATTGAGGAAATCCATTTTGACCTTTAATTTAAATTAATATGGGAACAATTAAGATTAAAATATGGGAATTGGACACGAGAAAAGCCGCATCCGATTTATTGATCCTGAGATTTGGAAACGAGAGAACTATCACGATCATTCGACCTGCTACTTAATTTGGATCAGCGCCCTACAACTGAATACCGTGAAATTTTCGAAATTTTTGAGAAATTAACCTCATATTGAGTAGCTTTGAAAATATTAAAGCCCACGTGAAAACTTTTATCGGAACCACTCGTTCAACGGAAAAAAAAAAAGGTAGAGCGCTTCTGGAAGACGGCCTGGTGAAATTCCTAACTATCGAAAAACATGTGAACGGCGAATTTAATGAAGCCATTTTATCATTTTAGGGCCATCTGATCTGAAGCCAACTAATCAAGTCGGAAAAATTCTATGAGAAAACCATGATTCCCAAAATAATATCAGATGAACGATATAATACAAACTCAAAATAATTTCCTTTAAGAACTACGAGATCGATACCCCGATCAATTCAGAGAAAACCTGGAAATTAGACACACCGTCCACTTTTGTATAAATGTGTCTAGAGATTTAGACGAAGAAAAGGGTGATTTGAAAGAAGCAGTGATATAGTGCTCCAACCAAAAAATCCAACCACCGGCAAACACGGTGTCGTCATCAAATCCAAAACCACTAGAGGATTCATTTAATAATTCGTCATCATAGAACAAGAACAATGGTTTTAATCGGAACTTAAATTTATTTAATACAATCGGAATTATCCCGAAACAAAATCAAATCAAACTAGAGAATACAGCCAAAATAGTGAGAAAAACTAAATTGCAACCAATGAACAGCAACCAGCACGTACAAAAATTTTTAAAGTAAATTTGCTCGAAGATAAACTACCCGGGTTGAATGATTCTTAAAGCTTTTCCTCTAGATCAAAACGTGTGGCGGTACAACTGAAATCTGTCAAAACACACGTGTCGACGGCACGAACAAAAAACACAAATGCACCTATGTCATCATCGTCGATGTTAGAAACAAGACCGACTGTTGGCTCGTCTAAAGCAGTACTTCCAAGTGAAACAGTTGAACAAAAACAAAACACTTCGAAGAAAATGAAAAACTGCAGTGATAATATTGCAAATTATAGAGATTAAAGAAAATAATAAATAAAAACTACGGGCAACGGCAATATTGGTAGCGACAACAATAGTGAATGTGAGATGAACAAGAGAAATGTCATTAAATACTCCAGAGAGAAGGAAAACATCAACGAAGGGGAATAATTTAGCCGATAACAATAACAAAATGAAAATAGTGAAATCAGGTTTTTAATACCAAGTATATCTTCAACTAAAAATGATGACAAAGAAGACAGACAAATCCATCCATCACCAACGGTTGGATCAACATTAATATCCGGTATGATACACTAACCACTGGACATTAACCGCCCGGCGTTTCCCTCAAATTTATGCCATGCATAAATTTGAGGGAAACTTGGTTCTGCCAGATCAAAAAAATTGGTTTAATTTAATTCCCATGTTATAAAGAAAATAAAGAATATTTAGATTGTTCGAAGAGTTTTTTGCTCTGCGGCAGTTTAAAACCGAAACTCAAGTATTCGAGCTGTTCCAATTAATCGAATGTTATTTTAAGAAAAAAATAATAATAATTTGTAAAATTAGATATATTTGGGTACATCCCGCAACCATTAGCTAGCAATTTCAATATTAAGCAACATTCGTATACGAGAATTTTCGAAATTCGCGATAGAAGCTTAAAACGGTTAAATGTTCTTTAGTTTATTTCAATCTTCCTGCTGTTAATTTGCAATCTTTATTTCATACAAACATAGAATTCCTGAAAATCCAAAGATAGTGGAAAATCGCAAACTATATAAAACGTCGTTACAAATTCTCAACTGGAATTTCAACAAAACCTTAAATTGAAATCTAAATTAAAATTTTTTGATTGAATTTTCTTAAAATAAAAATCAATGGTTGCTTTGTCTATTTATTCCATAATATACAGAAGTTAAATGTTTCCATGACAGATTTCAAACAAAAAAAACGAGTCATTACGGTTCAGCAAAACACCAGGGCCTAGATTCTGATCGAGTGACAAATGACTAATGTCAATTTATGGTGACTTTGTACTAAAATGTTAACTGCTATATACTGTCATTTTATAGCAGGGTAAATTTAACAATTGCTATATATTGTCTTCATCATTTTATAGCAGTTAAAATTTTAGTGCAATGTCACAAAAAATTGTCATTTGTCACTTGATTAGAATCTAGGCTCAGGGGATAGATTCTGATCAAGTGACAAATGACATTTTTTTGTGACTTTGTACTAAAAGTTTAACTGCTATAAAATATTAATATATAGCAGTTAAAATGTTGACAATACATATATAGCAATTGTTAAATTTACCCTGCTATAAAATGACAGTATATAGCAGTTGAAATTTTAGTACAATGTTTCAAGAAGTTATCATTTGTCACTTGATCAAATCAATGAACTTTACGGGATTGTCAGCTCCTTCGTCGTAGCAAGAATTTTTTATTGAAATTCCTTTCGGTAAAACGGGATCCTTTGGTCAGTTTCTTTTTGTTATTAACTCGTAATTAAATCTATGTTGATTAGTTCCTTAAGTCATTTAGGTTTTTACATATTTTCATTGAAAAACATCAACGAAAAAAATCAAACAATTAAAAATATTTAAATTATCGCTTACAAATGCGATTCAACGATTGTCGCGGGCGATGGGACCGAAGGAGGGGTAAAAACAATAAAATCTTAAACCCAAAGATCTATTTTCTTTAACCAAGTTTCTTTTTTTTTTTCAAGTAAAAGTAATTTCGGGCCTGAAGAAGTTCTCTCTGGTGCATGGAAAAATACTATCAAAAATACTCATGGATCATCCCTGCGGTGTACCGTGATTGATCATTGATCGTTCTTAGAGCAATCAGTCGTAGAACAGGGATTATACGGATTTTTTTTTGTAACATGTGCTGCACATACACTCAACTTGGTGGTGAATGATGCTGAAAAATTAGCTTTGAAAAGTCGATTTCTTTAATATAATTAAAGAATTGTTTATATTTTTTCTTCGTCAATACAATGTTGGGAAGTCGGTTTGATGCAATAAGACCGTTAATGGAATGAATTGGCGAAATTTATGATGCCCTTTTCGACATAACTGAAGATAAAAATACAGATAATAAATAACGCTACCAGACGAAATGTTTAGCTACAAAATTAAAATCGTTTAAATTTGTATGCCCAGTGATAATTTGGTATGATATTCTAACTAATGTTCTTGTAGTTAGTAAAATAATGCAAAATCCAAAACTAAACATAAATTTCTGTATATAGAGAAGTTAAATAATTTAATTTTTTGGAGTTTTTGGAATTTTTAAATGAAGCCAAACAATAAGTAAATTTCCCGATATCTCTCTTAAAAGACGACGTACAAAAAAAAAAATCAATTTGATTATGAAAACCCAGATGAAACGGTGCACGATGCACAGTTAAATTTTAAAATTAATTTTTATTTTTCAATTATGGATACGACAACTAATTCATTACAAGAGGCGTTTGATTTATTAAACTCACATTGTGATGCATTCAGCTTTCTGTATGACTTGAGTAATTTAAATAATACGTAATTTAAAGCTTCTAAACGATGATGATATTTCCAAATGTTGCAAATATTTAGAAATTAAATTATCGACCGAAGAATTAAAAGTACTTTGAAATATTTTAAAGTCAGATTTAACAGGGGCAGAAATTTTAGAGTACTATATATTATTGAAAATAATTTATGCAGTACTTTACCAAATAAAGTAGTTACTCTTAGAATGCTCTTTTATTCAAAGCACAATGGGCCAAGACAGATTATGTATTGAACACGATCTAGGTGATTCTGTAGATATGCATGATGTGATAAAAAAGTGCAATTAGTGCAATTTATTTAATATAAGGATACATTTACGTTGTTTTAAGTATTTTATGTTAATTAATTAAATAAATATGTGAACTTTTATGGATTAAATATTATTCTAAATGTTAATTTTTTTTTTTTTTTTTTTTTTTTTTTAGATGCAGAAAGGGCGCTAGGCGCGGCCCTGTTTGGTTGGGCTAGTCTAGATTTTTTTCAAAAACACCCACACACATTTAAAAAAGGTTTTCCAAAATCCCAGTACAAATTATAAAATCATTGACGAATAGTTGGTTTTTTCGTTAATTCAACAAAATTATTTCCTGGAAATGTTCATGAGAATTTTTTTTTTTTTTTTTAAATTTCAAACGTCCATACTGTTGATTATTTGAAAATATAAAACAAATACACGCAAGGAAGTTTTTCAATATTCTGAATACCGGTTGAAATTCATCATCACGAACTCAGGCAATTTTTGAACCATAATTGAAACGGAACAGTTTCCAGAATAATAGATTCATCTGTGTCATCCGAGAGAATTGTGAATTGTGTCAAGAAATTTCTATATAGACATCACTAAAATTCTTATTGTGTTTACCTTTTAGGAAGGAGTTCAATAGTTAGAAAGTGGTATCTCAAAATTAGATGAGACATCTCATAATAGGTACATTTTATTAGAAATTTACAAATACAGTTACAATATTTTAACAAATTTTACTCTCGATGATTTGAGTTACTTAAAAATTATAAACTATTTTATCCAAGGAAAATTCAAAATTAAAGAAATGCAAACAGTTCTGAGGTGCACCCAAAGATAGAAGATTTTTGAACAACAGCAATGGAGTAAAACACAACACGGTATTAGACAACAGCATATACGAGTTTTAATTAATAATTAATAAATTTGGTAATAGTACTAATCCAAGGATTTACCAAAATTTCACAAAGATATAGTTGTCCACTGAGATCAAATGTCAGTTATTTAGAGTTATCACGGTTCAATTTATCTAAACTTCTGGATAATATTCTAAAATGTTTTGGAAGTGGTTCTTAAAATAATTCAAAACCAAACCTAGTTGTTGTAGCTCCAAATTACATTGTATTTTAACGTCTTTAGGAAGTCCAGTCTTTATTTATTAACGTAAACATAGACTCTTTGTTGGTTTTTAATTTAGTTAAAACATTTTGAAAAATATAAAATCAAAATCATACAGAATTTTGCCGTAACGTAAAATGTTTTAAAGAATAATTGGGTTTCCATTTACTCCGTGCTAACTTATTCCCAGAGTATATGGTATATTGAGACTAAAGTGTTACAAGCTTCATGTTCAGATTTTGATTATTTTAACATTATTTTAACATTGAACATTACCTGAAAAACGAAAACTTTTAAAACGTAAAATAAGATTAAAAATTACAATTACCAATTGCCTTCCGAAAATACACTCTGGATCTCTCAAAATGAAATAAATGGTAAAATTCATTAAAAATTCTAGCCATTGACTTGGTTGGTTCATTGGAACCATAATTTGTTCTATGAAAGTCAACAAACAAAAATTCCCGTGGACGCAAGCTTCTGACAGGTACATAAATGCTCCAAGCAGAAATGAGTTCAAGACACTTAATGCGGCCACTAAGAGAATCACTAACAAACAAGGCAGAGGCAATTTTTCGGCGTTTAACCAACATATCAATGTGAAGGCACTCACACCGAATCACATACGATGGGAGACTGCGCACCTGTTCCCACATAGGTAGATTACGATCAGATAAATGACCAAGCTTCCTGGCCATATAGATAGTAAAACGTTTCTGAATAGATTCCAATCTTGCAATATGCACGCACATCATGATGAGGATACCAAACCACTACAGCATAGTCAAGGTGAGATCTTACTAAGGAAGTATATAAACTGGCACACGAAAATGCATCCATAAAATCCTTTGTCATTCTAAAAATAAAACCTAACATAGAATTGGCCTTTAATATTATTATATCTATGTGTAACGCAAAAGTTAATTTCTGATCAAACGGAACTCCTAAATCAACAGTTGAAGTTACTCTACAAAGTAGATCTCCATCAAAATAATAATTGACAGTATTTGGATTGAGTGTTTTGAAAAACGACATCACCTTACACTTCCGTACATTGTTGAACAATTTATTCTTAGAGCACCAACTAGACAATATATTAATTTCAGATTGCAAAACCTCAGCATCACTTACAGATTGAACATGCATGGAAATCTTCAAATCATCAGCAAATAATAAACATTTACAGAATTTAAAAATATTAGGAATATCATTCACGAATAAAAGAAATATAATTGGGCCTAAATGGGACCCCTGAGGGACTCCTGAATGACAATAGATACAATCTGGCTTAAAATCATTCAATAGAACATACTGCTTCCTACCAACTAGATAAGAAGAAATCCATTTAAGAAAATTTGGATCAAGACCAATAACCGAAAGTTTTTCAATAATAATTTTGTGGTCGATTGAATCAAAAGCTTTAGCAAAGTCCAAGTAAATTGGATCAACTTGGGCGCTTTTAGATTCAAGTGACTCAATAGTGAATTTAGTAAATTGCAACAGATTGGTAGTCGTAGATTTTCCACTGGTGAAACCATGCTGGAAACAAGAAATTATCTCTTTAGTATGGAATAACAAATGTTTCGATACAATTAATTCGAAAAGTTTTGGTATAGACGAAAGAATTGAAATACCACGATAATTTGATATATCAGAACGGTTACCCTTTTTGTAAATTGGAACAATGTGAAAAATTTTCCAAGCTGTAGGAAATTGTCCAGAAATTAATGATTGGTTAAAAAGATAACATAATGGAGTTACAATATATGAGCTCACACATTTAAGTATTGACGAAGGTATCTCATCACGGAATGTTAAATTGGCAATTACTAACAGTAGGGTCGCTATCAAAGGATACGTAATTAACTTTATACACCGATTTCAGGAACCGTGCTCAGTTTACCTCCATTAAAAATCATTACCGATGGAAAGCCAGTTGTATTACGTTTTTCGTTACCAAACTTCCAAAATGTTTTAGGGTTTTGTTTGATATTAGTTTCAATCACACTTATATACTGACAATATTTAGAATGAAATACAGATTTAAATTATTTACGTAGATCAACAAATTTGGATTTATTAAGTTGACAATTATTGGATCTGAATCTATAGTAAGCTCTATTTTTACGGTTACGTAGGTTGATCAAATCAGAATCAAACCATGGTGAGTAATTATAGTTACGTTTTTTCCTCAAAGGTACGAATTTATCAAAAGCAACAAATAGTAAGTCATTAAAATTTTTTACATTTTCATTAATATCATTGGCTCGAAAAAAATCATCCCAACAAATGCAATGGAGATATTCAGACAGACCAGGTGTGTCGCATTCCTTAAAATCATAAAACGAATCATCAAAAGAAAAAACCCGACATTTATCATCTCGAATTCCAACATGAAATATAATCTCGAGAGAATTATGATGAATATCATTTTCCTTGAAAGATGTCAAAGACTCATGAACTGACAAATATTCCGACAAATGTTCCTGTTAGCAACGAAAAGTTTGAGATTGTCGAGTGTGGAATTTCATTCGATTAAATTGAAAACTTTAACGGAGTTATTTAACGGATATCGAAGATGGTTATTGCCCGGAATTTCAGAAAGGCTTTAGACAAAAATACCTTTTCGGGAAATAATTTACAAAGTTGTGATATAAAAGTTGTTGGTAGACCATTTAACAGGTCAGAAATGCAATAATAAAGCATCAATAATTTATGGTTCGAACAAAGAAATCTGAATTTAAAAAATTAAAATACGAACCCGTAGTAACGGCACAAAAACTTAGAAGGTAAATTTTAAGATGCTTAAAAATATAAAAATTCATAAAATTAAGTTATTTAATAAGAGCTAAGAATTTTATTTAGTACGTAAAAATCCCCAAAGCCGGAAATCACATATCGCGGAAACTCACAAGATACGGAAAATCTATGAAAAAAAAATCCCCGCTAATTTAATTTCGAACAAATGTGTACCTATAAGCCGAAAACTCCTTTGTCCCGGACGGAAAGCAAGCCTGTAGTACAAAAATTATTAAAAGAACTCCACAAAGCCGCAAAAAAACAAAATATAACGAACATCACGTTGTACATAATGAAGAAACGTCAAAATCATAAATGTGTACTCAATACTCAAGCGGGATATCTTGTAATGTAGTGTTTAACTTAATTTTAAACTTTATTTTTTGTGATTTTCTTGTGGTAAGTCGTAAGTGGATTAATTAATGATTTATTTATGTTCATAATCAAAAACACGTTACTTTTTAGTTTTAGAAAATGGACAAATACACAAATGTTAAAATACACAACCTAACCTTAAAAGAAAATATGAGGCAATTAATCTACACAAGAATAAAACTGCCGTCAAAGAAATTTGTGCTAAATTTAAGTGTGGTAAAACACAAATTTATGACATATTGAAGAACGCTAGTGAAATTACCACAAGATATGTCAACGGCAATGAAAATACGATAATGTGCAAAAAGCGCAGGGAGACGGATATCCGAAAAGTAGACGAGGTTGTTTTGGAATGCGGTAGCTCGGGCTAAAACATTTCCTGTATCTGGGCCCATTTTACAAGAGAAGGCCATAGAAATAGCTAACAAACTAGGAATAACTGATTTTAAAGGTTCGAACGGTTGGTTGCGTTGCTTTAGAAAGCGAAACAACATTACATTCAATGTGTGTTCAGGAGAAGTCAACCAGGATGTCGTTAATGAGTGGAAAGCACGGTTACGTGCTTTGACGGAGCGGGGGAAACGGGGTTTTTTTACCGTAAGCTACCAAATAAGACTATGCACGTTAAAAACCAAAAATGTGTAGGCGGGAAATTTTCGAAAGAGCGTCTTACCGTCTTACTTACCGTATTTAGCGATGGGAAAATCTCTAAAACAACTGTAATTGGAAAAAGCCTGAAGCCGCGTTGCTTCAAAAATCTAGATATTAAAACACTGCCTATTTATTGGCATGCCAACCGTAAGGCGTGGATGACATCAACAATTTTTGAATCTTACCTTACTCAATTAAATATGCGCATGGAGAAGGAGGAAAGGCAAATTCTTCTATTTCTGGATAACGCAACTTGCCATCCCGAAATATTCTTATCGAATATAAAACTCGTATATAGTTTTGCAACCGTTGGATAACGGCGTAATCCAAAATGTTAACGTGCATTATAAAAAATTAATGCTAAAATCTATTTTAATAAACTTGGATGCATGTGGAAAAGCTTCTGGCCTTACCAAAAAAATTAATATTTTGGATGCTCTAATGTTCCTAAATGATGCTATCTCAGCACTTAAACCAGAAACAATAATTAAATATTTTAGGAACTGCGGATTTCAGACTGACTTTAGTGCTGAAATTAATCTTGACATCAATGACGATTTTAATGAAAATAAGCGACTTGATTTCAGACATATATGGTCGTGAAATTTGCTCTGGCCGGCATTTTGTCGAAGTTGACAACGATGTAGCTACGGAAAATGACACCGATAATTTAGATGAAATTCTGGAGCTATGCGGTAATGTATCGGAGGGTGATACATCTGAAGGCGAAATTGATGAAGTGGCTGTAGTACAAATAGAGCAGGAGATACCTTCACTCAATAAAATATTCGAATGCATTGATCAAATTAAAACTTACGCCTCAAAACTCGGGAAATATGGAAGTGTAAGAAAACGCAGAAAAAATGTATGTACATTTAATCAACTCAACGAAATGCAATAGAGTTGAAAAACAGGCTTCGATAGACCAGTACTTTACAACAATTTCAAACTAACTCGACTGAATAAATTAGTTTAATGTGATTAAGAGTAACACCGTATCCCGAATAAAATACATTTTACTTTTGCCTTACAGGATTGTATGAATTTCCAACATAACAAACTAAAATTTTTGTTCGTTATGTTGGAAATTCGTACAATCCTGTAAAGCAAAAGTAAAAAGTATTTCATTGGAAATGCTCTGTTACATATTGTGATAAGTAACATGAAGAAAAGCTTTTACGTATGAAATGTAAAATTTTATTATTTTTAGTTTTTGGTAGATAAACATAGACAGTTATGTATTTACATAGTTATGTACAACATACATAGTTATGTACTTAATGAATATATACATATTTGTTTATTATTTATATGTAATTAAATAAATACATAGTTTAAAATAGATGATTTTTTATTTTGAAAAGCACTGTACATGCTACTTTAGGTAAATATATCGGGTTAAAAAAAAATTGTGATTGTAATTGCATAACATTTTTTTTTAAACCCCAAAGACGGAAAACTCGGCGAACCCGGAATTTTTCTTTGGTCCCGCCGATTTCCGGCTTAACGGATTTTCACGTATTACAAGTTTCTTTCAAAAATTAAAATTTCATCATTCTGACTAAAATTTTTGTGAAAATATTTGAAAAAAAATTAATTAAATATAGTATTCGACAACTCTGATTTTGTGACAACTCTGTTCCGTCCAATTTTCAAAGCTTCCATATTTCGATAAATCAGTATAAATTAATTAGAATAAAATTTGGTTTAAGCTTAAAATTTCAAAAAATGCAGATACAGAAATTCGTTAATTTGAATTATTTTTTTTTTAAATATCAAATAAAATTTTAAATTTAACATTTATTTAAAATTTCATTCTAAATTGTAGTCGAATTCCGTTAAGGGGAAGGTCACAAATTTAAATTTAGATTACATTTAAAATAAAAACTTATGTCTGCTCATATTGTAAAAAATTGTTCGACCGTGTATTTTAAAAACCAAATTCTTAAATTTTAACAAATCAGGGGCGACAACAGGAATCCTGTACCAATTTAATTTTGACTGAAATCGTCTATGGGATCATAAAATCCGGTACCGGTGCGATTGTGACGGAATTCGTCCTATTTTACAAAAATCGGTAAATTTACGTCAAAAGGTATTAGTTTACGAATAGCGGTTTTTCGTTTTTTAAAAAAAAAATTTCAAACCAAAAATTACTTAAAACTTACTAATTAAACTTAAAAATTACTTTGAAAATGTTTATTAGAATAATTTAATACTAAAATATTGACGAACGTCGCGAATTTTATGAATGAGTTGGATAAACATGCAAACAATATAGTCAATAATTAGCCAGGCGGAACACCTGAAGATTATTGACCATGAAAGTTTGCGATTTAAAACTAATTTAACACAAATATAAAAAGATTAAACCCAGGGCTGGGATGTTCTAACATCACTATTTTCGATATTCGATACGCTTTATGTCTCTTTTTTCAAGAACAAAATCGCATTATCTTTCACAATTATTGTCTAAGTATTTTCGATTCAGCCTGCTATTTCTTCAACACTTTATCACTACAAAAATTTTTTGTGATACTTTGTCGATTATGTTGAAAAAGGATAAGAAAGAAATTTATTCTAATAGGCTGAGATCGCAATAGATGAGCGTAATTGAGGAAGCGAAATAATGGGCAACTTTGTTCATGAAAAAAGAGACATAAAGCGTATCGAATATCGAAAATAATGATGCTAGAACATCCCAGCCCAGGTCAGGGTAAAAGCAACAACTACATAACAAAATATACAGCAACTTAGAATATGCACTGAACGAAAATTTGCTCAATATTTGTATTGACCGGATTTCATCATATGGTTTTCTTTTCGGTCGATTTTGATCTTAGGGACACCTGAATAAGGACCATTTTAATACAAATGTAAAAAAAAATTAACCCAAGTCAGTCGTAAAAGAAATACAAGTATGTTATATTTAGTCAATGCATCTATAGTTTCTGATAAACACTATCCGGAAACAGTTTGTTTTTAACGCAGTCGATGAATCAAAGATTATTATCAGTATTAAAGGAATGAAAACTGTTAATACAGTTGGCATTCTTGGTATGAGCTCAAATATGCTAAGATTTACGGCTCAAGCCATATCACCAATTTTAATTCGATTTATTATGTATTTATTTATTTATTATTACAAATTTATGAAACACTAAAATATAAAATTAAAATTCAAGGTTATGAAGATAGGTTGTTCTATGCCAAAAGGCAGTAGAGAATAACCTTACAATACTATTAATTTAATACAGTCTTAATAAAATATTAAACATCAAAATTCACAACGGTTCTATTATTAAACTGCGCACGTAATAGATGTGGCAAAAGATTAAAAAATGTGGGGCCGGAACCAAGTAATTTAAGAATTCGCTGTCCATTTCTAGAGAAAAATAATTTTAAGACTTTAAATACATAGAGGTGATGCAATGTTAAGGTTTTACAAGCCACAAAAATTGGCCAAGAACAACGATCACGACGATACTTAAAAAACCTAACACGAAAAATAAACGTTTGTAAAATGTATAACGGTCCCAACTCCCAATGTATTCACATAAACCCCGCGCCCCAACAAGGTAATCCGTAGGAAAGCCTAATTGACGCAGCAGATACTTAAGTAAGATACTTAAAATTGTAGTAGATTAAGTAAATACTTAAAATTGTAAACATATTCATTTGGAATGTAAAGCTAGAATTAACTAAATTATAACTCCGCACAGTCCCCCCAGCTAATATAAAGAACTTAATTTTGGAATGATCATTAAAACAAGATCTCAATTTATTCATATCAGAATTAATATGGCTGGATATTTCCGAAGGAATTGAACCATAGTAGCTTAATGTTGTATCACCTGCAAAAGAAATAATTATGCCCTTCAAATCCAAATTAAATATAAAATTTATATAAACTAGAAATAACACAGGACCGAGGACCGAACCTTTTGGAACTCCAAAATCTGCCTCAAACGGCATTCTAAACGAATTATCAATTTTTACTTTAAAAAACCTAGTACGAAAATATGATAACACCATTTGAACGGTACACCTCTAAAACCACACTTGTATAGGTTTAGCAAAAATAACTTGTGATCTACCATGTCAAATGCCCTCTTAATATCAATAAATACAGCACCAACCCACTTATTCCCATTTAAATTAATATGAAGGAAGCCCATTCAAAAAATCAATTAGAGCTGACTCATTATTCTTTCCAGACCTAAAGCCGTATTAACAATATATTTAGTAAAAAAAGGCATCAACCCATAACTTTAAAGCCTTTTCCAAAATTTTAAAGCCTTTTGCCATTCTGTGTTAAATTTTAACGTGTTGGAACTTATGCCGAGAATATCTCTACTATTACTTAATTTTAAACCATTAAATACCAACAATTTGGAGATAATGACTTCGGTATAATTTTGACATGACAAATTAACCTTCACACTGTCGACGAAACAAAAAAACGCAATGTTAACTACGACTACCCGGGTAAAGAAAAATCTATTTTGTGTGTTTCATATATTTTCAAAATGATTTTTTGTACTAAATACCGTTTTTCTGATGTTTTAGTTTTGTTTTAGTATTCATCTGTTTCTTTCTATTGCTGTTTTTCTTATTTCGGATCTAATCGATCTGAGAACTAAAAATCTGTGCTTTTAGTACTCAGATAGTTTTTTAGTACTCAGATCGATCAGATCAATTAGATTGGAAATAAGAAACACAGCATACATAAATATTTAGTTTGTCTTGAATTGTGAGCCGATTTACAATATGGAAAATAGAGAATTCGAATATTTATCGAGTCTACAAATGAGCAGGTAATATAAAATAACCAGATTTGTAGTGTTGAATTGATAAAAGTTATAAAACAACGGATTGTTTTGTAATACATTCTCATTCTCCATTACAGACTCTCGTATGAAGAAAAAGAAATTTATTTGCGAAGTGTTGTAGATCATTTAGACCCGTATTCGGAAGATGATGAGGATAATTTATTGGACGACAATGATATTGACCCTGAAAATGGGCCTAGAAATGTTGCTGAGGAATCAGATGTGGAACTGGATAATGTCAACCCTGAAATAAACGATAACACGGACTCAGAAGCCGACAACGAAAGCCATTGCGTTGGCGATACTGATCTGCAGTTCTCTTGAATAGGAACGACAGTTTTTTTGGAACATTTCGAAATCGATCCAACTTTTTCAAGATTGTCTTTTACAGGATTATAAGTTCTGATTAAGCACGCCTCCTTCCCGGCTATGGTGTTATATTAAGAACTTTCCTCTTTTCGAAGGTCGTGA
This sequence comes from Tipula vernalis, assembly GCA_958295665.1. Classification (NCBI taxonomy): domain Eukaryota; kingdom Metazoa; phylum Arthropoda; class Insecta; order Diptera; family Tipulidae; genus Tipula; species Tipula vernalis. Next base: position 294,102,787 of record OY282559.1, on the reverse strand, counting down.
AAATAATAATTAAACCCATCGGGGCCATCGAGGTTAAATTTCTTCTCATCAGAAAAAACGACACGTTTCCATTTTTCAGCCCATGTCATATGTTGACTCGAGAAATCCAACCTTTTCTGTTTCCTCTCCTGATTTAGAGGTAGTTTCTTTTGAAGCTTTCTTCTAATAAGGTGATCTGAATTTTTAATCACTCTCCATACTGTTATTCGGCTCGCCTCCACACCAACTTTTGCTTTAATTTTTGCACAAGATAGTGCGCAATTGGATGCTGTCCTTAGTATAGCCCGCTTGTCGGCTGCAGATGTGGCCTCAGCAATTCGGCCTTTGTTGTTTGAGCCATATTTACTTGGATTTTCTTCCTATTTTATCTGCAATTGCTTGCCGAGAATAATTTTCGCTGTGTAGTACTTGAATTTGGGCTATTTCTTCCTTACTAGGTTTTTTTCCTCGACCCATATTTTTATTTTTTTATGTTAAATTGGTAATGTTTTTAAAAAAAAATAATTTAAGTTAAGTTTAAGTTGCTAACACTTCAAATTTATTGATAATTATGGTCGTTTCTATTTTTTTTTAATAATAATAATAATGCTTTATTCAACGTATAAACCGTGGCTTTTGTACATCATACATATTTACGACAGCAGAAAATAACTTAAAATTAACAATAAATATTTCAATATCAATATAACAATAATTAGCAAATATACAACAATGGACATATATACATAATTAATTACAATATATACAAGAACTTTGATATTAAGTTACTAATTTAAACATAACCTTTTTAAATCTGTTTATGCAACTTATATTTTTTAATTCTGTAGGCAAACTGTTCCAAGTGATAATCGCATTTATTAATCCAGAGTTATTTTAAACATTAGTTCTACTAACTGGCAAATTAACGTTCCTAGTTCTCAATGACCTAGAAAAATGTAATTTATCATGCAAGTACAATGGTACATCCGATTTAATTATTCGAAAAATAAAGACAGCAGTTCTATAACAGTAAAACTCAAACAAGTCACATCCAAGGATTGAATCTTTAAATTCGGAAACATGATCAAACTTTCTAAGATCATGAACATATCTCACACAATTATTAAACGTAACCTCAAGTAACCGCTTTGAGGAACTATCACAATTAGAAAATATCACATCACAATAGCTGAAAATAGGTATAATTAAACTTTTCACAAGATATATGCGTAAGTCAACTGGACAAAACTTTTTTATTAGTCTGAGTGAATATAAACCGTAATTAACACGCTGGCACATAGAACTTACATGATCATTCCAAGTAAGTTTTGAATTCAATAGTAATCCTAGGTTATTAACCGTTGTAACAAATGAGATTATATCATTGTTCAAAAATAGCACAAGTGCAATATTATGCGAATTATTTCTAGTGAGCAATAAAGCTTTACTTTTAGTTGGATTAATGGAAAGCGAATTATTTTTGGCCCATGACGAAATATTCCTAAGATCTGCATTAAGTTGGATAAGGATTTCCCCCAATTTTAACAAGTCACCACCAATATACGGTTGCAAATCATCAGCATAAAGATGAAATCGGCAATTTAAAATATGCCAAGGTAGGTCATTTATATAAATGGAAAAAAGTAAAGGGCCTAAAATTGATCCTTGAGGCACCCCAGAAATTACATTACTTATACCAGAAAGATCATCACCAAGCTTTACGAATTGTTTACGATTACTCAAATAAGAAAGAAGCAACAAAATAGCAGAATCTGAAAAATTATAATATAACTTTAACTTTTGAAGCAAAAGGATATGATTAACACAATCAAACGCTTTAGAAAAGTCTAATAGGACTAAAATTGCAAATGAATTACCTTTATCTAAAATAGCAGATAAATCATCAACAATATGCACAAGTGCAGTAGTAGTACTATGGCCAGATTTGTATCCAGATTGGAATTTGCATAGATAATTAAAGCTATTGAGATGCTGAAGAATTTGAAGTTGTATAATTTTTTCCAGGACCTTGGATAGGGCAGGCAAAATACTAAACGGGCGAATGTCACAAATATTCGAAATTACATCCTTTGTAGGTAGAGGAATAATCGATGCCACTTTCCACAAATTAGGAAATACTGATTTGGTCAAACTCTGTTTAATGATAAATGTAATTTGGGACAGAAACAAATCAATAAATAATTTTATTACTCTGAAGTTTACCATGTCATATGCCATCGAATCAGACTTAACAGTTCGAATTGCATTCAATACCAAGTTCATCGACACAATCAAAAACAAACCCATAACTACCAGAACTAATAAAATCAAAATCGGGTAAAGGCAAAACACCTATAGATTCGTTAAGTTTACTGATCCCTACCAAAATTTCATCAGCAGAAAAGTCAATGACTGCTTCAGTCGACTTACATGAAATACCTAGTTTCTTCAAATTGCTCCAGGTTGTTTTAGGTTTGTGCAAATTCCCAAAATAAAATATATTTTTAGCTTGATTGATGCATTTGTTGGTTTTATTTCTAAAAGATTTAAATGATTCAAAATCGAGCTCTAATCCAAATCTCTTCTTTGCATTAAATTCAAAATATGTGCATTTAACCACAGAGCAGTGGGACATTTATTTATACTCGTTTTACGAGGCACACAATTAGTATCTAATTTTAAGAATTTTGAATTGAATTCTTCAACTATATCATTCACATCAGGATAAAAATAAAGATTTGACTAGTCTAACGAAAAGAAACAATTTACAAAACTTACTTTCTATTCAAGTGAAACAAACAAAAATCACACTTTTTAAGAAAAAAACAAAATAAAATAAAATTCTTCTGGCCTACTAATTTCTTTTTATTTAAAAATTTTGTCATTTTGAACAAGTGCTAATCCTGTAAAAGACAATCTTGAAAAAGTTGGATCGATTTCGAAATTTTCCAAAAAAAACTGTCGTTCATATCCAAGTGAACTGCAGTGAAGTGGTGGAAAAGTCGGCCCAACTACGGCAGACTATAATTTTTAGACATACAAATCGGAAAGCCAACCAGGAATACAGCAAATATAATGCTGCAAATACGAGTAAAAAATCACTTGTCTGGGAACCTATGCAGAAAGAAGAACATCTTGCGTTTATAGGACTTTTAATTGTAATTGGAACTCATAGATCAAATTATGAACTTGTGCCGTAGCTGTGGAAGAAAAATGCTTATCCTTTATATCGTGCCACAATGCCAGTTCGGCGATTCTACAACATAACGCGGTTTATTCGATTCGATTTTGACGCTACTCGACAAATGCGATTGGAAAACGATAAGGCGGCACCCATTTCCGAAATATTTGAATTATTAAATGCTAACTTAAAAAATAATTTTAGACCTTATCGGTCGATTACTGTGGATGAACAATTATTTCCATTTAGGGAACGTACAAAGTTCACCCAGTATATTCCCTCCAAACCCGCGAAATACGGAATAAAAATTTGGTGGGCTTGCGACTCAAAAACTGCTCATCTGTTATAAAATTTATACACGAAAAATTGCCAATCTTCGAGAGAAAAATAAAGAAAAAAAACGAAAGCTGCATCCCACTGGAATTTAAGTCATCGAAAACTAGGGAGGTTTTATCTAGCACTTTTGGGTCTGGAGAAAAAACAGTTCTGTGTTCATATGTTCCAAAATCCAATAAATCTGTGATATTATTATCTACGCAGCATAACGATGATGGCCGGATATAATTTTATATTATAACGCCGCAAAAGGGGCAGTCGATACTATGGACACATGTTTGTCACAATATACCCCAAAAAGAAAAACAAACCGCTGGCCGCATGCGATGTTTTTGAACATTGTCGACATTGCAGGATTTGCACCGTACATAATTTATGCAACCAACCATCCACATAATAAACAAACAGTTCAAAATTGCCATCGAAGACAATTTTTGGAAGAGTTACGAGAAAAATTCTGCATTCCGCTAATAAAACAAAGAGCACCAAACCGAAGAATTGGGCAACATTATCCTACCAGAAGTGCAATACGAAGAACTACGAGAACCCAATGTCCTCCTTTATTCCGAAACAGCTAAACTATCGAGGCTCATCTGGTCGACTAATTCATAAAGGTGTCAGTGTTATGTGTGTTACAGAGAAGAGAACAAAAAAGATTTACTAGGAAAGCTTGTGTCCGATGTTTAAAACCAATATGCCAGTCACACACGCCTAACTCAAACCGAGTGCCAAGATTGTCATATGAGTAATTGAACTTATCATTTATAGTTATAATACACATGTATTATTTTGAATTTTGAAATCGAAATGTGATACACTGAATAAAAAAATAACATAAATTTTCAATGAAATAAAATAAATGAAAAAAAAAAATATCAACTTGACAGTATTTTCGTAATCAACAAATGGGCAAAAATATCTTTACCCAGGTAAATACCATCAAGGTGGACGAGAAATTTTGCAAATCGGTAAATGAGCTAGTTTAGTAACGCGATTTAAATAAAATTTTCAAATTTTCAGAAAAAATGGGAAAATTTGGTCACTGAGCCGAAGCGGTTTTAAAATTGGGTTAAAATTCATCAAGCTTTTGTTAACTAAAATTTCTGTCTTTACCTGGGTAAATATTGGCAGTGTACAAACAATTAGTTGCTCTTAAAGGAGACACAATATTTGATAAATACATACCAAAATCATCAGCTATAGATTTATAATCCGTTAGAATCACTGAATCACTTGAAATAATTTTACCAACTAAATTAACCAATGTTTTGTTAATGGTTAAATGGTTTTGATGATATTGTTAAATTTATTTTTCTTAGTTTAATATGACTTTAGATAACCGACCGGAAAAGAAATATTGAGCAAATTTTCGTTCAGTGTATATTTTTTTAAGTTGCTGTATATTTTGCAATGGAGTTGTCAAAATAAAAATAACAAACTTGTGTTTCATTTACAACTGACTTGGGCTAAATTTTTTGTACATTTCTATTAAAATGGTCCTTAACAGAGACTTTAGCCCGTAATCATTAGTAATATTCAGGTGTCCCGCGTGCTTAATTGACAAAAACAAATTTAGTTTACGTGGTATCAAATTTTTATTTTGTTTGCATGGTTATTCAACTCATTCATAAAATCGGCCATTAGGTCTTTTCTAAAATGATGTTCGTCAATATTTTAAAAGTATTAAATTATTCTATTTTATTAAAAATTAATAATTGTTTTGTAATTTTTATCATTAAGTAATTTTTGGTTTGAAAATTTTCTAATTTCTTCAAAATTCCACCGGTACCGAATTTCATGATTCCGCCCCTGCGCTAATTGATTTTGTAAATGGAATTCATATTAATCTTAATGAGAAGGAGAGTGTCCATCGATATTAAGAGAGCTTTCAGCCCATTGGTTTTAGGGGTGTACCACACAAACGGTTCCAATCTTATGTCAATAATCGAGCTTTTATAGTTGGGATATGTAAATCATTGTGACCGGATTTCATGATCCCACCCCTGGTTTTACAAAAAACCGGTAACAGAAACACTGCTTACGTGGTAAATTTCTGCCAAAACTTTTTATATGATAGAAATTATTTTGAAAATGTTGATCGATTATAAACATTTATTAAACTTCGAAAATATTTATTAAAATAATTTAATACGCTTAATTTAAAATATTGAGGAATGCCATATAGATTAAGAATTTATGAACGAGTTGAATATGACCATGCAAAGAATATAAAAACTAGTTACCACGGAAATTAACAATTTTTGGTCAATTAGGCACGCTACCTGAAGATTAATAATAGTTACGCGCTATTGTCGCGATTAAGGACAATTTTAATACAAATCTAGAAAAAATTAACACAAGCCCCCATCGTAAAACCCTTTTTTAAAATTTTTACCGACCACTCCACAGTGATAAATTTCTACATACTGGAGAATTCACAAAACGTTCTATCATCCAACTGTAGGGATCTGAAGTCCCTTACGGAAGCTGAAGGCTTCAGAGAATTTGCCAAAAATTAATTCTAGAATAAAACTTTCATTCCAAAGTCGATACAATGTGGAAATACACAAACTGATCAAATAAATTGCATCTAAAGGAATTAACGGTTAACGACTTTATAAAATGCAACAACTAAATCAAAGGTTTATAATTTTCTTTGTTCCGGCGGGGCATGAAACTAATGTATAAGCAAATTAAAATTTATTCTTTAATCACGAACAATTTAAGGATTATACGTATACCATTTTAATTTTCAACCGCAGTATCACAGATTAGTCCAAAATTTTGATATGACAAATATCGAAAATATTATTTCTGTTTGTTGCGGTTCAAGTTTTAATTTTAATTTTAAGTTCGAAACACAAGCTGGTCTTTCGAAAACCGGCGGTGTCCCTCTCTATATAGTATAAATCATATATCATATCAAATTTATATTTTTACCTTTCACCATCAAATAATCGTTCGCAACCTAATATTATCGATAGACACCGATAAAATCAAATCAGTAAAGCACAATAATATCCCGTCGGAAGTAAAAAAAGCTATTTATATATGTACGTATATTGCCAAGAGTTTTCAAAAAATTTTAATTTCTTGATCATAATATTTTATTAAGACAAAACAAATCGATTTATTATAGTTTTTATTATTTGCTGAAAATTCCGTAACACAAAAAAAAAAAAAAAAAATTGAAATATAATCTATAACAGATTTTTATCAGATATTCCGAAGTATTAATTTCATGCTCCTTTGGGCGTTAAAATTTTTTAAATTTTTTTTATTTTACGTACATACCCTAATCTCAAAAAATAAATTCTTTATCAATCTATATATATATAGATACATATGCATACATGTACATACATATACTAAAAATATTGTTTTAAACAATTTTTACGCGCGATCTTTAAAAATATTATAGGAAATATGCACAGAGTAGGAAATAATTCCTTACCTTCAATAATTAATTACACTACAATATAAAATCTTTTTGCATAAATTATATAATTTACAACATCACATAAAAAATAATAAACGCAAAAATTAAATCCCGGATTCTAAATCGTGTCACACCACTAAATCAAATCATAATACACATAAATATAAATTAAATATATTTAAAACAAAAAAATAAAAATAAAAAACTATAATAATTTATTACACATTAAATTCACTTTAAAACAATTGATTAATTATTATTCCAACAATTTAATTTTTTTTTTTTTCTATCTAAAACATACTTATATAGCGCTAATTCTAATAATTATATTTATTTATTTATTTATCTCTTTTATGTCACGTGTTACATTTGAAATAAAATAAACGACCTTTCATTTCTAATTTTTATTTTGTATTTGATTATTATTTTTTATTTATTAATTATTGTAAAATTAACTCTTCAATTTGAAACTTAATAAAAACCGCGGGAAATTTTTTATGTTCAGCGCGTATAAATTATTTAATATTTTTTTATTAATCCACTATATTATTTTCATTTAAACTTTTAGAATATTATTAATACATAAAAACACTTTTCTTTGAATCACATATATAAAATAAGAAAAACTAATTTTTTTTTTTTATTTTTAAGACACAAAATATAATTTTTTAACGAGCGAAATAATAACAGACACCAAGAAAGAACAAAACAAAACCAAAAAAAAAATAAAAAATTACAAGTTTCAAAATGTAAAATAGCCGCGGCGCATGTTAATCCATAGCGCTCTAAAAGAACACTAAAGTCACTCCTTCGCTTATTAAAAATAAACTTTTTTTTTCTTCTTATAGTTTGTTTTTTTTTTTTTTTTTGTTGTTAAAAGGTAAATCCAATATATAGCAAAAACAACAAATAAAATAATAAGAAAGAAAAAAGAAGGTATTATAAAATTATATAGAATATATACAAAACACGGTTAAAATATTAAATTTTTTATTTTTTTATTTTTTTTTTTAGTTTCGTCGTATGTACATGGAGTATATAGAGGTATTAGCTAGTATGATTGGGTTCGTTTTCTCATGTACGTAACAAGCTAACTGCGCGCGAGAAGACGGAAAATAAAATTATTTCAATATTAAAAAAAAAATTAATTTGTATATAAAGACTATATACCTATAGAGCTATAAATTGGAAATAATAACTATCACACAGATTATTTTGTTGATATTTAATAAAACATTTAACAAAGTGACAATTAAAATAGAGTAAAAAGCTTCTAAAGCTCGCTAATTCAATTAAATTATTTTGTAACTAACTCTTAGTAGACTGGAAGACACCACCAGTTCACCGCAAATTCAACCAATTATTATAATTCTCAGTAACGGCCGGCTATATTATTCACTCGATTTAAATTTGGTTTATTTTAGACCATGGTTTGAATCGTTTTAGACCAAATTTTTTCTGAAATTTCATATTATTCACTTGGTTTAAAAAATTTACAACAAAATGTTTAAACCAATTGACCGATAAACCACGCCGATTTTAAACCGCACTCCGATGGCCGGTTTATGAACATTTTCGTTGGTTTAATCCATGTTTTCATGTTATTCACTCCTTTTTCAATCCAACCAAGTGCAATCATATAAGTAAGTTCATCGTTTGATTTCGTCATTTTCGTGCCCTTTTGCTACGCTATTACGTAAAATTGACGACATTTTGGTGTCCTCCACGTCGTCATCAGAGAGAGAAATAGATGCACGACAAGTGCGACATGCGGTGCGAAGTCCTTACCGCACCTACAAGCGCTCTAAGGTCGACAACTGTACGACGACGTCGATTTTCGCAAACACTTTCGGCTCCACAAGGTTGCTTTTCGGCGACTGTACTCCATGGATCGGTGGCGATCCGCATCGGTATGTCATGCCCGCACATTTCATTCATTTTTCGGTATTCCGAAAGAATATATTATCTGAGGTTATATTGGCATTTTTCGCGCGTGACGGTAAGACGGGTAAGACTTTTCGACTAAAAACGTATGGATCCAAATGTTACACGCAAAAAATGCCAACATAACTTAAGATATCTTGATTATTGTTTGCGAGACTTCCATGCTATCGTTCGAATGCCGCGAACCGAAGATAAGTATTTGGCGAAAGCAGCAGCATTTGCAGTGTTAGCTGATTTTCCCTGGTACATCGGTGCCGTCAATTGCACACAAATTAAAATCAGTTCACCGAGTGGAGATGTTGTGAGTGTTTTCAATTTAATATAATTAATTTCGTTTCATTCATTCACACATCAATCCTATATTTGTTTGGTTATTTGCAGAGCGAAGTGTTTCGAAATCATCACGGATATTTCTCGATGAAGGTCCTGACAATATCCGATGCCTATTTGATGATCCAAAACGTCGTCGCTCGTATTCTGCAATTCCTTCGTCCATCAACAATTCGAAATTGGCGAATTTGGGGAGTATGTGATCGTTGGGTATGGTGGCTATGGCAATAGACTTTACTTGTTCACGCAACCATAACCCTGAGCAATCAAGTGATGCTGAAAAGGCATATCAGTGGGAAATGCAATCATTTCATTTTATTCAAATCATCAATCAAATGTTTATTTCTTTACCCTTTTCTTTTTTTTTTGTTTCCTTTTTGCAGAGCGATTCTCACTACGCGCAATGTCGTCGAACGCTCTTATGGGCTGCTGAAACTACGCTTCCCGATTCTCATGTCGAAAAAAGTTATGTCTGTGTGCTGTATACTGCACAACATCTGCATCGACATGTGTGACATCGACGTGGACGATTTGCCATTACCAGCAATCTTGGCCGATCAAGAAGTCGTCGTGGAAGCAGCACCACCAGAACCTGTCGTAGTACCATCACGGACGGGTTCAGCGCCCGATTACATGGACTCAGATTGTTGAAACGTTCGCCCAACGTTTAGCTGCTGGTGCTCGGAAATACGCCGAGAAAGACGCAAGTGCTGTAAAAATGCAGCTAACAATAAAGGCCAAGAAATCAAATAAAATATATTTGTCCACGACTAACGTATAATATACTCATTATACGTTTGTTTCTTCAATTATAATGATATCCATTATTCACTGCTAGTTTACCTATAGTAGTCCCTTCTTCCATTATTCACTACTACCAAGTAAAAATTTCCGTTTTTGCAATTAATAGCACAAAATATATATAAACAGAACAATATCTTCTATTGCGCTTTAATCCTAAGTTTGTGAACAAATATTTAAATTAAGATTTAGAAAAGATAGAAAAACAATTTTGTATGGAATCAATGAAACAAAACAAAAATACAAATATGTTTGTACCCACCTCTTTGTTTTGATCAATAAAAATCAGTACAATTTTAAAAGGAAAGGGAAATCTTTACACTTTGTAATGTGTTTAAAAGAGATAGACGTTTATAAATAATTTTTGTTTTTGGTCTAGTTAGCTTTGCGAAACTTTAAAATCAAATCAAAAAATAAACAAAGGACCTCTTATTGATCGATAACGGGATACCAAATCATATCAAACAAATAATAAAGACAAAAACCAAACTTGAATAAGGTTGTGTATATATTTATGTATCATTTCACTTTTATTTGTATAATTTTGTATCTCGTCATCAAAAACAATAAGTGGTCCTTTGTTTATTTTTTGATTTGATTTTAAAGTTTCGCAAAGCTAACTAGACCAAAATCAAAAATTATTTATGAACGTCTATCTCTTTTAAACACATTACAAAGTCTAAAGATTTCCCTTTCCTTTTAAAATTGTACTGATTTTTATTGATCAAAACAAAGAGGTGGGTACAAACATTTTTGTATTTTTGTTTTGTTTCATTGATTCCATACAAAATTGTTTTTCTATCTTTTCTAAATCTTAATTTAAATATTTGTTCACAAACTTAGAAGATATTGTTCGGTTTATACATATTATGTGCTAATAGTCTCTTGCTATTTTCATTATTATTAAATTGAGACGTCAAAATGTCGACTTTAATTATTTTACGTTTATTTAAAGGATTTGATAATAAAATACAATTTTTTATCGCTCATGGACAAAGTATCGTATTCTACTCGCAAATAATGGCTGCATGGCGCATATACTATTTTAATCAAAACATGTATTTTTAAATAAAAGACATTCGATTTTGAATTCAAAGTTTTCATTTCGCTTTATATGTCGGATGTTTGTCTTCGTCGTCTGTTGCTGACTGGTCGTCAACGCTCGAACCAGAATTGACATCTCTTTCGTTTTCGTCATTGGCGGATGATAATCGGCGGTATGATGATTGATGGACGATTCCTCCCTCATTGAACAAATTTACAGATCGTTTTTCAGTTTGTTGTTTTTGTTGAGGAGCAGCATACAAATCCGCATTCACATCAACTTCCTCTTCCACATGTTCAATTATGGCGTCGGCCAAATCTAGTAAGGTTTCAGCATTCGCAGAATTTCCATCATTTTGGCGATTTTTGCGATTTTGGTCTGGATAGTTGAGGGAGTATTCTAAAAGGTTCGCAATGTCTGCTATTGATGGCTGTAACAGAAATATAAACAACAAGTGAAAAACAAGTTAACACCAAAAATCGATTAATTGTAAATACTGTGTTCTGCTGCAATGTGGTCAGTGCCGGTTCTCATTTTTGCGCAGAGAGAGTGCCATTCGTTAAGGCGACGATTCTTGCCAGCTATTAGGTCAGCTTTCGATTCATAATATTTTTCACGAGGCACTTCTGACGAGTTCGAGCTGCCCCAGAGCTGCGAGACTTGCCAATTCATGTTACGCTTTGTTAGACTTCGCTGCTCTTGGGTGGCAAAGTATTGAGTCGATGATGTCGAATCAACTGTTCGACTAACAGTCTTATTCGATGGAAATTCAAGTGTAGAATTCGATTGAATTTCAGGTGCGGAAGTCGATGAAAATTTATGTTCGGGAATCGATTGAACTGCATCCGTCAAAGTTAAGCAACACAACGAATTCGACCACTGGCGTACTCTATGTCGCCGTTGATTCTGGTTGACTGGGATTGCTTACATCATCAACCACGTTTAGCGACAGTGCTGTGTCCTCTGCCAAAACCGGCGCATCACTATCTGTTGGCCGAAGCCCAGCCAGCTTCACCTGAAGTGATGCCGCGTAGTCTTTCACAGCCTCCGAAAGATCAGAAGACAGTTTCTGAGGCCTCGCTCCAGTGGCCATTGTGCATGCCACTGTGTACTGCGCTAACTTTTTCAAATCCTTTTTCATGTTGTTTGTCCGCTCGTTCAACACACTTGAGTCTCGTTGCTGGACTCCGGGCGAAGCATTGATCACTCGAGGCTCATCTTCCCAGTTCTTATTAGTATCATTACAAACATTTACTCTTATAATGTAAGGCCACTTATGATTTTTAGGGTGTTTACATTCGAGTATATATGTATACCATTATGCTTCTGTGTATATTTTCAAATTCAATTTTTGAAAATTTTCTATGCCGTCGATTCTAAGATTTTACTCGATTTTATGACATAGAATGAATAGAACTTTTATTTTGCGTAAGAAGGAATGAAAATATATGTATTGATGCGTTAAATAAAATTAAATTGAAATTTATTAAGAGTTTATTTTGTGTGTTTGCGTATAATTCGCTAATACTTGACTACACGTTTGTTTTCTATATATAGAAAGTAATCTAAAGTGTAATTAGCATTTTCAGTCGCTATAGCCTGATGTGATTGACTGGTAAAAAAAAATTAAATTTTTCGTTATTCTCACTCAGATCGAAACTGAAACTGGCAAAATTTCTCCCTTCGTAGATGTATTGATGTTCAATAAATTTGAAATTTTAAACAAATTTCACCGTGTCCGAATATTAATTATCCTTAAAATTAAGACTGTAATATTTAATTTTTAATAATTATTAGATTTAAAACTCAAATTAATTTTTTTTTTTGTAAATTGTAATGAATCATAATCCTTAAAATTGGCGCGACCTTATTTATTTTCAAAAAAAAATATGTTTATTTAAAATTAATTATAAATAAATTCAAAATCCGAAAATGTTTGAGCCTGGGCGCAGTTATGAAGTGGTTTGACGGTTAAACCGATTTTCATCATTAACATTTATCGCTGGAAAAATACAAAAATTCAAGATAACACGGCATTATTGGATTATTTTTGAAGCTAAAGTAGCATTGATGATGATGAACTGGGAAAATTTAATGATCCGGCTCTGGTATCCTGTAATTCCAATAGGCTGCAATTTTTATTTTTTTTCTAAATTAATATTTTTATGTCAAACCACCTTATCTACACATTCTGTTGTAAATGAGCATCGTGCTCAAAATAGTTTGTGTAAGTATGGGGTTGGTCCTTGACTCAAAATGTTTGTAAATAAAAATAAATAAATAAATCTTTGGTCTTATTACCAACTTCGCTTTCCCGCTAAATGTACGTTTAAAAAGATTTAAATATTCGAAAGTAAAATACTTTTTAACTCCTATCCGATGGAATGGTATTCAAGATGCATTCCGTATCCGGTTATGGTTGTGTTATTTAAGCTAACGTCCGGCAAATAATTTGAAATAGTACGATTATAATTTGTAATTTTATAAAACCAATATAAGTATGTAGCAGAAAACGATTTACTGAATTCAAGTAAATTACTCAGACCTAAATTATCCCCCAAAATCAGTCCTAAAATAAAATGCACTCTGATGACTCCATCCGGTAAATTCAATAATACCCCAATAGTTTTTAAAGATTTACTTTTTATGTTTTTAAAAAGAAAGTTCTTATATAAAAGCTGCAATTTAGTGCCAATCGTTGGAAAAGCATAGTAAAATGTTATTAGGAAATAAGTACCACTATGAGATCCTAATGAATTATTTATCTCAAAATCATTTCTTTTCGTACATAATACATTCCTCTTCCAAAGGTTTTACAAAGTTTCTCACTTTACCCGGTTCATTTTAAAGACGTATCATATTTGTGAGGCAAGAAGTTAAAACGGAAATATTTTTCTGAACTGAAATTCTAATGGAAAAACTATGCATTACTATTTACATTTTCAAACAAATTTGTTACTTTACAAATTTATGGTATTGATAAGCTAGGCTTCGAAGGTGTAAAATATCATGCAATGCAAGCAAAAAGCTGGAGGTGTGGCCAACACACGACTGTCTTTTACGAACAAAGAATTTTGAGAAATTTTATTTTTTTTTTTTTTGGGAGTGACCACTTCCGGTTAGCTGATTTGGAGTAAATTTCACTGGGACCTCCTAATTTATAAAAAAAGCTTAAATCTGAAGTTTCAGTTCGATTGGTTAAACTATCTGGGCTGTAGAGAGGACACAGACTGACAGACAGAGACCATTTCGAAACCCACTTTTGGACTCAGGGGACCTCAAAACAGATAAATCTCTAGAAATCTCAAGGTCCAAAATTTTCATTATTACTTTACTTTATTTTACTTACGTAAAAGAAATTAAAAAAAAGTAGCAGATGAGGAAGTATTTTTAGAAATATTCAGTGAGTCATTATTACTATTATTAGGTTTAAATGAAGATGATTCCTCTGTCTTTTGTCTATTTGAATATAAATAATTGTTTGTATGTCTTTTGAATGCCTTATTAAATGCCTTTTAAAGCTGGTTAAATTTTGAAATACTTGTGAACAATTAATTTAATTACAAATAAGTGTAAGTGTACTGTGATTTCTTTGGCACCCACACCAACCCCCATAAAAACGCCAATACATTTTTTAATTAAAATGAAAAATTTGCCAATTAAATTTAACTGTCAAAGGTGTTAGACGTTTCTTCAACCCAATTAATTTAGTTTTAGAATCAAAATAATCAAAAATTTTAAATATTTTCACTGATATTAAATAAACTTAGTAAATTTTCAAATCGAGTTCAAATCACAATAGACTAAATAATATGTAGATATACTTGACTGTTGCTTCAAAATCGTATTTGTCTGCACACATTGTCATTAGGTGCAAAAAAAACTAAGCATTCTGTTTATTAGGAAAAGATGCCCAAAGCCAAATGTTTGCACCTAATCGTGAGTTAAAAATATTCCATATATGTATAATAATATAAATTTGCACTTACCGAATCAGATTTTAAGTGTTATTTTGGCTGGATTTTTAGCGAACGAACATAATATGTTCAAAAATTATTTGTAGAACTATTTCGTCTTCACGAAATAATTTATTAATATCGCTTTGGCGCAAATTCTGTAAATCCTTATAAAAAATTTAATGATCTGTTTGTTAGTACAAAACAAAAAATTATTTAAATTATTAAAACTTTCACATAACAATAAATTCACAAGAATAACAATTTATCTAGAGGTATTGATTGCAGTACTGATTGAAAATTTATCTTTTTTCAAAAACTTTTCTAATTTGGTATCGCTACATTTTCGCATTATTAAACAAACACTCGTGTAATAATTAAATAAAATTTAGCCACTTTTTAGTATTTTTGCAGAACAATAATTAATTTATCTTCAAAATATTCAATTGAAGCAAATGAACCGGTTTCGCTAAATGAAAAATAAAAACCCGTTATTATTTGATAAATATAACCAGAGCCCTCTGAATATATAAGAGCCCTAATGCTTCCGCCATTTTTTAAACGTGCTTGAAAACTCGTTATTTTCTGCAATTTTTTTCACCTATTTGTAACCAAACTTGGAACCTATCAATTAATCCATAAAATATAATTTAAATTTCCATAATTTTATTCACAACTGCACACAAAACTGCAAAAGCTTTTTAAACGAGAAAAATAAACAACTCTTAATATATATAGTAATATCTAGGAATGCTTTGATATTCAATATGGCATGATTAGAGTGTACATATTTTGGTTTTCTATTGGAACGACAAGGATGTTATCTTGTTGTTGCCTTTTTGTTTTCTATTTTCGTGTTTGGCCGTTTTTACTTTTAAGTGTTCTTTGTCACTTTTAATTGTTTTATATTAGAAAGACAAAGATGCATAATGTAATATTTTTTATTTTTTATTTGCGAGCTTTTACTTTTACGCTTTCTTTGTCTCTTTTGTTGGGTTTATATTGAAAAGACAAGATGATTCGATTTGTTTATTTTTTTTATATAAGGATTTAATGGTTTGTGCGTGTAGTTGTTGAAAATGGAAAGGTTTTCTTTTTTCAATTTATTTTAAAATGCGGATATTTTCTTCGATGATTTTAAAACCTCTTTAAGGGCCCCTGCCTATTCTCGAACTCCACAACCATTTTCCACATGCGGACATCTGCCAAAATTCATAAAAACGTTCGGAAATTTAGATTCAATTCGCTATGAAATTTTTTCGGTACTAAGGGGATATTTCCGAATGGGTATAAGCTGGTGAAAAAATCCCCCATATACGAAAACGTCAATATAATTACATAAATTTGGACAGATGTCCACATGTGGAAAATGGATGTGAAATTCGAGAATAGGGCCACAGATCTACATATTAAACATGCAAATTAACAAAAATTTTATTACAATAAATTGAATTTTCATTAATAAACTTATAAATGAAAACTACCAATTTTACATTGGTTCTTAAGGGAAACAGAAAAATTTTCACCTCTTGTAGAAAGCTTGTATTTCTACCTTACGGGTATGATATATGTACTCGTATGTAGGATGGCTATGAATATAATAACTGTCAATTTGGTAGAATTAACTATATGCTAAGTTATTTTAATAATCTTTGTTCTTTTGAATTATTGTTGGTTAGTTTAACCTATCACAAGTTTAACAATGAGATCATTAACCAATTTTTTGGTTAAATTTTACTTTATATTTTGTTATTTAGCTTGGTTTTCTAAAACAAACAATTTATTTTAGTAGAACAAAAACCAATTGCAAAAACAAAAAAATTATTTATGTTATTTTAACCAAGAATTGGTTAGGACTAATAAGACAAAACACAGGTTATTGTAACAAAATATAAGTAAGTAGTATAAAAATCGTTTAACCAACTTTTTTTTTCTGAGTGACGATCCAAAAGGTCTCAATAGATACTGCAGTGTCGATATCGGCCTCTATATCAAAAAAACGCTAAAACGTTCTTATTTTTAAAAGAAAAAACTCTACGTAAAAGTTTCCTTATTACATTTCACCCAAAGTGATCGATCAAATTTCATGTTTACAATTAAAACTGATTTAACCTTTAAGTATACACACAAGTATACAACATTCCTTCAATTTACTAATCATTTAACAAACTAATCATTTTACATTATTACTACTAATTCAACTTATGAAAGACTTCAGCTAATTAGCGGGAAACCCAAACTTGTAGTATTTTCTAAATTTGTGTAATTTTTCAAAAGTATTATCCACATTCTACAATATGGTCATTACGTCCGATTAGACATTGCAGTTCTCGAGAAACCGAGAAAGGACAATGTTAAAAATAGCCGATTTTTGGCTTATCCGGGGGAACGCATAAATCATAAAAAAATCAATTGATTATTGTTAATTAACATTAGAAATGACCCAGAAATACGTCAGATAGCTGGGGAAATGTCGCTACTACCCCTAAACCTATATAAACTACCCTTAAATAGCTTTAAATGGATAATCATTAATTATTGTTATAAAATTCGTGTAAAATGAAAAAAATTCTTGAAAATGATTTGAACAGACAGTATGTCAACGTAAAAAGTGATAAATAACTGTAAACATGCCCATTCAACCCCTAATAATTAAAATAACTACTTTTAAAAGCTAATGGTGAGCTTATTTTGACTTCTAAAGTGACTGATGCTTAAATATTTGCGGGAGCGCGTACTGCTAGAAAAAAATTATTAGATTACTGTCAAAAAACACGAACATTGACTCCTGAGTTCATTAAATAACTCGTGACCCTAAAACTATACAAATACACCTTTACCGCCTAAAATATACAATCATTGATAATAATAATTATTGTTGAGAAATTCGTTTAACTGATAAAATTGTTTCGAAAGGATTCGAATAAAAAATACGCCAATCTAAAGAGCAATGAGTAACTGCAAACATCTCCATTAAACCTTAAAAATTAAAAAAGCAATTCTTAAAGACTGATGGTGAGCTTATTTATTATATTTGCTTGAATATTTCAGGAGAATGCGTAGGGCCAGACTAGTATATTAGATATCAAGGGCACTAAAGTTTTGATATTAGCGTGATTACTAGCACAAGTGCTAGTTTCTAAAGTTTATCGCCCATGTTGCTTACAAAATCTTTTTTTTTTGCCTGCCTAGACGTAAAAAGAGTAATGAAAATTCCGTGCCAAGTTTACGCCCGAATTTTACGCTCGGGAGTGCAAAAAAATGATAGATTATAGTCAAAATAAGAAAAAACAAGTAAATAAGATCCAAGATTTTACTGAAAATTTTTTTTGATAACTATTCAACATAAAATAATGTTTATTAAAACTGAATATTCTTTATCAAATAATGTTTAAAGAAATTATAAAATATTTTAAAAGCATTTAAAAATGTTCCATGAAAACAGCATTTAAACATTTAAATGGGCTTTTATATTTTCTATTTATTAGCTTGTTCTTTTTGAGAAATTTAGTGTTATGTGTGCTAAGCGCTAATAATTAATTCTAGAATTTTTTATTGTATTTTGTTTTAGAAATAATAAAATAAGCTTTATTATACAAAAAATTGGTTTGATTAAATAAACAATCCTTCGAGTTGTTATTAAGTCAAACTTGCAAAAACTATTTTTATAACATTTTCTTTAACATTTTATCAAAAGATATTTATTTTTACCTTAAATATTTTTTTTAATTAGGTTTTCGGAAAATAATAATTGATGGAAAATAAAAAATATTTTTGTCTTTAATCATAATTTATATAAGTGATTCGCAAAATATACACTACATTATTATCAAAAAATAAAAAAAAATATTTAAAACTTTTCCTTTTTTTTAATAAACTCAATTATTTTTAATTTACTTAAGATTTTACTTAGCTTTTAATTAATCATTTTATTGAACTTTTTTAAAATGCAATGTCGAGTTTGCAATAAATCTCTTGCCAAAAGGAGACGTGGATCACATTTCCACGAAGTTTCAGAAAATCCTCTTGAATACAAATGCACAAAGTGCTACAAGAAAAGAAAACGTCAGGATAGTACTGATAATAATCATCCTGATGACGAAAGATCAGAAGCTTGCTCTATTGAATCAGTTAATGATGACGTTGCAAGGATTCAGTTAGTTGACAATAATAAAATAGTTTTAAACATTAAAAAGACGAGCAAAAATCATAAAGTATGTTTATTTGGTTGTGAAAATAACATAAATCTTAGACGGCTCAGTAAAGAAGAATGTGTTAACATTTTTGTAAAAACCGATATTTATGTACCGTATGGTAACAGAATCTGTAATGGTCATGAAACTAATCATGGAATAAAAATTCCTGAAAACTTCGTTGATAACCAACCAAATGCATCTATGAATTCGGAAAAAGTTAAATCTATTTTATACACCTTAAAAAATATGGTTATTGAGGAGCGTGAAGTAAAACTGAGGCCTCGATCTTTTTTAAAAATGCAACCAACAGAATTAAATTTTGAAACTGGCGTAAATCATGACTCTTTTAAAATAATATTATATTTCATTAAATATATACGAACCCATAATAATGAGATGGTTCTAGCAAATATATCCAGAATAGTGACAAAAAATCGTTACATAACTGAAGTGGTGAATGGTAGAGTAAATAGGAAAAATCATTATTTCGAAAATACAATACGGAATACTGTTGTAGAAACAGCGTATGATGATTTTGTAATTGCATGTGCCATCTATAACCTAACATTCACTCCAGTTGTTAGTAGCGATTTTGATATCAAAATAGCGCAAAAAATGATCACCTTGTTAAATCAGGATAATATGCTTTCAAAACTAGTTTCAGATTTGAATTTGCATTTGCGCACATCATCATTTGAGCGAATGGAATCTACTTCTTTTGATGAGTTTTCGCGTCTTGAAAAGCAAGACCTTGAATGTTATGGTTGCGGTACATACCAATTAAAAATGGCACCTTATTCAGATCACTTAAATGAAGACGGAGACTTTGAATTTTTTGTTTCCAAAGAAAATCTAAATATGAATTATGAGTCATACAATATAAATATTGACCCTAAAAATGCTCTACTAATAAAAGTACGAGTCAACTCAAGACACTCTTCAAGCACGAAATATTTTGTTTTTATTTTGAACAAAAGTGCAGCATAGTCCAAAGCGACAACAAACTTTAAATGTTCAAAAAATTACCTTACCAGGCAATTTTAATCAAAGTGAAATTATTAATTTAAATAACATTGGTGTGTTGAACCATAACGAAAATAAAAGTGCATCGTCGCCAAATATTGACAATAAAAAAAACAATGAGAGTGCATCGACATCAGATGACAATAAAATAAACAGTGATGTAGGTCAGTGTTTAGTGCAAACGGGAATAGACCGGTATATTACTGTCACATCAAAACGAAGAAGAAGCCCTAGATCAGCGGCCAGTGCAAGCGCGAATAAATTCACTAAGCTAGCTAGCGTTGAATTAACGCATGGTAATAGGTATTCTTGCTTGGTTGTTGACGAGCCGCCGCCCGAAAAAACTTCAAAAGCTGAGAAGCCACCACCAATCTATTTGAGGGAAGAATCAAATAGAGAACTTGCTAAAACGATCGAGTTTATCACTGAAGGTGCATTTTATATTTCCGGGATCAAAAGAGGAAATATAAAAGAAACAAAAATTCAACCGCTCAATACTGATGCTTACAGAGCGTTAATTAAACATTTCGACCAAGTTGGTAAACATTACTACACGTATCAATTAAAGAGCCAAAAAGGATTGGTTGTTGTGTTAAAAGGAATAGAGAGTTACGTGGATGCAAACGAAATTCAAGCTGCTCTCACTGAAAAAGGTTTCCAGTGCAAAACTATTACCAATATTTTTAATCGGGAGAAGGTTCCTCAGCCATTGTTTCGTCTGGAATTAGAACCAGACAATAAAAAGGTTAAAGGCAACCATGCAATATTTGACCTAAAATATCTATTGCACAGAAGGGTTACCATTGAGGAACCCAGGAAAAGAAATGGGCCGGTACAATGCGTTAAGTGCCAAGAATATGGCCACACTAGAGCCTATTGCACTTTGAACGATGTTTGTGTTATATGTGGTGAACTCCATAATTCAAAGGTTTGCAATAAAGCAAAAAATGAAGCATCAGTGAGAAAATGCAGCAACTGCGATGGAAGTCACACAGCTAATTATAGAGGGTGTCCAATTTATCTGGAATTGAAAAGGAGAATAAATCCAAAGCAGCGAGCAGAGCAGCGAATCCTTAATCTTCATTCTTCAGTTAGAAAAGAAGCACGGCCAGAAATTGTAAACAGAAACGCTCGAAATGAAAATCAGTGCGCAACTGAAAACGGCAGCGTGCACCAAGGGGTTTCATACGCAAGTGTTCTCAAAGGTACCGCTCCTAAGGTGCAAGCAAGTGAAGAGGGAAACATTACAACAGCTTTAAACAAATTGACCAATATGATGCAAAGCTTCATGGCGATGATGGAGAGAACCATGGATCTAATGATGCAGAATATGAGCACGCTGATGCAGATAGTCGTAAAAAGCCAAAAATGACCATCATCAAAATAGCCATATGGAATGCAAACGGCCTAACACAACATAAATCGGAGGTACATGCATTCCTCACTGAACACAATATTGACATAATGTTAATATCAGAAACACGCTTCACCAAAAATAGCTATTTCAAAATTAATGGGTACTCTATTTATGACACCAAGCACCCAGATGGTAAAGCACATGGAGGCACTGCTGTATTGATTAAGCGAAGATTAAAACATTACGAACTTACAAAATATGAGAAAGAACATATACAATCAACGAGCATTTGTCTGCAGGAGTGGTCTGGAAACTGCGTCATATCAGCAGTGTACTGCCCTCCAAAACATGCTATAAAAAAACTCCAGTTCTTGGATTATTTCAGCCAGCTGGGTAATAAATTTCTTGCGGGCGGTGATTACAACGCTAAACATACACATTGGGGTTCCAGATTAACTTCGCCGAAAGGTAAACAACTTTATGATGCCATAGAGGAACAGTCCCTGGATTATTTATCTGCCGGTAACCCAACTTACTGGCCCACGGATAAAAAGAAAACTCCTGATCTAATTGACTTTTGTGTAACTAAGGGCATTCCACGGACATATGCTAAGGCCACTGATTGCTATGATCTGTCTTCTGATCACTCACCGGTAATAGTAACATTGAGTACTGATGTCCTAAGGAACGAAATACCGAACCGTCTTACAAACAAAAAAACTAATTGGGATCAATATAGGAGGTTAGTCGAACAAAAGTGTCTACTTAATATTCCTCTGATCACACCAGCTGATATTGATGCGGCGGCAGAAAATCTAAAAGATGTCATGACATTATCTGCTAAAAGGGCTACACCCGGCATAAGTAGTTCGGAAAAAGTTAATAAACTGTCACATAATATACAGGAACTAATCCAGGAAAAGCGAAAGATTCGCCGTCAATGGCAGCAAACAAAATCACCGTTATTGAAGTGGAAATTAAATCGAGCTATTAAGGCCCTAAGATTTGCTTTGAGCGAAGAAGAAAACCAGCGCGTAAAGAACTACTTAAGTGATCTCTCGGCAACCGAGAGGACAGATTATTCCTTGTGGAAGGCAACAAAAAATTTAAAAAGGCCAACAAATTCGAATCCACTGATTAGACTACCAACTGGAAATTGGGCGAGAAGTGATGAAGAAAAAGCCAATGCTTTTGCTGCTCATCTAGCAACAGTATTCGTCCCACACGAAGAAGATAATTATTTTGTGCTACCCCAGCCAACGAATGATGGTTTATCCTACAAACCTATAAAGTATAACTGGAAGAAAGTTAAGAATACAATTAAAACTTGCATAAGCCCGAAAAAGGCACCAGGACATGATCTTATTACTGGAAAAATGATAAGGGAATTGCCGGATAAATGCATAAAACTAATAACATTTGTATTCAACGCGGTCATGCGAACCAGTTATATTCCTCAAAAATGGAAGATATCTTTGATCACAATGATACATAAGCCAGGGAAAAAAGAAACGCAAATCTCATCATATCGTCCCATAAGCATGCTGCCCACAATCTCAAAGCTATTTGAAAAAATGTTACTAATGAAATTGAAACCAATATTAGAAGAACGGCGCGTTATTCCAGACCATCAATTTGGGTTCCGAAACCAACATGGTACTACAGAGCAAGTACACAGGATTGTAAATGCAATCAAAATCACCTTCGAGGAAAAGAAATATTGTGCTGCTGCCTTTTTGGATATCGCCCAAGCTTTTGATAAAGTTTGGCACGATGGACTAATTTACAAAATTAAGGAGCTTCTACCGAAAAAATTTCACTCAGTTCTGGGAAACTATCTTCTCCAAAGGCAATACATGGTCAAACAAAACAGTGCAACTACTTGCTTAAATGATATTAATGCAGGTGTCCCGCAAGGTAGCGTTCTAGGACCAATATTATACTTATTGTACACAGCTGATATACCTGTAACCAACAAAGTGATAATATCAACATTTGCCGATGACACTGCCATCCTGGTGTCCCACACTAATCCTGAAATTGCCTCAAAGGAGTTACAGAATCATTTAAACAAGGTCGCGGACTGGCTAAAGGCATGGCGAATAAAAGTGAACGAAAACAAATCAACTCACGTCACATTCACGCTAAACAAACGCACCTGCCCACCAGTGAAATTAAACGATAAAAATATTCCTCAACAAACGAAGGTAAAATACTTAGGTTTGCATCTGGATAGAAGGTTAACGTGGAAAAATCATATTGAAACAAAGCGCAACCAAATAAAAATTACATTTTCCAAAATGTATTGGCTGATGGGAAGAAAATCTCAGTTGTCATTAGCCAATAAAGTTTTACTGTACAAATCAATAATCAAACCCATATGGACTTATGGTATTCAGTTATGGGGATCCACCAGCGCTTCAAACAGAGAACTCCTGCAACGAACCCAAGCGAAAATACTTCGCAGTATCACCAATGCTCCTTGGTACATTCGAAATAGTAATATACATCACGACCTTGGGATTAAAACCGTTAAAGAAACAATTAAAGAATTCAGTTCGAAATATTATTCAAAACTAGAAGCACATCCCAACGAATTGGCCAGGGAGATACTAAAACAGCCGCGATTTAGACGTCTGAGAAGAACAGATCCACTCGAACTAATGAACCTGTGAACCTGTAAATTTAATTCGATATACACATATAAGTGTAGTCTAAATTAATTAAATTGTGAGCCCTAACAATAAGTATTAACATTGGTTAAGACTTAAAATATGTAATAATTTTTAGCTTAAGATTTGATTACTTCTTGTTAGTTTCTTATGTTGAAAGATTCAAGAATAAAGCCATTGGCAACATTTAAAAAAAAAAAAAAAAATTTTGATTGATAAAACGAAACAATCAGTAGATGCCATAATAGGACATACTTTAGGTTGTAAAGTAGGGAAAAGAGTTGTTGGATGCTGTTCTCACGTAATGCTACTTTTATGGTTCTTTGGATTCGCAAGATATTTGCAGCATATTCCAACAGCACCAGATCATTCAGAAGTTTTTGACTTAAGTGATGATGAAAATCCTAGTGAACCAGAAGAGAACTCTGAATAATAAAAGTTTAAGACTAAAAGTCTTTAAATTAGAATAAAATCGAAGTGTACATAGAAAAAAAACTTAAAAAATAAAAAATAAAAATAAAAAAAAAACGTGGAACATAAAGCCTGAATTCCACTGTGAATAATTGACTGAACTGACTTCAAGTCGAAAGAAGACAAAAAAAAAAAATCCATTGGAGTGACAAAGATAAAGCATGTTTTTTTTATTTTTTTTTATAGCACAAATATCTTGATAAATTTTGACAGCGACAGCAAAAAATAAAAAAAAAAAAAAATAAATTTTTGGTTATCACTTGGAGTTTTAATTTGGCTTTTTCACCACCAATAAATTATTTAAAAAAAAAACGATCACTTTATTAAATTGCCAATAATAGTATTTAGCGATATTATCACAATTGATCCCAATTTAACACAATTTACCTGTATACAAACTTTATATTTTTTTATTATCACAGCTATTTTAGAAGCAACCACCAAAAAAAATTATGACAATTACCATAAAAATAACAAACTTTTTAATTATCTTAGGATGCGGAAAAAAATTTGCGTTCGTACACAAAATTTGTGTGCTTATATTAGTTGGATAACCATAAAATGACTTCGATTTTGATAATTTTTGACCATAATTATGGCGATCCACTAATACAAACACACATTTGATGTAAGTAAAATCTTGACTGACTTCGTTTTGTGTTTCTTTCACACAACCACCGATTTTATATTTGTATCTCCCTTTATTTTGACTGACAAACTTTTATTCGCAATGGAATTCAGGCTGTATACTCAGATGTATACTTTGAAATACACTATACTAAGGTTACTTTAATTCGACGATTTTCAGGTACTAATCACTTTTAAGGTTCATTTATACTATTGCGACCCGAAAAATGGGCGCAAGAATAAATTGCCATTTTTTCAGTACGCGCTCGCAAAGTGAGAACAATTGGCGCTATTTCGCCATTGAATGGGCAGTTTTACAGTCATTTATCACTTTTTATATTGACATACTGTCTGTTCAAATCATTTTCAAGCATTTTTTTCATTTTACACGAATTTTATAACAATAATTAATGATTATCAATTTAAAGCTATTTAAGGGTAGTTTATATAGGTTTAGGGGTAGTAGCGACATTTCCCCAGCTATCTGACGTATTTCTGGGTCATTTCTAATGTTAATTAACAATAATCAATTGATTTTTTTATGATTTATGCGTTCCCCGGATAAGCCAAAAATCGGCTATTTTTAACATTGTCCTTTTAATGATAAAGCGATTGTATTATATAAATATTCCCCCAAAGTTCGGTTAGTGTTGTAATTTTGGATTTTATAATCCAATAACATTTATTACGCAAAATTCCCGTTTATGTTTGCGAAAAAGTATTATGTGTTTTAGTGTATATAATAAACTAAGGTACTGATTGTCATAATTTCTTTCGCTAAACCGCTTTCGCTAAAAGTAAGTGGTGAATTGCACAAAATATATTAATGATATTTATCAGAAAATATTATGTTTTAGTTCTTTTATGAATATCAGAAAACTTTGTGTGATAATTATAAATTTTTTAGTGAATTTCATTAATTTATGTATTGAAACTCAGAAAGTTTTACCGTTATCTGTGCTATCTGTGTTTTTTAGCCTTTTATTATAAATGGCGTTTTCTTAAAGAGATGAAGTGTTTTCTATTTTTGAAAAAAATGTGTTTTTTATAAGTTTGTTAAATATTTTACAAGTAAATTGTATTGTCTTTAAATATATGTACTTCTAAACAATTAAACATGTAACTATAAAATCAAAATATTCATAGATCACATTTTGTTTTATATGGTTTTAATACTTACCGATTTCAGTAATACTTACCTAAAATATGTAATAAAGGGTTATTTAATTTAAGAAATAGTGTAAAATATATTTGAGTTAATCATTTTGTCGGATCTTTTTTTTTTAATTATGAAGTGCTTTGAATGCCTTAAATCTGTAGGCAATTTTGAAAACTTTAAAATTCATTGCAAACAAGTGCATAAATTATCAATGGCCTTAGCTACAAATACATTGAAGGTGATTGTTTAACCTTTTTCTCTACTTTAAAAAGTTTTCGGAAGCACATGTTTAATAAACACTGTGAAAACTTTGATGATTCGGACAAAAATTGTGTTTTAGTGCGTAAAGAAACATCACTTTAAAATAAAAATGAGGTTAATTTTATTAGCGAAACAGAAAATTATTCTTATCAGGATAAAAGCTAGCTTGTCTCTACAGTTATTTGGATAGTAAGTGATTTTTTTTATTTTGAAAACCGGTTTTTAATTTTATAAATATTATTTTCTAGGCCAAGGTGAACACATACCACAGAACTAAAAATGTTGACACCAGACTATATTGTTATACTTTTAAAAGATTTCAAATGGAAGAATATAATTAAATTTAGAGATGAATGGACCAAATGGCAAAATCTCACCCTGAGCAAAGAAATAGATACAGAATCGAATGTATCTGATACGTTATCAAGCGTAACATCCACGTCATCTGCCAGTACTTCAGAGTGCCGATATAAGAATAGAGCCTATCTCTTGGAAATTCTAAACGTACACGAGGGAAACTTATTACTGAAGAAAATAAATACCACAAATCAAGAAAAGGTGCGGCTTTCTGACTTAGCCGAGATGTTTTATGCAACATTATTGTCAGCTTTTATATTAGAAGAGCCCTGAAAATGAACCCAAAAGTGTGCAACCAGTTAGCAGAAAAAATAGTACTCTTAATACCGACTGAGGAGAAGGTACATCAGTACAACTGAAATGAATATTAGATTAATTGATATATATATATTTTTACATATATTAACTTATTATATATATATGTATCATGTATATGTATCTCTGAAATGGAGATGTCGTTTTATTGAAATTTGACACATTTGGGTAAAGGCACAAAATACATTCGTCGTAGAATAACCCAGCAGTTCACTGGAACGAAACATAAGTCTGTCGTGTGTGATGTACATATTTTTGTTTCCAGCGAATATCTGCTTTATTCGGAATCGTAATCCACTTTTTCATTTTAAAAGGAGAGGTTGGTTGGGTTGTGGTTTACTTTATTGTCTTTTAAGGTTAAAAATGCAAACCAAGGTGCCTATTTTAATATGTAAAAAATAAAAAGTGGATTATGATTCTGGTTAAACCAGAAGATCAATCTAAACAAAAATATGAGGGTCTTGTATTCTATGTGCCTCTACGAAATGGCCAATTTCATTTCAGAGATATCTTCACGGATCTACATTTAGTCCAAAGCCGTATATACTCGTATGTGCAATTAAATACAGGTTCAATTTTTTTAAGGAATTTTACTATCTGGCGAGAAAAAATGCTTCACCACTGGGAAAACTACATTTCAAATATCGTAATCAGTTAGCTCGCTTGAAGAAAACCGAGTTATGTAACTCGGATAAATCAACACATGAGATCACCGAATCAAACGTAACATTCAACAATCTAGAAACTCAACTTGATGGAGAACATCATTATCAAGCATTAAGAAATGAAGTATTGAGCTTGGAGGAATTAATGTTCCATTGGAAGGGCTGTTCAACTAAAAGAATTAAGTTTCGGAAAATTCTACAAAAGATATCTGTGAAAGATGGCCAAATACAAAGAATCTACAGGACACAAATTGGTAAGACATAATTTTTGAATAATTCTTAACGTTATTCAACTATTTACTAAAATAGTGCTTATCGTTTTACAGATTACAATCGATTACTTTATTAAATATAATGACGCCGGCCGTACGCTTGATGATGTTTTTACTGATGATTTTTATAACAAAATAGTTGTTATTATGAAGTCTCAAATAAAAGATCCTCAGTCAAAAATTATATTGGAAAATTTGATGGCAGATCCGGCTGTAACTTTTACCTAAATGCTTGATTACAAATAATTTTGTACCTGTTATTAAATCCAACATAACCACTTAGCCATAAATCTTACAGTTTTTGTTTGTAAACATCAGCAAATAATTTTGCAATCAGAAAATATTAAGTATTTAATTTTTTCGGAGTAATTCCCAAATGTTTACATTGTTTTAAAAGCTTTTTTAACTTGGTCGTATGCACCAAACAATACTACTTTAAATTTAAAGCAACCAAAAAAACATTTTAATTGGCTCAGAAAATAGAATTTTAATTTTTTCAATACTAAAATTTTATTGCTGACAGAAAATTTAAAAATCGATTTTCTAAGCCAATTAAAACATTTGTTCCGCATTTTAAATTAGAAATAGCACTGTATGGTACACACGATTACGTTTCACGATTAAAAAACAATATATGTTATTCGGATTAAAAGTGGCTTTGTTTGAGTCGCAATCTTTGCACTTGCACGCATA
The DNA here is from genome assembly GCA_958295665.1 of Tipula vernalis. Taxonomy (NCBI): domain Eukaryota; kingdom Metazoa; phylum Arthropoda; class Insecta; order Diptera; family Tipulidae; genus Tipula; species Tipula vernalis. The sequence goes on along the minus strand of OY282559.1, from coordinate 294,073,708 downwards.
CGCTGTACTTCGCCTCGCAGTATAATTTCTCGTTAAACAAAGTATCATTTTTAATCCTAATGATACAATGGAAAACTTTTATGTCATAAAAATTAAATTCCCATTTTCTTTACCAATTATAATTTTTTTGTATTTTTAAATTAAAAATAGTATCATATGGAACTTTGGATCAAGTTCCAGAAGAATTTAACTGAAATAAAGCAACAGTTTTTCTTTTATTTTTTCTGTACTTTTCATTACTGTCTACTTTTTAGATATTTAATAATAATATTAATATGTTTTATATTCTTAGATGGAAAGTTCGCAACACCATTTATTTTATTGTATGCCATTTTGAAGAATAATCCTTTTAAGGAAATCATAACGGGAAAAAGGAAAAATTTCGATGTTCTATAAAAGAATGTCAACATTCTTTTATTTATTGCTGTTCAACAACTGAAGGTTTGGAGCAACATTTTGATAAGCCTCTAAATGGAAAAGAGACAATTCAGCCGATCATCGCTGTGGTAGGAAAAAGTATAATTTATCCCGAACAGGGGTCTATATGGACGGAATAAAATATATAATTTCCTCGTTTTTGAGAGCAATGGACGTTTGCTTTAAAGCATTCCAAATTTTTAACTTAAAATATCCAACGGCGGGGCATATTGTATGGCAATTTGTTCAGGTTTACTTTTACGATATACAAATATTTAACGATTCCATTCATCAATCAGTAAAAAATTTGAAAAAACAACTGCAAGAAATGTAAAATTATTTTAAGAAAAATGTTAAGTTTTTATTATTATTTTAATTGTGAATTTACAAAATCGTTATAATATTTTTGAAATTCTAAAGAATGAATTGAATTATAATAACATTAAAGAAATAATTTAATTGTGTTTTATTTAAAAACCTAATTTATACGTTTGTAATATATTTACTATATTTATATATTGTAGTAAATATCAGTATTGTGCTTTACTGTTATTTACTATTATCTACACAATGTATCTTCTGAATAGCACTAAGGAGTCACAATGATAACCATCGAGAGATTTGTTAGTTAACAGTGAACTTTGTTGTGATTTTTACCATTAGTATCTATGAATATCATTTACATTCAGATTAATATCAGAAAATTTTTTAATTCGTAACACTAAATATTTAATGATATTCACGAAATAGTTTAGTGAATTTAATTGTTTTTTTATATAGTTCACTAAATATTTAATAGTTCTAAATAATCATCGCATCTTAAATATTACAAAAAATTTGATGATTTTCATAATTAATACGTCATAGTAAAATAGATATGACGTCATTACTTTTTAGTAATATATTTTGTTAAATTCATTGAATAATTTTATGATATTCAAAATATTAAAAAATTACTAAAGCGGGTTTCTGCTAATCATTATTAGTCTGACTGGAGCAAGTTTTAGTGATTATTAAATAGTTTTTTGCTGAGTTACAGAGCGTTTTTTTTCGTGCACACCGCCCCTCATAAAAACACAAATACATTTTTTAATTAAAATGAAAAATTTGCCAATTAAATTTAACCGTCAGACGTTTTAGACGTTTCTTCAACCCAATTAGTTTAGTTTTAGAATCAAAATAATCAAAAATTTTAAATATTTTCACTGATATTAAATAAACTTAGTAAATTTTCAAATCGAGTTCAAATCACTATAGACTGAATAATATGTAGATATACTTGACTGTTGCTACAAAATCGTATTTGTCTGCACACATTGTCATTAGGTGCAAAAAACTAAGCATTCTATTTATTAGGAAAAGATGCCCAAAGCCAAATGTTTGCACCGAATAACGTACTTTTTCAGTGAAAGTGATGCAATGGTGAATCTAATCGTGAGTTGAATATATTCCATATATAATAATATAAATTTGCACTTACCGAATCAGATTTTAAGTATTCTTTTGGCTGAAATTTTAGCGAACGAACATAATATGTTCAAAAATTATTTGTAGAACTATTTCGTATTCACAAAATAATTTATTAATATCGCTTTGGCGCAAATTCTGTAAATCCTTATAAAAAATTTAATGATCTGTGTGTTAGTAAAAAACAAAAAATTGTTTAAATTAATAAAACTTTCACATAACAATAAATTCACAAGGATAACAATTTATCTAGAGGTATTGATTACAATACCTCTCTAATTTGGTATCGCTACATTTTCGCACTATTAAAGAAACACTCGTGTAATAATTAAATAAAATTTAGCCACTTTTTAGTATTTTTGCAGAACAATAATTAATTTATCTTCAAAATATTCAACTGAAGCAAATAAACCGGTTTCACTAAATGAAAAATAAAAACCCGTTATTATTTGATAAATATAACCAGAGCCCTCTGTATATATAAGAGCCCTAATGCTTTACCTATCAATCAATTTTTTTCACCTATTTGTAGATTAATAATTATATTTAGAGATATGTGAAAACCAAACTTGGAACTTATCAATTAATCCATAAAATATAATTTAAATTTTCATAATTTTATTCACAACTACACACAAAACTGCAAAAGCTTTTTAAACGAGAAAAATAAACAACTCATAATATATTCAACAAAGCATTCCTAAATATATCTAGGAATGCTTTGATATTCAATATGGCAAGATTAGAGTGTATACATTTTGGTTTTCTATTGGAACGACAAGGATGTCTATTGTTCTTATTTTTGGTCTTTAGTACACGTGTTTGTATTTTTATATTATCTTGTTGTTGCCTTTTTGTTTTCTATTTTTGTGTTTGGCCGTTTTTACTTTTAAGTGTTCTTTGTCACTTTTAATTGTTTTATATTAGAAAGACAAAGATACATAATGTAATTTTTTTTTTTTTTTATTTGCGAGCTTTTACTTTTACGCTTTCTTTGTCTCTTTTGTTGGGTTTATATTGAAAAGGCAAGGATGATTCGATTTGTTTATATTTTTTTATATAAGGATTTAATGATTTGTGTATAGTTGCTGAAAATGGAAAGGATTTCTTTTTTCAATTTATTTTAAAATGTAGAGATATTTTCTTCTATGATTTTAAAACTAGATCTACGAAACATATTAAACATGCAAACTAATAAAAATTTTATTACATTAAATTGAATTTTCATTAACAAACTTATAAATCAAAGCTACCAATTTTACATTGGTTCTTATGGGAAACAGAAAAATGTTCACCTCTTGTAGAAAGCTTGTATTTCTACCTTACGGCAATGATGTATGTATAAGACCGCTAAGAATATAAGAACTATCAATTTGGTAGAATTAACTAAATGCTAAGTTATTTTAATTAATAATCTTTGTTCTTTTGAATTATTGTTGGTTAGTTTTGTATATTATCATCACATAAAATCAAAACAAATCGAATTTATATTTAATATAATTTATTTATTCAAATTACTTACTAAATCCATTTGTTATTGTTATTAATGTTGACAGATAACAATAATTCAAGTACCCTTTCTAATTGTATAAGTTAGTACCTTTTTATATTATGGTCATATTTAGAAACTTACCTTAATAATTATTAGTACCTTTTCTGATTTGCATTATATAATTTAGTACCCTTTTTAGTACAATGTACGCAACCAAGATACACAAATAAAAAACTTTGTTCTTCCACTTTAGTTTGGGATTTCGCAGAGAACACATCAATCTTAAAATTTAAATAAAATTGTATTTTTAATTACAAAGGAGTTGCGCGAATTACAACGGATTTGTTTACCACCACAACCATCACAATTTCATCTGGAAGTTCTGCCTAAAGGATCCAACAAGCCATCACCGGTATAAATCATACCTAGATTTATACAAGTTTAACCTATCACAAGTTTAACAATGAGATCGTTAACCAATTTTTTGGTTAAATTTTACTTTTCATTTTGTTATTTAGCTTGGTTTTCTAAAACAGACAAGTTATTTTAGTAGAACAAAAACCAATTGCAAAATTAAAAAAATTATTTATGTTATTTTAACCAAGAATTGGTTAAGATTAATAAGGTAAAACACAGGTTATTGTAACAAAATATAAGTAAATAGTATAAAAATCGTTTAACCAATTTTTTCTTTCTGAGTGACGATCGAAAAGGTCTCAATAGATACTGCGGATATCGGCCTCTACATCAAAAAAACGCTAGAACGTTCTTATTTTTAAAAGTAAAAACTCTACGTAAAAGTTTGCTTATCACATTATTCACCGAAAGTGATCGATCAAATTTCATGATTAAAATTAAAACTGATTTAACCTTTAATGCTAACAGATTAATAAATAAAGTATATGCACAAGTAAACAACATTCCTTCAATTTACTAATCGTTTAACAATATGGTTTCTTACCACTAATTCAACTTATGAAAGACTTCAACCAATTAGCGGGAAACCCAAACTTGCAGTATTTTCTAAATTTGTGTAATTTTCCAAAAGTATTATCCACATTCTACAATGTGCTAATTACGTCTGATTAGACCTTCGTGAAGTTGGCCCAAAATTCTATCCCAAAAAACTATGATAGTTAACGTTGGCAACACCACTTCAAATCTTATGAAACAAAGTAAAATATCATGAGAGAAAAATAATAGACCATGTAATGTCACGATAGATTTCTATAATAAATTTCTTTCTCAACTTGACAGAAAAGATTGTCTGTTGAGTTGAAAAGATGTCAATGAAAACAAAGAATAGGTAAATACATTTTACAGAATGCTCCATGTTATGGTACCATAAGTTCTTAAGTTATTTAATTTCGCCGCTTCTTGTTTGAATTTATATTAAAAAACAAAAAAATAACAATAATCTAATTTATAATGTCAGCCCAAAAATTTCTATCATAATAGCAAAATTTATCACGACAGACACTCAGCCCAAAAATAAAACTTTAATGGGAAAGGAAAACATACTAGAATAACTAAGGAGAACTTTGTAAATTTTCGCAATTCAACTGAGTATTTTCTGAAGTACTGTGTTGTTGGCACCAATCTCCTGATGATTTTGTTGTGAACAACACAGTATTTAAGAAAATACTCAGTAGCATTGCGAAAATCAAATTAAATACGGCTCACAAGAATTTCCGGCCATATTTGACCATGCTATCAGTCGGTGGTCTTAGGATTTTTTTTATTACACAATATAGATTAGTGTCCTGTATTGTTACAGGTCCACATTGAGGTGGATTTCAGAGGCTTCAAAAGTAGCTGAGTCTCCAGTGCCTGAGTGGATGTGCTCCTCAGTGCACCACTGAACCACAGAGAGATTGTTCTCTGAACTTTTGCCAACTGCTTTTGGTTGACAGTTTTGTCCAGAGCAGACCACCAGACGGTTACCCCATACAAAAGTGTGGGTATGACTACTGCGGTATAAAGCGTACGATGCGGGCGTCGAACCCCCATCCTTTCCCAATGGGATTTGTGTAGGAGTATTGCGTTACCGTTACTTTCTTTACCCTTTCCAGAATATTAGGTTTTCAATGTAATTTGTTATCCAAAACGAGACCCAGAAACTTCGCTTCATCTCTAAAAGTCAAGCTGACCCCATTTAAAGTTCATATTTCCTAGAGAAGAGAACCAATTCGGTTTTGTATGGGTTCACATTCAACCCACAGCCATTGGCCTGTAATGTAAGAATAGCTAGGACATTTTGCATAAGCTCACTAAGGGTGCCGCGATATTTGCCACGAACAAGCAACAGGTCATTTATCACCAAGTTCCAAAACAGGGCGGACAGCACGCCACCCTGCGGCGTACCTCTGCTTGCAAATCTTCAGGCGGACGATTCCTCCAAACTGACATTTATGACCCTGCCTCTTAGCATTTGATCTATCCAGTCCTTGACTGATTCATCAACTTCAAAATTAGATAGTGCCCCAGTTATAGCCCCTGGAAGCACGTTGTTAAAATGTAAACTCGAAAGATTTCTCAATGAAATATATAAGAGAATGAAGAGCAGTCTCTACAGATTTCCCATTTCAATAGGCATGTTGAGATTTGGACAGCTTTTCCGGCACAATCATGTCTCTAATATGAGGTTATATTTGACTTTCCAGTGTTTTAAAAAGGAAGGAAGAGAAGCTAATCGGTTTAAGGTCTTTGGGATTGCAGTGTGAGCGTTTTCTCGCCTTAGGTATAAATACAACCTTCACTTCCGTCCATTTGCTAGGAATGTGACATAGTTCTAGGCTGCCTTTGAAAATTACCTCTAACCAGGGATAATACCATCGAGTCCAGGCGACTTATATTGTTTACAACTATTTATAGCCCACAGGATCTTTTTTTTGCTAATAATCTTGCCTACAAGGTTACTAGCCCTGTTACCTAACGATATGGTAGGTACAGATTCGGAACAACCAGGAAAATGAGTTTCCAGCAGAAGTTCCAGCGATTCCGCACTATAGTGGTCCATATCCCATCCGTCCTTTGAACATAACTTGAGCTGGAAGGACCAGTTGATAGTACTTTGCGTAGCCTAGACATCTCCGAAGACTCCTGAATTTTGCCGCAGTATAGTCTCCAAGTTCTTGGCACTTGTCAATTAATATTTCTAAATTTTGAGGGCTTCCTTATAGGAGTCCCAGTCCACAGCGGCTCTTGTTTTCCTAGCTTGTGCACCAGGATGGCCGAGATTTACGACAAGGCCTGCTAAGAAGACTAGAGCCCAGTATCGCGCCAGACAGCTCGTCCACTAGCACCGGAACTGGTAGTGAATTACCCAGAATTGTTCTAAAGCTATCCCAGTTGGTTTACCTCCTATTTCTGTAGATTAGACTTTTTGGAGAAACCAAGTTCATTTCAAATTGAAGATAGCAATGATCAGAAGAGGAGTGGTTCTCCGACACTTCCATTTGAAAAAATAATGAATTCATTTATGCAGATCGTGTCCGTACTTCCCCAGATCGTGCGATGAGAATTTGCATCACTCCCAGGATGACTCCAACATCTCTCATCACCGTGTCTTGAGCCCAAGTGCCCGGTCTTCAATGACCCAAGGTTTCTAGATTAAGACGACATCTGTCCCTTCTTTCCCAATTTTTAAAATGAGAACAGCTGATGCAGCCTTAGAATAGTGAAGGTTTACTTGCAGAAATGTTAATGTCATCTTTATAGCCTGTTCCCCACCACAGTAACATCAGAGTCCTCCCCATGATGAGAAGCCCTCTGAGAGCCTTTTTAAAGACTTCATGGACGTTGACATATCCGTGCCGTGGAGACAGTTTCCGCTTGGCTGTCCACTAGCACAGAAAAACATAGTACGACAATAATTGTTTTAATCGCCATAAACTTTCGGTGCGAAGGAAAAGGTGCGTGTGTATCATTCATGTTTCTGGTTAATGACGAAATTGAACGTTAGCTACTCAAACGCTATAAGACTGGACGATAACCAGTCATCCTGAAAGGAGATATCAAGCAGTTTGCCTATTGCCGTTAGCAGATCTGAGAAACAGATTGCGGTCATTTAACAAAAAAAAAAAAAAAAAAACGGCTTTAAAACGGTGAGTCATCCTTTGTTTTATTTTTTCTTATTTTATTATTTTCTTGGCTGAAGCGTTTTTTTGCATGATTTGGGTGGCCCCATTTATTATGTTTAAAATTCATTTTTTCCCCGTCTCCTCAAATATGTTCAAAGTGTTCAAATGAGGTGGTAGCTTCTTTCCATAGCAAGTAACTTCCCGAGTCAAATTGCTCATTGATTTTAGCCGGGATGACCGGGGACGAATGGATATAATTAACGTTTATTGACTCCAATAATATATGTATGTTCAATAAATAAAAAAACACTAACTATAATTGTTTATTAAATTTATTTAATTTAATTTTTATTTAATTTTAATTTCTTTTAACTTAATTTTATTTAAGAACAACTGATGTTCACCCAAAATGACTTCTGTAATCGATATGAACATCTTTTTTTTTAGAATCCAAAAAAATACCATTAAATTTTTTTTACAATAGTTAAACCAATACCAAAAAATAATATTTACATAATAATTAAAAAACAAGATTTCATTGATAAATATTGATTACCCTATATACTCATCACAAGTATAATAATATTTTGATCATGATATTGATTTATGTCTTTGTGGGGATTTATATATATATATATATATAATTGCAAATTATTGAATATTTCGTATTTATGGCATGGAAAATAAATGTTAAAAATCAAGTGAAATTATAGGGTGCATGGAAAAGGTGTAAATAAAAATTGTACACATATTTTGTGCGAGCTATGAAAAAAATGAAATTTTATTTAGTTCGCTACATGGACGACAAATCGAAACCAAATAGCAATTTTTTAAAAACAAAAGTTCTTAAAAAGAAAAATTGATTTTAGTGGTGAAAAGCCTTTTGCCAGAGTACTATTTTACAGTCTTAATCCATGCTTCCCTTTAACGAGAATAATAGTCAAGTTTATTAAATTTCTCGAGCGGTACCAGTTTAAAATAAATGCAAACAACCAATTCAAGTGATTATGCAGGCGCACTAAATAATGAGCTTCACCTGAGTATTTTTTTCAAATTATTTAAGTCGGTCATTGAACTACGAAGGATGAATGAATACCGTGTGAGCAACTTCATTAAAGCTTTTGCTCTTTTCGTTTTGGACAAATGAAATTTACCGGTTTATTCAATTTTAGTACACCATCGTTAAATGCTGATAAAATAGCAAACATTTTTGTCATGGTACTGTAATATTATTAATTTGAATAGATTTACGCACAAATTTTATTTAAACAAAAACAATAAATAGGAAATCCGATCGATAAAGTTATCCGAAAACAACACATTATTGAGGTAAACAAAAAATTAATTTCATTATTCAATCAACTAACGTAACGTAAATGTATGTACAGCACATAAGATACCGAGCACTCATCAAAATATAAGAAAGAATATTTTACATAATTTTTTACTTAAAATAAAATCGAAAATTACAAAGAAAGAAATGTTTAAGCGCACCAAGTAAATAATAAACCATTGAGGTTTTAGTTTCTCCAGTACAAAACTTAAAAAAAAAAAAAAAAACGACGAAGACGAAACGGCTAGAGAAGAAACAAAAATACCTAATGATGAAAGAAAACAATCAATTTTATAGTCGATTATTTTCAACTCTTATTTTTTATTTTACTTTTTGACAGCCGTGTAATTGAAATTCATATTTAAGTGAAAAAATAAAAAATAAATAAATAAAATAAAATATTAAAATTAGAATAAAGATGATGATGACGAAAAGAAATGATTATTCCACCTTTTAAATACCGTCTCTAAATTAATTAGCTGTGCTTATGATGAATTATATATGTAAGTCGTAATGTGCGGGTGTTCAGATTTAAATTTCATTCAGTAATTTTAATTAACTCATTTAATGATATACATACATGTACTTAGGATTCACACCTTAAGTGTATCAAAAAGTTCGATTTTTTATAGGTATTATTGGAGTGCTACATAAACCATAATAATTTTTAATTCTTGGTGTGAGAGAAAATTAAAATTAAATATCAAAAAATAATGAATTAATTTATGCAGATCACTTTTTTTTAAGAAAATAAAATTTAATTAATTTATGTTAGTTATATAATCAAATTAAGTAAATAATGTTTTTATTGAGAAGGAAAAATAATTCACCGGGTGATTAATGGCAACGTTAAAATAAAATTATTGAAATTTTTTTTGGTTTAGAAACAAGAAGTAATATACGTTCATTGAAACTGAATGTTATAGCAAGAATCGCGTTCAATGTTGAAAGGCCGAACGGGTCGTAAGGCCGAATTTCGAAAGGCCGAATGCAGTATGGCCGAATGTATCGAAAGGCCGAATGTCTAACGGCCGGTTGAGTCGAAAGGCCGCATGTGTTGAAATACCGAATGTCTTAAGGCTGAACGGGTCGAAAGGCCGAATGTCGAAAGGCCGAATGGGTCGAATGGCCGAACGTGTGGGATGGCTGATTATGTCGAAAGACCGAATTTTCATTAAATTTTGCTTCACTTAATTGATTGAAATCAATATTTAAAACCATTGAATTTATTTTTTAATGTAAAATGATTTAAATAAATTAAAAATACGTGCTGCTAATAAATGGGTTGGGTATAATATCTCGACAAAACGTCATATCGAAATCACAATCTAGCGAATTATCTCGAACACCGAATAATTAGTAAAATTTTGTAAAATTGTTTGCAGCGCCGCAAATGAATTTACAAAATTTTGTTTATTAATTAATACTGTAAAGTTCTCGCCTCTGCTCAGAACTTGTATATTTGATAATTATTAAGATTACCACTGGTGGTTAATTTGTTATATGACCTGTTTTATGATTCACGTTATTAATGAATTGGTAACAACATACTCCCGGGCGGCTGTAAATCTATAGCGGTGTTGGTTATTGGCTCGCCTGCTTGGTTATTGTCAAGGTGTGGCGCTTTGGTTCGAATTGGAGCTCGGCATATTATTCTTGAGTTTTACATCTGTCGCCAGTTGAGTTGGTTGTATTGGCAGTGTTTCCTCAAATTTGACTATGGCTGCTCGCACTAAATCATCTGTTCCGGCGTGAGTCTGGATAACCCGTCCCAACCTCCATCGCGTGGCAGGTTGTTGCGCTTATCTATTAATATAACTAGATCATTTGTCATTAAATTTGGTTGAATGGATGTACACTTGTTCCAATGATGTAGTTGGTGTAGATATTCTGATGACCACCGTTTCCAGAAATCTTGTACCATTTTTCCTACCATGTGCCATCTTGTTCTTAGTGTTGGTTCATCGATGTCGGCGCTTGGTAGTGCCTTGAGAGAGTCCCCGATTAAAAAATGGCCTGGTATCAATGCTGTTAAGTCCGAGGCGTCGTTGGTGAGCGGAGTTAAAGGTCGAGAATTGAGCACTGCTTCGATTTGAATGCCGACGGTGTATAGTTCTTCAAACGTGAGGGTTGTTTCCCCTATCACTCTTTTGAGGTGAAATTTCACCTCTCCGAAATAGCTCTGCGAAGTGAGGGGTATGAGGGGATATAAAGTGCAAGTTTGTTCCCTCATTGGCCATCATGGCTGCTATGTCGCCTGGTAGTGACGTCATGGCCGTATAGTAACGTTTTTTGATATTGGCGCTATATCCAATAAAATATGTCCCATTATCGGAGTATATATCTGTGCATAATCCTCGTCTGGATATGAACCACTTATATGCAGCAATGAATCCTTCTGTTGTTAAATTGCTCACGCACAAATAGTGCGATGTATTTCTTAAATGCCTTATGTCCTCGGCCCTGGGTAGTTCTTAGTTGAATTGGGCCCGCGTAGTCAATTCCCGGTTTTTGCAAACGGTCTTCCCGGCCTCACTCTTGATGGTGGTAATCTGCCCAACAATTGTTCCATGTTGGCTTGTTTGTGTCAAAAACAAGTTATACATTTTTTAATTACTTGTCTCACGGCGCACCTACCGCCAAGGATCCAGTATACTTGTTTCTCAGGAGTGCTAGCGTCAATTGTGTGCCGCCGTGCAATGTCTTGTTGTGGGCCTCCTCGATGATCCTTTGTGTGATTTTGTTGTTTTTGCTTAGAATTATGGGTTATTTGCTGTCGATGGATAGGTTTAAGTTTTGCAAGCGCCTCATTACGCGTAATAGCCCTTTGTCATCATACACTGGGTTTAGTGATGATAGTTGACTACTCTTGTGTAGCTTCTTAGATTTTTTTATGTATGCAATATCTTGGCCGAAATTTTGCTCGCATGGCTTAATTAATGTCTCCGCTCGCTGCATTTCTTGCCCTGTTAGCGAACCTTTGTTGATATTTTTGTGACTGCTGTTGCCGATAAATCTCAAACAATATGCGGCTATGCGCCTTATTTTGTTGTATGCTGAGACCTTGGTAAATACTTCTGAGAGAGGGTGTATTTCCTTTATAACGGTCACTAGCGCTACTTTCTCTTCCAGCTTTGGTTGCACCTGCTGCTGTACTTCTGGTAGATTGTCTTTCGAATTGTGGGCTAGTACCACCGTACCACCATAATTTGTTGTTGATGAGTTCCTTACGTGTTATGCCACGTTAAGCAATATCCGCCGGGTTGTCTTGATATTTCACGTGTTGCCATGTCGTTGACGGTAATGTTTTCTTGATGGTTGATATTCTATTTGCAACGAATGTTTTAAACCGGCTTGGGTCGCCCTTGATCCAGCAAAGTGTGATAGTTGAATCGGACCATGCGTATGTTTTGATGTCGCGAAGTTGCATGATATTTTGTACATGATTTTTTAACTTTGCTAATAATACAGCTGCATTTAGTTCGAGGCGCGGGATTGATAGCTTTGTTTTGATTGGAGCAACTTGTGTTTTGGATATTAGCAGCTGAGCTGTTACTTGGCGGGGGGCGTCTATGATACGGCAATAGACAGACGCAGCGTAAGTGTATTCTGAGGCATCAGCAAATCCGTGCAGTTCCTTTCGTGCTATTGTTCTTGTGTTCACCCATCTCGGAGTTCTTATATTTGAAATTTCACTTAGTTCATCTTTGTAATTTAGCCATTTAGTTCGCATCTTCTCTGGTAATTGTTTATCCCAGTTTATTCCGGTTATCCATACTTCCTGCATCATAATTTTGGCCATAATTGTTATTGGTGACAGCCATCCTACAGGGTCGAATAACTTTGATGACTCAGATAGCATTGATCGTTTTGTGGGCTGGTTGTCAGTGAACTGCAAGCGGGCTATATCGAATTCAAAAAATCTGGTTGGGGGTTGTACAAAATCTCCCGAGTTTTAATGCAATCGTTTAGTTTGATTTGAATGTTCCCGTCGGCTCGTTGCTCATTTGGGATTTGATTTGTTATTTCGGGCGTGTTGGATGTCCATTTTCTTAACTGAAATCCACCTTGGGCTGTGAGCTCTCTTAGTTCTTGTAGCGCGGTTAGTGCTTCCACGAAACGGTCTGCCCCTGTGAGCAGGTCATTTACGTATAAGTCTGTCATAATAATGTTAGCTGCTGTGGGATGTGTATTGGCTCCTTCCAGGGCTAGTTGTAATAAAGCTTTTACTGCTAGATAGCTGCCTGCGGTAGTTCCATATGTTACCGTGTTTAATCTATAAGCTTTTATTGGCTGGGCAGGATTACTTCTCCATAATATTCGTTGGTAGTCTCGGTCTTTTTCATTAATCCATACTTAGCGATACATTTTTTCAATGTCGGCAGTCACCATAACTTTATGTTTTCGCCAACGCAGTAATATATCGGCCAGCTCTTCCTGTAGTTAGAAGCCGGTCATCATGATGTCATTTAAGGATAGTCCACTCGTTGTTTTGGAGGATGCATCAAACACTACTCGGAGCTTGGTTGTTGTGCTGTCTTCTTTGATCACACCCTGATGAGGTATGTAATATATGTTTTCAGCTAATTCGTCTTCCTGTGTTTCCCGGATCAACCCCATGTGGTTTAACTCGATGTATTCCTGCATAAATTTATGATAAAGCTGTTTGTATGCGGAATCTTTCATAAATCTTCTTTCGATTTGTAATAACCTTGCGACGGCCTTTCTCCTTGATTCTCCCAATTTACCGTGGTTATCCTTGAATGGAATTTGTACTATATATCGCTTATCATGATATCGTTCTACTATTCTCTGAAATAGCTCCTCAACCTTATCCTCTTCCTCAGTGGGACTTCGTTGCTCAGGAATGTTGTCGTTTTCCATGAACAATCTCAATTGTTCTTCGATTGATTTGGTTGACACGATGGTTGTTCTGCTTTGCTTTTCTAAATTACCCATGCTTCCAATTATGATCCATCCGTACTCCGTGTGTTGTGTTGTGCCTTGGGCTCCTGACACCCGCCTTTTATTATGTTGTTTTTTATTATCGATGGGTAGTAGTCTGCCCCTAGCACAAGATCGATTGATTGAGCTTGGTAGTAAGATGGATCTGCTAATTGTATATTCTGCAGATAGGTCCATTTGCTGGTGTCGACATTTGTCTCGGGCAGTTGTTGTTTTAATTTGTCGAATACTAAGGCTTCAACTTCTAATCGGAAGTCTCCCTCGAACCTTGGGGCGAGTTTTAGGTTTATTACATGCTTACAAATGCCAGCCTTATTTCCGCCTATGCCAGAAATGTTCACATGAACCTTCTTCTTTTTGATGTTTAATAAGTTGGCCGCCTTTGCAGAGATTAATGTTGCCTGTGAGCCTGGATCTATTAGTGCCTTCAGTGTGGTGAATTTCCCATTTCCTGTTTCTGCTTTAATTATTGCAGTTGGCAATAATACTGGGCCTTGCTGGTTGACCAGGAAAGTTTCTGTCGTGCCCTTAGTGGTTGTTAATACTGAGTTGTTTCCTTTTAGAAGAGTATGGTGGGCTATTAGGGTTGTTATATCTGGCTTGTAATATTTCCCAAGCTTTCTCATAGTTGTCACCCGTTGTTGCTAGATGTCATTTTTACCGTATCTGATAGCTGGTTGTTTCCGTGGATGAGCTCTGTGAAGATATCATTGAAAGAGCTCCATTGCTCATAATCCACATGAAATATTGGTAGTTCCACTTTAGGCAGCTGCACTGTTGTTGTTCTGATCGAGGTTGTTGGTTCGGTCTGTCTTTCTTGCAATCGCACTGTCATGGAGTCGATCCACCCTATCCGTAGTACCGTAGTAGTTTTCACGGAAATAATCTTATGTCTGCTCATCTTCTTCTGTTTCGACAAGGATCGTTATGTGTAGTGAATCAATCTCTTCCATCTCCATTTTTAATTCGAAGTACGCGTTCTAGTATTTGTTGGTATCCAGTAAGTACTCTATTGAGGCTAGCTTCTGATAAATTTGTCTCATCAGAACGTCTTGCCTCTTAAGCAACCTTTTGTTATTATTGCCTTCCATTTTTGACGCTTGCGGTGGCCTGCTACTAATGTATGATGGATGAGGGTTTTGGTCGCTTCTTGTTCCCTCGTCTGGTTGTTGATTCCTCTGGTTGTTCTGTAGCGTTGTTGTCTCTTTCGTTGCTGTTAATGAAATAAACACACGATGGAAGGCAAATTTATTCTGATTTTTATATTTCATTTGCTTGACTTTTTATACAAAATTTATTACATTATACAATGAAACAATAAAAGTATAACGTCTAGTAAGCATTTAAAATTGTCTTTGCCGGAAAACGGTGTTGTGTGACACAACACAAATAAAGAACAAATTATTTAATGCAAACATTTGTTATATGACCTGTTGTATGATGCACGTTATTAATGAATTGGTAACAACAAATACGATTACTAAATATTAAAACAAATAATTTTATACATTGTTATAATTCTATTTACGTGATTTTATATAAAATTATAACTGTTTAAGTCTAACTGTCTTCCGAAAAACATACAAAAAAAAATTCGAAAAACGAAAATCCAGGAACACAATTGTCAAAGTATGACCCATGAAGTGAAAAAATTCAACCTTTTCTTAAGAGTTTTTAATCCTGAAAATCGGTCCGTCAACCATACAGACACGCTTCTACAGATAGATATACCACAAACATTTGAAGTTGTGTTTTGGTTGGGCTTAATTCGTTCGGTTAGTATAGGATCCACGAATATATTGGAATTTTTGTTAAATTGGTAAATGCTTCGTCAGAGGTTGGCTATCTCATCTAGAAAAAAATAATACAGAAACTGAAAATCCCGAAAAAACCCCAAAAAAAAAAATCCAGAAACACAATTATCAAAGAACGCACCAATTAAAATGAATATTTATAAAAGATTATTCTCCGTAAAATTCTTAATATTTGTGATAATGGAAATTGCTTCGTCAACATTTCAGACACAGTTTAAAGGAATTGTATCGCACATATTGCTTCTACTGATAGTTATACCACAAATTTTTGAAGTTATTTTGTGTTTGGCTTCATTCGTTGGGTTAGTATGGTATCGACGAATGTATGTTGGAGCGAATTGCGGATTCATGATAAATTGATTAATGCTTCGTCAACCTTGCAGACACAGATCAAAGGAATTGTGCTTCTACTGATAAATGTACCACAAATGTTTCAAGTTGTGAAAAAGGTTTAAAACTGCCTGTAAAATTGAATTTTTTCATTTATTTTACATCCCAATTCTCATAATCGTATCACGCCATTTTTCATGACTATAGCCACATCACATCAATTTTGCGATTCTCTTAATCGTTTGTTACGACTAGAGTCACTTTATACGTGCACCCCAATTTCCATAGTCGTGTCATTTCGTGTGATGTGACTATAGTCGTATTACGTCACTTGAAAATTGCTATTCTTGAAGGCGAACCAAGTGACACGACTGTAACTTGAAATATATTAGGCAAAGTAGAAATAAAATCGTGTGGAATTGGGGTGTTAAACAAAATATTTTTTCTGGATTTTTTTTCTGCATTGGTTTTCTGGTAATTTCTAACTTTTTTTTCTGGATTTTTACTTTTCAGTTATTCTGGATTTCAAAATTTCTGGATTTTTTTTTTTTGGGCAAATGTAGTGATCCCAAAAATATATTTTCGAATTAAATTCAAGAAAAGATTTTAATTTTAATTTTTTGTGTTTCGAGATAAAAAAATTCGAGAAATTTTTCAGCGATATTCTAAAATTTGATATTGTGAAACTGAATCGAAAATTTTATTTGATATTTTAGCGAGGTCTGAGCACTATCCCCTAATAAATCCTGTGTATGTTACATATTAATGTGATCAAATTTTGTCGGAAAAAAAATGTATATATTTTTCTTTTTTTTTATTGTAATTAATTAATTTTTAATGATATGACAAAAAAAACGTAAGAAGATTTTAATATTTAAGGAGGTTTACCGATTTTTAATTTTGATAAAAATATAAATTTGGTTTTCATAAAAATATAAATTTTGAAAAATTTCTTCATAAAAGATGAAAACTCAATTTCGACACAAACGGCCTTTCGACACAATCGGCCTTTCGACCTATTTAGCCTTTCGACACATTCGTCCTTTCGAAATTCGGCCTTTCGAAATTCGGCTTTACGATTTTCAGCCTTTCGACACATTCGGCCTTTCGACAAATTCGGCCTATCGACATTCGGCCTTTTGGCGTTCGGCCTTTCGGCGTTCGGCCTTTCGGCCCTATTCCAAAAATCTAGGTTGCGATTTTGGCTCGAAAACAGTGTTTTGCATTAGAATTAGTAAAATTGAGATATATGAACCTGTTCGAGTTTCTATTTTAAGTAGTATTTTCTATTTTTTTAAAATTAACGCGAATTTTAAAATATAAAAAATTAATTTATTCGGATTTAAAAAGTTTGATATTTATTATTATGCACAAATGAAGGAGTTTTATTAGAAATCATTTGCTGATGCCGACATGCTAATCGGTTATTAAAAAATTTTGCCTTATAGCATAGCTATTTCGATTATTTTCGATAGAAACACATTTGCTTGTTTAGAAAATGAAAGAATTATTTATTGAAAGTATGCTCCATTTGCTGCTCAACTTTCCCCCATTTTTCAGGCAGTTTACGGATTCCCTCTCTGAAAAAATCTTGGTCTTTGGAGGCGATCCAATCATTAAGCCAATATTCGATCTCTGCGCGAGAACTGAACCACTGTTCAGAAAGAGACGACTGCATCGACCGGAATAAGTAGTAATCTGAAGGAGCTATGTCTGGTAAATACGGCGGGTGGGGGTAGAACTTCCTAGTCCTATCCCTGTAAATAATTTTTCACAACGTTTGCAACATATGGTTTTGCATTGTCATGCTGAAAAATTAATTTGTTGTGTCTATTCACCCATTCTGGTCGTTTTTCCTCTATAGCTCGCTTCAAACGTATTAGTTGTCGTCGGTACACATTGCCATTGATAGTTTCACCTGATTCCAGCAGTTCATAATATACCACACCTTTCTGATCGCACCGGATATAGAGCCATAACCTTATTGCAATACGATATCTCGCTTTGATTGTGACGGACCAGCTTCACCGCGCTTCACCCAAAATTTTTGGCGTTTGAGATTCTCATAATAAATCCATTTTTCATTTCCAGTAACTATCCGATGCAGAAAACCTTTTCTTTGTTGTCTTTGAATCAGTATTTCACAAATGGTTTTTCGACGTTCGAGGTCTCTTTCTTTTAATTCATGTGGAACCCAGTTGTTAGCTTTTTGAACCATTCCGATTGTTTGTAAACGTTTTGCAACAGTTGATCGATCAGCATTTAATGCTACAGCCAATTCGGATTGTGTTTGAGAAGAATCTTCAACCAATAACGTTTCCAATTCAGCATCTTCAAATTTTTTGTGTGGTTTTCCATGTTCTTTATCTTCAATACTAAAATCATCATTTTTAAATCGTCGAAACCATTCTTTGCACGTTGTATTCGATGGAGCATGCTCACCTTAAATTTCCACAGCAAACGATAAGTTTCCGCTGCACTTTTCTTTGCAATAAAATAATGTAATAAAACTTCCCGCAAATGATGTTTATTTGGAATGAAATTCGACATTTTGAAAGAGTTAAAAATACTATTTGTTTACACTTCAACCAAATGTCGTATACTGCTGTTGATAGCTGACATCAAGTACTATAGAATACAAGTATTGCGCATTTATAGTTTACGTAAGCAGTAAAAATAACGCCACCAATTTAGAAAGGGCGGAACCATATTCACACACCCAATATTTTAAACAGATTTGCCACTGGTGAGAAAGCCATCGACATTTTCAGACATTTAAATCTCCCACCAACAAGTGTGAGAACAATTTTTAAACAAGAAAAAAATATTCGCGATCATGCTAAAGCGGGAACTTCAAAAAGCGCGAAAATTTTTGCTAAATTTAGAACTCCAACAATGGAGAAAATGGAAACATTATTAATAGATTGGATTAAAGACGCAAATCAAAAAAATATTCCACTTAGTACGTCGATCATTCAAAAAAAAGCAAAGAGTATTTTCGGAACTCTATTGCCGAATTAAGCAAGGAGGAAACAAATACTTTCCAGGCTAGTCGGGGTTCGTTCGAAAATTTTAAAAATCGGAATAAATTCCTAAACATTAAACTTTCGGCTAAGTCAACTAAGTAGTAACAACCGCAGTAGAGGCCTTCCTACAAATAATTAAAAATATCATTGCAGATGGACGATATTCAAGCCGGAAAATATTTAACGACGACGAATATTTAACTACGTTTGACGACTCTTCTTGGCGGTAATGCCGCCGGCGACTTCAAGTTGAAATTTTTGCTGATTTACCACTCAGAGAACTCGAGAGCTTTAAAGGTTATCACCAAAACTAGCTTACCGGTTGTTTGGAGAAGCAACAGAAAGACTTCGGTTAGGTATACCTTTGTCCTGCAGTAAAGGAATATTGTATAAAAAATAATCTTACACATAAATCTTTGCTCGTGTTGGATAATGCACCTGGCCTTCCCATTAGTTTGGCTAATTGGACGAAAATATAAAACCGATAGACCAAGAAATGGAAAATCTGAAGGAAACGAGGCCGCTGTGAAAGATTACTGGAAAAACTTTACAATAAGACACGCAATTTTTAATATTGCAAATTTTGGGACTAAGTTAGTAGTACCACTATGTCTGGATCGTGGAAAAAGCTTTGGTCAGAAAATCATTCCACTATTTGTAGTGAAGATGCAGCTGAAGTTCAAACTGAAATTCTCAATATGGCCAAAATAATTGGTTTCACAGTGGTAGATTTGTCTGACGTAGACAATTTATTAATGGAGCAGGATGGCCCACTATCTGACGATGAATTATAAAGACAGTGAAGCTGAAACAGAGGACAATGATAATCCACTGTCTATACTTTCTTTAAAAAAATTGACAACCATTATAAGCTCTTCTGATGAATTAAAAAATTTGATAGAAGTGAATGATCCCAGACTCGGAAAGACGATATCTCGCAATAGAAACGATAACTAAGGGTGTTACATGCTATAAGGATTTGTACATTACAAGGTTCAGTTAGGTATTCAATGGAAGCACTTGGACCAATTATCCTTCATAAAATAAAAAGGAAAATTAAAAAATCTACTTCTTTCTAGGATTGCCTCAACTACTTGCCTGCTTGTCAAACCGTAATAGATTTTGAGCACATAAATATAATGTAGTTTCACAAAACCGAAACCCCTACTTGTTTTAATGTATAGAAAGATTTATTTTTAAGTCATATGACGAACACTGCATCTATTTTAATTGGATCAATTACGGATTGCGCTGAAGTAAATCAAGCACCATTTACATCTGACATATCCCTAAACAATTTTATAACATCTAGATACTTTTATTTTTATCCTAAAAACAAAAATGTACAAGCCGGCAAAAAAACTGTAAAACTTTTTCAAGTTAATTAGTATGAAGGTAAAATGATGCTTTAGTTCAAAAAAACGGTTAATATGTATGAACTAAAACAAAAGACTTGAAAGGCGACGAACCCGAATTAAATAATAGTACGAGTATAATTAAAAATTATTTTGGATATTATGTTATTATGCTGCTATAGTAAAACTGTATATGAAAAGAAAAACGTTATTTTCGTTATGCACAATAGTAACTAATATATACTGACAATTATTTACTTACAACAAGTATTGTTCAATTGCTAAATATAAAATGATTGACATGATGATCAACTTTTATTTTATATTAAAAGATATTTTTTGCTTTATATACGAGAAAACACTATCCCTATAATGATGATGTTGTATAGTAATTAGATTAAGTGAATTTATGTTTACCATAATAAATCTGAATGTTCTCAACAAAAACTATATGTTGTTGTTGTTTTAATATATAACATTAAATCTAAATTGATGGGTGGTGAAAATCATGAGACAATTAAAAATGAAATATAAAAATTAAGATACAAATCGACTTTGTTTTGTCTATCATAAATAGATAATAAAATAATGAATCGAACAATTATGTGCGGTGAAATGTTTTAAATAAAATATTCGTTTGAACTTTATGTGCAAAGAAACTATGTAAAAAGAATTTGTTTTAATTAATGTATGGTATAGGGAGAATTGAACTTGCGCTTTTTTTAATACAAATACTCCTTCTGACTCTCCTATAAATACGGCTTTTATTTACAATTACTTTATACCATTTAACGTGTGAATTTTCACATATGTATGTATTAATTAACTTAAGGAAAATCATTAATATGAAGCAACAATTTTCCAGGAAATAACAGAAACATATTCAAACTCTATAACCAAAATATATTGGAAAACGTAATTTTATAATTTATTTATTTATAATTATTTATCCCACAAAAACAAAAATAATTTACTATTTAAAAATAACATAAACTTTCTCTCTCTCTCTCTCTCTCTCTCTCTCTCTCTCTCTCTCTCTCTCTCTCTTTCTCTTACTATTTCATATTATAATTCCATTGTAAAATGGAATAGATATACAATGGATATTTGGTTGTCATTTTATACAATATACGTATTTGTTTTGCTAATAATTAGTACTGTCCTGCGGACGGAATATACAAAGGAGGATAAAAAAGACAAAAAATATAATTTTGTACGAATGAACAAATGAATTGTAAATTGTAATGCATAAATGTTCATAATTTAAAATTTGTCTTTTAGTCTTATCTTTCGCAATCATATTAATAAAACTTGTGAAATTCAAACACATAAATTAATTTTATACGCAAAAATGTACCATCAACTAGCTATTATATTATCGGTATAGTTGGTTTTTGTCTTGTAGTGTGCAAACAACAATAAGAGCATGTTATTTGTATGCTGGTGTTGTTCGCTCTGTGAGTTTTTCAAGGAATAATTATGGTGGGCTAGATAAAACATGAATATAGGTACATATGCTCAATGAAGTTTTAGTGGATTCGACTCAAATAGGATTGGAAATTGAATTGGAATCCGTCTTGTACAATACATTGAAAATGGTTTATTTTGTTATGATTAATAATTTTTTTTACAGGGTATTACAAATTACAAACTGCATCAAATTAATTTAATTAATACTATAAAATTATAAATTAACTAATTATATAGAGTTAAGATTTGGTTTGCAATTCATAATGACGTAATCATTTATGGGTGCAAAATTTAGAAGGCTAAATGTTCTGAATGTAATTATTAACTTAATGGAATATATTGTAGTTAAGTTACAGGTAGCACACTCAAATGTCATGATTATTTAAAGGGCACACCAATAAATGTTTAAGGAATAATGGTTCATTTTCCTTGTAGTGATTTACTTTACTTTACTTTTTACTTACATTGTATGCTTGATGTGGCAAGGTAATATATACGAGAAATAAGTTAAAGTTTTATGGATATATTTAGATTTTATTTAATAGTAATTTTAGGTATGATTTATTTTTCACAGGATATAATTTTATTATAAACTACATTAAATTATATTTAATTGATTTTTATTAATATTATAAGTTTATAAATTAACTAAATTATATAATGAAATACTAATTCGGAAATTTTAATTTTGAATTGAGTTGAGATTTGGTTTGCAAAACATAATGATGTATTTATTTATGCATGCCAAATTTGGATTAAACAATTGTGAACAACGTGGAATTAAAAAGGCCATTTGTGTTGAATGTTCTGAACCTAATGGTTTAATTAAATTAATGGATTTATTGGGGTTTAGGTTGTAGGTCTCACATACAAACGTCAATTTTACTGATATGGTATACAGATAAAATTTGTAAGAAAATTATGTTTCAGGTTCCTTTCATTGATTTATTATTTTACTTACTTTCCATGCTTGACTTTACAGGGTAATATGTCCATAAACGGAGCTGAAGTTTTATGGGGTATATAAGTAATAAATTTCTTAGATTTTGATTTTTGTTTATCTTAATTATGTCAACAAGATTAGTAAATTAAAACATTAATAATAATAATAATTTTTGATGCCCTGATTTAGATTTAATTTATTGTACTAATAATTTCCTATCTATTAATAGCTTAGGAGACTGCAATCGGGTTGAATCTGTCCCAACTTATAATCATATTCTATTAATCGGTTTTGGTATGTGTCAATGAGTGTACAATGTGTGCCCGTGAATACTGAAGATCCTGTTATAATAATTATTCATTTAAGTAATAAAATTTGGTATTATGGTGTTTTATTAATTAAATTTAATTTTCAGAGTGGCCTGGGAATTTTTATATTAATTTTATTTGTTGATTCTTGATATACATACTTATAGTACCTAATTGAGTTATTGATAAGTCTAGGTGTTGTGGTGCTGTAACGTTATCATTTAAATCATTTTACATAAATTTTACAAAATAATTGGATCTATAATTATGTATTTCCTTTTTCTGGTTCGGTAGGATATAGACGATTGGTTTTAAGTTAAATTTTATGTTTAAATAGTTTTTAATGTTTGTGTTAATCCTTGTTGCAGTACGTAATAATTAATTAATTAAATATTAAAGGACCATGAATGAGGAAATAAGTGTTGTTATTAAATATTAAATATTTTAGCAGGTAAATGAATGATAAGCGGAAAGGGGTGAATTTACAACATTAATAATAATTTTTTTAAGTCCTGTTGTAAATTTAGGGGGTCCTGAGTATCCGGCCTTGGATTCCAGAGAAATGATCATCTAATAATGTAGTTAGATTGTGCTGTATTGTGCTAACCTTTTTATTATACAGGGTGTCCGGGTTTGGGATGCTGATCCGTCATGGAGTGATTCCTTGGTTCATTCTGAGAAACAAATCGTACGTGGAGGGGGGATCCATTTTTGATATCCTTTGAGATACAGGGTGTTTAAAAAATTTGGTTCAGAAAAAAAGTACACCCAAACATTAAACTGTAACTTCCAAAATATTTATCGGAGAGCAACCAACTTAGTCTTATTTGGTTGGTAATCGTATAGGCTATTATTAAAGTTTCAGTGGTTATCTTGTATCTGCATCCGTTTGAGAGCTATGGTGATTTAAAGTAAAAAAAATATTTGTTTTTATAAAATCGAGTTTTTCTACAAAAAAAACCGTTATAATTTTTTCTTTTGTTTATTTAATTTTAATTTGTCATGATCTCCTCTACAATCCCTTAAAGCGTTCGTTTATAATTTTATAATTTATTTTTGGTTTTATTTAAATTTGTATAAATTTATTTATTTAGCTTATGTAATTATTTCGCATTTATCTTCCACCATTTTATGCCTTTCATTTTTTTTGATTGAACGAGCGCGCGTGCGCTCAGTACCAATTCCGAGACGAGACTGATAATTTTATTTTATTTTGTTGTGTTGTATTTTTGTTTCGTTTATCTGTTTTTGTGATTCTGTTTTTTTTTCGTGTCGCGTGGTTAGTATCAGGGATGATTTTGTCAGTACTATAGTACTTTTTTCGATACTATTGCTATATGAAAAGTACTTCGATACTACCGAACTATTTTCAGTACTATTTCGTCATTACTGATTTACTAAACCAATTTTTTCATTCCGAATGAATTATAGATTTCTTTCCTCATATCCAAACCAACCGAACAAAAATTTAGTGTAGATTCATTATTTTCGTTCGAAAATTTAGAATCAAATTAGCTTCTTCTTTCACATTTTCAATTTGAATACAGCAATGAAGAAACTTATTTGATTTTTTCGAATTCGAATTCAATTCCTTTCATTTCTGTTCAATTTTTTCATTAAAATAATGGATCGGTATGTAACTAAGTAACATTTAAAAAAAAATATTTCAAAATCAAAAATATGTTTATTTCATTCATATTTTTTTTGTATTCCTTCCAGTTGGCTCATACGACAAGCCAAACCAAATATTCATATTATCTATTTCTGTAATTTAAATAAATATTGTAATATCGATTATAGCAATACAAAAATAAAATAAAAATTAAACCAATATGAAATCAATATTCCATTAATTCTAATATCATACGCTGGTTAAATATGTAGGTTTACTTTTGAATATATTTATTTATGCAATATCTGATTTATTTTGTTTTGTTTATCATATGAATATGAAGCAGTTGTAAAGTAGACCATACTTTTACCAATGAAGATATCTGACCACCCAACCATTTAAGAAATAATTTAACCCTTTTTTTAAAATCATCATATCGAAAAGTCTCATTAAATCTATGTTTAAAAGTGCCTCCATTTTTGCACCACAAGGAGAAAGTGTTGAAAAAAATTGTTATTTTTCCCATTTTAAATGTATGTGTTGGTTTTCTGTATATAAAATAAAGGGTACCAGATATTTTTTGCAATAAGTACTTTTTAGTACTATTTAGCTATACATTCCAGTACTTTGAAATTTATGTCAATATCATCACTGGTTAGTATGCCTGCATGAAGCCGACAGACAGTGCGCGTTGTTCGTGTGACGGCGAACGCATGTACCCATGCGTGAACCGCCACACCCTCAATACAAAGTTTGGGTCGAGGAGTTATAAAAGGTGCTCAAAATGTCCTCCTTGTGATTGAATACATGCTAATATTCGTTTAAGTATGCCTTTGGTTATTTCAATTCTTGGTAATTCTTCCCTTATCTGTTGTGCTGCTGTGTGTATTCGTTGTATAAGTTCTTCTTTTGTTTCAATTTCTTTGGAGTATACAAGCGCCTTCATCCTTCCCCATACATAAAAATCCAATACCGTAAGATCGGGGGATCTTGCAGGCCAATGAATTGGACCATTTCTTCCAATCCAATTATTTGGATAATTTTCGTTAAAAAAATTCCTAACATTATTATGGTAGTGACAAGGTGCACCATCATGTTGGTATGTATGCGAGAATCTACTTAAAATGGGAACATCATCAAAAAGGAGTGGCAAATCGTTTTGTAAAAATTGTAAATAACGTTCACCATTTAATCTAGGTGGTAATATGAATGGTCCAATTAATTTATCGCCAATTACACCAGCCCATACGTTTACACTGAATCGGTGCTGAAATGATATTTTTTTTTTCGAATGAGGATTTTCAGCAGCCCACGTGTGTAGATTGTGAAAGTTTGTTATGCCATCTCTAGTGAATTGAGATTCATCCGTCCATAGGATACGTTTCACAAAACTTGCATTGTCCAAATTCCTTTCCATCAACAAATTACAAAACTCCAATCTTGTAGTGCGGTCTATCGGTAATAGTTGTTGAACGGGTGTTGTATGGTGTGGATGAAGATTCTTCTTGTGCCATACTTGATGAATTCGATAGCGAGAGACGTTTAATTGTAAAGCGAGCCTCCTTATGCTAATAGAAGGATTTGCTGTTACATTACGGATTATACCTTCGTCGACATCCAAATGGTTTGGTGAGACTGAATGGGGCTCCGCCCGGGTATTCGATCTTGTTACGATATTTGGCAGTCTCCTATGAATATTTATAAATACTCTTGCGTCAGGAATGCGACGTGTTGGAAATCTGAGTTGATATTCATTGCGAGCTCGTGCTGCATTACCATCGCAAAATCCGTAAACAAAATGGATATCAATGTACTCCTCACCTGAGAACTGTGCCATTATAATATTAATATTATTAAATTAATTAAAATTTTGATTCACAACACTGATACAACACTAGATAATATCTCGAAACTAATGACTGAATCTGAAAATATTTAGTTTTTGTTTTTTCAACATTTAAACAAATAAGTTGATAATCATCGCCTACTGTTTTACAGATCAAAATAAAATTGGTAAAATATTAACACTATAACATCTCTTAATTAGATTGAGAATAAACGGAATACGAAGAAAACTATGGCACGTGGGTACAAGTAATGTATTGGGGGATTATAGAGGAGATCATGACAAATTAAAATTAAATAAACAAAAGAAAAAGTCGATTTTATAAAAAACAATTTTTTTTTTACTTTAAATCACCATAGCTCTCAAACGGATGCAGATACAAGATAACCACAGAAACCTTAATAATAGCATATACGATTACCAACCAAATAAGACTAAGTTGGTTGCTCTCCGATAAATATTTTGGAAGTTACAGTTTAATATTTGGGTGTACTTTTTTCTGAACCAAATTTTTTAAACACCCTGTATCTCAAAGGATATCAAAAATGGATCCCCCTTCCACATACGATTTGTTTCTCAGAATGAACCAAGGAATCACCCCATGACGGATCAGCATCCCAAACCCGGACACCCTGTATATTATACTAATATCTTACTAACTATTGATCGCATTGGTGTCTGTCCTTTACATTATATATTGTACTAAATAATAATTTACTAAAGCTCTAAATTGCTAATTAGTTTAATTTTATTGTTAAATATTTATTTTTTATTTTTATGTTTTATTTTTATTTTTAAATAAAGTTGTAAGTATATAGGGATTAATTTATAATTTGTTTCAGAGAAGTTAATTTAATTTTAACTTAACTAATTTATTTGTTTTAATGTGTAATATATCGTGTTTTGTTCATTAATGTATATTAATTAATTTAGTTTAAAGAATATTTAAAGGCGTCTCATCCTTAATATGTTAATAAATAATCCAATTTTCAGAATATAACATAGTTCCAGAATAATTCATTATTATAGGGATTAAATTAATCCTGAGTTCCATAATTAAATTTTAGCTTGAATCAACCCTCCAGGATCAATAAGTAGTAAATAAGCTGTAGTTTAGAAATTGTGTTGTCCTGTGCTAACTATTTTACTAAATAATTACTAACAATTTACTAACTATCGGCTATACCTAGGTGTCTGTAACCGGGCCGATTCTGTCACTTCTAACTATCCTATCCTATCCTTTGGTTTTGTTATGTGTGAAAGAGTGCACGGTGGGACCCGGCCAGGGGTGGACATGATGCTGTCACATTTATGTAATATCGCGGGTGGTTGTGCTCTCCTTGTGGTAATGGTGCTTAGGTATCTTCAGTATGGAAAGCATTCACCTGTGTTATAAAGTTGATTTGACAGTTTAATGACCACATCACTAACACGGGATTTCTTGCTTCATAAGCTTGACCGTGCATTCATATCAATCAATCAATCAAGAAGTGGGAGAGTTTACATATAGGCAATTTCAAAAAATGTTAATTTTTGTAATGCTTGTATGTAATATATTGTGTTTTGCTCATTAATATTGTTACGTATGCTTTATTCAACTTTAATTATTTCACTACATATCGCAATTTATAAAATAGTGTTTCATACCCCTGACTTATGAAATGATTTATGTTTAGTAATGGGTACCCGTTCTGGTTTATGATTGTTTTTTTTCTCTTATATGGCATGTGCAAATTAATCCTCAAATTTTCCACTATAGGAAGCTTGAAGAAGCATTATTATTAGCCGATTGTTACCATTCCGTAAAAATCCGTAATTGTAAAGTTTAAAGGGAAAGGTAAGATCATATCGGTTTGTTTGTTTTTTTAATTTGGTAGAGTGTTATATGACGTAACGCTAAATGTTTCTCTTGTGTTCTAGATTCAGTAAAAACTAATCGGGAAAATAGTTTTTTTGTAATAAAACAAAAAAAAAAAATTTATAAGAAAAAAAACAGGATTTTCTGCGACACCGTTTGAGTGGCCTAACGGTGATCCGCAAACGGCAATGGTCACAAGATTACTTATTCATCTTTATTTTCTTTCTATTTTGTGTATACAATATTACGAAAATATATTATCAATACACCTGTCAACTAAATGTGGATATTTTCTACAAATCAGCTGGTCCGAGAAATTTTATAATTGGTATATTTGATTGTGTTCGACTAGAACTTCGATTAGCAGTACTATTCAACTTTACCTCAATATAGTGTTCAATATAGTGTTTTAATTCAACATCTTGCAAAGTGACTAGTAAACTAGTCTGATAGTGAAAATATTAAGTATCAGTTAAAATTTCTAAAACTTAAATTTATCTTTGATATTTTTTTTTTTTGTTTGCATAGTGTAACTTAGGTCTAATAATAAAAAAATAGATTTATATAGAAATAGTGGTTACTGTGTTAGTACAAATAGCCCAAATTAAGGATTAAAAGAAAATTTGGTATCGTGCCGCGAATTAAGTGCAAATTTTATTAACTTATTATTCCACAGTTTGCAACGGAAGAGCTCTGCCGCATCAAACGGGTAAGTGAACCAAACAAATTTTCAAATAATCGTTAAAAATTTAATAATGAAACGAAATTTCGTAATAAATACCGGGGTCGGGAGATTAATGATTTAGCCGAAATTAACTTTTTTTTATATATACAAATTTTCTTAATCTTTAGTTTTCTTATATTTTTTTTTTTTATTTTATATACATATACAAGCAAAAGTTATCTAATAAAATATGTTTAAATGTGTTATTAGCAACATAAAATGAGTTCAGGTAGTTATTTCATTTAAAATGATGTGGTAAATTTTCCGTTATGGTGAGGTGCTATACTTCGTGGAAGTATGACTTGGAGTTTTTCAGTATAGACCTAGAGTTGTGATTTCGTTATGTAACCTGTGATTTAAATTGTTTTGTTTTTTTTGAGCACATCAATTTTTCTTTTGGACGGATTGTTAAATTATGGCGGCTAAAATTGAACCCCATATTTCCCTGATCGCTATCCCGCTATCAGGATGTGCAGCACGCTATAGATCCGTTACAATATATATTAATTAATTTAGTTTAAAAATACCATATTTAAAGGCTTCCCTTCCTTAATTTGCTAATAAATAATTCAATTTTCAGAATATAACATAGTTCCAGAATCAATGTTTAATATGGGGATTAAATTAATCCTGAATTTCAGAATTAGATTTGACTTTTATTATGGTGATTTATTAATTAAAATTAGTTTTCAGAGTTGCCTGGGAAATTATATATTGATTTTATTTGTTGATTCTTGATATATAGTACTTATATTAAGTACCTAACTGAATTATTGATGAATTTAAGCTGTTGTGGTGCTGTAACATTATCATTTTTAAATTATTTATTCTCTTTTTCTTGACCGGTAGGAAATTTCTGATTAGTTTTAAGTAAAATTGTATGTTTAAAATGGTTTTTAACGTTTATTTTAATTCATGTTGCAGTACGCAATAATTAATTAATTAGATATAGAAGGACCATGAAAAATGAAATAAGCGTTGTTTTTGTAATCTTAGCTTAGTAGTTTTAAATTTTTCTTAAATATTTTTTCAGGTAAATTAATGAAAGGCGGACAGGGGAAATTACAACATTAATAATTTTTTAAGTCCTGATTTCAATTTAGGGAGTCTTGAGTATCCAGCCCTGGATTCCAGAGAAATGATCATCTAATAATGTAGTTAGATTGTGCTGTCTTGTGCTAACCTATTTATTTTATATTGTACTAATAATTTACTAACTATCGATCACATTGGTGTCTGTAACCGGGTCGAGTCTGGCCCAACTAATAATCCTATCCTATCCTTCGGTTTTGTTATATGTGTACGGGTGTACGGCATGGGCCCGGGAGTCCGGGAGATCCTGCTATAATGCTTGGTCGTACACTCATAATCAATCATAAAAGTTTAATTTTATCTTTATTTTGTTATAATGATGTTTTTTATAATACAGTAGAATCCATTTATACCAAACCATGTATATAACGAACAAACGCTTATAATGATCATATGGTTTTGTCATATAGTTGTGTGCCTTGAATTTGCACGAACACTTATTTTTTCTTATACACTACAAACAAAGAACTACGTTTATAAACGTAAACGAATATTTGATTAAAATGAACAGCCAGCTATAGTGAACAAAATTATGTCCCTTGAGTGTTCGCTATAAGCGAGTTCTACTGTAATTATAATTATAATTATAATGTTAGCTTAGTAATTTTAGATTTTCTTAATTATTTTATCAGGTAAATTAATGAAAGGCAAACAGGGGGAAATTACAACATTAATAATTTGTAATTTAGGTTTAGGGAGTCCTGAATTCCAGAGAGATGATCATCTAAAAATGTATTTAGATTGTGTTGTCTTTTGTGCCGTTAATTTACTAACTATCAATCGCATTGGTGTCTTTAACCGGGTCGAGTCTGTCCTAACTAATAATCCTATCCTATCCTTCGGTTTTGTTATGTGTAAACGGGTGTACGGTGTGTGCCCGGGAGTCCGGGAGACTTGCTATAATGCTTGGCCGTACACTCACAATCAATCAATCAATTTTCCAATTAAATATATACCACTGAATTATTACAATCGATATCTAAATTTATAGCCAAAGTTTTTAGTAATGGAAAGTTTCCATTTTCACAAGAAATGCTTCAGAACGAAGCTTAAAATGCTTAAAACCGCAACCAATGCACTAGCCTCAACAGACGAACCATCACCTAACCCGAGCACACATACTTTCTACAAACGAACACACAACAAGATCACAAGGCCTATTAGAAAAAGGATTAAAACACAACATTAAGCTCGAGGTCAACAAAAAGGAAAGCAATTATTAAATGTTGAAAACGCAATTCTAAAAACAGATTTTAAGCACCAAGACGAAATATGCACAAAAGTATAAAAACAAAAAACAAAAGGGATGATGTAGCGACAAACACAATCTCAAGGTTAAGAAACAAAATTACTGGTAACCACGTCTCATAGTCACAAAAGCAGACAAAGGGAACATTACCGTTTTAATCCATGAAACGGATTACAATATTCTAACATCAGAAACGACCCAACTAAATTTTATCCTAAAAGTATTAATAAAGTAATCATAGTCAATCTCAAAACATTTTTAACAAGCACCATAGATATACAACAGTAAAATGATAAAACCCACAGCACCTACTTTAACCGCGGATTACCAAAACTCTATAAGCCGGAAATTCCCATTCGCCCATTGGTAAACTACAAGCGACATCACCCACACACAAAATTGTCAAAATATTGAACAAATGGTTGAAGGTTAAACATATTTCTAAAAAATAACTGGTTGGTAAAAAACAATATTGAATTAGTACACAAAATAAAATCAATCGCAGTTCCCATTGGCGCTAAACTTGCATCATTTGACATTTGGAATATGTGCACAATAACCGCTACAAATATTAAAACAATCTGGCTTATTGGCATCGATACTGTAACAGTTAGCAATAGCAGCCTATCGGCTGTTATCAGAAAATATCCACGTAGAGGCTCTGGGGCGGTCATCTATGGCCGGCTAAAGCTCAAGGTATCGGGGTGGGGTTATCCAGAGCATGCGTGAACCTTGTTAGACCGCAAAGAACGAAAAAGGAACAAAATGGAAGAAACTGGTTCAACGCGAGGACCAACTTACCGAATGAAACTGTGACACACACACTCACCCATCTCATTCTATATATACTGGCTCTTATAGCCCAATCATACTGAAATTTAACGAGTTCGGAACATAACGAAAAAAAAAATTGCACAATGAGGTTGAAAACCAAAAAAAAAAAATTAACGGATAAATTTAACAAAATTTATTTTTAAATTTGTTTGTATGTGGAAAAAAAACGAAATAAACTGAAGAAAGAAAATGAATTTATACTTAAACTAAACTATCATTTAGAGGACGTCACCCTTATAGCTCGCAATAATTAATTATTTTTGTTGTTATTTTTTTATTCCAAAATAAAAATCTTTAGTAATTGAAAGTGAAAAAAAAAATCTACAATTAACTATGGCGGCTCTTAATTTTTGTAATAATTTTATAATGTTTTTTTGGCTAGCATTGGTTTTAGCTGTCTCAGTCAAAGTGGCGCCATTTATTTCTTGGTGTGGAAATATTAATAACTAAAAATCGCTGTTTATTTAATTAAAAAAACATTAAATCTTCCTTTTCCAAAATTTGCCATCGTCGCCTGACAAGTGAGACAGCTAAAACCAATCCATGCCGTTTTTTTTTATAATAAAAAATCAACCTTAACATATAATATATGTAAATATAAAAAAATTATAGTAATCAAAATAAAATTTAAAAAAAAAATGTCTTATCTTAACGGTGATCCATCATCATGGAAAGTACATACTCGTATATGATTATTTTAATTAATTGGGTCATTTAAATTAAATAAAATACCAGACCGTGTTTAACATCCAAGCGATTAAGACGTAATCGAAATAGTGTTAAAGTTTTCAAAGTGAATTTAAGTGTTAGTGAAATATAGTGGTATTTTTAGTTAATTAACTTAAATATAGCTTTTTATTATAAAGGAAAAGACAAAAAAAAAACTTTTTTTGATTGAAGAAAAGACGTGAGTAGTGGTACTCCATTTAATGGAGGACGCTAAGCCGTCATTAAGTGAAATAAAAAATAACTCAAAAAAATGTGCCAAAAAATATAACAAAAACAATCGAAGTGAATTAATTAAAAGAATAAAACATGAAAATAAATTAATAAGAAATATAATTAACCCAAAACATAAAAATAAACTCGTTAAACAAATCGCATATAACCAACCCAAAATGGCGGACACTGCAATGGACGAAGATGCTGTCGATAATTAAGATTTTAAGGGCTTCGAACCGGATCCCAAAAAATCAAAATTAGAAGAGGCACAAATAAAACAATCTGCAGATATAAATAATAATTATAAAAATAACAAATATATGCCGGGTGATAGTGGACCATATTACGTAATCATAGAGAAAAAAGGAATTGAAGATATTGTGATTGCAGAAAAATTAAATTCCTTAAATTTTGTAAAAATACTAAAAGTTCAACAATATGGAAAAAACAGGGTTAAAGTACAAACCAGAGAGTTGGAAACTGCAAAAAAAATATTAAAGAGTGTAGATCTAGAAAAAATTCATCATTGCAGAGCGTATACGTAATCAACATTATGATTGAATCTATTGGATACATCAACAAAATACCAACACACGTAGAAATAGAAAATTTAAAAAACAACATTACATCAAATACAAAAATATCAAAAATAGAAAGAATCACCAGATGGGACCACCAAGATAAAAAAGTCGTACCTTCAACAGCGATTAAAATAACTTTCAGATCTACTACATTACCGGATAATATCACGATATATGAAGTCAGAAGAAGAGTCACAAGAGTCACCTATTTCATCCCAAAACCTATGATATGCAAAAAATGCTTACTATATGGACACTCACAAAAGAATTGCCGCGGTACACAAAAATGCACTAATTGCGCTGAGCCAAATCATGTAAAAATTAACTGTAAAAATGAAACAAAATGCTATTATTGTGGGGAAAACCATATAACTAATAATTACTTGTGCGAAGAATTTAAAAATCAAAAGAAAATTAAATATTTAATGATAACAAAAAAAATAGCATTTAGAGAAGCAAGAAATATAGTAAAACCACTAAAATTAAAAGATTTCGACATCAATAAAGAAAATTTCCCCAGATTACCTAATAATAATCAAGAAATAGAAAATATAAAAAAAGAAATGAAATTAATCAGAGAAAAGTTACAAATAGAAAACCAAAAATTAAAAACGGAAATCAATGAAATAAGCAACAATTTAATTGAAGTTATAAAAATAAATCGCACAATCCAAACTACAACACAAAGCTACTTAAATCCAAATTCAAACGAGCAACAAGACATTATACTAACGGAACTACTACAACAACTACTAAATATGGATAAAATAATAAACAACACACACAAACAATACCAAAAAATCAGCCAAAATGATGCCGAATCAAATCAATAATAAAATTAAAATAATACATCTAAATATCAGAAGTCTTAACCACAATAAAAATGAATTAGAACATTATATCAACAAAGAAAATATAGACATTACGTTCCTAAGTGAAATATGGACCAAGGAAAACAGCAACGTTAAATTCTTGAATAATAACTCATATTTCAAACACAGATCAGATGGATATGGCGGAGTGGGTTTTATAATAAATAATAAATTGCATTATAAAGAAGTGGACAATTACACCAAATATGAACCAATAAAAGCAATTAAAATTAAAATAATAGATACAACTAATAATACGTTAAATATAATAGGGATATACATTCCACCTAATGCCAACAATACAATAGTACAAAACAAATTTAAGTTACTAATTAGTGATCATAATTTAAAAAACAAAACAATAATAATAGGAGATTTTAATGCACACCATTCAAGTTGGGAAAACAACTCAAAAGAAGACAAAAGAGGAAGAATTCTATCAAATATAATAATGAACTCAAATTTTATAATTCTAAATGATGGCAACCATAGCTGGATTGGACCCCAAGGAAAAAGCTCAGCAGTAGATATTTCAATTGCAACTCAAGATATCACAAACAAAATAGAATGGCAAATAGATAATACAAAAATTGGATACACAGATCACTTGCCAGTCACAATTAAAATGGAAAACATAAATGCATACAACTCACAAACAATCAGAAGAACAAATATAAAAAAATCAATAGAAGACATATTAGAACTGAACCCATCACATACATTTGATTTGATAGATTACGAAACAGAATTACAAACAATATTAGAAAAAAACACAAAAGAAATAAGGGATAATAATAAATACATACCAAAAGCGTGGTGGACGGAAAAACTATGGAAACTGTGGGAAATAAAAAAACAAAAACTTAAATTATATAACCAAAATAGACAAAACAAATTTATTGAGATAGAACTTAAAAAAGCCACAAGTAAGTTAAGATTGGAAATAAGAAGAGAAAAAAAGAAATCCTGGAACAAATTCATTGAAGAAATCAACCCTTGCCTCAACACAAAAGAAGCAGTAACAAAATGTTTAATAACATAGAAAACATGAAAAAGTTTATCACATCAAACATCACAGAATCTACAATAGAAACAACAAACCAATTAAAATTACCTGACATCATAACCTCAAGATACGAATTCAATCCGAAAGGAATAACAGATATCATTAATAACAGCAAAAACACAGCTCCAGGGATCAACAAAATATCATATAAAATATTGAAAAAACTACCAGAAAATCACATTAACAAATTAACTGAGCACATTAATAGAATGTGGGAAAAACAGGAATACCCAGAAATATGGAAGAACATCAAATTAATTCCAGTACCAAAACCTAACAAAAATTTAAACGAAACAGACAATTATAAGGGAATTCATTTATACTCAACGCTAGCTAAAATAACTAGTAAACTAATAAAATTCAGGATTATCAAAATAATAGAAAAACAAAAATTACTACCAGAAACATCTTACGGTTTCAGAAAAGGAAAATCTACCACCGATTATTTAAATCATCTAAAAAACATAATTGAAAAGAATAAAAATGAAAATAAATATGTTAATAATAACAACAGACATAGAAAAAGCCTTTGATAAAGTGAACATAAGAAAATTAATCAAAATAATGCAAAATTTCAAAATACCACACAAATATACAAACTGGATCTACAAATCACTAATCAACAGGAAAATAATTTTTCAAAATGGACTTCAAGAAATAAACACAACAACAAGTAATAGTCTACCACAAGGAGATCCATTAAGCCCAGATTTATTTAATATATACACAAGTAATCTACATAAAATAAATAAGAAAGACATCAATTTACTCCAATATGCAGATGATTTCTTAATCATTATAGCGGCTAAAGATAGAAAACAGGCAGAAATTATAGCAAACGAAACAATGGTGAAATTTAACCAAAATTTAAAAGAGTTAGATTTAAAAATAAATCCAAATAAAACTTCATACCTCAACATAAATAACAAAAGAATAGAAGTACCAATATCAATCAAAATAAATAACAGAGACATTCAAGAAGCGAGCCAAATTAAAACATTGGGTTTCATTCTAGATAAAAAACTAGATTATAATATACACCATAAAACGTTAAAAAATAACTGCATTTCAGCTATAAATTTAATAAAAATATTCGCCAGAAAGAAAGGAGGTGCCCACCCATCAACGCTATTAAATGTGTACAAAAGTCTTATAGAAAGCAGAATAAGATATAGCGCATTTATTACAAACAGTAACAAAAACAAAGAGATCATACAAAAAGTTATAAACACAGGATTAATGATATGTCTGGGCCTAACCAATAGCACTCCAATCACAGCTATAATAGCAGAAGCAGGAGACCTTCCAATAGACCTGAAAATAGAGGCATACAACTATGCATATCTAGCAAAACATATACATATATAACAACACAATACTGGGACAAAAAGTAATAGATAACAAAACAAACCGATCCCTAAGAGAACTATACATAAATTATAAAGAATATTTAGATAAACTACCAAAGAAAGAATTAGACGAGATAGCGTTAAGAAATAACGACATAAATTTGGAGATAGATATGAATATACATCAAAGAATGGGGAAAAAGAATAACTCTAGCAAATT
Source organism: Tipula vernalis (assembly GCA_958295665.1). Classification (NCBI taxonomy): domain Eukaryota; kingdom Metazoa; phylum Arthropoda; class Insecta; order Diptera; family Tipulidae; genus Tipula; species Tipula vernalis. Next base: position 294,036,461 of record OY282559.1, on the reverse strand, counting down.
TCAATTAAAACAAACAGCGGAAAATTATATCAAAGAACACGGAGGACTATCAATAAGCTACACAGATGGTTATATTACAAACGGAAAAAGGGGCATAGGAATTTATAATAACTACAACGAGGAAACATATAGCTACAATATAGAGGAACAATTTTCAATAAAAACAATAGAAATAATAGCGATTTTAGAGGCCATAAAAATAGCAATACAAAATAATATGAAAACATTAACAATAATTACCGACTCTTTATCTGCGTGTCAATCTTTAAAAAGAAATAATAACAATAACAAAAATACTAAATATTTGGCAAATCAAATATATAAAATAATAATATCAAAAAACATAAAAATAAAAATAATATGGATCCCAAGCCATATTGGCATACCAGGGAATGAAGAAGCAGATACGGCTGCGAAACAAGGGACGAATTCAAAAAGAAAAATAAAGGTCAAAACACCACTAGAGGAAAATATTAAAATAGTTAAAAATCATATACTCGTATATCATAAATGGAAAATAGAATTCTTAAACAAAACAATAAGCAAAGTTACGCAACATAGAAAAAACATAAAAGAAAATATAGATAAGAAACCATGGTTCCACAAAAAGAAGATAGACGCCGGCATGATAAGAAGGATAACCAGGCTGAGGACAAACCACACATACGATAAAAAATACTTAAAATTAATCAAAAAAATAGAAAGTGATATTTGTGAGAACTGCAATGAAAAGGAAGACGCAAGACATATAATAGAAGATTGCGGGAAATACAGCATAGTTAGAGATAAATACGACACAATCAAAACCAAAAAATTAGAAGTCATATTATCGAATAACAAAATGGAAGAATACTTCGAATTAAATAAATTCTTAAAAGAGATAAAAGCAGACTTATAAAAAACAGTATAGATAAAATTAAAATAAGACATAAAAAAAAGAAGTTAATATCTGAATCAGTAAAGTTAACATAACAAATAAAGTTTGTTATGTGTAATTGGACAAACGATAAAAAACAAATGTCAAAATAAAAATCTTGGTGATGTGAGCGACGCCGTTCAAACCAAACAAATAAGTTAAAATATAAAAAAAAAAAAAAAAAAAAAAAATACATTTTTCATTTTACTATTTTAAAGTTATCACAGTTTTTTGTTTTTCCCCAATTTTCACAAAACTCACATCACCATATGTTTTTAAAAGTTCGTACGAGTGGTCACCTATTTGGTGATTTTGTTTGACTCTTATTCGATTGTTTTTGAATGAAGTTACAGTATACAAAATAATGGATTCCAGTGTCGAAGAGGATATAATTTTTATTGATGTTGCAGCCGTTGCTGTTCAATTAACAAAATACGGTGTAAAACGAAGAAGACCTGCTTATAGAGTAAATCCTTATTTACACTCAAAAAAATAATCCGGTAATATTAACGGAATGAATTTCGTTAAATTTTAACGTAATTTTGGTGTACATATAATGATCGTTAATAATTGTAATAATAGTTTACTTTAACTTAACAAAAAATCATTAAGTTTATTAATGAAAAATATTTCTTTTAACTAACTTCTATTAATTTAACCTATATTTAACTTCGTTATTAAAATATTTCATATGTAATGATTTTGTTGTACAGAGTATTTCTGTTTCTTAAATGTAATGATAATCCGTTAAAATGAATTTTTGTGAAGAACGAAAATCACTTTAATTTAAAAAATCTTCTTTAACAATTTTATTTACAGTTATCTACGTACCGAAAATAAAATTGTTAAAGAAGAGTTTTTAAATTTAAATTGATTTTCGTTCTGCACATAAATTCTCTTTAACGGATTATCGTTGCATGTAAGACGTAAGATTTACCGATGTTATTGTAATAGAAAAAAATGAAATATCTGAATCTAAAATTTGTTTAGTTCAAGTATTTTTCATCCAACCATCCTCAGAATGCACGACAACCGGCTCAAAACCTATAAAACAAAACTCTATTCTGGTGTATGGAATCCCAAGCTATTTTATCAAACGAAAATGAATAATGTTCAGTCCTTAACAATATAATTAAGCTGTACTTATTATTAAATATAATAAAAATATATAGAACAGAAAAACGGTTACAAATATTTGACCGTTACATATCATATTATCTTTTCGTAAAATTAATTAAATTTAATCGGATATACGAAATTTTGTTAATTGTATTATTTTTTCGTAACTCATATGTTATACAGGATAATTAATATTTAATAAATGTAACTAACTTTATTTAATATAACACTTTTATGTAGTGTTTATTAAATATTACTAAATGTAAAAGAATTTTGTTAAAAAAACAGACGCTTCTTTTCACAATTTGCGTGATTATTTCATTCTTGGAAGGCGTCTTGTGACTTGATGTGCTAGCAAAATTTAGTTATTTATAATTAATATACTAACTACAAATATATTTGATTAAGTATATTAAAATTAAATTCATATAATTATTATAGTATATATGTACATCTGTACACATAAAGTGAGTGAAAAAGCGTAAAGGTTTCTCTTATAATTATTTCGACATTGAGACGTAAGTACACACATGTTTAATCAGAGCAAGTATTTTGTTCCTTAAATAAGACGAGAGTTGATTTTTACCTACATACTAGCCATTCAATAGTATTAAAATTAAACCAAAACAACGATAATATTTACAAGTACGTACTTCAAGTACGTAGATAAAAATCGCTCGTTTAACGAACAAAATTCTTACTCAGATGCTTACAAAATTAGATCAAAAGTATACAATAATATATGTACCTCAACAAATGAAAATCTCAACTGCATCGCAACAAATAGTTCAATGAATATAGATGCAAATTCCAGCCAACGTATCGAGAATAAAAGTATAATTATACTAATTTGGACGATCAAATATCAACACACAGCCGATATTAACATACCAATCCAGCTCGGCCAATGTCCAGAATAATGAATGTAGTATTTATAACCTAGTTGTTAATCATTGGGGACTTGAGACGATTTATTCTATCTTAACTGCCACTGATGCACCGCGGTACAACATCCTTTTTTTTACTTGTATCAAGCCACTGAGCTATCGGTCGTTTCACGTGTTTCTCTCTTCGTCCAGGCCATAGTAAATGTACATGGCGTCCTTATAAAACCATAAAAAATTACATGCGAAATGCCGGTTCATAATGGCAACGAAATTGTTAAAACAAACCAGTGTTTGTTAATCTCTCTCATTTATTATTTTTATTTAGAAAATGATATTGATATTACTGCTCTAAAATATATGGACAAAGGGCATATAGAGAAACTTTTAAGCTCATGCAAGATGGGAATAAAAATAAAATTTGAACGATATTTAATGGAGTGGCAAAAAGAGCAGGTAATATAAATGTTTCATGATACTCGTATACTAACTGATATCAAATTATTTTTTATTTTTTATTTTTTCAGGGAACCTATATAGAAACGACCTCGGCCGGCCGAGTAATCGCAGAATCAACATTAGCTGATTCATCATTATCAACTCCACCAAAAAGAAAATCAAGCGGAAGTAAAAATGTATGTACAAACATAGATTTTTAACATTTCCATTATACTTTCAGTTAATTTAGTGTATTTTTGCTTTATATACGTATTTAAGAGAATGTTTATGGTGTAATTTGCATGTTCTATTTAGAGCACGATTGCTTTCTACATAAAACTGATTTGTGATTTATAAAACGTATATTGTTTCACGAGAACTAATACATTTATTTATTCTATTTATATAAATAATTTCAGGCTACAATGCAGGATATTTTAAATCTATCGGTAGAAGGGGAAAATTTCATTAAATTATCAAAAGAGCGCCAAATTTTATCTGACGCTAGTCGATTGATATTAACAAACTTAATAGTAAATTTTTACATTCAGAAAAAATTACATATGGGCGTAAAAGAATGTGAAACATTATCGAGTCAAATTATAAATCTTTTCTCCGAAGAGAGTGAGGTGATATTTTAAAAATTAAAAGAAATTACGAAAAACTTAATTTTTTCCGTATTTCTGTAGGGTGTATATTTTCAACGAAGGCCGAAACTTAAACCAAAAGGACAGTTGTATGATCGATACAACAATTATATATCAAAGCTGAGACAAAATGATTTCCTTCGTAAAGTTAAAAGGTTTAAGGAAGAAGAGTTTTACACTTCACTTTTCAGAAAATGCACTCACTCCAAAAAGCAATTTTATTTAACTCTTTACACTGAATTTTTATTTTCATCTTCATTGATCGAAATGTACTCAAAGTGTAGCACGATAACTGAAGTTGATTACTTGAAATCGAAGTCGATCTTATGAAAACTAAAACTAAAAATATTTAGGAAGTAACTAAAATTAAGAATAAAACAAAACGGACATTGTTTTTTTTAGTTAATTAGATCAATATAATACCTATTTATTGTTATTTCTGTAAAAATTAGCTTTCTCACGCGTAGCCGGACAAGTACAACGTCACACCGTAATGTTGCTATCACTAAACTTGTCGTTCTTTTGAATATTGTAGTCTTTCAATTCTTCGTTTGGTTTCCTAGACACGAGTACTTTAATGTGACCGTCTGTTCGACAAATTGATGTGAATTAAATTAAATTTTTTTTGTAGTAATTTAATTTATAATTGAGCCGTTTATTTTGAAAGTGGTACAAGTCCATTCTAAAAAAAAGTCAAGTTGGATGTTCTAATGTTTGCAGTTCCATGTTACCTTTTCATTTTTTTTTTAAATTGCAGCTAATATATTAATTGTTAACATTGTTAAGTATTATTAGCTGCAAATTGTTTAAAAATGAAAAAGTTACGTGGAATTGTAAACATTATAAAAGCCAGCTTGACTTTTTTTTTGAAAATGGACTTGTACCACTTTCAAAATAAACGGCTCAATTAATGAAACATTGTTGGTTTAGGATAGTGATCAAAAACATTTTGGAGTGAGTTTTTGATGATTTAAATAATTATTTTTACAATTATGTCTTTTTCTACAGCTGATGAAGGTACCCCGGAAGAGAATGCCGAACAAGTCTGTCAGTATTTGAAATATAATCGAGACGACAATGACGAGAAATTTATGTTGGATAAATGGGAAGAAACGGTCGTCTATAGAAAAACTACCATTAGGGGAAATTAGGATAAAACTATCCAAAACATTTTAGATGAATGGCCAGCTTACACCCAAGCCTATGGACCGAAATTAATTAATTTAGATTTTGATTATTTGTATCCCGAGGCAACAAAGATTTTTATTCATGTTGACAGATTTGTCAACGAATTATTCAATATATTCAAGGATAAATTATCCGATCCTTCATGCAAAAAGTTGTTTAAAGAGTTCCAACAACAGAGAAATACAACAATTGGTAAGTTTTACAAATAAATTTTCTAAAGTATGAATTTTTAGAATAAGAAATATTTTTTTCTTTCAGATACGAAAAATTGTTATAGCATTTCATTTACTGCACGGATTGCTTAGGCCAACAACTAAAAAGTGCCGCATAGTCAATAACAAAAAAGAATGGATAAAGTTTACAATTTCAGACTCCCAAAACTCGTTAATGATTTTTGCCAAAACAGCCCAAGAATGCGAAACTATAATTGAATGTAAAAAATGCACCGTAGCGGTTGTAGCAACAGCAAAAATACGGTTCAACCATTCGTTTTTGTTTTAGGTGCAAATGAACTTGCACCAGCAAATTTTTATGTATATATGGATGGAATTAAATACTAATTACCAAGCGTTGTTTCAGCAATTGACTGTGCGTTTAAAATATTTCAAGTTTTCAACATAAAATATCCAGAAGAAATTGTGGCTGTTTGGTTATTTATTCAAAAGTATTTGTATAATGTGAAAACTGTTTATGACCCAGTATTTCCTTCTGTGGATCTGTTTATTTCAAGGCTAAAGAAATAATTAATTAATTTGAAATAAACAAAATCTGATAAATTTTTATTTTTTTATAAATTAGAAAGTAAAACTAAAATAAGAATGCAATTTAGAATTTAATCATACGCACATGTGAATATTTTTTACAATTTTATGAATTTTATATTTAAATATTATTTTTTTTTTAAGTACATACCTACATAGTTTTTGTATAAGTTACCAAGTACTTATTGAACGAACCTTCAAAATATTTTGAATTTATATTATTTCTTGCCATATTAATGATTTTAAAAATAAAGTTTTGTTTTGTTAAAATAAAGTGCTAGTTTTATTTAACAGGGTCATACATAATATTTAGAAACAAATATTTTCGTACATCCTACGAATGTTCTTTATTTCGCAAAGTAAGATGTTATCTTTGGTCAACTAAATGTCGTTGTATCTAAGAAATTTTCTTTAAAATTGGTAATGTGTGCTCAAGAAATTCCTCTAATAAAATTAATAATTCTTAATATAGACGAATTATTCTTATAAATTAAATTTTAGGTTTTACGTATCTTTTGTTGAAATAAATAAACTATAATAGTGAAAAGGAAAAGTTGTTACTCTTAAAACAATATTTCTATACAAAACCGTCGTATTAACGGAACTTTGTTACTATTAAGAAAAGTAAAATATTAATAATGAGTAGAATTAAAAAAAGGTTTGTTAAAAAAGAAAAAATGGTTTTATGTAATAGTCGTTGGGGTAATAAACCGATACTTAAATCATTTTTTGATGTTTAATTATTCAAAGTATGTCCCATGTACGGAAAAATTGTCGGCTCAATATAGACGCTGCAATCGTAAATGCTACACTAGAAATCGTTCGTGTTACAGGAATATTTTTTTGGGTGACAAGACAGGCGAAACATGGGACGCTTTAAAGATGTATGCAGTATGCATTAATTTGGTAGATTGTTTTGTTTATTTCATTAATTGTTTTGATGTTTGCTCTTATCTTAATTTATCTAGTTTAATGATATGAGAGCCAACTCGAGAATTTTTTACGAAAACTTCCATATGAATGTGTTAGATTTTGACAACTTGTACCAAATGTTGCAGCCATTATTGATGCCCAAAACCCAATCCCGACCAAATGATGGAATCAGTCCGAAAGAGAAGCTCGCTATCGTTTTGGAGTAAGAAATTTCAGCTTATTGTATTTTAAAATAAATAGCTACATACATCTTTCTTTGTTCAAGTACACTTTTAGTCTTATATATTCGCAATGCAGCTCTATGTATTGATTTCTGCATACAAAAAATTGATAAGATGCCTGTTATTTACAGATATTTTGCAGCCGGTACAATACAAAGGCATATGTCAGCAATGTACCGTATCAGCAAGCAACATTTTGGTAAAATATTAGATGAAGTGAGCAATGCAATTTCCATTGCTTTAAAAGCTGAAATACCGAAATTAAGTAAGGGTTCTTTTCTGGGCACAGCCAATCAATTTAATGCCAGTTGGAACTTTCCAAACTGCCTCGGTGCAATTGATGGTAAGCACATTGCGTTAAATTGTCCAGTTAATTCCAGGAGCCTTTTTTATAACCATAAAGTAAAGATAGTCATTTAATAAATTGCGAAAATTTAATTTAAACGTGTTTCGTTTTTTTAGGAGTTCCATAGTATTATTTTGATGGGTGTTGGCTGATGGAAATTACAGGTTTCAATATTTAGATATTGGGGCACATGGCAGCGAAGGTGATGCTGGTGTATTTGGTGCAACCAAATTTGGGCAAGCGATCCAGCGGATGAAATGCCTTTTCCGGAAGACTGTTCCATTGGGAATATACAACTTCCGTTTTATTTTGTCGGCGACGATGTATTCCCCTTGCATAAACGAATTATGAAGCCATACGTACCTCGCAGGCCACAGCGCTTGACTGACGAAGAACGCGTATTTAATTACAGACTAAGTAGAGTAAGGCGCGTTGTGGAAAATGCTTTTGGCATTCTCTGTGCAAAGTGGCTTTGCCTGAAGAGAACAATGTTTTGCGGACCTGACAGGGGACAAAAAATAGTAACAGCTTGTTGCTATCTGCATAATTATTTGATAAAATCAAATAAAATTAGTTATGTACCAGCCAATTACGCCGATTATTATGAGAATGGAAAGCTGGTACAAGGAGTTTGGCGAAACAACCAAAGTTCTCTATTTTCGAGCAGAATTTCAGTTAATGCCGGTAGGCAGAATAATATTGGCAAAGCGGTACGAAACGCCGTAAAAGATTACGTGAATTCGGAAGTCGGCGCATTGGAGTGGCAACGCAGGTCCGCGTTTTTGGAATAATATTTTTTTTTAATTCAGTTTTCTAATGAAATAGCTATATAATTAAACAAAAATATATTTTAAATTCTTATTTCAAATGTCCATTTAATTTTCGAATTTGCTCCAGCGTCTGTTCCTGGAATTTGAAATTTAATTCCTCAACTACATCGTCAGGTAACTTCTGCAGCATCCTGTCTAAATTATTTAAAATGACCTCGTGTTTTTGTTGGTAACGCACAGAATCTCGAGAAGTCGATGGCATTTTTTTTTTCATGTTTATAAACTCATTGAGGGAGTTTGTTAAGCTGTCCGCACTGCTTAATGCAACCGTAGCTTTTGAATTTATTTTCCCCATCTATTTTGAATAAATAATTTGCGAATTAAAAATAAAATTTTGGAAATACATACGAACTTACATAGGAATAATTTGAAGCATTACTGTCTTCAATGCCACTCTCATGTTGTTGTGAGTCCTCATCAAACCAAAAGTTTCAATTATTTAATTCATTCCTAATTTTAGTTATACCACCTGACACCAGATGGCAAATTGTTCTTTCTCTTTGTTGTTTTATTTCAATTCGAAAAAATAATTCGCGACTTGTTTCCATGAGAAAAAATAATTCGAATTAAATTTTTCTCATGGAAATAGAGCTTATGTTAACAATATAAAATTTTGATGGACAGCATAATTTTAAAATATTCAGGAAAACATCACAAACAAACCACACAATACACAACAATTCTTATCATCCATTCAAACATAAAATATCAGCATATACAGGCTCATGATACATAGACTCAACGGCATTCCCTTGCACAACACCGATTACATAAGAATTATTATTATTATTGTAGGGCCATATGGGCGATAAGCCACCTCGCACTGCGACCTAAAAGATCTATTGTGCTGGACCCTGCTTAATTATCCGTCCAGTCAATATTCAGATTCTTAATGAACTACAACGTGTTAGTTACCAGTGGTTGCCACAAGGAGGCAGCACGTACACTTGCGAATTGTGAACAGATTACCCCTTACACAATTGTATCCATCACGCAGCTGCCTAATACATGACCAGAACAGCTCACATGATGCGCACCCTATACTGGAAGGGTACGGAACTGGAACGATTAATCTACTAAACTTTGGTCCCCCCCCTCCTCCAATAGAAGCCAAATCACAGAATTAAAAACGGTCATCTACATTTAGAGTATTTGACAAATGTACAACAACAATGCAATAGGATAAATCCCCGCAAGAATAACATTAACCCAAAAAAAATTGGGCTTATATAAACATAATTCTAATTCTTGGTTATGATACCTGCCACCAGAGTCATAATACATATTAAATTTATATTTTATTTCGAAGTTGGCTATTTTCTTAGGAAAAAAATATACACCCAAAATAATTCGAATTAAATTTTGGTTCAACAAAATACCAAATTTAACAAAATAATACAAAATAAAACACAATAAATATGAGTGTGAAGTTTATGCTAAAAAAAAAATAACAAAAAATTACACTGTTAAATTAGCTATTTTCCAATTGGAATTTAAATGTTATGAAAATTTAAATTTTTTGTAATTTTGGATTTTTAGTACCACCAAACAGATTCTTTTCATCAGAAAACAGGTTCTTTTCATCCTTTTCAGATAGCTGGACCATCTGTTTATATCGTTAACCAAAAGCATCCAATTGTGTTGAACATTACTATATTTCAGATAATTTAAAAGTTGACTGAACTTTGATGGTTTAAATAATTATTTAGCGCCGATCCTGGAAATGTCCCGAAGGCCCCGCACAATTCTTAGAATAGCTAAGCCATATAGCAGTCAATGTCACCAAGCCGATCCAATTATGATGAACTATAATATATTTCACAGTTTTCGGAATTTCAAATAATTTTTTCATTATTTTAAAAGTTTTATATCGCCGACCGCAGAGATGTCCACAAGATCTTGCCCATATTTTCGGATAACTTGGCCATATGCCAGTCTACGTGGTCAATCTTATTTAATTGTGATGAACTATACTATACTTTACAGAATTTTGAATTTTTAATAATTTTATTGTTTTATAAATTGTTGTATCTCCAATCACAGAGATGTCCACAAGGTCTGGCCTATATTTTTGGATAACTTGACCATATGACAGTCTACTTGGTCAATCTTATTCAATTGTGATGAACTATACTATACTTCACAGAATTTAGAATTTTTAATAATTTTATTAGTTTTAAAAATTGTTGTATCTCTGATCACAGAGATGTCCACAAGGTCTGGCCTATATTTTTAGATAACTTGGCCATATGCTAGTATACGTGGTCAATTTTATTCAATTGTGATGGACTATACTATACTTCACAAAATATCGAATTTTTAATAATTTTATTGTTTTATAAATTGTTGTATCTCCGATCACAGAGATGTCCACAAGGTCTGGCCTATATTTTTAGATAACTTGACCATATGCCAGTCTACGTAGTCAATCTTATTTAATTGTGAAGAACTATACTATACTTCACAGAATTTAGAATTTTTAATACTTTTATTAGTTTTATAAATTGTTGTATCTCCAATCACAGAGATGTCCACAAGGTCTGGCCTATATTTTTGGATAACTTGACCATATGCCAGTCTACGTGGTCAATCTTATTCATTTGTGATGAACTATACTATACTTTACAGAACTTAGAATTTTTAATAATTTTATTAGTTTTATAAATTGTTGTATCTCCGATCACAGAGATGTCCACAAGGTCTGGCCTGTATTTTTGGATAACCTGACCATATTCCAGTCTACGTGGTCAATCTTATTCAATTGTGATAAACTATACTATACTTCACAAAATTTCGAATTTTTAATAATTTTATTAATTTTATGAATTGTTGTATCTCCGATCACAGAGATGTCCACATGGTCTGGCCTATATTTTTGGATAACTCGACCATATGCCATACAAAAATTTATAAAACTAATAAAATTATTAAAAATTCTAAATTCTGTGAAGAATAGTATAGTTCATCACAATTGAATAAGATTGACCACGTAGACTAGCATATGGTCAAGTTATCCAAAAATATAGGCCAGACCTTGTGGACATCTCTGTGATCAGAGATACAACAATTTATAAAACTAATAAAATTATCAAAAATTCTAAGTTCTGTGAAGTATAGTATAGTTCATCACAATTAAATAAGATTGACCAAATAGACTGGCATATGGTCAAGTTATCCAAAAATATAGGCCAGACATTGTGGACATCTCTGTGATCGGAGATACAACAATTTATATAACTAATAAAATTATTAAAAATTCTAAATTCTGTGAAGTATAGTATAGTTCATCACAATTAAATAAGATTGACCACGTAGACTGGCATATGGTCAAGTTATCTAAAAATATAGGCCAGACCTTGTGGACATCTCTGTGATCGGAGATACAACAATTTATATAACTAATAAAATTATTAAAAATTCTAAATTCTGTGAAGAATAGTATAGTTCATCACAATTGAATAAGATTGACCACGTAGACTAGCATATGGTCAAGTTATCCAAAAATATAGGCCAGACCTTGTGGACATCTCTGTGATCAGAGATACAACAATTTATAAAACTAATAAAATTATCAAAAATTCTAAGTTCTGTGAAGTATAGTATAGTTCATCACAATTAAATAAGATTGACCAAATAGACTGGCATATGGTCAAGTTATCCAAAAATATAGGCCAGACATTGTGGACATCTCTGTGATCGGAGATACAACAATTTATATAACTAATAAAATTATTAAAAATTCGAAATTCTGTGAAGTATAGTATAGTTCATCACAATTAAATAAGATTGACCACGTAGACTGGCATATGGTCAAGTTATCTAAAAATATAGGCCAGACCTTGTGGACATCTCTGTGATCGGAGATACAACAATTTATATAACTAATAAAATTATTAAAAATTCGAAATTCTGTGAAGTATAGTATAGTTCATCACAATTAAATAAGATTGACTACGTAGACTGGCATATGGTCAAGTTATCTAAAAATATAGGCCAGACCTTGTGGACATCTCTGTGATCGGAGATACAACAATTTATATAACTAATAAAATTATTAAAAATTCTAAATTCTGTGAAGTATAGTATAGTTCATCACAATTGAATAAGATTGACCAAGTAGACTGGCATATGGTCAAGTTATCCAAAAATATAGGCCAGACCTTGTGGACATCTCTGTGATCGGAGATACAACAATTTATATAACTAATAAAATTATTAAAAATTCTAAATTCTGTGAAGTATAGTATAGTTCATCACAATTGAATAAGATTGACCACGTAGACTGGCATATGGTCAAGTTATCCAAAAATATCGACAAGACCTTGTGGACATCTCTGTGATCAAAGGGACAACAATTTATAAAACTAATAAATTTATTAAAAATTCTAAATTCTGTGAAGTATAGTATAGTGTTGTAACTCCGTAATCCGAGTTACACTTAATAAAACACTTAATATATATATTTAGATAATATCTATTTCTTTATTTCACTTCTTGTTCTTTTGTTCGACGCGTTTTCTCTCCTCCACGCCTACCGTCCATTCTCTGACATATTCACAATCCTTCTATCTAAAATCCCGCCGCTTAATAATATCTAAATTCACGCCGATTAATGTGCTGACTTCACCACACTCTTCCCCTGCTAAAATATTGCATCGGCTAATATCGACTAATGTCGAAATCATCAAAGCGACTAGGCATCTTCCCAGCGGTAGTTCGTGTTGAACGGCGGGGCTGCACCTCCTGCTGATTATCATCATTTTGACTGCCTTCATTGACATAGATGGCTTCGTTTGTATGTCTGGCGTTGAATGGTTCACGTGCTTGTTGTAGCTGGGGCGAGATCGTCGGCTCGACAACCTCCTGTAATGGCGTGACCTCGAACATGTCCATCAACAAACTATCATTGCCGAATTCGGCGTACCGGAACTTCAGTTGATTGCTGTGAGCCCGCACGCGGCGCTCGTTTGGCGGTTCAAGCTGTACCACATAGTTGACAGCTCCTTCGCGGCGCTCGATCTTCCCTGGCAGCCATACAAAATTACTGTTGCGAAGCATGGACTTGAAATAAATGACATCACCTACATTGAACTCCTTCCACTTTGCCCCGTGATGGTCATTGAATTGTTGCTCCATTCTCGTGTTACGCACATTGCATCGGTTTACGGAGGGCTTGATAAGATCCAACTTAGTCTTCATATCATGACCATACATTAGCTTGTATGGAGACTTCATCCCCAGTCCATACGAAGGCGTGTAGCGATAGCACCACAGAAATCTCCGCAAGATTCCGTCGACATTCCCTTCCTCCTTCAACTTCTCAAGTCCCGTCTTGAGCAGCTCAACAAAACGCTCGGCACGGCCATTTGACTGTGGGTTGTATGGTGCCGTGGTAATGTGATCGATGCCGTTCTCAGCACACATCTTCTTGAAGCAGTCGGATTTAAACTGAGGGCCGTTGTCGCTAACGATGATATCGCACAATCCATGGCGGGCGAATGTTTCCATCAAGTTTTCAACGGTCTTCTCAGATGTTGTACTGTTCATCTTGAAAACCTCCGGCCAGTTGCTAAATGCATCAACGATGACCAGATAGTACAACCCATTGACGGGGCCGGCGTAATCAATGTGAATCCGTGACCAAGGACCCTTCGGCATTGGCCATGCTTGCAACGTGCATTTCCTGGGTGACTTCGAATTGATCTCGCAAATACCACATCTTTTTACATGTGACTCGATGTCGCTGTCAATGCCTGGCCAGTAAACTTTGCTTCGCGCTAACAGCTTCATACGTACTGTCCCTGGATGACCCGCATGTAGTTCCTCGAGAATAGGCTTACGCAATGGAAACGGCATCACAATCCGTTCGCCATAAAAAATACACTCTTCAATCACTGAAAGTGATGTTCGGAGTGCGAAATACTCTGCCGCCTCTTTATTTTTGACCTGATTTTTCCTTCCAGGCCAGCCCTGCTTGATGAGATAAGCCACTTCTTTCAGGACCTCGGACTTTGCAGACTCCACTTGGATTGTTTTGAAGATAACCGGTAACGATTTTGCTGATTCGATGGCAAAACACTCTGCATGAGTGTCAATTCGAATGGTTGCGATAACAGTATCCTCAGGTTCTGGTTTCAGTTGCGCATTAATGAGTCTTGAAACAAAATCAGCGTAGGCGAAACTCTTTGTGCTGATGTATTTGATATCAAAATCGTAAGCGAGCATGATAAGCGCGTATCGTTGCAACCGATTTGCAGAATAGACAGGAACTCCTTTTTTTGATCCAAAAATCGCTAACAATGGTTGATGATCGGTGCGCAGCTCGAACTTCCGACCGTAAATGTAACGATGAAATTTTTTTAGTGCAAACACTAGCGCAAGCGCTTCTCGCTGGTTCTGTGCATAGTTTTTCTCGGTCTTGCTAAATGATGACGCTGCATACATAATGGGGCGCTCTGAACCATCTTCGAATTTATGCAATAGTACTGCCCCCATTCCGTAACTAGATGCGTCCGCGGCAACAATGATTTGTTTCGTAGGGTCATAATGCGCCAAGGCGAGATCTGTCGTCAGAACTTCTTTCAGCTTCCTGAACGCCTCATCACGAGCAGGGGTCCACTCGTACTTGACGTCTTCCCGTAACAACTCATCCAGTGGCTCTCTCAGGTCCTTCAATCCCTTGATGAACTTTCCATACCAATTAATGGCTCCCAGAAACGCACGCAGCGTTGAAATGTCCGCTGGCGCTGGCAATTGTTGAATTACCTCAACTTTAGACTTATCTGGGCGCAACCCATTAGCGTCGATGATGTGGCCCAAATAGCGAATCGACTTTTGGCCGAACGAACATTTTGCGAGCTTAAGGGTGAACCCGTAATCTCGAATGCGTTCAAGGACCGAGAAAAGCTTTTGTCGATGATCCTGCTCGTCTTTCCCAGCCACAATGATATCGTCGAGATATGCTGCAACTGTGGGCATTCCTCCAAGCATTGTGTCCATCAGCTGTTGGAAAAGGCCGGGTGCTGTCTTAATTCCCGGCTGCATCCTGTTTACTTGGAACAGACCGACATGTGTGTTGATCACCATCAGTTTCTTGGCATCGTCCTCGAGCTCCAGTTGCAGAAAAGCATCCGATAGGTCGATGTTGCTGAAGACAGTGCACCCCGCGAGCTTCGCCAAGATGTCAGCCGGTACCGGCAATGGATACTGATTAGGCTCAAGTGCTGCATTGAGGCCTGTCGAATAATCAGCTGTTACGCGAGTTCCTCCACTTTTCTTTTTCACCGCAACAATAGGGGCCGCTGTTTCGGCATATTCGATTGGTTGGATCACCCCCAACAGCTGTAATCTCTGCAACTCATCCTGAATTACTTGTGCGGCTGCGTACGGTACGGGCCGCTGACGGCAGAAAACCAACTTCGCCCCTGGCGTTAATTTTAGCGGTACTTTTAATCTGTTACACAACCCCAGCACGTCTGCGAACACAGAGGGGAATTTCGCCTGGACCTCCTCTGTCAGAGATAGCTCTCCATCCGCGTTAACCCTGTTGCATACTGCCGACAATGGTACGTCAAAAAGCTTAAAGAGTTCCATCCAATCGCTTCCAAAAACATTCAGGTTGGAGTTTGCAACGTAGACTTGTCCGGCGGCCTCGCGATCATACAACTTCAGTTTGGCTTGAAAACTGCCTGTGATATCGAGACAATCACCAGTTGCACTGATCGCCCGTTCTTTGCACGGAGTCAAAACTGGCATCCCTAAGCCTTTCCAGTTTGATCGTGAGATGATCGTCCAGTCTGAACCCGTATCAAGCTGCAGTGTGACTTTGCGGTTATTGATGATCGGCATAACAGATTTGCGTGTTGCCTTTGACATTGACTGGATAGCGAAGCTCTGTCTTCGTTTATTATTTCGTGATCTTGCCCATCTGGCTTTTGCACGCGCCGCTGACAGGCAAAATCCGCTCTTATGTCCGCGCACCTTACATGTTTCGCATTCTTTGATTTTAAATGGGCAGTCACGCCAGAAATGGGTTTCACCGCAAAACGCGCATGGGGATCTCGGTGTCTGCTGCCCGTTATGCCTCGGTGCTTCTGTCTCGCAGTATTGCCGTCCTTGGTTCTGTTGCTTGTTCCGGCTCTCTTGGGTTTTTTTTCGGATTTCCAGTATTTCTGCTTTGACCGTATCTGGATGAATTACCATTCTTTTGTCACTCATGAGGTTGTTCAGACGTTCCGTGATATTTACCAGTTCCTGTAAATTCAATTTTTGTCCTCCGTCTACCTCTGTTCCCGTGTCCTGCTGGTCTAGTTTCGAGAGTAACCTCTCTAACGTGCTTGAATCCTGTGGTTTGTCGAGGCCCTGTACAAAGAGCAGTACCTTGAAATCTTCTGCCGGGCATTTTGCGATGTCAAACTTTTCACACATGGAGTTTACGCGGGCAGCATACGTTTTATAGTCCTCATCTTCGCCCTTCGAGACCTTCAAACATCTGTATCGCAGCGAAAAAAGCGATTCTTTGTGTCCGTAAATGCGTTTAAGCTCCTTGACAGCCTCTATCAACGTTAACTCCATAGGCTTGCGCGGCAGAATAGTGTTGGCAAATTTCTGGTAATCCTGGGTGGTCAGTTTCTGCAATAGCAATCCAACCCTTGCCTTCTCCGTCAACAATGCCGCATCCTCGGTGAAAAGTGACTCATAGCGGCTATACCACAACTCGAATGTTGCATTCACTTCCGCATCATAATTGAAGTTTTCCATGCGGCTCGACAAATCCTTGACGATCGAATAATTCTGCTTCAAATTTTCAGCTCCTTGCGGGGGTCCTTGCTGCCTTGCGAGATGCTCCAATATCTCTTGAATCTGTTCGTCTTTTTTCTGTCTTTCGGCTGCATCCAGCTGCATTTGTTGCAGTAACTTTTCCACAATTTGTTCCATTTTTTTTTATTTTAAGGTTATTTATCTTCTAACCATGTGACCGCGTGTTTTCTCAAATTAATTTTTTTTATATTTTAGTAATAATAATACGCGGATTCGTTTTACCTCGTCGCCACTGTTGTAACTCCGTAATCCGAGTTACACTTAATAAAACACTTAATATATATATTTAGATAATATCTATTTCTTTATTTCACTTCTTGTTCTTTTGTTCGTCGCGTTTTCTCTCCTCCACGCCTACCGTCCATTCTCTGACATATTCACAATCCTTCTATCTAAAATCCCGCCGCTTAATAATATCTAAATTCACGCCGATTAATGTGCTGACTTCACCACATATAGTTCATCACAATTGAATAAGATTGACCACGTAGACTGGCATACGGTCAAGTTATCCAAAAATAGTGGCCAGGCCTTGTGGACATCTCTGTGATCGGAGATACAACAATTTATAAAACTAATAAAATTATTAGAAATTCTTAATTCTGTGAAGTATAGTATAGTTCATCACAATTGAATAAGATTGACCACGTAGACCAGCATATGGTCAAGTTATCCAAAAATATAGGCCAGACCTTGTGGACATCTCTGTGATTGGAGATACAACAATTTATAAAACAATAAAATTATTAAAAATTCGAAATTCTGTAAAGTATAGTATAGTTCATCACAATTAAATAAGATTGACCACGTAGACTGGCATATGGTCAAGTTATCCAAAAATATAGGCAAGACCTTGTGGACATCTCTGTGATCGGAGATACAACAATTTATATGACTAATAAAATTATTATTAATTCGAAATTCTGTGAAGTATAGTATAGTTCATCACAATTGAATAAGATTGACCACGTAGACTAGCATATGGTCAAGTTATCTAAAAATTTAGGCCAGACCTTGTGGACATCTCTGTGATCAGAGATACAACAATTTATATAACTAATAAAATTATTAAAAATTCGAAATTCTGTGAAGTATAGTATAGTTCATCACAATTGAATAATATTGACCACGTATACTAGCATATGGTCAAGTTATCCAAAAATATAGGCCAGACCTTGTGGACATCTCTGTGATCAAAATGACAACAATTTATAAAACTAAAAAAATTTAAATTCCAATTGGAAAATAGCTAATTTAACAGTGTAATTTTTTGTTATTTTTTTTAGCATAAACTTCACACTCATCAATAAATTACCATCAAAAATTTCATCATTAGAAAACGAACTGAAGAACGAAGGTCCGAAACTGGTCTTAAATGAAATAAAAAATTGTATATCACAAAAAGAAAGTTTATACTTATTTTATTTTTTATTAATTATTTATGTAAATATCTGTTAAATTAAAGCATATTTCCTAATAAGATTATATGTTCCGTTCTTACTAGAGAACCGCATCTATATTTGCAAGCGGATGTTTTCATTCCAGTCCGTAAAGCCCGAACGAAAATCTGCCTTACTACCTTAGCTCCCGCGGATGTCGATTTTTTGTGCAACCCCTTGTGGGCGGCGCTGAGAAAGTATATAGAGGGTTTTGAATAAACAAAACAGTAGAAAAATATAATTTTATAACTTTTGAGGATCCCGAAATATTGTGAATTTTTCAAAAACATCAATGCAATAGAAATACTCTGTTTTCTCTTCAGCCCTTACTGAAACTCGAAAGAAATGCTATTGAAAGTATCTTTTTTGCCATTCCCAAAAATATATAGTATCTTTTAAAAGGCGATTAACAGAATTTTTCAATTGAGCAGTCGATGCGCTTCTTTAACCCTTATGTCAACAAGTGGCTACCTATACCCGAGTGGTAGCCATTTGATTTTAAAATGCTCGTAAAATTTTTAATTTTTGAGTTACTGAGTTATATTAACCATAATATTTTTGCTTGTGTAAAATTATATATAACAGTAACCTGATTCTCTAAAAAATAAGATAATGAGTATATAGTATAGTAATAAAAGAAAGCTTTGCTTTTTACAAGTTTACACGTTTACCCATTATCTTTTTAGTGAATCAGAATGCAAGGTGCTGATTTCGTGTTCCAAATTGATCGCAAATCAGTATTTTTATCTTTATGTGTATCAGTTTTTGGCGTCGATAGAGTACGTGCACACTAGTTTTCAACAAAAAACTTCTGGATGTGCCAGAAAATTTAAAACTGAAAAGAAAGAAGAAAAATTAGGAAAGACAATATAGAAAATGCATGCACTGTCGCTGCATATATACGAGTACAGGATGTGCATTTTGAACAAAACAAAAATCACTAATAACACTATGTTGTTATAATAGTTCAAATATTTGGTTTAAAAAACTAATATTGTCGGTTCATGGGCGGATGATTTAAATCTGCACATGCGGATGGCCGAAAAGTTGCATTAACCTGTATTTCCACAGAAAACTATTTAACTTTTCTCGAAAATTCCTTGCCAAAAAAACCGTTTGTGAAGATAAAATTACTAAGCATTTCGCAGTACGACATTCTAACCGGTTTCAACCTTCAATTACCGTTACCGTAACCAGAATTATACCTATAAAATATATTACAGAAACCACCAAAAATTAAATAACTAAAATAATAAAATTTCCATTGGCTCACCACAAATAAAAAACAAACTATTATTATTTTTACAATAAACCATAAAAGCAAATCCATTTTAATTGATAATTTAATTATTTGTTTTGTATATATCTCATTAGTCATTTTATCAAATCAGCCAAATCGCGACCCCACTCGATAATCATAAATGAAATTTTAACACCTTCAAATGGGCGTATACTTTAAAACATAATTTGATTGGTTCATATACAAATATTTTTATTTAATCGAGCAACCAAGAGGAAAAATTCTTACTGGTGTTAGTGACATCTATTGATCTGTTGATTCTTTATGGTTTGTTTTCCCACATGCCAATGACACAATCGTTTTCTCTTCCATTTAGTATTTTTCATTTATTAGTGAAACTGATACGGATTAGTACAATTACATTACAATAATTGTTACCAAGTTAATAAGACAAGTGGTTTAATTTATTACAATGAAGGACTATTTTCTGATTTATATCTCATTGTTTTTGTTCATAAGTGAAATAACATGTGAAGAAAAGTTGAAAATTGGGATTAAAAAACGTATCGAAAATTGCACCGAGAAAACCAAACGGGGCGATTTAGTACATATGCATTACACGGTAATACAATACATAACCTCACTTTATTTTTGTTGATTGTTTTCATGATAAGGTTTCTTTTCGAAAAAATATAGGGTACCTTAACAGATGGAACGGAATTTGATTCAAGCTTAACACGAGACCAACCTCTGTCGTTTACATTAGGCGCTGGCCAAGTGATAAAAGGTTGGGATCAAGGTTTACTCGGAATGTGTGTCGGCGAGAAACGTAAATTGGTAATACCTCCAGAATTAGGGTATGGCAAAGCGGGAGCAGGGGCTAAAATTCCACCAGATTCAACCTTAACATTTGAAGTTGAATTAGTGAAGATTGAAAAGCGTAGTGAATTATAATGAAATAAAACGAATTATAATGAAATAAAACATTCTGTCACTTAAAATTGCTTTTATTGAAAATAAAAAGGAAATAAGAAGGAAAAACGCAATAAAAATTGATACTAATATTTTTTTAGCGCTTTTCTTATCAACGCCAATCGTTGTTTATGCGCCTCTGTAACTGAAGCCCGCTTATATGGTCTTAATTCATCGGTACCAAAACCCGGAATCCACATATTCCAATTTCGCTCCAAGTGCAGTTGAACATCTCTCACTTCAACTTTTGTTACTTTCCGATGTTTGGCTAAAAGGCACGCGGCATTCACAGCATTTTCTACAAAATCATCTGCTATTTGTAATAATAATTCTTCAACCTCTTCGTCTAATTGTTCAGTTGGATCGATCTCCTTTACTAGTTCTTGTAATCTGGGCTTTGTAATCACCTGAAATTGGTGAAGCAACATAGTTTTATAAAGTATTTTATTTAATGTGAGTTACGTATATCATAATCACCTGTGATAAACTATCACCAATCTGATTTTTACTCGAATTATTATGTTGCCCTGAATGAATATTTGACGATGCGTTTGTGCCTCCTAGAGGACTATTTTGTGATGGTGAACCAATTGATGCAGTCCCACTCAATGAGTCTTCAAAACTTACAAGCTCAGGCCGCTCAGAATTATGTACATTAGACATCATTTTAGTATTATTTTTTTATATTCAAATATTTTATAAATTTTAATTTTTTTCTACAATTGTTTATGTAAATAATGTAAAATGCAAAATATTTTATTTTTTATTTTTTTTTTTTTTTTTTTTTTTATTTGACAGATCTCCATAAAATTTAATAACATTAGCTACGTTTATGTCAAGAGTTGAAAAGGGCCTAAGCTCAATCCAACTAACAACTTAAGGCTTTGCCACAGCTATTTTCGTGCGATGCGATTTGCGTCAAATTTCGCACTGGATGCCACACTTAACAGCGACTCGATTTTTTTCGTAACAACTTTCATAGTCATTGGTTGAAATTATTTTGTACAGTTTTTTCTCGAAATTTTAATTATTTTTATTAATTTTATTTATTTAATTATTGTGTATCACACACATCAAAATATTTAATTATTGCGAATTTTTCGATCATTTCGTATTGTACAGTTCCATGTCTTCTATTAAATGTCAAAAAAGTGAGGTTGAAACATGCGTTAAAAAAATTCGTATATTTGTGGAAAGTCTCCAAACGCCAAAGAAGTTTTTTCTCCAATTACGAAATTTCAAACTTCACACGATAAAATATGAAATGAATTATATATCAATAAAAATTATTATATTTCAAAAAACAAATGTATAGGATTTAAAGATTATAATGGTATTTGATAGTTTTTTCATATATTTAGTATCAAATCTATTCTAATTGCAATAGAATTTAAAAATAAAAAACAAATCACGTCGCACAAAAATAGCTGTGGCAAAGCCTTTATATTGGCTTGATACCGTAGGTAGTATTGATCAAAGCCAAATATTATACATATATTATTTTTGCTATTATACTGTCAAAACATCGGTTTTACACCGGAGAGCAAAATAGTATTATTTTTGCCGTCTTACTTGGTCACTGGAATAGTTATCGGTACAAAAATAAAAATCCAAATTATCCTCAAAATAAAAACCGAAAATAAATTTCTTTCACTTTTATCAATTGACATTAAAAATTAAATAAAAAAAATTCAAAATTATTACTAGAATAATTCTATACCAACAAAAACTTGGTTTGAAACTATTCATTCCGGAATGAAAATACACGGCATTGTTGTTGTAAAATTCCCAAAGTAAGACGGCATATTTTTGACGTTTTTTGCTTTAGGAGAAATAATATGAACCAATTACTACGTTTATACTTAAGTACTTTTCATACCAGGCACCTCGGCTTTGAGCTTCTTAAATAAACATTTTTTATTTCGTTTTTTAATTATGTAAATTAGTTTTATTCGATTGACACCGTTTAATTTTATAGTAATAAATTCAATTTGTTAAAAAATAATTTATTTTTAAGTGATAATTTAAAAAAAATAAAAAATATTGCAATGCAAAGCGAAGTGCTTTCACAACATAACCTACAAATCACATTTTTTGCACAAATATTTCATACTTACCAAAAAATCTAGCTCATATGTACGTTACAAATTTAGAATATCTCAGTTCTAAAATAGACCTAAATAAAATATTTGATAGCAACCGAATGTTCAAAGCCAACGCCACCGGTATGAAAGGGTCTCAGCTTCGCATTTGTGGTAGCTAAATACTTCGAGGCGAGGCGCCTGGTATGAAAAGTACTTTCCATACTAGGCGCCTCGGCTTTGAGCTTCAAAAATATAAATTCTTTATTTCATTTTTGAACTATGCAAATTAGTTTTATTTGATTGACAACGTTTAATTTTATAGAAATAAATTCAATTTATTGAAAAATAATTTACTTTTAAGTGATAATTTTAAAAAAATCAAAATATATTGCAATGAAGTTATCTATAAAACAAAGGCAATGCGTTCCACACCCGACCGCACAATTTTAAAGTCGTACAAAGCGAAGTGCTTTGTCAACATAACCTACAAATCACATTTTTAGAATAATACCCCAAACACACAAGCGGCGCTCTACGCCTGACTTTGCTTCTATTCGTCTTTTTGATTTTTTGCAACCATATGGACGCCACTAATTTGACATTTATTTAAATGAAAAAAGTTGTTTGGTTTTTACAACAAAACATTTTCGTAAAAAAACTCTTTGTTTAATGACAAATTACGAATAAATTTAGGTTTAAATTTAGATTTTTTTTACAATTGTCTTTCTCATATGCCCAAAATTAGAGGTTTCCAAACTTTTACTTTAATAAATATAAATGTCATTCATCGCTTCAAAAAATACAAACTTTGCTAGTTTGACGCCGCTCTATTGCTGTGTTTCTTATTTCTGATCTAATCAATCTGATTGAACTGAGTACTAAAAATCTGTGTTTTTACATAGCTTTTTAGTACTCAGATCGATCAGATCAATTACATCGGAAATAAAAAACAGCATATGTGTTCGCTCTTACGGAAATACATGTATTCTAATTTAGCGCCGCTGTTCGCTCCGTCAATGTGTTTGGGTTATAATTCTTTTATACTTACCTATAAACCTAGCTCATATGTACACGGTAAAACAGATAACTCGAGTTGATTCAAACCCTACGTTTTTTTATTATATCAGAGAGGGCAGAAAGAGCAAAAATAAAAAAAAACAATACGTGTAAAATAAAACACAGTATTGTTATTTTTTGTTTTTGCTCTCTCCGATATATTAAAAAAAAACATAGGGAAAGTTAACTACGTCTACAAGTTGACTCGACCCCGAGCATAAACATAGTGAATGAGACGAGACGTCAAGTTTACGAAATTTCGAAATACGCAAATACGAAAATGCTCGTGACGAGCTCTAATTTTGAAAATTTGACAGCTTACTGCAAAAAATTAACAACAAAACGGCCATGGCTTCAATCAGTGGGATTTCTTTAAAGCTAATTAATAATGAATTTAATGGCAGTCAAACGCTTACGTCAACAACGAAACAAGATTTAAAAAAGTATTTTAAATTAAAATTATTACTAGAAATATTGAAAAGCTTTTGTACGGAAGGTGGTGATTATTGTTCCACTGATAAACATAGTTACGAAAGGGTTGTAAATTTGACTAAACCTTTTATTGCAAAACATTTCCTTCAAAATATTGGTATACCAGGTAAGTACACTCCTAACTAATCTACTTTATATTCAAATTCATTCATTTAGCTCACATGAAGTGAACTAATTCGGATGAGCTTCGACCACGCCGCATAATAACAGTTTTAACATGTTCTCTTTTCCAGATTTTATCCAAGTTACGCCGAACATTCATTTATCATATACCGAAAAACAATTAATTAATGGATATCTATCATCTCAAACAGAAAACTCGTTCAGAGATTCAATTAATATTATCCGCACGATAAAAGAAAAAAATCCTGAATATTTGAATTCAAACATAATGCCAGAGAAAGCTATGATTGATTTGGAAATAAATCGCCTACAATTGTATAAAGATTTAGTGTTAATCCAACAAAAAAAATATAAACAGTTACTGAGTATAATTGAAGTTCGCTTATCACCGCAAGTTGAACAAAAAATGTTAAATATCTTGAAAGAATTCGAACTTTTAAATGCGAAAACCGAACGTCTTTATTCCGTAATAACTCACCATGTAATTACCCAAACACCATACGCTGTAAAAGCAATTAAAATAATTGAGGACACTATTGATAGAAAATTAAAAGACAAATTATAACCAGACTTAAAACTGTTTGCCGTCATAAGTATTTAAATCTTTTTTTAAATTAAGTAAATAAAATGATTTTGTAAAAATAAAATTTAATTTCGAATTTTACTCTTTTACGTGTTTTGTTGTGGTAACTGAGCCATTCCACTAGCACAATTCCACTAGACATAATTCCACTTGACACAATTCGACTGGGTAACAATTTAACTTGTATTATAACTATATGTTATACCTACTTGTAACTAATAATTATTTCGAGAGCAACTGCTTCGGTTTACTTTGACCTGATGGAGTTCGAAGAAATCCTCGCTTTCATCGGAGGTTGTAGAATTATTATGAAGAAGCACAAACACAGAAAACAAATAATATACCTAGCAGAAGGCTTTAACAACGCTATAAATAATTGAATAAATATTTGTAGTCCAAATATAACTCTTACATGGCAACTTAAACAAGGCCTCCAAAAAAACAGGGGGAAATGGAATTTCAAAGAGATTGCGAAACTAAAGAGAAAAGGGAACACCTCGCAAAAAGAAGTGTGAAGATGTAACTTTTGTGACGGATTGTAAATACATAATTTTAATAGTTATGGTCCATTCGAATACATATACCTATGAAGGCAATCGCTGCAAGTCGCAAGAATAGATTTTGTCAACTAAAAACAAAATTTTTGAATTTTATGATGTATTTTGTTTTTTTTTTTGGCATAGTAGCATAATAAAAGGTTTACTTAACATTCATAATTCTTTCTTTTGATAACATTTTTTATAATAAAACGAATCCAACTTGCACAATTTAACTTTTAAATAATCAAACGCATTTAGATAAAATAAATGCATTTGATTATCAAAACGTTAAATTGTTCCTGGTGGAATTGTGCCAAATGAAATTGTGCCAGGGTATTGTGTGCAGTGGAACTATGCCTAGTGGAATTGTGTTAGTGGAATAGGCCTAGAATAGTATTTTCTATTATCGGACAAATAACAAGTATACTCGCGGAGATTTGGGGAAGGTTCGGCTTATAGATCATTTAAGTCAATGTTAGGAGCTCATTATCCGGAAGAATGAGCTCCTAACATTGACTTAAATGATCTATAAGCCGAACCTTCCCCAAATCTCTGCGAGTATACTTGTTATTTGTCCGATAATAGAAAATACTATTCTAGGCCTATTCCACTAACACAATTCCAGAAGAAGTTCCACTAACACAATTCCAGAATAGCGGTTTTCCACTTAAAATATTTAGTATTTTCTATTGATGGCCCATTAACAAGCACTCCCAAAGATTTGGCAAGGTTTGTTGTTTTTGTCCAATAAAACAATAAATAATTTGGTTTAGTATATTTATATTTAATGTAACACTCCGATAAGAACATCAGAGTTGTAAAGCTACGCAATTCGTCCAAGTCAGAATATTCTTTTTGTTCTAATTAAACATATTTTTCCAAAAACAATATATACCGTCTTATCCGACTACTTGATAATAATATAAAATGAACATAAACAAACTTAATGAACATAGCATAATCAACTTAAACATGTTATTTTAACACTCCCTCCTGTTTAAGATTTATTCCACTCCTTAAAATTTGAAATTGTGTTCTATCCAAAGATTTTGTAAATATGTCAGCCAATTGCTCGTTTGTTTGTACATATTTTATGTAAAAATCTTTACCCAACCCGCTTTTAATAAAATGATACCGCACATCTATATGTTTGGTTCGTTTATGAGCTGTTTCATCACCAATCATTTTAATTGCACTTTGATTGTCCAGTTTCATCAATAATGGCTTTTCACAAATTTTTAATTCCTCACACAATCTTCCTATTACTATTACTTCTTTGATTGCTTCAGATGCAGATATATATTCTGCCTCAGCTGTGGACAAAGCTACAACAGATTGACGCCTTGTATACCAATCAACTGCAGTTCCATTAACAATCATTATGTAACCAGACGTTGATTTTCGCGTTTCCATATCACCCGCAAAATCTGCATCACAATAACATTGGACAATGTCTCCCTCCGAAACTGATTTGTATTTTAGTCCATATGTTTTAGTTCCATTTAAATAACGAAACACACGCTTTAGTCCTTCCCAATTAATTAATGTTGGAGTTTCCATATATCGGCTCAGTTTATTTACAGCATAAGTAATGTCTGGCCTGCAAACTGATGATAAAAATAATAAACTCCCTATTGCTTCACGATAAGGTCCATCAAATGGTTCACTTTCTTCGTTGTCCATATTTTTAGTTGGTCCAGGTGTAAATACTGCTTTACAATCACTCATATTAAATTTCTCCAAAATTTTTATTATGTATTTTTCTTGATTGATAAAAATGTCACCGGACGGTTCCCGAGTGATTTGCATTCCCAAAAATTGCTGTAAATTTTCTCTTTTAATTTCAAAATTATTTTCAAGATGTTTCAAAAAAATATTGATTTCTTCTGTGCTTGAAGACACAATTAACCCATCATCAACATAAATTATTAAGAATAACTTTTCTGTACCACTCCCAATGAATAAGCAGGGATCATTTTCAGACTGCTTTAAATTGAATTCCTTTATAATTTCTGTAAATTTGTTGTTCCAATTTCTTGGTGCTTGTTTTAACCCGTAAATACATTTGTTTAATAAACACACTTTTCCAGTGCCATCTTCAAATCCAAGAGGTTGTTCCATGTATATTTCCTCCTCCAAACTGCCATTAAGAAATGCAGTTTTAATATCGAATTGGGCCAAATGGAGTTTTAGTTGAGCTGCTATACTCAGAAGTAGTCTGATGCTTTTATATTGTCCCACAGGACTGAAAGTCTCTAAATAGTCTCTCCCGTACTTCTGACTGCATCCCTTGGCGACTAACCGTGCTTTATATAGGTTATTCGATTTCATTCTAAATACCCATTTGTTACCAATTGCTTTCTTTCCTTCTGGTAAGTCAAGCAACTTCCATGTTTTGTTATTATTAAGTGCATTTATTTCCTCATTCATTGCTTCTTTCCATTTTTGATCTTTAATTGCATCCGTGTATTCAATCTCCTCACATGCTATTAAACTTGTAAAATTTTTATATTTGCTAGGTGGTTTCAGCAAGCTTCTGTCTCGCAGTGCTCGACCTTCTTCCACGATTTCTTGCTTTTCATTACTGTCGTCGATTGTAATATCATTTTCTTCAGTAATTTCCTTTTCGTTTTTATTTCGATCTTCTGTTTTTTCGATTTCTGTTGAACTTTTACAATTTTCAACACTAATAGCAGTGGATTGATTTTCTATTTTAAAAATAACATCTCGACAAGTATCAATTTTATTTTCACCAGGAAAATATATACGATACCCTTTTGTTTCCTCTGAATATCCAATAAATATTCCACTCTTACTTTTAACATCCCATTTTCTTCGTTTTTCTTTAGGTATATGCACGAATACATCATTACCAAAAATTTGAAAATTATCAATACATGGTTTTTTCTTGTGAAATAATTCAAACGGAGTTTTTCCGTTTACTGAGCTCGTTCCCGTTCTATTTAATACGTACGCAACAGTATTTATCGCTTCTGCCCAAAAATGTTTTCCTAAATTTTTCTTATGAAGTAATGTTCGAGCTGCTTCAACCAATGTACGCATTTCTCTCTCAGCAGCCCCATTCTGTTCAGGTGTGTAGCTTACGGTATACTGGTGTTTAATTCCGTATCCTTTTAATAATTGCTCAACATTTTTGTTTTTAAATTCAAGCCCATTGTCAGATCTAATTATTTTAATTTTCTCCCCAGTTTCCAATTCAAATTTTGGTATATACTCCATTAGTCTAATATATACTTCATTTTTATTTTTTAAGAAATATACTGTTTTATAATGAGTAAAATCATCCTTCAATAATAAAAAATATTTGGAGCCACCAAATGATAGCTGCTCCATATGTCCACAAACGTCAACATGTATCACTTCACCTGGTTTTTCCGACACTGTTTTGGATGTGCTAAATGGTTGTCTGCATTGTTTTCCATAAATACAAGATTCACATTGAAATTCTTGATCACCTAATACTTTTAAACCATGGCTTTCCAATATTTTTTTGCAATATTGTGTATTATGATGCACAAACAGTTGATGCCATTGTTCCAGCGATTTATCAGATTGTTTAATTGAACAATAAGCAACTTCTGGATTTCGTAATCTTAAATTTAACTTAAATAAATTTCCAACTCGATTACAGGATACAATTATTTCGTTTTTCATTCTAATTTCACATCCATTCTGTTTTGTTATTATTTCGTAGCCTCTATCTGCCGCAGTACTTGCTGAATATAAGTTACATTTCAATTTTGGAACATGAAAAACTTCTCTGATACTGCCATTAACCCATTCATTATTTTTGAAAATCTCAACTGGAACCACACCAATACCAATTGCCTCTAGCTTTGTTCCATCGCCTATGGTGAAATGTTTTGGATTTTTAAATTTTTCGTAGTCGACAAACCAGTTTTCATTTGCCGTCATATGATGACTTGCTCCAGAGTCTAAATACCAGTCAAACTTCATGTCGGTTCCAACACTCGTCATTAATGCATAATCATTGTTTGTTTTAGTTTGGTTCTTGTTTTTCTTAAACCAACAATCCCGTTCCCAATGGCCTTTCTTTTTGCAATAATTGCAAGCATCATTTTTCTTTAAATTTGTTCTTCGAAAATGGTCATTTTTATTTCTATTTTCAGTAAACTTCTTTGCCGTCAGAGCACCATCCACTTCGTGATTTTTATGTCGATTATTTACTCTTTCTTCTTCTGTCATCAATCTAGACGTTAATGTATTTAATGTCTTTTCGTTTGTACTGTCCCATGCTGAATGAAAATGTTTAAACTCATCCGGAAGAGTCATTAAAATTTTATTCATCAGCATATTTTCGCTTATTTCTTCCCCACAAGTTTTAAGTTCATGACTTAAATTTTCAAGGTCAGCTACATGACGAGCCATACCTTCACCTTTATATACATACGCATGAAATTTTTGTTGAAGCGAATGTATACTAGCTTCAGTTATTTTAGCACATAGCGCCTGTATACGTAACCACATATCAGACGAATTTTTGCGGGCAATTAAATGGGTTATAACTTTCTCTGTTACCGATGTTATTAATATTCTCTGCGCTTTGATGTCATCTGCACTCCATCTCTTTTTCTCTTCCTGTGTATCTCCCTCAACACGAGTTTTATCAACAACATCAAATATTCCTTGGGCTTTAAGCATAATTGTGACTTGGAATTTCCATGCTTGGTAATTCGTTCCATTTCCATCCAAGCTAACTAGGCGTTTATATTCCACCAAATCCATTTTTATTACGTTTAGTAATCAACCACACGTATTCACTTTCAGGCTTTCCCTTTTAAAAAATCTTTCAACCGTGTGTAATTTTCCTTTTTTAAATTTTATAAGTTTACTATTTTTATTTTAAACTTTTACAACTCTGGGCCCATAACCTGTTGTTTTTGTCCAATAAAACAATAAATAATTTGATTTAGTATATTTATATTTAATGTAACACTCCGATAAGAACATCAGAGTTGTAAAGCTACGCAATTCGTCCAAGTCAGAATATTCTTTTTGTTCTAATTAAACATATTTTTCCAAAAACAATATATACCGTCTTATCCGACTACTTGATAATAATATAAAATGAACATAAACAAACTTAATGAACATAGCATAATCAACTTAAACATGTTATTTTAACAAGGTTCAGCTATATAGGTTACAGAGCATATTTGGAATCTTATTAACGATAGTTTTTCAAATAAAATTTTGAATATTTTCTATTGATGGTCCATTAACAAGCACTCACAGAGACTTGGGCAAGGTTCAGCTATATAGGTTATGTAGAAGTCAATGTCTGAAGCACATTATCCAGAATGTGTTTCTTCCAAACGTAGTATTTGGAATATTGCTAAAGAAAATTTTCCATTTAAAATCTTGATGACTATAGACCCTTCTATTTGGATAACCACAGTAGAGCTCCTCAAAAGTTTATTCGTTTGAGAGAGAATTTTTTAAATCTTTTGTATGCGGCAATAAATTCTATTACTTTCTTCGGAACGCCATACCGCGAAGTGCCATCGCTTAATTGCCCATTATTATTATTATTGAAGGGTCAAGTGAACGTTCAGCCACCTCATACTGTGACCTAAAAGATCTTTTGTGCTGGACCCTGGTTAATTATCCGTCCAGTCAATATTCTGGCTCTTAATAAACCTGATAATACTGCCAGCCGGTACGTGATACTTACTATCTGGGCGTATTGCTGTCCCTCAAGCAACCCTAGGACTTCGAGAGGGCTGCCCCACTCCCGTATATTCCTAGCCCTGCTCCGTCTTTGTTTCGCCTATAGGTCACTCAGTTTTACTATACAGGAAGCCTAAATAAAACTGGAGGGTTCCTGACATCCAGAGTTGTGACCAGATTACCCCTTACATAATTGTACCCATCACGCAGCTGCCTTATACATGACCAGAACAGCTCACGTGATGTGCACCCTACTGGAAGGTTAGGGAGCTGGTAGATTAATCTACTCAACTTTGGTCCTCGCCCCCCCCCCCTCCCTCCAATACACGCCAAACCACCGCTTAATGGCCTAAGTCTGACAGTATTCCTTATTCCAGTTAATAGTGGTGTTAGAGTTTCTGGTGTTATAGATGCGTTCTCTTTGTCATTAAGTAGTTCAGCTTGAATGTTATCAGTGCGATTGGCTTTATAGTTTTTCAGCTTTTGTTCGGCAATTCTAGCTTCTCGCTCAGATGAACCTAATTGATACGTTATATAGTTGTGTCGTCTGCCTTTCCTATAGGTGTATAGCACTGTATGATGGGTATGGTGATATTTTTATTATTTTCTAACGGAACCTTGCTTTTATAATTCTTCTACTTAAGAATATCCATTTGAAAGATGCTTTTGTGCTCTGGTTGTTGTTAGTATTTTAATGCCTGCACGTTGTACGTGTTCTCTATTTTAGAGAACTTCAGAGAATGTTATTTATGTTGGTTGTAGATCCCTTCTATTCTTCTATATTACTTCACTGGTGCCTGATTCCTGATCTAATTGACTTTTGTGTAACTAAGGGCATTCCACGTATATATGCTAAGGCCACCGATTGCTATGATCTGTCTTCTGATCACTCACCGGTAATAGTAACAGTGAGTACCGATGTCCTAAGGAACGAAATGCCGAATCGTCTTACAAACAAGAAAACTAATTGGGATCAATATAGGAGGCTAGTCGAACAAAAGTGTCTACTTAATATTCCTCTGATCACACCAGCTGATATTGATGCGGCGGGAGAAAATCTAAGAGATGCCGCTGAAAGGGCTACACCCGGCATAAGTAGTTCGGAAAAAGTTAATAAACTGTCACATAATATACAGGAACTACTCCAGGAAAAGCGAAAAATTGACGGCGGTCAATGAGATCGCCGCCCTAAGATTTGCTTTGAAGGAAGAAGAAAACTAGCGCGTAAAGAACTTTTTAAGTGATCTCTCGGCAACCGAGAGGACAGATTATTCTTTATGTAGAAGGTAACAAAAAATTTAAAAAGGCCAACAAATTCGAATCCACCGATTAGACTACCGACTGGAAATTGGGCGAGAAGGGATGAAGAAAAAGCAAATGCTTTTGCTGCTCATCTAGCAACAGTATTCGTCCCACACGAAGAAGATAATTATTTCGTACTACCCCAGCCAATGGATGATGGTTTATCCTACAAACCTATAAAGTATAACTGGAAGAAAGTTAAGAATACAATTAAAACTTGCATATGCTCGAAAAAGGCATCAGGACATGATCTCATTACTGGAAAAATGATAAGGGAATTGCCAGATAAATGCATAAAACTAATTACATTTCTCAAAAATGGAAGATATCTTTGA
Source organism: Tipula vernalis (assembly GCA_958295665.1). Taxonomy (NCBI): domain Eukaryota; kingdom Metazoa; phylum Arthropoda; class Insecta; order Diptera; family Tipulidae; genus Tipula; species Tipula vernalis. The sequence continues at coordinate 294,003,481 of OY282559.1, read as the reverse complement.
TCACATGATACATAAGGCAGGGAAAAATGAAACGAAAATATCATCATATCGTCCAATAAGCATGCTGCCCACAAGCTCAAAGCATTTGAAAAAATGTTACTAACGAAATTGAAACCAATATTAGAAGAACGGCGCGTTATTCCAGACCATCAATTTGGGTTCCGAAACCAACATGGTGCTACAGAGCAAGTACACAGAATTGTAAATGCAATCAAAATCACCTTCGAGGAAAAGAAATATTGTTCTGCTGCCTTTTTGGATATCGCACAAGCTTTTGATAAAGTTTGGCACGATGGACTAATTTACAAAATTAAAGAGCTTCTACCGATGAAATTTCACTCATTTTTGTGAAACTATCTTCTTCAAAGGCAATACATGGTCAAACAAAACAGCGCAACTACTTGCTAGGACCAATATTATACTTGTTGTACACAGCTGATATACCTGTAACCAACAAAGTAATAATATCAACATTTGCCGGTGACACGGCCATCCTAGTGTCTCACACTAATCCTGAAATTGCCTCAAAGGAATCACAGAATCATTTAAACAAAGTTGCGAACTGGATGAAGGCAAGGCGAATAAAAGTGAACGAAAACAAATCAACTCATGTCACATTCACGCTGAACAAACGCACCTGCCCACCATTGAAATTAAACGATAAAAATATTCCTCAACAAACGAAGGTAAAATACTTAGGTTTGCACCTGGATAGAAGATTAACGTGGAAATATATTGAAACAAAGCGCAACCAAATAAAAATTACATTTTCCAAAATGTATTGGCTGATGCGCTTCAAACAGAGAACTCCTGCAACGAGCCCAAGCGAAAATACTTCGCAGTATTACCAATGCTCCTGGGGACATTCGAAATAGTATATGGCGACCTTGGGATTAAAACCGTTAAAGAAACAATAAAAGAATTCAGTTCGAAATATTACTCAAAACTAGAAGCACATCCCAACGAATTGGCCAGGGAGATACTAAAACAGCCGCAATTTAGGCGACTGAGAAGAAAAGGTTCACTCGGACTGATGAACCTGTGAACCTGTAAATTTACTTTATGTTATACTTATAAATATAATCTACATTAATTAAATTGTGAGCACTAAAAATAAGTATTAACATTGGTTAAGACTTAAAATATGTAATAATCTTTAGCTTAAGATTTGATTAGTTCTTGTGAGTTTCTTATGTAGAAAGATTCAAGAATAAAGCTATTGGCAACATTTAAAAAAAAAAAAAAATCTGGTGCCTGTAGTATTTCGATGTTATATCGCTTTATTTCCTTCTCAACTCTGTGCCAACCTTGCTCTCTGTGCTAACCTTGATGTTTCTCTTAGAATACTTAAGTTCCACGATAGCTAAAGGTCGATATTTATGTTTGCTGATTTGAGTTATTTGTTATTGTAGTATTCGTTTCTGTAATATCTTCTGAATTTCAGATTTAATGATCACTCACATTGAATCATAGAGGGTTTCAAGACGTCCTGAATAATGTATACTGGCATGCCGGTAGTAGCAGCCCGTTAACTAGAATCAAGTGGTGGGAGTCGGTAATGTGACTAGAGCATTTTGCGAGGAATGATGAGCTCTAATGTTAGGTTTAATTCTAAGTAAAATTCTTTAAACAGTAAATTGGCCCTATCAGCCAGCTGGTGTTGGCCATACATATTGGGGATAAATTGATTTACCGTTATAGCCAACATTCATTCAAAATAGCATTTGTGTTTTTTCAGTCATTATCCTGGATTCCTGATTAATGATAGTCGACCTGGAACGCACACTTAAAATGCGTTAGTGTCCCGATATTGGAGAATGATGCAATCAATGCTAATAATTACGTTGCTCTATAGAAAATATAGAAATGCAACTGTACCTCATCGAAAGTATTTAAAAAAAAAAATAAAAATTAAATCAGAGCACACCATTTTGTGAAACAACGTTTCATAAATGTATCTCTAGTTTCAGTGTTCCTATCCGCTGTGCCAACGAAGAATCTTCCCATCCCAACAAAATGATGCGCCTACCCAAAAATATAGTCCAACCGAAAACGGGGGAGACTCATATGCTATTCGGAACGCGCACTTTAAAATTTCACAAATTTCAGGATCCTGATTGGTCGGCATTCGATAAAATAGCACAATATGACGGGCTAATTCGGCTTCACGAAAAAGATTTGGAATTACGGAAGCTGCGCGACATTGCCGATAGGAAGCAGTTACTAGAAAAATTAAAAACGATGCTCATTGAAGTTACAATCAATCAAACTAAATTGAAACTGGCTCTGCATGGTAATCAACAGGAGGTGAAGAATATCCTACAAAATCATGTCGATTTACAAATTTTATTTTCCCATATGCCCATCGACATGGTCAAGGAAAATATGGACCAAAGAACTTTCACGAAGCGTAAAGAGCTGGATCGTTTAAAATATTTGGCAAACAAATTGGGTGTAGTCTATAGACGACAACTTCTGGATTTTGCTACACTACAGAATCGGATTAAGTACTCCGATTCAAAGGAAATGAAAGAAAGAAAGCTATCAAAAAAATTACGAATGGAACTAAAAAACTCAGAAACCAGAATGAGGGCCATCAGAACTATAAATCATGCTTATTTTTCTATAATAAATACTATGATGCATGATGCCATTTATTTTGAGCCCACTTTAAAAGCATTAAGCGATGACCTCATTGAGCAGCGTGATTTTATAATGCGTACGATTCGTATGGGGAAACCGGCACTCGAAAGTTTACGAGTTCTACAAGACTCCTTTTCGAATTTGGAAGCAAAAACAAGACACGACATTCAAATACATCTCTCTGATATTTATTCGCATCGAGATAAAATCAATAAAAATAATGAAATCATCAAGAAATTCGTGAGGAACGATGTAAGTAAACATTTTTGAAATTATGCTTCGATTTTTCGATTAAATTGCATTTCACATTTAGAGTGATTTTAAAATATCTCAATCACGTTACAATCGGGAAACTAATAGTATGGCAGTGCTTAAAAAAAATCTGGAGGAGATCGAAGATGTTATGAAGACTGTGAAAAAGGCAACGGGATGCTACCATGCCGAATACATATACGCCCGCTTGAGAAAACAGTCATTAAACAATAAACAATTAGAGGACAAGATCGTTTATAAGGAGAGGGAGAAGCGAAGCTTGGATAAGCGTGATGTTTATGCTACTGTTCGAAAAGAATTGTTGAGATTTAATCTAACTGACGATGATATAAAGCGAACAAATAAAATAAACGGATTTAAACGCGCCTTAAAGGTGGAAGAAAATATACAAAAAGAACATGAAAAGGAAATGAAGGAAAATGGAGGAATCGTTTGCCTATTGCGTTACGCTTTTCAACATTTCAGTGAAGTTCTACGTAACGTTGGTGACACACATACTTCTTATAAGATACCCTATCCAAATAGCGTTTTAAATTTACCGTTACTTAAATTTTCCATTGAGGCTCAACGAGTCAAACCGCCATCACCAATTGAACAAGATATCGAAACTTTGTTGAAAATTACCAAAATGAAAGTTAAACTTTTGATGGAGAAATTTAATAGCAGAGATCGGCTTCAGAAAGACGAAGAAATCAAGGCGGAAATTATGTTCCACACGGATACGATTGATGAACTTGCAACCGAACCGGAACTCGAAGAAGTTAATCAACAGTCACGTAAGTTTAAAATTTCTACGCTCTAAAGCAAAGCGCTAATTCAATTCAATTTGATGTTTCTGTTTGTTTTTTCAGTTCTGTTCGTATCGACGCCCTCTGAAGATGCAAATGTGCCGAATAGGAATTTCATTAAAAATATGAGCAGAAAAATTGTTGAAGTCAACGCCCACAAAGAAGATTAAACAACAATATTAATTCGAATAAAATCTTTGTATAAAAAATAGTTTCTAATTTTGTTTATCATATTCATGAGGCCTTACTGTATCCAACAAACGAACCCTTCCCAATGTTTTTAATGTTGTTTTGGTGCTGACCTCCATTTTCAGCGAATATTTTTTTTTTGTGCCGATGTGAGGAAGCACCATCGCCAATATGTCTATTTTGTGTGTATTGTGGAGTGCATTTACGTTTTAACTGCAGAGAAAAATTTATAAAAAAAAACAATTTTTATTATTTAACTCGATTATTATGTAAAATTAAAACGTTTATTAATTGTTTAGAGCTGTGTTGTTTTTGTATAATTGATTTAACATCTAGTACGAGGTAGCTAAATCTAATTTTTTATATTTAAAAAAAAAATTTTTTGTGGGCGAGGAAAATTTTTTCATTTGTATATTTTAAAATTCTGCTTTCGGAATTGTAGATTTATTTCTTCTAAATTATTGAACAAAGTGATAGTAATTAAAACTCGTTTTCTATAATATGATCTCATTATTTTACTAGGTTTCTTTTTTTTTTATTTACAGTAAACGAAATATAAAAATCCAAAATGGAATTATCTCATAGTCTCATTTTAAATGAGGAGGCGCTAATGCAGATTCCAGAACAAAAACGTCCTGTATTTGTGTTCGAGTGGCTACGATTTTTGGATAAAGTTTTGGTTGCGGCTCAAAAAAGTGATATAAAAGGTTGCCAGAAAAAGTTGGTTGAACAATTGACTACGCATATTCAAGGTTCTCCGGGGCCACCAACCCGAAAATTAATAGCACAATGTTTGGCCACACTTTTCAGTGTGGGCGACACATTTCTATTGTTTGATACTGTGAACAAGTGTAATGATATATTAAAAAATAAGGATGATTCACCAAGTTATCTACCAACTCGTCTTGCAGCTATTTGTTGTGTGGGTTGCATGTACGAAAAGCTAGGCCGTATGATGGGTCGATCCTACGAGGAGACCGTACAAATATTGATACGTTCGCTTAAGAGTGCTGAATCGCAAACCCGTATTGAAATAATGGTAACATTGAAAAAAGTGTGTGCTGGAATGGGTACGGCAATATCGAATGTACACAAAGATATTTATAAAGCAACAAAATATTGTCTGACCGATCGTGTCATGACAGTACGGGTTGTTGCGTCTGATTGCTTATTGGAAATGTTAAATCACGCTCCATTTTTATACATGAATGAATTAGAAAGTTTAGCAACATTATGCTTTCGGGCGTTCGACGGTAGTAATTACGAAGTGCGAGTTGCGGTAGCAAAACTTCTCGGTACATTAATGGCATTTACGCAACAACCACAGCAGAAATTACCGCCAGGTTCAATTAATTCCAAAACCGTGATAAGAACTTTTTCACTTGACGAATCGCTCACTGTATTAATGTCTGGATTTCTTCGCGGTGGAGTTTCATTCCTAAAAGGCACTGGTGAAATTATCAAAGGAAGCTCGAGTGTTAATCGCGAAGTTCGGGTTGGTGTGACTCATTCGTACGTCGTGTTTGTAGATAAAATGGGCAGCATTTGGCTGGAACGTAATATGACCGCAATTTTAACTCACATATTAGATTTGGTGGCTAATCCAAAGGCAGCTTCGTCTCATGTGGATGCGGTTTATTCCAGAAAATGTATTAATTTTATTCTACGCTCAATATTGGGTAAAATGTTGGGTGAAAAAGCGCAGACAGCCGCTTGCAAAGATTTAATCCAAATAATTGCCAAACAAATGAATTCAATAGATTTTAATCCTGAAAATGCTAAAGATTCAAATCAAGAGACATTATTTAGCCAACATTTGTTGGTGTGTGCTTTACAAGAACTAGGAAGTCTTCTTTTAGTGCTTGGCACCACTGCACAAAATGTTTTAATCGATCCATCTCTTAATTTCATCGATGCAATATGCGCTGTTCTCATTCATCCATGTCTTGCGGCTCGACTAGCCGCTGCATGGTGCTTACGTTGCGTTTGCGTAGCAATGCCCAGCCAAATAACGACATTAATTGAAAGATTTATTGACGCAATTGAAGCGATGAGATCATCACCTGAAGCAATATCTGGCTACAGTTGTGCTCTAGCGGCGGTACTAGGAAGCGTTAGATTATCGCCATTGGGAATTCCACATACAAAAGGGAAGATGGTATTTAATACGGCTGAAGAGCTATTGAGATCGGCTAGCCAAAATAGTAGATTATCATTGAGTAGAACACAAGCAGGTTGGTTACTAATCGGTGCTATTATGACACTTGGCGTTCCGGTTGTAAAAGGATTACTTCCACGAATGTTACTTCTGTGGAGAAATTCATTCCCCAGATCAACTAAAGAATTAGATTCCGAAAAGGCGAGAGGTGATGCTTTCACTTGGCAAGTAACACTTGAAGGGCGAGCTGGTGCATTATCTGTAATGTACAGTTTTCTGTTGAATTGTCCTGAGCTTGTTAACGATGACATAATTAAGCGGTTACTTACCCCGATAGAAAGTGCCCTAGCCATGCTTGTAAAGTAAGTAAAAGTAATTCAATTTTTTTTTCAGATTGACAATAATAATGATCAAATTACAGTTTATCATCTGTTTTAAAAACTTATGGTCAACATTTGAAAGCACCTGCTGCTATGGTGCGACTTCGTCTTTATGAAACATTGACTTTGCTTCCGTCCAACTCCCTTGAATCATCCTATACACATTTGCTAAGGATGTTGGTTGCTGAATTTACATTAACCGAAAATCCTGCTAATACGACAACATCATTGCTGCGAACCATGTGTAATGCAGATAATTCAATAATACTAGGGACCTGGTTGCAAGAAACTGATCATCGTTCGATCGAAGACCAAGTGAGTAAATTCGAATTTGTATAATTGAGTACCTACATATAAAGAAACAAACAAACAACACAAACCTTTCTAAACACATTTTCGTTTCCTTTTTTATTTTTTATATTTTAATTTTATTTTTTGAAAAGTTGGAACCAAACCGAAAACTTGATATTTCTAATGTAAGTGTAAAGTGTGTGGTGATTAAGAATTTAAGTTTTGAAGTATTTCTTTTTTTGCTTGAATTACATTTAAACCGATAAAACATAATAATACTACTGCCAATAATATTTTTTTGCTGTTTTTAAAGTTGTAAGGCGACCACTCATATTCTATAGCGCGGAAGTGATTATAGTCTGAAGTAATCACAGTGTACAACTGAGGGCCAATATTTTAATTCTACGGTTCTCAATCAAATTTAGAGTGTGCATGTCTTATTGCCTTTTAAAAAAATCACAATATTTATTTTGGCCAATTTTTAGTTTTTAATTCAAACCAAATACTAACATTTTTAAATTTAATTTTAACAGAAATAAATTTGTAATAAAAAATATTTAATTTACAGTTGTTGCCGAATAGTGCAGCCGGTTCTGGTGCTTTGGAACATGATCCATGTTGCTTATATCGCCCGGTACCAAAAGGTGATCAATGTCCAGGACCTTTACCACTTGGTGTTGCAGTCATTGATATGTCTGTGTCACTATTTGGTTTAATATTCCCGCGTTGCGCCAATAAGCATCGATTACAAATGCTAACACATTTTGTTGAATGCATCAAGCACGCTAAAAGTTCACGACAGGAAGCGGTTCAAATGAATATATTCACATCGCTATTAAGTAGTTTGAAAGGATTAACGGAAACAAAATCTAGTATTGGACAGGATGAAGTTCGAAAACAAGCCACTGCACTAATTATTAATGGTTTAGTTTGTGCTAATCCTGTACTACGCTGTGCCGCTGGCGAAGCTCTAGGTCGTATCGCTCAGGTCGTTGGTGACTCAAGATTTACGGCGGAACTGGCACAAACTAGTTTTGATCGTTTAAAATCAGCACGAGATGTTGTTACGCGTACAGGCCATTCATTAGCATTAGGCTGTTTACATCATTATGTTGGTGGTATGGGTTCATCTCAGCATTTAAATACAAGCGTTTCCATTTTGTTGGCTCTGGCACAAGATGGAACATCGCCTGTGGTTCAAGTATGGTCGTTGTACGCTTTATCGTTAATTGCCGATTCTGGTGGGCCCATGTTTAGAGGATATGTTGAACCAGCTTTAAGTTTATCTATAAAATTACTGTTAACCGTTCCAGAATCATACGTCGATGTACACCAATGTATAGGAAGAGTTTTAAGCGCTCTAATAACGACAATCGGTCCAGAGCTTCAAGGAAATATTGCATCAATTTCTACAGCCCGTTCATCATTTTTATGCGCATGCGCTATAATGCAATCGAATTCAGATCCATTAGTTCAAGCTGAAGCTACAGGTTGCTTACAACAGCTTCATTTATTTGCTCCGCGTCACGTCAATTTAACAACTTTAGTTCCAACACTGTGTAAAACACTTTCAAGCAATTATCTAATGTTAAGAAAAGCAGCAGTTTCCTGCCTTCGTCAACTAACCCAGCGAGAGGCCAAAGAAGTTTGCGAACATGCATTAACGTTAATACGTGACGACAGTTCCTATTCATCTGATTTTGGTCTTCCAGGAATTTTATTCGGCATGCTAGATACAGAAACAGATTTCGAAATGATCAAAAATATTCATGATACCATCACATCAATGCTACAACGATTAGCTTCGGAGAATCTCTCACATTGGTTGTCTCTTTGCAAAAATGTTTTAACGGTGGCCACCGAAAATTCAACTGTAGTTGAAGAAACTACTTTAAAGGATAATAGTGCTGATGCTGATGACGAAGTAGAAAATGATGATGATACAGAATATCATGCAGAAGAAAATACCGAGACACATCCTGCTGTTCAGCCTCGGTGGCCAACTCGAGTGTATGCTGCGGAATGTGTTCGTCGAATCATAACTACATGTGAATCAAATCCTATACATTTTGATTTGTCGCAGGCCAAGGAAATTCAAATGACTAAATCACGTGGTGATTATTTAGTGTTGCATTTGTCTGACTTGATCAGAATGGCATTTATGGCGGCTACAAGTAATTCAGATCAATTGCGGCTCGAAGGATTAAAAACGCTTCAGGAAATCATTTATAAATTTGCCACTGTTCCAGAACCTGAATTTCCTGGTCATTTATTGCTTGAACAGTTTCAGGCTCAGGTTGGTGCTGCACTTAGGCCAGCATTTGCGTCGGACACACCGTCACATGTAACTGCGGCCGCGTGTGAAGTTTGTTCAGCTTGGATTGGGTCAGGGGTTGCACGAGATTTGAATGATCTTCGTCGGGTGCATCAACTGCTCGTATCAAGTTTTAATAAATTACAATCGAAAACGAATAGCACGCAATTGTATAATGAGAGCATGGCTACCCTTGAAAAATTAAGTATTCTAAAGGCTTGGGCTGAAGTTTATATTGTTGCTATGTTGGGAAATGGTTTGGCTCCGGCGAGTTTATTGCTAAAAAAGTTAGCCTCAAATACGAATCAAACCGTATCAACGACTACAACATTGAATGATGATGGCGATTTTGGTGATTTTGAAAGTAGAGGGGAAAGTTTATTGTCTCTTGTGCAGCCGGAGTTGGAAAATCTTTCGAAAAATTGGTTAGATGGATTGAGAGATCATGCGTTACTCTTGTTACCAGCAGGTAGATAAAAACGTTTTTTTTTTAAATTATTTTGTCTAATTTTTATTGTATTCTTAGAATTTTCGAGTCAACTACCTCACGACGGTGGTGCATTTTACACAACTGATACAATTAGTTTGGCAAAACCACATTATCGAAATGCTTGGCCACAGATCTTATATGCTGCAACGTTATGGCTGAATGCTGGTGGATTCGGTTCGCCTACCGAGGATGATATAAATGTAAAGACTGAAGTTGTTGATATTAATTTTAACCCTACAATGGGGGCGGACGATACAAATACGAATCCAATTACACACGGAAGTTTGAGTGCTGACCGTTTTCATTTAATATTTGGAATATGTATGGAGGCATTATGCAATCCAAAGTCAACAGAAAAAACAGAAAATGTTCGACTTTGTTTGCAATCTTTGTACACGCTATTTGAATCGCCTTGGTCCCGGGAGATGCTTATGAAAACCCAATCATTAAACATTGAACTGTGCAATGTGTTACATCGATTGATTTTAACGAAAGACAACGTCGATGTACAATTTTTATGCATGGAAGTTTTAAGACAAACGCTACTCGCGGCTAAAGAAAATTTGGATAAGCGGAAAAACGATAAATTAAACGCATTCAATGAGGCAAACGATAACGAAAAACAAGAGACTTATGGTATCGAATTAGATATTGATAATTTCGGTGAAGGTGGTGATGAAGGTAATATTGTACCTGGTCAAAGTCATGTTTATGCTGTATTAGAAGTATGTTTGTGTTTATTTGTCAAACAAATCCCAGAAATGAATCCATCATCAAGTTTTTTGTCTGAACAATTGCAAGTAAAGATACGAGCATCGGTTAGAAATGGTTCATTTAAGCAAAACGATGATAATTGTTTAATTATATCGACTGCGTTTCAATGTTTAGAAATGTTACCCAACTTATGTTCACCCGCAGGCGCCGTTTCGATATTGCCGACACTCTTATATCTCACAACAACCGTAATTAAAGAGATTGCCACTAAATCGGTTAACGATCAAACGATTCTTGCTAATGCAGGTACAATTCAATCGGCCATCCATTGTTTAAAATCACTTGCAGTCGAACAGCCTAGCATGAGCGAAGAAAATGCGTCCGAATGGAAGACACTGCTACAAAGTGCACTCGCAAAAGTAATCGATCTTACGAATACGCGGTCGGAAGAAACCAAATTGGACGAAATAACAATGATGCTTACAATTGCTATATTTATATTGCATATGCCGCATAATTTGATTTCATTGCCAAATTTGCAATATCCGTGCATTAATCATTTTCGATTGTGTTTGATGAATGAGAATAGTTTGGTAAAATTGAGATCGATTCAAACAATTCGATCAATATTCATAAAAACAGATTTAAAAGTGGCAACCCCTTATATTCACGCTTTAGCGCCAAGGATAATTGAACATTTGTATTCGGATGAAGCTAAAACACCTAAAAATGATACCGAATTGGCCATTACACTTGAATGTATTACAACAATTGAGGCACTCGTTTGTTTGGCAGAAGTAAAAAATCGTAAGTGATCATTTTTAATTTTAGTTTGTAAAGATTATGTACTTCTTTCGAATAAGTTTGGAAAAATTTTCTTTAAATCGGGACATTTTAGCACAGTTTGTGCAAGATTATAATTATTGTGCTTGACTAAATAGGCGTTATATTTTTCTTGTCACCCAGTTTACACTAGAGTGAGCGGATAAAGACTAGGCTATGAAAGTAATAAACCAATCATCTCTTTTGAACTGTTGTCAATTAAAATGCGCGCTTTGTTTCGGGCACAGTGATTATATAAATCAAACCGTTTTATTTAATTATTTGCAACTTTTTTCCTATAAGTTTATTTATTAATAAGTCATTTATGTATATTTATGTTGACAATAGGAATTATGGCAACAGGTTTGTTCACATTTTTACCTTTCTATGGTCCTATATAATTATTATTTATTATTTTTTCTAGGAATTCAAATGTTGACACTTCTAGTTCCGATTTTGATCAGTTTTCTTCAGGAATCATTGAAAACATGTTCGAAACAGTCAATTCAATTACATGAGCAATCCTTACAATGGCTGGTAAAAATTGGTCCAAAATATCCGCAAGAGTTTAAATCCATTATGAATCAATCGCCAGTACTACGCGTTAAATTGGAATCCGCCATAAAAAATAATCAGAGTTCAAAATCAGGATTAACTTCAAATTCTGCAAATACAAATAAAGTTAGTTCAATGCAGCAGCAACAACAGCAGGGATCTCAAGCAATTCCATCAATTAAGTTAAAAACCGATTTTAGCAACTTTAAATTAAATTAGACGAGTATAGATTCTTTAATATGCATATTTTAATACTGTTGTTTGTTTACTATATAAAAAACATATACATATTTATTATTATAGCCAAGAAGAGAAATGATTCAGTATAAATTATCGTTCATATTATTAGTAGAAAACTACAAAATAATTTTGTTGTTATTACCTCACAATTAAAATTTTTAAAGTGGTGTTTTTAGAAATCCCATCTGATGATAGGATATATTTTATACTAAATCTAATAGCATATTATGATAATGTTCCATTAAATTTATGTTCTCTAACACTACGGTATATAATCTAAATCTAAAATAGTAACGTTGTAATGTTTTCAAATTTTGGGAAATACTTCATTTTTCTGCTTAATCTATTCTCATTCCATCATATCATTTCTATCTCAGTTAACACCTTCCTTGTGCAACAAAAGTATTAACCAGTAATTCATAAAACTGCACAAAAACAATAAAACTATCGGATGTTAAAGATTCATGAGTTAACTTAATTTTAGTTTTTAAATAAAGGTAATTTATTAATTATTAGGTATATTGTGTTGAATTTATATATTTATGTAATATGTACTAGCAAATTTCTTATTTAAATTTTATTTCTACAGACATTGTTTTATTAAATTCCCTAAGAAATTATATTATATTTAAATAAATATGAAAACAAAATTAACTTCTTTACTTGGAATTTTTCGTTTATTTTTTTTTTTTTTTTTGGCCCCATTAAATTTGTTTGGCTTTTCAATTACCTAAACGTTTTGATTTTTAATTTTGTCAAAGCAAATTTTAAAATTAATACTTTAAATATTTTGTTTTTGCTGATAATACTTGCTGGTATACATACGTAAGACGAATTTAGTTGCCACTAAAGTAATTTTTTTAATCTATCAATTGTAAGACTCAAGAAAATTATAACGAAACTGCGATTCTAATACGCCCTCGATTCTTACCCAATTTTCAGAAACCTTTAAATGTGATGAAGAATTGTAAAACGGTCTAAACTTTATCAGGTGTTTACTAATAAGAAAAAAAATCGTCATCTCAGTATTTAGGAGTTACAAACGTAACACGTTGTATGACATAAAAACTAGCGTGTTGATATGGTACAATAACGACTTTGGAATCTAATTTGACCAAATAGTCTACATTTTTACGTAGGTTAACAGTTCTAATTTCAAAATTATACATATGCGTTTGTATCATTTAAATACTGAGATGACGAAATGTCTCCGTTATAATTTTATAACTAAAATCATAATGAAATCCATTACCCGAATTTTGGTTGTAAAATACGAATTGAGAAACGAGGGTTTATTTATTAAGATGGCGAATAATATTCAATTTTATTGACAACCATGCCTTTGTACATGTTTGATTTCGGCTGACAATAAATCGGCACCTAAACAATTAATATTTGAGATAAAGAAGATGAATAAAACGGCGCCCATAACAACAAATAAAAATTTATTGGCTTTTAATTTGTAGGAACAGATAGATTCTGAACACAACACTTGGGTTAAAAGTTTCTTGGCACGTCAGTTTTACATAAAAAATTTGTGACTAAATATATGCCACCACGTGGGTGGTTTAAGTTATTGTACAAACTAGTCCTGAATGGTGCTTATAAAATATCTAAAGTTCAGAACCATTTTTTTGGTACGTGCTTTGAATTATGTGACTTTATTCCGTTATGTTTAAAACTTTATTTATAATTTTGAAAATTGGTGTTCGTTCTATAACTCAAAATCAATTCGTGCTGGAAAATTTTGCTTGTCAAACCTTTAATAATTAGGCTTTATATAAAGGGGCCGCGACTTCAAATTAAAATATGTCGTTCTTCTTCTACCACAAAAACAAACGAGATAGGCGTACAACTGCCGAAACCAAATCTGTGTGGGGGTCATTTTCAGCTGAGAAGACCTTAGTACTTAGTGAAGGAAGAAAGGTCGAGTCCAATAAATATTTATCTCTTATGCCTTACTTCATAAAAAACGAGCCAATCTCTGTTTGAATAATATTTCCTGGCTTTCTAATTTTATGAAATTGCGGTTTGTTTCATAAACCGAATTCAAATAGGTTAGAGTGGCTCTCCTAACGACCAGCATAGACATAAAATGGTCCGTAGCCATACCACATAAAAATTTTCTCAACTCTACTCATTAAACCATTTAGAGCTTACAACGAAACGTTGAATACACCTCACGTTCATCGATTGAGATCTGTCAGGTCACTGAGGAGAGGAACTCCTAAAAATTTACATCTGCTTTCTTCCTCCTCTAAATCTAAACAGCTTCTACAATAATCGTTCGAGGAGACTCCTAGTCTATGCGCATGCTCACCTATCAGACAGTGTCCTTTAACAACCCCCCTCTTATTTATGCGGTAAAGACATTTCACCCCTTCGGCAAGAATAGTGGGATTCGCGTGTACACCGCCAATCGGCTACAGCGTTGGGCTCTAATGCTACGAATTTGGAAATGTAGACATTCTCTCACGGCTCATCGCCGGGATACATGTCAAACATGGAGACGTGGTCATCGCGTGTATGCACGAGGAACAAGAAGTTGATGACGGGTTTAAAGAAACCATTAAAGCCTTAACGATTAAATGACACATCATATGATCTCAAGCGCAACACACTGCGATAAAATTCTTCGAATGGTTGTTTCGTACATTCAGCATGGATGGTTGGAATTGAAGAACAAGTTACCTGACAGCTTTACAACCGTCGAGATTCATTGTCATACAAGCATGGGTGTATCATGTTTATTGGTCGAATCGTGATACCACACAGATTTCGTAAACTAAATTTGCGCCAGCTATACACGTTCCACATTCATATTCACTACTATAATCGTGGCCACGAGCGATGAGTCCTATGTAGCGAATACACACCGACATTGCCGGCCCGATTAATGGTAAATGGTTCCTCGTTAGTGTCGGCTCGCTCAACGTACCCCGAGTACATGTTTGTGATAATATCACATCAACGTGTATGGAGAAGCTCAGTGAATTTTTCGCACTACTCGGAAATTCCGAAAATCTAGTTACAGATAATAGTACCCAATTTGTGAATAATAAGTTTAAATCATTTTGCGAGTCACGAGGAATAAATCATATCAGAACTCCGCCGAATTATCCAATGTTGAATTGCGAGCAGAAAAATTCGCCGATAAATTAAAACGGACTCTCAAAACTAAAGCTAAACGCACCTCTATAGCCGTACATCCTCGATTTGGCTACTGTGCCTTACTTTGTGAATTATTATAATAAATTGTGTGGTATTAATTTTTGGTGTTAAATAAATAAATTCATTCGTGTTTTCGTCTTATTCACAATCCAGTGATACGAACATTGATTGACAAGGCAAAAACGTAACAATTGGTGACAGCGGTGGGATTATGAATAATAAAACAACGAAAATAATTCTCTACGAATTAAAAATTCCAGAATCAAAAAAGTAACTAGAGAAACGGGGTTTGGCTACTGATGGCAGTAAAGCAGCTTTACAAGCGCGACTACGTAACGCCATGGAGAAAGAAGGATTAAATGCTGACCATCATGATTTTGTCGTGATGAAGTAACGGATGTGGGAACTGTAGAGAAAACAGGAGATAAACAACCGCCGGTCGAAACAACACAACTACCTTCTGGAAGTTTCGATTTGTCGCAGTTAACAGCTGCTATGAAGCAAATGACGGCGCAGCAAGGAGAGCAGTCAAACTTTGAAATGAAACAACAAAACGAGCGACAGTTGGAGGCAATAAACCAGTCAAACCAAGAAATGAAACACCAGATGGAGAAACAAAGAGAGCAAATTAAACACCAAATTACAGATGGACATGAGAAGCTGCAAACGGAAATTCAACAGGTTGTCGAAAAATTAGAAACGTAGGTTCAACATGTTGAAGAGAAATTGCAAACGGAGATTCATCACGATACTGCCACCGAATTCGGAGACGATCGTGAAGGGAAGATTGGAAGGAGGTTCTGGGCAGCCAGGTTGTGGGTTGTGGAAGCTAATGAAGAGGAGAACGGAGCCAAGGAAATTATAATCGGAAAAGCTCTAGCTAAACCAGACAACGACTATAGAGTACCAATTAGGACTCTAAATCTCTCGGATAAGATGAAAACCATCAAGAAATGGACAGTCATCGTCAAATGTAACGAGGTTTCAACTATAGTAAAGTGTGAACAGAAAAGTCCGAGAGAGTGGTAGAACAATTCATACAGAAATGGACTGAAGATCTTACCGTGGCATAAAAAATTCTGTACATCAACTACTCAAACGGTACATGTTCATATTCTGCAGTACATTGGATAATAACGGAAAGACCTCACTGGTAAAGCACCGAATTGATACGGGAACAGAGATGCCGATTCGTCATCATCCAGGAGGTGACCATTGGCAAAACAAGAAAAAGTCGACCGGATGGTAACAGATATGCAGGCGGCAGGTGTCATCGAACCATCTAACAGTCCATGGAGCTCACCAGTAGTGTTGGTCGAAAAGAAGGACGGTAGTATGAGATTCTGCGTTGAATACCGAAAACTCAAAGCTGTCAAATATAGCTATCCACTACCAAGAATCGATGACTTGTTAGATACATTATCGGGTGTTCGAATATTTTCGACATTAGATATACAAAGCGGCTATTGGCAAGTAGGAGTTCACGAGGAAGATCGCGACCCAAGTAGCATTTTTATTTGTCCATTGGTTCTCACATTACTGTGACAACTAATTTCCTCGCCTTTTTGTTGTAGCGAACCGTATACCACAACAGCATTACAACGTATCACATAGCTATTTTGGCGAAAATAATTGTTTTCCATAGCTTTGTGAAAGCGGTATAAGGAGTTGTGGATGTTTTTCACAACTTTTAATTGAGCGTGAAACGGTTGTAAAATATTTTCGAAATAGGTATTTGAATATCGTCACAACCTGTAGAACACGCTGTCACAGCTCTCTTTCAACTATTTGAAAACTAATAATTGTGGTCAAAAACAGAATTACACAACATAATCTACAACTTCTGCACAAGTAAAATGGTAATAGCAAAAGTTATGACAACCATTATAATAATAATTAGTTGTGCTCATATTACAAAAATACAATATGTGTAACTAAATACAATATGACACTATAAACATAAAATATATGATGGAGAAAAATATTACATTATTCTGATTGATATTTATGCAATTCTAATTTTCGATAAATATCGCACAAATACGCGGGAGAAATAATGGGAAATACATTTTTACTGTAAAATGAGGATTTCTAGGTCGAAAAATGAAGCATCGCTCCAAATTTGTTGATTCCTGAGGAAAATTAAATTATAGTTAAAAATATTTAAAAAAATAATTGATATGACCGATTAGGTCATTGAACTACATTTTTTATTTTAATAGGATTAATTTCAAAATGGAGTCGCATATTGGCTTTATAAATATGGCGTAATGCAAGTAAGGCACTACGACAACCGTTGTACAACCAGTACAACCAATTTTGTTAAATGGATTTGTTCACAAAACGAAAAAAAATTGTGAAGTTGTTATGAAGCAAACTTTCTGCATCCTGTAGTTGTGCTCAGAACCGATCTGACAATATTTATTTGTGTTAGGGTTTTGAAACAGATAGTTTTATTGACAATAAATGACATAGTTTTATTATCGTGATTCCATTCGCCCACTACAACACATTTTAGGCATCCTTGTTTACCATTCAAATTTACAACACCTTTTAAAAACGCCCTCGCTGGAGAATCACAAACAAAACATCTTGATGTTAATTTTCACGAGACAAAACGTCTGATGTTAATTTTCACCAGTATTCAATATCAATTTTAACTCATCCAAGAAAGGCCTATATAAAGACAGCAAATCAATAAGTTAATTTGTAAAGATCAAATTCAAAATATTCGGTTAAATAATTAAATATCACATTACCTTAAGAAATCTTCTACAGATTGAGGTTTCCCTACTCCACTCCAGATCCCAACTACCATTGGGCTGTATGTTGGCATTTCATGAATATTAAATAATACTGGCCAAAATTCTTCTCTGGAGCTTTTGTAAGTTGGTAGGCCGTCGATATTAAAATTTAGAGATATACGAGTATCTAGTGCTTTATCAATATCGTGCAAAATGTATTTAAGGCAAACTTCAAGACCTTGGTGCCAATAAATACCATGACCAATAGTTCTCAATTTTATAGATTTTGGTGTCTCGAGTAACGTTCGTGCAGCGGATGGCACATATACCGCCGTCCGCTTCTTTATTATTTTTAGCAATTCATTGATTGCTGTATGTCTAATATTGTGTGTTGTAGCCAAAATCCTTAAATCCTCTGTAAAATCAGTGTCATTCTCGTATTTTGATCTTCATTTTCACTGTCCGAGAAATTGTCCAAATCTTCATTAATGAGTTCATCTTCCACATTACAATCTCTATCGTCGAAGTCGTTCTGGCTGTTAGAAGGAATTGCTGCATTCGTCTGGTTACTCCCTGATGGATAATCTTGGGTTGGAAATTGATTATTCGCAGACGTCGAGTTTTCACCTGAACCATTTTCTATAAATCTGAACTTTAATCGATTCCTTATCACCAACCGTCTACATGAACCACTTTTTTATATTTTTCCATTCGGAAATGTCCAATTTAGGTCTTCTATACATTTTTATTTAAATACGCACATATAAATAAATACACAACTTGAAAATAAGATTCAAATGAGAAGTGAACAAAATGGCTTTAGTGATCAATACATAAATGTGAAATATATACAGCTAAACAACAACTAAAGGATTGGCAAAACGGAACAAGAATTCAGAACACAACTTCTGATGTGAAAAGGGAAAGCGAATCTGAAATGGTGATGGTATTCAGCTGTGACAACTACTTGACAACAAATTTTGTGAACTGTTTTTTTCGGTTCTTTATTAATGATTAAAGAAGTTGTTACGTGCATGTGCTAACCATCTTTGCAAACCAATTAGTACTGGATCTCAAATGGTAATAATATTAGTTGTGTAATGCATGTCCCAACCAATTTTGCGAGCAAATTAGCTGGATGTATGAATCAGTGGTGTATTTTATTAGAAACAAGTATTTTACAACTACAATTTTCTGTCGAAAATTTTAATAAGTTTGACAACCATTCAACAAGCAATTACTGGTTGTGAAAATATTCTCACAACCTGAAATTAGTTGTGCACAACTAATAGTTATACGATGCTACTTGGGGAGAAAACGGCGTTCTGTGTGTTGGTAAAGGGCTTTGGTAATTTAATGTTATGCCGCTCGGATTATGTAATGCCCTTGCAACTTTTGAACGATTAATGAAGCGCGTGCTAAAGGGTTTACATTGGAAGACGTGCCTAATATATTTGGACAACATTATCATTATGGGCAAGGATCTCGACGAGCATCTAAAGAACTTGGCAGAGGTTTAGATCGGATACAGGCTGCCGGATTAACGCTAAGCTCAAAGAAGTGTAAGCTGTTCAGAAAGGAAGTAAAATATTTGGGTCATCTGGAAACGACCAATGGAATTTACACCGACGAAGAAAAGATCGCAGCGGTAAAGGACTGGCCAAGACCTAAAAATTTACACGAATTACGAAGCTTTCTGGGATTGTGCACCTATTATAGACATTTCGTGCCAGGATTCGCCAACATCGCAGAGTTTACACGAGTTGATCAGGAAGAACAAGGCATTCGAATGGAAGGATGACCAGGAAGAAGCATTCGTGGAACTAGAGAAGGTTATGCGTCGCACCAATCCTCGCATACCCTATACCCAACGTGAAATTTATTTTGGACACCGATGCAAGTAATGACGGTGTAGGAGGAGTGTTATCACTATGACCACGAAAACATTATCGAAACCGGAGCGTAATTATTGCGTGACAAGAAAAGAATTGTTGGCTATAGAAGAACGCTTTAAGCATTTCCATAAGTATCTTTATGGCCAAACGTTCCATTTGCGGACGGATCACGGTACTTTACGGTGGCTGTTGCTATTCAAGAACCCAGAGGGATAAGTAGCAGGATGAATCGAACGTCTTCAAAGTTACGATTTCCAGATCGAACATCGTAAGGGAAGCGTACACGGAAATGCCGACGCATTATCAAGACGACCATGTACAGTAGAATGCAAACATTGTGGTCACGTTGAAGCAAAAGAAGGCATCATCGACGTTACGCTCACGCAGGTGCCACCTGACAAGGAGTGGACTGACCGAATGATTAGGAAAGAGCAATTAGATGACACGGATTTATTCGTTATATTTAGTTATCATGGAATGGAAGTAAAGGGAATATGGGTCCACTTGGAGCGAGATCGCGGATAAAACTCCCATTGTCAAGGCTTATTGGACTCAATGGGATAGCCTTCGAATAGAGAATGGTTGTTTAAAACGAACGTAGGAAAGCATAGATGACAAAGTGAAGCAATTGGTATCACGGAGGAGCAAGTGGGGGCCACCTAGAAATTAATAAAACACTAGCAAAGATACGTCAACGATTCTACTGGGCAGGATGTAGACCGTCGGCGATAGAATGGTGCAAAAAATGTGATCGATGCGCGGTGGTGAAGAACCCCCACGTAAAATTCGTGGAGCCATGAAACAATACAACGTCGGTCCACCATTCGAAAGAATTGCAACGGATGTAGCGGGGCTATTTTCCACCACCTAGAGCGGCAATAAATATGTGCTAGTGATAGTCATAATGGATTATTTCAGCAAATGGCCGGAAGTGTACCCCATTCCCAATCAGGAGGCGACAACAATAGCAGATTTGAAGTGCCGATTCGATCAGCAATACTTGACACAAGCGGAATGACACCAGCTAAAACGTTATTTGGAGATAATTTACGATTACCGGGAGATTTAAAGGGGCTGTTCCTGCAGCTTAATGTTCACAAGACTACGTAGACCGGATGAAAGAAGAACTTAATGAGATTCATCAATTTGTACGGTGGAAAATACGGATGTCAAGTCACCGGATGAAAGCTCGATATGACATAAGATCAAATAACAAAGGCTTCCAGGAACGGCAATTAGTATGGCTTCATAACCCGCAACGGAAAAAAGAACTATCACCGAAGCTGCAACCAGCATGGAAAGGACCTTGCACTGTCATCACAAGGATGATCGACGTAGTTTATCGGATACGGAAGGGACATTGAGGTAAACCAAAGTTGGTACATTTAGAGAGGCTGACACTCTTCAGAGGATGTGATTTGGGTCCTGTTCGGGACGAACAGGCATAGGTGAGGGTGTGTTACGATGACACCTAGGTTGTAATAGAATAAGTTAAATTAATAGCTGTTTTACTGTACTAAAATGGAATTTTCCATGATAAAACTGTTCTAAATGTTTCTAGACTATTCTTACTGGAAAAGTCATGAAATTTCTAAAAGTTTGGTTTGTGTATATAAAAAGGCGAACGAAGTTGAATTGGATTATTAGTATTTAGCGATAGTTTGAAGATTAAAAAGGAATTAAAAAGTGATTTAAAAAGTGTTGTAGTGCGATTTAAAAATAATAAGCGTACAGTAAAATTGTGTGAAAATTATATAAATTATTTCGTGAATTATTATAATAAATTGTGTTGAAATGCTTTTTGGTGTTAAATAAATAAATCCGTTCGCCCTAAATTGAATTGTTTTGTTTTTATTCACAATCCAGTGATTCGAACCTTGATTGACAAGGTAAAAACGTAACAATATTGTTGTTATAAAACGATTTTATTTCTAACTTGCCTAATATACCGGGTGATTTTTTTTAACCTGATACCACAGAGTACATAATTATGTACTCTGTGCTGATACACTCAAATATCTCGGAAAATAAGCACTCTACGAAAAAAATGGTAAAGATCAAAATTTAATTATTCCGTGGGGGAAAAACATTAGTGTTAAAATTAGTAGCCCTCCCCCTTTTAGGTGGGGGGAGGGGGTAACTTTGAAACTGAAATATGAACCCCTATTTTTTATTGCAGATTCGGATTCTAGGACTAAAAATACGTAGGATTTGAGTGAAACATTTTTTCGATTCATGATAGATGGCGCTGTAATTGACGATATTCAATTTTTTTCGGTTTCCTACGCAAACGATTCTGCAATACGTCTGCAATAAAAATACCACGGTTTCATTGTAAATACTCGAAGTAGGTCTTAAACAATTTGTATTTCTTAAATTTTCAATTACTGAAAATGGCTTCTCATTATCGTAACCCAGAAACATGCGATTAAATCGGCTTTCAAATTAATGAAATTGTTTGTATTTTGTTTTAAAAAGACCGATTCAGTCCGAAGATTATTTCGAAAACAACAATACCTGTGTAAAGCTATCAATACTTCTTAAGAATGGTGTATTTACTGTACAAGAGCAAATTGAAATAATTCTGCTTTATGGAGAAGCTGGCCGGAGTCTTGGTAATGCTGTCACTCTCTACGCTTCGCGTTTTCCGGATAGGATTCGGTCACGTGTGTCATTTCAGCGTACTGTCAAACAATTTATTACTGATGGAAGTGTTCAACCGAAAAAAAGGACTCGTCCAGCAACAGTCACTGGGGAAAATAATGAAATTGATGTATTGGCTGCAGTAGCTCATAATTCTCATATTAATACACGAGAAATAGCTAGCGATTCCGGGTTGTCCCAGACCAGTGTTTCGAAAATTTTAAAACGACATAAGTATCATCCGCATCATGTGTCTTTACACCAAGATCTTCATGGCGTTGATTTCCAAAATCGGGTAACTTTTTGTCAGTGAGCACGTGAACAAATAAAGCAAAACTCAATTTTTTTTCGTTACGTACTGTTCTCCGACGAGTCGTCTTTTACAAACCATGGAACGGTTAATTGCCACAACATGCATTACTGGAGTGTTGAAAATCCGCACTGGCTTCGCCAAGTTGAACATCAGCGTCCTTGGACTGTCAATGTGTGGTGTGGAATAATTGGCAACAAACTCATCGGCCCCCACATTATTGAAGGCAACTTGAATGGTCAAATGGACCGAGATATTTTGAAAAATCAACTGCCAACATTATTTGAAGACTTGAGCTTAGAAATGCAACGGAACATGTGGTTTCAACATGATGGTTGTCTCGCAAACTATTCGTTAGAAGCACGTGCAGTACTTGATCGTGATTTCAATGGTCGCTGGATCGGGAAAGAAGGTCCGGTAAATTGGCATGCCAGATCACCAGATCTTACTACGCCAGATTTCTTTTTGTGGGGCTATCTCAAAGACCAAGCTTACAAACAAAACCCAACAACACGTGAGAATATGATTGAGCGAATCAGAAATGCTTGTGCTGAAATTAAAGCAGACACACTTCTCAGTTGTGTACAGTCATTTGAAATGCAGATTAATAAGTGCATTGAAGATGATGAGGTGAGGGGACTCATGTAAATCAAGCACCCTTTTCCCAGTTATTCAAAATTTGCAAAATGAATAAATTTTTTGACGACCAATTTCGAGTATTTACAACGAAACCGTGGTATTTTTATTGCAGACGTGTTGCATAATCGTTTGCGTTGTTCGGTTCTCAGTAGGAGAAATCGAAAAAAATTGAATATCGTCAATTACAGCGCCATCTATCATAAATCGAAAAAAAATGTTTCAGTCAAACCCACGTATTTTTAGCCGTAGAATCCGAATCTCCAATAAAAAAAAGGGGTTCATATTTTAGTTTCAAAGTTACCCCCACCCCACCTACAAGGAGGAGGGTACTAATTTTAACACTAATGTATTTCCCCCACGGAATAATTAAATTTTGATCTTTACCATTTTTTTTTTCGTAGAATACTTATTTTCCGAGATATTTGAGTGTATCTGGTTAAAAAAATCACCCGGTACATCAACTTGCAGTCGTGTCCTTCTAGAATATCAATTTTCAAGCGACGTGACACGACTATAGTCACGTCACTTGAAACTACATGACTATGGGAATTGGGGTGGCATTGTCCTTAACCGAGCGAATAGGTGCATAGGGATGTTGAACATTCTTGGATCAGTCGTGGTTTATAGAATAATTCTTAATAATTATACATCATTAGTACCGGAAATTTATATGATTAATGATGCACTGTTGTCTGAATTCAATTTCACCAAATTAAATTCGGTGGTGCGCCCTTCGAGAGGTCAATGGCTTTTCTTGAGCACCTGTGTTAGTCGATAGTCTTCTTTTCTGATGGCTCTCGCTCCGATAACAGGTCAGGTTATGGAACGCACTGCCCTACATTTGATCTGAATTTATCAGGCTGCCTGGGTAGCTACTGTATAGTTTTTCATGCGGAAGCAATTGCTCTTACGCTGTGTAATTGAGGCATTGAATCTTGCTGTTACAAATAAAAATTTTGTTTTGTACAGATAGCTTATCTGTGCTGAATTGGTTGGATAATCCCTTGACTGTACATGTAGGTCATGTAAGTTCCTGCCCATTGTGGCATTCAGGGCAATGATATTGCTGATTCTTTAGCAAAAGCTGGGGGTTTAAATTGGTCGGTTCCGAACCAGTTGCTTCCTTACCATTTAACTATGTTAAGAAGGCGATTAACAACTGCGCTCTAAGTGAATTAAACAGTAGTGGCTTGTTCCTTTAATCTGCCGCATTGCGAAACTTTTTATTATTGGACCTAACTTGAGGGACACTAGGTTTGGTTTATCTCTCGACAAGAACCAGTTAGTGGTCACGGTCGTTTTAAAATTTACCTACAGCGCATGGGTCTGACTCAGGATGAGTCTTAATTTGTCGATACATTTAAATTTTCCATCGCATCCCACATTTTCTAAGTTTTTGTTTCGTTTCCAGCTAGTGCGGCTCAAGAGGACAACGGCTTAGGACTTTTCGACGAGGCTTTTCATCAAACCCCATCAACGACTACATCTATCATTACGAAAAGTGGTCATATATCAAAAATGTCACTGGTTCTCTACTTATAATCTAATCTAAATAGAATTAATTTTCAGTAAATGATTGTATAAAACGTGCGGTAGGAACTTTAATTTTCGTTACAAAATTTGTTTATGTAGATATTGTCGAGTACAGCCCAAAGTCGTAAATATCAGGTCGCAATTTGACGTTTTCATTCTTGAATGATGCCACAAATAAAAATGGAGGTGTGGCCAACAAACGAATTTCTTTTACGAACAGAGAATTTTGAGAATTTTTTTTTTTTATTAATTTTTGGAAACATTTTGTATTACGTAGTTTTTTGTAAACCTTCAAATTTATCAGTAAAGCTTAAATCTGAAGTTTCAGTTCGTTGGGGTAACCATCTGGACTGTAGAGAGGACACAGACAGACACCATTTCGAAACCCACTTTTTCGGACTCAGTGGACCTCAAAACAAATAAATCTCTAAAAATCTCAAGGTCCAAAATTTTCATGATTACTATACTTTATTTTACTAGAGTAAAAGAAAGTAAAAGAAGTGTTCAATCAACGTCCTGTTGTAAAAGAATTAAAACTCATTAATATTACATTATCGTCTAATAATTTATTGAACATCATTTATGCTACCTAATCGAAATTAATATAAATCATTTGAATAAAAAAAAATACGTTTAATTATGATTTTGCTTAAATTCTTTTAATTAAACAAAAAAAAATAATTTCGCTTGAAAATAAACGTTATATATACAATAATATAATTCTTTTATATTTTCCTAATTTCTAAAATTTTGCAAATGCTTCAGACGGTATTTTACTCTGCTTATGTAATTCAGTAAATATAAATAATGCTTTTTGAAAGTCCCAATTCGTTTCCTCCAGACATCTGAAAAAATAAAGTTTTAGTCACTCATTTTTGTGTTTTTTTTTAATGTTGTATGAATATCTTACTTTTTGCTCCACTCTATATTCATGTTACTTTGCGCTGACATTGCTTCAATCATTTGAATTTTAACTGCATCATCCACAGAATGTGTCGCCCCCGAATTAATTATCGCGTGTGAAGTTGAAGGCATTGTATTTGCTGGTGTTTTTACTGGTGAGTTCGTTGGCGCCTTAAACGCTTTTCTCTCTTGTAGCGTTGTTATATTAGTTATGTGTAAAACTTCATTTCGAATACAAAATCCACTTCCTGACGGAACGATTACTAATGATCTTTGGAATGATCTTAATATCTGTTGATTATTGCTTGTTGAAGTTTGCCTCTCTTTAAATATTCCGGTAACTGTTAATAGAATTAGATGACTTGAAAAAAACGTCAAATCAACGGCAAACGATTGAGGATCGTGCTGAGTCGATGGTAATTCTGACAAAAATGAGACAACCGGTAGCCGTCCGATTTTTAGGTGCCGACAACGTGCTTCTAATTCAGTTACTCGCAGCAAATTACGACTAAATTGCATGTAAGCGGGGAGCCTAAACAGAATAAACTTATTAACAAAATTATATTAAAAAATATTATTGTTCAATTTACTTGTTTGAATTATTATAGGTAGCCGTCAATGATAACATCGCCTGTTCATGATAAGCGTCTAGTAAAGGCTGTCTATTATCTGAATCGTATATAATAAAATATTGTTCTAAAAATTGACGAACAATTTCTGCACCATTCGCATTGCACAAAAAAGATGCTTTTGGGGTCGGTAAACTGGCATCATCTTCAATATCAAAACCAATCGGCGGCGGCAAATCTATCCCATCCTGAGTGTGAGAAATCACGCAAAAACAATATTTATTTGATCTAATTATAAATAAAATAATCGTTTAATAAGCCAACACTATATAATTACGATATTTTGAGATGGCAAAATCATGATTAGATGATCGATCTACCGTTTGACAAATAAAGAAACTTAATCATCTTGATGTAATGTTTGATTGTGATAATAATAAATATATCAATGGCACCCACTATATTTTCAAGCGATTTAGATCTATTGAATATAATTGTGAAATCATACAATTGTTCTAGTTCGTTATAAACTCATACTTCGTGCATATATTCCTGAAACTTTAATTTTCCGTTTTTTTTTTTTAGAATATAGCTAGTTAAAAAAAAGAAAATTTAATAGTCCTTGCTGGAACCAAAGAATGTTCAATTTTCGTATTATACTAATCGTACAATGGTGTTTAGAAATAAAATCGGTTAAAATTTAGAACTAAATATTTTAGAATTTTCATAATTTTTCGTATCGAAAGCTTTCCGTGGTTGCAGGAACCATTGATATATTATAGGAACAAAATAACGTGAAATACATAGAAAGCTCATTACCAAAATATTAGAATAAAAGAAACTTACCAGTTTTATCACCTTAGGCAATCTTTTACGAATTTCGCTGTAAAAAAAAATTTAACAAAAAAGACCAAACAAAAATACTGGCGTTTTTAAATTATGTTGACTAAGAGTGCATCATGATATCAGAGTATCACGTATATTTTTTTTAAAAAACTATAGTAAATAGATAAATTGTGATTTTTATTAAAATCTGCGTAATTTTAATGATCAAAAAATATTATGATCAATAATAGTTTTTCTAATAAATTATTTAACAAAATAGTTCAATCACAAGCTTATATCACCCAGTGTTCTGAATTTGCATCACCTGCGTAATGATATAAAAACCCAGTTAATCTTCGTTTAAAAAGAGTAATGCAAACAACAAGCAAACTGAACAAAAAAAAAAAACACTAAAACAAGCCGAAATATTGCTTTTAGGCTCCCGATTCTCGAACTATAATTAATAACCACACATTTTGGAAATTCTTACTATTTTTTTTTTTTATGATTTACCTAAAAAATTTTCCAATTTTTTTCGGTGTATGTAAATTCGGATAAAAATTCGTAGTAATTTCAACAACTATTTTGCTTTTATCAACAGTTAACTTTTAGTATTTCTTCCTGATTGCAATTATTTTCATTTGTAATGCATTTAGCTTACATCTTGTGATAATTATCAATTTTTCGTAGTTCTTGTCATATATATCGTTATTTCGATGATCACTTATTAGTTTAACCTCTTCAAGCAAGAAAACTACTATTATAGTTTTTATCTTGTTGTTCGGTTGGTTCTGTTTCGGCGTAAATGATTTAATTATGTATTTCAGGATAGAAAATCGTTAACAGAGACATTGAAACATTTAATTGTTGATTAAAAAGGTCTTTAGTTTAACGTAAAATTGGATGATTTTAGAGATTTCAAATTGATTTTTTTTTTTTCGTTTCCACTGTAAATGAGTGATTATTTATTTCAGTTAATAAAATACGCGACCAATTTATTTACTTCAGCCTACATCTTGTTTGCAAACCACAATGGTACAACTAACCATTACTAAAAGTATTCGTTTTGATAATGATTGAAATATTTTCATCCTTTGAGATTAATACCCAAGCATAAAAATTTAAATAAGAAATTACGCAAATTTTTTTTTGCTATCCAAAACCACAATTTTGTATATAACCATATTTAAAAACAGTTGGACGTTGACTATTATACCTTATATAAGCGGTTTGATCTTTTATGCGTTCCTTTATTGGATTACCTTCCAAAACAAGATCGACGATTGGTAATCCTTTAAGTGCATCCAACGATGTTGCTGTTCCAATCTAAGAATAAAATAAAATTTTATATTTAAATTTATTTATAATTTCACATTCATCTCGATTGTCCTTTACCTTATTGTTACCCATGTGCAAAATTTTAATGTGGGGTAATTTATTCGGTAAACATTTAAAATGATCTAGTAAATGAATTTTATTATCATTTAAATTCAGTGCTTCCAAATCAGGTATATTTTCCGAAATTATATCAATTGCTGCCAGCATAATGGTTGGCCGAAATAATGCACAGAATATATCTTGTAAATCGGGATCCGAATGAAATTTGGTAAGATCCAATGCCTTTGTCGCTAATGTATAACGTTTAACCATGGCTAATTTCATACGCTCTTTTAAAGTTGCATCCACCTGTACTTGTGGAATACTATTTTTGACTTTAATTGTTAAACGATAACCATCCGGTGTTTGGATTTTACGATCAACGTTTAATAAATTTTCTGCCATTTTATGATCGTCTACATAAAATGTTACGTTACTTTGGGCAACTTTATAATAATGTGGTATAAATAGATCTGGTGATATAGCGTCGCATAATGATTTCAAAATATAATCCTTTTCATATTTGTGACCATGTGGAATCTAAGAAAAAAAAAATACAAAGTAGTTTTGATCAATGATTGAATTTTAGGAATTGCGTAAAATTGTAAATCTATTGGTCGGTCAGTATGTTTTGATTGATTATCCATCAATTTTAATGATCAGATCCAACGCAATTCATCATTTAGTTTCGGAATGGTGACGAAGCTTGTCGGCCTATTTTAAAAATATAATTAGTTAATTGGCAATAGTTGTTGTGATTTGGAAACATTGTTTTTTAAATCTAAGCTACTAAAACCTTGAACAAAATTCTTTGAAGATCGTAATGGTTCCAATAAAAAAAGAATTCAAAAGATTTCTGAATTTACAAATTTGGCGAAATTAAACCCTAAACGACTTTTCTATCGAGATAACAGTGCGAGTTGCAAGAATCCAACCTAAAACTTGAAGAGTTGTGC
Organism: Tipula vernalis; assembly: GCA_958295665.1. NCBI lineage: Eukaryota > Metazoa > Arthropoda > Insecta > Diptera > Tipulidae > Tipula > Tipula vernalis. The sequence goes on along the minus strand of OY282559.1, from coordinate 293,974,059 downwards.
CAACCACCAATTAAAACCTGAAATTAGCTATCGATATTACACAGTTCAAAGCAAGATTAGCTTTCCGCAAAACGAAATTATCATTAGAATATTCATTGACCTATTCCGTAAATATTCACCAAGCTATTGACAAGATGCTCGTATTCACGAAAGTTAATTGGAGTTTCGAATAAACTTGAGTTCTGTGATTTGGTGAACGAAACTATTAAATCAAAGCGTTCGAAATCTTTTACTAGCACCGAGTGGAAAGTACTTGTAGTCCTCGTACAATATTAAGAGAGATGCATAAAAATTGAGGTGTGGTAAACACGTAATATTTTTAACGAATGGGGAATTTTTGGAAACCCATTAAGCAAATTTCTTACAAATTTAATTAGGAACATTTTGTGCTTAATAGTTTTTCTTAAACCTAAGCAAATCTTACATTTTTTGAGATATTTGTAAAATAAATTTTCTGGTTCAAGCTGCTACTTCTGGTTGGCCGATTTTCACTAAAATATACTGGAATCTTCCAATTTATTAAGAAAATTTAAGTATGAAGTTTCAGTTCGAAGGGTTAAACCATATGTGGTGTAGAGAGGACAGAGGTAGACAGACCGAACGTCAAACTCAACTTCGACACCGAATTTGTCGGACTCGAGGAACTCCCAAAATGGATACATCCAAAAATATCAAGGTCCAAAATGTTCAAGATTTCGAAATTTTAGGCCGTTGTTCTATTATGAAAAAATGTTTATCAGCAAAAATTTATTGAAATAAAAATAAAGCATATATGGTTGGGTGCACGAGACTTAAATTAAATAAATTCTTTATTGAGAAGGTTAGATACCTTCTCAATAAAGAATTTTAGTTTATTTATAAAATATCGGTGGTTTATTACTAAAAAGTTGTGTAAAGGCCATGGAAAACGGTAAACCGACATTTCAAACCGTCAAATCCCATATTTCGCAAAGTTGCTTCATAAGCATAAGCAACATCAAAATTATTACAAAATTGTTCAAATCTATAAGTACCACTTTATTCTTAGAAAAATTTATTAAAAACGAGTTAATTTCACTCTAAAAACCTCAATTTTAAATTTTGCCGACCGGCCGTCAAACTAAAATTCGTCCGTCAAAATATAAAATTGGTTTTTTTTAAAAGAAATTAAGCCTTTTTTAATATATTTTTCGGAGGTGGTTTGGCGTCTATTGGAGGGGGGATCAAAGTTGAGTAGATTAATCTACCAGCTCCGTAACCTTCCAGTAGGGTGCGCATCACGTGAGCTGTTCTGGTCTTGTCATTAGGCAGATGCGTGATGGGTACAATTGTGTAAGGGGTAACCTGTTCACAATTCGCAAGTGTACGTACTGCCTCCTCGTGGCAACCACTGGTAACTAAGGCCACTTGGCACATTTTTGGCCATTTGGCACAGGCTAAAGTACGGCGCTAAAGGAGAAAACCTTGACATAAAACCCTAATCTAAGGTGGAACAGCATATGCCGAAAGATGAATGGCTGATAGGTTAATCAGCCCAAAATATGCGGACTCTGGATACCAGGCACCCTCCAGTTTTATTTAGCCTTCCTGTAGTAATGCTGGGTGACCTACAGGTGATTTGCAATTCCCAGCAACTCATAAGAGTAAAATCAATCGGAATACGGGGCAGGAGTAGGAATATACGGGAGTGGGACAACCCTCTCGAGGTCCTTGAGCTCCAATGTTACCGTCTTTCTAGCGGAACTACATGCTGTAGTAAACGTCTAGGAGGGAGAGCAATAAGCCCAGATAGTATGTATCACGTATCGGGAGGCAGTATTGTCAGGTTCATTAAGAACCTGAATATTGACTGGACGGATAATTAAGCAGGGGCCAGCACAATAGATCTTTTAGGTCGCAGTGCGAAGTGGCTGATCGCCCGCATGGCCCCCCAATAATAATAATAATATATTTTTCGGAGAGTAAGGTGGAACTTATAGATTTGAACAATTTTTTAATAATGTTGTTAATGAATATGAAACAATGTTGTCAAAATATGGATTTGACGGCTTGAAATGTCGGTTTGTTGTTGTGCATGGGGCTTTGCTTTCAAGCCGCTTACTCGAAAAACTTTTAACTACGGAAATACATATATACACAAATCTGACTTTCTACAGGCAAAAAAATTTAAAAGTATCGCTTATTGGCTACAGCCCTAGAAAATTATCGTTCCATCTTCTATTGACGACAGCCGTAGTTAAAAGTTTAAGATAGATTCAAAGTTGCCTTCATTCATCATTGAATTTTTTATCCTATCAAACGAAAAATAACGTAATAAGATTGATTGCGCATAGCAGAATGATAGGAAAGGTAAGATTATATACATGACCCGGTTACATTCTTAGTATTTCTGCAGAGATATTACCAAGGTCGTGTAAAGCTGACTGCATTATCAGACCAGAGATCACTGGTTCTATACAAAAAAAAGCGATAGCCGAAATAGGAAAGGTGTGGCAGTCCGCGAGGAAAGATTTCCAACAAGCCAAGGGCATGTTCTTTTCAAGAGAATCCTGGATTGAACCGAAATTTTGCAATTCTTCACGAACGGCTTCAAGCCAAATAGAAAAGTGAATGTCAAAAATATATTTAAAAAAAATTGTATATTTTAAATAACATTTCTTGAAAATTTAACAATATAGTAAATTTAAGTGCTAAATTACACTTGTTGTTTGTTTGAATTTAATCAAAATAGTTATATAATTTTAAACACTGACAAAGTAATACTTTTCAATCGTTTTGAGCCATTGGCGCTAAGAGAAATAAACTCGGTTAAAAACGGAATTTCCCTGGTAAACATTTTAATTTTTATCAATCAATATCTTTGAAGATTTTGATAAAATATTACATACCGCAGTCAAGAGCAATACTAAATAGAACACCTAAGTTAGTTTTCTCAAATACAATTTCGATATAAAAAAAGATATTCAAATAAATTCAACCATTTGTCTGTTTTTTTATTAATTATGTGTTATAACTTAGCTTTTTATAGACAATATAGTTTTTAGTGATAAATATTTCATTATTTTTATATTTATGTCTATATATTTCGACCGTTGCTCATCTTCAGTAGGACTTACAATTATAGTAACTACACATTGATTGAGATCTGGATCTAACAAAAAAGTTTTGTTTTTAAATATGTCTGTCTTTTGTTACTATAATTGTAAGTCTTACTGAAGATGACCAAATAAAAATAACAATTAACATTGTTTTAATTATTTGTTAATTTGTCTATAAAAAGCCAAGTAATGGTAACACATATGCAAAGATAAATAATATATTGATAATTTTGCTTATCAACTAATGTCCATTTAGACGTACCAACATTTTTTTTGGTAACACTTACCCGGCTACCACACCGGACATAAGTTTTACCATTACAATTAGCAATCTGGGGCCCTATTCTCGAATTCCACAACAATTTTCCACATGTGGACATCTGTCAAAATCTATGTAATTATTGACGTTTTCGTGTATGGGGAATTTTTTCAAATTCTTATACCCATTCGGAACTCCCTTAGTACCCAAAAAATTCCATAGCGAAGTAGTACCAAAAAAATTCAATTTATATGAATTTTGACAGATGTCCACATGTGGAAAAATGATGTGGAATTCGAGAATAGGGCCCCTGGTAACAAAAATATAAAAAATGGCGTCGGGTGAGGAAAACATACAACAAATTGACGGTTAGAAATCATTTGCGTTTTGATATTTTAACATATATATATATATATATATATATATATATTTTAATGATTCTTTTTTATGCCTTCTTGGCAATATGCCGATGGATGAATTGCAGATAGATTAATCAGTTCAAAACATGCGGACTCTGGATACCAGGCATCCTCCCGTTTTATTTAGGCTTCCTGTAGTAAAGCTGGGTGACCTACAAGGCGATTTGCAATTCCCAGCAACTCGTAAGAGTAAAATCAAACAGAAGATGGAGCAAGCGATAGGAATATACGGGAGTGGGACAGCCCTCTCGAAGTCCTTGGGCTCCAATGCTACCGTCTTTCTATCGGAACTACATGCTGTAGTAAACATCTAGGAGGTAGAGCAATAATCCCAGATAGTATGTATCACGTACCGGCTGGTAGTATTATCAGGTTCATTAAGAACCTGAATATTGATTGGAGGGATAATTAAGCAGGGTCCAGCACAATAGATCTTTTAGGTCCCAGTGCGAGGTGGTTGATCGCCTACATGGCCCTCCAATAATAATAATAATGCCTTCTTGGCAGCAAATGATTGTATGACATATGGCAAGTCGTTGCAATTTCGAATCTCCACTAGCAACTATTCGAATTTTAATGGTGTAACTCGAGTTAGTGGCAGGTGGAGAGTATGTGTTAGAGCTACACGCAATACAAAAAAAATTTATAAAATCGACTATATAATTTTTTGATAAATACAGCGGTGACACTAGTTGTGCTCAAGAATTAAAAGGGCCTTATGCCCTTTTAATTCTTGCGTTTTTAATTTTTTAATTTTCAATTAATTCCTTTTCATATCAATTTTTTTGTAATATCAAAGAGAATAAGATATCCTACTCTCTTTGATATTACCTTAAAAGGGCATAAGTCACAAGCCTTTTAATTCTTGAGCACAGATGTTTATTTCTCAAAATTATGGCTTTTCGGCGTAAAATGAAAATTTTTATTTTATTATTAAAATTTTCAAAAATAAAATAAAGCGCTAAAAAATTTCACAAATCGCTTTTTTTATTGCGTTTCTTGTTATTTGTTACTATAAAATATACTCGGGTCGAGTATATATTGGTATGACCATAGAAAATGTATGAATATTTAATACTCCTATAGAAATTACATGTAAAAATATTTTTTTGGTCTGACACGATACGTGTAGGAACTGGATATAAATAAATCCACCTTAAATCTGACATTATTCTCAAAAATTCTTTGCTTATCAACTAATTTTGCTTTTTGGTGCCGCATCCAATTTCATTTGTTTAGCTAGCTAACAAGTTAAACCTTTACTTGGAAATCGTGAGAACAACTATTTGTGTTAGTTTACCTGAGATTAAAATATTATCAACTTTTTAATACTTACATATATTTGGAACCAACCCGAAGCTCCTGGCAATAATTTTTTTCTTCCGTTTTGTGTCCGGGGTGGAGGTGAATTTTTTCTCATTTTGCGATTACCTCGGCCGCGAAACTATAAGATTATAAATATATTTAATGACATAAATCTAAACGTGCAATTAACATTCTTACATTCCCATGATCATAATTATCATTTCCCATTCCTATCATATCAGAATCATCAGCAATCGTAGTACGTATGGCAATATCTGATATTTTATTGTTTCGGCCGCGATGGCTCGTTTTAAAACTGACCCTTCGTGTTTGATTATCCCGTTTATGATCCCCTCGGTCATCATGATCTAAAATAAATGATCATTTTTAGTAAATATCAAAGAATATTTCATGGTCCACATTATTCTATTGTCTTTTTTTGTTGTTGCTTTTGGTAGAATTTTTAACACAAAATGGCGTCTCAAGTGTTTGATAAGCTTGAAGCGTTTATTAGTTATTTTTTTCATTAATTCAAATTATTTTACGCATAAAAGTAAATCAATTCGATTTTTATTATTTTATAAGCATTTAACAATATTAATCTTTCATAGATATACCATCATAATAAAAATTATTTCCTCCATTGAATCTGTCCACATTTTTTCTGGGGCCCCAACCCCGATTATTTCCTCCTCCTCGTTTAGGCATATTAACTTAGTTTTGATTATTTTAAATAACTTATTAACTTTTTATGTGAGTATAATAAACTACACAATTTCACTAAATAATTTTATTTGTTTTTAATATTTTCTATTTCACAAAACTATGTAGAAAAAAACGTTATTCACTTTTTTTGTGGCTACAAACATGTACACAGACTACAGAGACGTCAACATCTAAATATATAATAAATGAATGTCAATTGTTTGTTAATCATTGAACTGAAATTTATTTTAGTTTGGATGTTTGACGCTTGAAGTTGTTTTTTCGAAGTTTTCGAACATGACATGATGATTGTTTGTTTACAAGGGAAGCAGCCTTGAATTGAGTTTTTATTTTGAAATTTATTTTTGTCAGTTTGTTAGCGAAAACTTCCTAGGAAGTATATATTACGCAGATTGGTTCCGTTTAAGGATTTTTATTTATAAAATTGTTAGGTTTAATTTGCAGCAGCAACTCATAAATGTTGAACTGTTCCAGATTTTTATTTTTCTCATATCTACTTTTTATGGACTGATAGGTTTTTGCCTCAAAATTAATAAACCAATTAAGGCGGTATAGAATATCTACTCATGCCTCTAAAATCAATTTACCAATGATAAATGTTTTTAAGCATATTTTCAACGGCTACAAAATTCCATAAATTGATCGCTGACACAAATATATTTTCATTATTTAAATCAGCTTGCGTTATAATTCATATAAATTGTTCATAGCTCAAATTATATTTTATCACTTTCTGATCGTCGATGGTCGATAGATTTCTTAAAATTTGTTTAACTATTTTCGAGCACATCTAATATATTTTTACTATAAATTTTGGGTCTGCTTCGAAAAGCTCATGGAAATGCTTGTGCATTTACGCTTAAATTTGGCGAGAAATTTTTTACATTTTCCGACAGCAGACTAATCAAATACAGCACCCCTTGTTTGGGTCTGTAGGGTACACAAGTTAGTTAGAGTCGAAAGTAAATTATTTACGTAAGAAACTAAATAGAATTCGGTTAAACCATTTAATCCGTCCACTTCAAATACGTTCGGTTGTTCTAATATAGAATTGACACCAGCTTCAAAAAAATGCATCCGCTTGCTCTAACATAAATTCATTCTGGCCATAATGGATACAATAAGGAATATCCAAATTATCGTAAGTTGGTAATTACGGAAACAGATTTGGTACATACTTTATTGCATCCAATCAAATTATTCAGATCCTTCTTAAAAAAAATCCAAATAAGGCAAATCATTTAACAACAATAATTTTTCTAAAGTTTTGTTTGTAGTTCTCGAGAATTTTTTCAATATTGTAGGTTGTAATCGTAATTATTTCCGATACCTCTCGCTATAAGTTGACAAATTTACCGCAATTAGTAGTTTTGGCAGTTTAGCCGATCTCCCTTTTTATGAAGTGGACAGATATAAGCCGTCTTCCATTTTACTGGGAAGTCTTCTCTAAACCAAATTATTGATATGAGTAAAAATTTGCGGTAGAACAGATAATCGCGCCATATTTGAGAATTTCTTTGCAGATACCATCCTCGCCGGGTGTCTTGTAATTTTTCATCTGCGACCTCACGTTCCGCACATCATTATAAATGATTGAGGAGGTGGTGATGTTATCTCGATATTGATATCGCATTGAAGCAAGAGTGGTTGTTGCTCGGAAGATGGTGCCTTTCTATTTAGAAGTGAAGAGAAATAATTCCGCCATACTTCGAGGACGGTTTTAGCGTCCATTTTTAATTCACCGGATTCGTTAATTTTCCAGGATTCTTGATGCAGCAATCCCGAAGGTGGTCTGGGTAACTTGGTTGTTCAATGCAGCAATGTTCCAACGAGTGATGCGCTGGAAACGATGATTATATGTGGTCGTTCTTTCTACACGACTTGATTATTGTTTACAAGGGAAACCGCCTTGAATTGAGCTTTTTTAAATTTATTTATAAAGGTTTGTTGGCGAAAAATGTTTGGATTTTTATTTAAAAAATTATTATTTGGTTTTAAATTTATATTTTAATATATAAAGTTACTAAACATGAAAAACATTGTAATCTAAAAAATAAATCAGTTTTTATCGCTAAATTTTGGATTTCATTTGTAGCAGCAGATCCTTATAAATTTTAAACTGTTCCAGATTTTTATTTTTCTCATATCTACTTTTCATGAACTGATAGGTTTTTGCCTGAAAATAAGTAAACAAATTAAGCCAGTTATGAATAACATCTGCTGATGCCTCTACAATCAACTTACCAATGATAAATGTGTATGAGCATCTTTGTCATTGGCTATAAAATTCCATAAATTAATCGCTAACGCAAATATATTTTCATTATTTAAATCGGCCTGTGTTATAATTCGTATAAATAGTTCATAGCTCAAATTATATTTCACCACTTTCTGATCATCGATGGTCGAAAGATTTGTTAAAATTTGTTTAACTATTTTTGAACACATCTTATTTATTTCCGCTATAAATTTTGGATCTGCACCGTACAATTCATCATTTGAGATTATATTACGGATATGATAGGGATATGTCACTTGAGCCGATATCGAAAGCATATCCAAAGTATGCAAATAAATTAATGTTTGTGCGTTTACGCTTAAATTTGGCGAGTACTTTTTTACATTTTCCGAAAGCAGACTAGTCAAATACAGCACCCCTTTTTCGGGGCTGTCGGGTACACAAATTAGCGTCGAAAGTAAATTATTTATGTAAGAAATTAAATAAGATTCGGTTGAAACATTTAATCCGTCCACTTCAAATACTTTCGGTAGTTCTAATATAGAATTGACACCAGCTTCAAAAAAAGCATCCGCTTGGCCTAAACACAAATTGGATAATGCCACTCGCCCTGACAATAAATATAAATTCATTCTGGTCATGACGGATACAATACTCGGTATCGTAATAAAGCAATATGCGGCACAACTGCGAACAAACGAGTTATTTTTCACTTTTTTAAGTGATTGGCTTGAGTTCATCGAGAGCGTGTTTACCTGGTGCACTAGATTTTCGAGTACCATATCCAAATTCTGGAAGGATGCACGACATTCTACATAAAATGATAATTGCTTCTCGTAATCAAATCCAAATTTTACAAGTCTAATGAAATTATTAATTAAGACGCTAATATGACGACGTTCATCATCTACCGATAGAGCGCTGCAAAGGAATATTCAAATTATTGAAAGTTTATAATAACGAAGCAGATTAGGTACATACTTAATTGAATCACATAATAATTTGCAAATGTACATGATTGTATTGACGAGCACAGCATCAGAAATCACCTTCACAGTGCTCTCATCACTACTATACTTCGCCTTAAAATTCACCATTATCGTCTTGCATACGATCAATTTATACTGATCCTTCTTAAATAAATCCAAATACGGCAAAAAATTATTTAACAATAATAATTTTTCTAAATCTTTGTAGTTCACGAGAATTTTTTCAATTATAGATTGTAATCGTTCATAAATTAATTCCGATACCGTGATTTTTTTCGTGCCCAGAAACCCTATTATATTTTGAAGAAGCAAATCAAGTTCTTGATCATCAAAATATTTAGCAATAAATAAACTCCAAGAATCGATACAAGATGCATAATCTAATGGATGCTCAATAGATGTGATAAAAGTCCAGACATTTTTTTTCAAATTAATTTTCTGTTCAAACGTGAAATGACTCGAGTTCAATGATGACCCAAGTGAACAGAATAATTGGCATTTAGTTGATGAATTATAAGCTGTGTTCGAAATAATGCTAATCAATTTGATTACATGATATGTAATGAATTTATTTGGAAACATTGTTATGATCGAATTCAAAAGTAATCCACTGAAAACAAAAAAAAAACTTAAGTAATCGTCCAACGATCCATTATAATTAACCTTTACTTATTATCCTTTTGCAGACATAATATTAGAATATCTTCCAATAATTCATTGCTGGTATTTAATGAAACTACCTGAAATATCCAATCAACAGCCGGTGTGAACAAATTCATATAACAGTCCAAGTCGATATTTTGTTGGGACAATAATTTTTTAGTTTCACTCGAAAATATTGTGTGATAAACTTCTAAAAATTCTTCAATCAGCGTTTTAATGTAATCTAAGTTCGATGTTAAATTCAGACCTACTCGACATAGATAACATCTTGTATATATGCTAACCAATGGATCACCAATTCCTCGTATCATCTTGTTAATGCGTAGTATTGAATTTACTAAATTCCTGTAAAATTTTATTACATTTACTTATGGAAGTAAAAAAAAGAATAGATAAATTACTTACGTATTCGATAAAAATTTATAACTTTTGAGAATTGACATTTCTATATAGATTCTTGGTAGTAATTCTCTGATCGAAGCGATCTTATAGAACCAATTAAGACATGTCTCTCTGGCAGAATCGTACGTCTCCAAATCTTTCATTGAATCCACCGCATCCGATTTTGAATTTAAACGATCGAATACAAGTCGTCCGAATGTGTCTAATATATCAGTGACCAAAACAAATTTGCTTGGATAAAATTGTATTGCAGACGTATCGGCCAGTAATTTAGAGCATTGGATAGCCATTTTTAAGGCATTTACTCTCTGATCGCTATGCCATGCTTGAATTAAATTTTGATTTAATTGTTCAATTTTGATAACATACTCTTGTTGTGATAAATTTATCATTTGTTTAACTGAACCATCATCAAATTCGTCCAACTGTTCCAGTCGATATTTAAACTTGTCTGAGACTACAGTCGTTGCTTTTACTAGAATTAAATTTAATTTAATTTATACATTTAAAAATTTAATAAAGCTATCATACTTATTTCGCCTCCGGATAAAAAACTCGTTGTAATCGAAAGTTTTTCCGAAGTTGTAAACTTATTCAAAATCGTAGACCTCTTCGTTTTCCATAAATTGTTGGTTACTGGAATCGATTCACTGGCTATCTCTGCGGTTTCTACATCTCCAGCTGCAACCTAAGATATATTATGTTTTATTTTATGTATCGTTAGAATTCAAATTGAAAATTTGTTACCGATAGTGGGTCATCAACTTTTTCGCTGATAAATTGGCTCAAAGGGTCAATGCCATCGAAGGCAACAATTAATGGATCCAATGTACTTTCAATTCGAAAGGAATCATTTTTATTTGATAATTTTTGATTCTCTAAAATCTAAGTAAACATAAATTGTTTATTTATTAAAAATGTTTTATTTGAAGTGTTCATTAAAAAATTTGTTTACCGTAACACTTGGAGGTTTTAGGGGGTGGTTTTTTGTTTCAATTCTACTTAATGTTGCGATGTCTCCTAATCGTTTTCTTTGAATACATTGCCTAAAATAAACAAACCACTATAAAATATAATTATTATGGTTTATTTTTAATTACCAATCGGGTAGCATTTTGTAAATATTAAATAATTGTGAAACTTTTCCTGCAATTGTTTTTCACGAATTGACAGCCAAACCGATTATGATTTTGACATATTTTTGTTTTTACTACTTTGGTTGTGTGCCATAACTTTTGAATTTGGTTGCAAAATCTCAAAACATAAAACAGGTGACACCCAATTGACGAGTATAAAAAGCACCTGAGAGTTTTGATGAGAATAAAAACACTACCTAGTAGATCGACCTAATCGTACAAAAATAAAAATCTCTTCGTCAAATGATAAATAAAAAAAATTGTTGTGAACAATAGTGGATCGACACCTCAAAAGTGTAATTCTATATTTTTAAAAATTATAACACCATACTTTTATATTCTATGTACAAACACAGACATAGTCCTAAGTCAAAATAATTAGCCAAATTCAAATTTGAATTTCTGCTTCACAGCAGCGGTTTTGGGCTAGTTTCAATCGTCTTGGGATGCTCATGCGCATAGTTCACTTTTGCAAATTTGTGCTTTCAACGGATACTTATAATATTTAGTACACACACAAATGTTATTTGTTTAAGTGCTAAAATTACTTATTCCGTTATGACTCAAGATAATTTGGCAGCCCACTGTATAAATACGTTTTCGAATAATCTTAACTGATCATCGATTTAACATGGAATTTTCAATTTGTTGCTACTAAACCTGTATTTAAATAAAAATTTGTTGATTAAATTAATTAAATGTGCTACAATTTTAAATAAAAGTCATTGGATTTTATTAAGAGGAAAAACAAATTTTGTTGAGAAAAAAAGAAAAAATCTCCAGTTAAATAATAATACATATCTTTCTTCTTTTATGAAATTGCGATTTGTTTCGCAATACAAATTCAATGTAAGCTAGAAAAACTCAAAAATAGCCGCAGCATTAATATTAGAGAACGGGTTCCATTCATCGATAACTTCGTCCACAACATGTCATCTACAGAATTTACAGTCAACGAATTAAAAATCCTCAACAATGGGTTAAATTTTGCAACAAAACCTGCCGCAGCACCTCTGGAAGACATCACAGTGGATATTGAAAGTGGAATAACTCGCTGCCCCTCCTTGGTCAAAAACAACATTAGGTTTGAGGCACAGAAAATTATTCTTCAACACAAAGGAAAGAAGGATAGCCAAGCCTCATCTACATTGAAAACCATCACGGCTCTCAAAAAAAAGAAGGACATCGTTTTTCTGAAAGCAGACAAGGGGAACGCGGTCGTCATTTTGGATAAACGGGATTACGATGAACGAGTATTATCAACAATAGCCGAAGGTCCATACAAAGAACACACTTGGAGAAACAACAATCCAAGGGACCCTCTCAACAACATGCTCAAACAAGCCAAAAATGTAACAAAGGAAATAGCAGCTATATTGAATGATCGTCAATTAGAGTACAAATTTCACGTTACCAATCCGAAGGTATCGAAGCTTTATGCATTGCCGAAAATTCATAAGCCCGGAAACAAGATGAGACCAATTGCATCAAATATCTCGACACCTACAGAAAACATGGCTAAATGGTTGTTGAAAGAGCTCGAAATGATTCCACCACCAAAAGGATGCAGTATAATAAATTCAAAGGAGTTAGTGGAAAAACTAACAGATATAACATTAGCTCCTGATGAAATATTAGTATCATTTGATGTGACAGCATTGTTCCCGAGTATCCCAATAAAAACGGCAATAAACAATTTGGAGGATCATCTTTTAAAAAATCAAGTACAGGCAAGTCTAATACAAGCTTACATCAAAATTGTCGATACATGCATGGAGCAGAATTTTGTTCAATTTCGAGATAAATTTTACCAGCAAACATCCGGAACATCCATGGGAAGCAAATTGGCGCCATACCTAAGCAACGTATTCATGAGCAACATGGAGGAAAATCTAAAACAAAACTTCAACCTGTTCCCGAGGATTTGGCTGAGATATGTAGATGACATTTTTGCAATAGTGAGACAACCTCATTTGCCAGCTATTTTCAACCATATTAATACAATAGATCCAGCAATTAAGTTTACAATGGAAACCGAGGAAAATGGCATTTTGAACTTCCTGGATATAAAAATCATCCGAAATAATAACAATAAATTAAAATTTGGAATTTTTAGAAAGTCTACAAATACAAATAGATTCATAACAGTAGATTCATTTCACCATGTGACGCACAAGCAAGCAGCGTTTCATTCTATGGCGCATAGATTATTTAATATACCTATGGAGCAGTCGGAATTTGATGAGGAGGTTAAATTTATTCAGAACGCGGCCGTAGCCAATGGGTATTCTACTCAATTTGCTGATAACATTATCAACAAGCACAAAGCCAAGCACATCAAATCATCACTCACCACATTACAACCAGCCATGGAAACGGTGAATACTACTAGAGTCAGCGTTCCATACTTTCCGGATATCACCAATAAACTTCAGCGCGTCTTCCACAAACACAACATAGAACTTGTCACCCGTCCATCAACAACCATCAAAAGGGATTTAAACAACTTTAAAGATAATGTAACACAAGATTTACGGTCTGGAATTTACCAAATTAAATGTTCTGATTGCCAGGACACCTACATCGGCCAGACTTCGAGAGATTTCAGCACCAGGCTTAAAGAACATGAAAAAGCCAACTGGAATAAATCTAGTGTTGCATATCATATGTTCCACCATAACCACAAAATAGACACCACTATTTCAAAAATAATAAAAACAGTACATCAAAAATGGAAACTAGACGCATACGAGTCATACCACATCGCCAACACCACAAATCTCATGAACACAGATGATGCAAAAATTAATTCCCCCTTATTTAAAATAACTTTTTAAAAATTAACCATAACAAGCGCAACACCCCTTATTTTTAATTAAATTTGTGGGTTTGTCCGCCTCCGTTTTTTTTGTTTTTTTTTTTTTTCTTTTATATTTTTTTTATTATTTTTATATATAAGTCCTTTTTATAATTTTTTTTTTTGTTTTTTGTTTTTACCTGTTAAACAAAAATTTTGGTATATATAAGAGTTGTTTTTACTTTAGTTTTTTAATTGCAAAAAATTACCTGTAGATGATCTTTACAAGATCGAAACTAGTTGTAATTTTAAATAAATAAAAGTAAATAAATTCAAAAATAAAAAGTTTGGTTTTTTTATTTTTAAGTAAGTGAAAACTGTTGGTGTTTTGTGATTATACGAAATAATATTAATTATAAGCTAGATTATTTTTGTTTACGTGAACATTGTGACGGGAGAATTTAACTACTTATGCTCGGTTTCACAAAAAAACTAATTAATATTTTATCACTTTCTTCTTTTATAAAATTGCGATTTATTTCATAATAAAAATTCAGCGCATGCTAATTTATTTTCTTTTTTACATGAAAATTTTAACTGGAGAGCTAAATATTTAGCTGCTCAATTTCATCCAGCTAAATAATATAATCAACTTGCATTGAATTTTTATTCTGAACCAAAACGCAATTTCATAAAAAAGAATGGTTGGAAATATTATTTAACTAGAGATTGGTTATTTTTTTGTGAAACCGGGCATTAGGCTCTTTCCGAAAGTTATACTTATTTATTTAGACATACTTATTTAAATATTTATGTTGGCGAGGTAACTTAAAATAGGTATCTTCTTACAAAAAAAGAATCTAAAATTCTATTAATTTCATTGCATTTACATTGTGATAATATGCAGTAATTAAGTTTTGTAAAATATTTATTTAAAAATTATTTAATAGTTAAAAATAAAATGCGCTGCTTTCAAAATATAAAAGAAGTATGTGAAAACAATTCAGAAATAAGTATAACTTTCGGAAAGGAAGGCTAAACTTTACCTTTTGACCGCATTTTCGTTATTTCTTTATAGTATTTTATAAATAATTTTATTTGGTGCTTACCAATTAAGTTACGTATTTGACTAGAAAATAATCACTGAAACATAGCATGCACAGGGTTAAAATAAACAAAACTGCTTGTAGCCAAAAAAATGGCTGGTCAAATACATGAAGTTAGTTGTCATTTAGCATTAAAGTTGCCTGTCATCTTTTTGTGTTAGAATTGAAACAACAGTAGAGTAAAGATTGTGATTTCAATAAAATATACGAATTATTTAGTGTATATTTAAATTATTGTTTAATTTAACAACAATATAATCCCAAGATGAGTATCTTAAATTATAATGGTGGTTGCGTGGTTGCAATGAAAGGCAATAATTGTGTTGCAATTGCTACAGATCATCGTTTCGGGGTCCAAGCCCAAACCATTGATACCACGTTTGAGAAGGTATTCAAATGCAATCCAAAATTATTTTTGGGATTGGTAGGACTACAAACCGATATTCTAACCGTAAAAGATAGATTAATGTTCCGGAAAAATTTATATGAAGTACGTGAAAATCGAGAGGTGTCACCAAAAGTGTTCGCTTCGATGTTATCGAATTTGCTGTACGAGAAACGTTTTGGACCGTATTTCATTGAGCCGGTCATTGCTGGTTTGGATCCAAAAACATCAGAACCGTTCATATGTAACATGGATTTGATCGGGTGCACCAATATTCCAGAAGATTTTGTGGTCGCCGGCAGTTGTGCTGATCAATTATACGGAATGTGTGAAAGTTTGTGGCGTCCAAATTTAAATCCTGATGATTTATTCGAAATTATTTCACAAACTATTCTAAATGCCTTTGATCGAGATGCTATTTCGGGTTGGGGTGCTTCAGTTTACATCATAGAAAAGAATCAAATTATAAAGAGAGTTCTTAAAACTAGAATGGATTAATTATTATTTTTATTTTATGTGTAAGGAAACGTTTTTTCCTAAAATTTTGTTTAACTTTTAAAATACAAATTTGGAAACGATAATTTTTGACCTTTTTATTACATATTCAATTTTCTTGCACCATTCTGGTTTTCCCGGGGCATTGGAAATTGATTTATTGTGACCATTGTATTTTGGTATTATTTTTTCCAAAGAATACTGTGGCGATTGGTAGTTTGTTCATATTTTGGGAAAAATAATTATCAACCACATTTTTAAGGAAAAATAAACGACAAAATTGCTATGAAATGGAACTACATACTATTTTTTTCCCCAAAATTTGAACAAAATACCAGTCGCCACAGTAAGTTTTGGGAAAAAATAATATCAAAATACACTAAAAGTCACAATAAATCAATTCTCAATTCCCTGCGAAAACGAGAATAGTGCCATTGAGAGGGCTCGAAACAATTGAAGAAATATTTTTAAAAGCAGTTGCTAATGTAGTTTTAGATTTTTTGTAGCAATTAACAAAAATTTATAAACCTTACAAATGTTTAATCTGTAAAAAATGGTAGGTTCAATTCTGATTGAGCCGCTGATTGTTGTGAACGAAAGTGAATTAACAATAATTCAGTTAAACAAAGGGTACATAACTTATCTTCTTAAAATCCACAGCGTTGGTTTTGCTTGAACTGTCTTAGGATAGCTTTGTTCCCAGTTGTGATCGCCTCCACTTTTCCTTTCTCTATACGCTTGAATTTCGAGAATTTTGAAACGTTCATAAATTTGCAAACCCTATTTTTCAAAACTGTGTGCATGAACAGGTAATCTTTGGCAATTCATGAAAACAATAAATAACAATCTACAGTTACTTACAGGCTACTTCACAGTAGTGGATTTGGGCACAGAAAAAAATAACATAATATATACTAAAGATACATGTTAAACCGAAAGTGGTCTGACTGAAAACGTCCGAGATAAATTCAACATGTACACGGCGGCTTGACTGAAAGCAAAGATTATTAACAAGAAGATCTTCTTGTTAATAATCTTTGCTTTCAGTCAAGCCGCCGTTTTAATGTTGAATTTATCTCGGACATTGTCAGTCAGACCACTTTCGGTTTAACATGTATCTTTAGTAATAGATGTTATTTTTTTCTGTGGTTTGGGTTTGTTTGAATCGTCTTGAAACTTCCTTTTCTCTTATGCTGGTTGCTCTACTTTTACTTTCTCAAAACAACTAAATTTTTACTTGAGGTATTTTGAAAAGTTTACTGTTGCATTTCTCGATTTACCGATTCTTGGCTTTACCTCTAGTCCGCATGGATTTGAATTTCTCGTTTGCCCATTGTTGTTTCGGTTTGCACAAAATTGGACTCTGGGTGACCGTTTCTACTTATTATTGCAAAAGATGTTGACCAACACATCCTCAGCAACCTCGAACTCTTTCCACTTAGCGCGACTTGTTGATTGCATTTTAAAAACCTTGGGCCACTTTCATCAATGACCACGCACCGCTAACTAAAAACGCTTTACAGGTCCCGAAAAATCGATTTTCACATCTGACCACGGATTTTTTGATGTGAAAACATCTTTAGCGGCTGAAAGTTGGTAAGATTTATATGAAAAAAACGAACACAAAATGCACCGAACTTGGGAAGGCCAAAAGTTATGCATGTGTAGTGTAAGTGATTCAAAAAAATGAAATGGAAATACATTATTATTGTTATTATTATTGAAGGGCCATGTAGTGGGCGTTCAGCCACCTCCCACTGCGACCTAAAATATCTTTTGTGCTTGGACCCTGCTTAATTATCCGTCCAGTCAATATTCAGACTCTTAATGAACCTGATAATACTGCCGGCCGGTACGTGATACATACTATCCGGGAAATATGGTAGCATTGGTACCCAAGGACTTCGAGAGGGCTGTTCCACTCCCGTATATTCTTACCCTTGCGCCGTCTTCCGTTTTGGTTTTAAGGGCTAGTTATATAGACGAAAACGAAACGGAACGAATGAATTGAATGTATGCAAGCATATGATGGCTGGTCTCCACTTATGTATTTTTCTCTTGACAAAAAAAAATCTAGTCCATTTTTTTTGTGGTGACAATTCTTAGTACATTTTGCAAACAGAAAAATGGATTTGAGCATGCGCATTGAAATTTTGTCAAGAGAGGAAAAGATCAGATTATTCAACATTTTTGTCATGACGTTGTGCCATTTGAGCATAAATTGTATTTTCTGCTCAATTTCATGTCATTTCATGTTGAATATTTTGACAATTAAAATGAAATTTTCATTCTTTTTTGACAACATTTGGTCCTTTTAATAAATTTTAGGTATAACAAAATTTGTGTTCCTAAAATAAAACATAAATAATAAATTATGGAATACAAAAAAAATATGCCACAAATTGTATTAATTGAAAAACGAATCAAATTCAAATTTTTTCTTATTCTCAAAGAGAGAAATTACTTATATTCTTTATGTTAGTAGGTCTAGGTGTACAAAAAATGTCACGAGCCGTTTGTCATTTATTTTTTGTCAAGAGAAAAATTCGTAGGTGGAGACCACCCATGAGACCAATTATATAGACGAACGAAACGAAGAAATTGATTCAATAAATTGAATACTAGGTAGACAACTACATTGTAATTTTTTGTCTTAAGGAAAACAAATCGAACGTCAAAATATTGTTCATATCTTTTGTATTGCAATTTTTATTTTAATTATTACTTACATTTATCAAATATTTTATAATAAAAATTTAATTGAAATGTTTTCATTTAAACTCATTTCAAGCTACGCCGGTAATTTTTTTTGTGAAAGTTAAGCACAAAATAAAAACTTAAAGAGAAGGCAATTTCGTAATCTTTAGGCTAAACCTTGTACCGTTTGAGTTTTTTCTGGCATTCATTTTTATTAAAACTAGTCACCCAGCTTTACTACAGGAAGGCTAAATAAAACTGGAAGGTGCCTGGTATCCAGAGTCCTCATACTTGTCCGGACTGATTAACCTATCAGACATTCATCCATCGGCATATGCTGTTCCACCTTAGATTAGGGGTTTTGTCAAGGGTTCCTCCTTTAGCGCCGTGCTTTAGCCTGTGCCAAATAGCAAAAAATGTGCCAAATGGCCTCAATTACCAGTGGTTCCCACGAGGAGGCAGCACGTACACTTGCGAATTGTGACCAGGTTACCCCTTACACACAATTGTACCCATCACGTAGCTGTCTAATACATGACCAGAACAGCTCACGTGATGCGTGCCCTATTGGAAGTTTATGCAGCTGGTAGATTACTCTACCCAACTTTGGTCCTCCTCTCCAGTAGATATCAAAACCACCTTAAACTAGGTAAATTCACTTATTTATTTTGCTGCAGGACCGGTTAAAACAAATTAAAAATTGGGTTCAGGAAGAATAAGCCAGACCTCAAGTAATGTATAATACAAATATGTATCACTAATTATTGTATAATCTAACAATTTGCCATTTTGCAGCTATAATACTACGAAAAAAATCTAAATGGCACATACATTGATACATAATAAATAATAATTTTGAAATTGTTTAATCGGTATGCTATTGTAAGTTTAGTATTGCTCAAGCTCATGCTGTTGCTGAGTTTAGTTATGCGGGGAGTATAGGAAACAAAAATTATAAAAGTGGTAAACCGATTCGAATGACATTCTCTAAAGAAGCACGCAAGGAAGAAGCCACAGGAAGACATGCTACCGTCTTTCCAGATGCTATATATGATTTTACAGTCAAAATAGCGTCTATGTCTAATTGAACCGCCCTATTTCATTTAGTTCAAACTGATCAAATCAGCGATGCCACTTTGCTTTATTCTTTGCCTTGTATGAGTAATGGTGTACTGTATTTTAAAACGTACAGGGCAGGTTTAGATGATAAACTTAACAGAACTGTAATTTGCTAAAGCTCACCCAGACATGGCTATACTAAAATTTAGTCGTTCGTATTTTTTTGTCAACAGATGAATTACCAACAGATAAATTAATCCAATATAGAATAACTTATTGAAACCAAAAATGTACCGCAATTTAAATACTGAGCGAACGGCAGCCGTCTATCTGCATTGGTTCCTCAGACCCATCAAAGAGGATTGAAATGATTCAATGGATACTTATACATAAAGGTTTTCACATAATACTTTTGCGAGTTGAGACTGAGAGTGAACTCGCCCGTTGTTTTTTGGCAATTTTCACGACTACAACATGTACTTGACTAGTGTTTCGCATTAGCAACGAGACTTCCACAGAGCTTTACTAGTTTTTCGACGTCTTCGTCGATAAATGGCTAGTAAATTTAGCTTCGTAGTAACAGCTTCATGAGGGCGACTCTCGGGTGGCCTTGGTGTGACTCAGGAAGGATGTATTTATGGTATAGCAATTCGGAAAAAGCGATCATCATAAAATACGCATCATTGTATGGCCGTTAGTTCTCCTCGTCGAGCAAATCATTTTGAAACCTCTGGCTCCCTTACCTGATTTGGTGATCGCGGTCAACATTTAGTCAGGGCCTCAAATGTTACTGGCAGCTGTTTTGCTTTATCGATTGCAAAACACGCAGCGGTGCAATGTTCAATACTTGTTTTCGCGATTTTTACGTCTTCTATCAGCAAGAGGTTAGAATTTCTCGGCGCGTTTTGATTTTTTATGTTCGTCAAAATCCTTCTGACTTCTTCACTCGGTTTCTCGTGATCAGCAATTAATCGCGAGATAAAATCTGCATACGCAAAGCTGTTCGTGTTTATGTATTTGATGGTGAAATCATAGGTGAGCAGGATGAGTGCGCATCGCTGTAAACGGCTAGCCGTGTACACCGGAATGCCCTTCTTTAATACAAAAATCACCTACATCAGTTTATGATCAGTCTGAAGCTCGAACTTTTAGAGCAAATATTAACGAGAAAGCTTCTCGCTAGACCTGCGGGTACTGTTATTTTTTTCTTTGGGTCGTAGCGAATTAACAAAAAGGCGACAGGTCGATTTTGCTGGATACTCGTTATAGAGTCAGCTTCGCGAAGATTTTTTCCGGTATTGGCAGTGGGTAATTATATGGTTTCATTGTTTAATTCAACCCTGTTGAATAATCGGCGCAAGTATGTATTCTTCCTTCCTTTTTTTGACGGCTACGAGTGGTGCGGCGTAATCCGGGTAATCGGGCAACCTCTTGAGCTAATTTTCGATCGGTTCAGCTGCTGCGAAAGGCACCGGGAGTTTATTGCTGAAAATTGGTTTTGTTCACGCCTTTAATGTTAAAGAAGCCTTCATTTTGTTGCACAAATCCAGTAAATCAATGAAAAGGAACGGAAATTTTTGTTTGATTTCCTCGTCTATTCTTGTGGTTATCTTTTGCTCAATATTATTGCAGATGCTCGCGATGTTTTCGCTTCATAGATCCAATCACTTCCGAGCAAGTTTAAACTTGATTTTGTTACGTAACATCAAAAACTATGTAAAAATAAAAATAAGTAAAACATAAAAAAACTATTACAATACCCCAAGCTGCGGACATTTTTTTTATATGACATACGAAGTCTTTGTATTCTTTCTATAGTTTTGTGTAACATGTACCGACATCTCGTCTGTCGGTTTCGTTACACTATGGCTGAACAACATACCCCTGTTGTACGACTGAGCGCTCCTAGAGCGATCAATGATCAATCACGGTGATGCTCTCTTATACCTCACCGTGATCATCACTTTATACCATATATATCGTAAAAATAGCACGGAAAAAAGGCGAACATTGTAATTTACTACATGAAAAACAAATTAAAGAAAGCCGATCTCAAACAAAATTTCT
This sequence comes from Tipula vernalis, assembly GCA_958295665.1. Lineage (NCBI taxonomy): Eukaryota > Metazoa > Arthropoda > Insecta > Diptera > Tipulidae > Tipula > Tipula vernalis. The sequence goes on along the minus strand of OY282559.1, from coordinate 293,952,238 downwards.
TGATTGCTCACGCAAAGTACAACTGGGACATCAACAACTGTAATTTTGTCAATAAGTCCGAAACTGCCAACATCTCGCGTTTCGAATTCAATAGTTAGAGTCTTCTACACTGATTCATTTACCTTTGTCAACTTACATAAACTAGTACAAAACACCACCCCCTTTATAATTTAACGGCTACCTATGGTCGTAGCTGCCTAACTAACTATCACAAAATAACACCTCTTTAGTCAGAACTGCGTAATTTACATCATTCCAGTTGTGGCCCTTAAAAAGGTTGAGTAGACGAACCAAATTTGATTTTTCGTCTTTCCCATAGTTTGGTGGCTGTTTCAGGTAGATCGTCTCCTTGCAGACTGTCTTTGTTTGGGATGCACCCGAAACTTCTTACATAAAAATTAACTCCGAAGTTGGTCAGGTCAGTTGGTGGTCAGGGTGCTGTGTATGAAGGGGGATAAATACAGGACTTAGGCGAACCATAGTTAGAATAAGAAAAATAAAAAAAATTTGTGGGTATTCGACCATACTTAGGACGTGTTAGAAGTTTGTGATAATTATTTCAGCTGTAATAATTATGACATTATTTTGTATGGAACCAAATTATCACAGCCACTACGTGTTGTAAATTTGACACTTCTGTAATAATATTCATAAACAAAAGCGCGCAATAACAAATTGTACAAAAAAACTTGTTACAAAATATGAAAGAGGAAATTATTTCACTCGTCCTGTCAAAATTCACGTCCTTAAAATAAGAAACTTACTTTTTTTTGGAGGGGTTCGTTAAATTTCAGCTGTCACTTAAAAAACTTAAAAAGAGCGAAATTTTTTGTGTAAACTTAAAAAACTTAAAAAAAGGTTGCATACATTTTTAACGCGGGAAATAAAAACCTGTTTGGTGAAAAATTATAACATTTCCATTAATTATTAATAAATAAATTAGAACGAGAGTATTTGAACATTAAATTAGACTGTAAATAATTGAGTAATCATAATGTATATTCATTTTAAACATCAAACAAAAACTGAAACATAACCTAAAAAAATTTAATTGAGATATACAATTTTTTTGAAACAAAAAATTTTTTATAGTGTTTCTGTATCACTAATTAGATAATAATAATAGTTAATGTAAATTAATAATTCTTTACGATATAAATGAATTTAATATAATTTTTCCTAAAATAACTAAAAAATCAAACAAAAATATTTTGCGTGGAACTTAAAAATTTTTAAGTTATCTATAGTCGAAATGTCAAAGTTAAATAAGAAAAGTTCAAATTCTTATTTTTGTTATTTTTCTTATTCCAAGTATGGTTAGTCTTTCACATCATGTGCTGTAACTGCATACCACCTGCCTCTTCGTGGCGGCCACTAGAAACTACTCTCTTAAAGGAGCAGGTTAAAGTGTGTGGTGGCTGTGATCTTGTGTAAAACCTTATTGATACAAATACGGATTCACAACAACGACCTTGGACACGATGTAAAGACAAGGATTTAGGATTTTAAACTCGACCTCAGGTATGCAACATCCAAAATTCTATCCTGAGAGATAGATATTGTAGTATAAGAGAAATAGCTACGGACTTTTATCCATGTAGCAACGTTTTTCGCAACTAATAAGGTGAATTAGAAATGGACACTAAGACAGTACTCAAAGTGTCAGGAATTATTTCTTCTCGCTTCTCAATAGGCAGACATCACCTTCCAAGTAACAACCTCTCTGGCTTCTACAAGATATCAACGTCGGGATGACACCACCACCACCACCTCCATCATATGATGAAGTGCGGAACATGATTCTGCTGATGAAAAATTACGAGACACTCGGTGAGGATAGCATCTGCAACGAAATGCTCAAATATGGCGGTGATTTTCTGTTCTACCACATGTCTAATTTCATATCAAGAATTTGGTATAGAGAAGACATCCCAGTAAAGTGGGATACGGCTCTTATCTGTCCACTTCATAAAAAGGGAGACCGGCTAAACTACAACAACTATCGCGTTATATAGCTTTGCTGAACACAGGCTACACGATTTTGGGGAATGTAGTCGTAAAGACCTCTACACAGTCTATTCGTTGACTTCCAACAAGCGTAGACAGCATTAAGATTGATACGTTATGGAACGTCTTGTCTACCTGAGCGTACCGTCAAAATTGATTTCTATTTGCCAGTTTTTAATGAATATACAAGGTGCTAATAGAAGGCAAAATTTCGGACAATATCTGGAGTGCGGCAAAGAGAGCCAATAGCTCAAACTCTCTTCAACTTTTCAATGGAGTATGCCATTCGTTGGCTCAATATGGCGCAGCGCACCTGTCTGTCAGCCACAGCTATTAGTATAAGCTGACGATATTTGTATCGCTCCCTGAAAGAAGTTTTCCTTCCGTTGGAATTAACAGCCCAACAAATTGGCCCTCAGACAACGGCACGAAGAATAAATACATGGTCACTGCGACAAGGCAGACACGCGAGGACTTTATTTCAGAAGACACACAATATGAAATATAAGGACCTATGTCGACGTAAAAGGACGTCTTTGGGTGCTGTGCTTACTTGTAATTCAACCTTAATTCGAATAATCTCGAATATAAAATTTCGTATAATAAATTTAGAAACCTCGGAATGTCAAAGAAAATATCGATGGATCACTATTCTGTAACTTCACACAACTCATATCAAGCAAATTAGGAGTATAAGCGAGAAACTACAATACTGACCCAAATAATTTCAAAAAGTTCGAATAATCATAGACTTCTAGAACGATCTTGAAAAATATCAATTCATAGTCTCAAAAATGTTGATTAATGTTGATAATTTCGAATATGCTAGATTCCAAGCAACTCAACCCTATTCAAAGCTAGATATCTAGATGGGATCGTCTTGATATCTCGCCAACCAAAATAACGAATTAGACAAAATATCGATTAAAAAAATTGTTTTGAATTTAAAATATCAAATTTTGAAATATTGTCTTCGTTAATATCGACAGCTTAAATCTCGAAACTAAAAGAATTACTAATGAAAAGAATTCAAATTTAAAATTACGCATTTTTCTAGATTTTAATTTCGTAATCTTCTAATTTCAAATATGAATCACTCACCGATTTATGCATCTCTGATTTATGTAAGTCACTCACGGTTCCTTACGTTTTCAATTGCTAAAACGCAAATCTCAGAGCTAGACGGAATCCTTAATTATAATTAAACCCGATAATATTTTTTTTTCTTAAGATAAACCATAATGTCAAATATGTTTTTGCCGGTTTTAATAACACGATACAAAATTATATTAATTATTCGGGATTTGAGGTGACATTTTTTAGAATTTAGATTCGAGTTCCGAGAATTTTTTTTCGAAATTGCGAATAACACATTCGCAGAAACAAGAATTTACACCAGAATTCAGGAAGCTAATAGTAATAGTATGGAAATATTGTAAACAAAATGCAACAAATCGAACAATTGCAGCGGATTTGGATTGGTCAAAGAAGATGGTTTAGCGTGCCATTAAAACCTAGAATGATTTTGGTGATTTCAAAATCAGACTCAGAAAAGAACGATATCAAAAAATAACAGAAAGGGAAGATGAAAGCAGAGTTCCAGAGTTCAGACGAACTATTTCAAAATATTGAGGAAATCTGGAAAAACATTCCAGTGTCGCAGAGTAGCCTGTCTTCCGAAACGTAGTTTGGTTGATCTGAAAAAACAGACCCTACCCTAATAATATACAGAGCAAGAAATTTACGGGCCCCAAAGATTCACGGACCCCAGGTACGTGTCTAGTGTGCCTAGGCGTTAATCCGCCCCTGCCGAGGATACGCGATATGCTTAAAACACTGGTGAAGTTTTATATTTTCTGATCACAAAATATTTTGATTATTTTAAACAACCAAACAGTAAAACAGTAGGTCAATTTTTCAGGGTTTCTTGTAGTCTCGTTTAGTTTAGGATCCGTGGACCACCCCTTGTGTGCGCGCTTGGATGCACCAATACAGTATTTTAAGTTTAAAACCTCGGTATGTCAACGCCATTGGATTAGTGGTAGATTACCTAATAACATACTGCGATTTAATAAATCGAATTTAGTGAATTTTTCGAGTTCAGTTCCAGTATATCAAACTCGATTTTAGCTCAACCCTTTTTTTGCATAGAATACTTGAACGAGTTTAGCTAAATCGGATTTATTAAACCCCCAGTATGTCTAGGGCATAAACAGGTTTAGCTAAGCACATTTAGCTATATCGCACAGTGTCAAGGCTTTAAGATTCATCTTTATATCTATAGGCGCCTTACTTTAACAATTTTACAACAACAAAGCTATGTATTTTCATTCTGTTTGGAGATGAATATTTTCAATATGATTGTATCAACATTATGTTTTTTTAATTTTGTCGTCTGTCTGTGACGCTCTTGTATTTACTAAGAGCTAAGACGATATCGCCCGCCGACAAATGTATTTTGAAGTGTCGCTTGTAGTTATCGCTCTTGTTCTGTTTATACCTTAAGACGCTAAATTACTATGGTAAGAGTCGACTTTATGCTGCCATGTGAAATCGTTGCTACAATATATTAAGGCGCGGTTCCATTTATTGTGTTTTCGATAATTTTAAAGCATAACAACAGTTTTATGAAATTTAGTAAAACCTTATAAATACGAAATCATGTTTTTGGTTTGCAATGCTCTGTGTTAGATGTCACTTTTTAATGACATTTTTTTGGTTTGGAATGTTTGTCGTTTTTGGGAACTAATAAACTTATTAAATTAATGATTTTAATAAAAATTGTAGTTTATTCATATTGGTAAAATACACCAAGCAGACAAACCTATAACTTGGTCCGGAATTATTAAATTGGTTTGTCAGCAGCACTAGAAAACATTACAACAGTAAAATGTAGATACAATAATTTAAGAACTTAGGATATCGCAAGAACTATAAATGGTAGCTGCTACTAAATACAAAACCGCAAAAATAATTGTAGAACCTGTGTAGAGCTAAGATTTGCTAAGTAGGGTCTGGAGCATTACAACAGCTATAAAAACTATATTTAAGCCAAAACAGGAAATTGGTTGGATTTTTTATTTGTCTGTATTTTGTAATACATTCTTTATAAAAGGACTCCAATGTTCGATTTGACAACATTAAAATGAATACATAGCCATTAAAATTCGTTCATCTCGGAATGTTATAGAAAACTTGAAATTTAAGTTATGAAGCCTTACGTATTAACAAGAAGCCTACATACATAAAGAAAATGGAATTAATTTTTTTAAATAACTATTGGTGTACAAATATATATCCAACCTTGTATGTAACAAAAATTATTCCCATAATTTTTGTTACATACAAGGTTGGATATATATTTATACACCAATAGTTATTTAAATTGTGTTTGTTGTTAATTGTTTGTTTTAGAATTTGTTGGTAACTAGCCAATGAGACCGCCAATTAAAGCGCTAAGCACACAGAAAAACGAACAGAAAATTCGCTGTTAGGTGTTTCATTCGTTGGGTTAAATTACCTTTGTTTGGTCTGACGCTAAGAGTTAAATTTAGTGGCTTGAATGAATTAAAAGCATTACAAATGTCTATTTAGATTTGAGACAATTCAGAAATATAATCCACAGCTGTAGGCCATAAATAAATTTCAAATTAATACTTTGATTAATATTTTTAATTTTTTGGTAAGGTGTAACCACATTATACTTATTTTATGCACGTATAAATGCTCCCTGAATATTAAATTGTTTACCTTTGTTTGGCCCAACGGTTAGAGTTAAATTTAGTGGCTTGAATGAATCAAAAGCATTACGAATGTCTATTTAGATTTTAGTTAATTGAAAAATGCAACGTTAGGACTTAAATAAATTTCAAATGCATATTTTGATTGATATTTTGGATATATTTGGATAAGGTATAATCTTATTATAGTTATTTAAGGCATTGAATATTAAAATTAATTATCGTTGTTTGAACCGGCGGTAAGTCCCTTTTCCAATTACTTCTTATTTGTGGAATCTAACTTATCTAATATAATTTCTTATGTAATATGTTAGGTTCGACAAATAATTACGTAATTGGAAAAGGACCTTAGAGTTGAATTTAATCGAATTGGATGAATTGGATGAATTTAAAGCATTAGAAATGTGATTTTAGTCAATTCAAAAATATAAATTCCACAGCTGTAAACCATACCATAAATAAATTTGAAATTAATATTTTGATTAACTTTTGATCGTCTGTATGAAATAGAGAGCAGAATTAGTGTCCTGGGCCTATTCTCGAATTCCACATCCATTTTCCACATGTGGACATCTGTCAAAACTCATAAAAATTGAATTTTTTCGGTACTAAGGGAATATTTCCGAATGGGTATAAGCATGTGGAAAAATTCCCCCATATAGGAAAATGTCAATGCCGCATGTGTTTTATATACGAATTACAATTTTCGAACCATTTTTCGACAACTTTGACAGATGTCCACATGTGGAAAATGGATGTGAAATTCGAGAATAGGCCCCCTGGATGTTGTGTAGGGTGCTGATACTGAAATATTTACAAACATAAATTCGGGTTAACAGAAGGTGTCAACCATCCGTTAAATTAGGTATTATTATTATTATTGAAATAAAGACAAGTAAATCCGTGCATTTAATATTTATAAAAGTTCTCTTGGGTCTTACATTCATATTTATTAACAGTTGTCTTGTATCGAACTGTTTATGCAATTAAATTCGCGGTTATTGGTGCTCAAGTGCGTTAACAGCTAAAAGTGATATAAAGAAATTAGCTTTAGTGAACTAACATTTCTAGTGTGAAGTGATATAAACTAGAAATTATCAAGTGTACTTATACCCAATGTAATTAATTTTACACTGCGAATGTATCAAATACTGAGTGAATTATAGGCGACAGCGATGAGTGAACTAGATAGCCTAAAGAAACTGCGTGCTAGTCAGAAGGGCAGCATGGCTAAATTGTTAAATTTTGTGAGTGAGCTAAAAAGCGATAATGTTCTAGATATTGATCAGTTGAAAACGAGCAAGACGAATGCAAGAAATCTTTCACCAATTTATAATTCTCGAAGAGAAAATTATTCAATGTGATCCAACTGAGGAGTCTGGACTTGGCCCTTTTGAAGACGGTGCTTTCAGGGCTCATTTCGTGGATTTGGAAAAAAGCATAGCAGAGAAAAAAAGCATAACCAACAGAATCCATTTTGAATTAGGTCGATCAGATAAAAACTGCCTGTGCTATGCTGTTAACCAGGTCAAAATACCTGATTTTGAGAAAAACACGTTTAAAGTTTCCGAACAAGGAAAAGTTTGATGAATGTTTATCATTGTTGATTTTCCTATTCTTTTTAAAGCTGCTATTTCGTCATTTTCTTTGGGGGCATATTTTAGGGATAATGTAATATCGATTTAAGCAAAAAAAAAAAAAAAATCGATTTTTTGAAGCCGCTGCAGTAGGTTACCACCCCTTAAATTAAATCTAAATCGAGAAAAAATAAAAACATACATTTGCACATAATATTGACATATAGCACACAGGCTCACCGTTGAAAATATCGAAGAATGCATGCACCAATATTACGAATTGATGAGAAAACATTATAGCTAGCTTGGTAAATGTTTTACAGGGCCCACACACGATACAACTTGTTGTACAACTAAGTTGTACAACTTGGTTGTACGTTTGCCACAAACGAGAGAATAAATTGCCAAAATTTGTTGTAAAACTTTATTCTATGTGGTGTCGCGCCGTGCAGACCTATAAAAAATATTTCGAGTTTAAAAAGACGTGATGGCAGACATTGTATTGTCATTAACAATAATTACTGAGTGTTCTCAAGAGGGCGAAAATAGAGGCAGGCGTAAAAAAAGGAAGTGGTCGAAAGAATAGCTACAAAAAAATGCAACCATTTCTAATGAAAAGTTGTTGAAAAAACTAGAAGAGACAGAAGCATTTGATTATTTAAATTATATGCGTATGAGCCAAGAGACTTTTAGAGAACTTTTAACAAAAGTCACACCTCTTATTAGAAAAAAGGACACTTTTATGCGCGATGCCATTGCTGCAGCGACCCATCTTACAATCACTCTACGATTTTTGGCCACAGGGAATTCATTTGAAGACCTAAAATTTTCCTTTGCTGTGTCGCCGCAATCTATTGAAGAAATCGTGGTTGAAACATGTGAAGCCATAAACTATATGTTGAAACAATATATATACGGGTACATTTCGATTTTAAAATATATAATATTTAATGTAAAAATTTTATATTCATACGAACTTACAGCTTTCGAGAACTGCGGAAGCGTGGAAAATTGAAGCTGATAAATTCTACAGGCGGTCAGGATTGCCACATTGCATTGGAGCGATTGATGGCAAGCACGTACAAATAAAGAAACCTGCAAATTCCGGCTCCTTTTATTTTAGTTATAAAAAAATATTCATTGTTGTTCTTATGGCATTAGTAAATGCGGACAGCGAGTTTCTAATGGTTGATGTTGGAACAAATGGTCGAATCTCAGACGGTGGAGTTTTTTCAAATTCAAAATTTTTTGATAAATTTGAGAAAAAACAGCTTGGTTTACCAACACCATCTCCACTTTTACCCGGCATGCAGCCCCTGCCATACGTAATAGTCGGAGATGATGCGTTTGCTTTGCGGCCGGACTTAATGAAGCCATATGCTCACGACAATTTGACGAATGATGAAATATTTTTCAATCGTACACTTAGTTCAGCCAGAGTAAAGGTGGAGAATGCATTTGGCATATTAGCATCTCGTTTTCGGCTGCTCCTTACAACTATCAATTTGAGTCCTAAAAAAGCTACTACAATCGTTTTAACATGTTGCTATTTGCATAATTATTTGAGGCGACAGCAAGTATCCAGTAGAGAAAGTCATATCCATCCATCCACTCATGAACAAGACCCATTCTTCAATATGCAGCCATGCTCATCAAGAAATGCTAGTCACTTGGCTAAGTCTGTGAGAGAAAGTTTTCGTGAAACTTTAAAAAGCATTAATGAAACAAATAACAATTAATACGTTGAGTTAAATAAATACATATTATCATAAAAAAAGTTATTTATGGTTTTTTAATTTTTATTTTTATTTTTAATTTAAGAATACTGAGTATCAGATAAAAGTTCATCAACACTTTCGTAAACTATTGCTGAAGCATGCGTATTTGGAAATATGCCTTATTATCAATAATTATATTTTGATGGGATGTATCCTGCGATAATAATCTATAATTATGAAGCGGGGTTAAAGTTCCTGAAGTATCCCGCGATGCAAATCTATAATGGGTTGAAGATCTAGATTCCTCAGAAGATGATTTACTGGACGATGATTGTGACGATATTGAACTATCCAAAGATAGTTTGTTTAGCTGGCCCATCAACAGAGCTTCATCAATAATTTTCTTAGTAAACAGCTTTTCTGAATGAACAAGCCCAACCTTCGCCAAAAACATATGCATCATCTTTTACAATACCGCCACGGTCTTTTTTAACTTCATCCAAATAGTCCACTGCTTTCTGCATAAATTCATTTTTAATTGAAGGGTTTTTCTTTGACGCTGCCTTTTCCCCAAAACATGCTCGTCCCAATTATAAAAAACAACAAACAATATATTTATTGTAAATACTATACTAAACAGCTAAACTTACGGAAATATCAAAACTCTCGTCATCCGTGTCGATTATAGTCGATATTCCTGGAATGGACGTCTCTTGATCTTTTAAAAAATCAAGAAAGTCAAAGTACCACAAAGATGGAATATAAATGTCTTCACCCCTGCTCCAGATTTCTCACTTACATTTTTCTTCTTCAACTCTCGTCGATAGCATGACCTTATATTGGCAACTTTGCGTTTTAGTTGCTCAATCCTTTTCAATTAATTGAAAAACCTTCAATAAAATTTTCCACGCATTACCATATTTCGATAGTTTTTGTTTTTAGAGTTTTCATTTTTTACTTGCCATAATACCGGTAGCTCTTTAAATTTATCAAAAACATTCCTCCAATTTTCGGAATTTATAATCGCCATTTTCACTATTTTTCCAATCCAAATGGTAAAACACTCAATCACTTTTAATTATATACGTCTATGCTTTTAATTATTTCACGCGTTGTGAAATCAAACTGGCAAGATTTTTGACACTTATTTGTTAAACTTCACCACACACAATACAACCAGTTTCAACAATACGTAGCTCCGCCCCCAAAAAATCAAAACATTTTGATTTCATGCAGACTGTTTTACGAACTTAAAATCGGTTGTACAACTTCGCCACAAACGGTACAACTTGTCATACAACCCAACCAAGTTGTACAAGTTGTATCGTGTGTGGGCCCTATTATAAGTGACATCAATTGTGTACAATAATAGTGAATGAATTGACACGCAGTTATATTTATATCACTATAGTGTTAAAAAATTGTCGTATTGATGACATCATTTATGGTCACTATTAATCGAAGATACGGAAATATTCAGGTTGAAATGACATTCATTCACAACTAACAATGATGGTGAAGATTTACCGTTTTTTTGAATTAAAGCAGATGAAATGTTGTTATTTGATGATCCAGTTTTTAATTGATCATGTTTTTGACGTAGGACAAGAACTACGTCTTTGTTTTCATTAAATATGAGGGGTAAACTAATATTTCAATGTGATGATGCGCGTCGCGGAATTGACGTATTTACGAAATTTATTTGTTTATAAACCAATGTCTCTTGTTAAATATAAATGTAATGTTTTAAAAAGTGTAAAAATCAAACCAAGTTAAATAAAAATTTGTGGATTGAAAAAAAATTAAAACAACAAATTATTAATTTGTATTTTAATTTCAATTTTAATTAAATAGTGATGAACTTGATTAATCATGTTGCACGCCATATTGGGTTAAAGCTTTTAAATAAAAATAAAAAAGTTCGAAGATACTGTTAAAGTTAGCCGAAAGTAAAAAGTCGATAATGCAGATTATGTTATTAACATTTCAGCCGAAAATAAACAATTTAGGTTGACAGCCAAAAGTAAATATTATACATGGATTGCAATAAAAACTTTTGTAAATAGTCTTACGTGAAAAACTTTTCAAATTGAAAATTAATTAAAAATGAGTTTCAATAATATGAAAAACTTTGTTTAACCTAGTCGTGGAAAATATCGGAAAATCAGATGGATTCACAAAATTGGAATAAAATCAGCCTCTAGAGTGTACATCTGAAGTTGAATCGTTTTTTTGTGATTTGTCAATAGCTATCGCAGGAAAAAAATTCAGTTCAATTTTCCCGTGGGAAATCTCGGAAAATTCGATTTTCCAAAAATCATTAGAAAATTTGTATAAAATCAGTCTCTATAGGGTGTTATGTCTGGAGATAGATTGCATTGATATGACTTGTCAATAGCTATCGCAGGATAAAAATTCAGTTCAAGTTTCCCATCAAGTTGCAATTTATCTCCAGACGTAACACTCTAGAGGCTGATTTTATTCATCCATTTCTTACTTTCGGCTGGAAAATTCTTTGAACTATCCGAGATTTCCCACGAGAAACTTGAACTGAATTTTTTTCCTGCGATAGCTATTGACAAATCACAAAAAAACGATTCAACTTCAGATGTATAGTCTAGATATTGATTTTATTCCAATTTTGTGAATCCTTCTGATTTTCCGATATTTTCCACAACTAGGTTAAACAAAGTTTTCCACTAAGACTATTTATAAAAGTTTTTATTGCAATCCATGCATCCTATTTACTTTTGGCTATCAACCACCAAATTGTTTATTTTCGGCTGGAATGTTAATAACATAATCTGCATTATCGACCTTTTACTTTCGGCTGGAAACTTTCGGCTAACTTTAACAGGGTAGTTCAAAGAATTTCTATTCTCATTATGTAAACTATTGCGTACATTTTTTGAATTTATATGCTGTATAACCTATGCAATTCTAGAAAAATTCAAAGTTTTCAAGTGACCGGAAACTAATTTGATTTAATACGTCATTTAAATCGTCAATATTTAAAAATAAATTATACTTAGTAAGCTTTTATTAATAGCAAGGCATTCCCATTTATGTGACGTTAACATTTCTCTGACGTTTTATTGACATTTTGTGACATTTTAATGATTAAAATTTCAAAGATAAAATCGCGTTTAAAGGTACTTCTGAGCAATAAATTCTCTTGGTATAAGGTCGTATAAAATAAATCAGGTGAAATTCGGTGACAAAAGACAACTAACGTTAATTCTGATATTATATTATTTGTTTTTTATTATTTTGTCCATTAGTTAGTTACATAGCGAAGCAATGTTCAAAGTACCTTACTAATCACAAGTAAAGCACATGTTTTCAACGAAAATAACCAGAGCCGCCCCCCGGTGGCACATTAGTTAGCATACTTGCTTTAAGCTCCGCTGGTTCCGAGTTCGATTCCCGGCGGGTGATGAAAAAATCACGGCTGGTTAATGTAGGATCAAAGAATTAATCACTCATTATCTATGGGATGTAGCGCTAGCGAAAAAAACAAAGCCTTCAAGAGTGTAGTATAATCTTACGTCATAATTTTTAGAAGCTGTCCATAGTGAAAATGATGTTTTTTAGCTTCAAGTTTTTCAATGAAAAAACAAAAATCTTCTAAAACTTTTCATTTAGTATACTATGACTAAAAGTATCACTATATTTTACTTGATTAAATGTTGGTAATTTCTTGAAAAGAGGAAATATAAATTTCAGAGCCTTTAGGGAGTTTATAGTTCATGCCATAGGATTGGCTTAATTTGATATTTAATTTATTAGAAAAATGACTCATTTTCAGAATTCTTGAATTCTTGATATTATTTGTGGAACTGCAGCAAACTACAATTAATATAAAAACTACATAAGTATGATTGTTTGGCCATATTTATCCTTTTTTATTAATTAAAATAACATAAATCAGATTTAAATATGCAATTCACCAATCGAAAACAGTTAAATTATTCAATTCAGATTTACATAATAAACGTCAAAGAAAAATAGTATTCGGGCAGCAAAAAAAGTGATGAAGATTGTTTAAACTTTAAAATGTGAAAAACTACAACGAGAAAATAATTACCACAGTATTCGAGCAGACCCTTAGTGACCACACGATTTGAAGTGAGCTTTTATTTCAATTTGACATTTTGAACATTTTATAAATTTTGGTTTAAATAAACCAATTATTGCAAAAAAATGAGAACGATTTTGTGTCATTTGTGAAAATATTTCAGATATTGTAATGTTTTCATTTAAAAATTTGTTTTAGAAAAAAAGTGATTTCGCATAAGTTTATGGATTTTTCCTCGTTTCTAATTCCTTTACAAAAGCTTTAGGATTAAGCTAGCTTTTTAGACTATGGCTTTGTATAATCTAAGTTGCTTTGATACTGCTCGTCAAAATGCTGCGGACAAGCCAAGTTAACTGTGAGATAAGCCAAGTGAGATAAGCCTTATCACGTATTATCTCAAATTCGAAACCTCCAGATTCGATTTCATATCAATGAATTTTTTCAATCTTTTTTAATATTCCGGTAACTACAAACAATCGTAATAATCATTTATAATAGCCAAAAATTCAAAAAACTCATACGATTTTGAACGACTCTTAAAGGGTCAACCAGCGAACATTTAAGAAATTTAACAGAATTTAACGAAAGTTTTTTCTTACGAAAAATTTGACAGGTTGGCTAGCGAAACTACACAACTTGTCAATTGCTTTGATGGTGATAGTAGCTCGTATTAATATTTTTAAAAATTTGTGTAGAATTTTGAACTGGAGATGGAATTGGAGGAACTTCGAAAATTATTTCAATTATTAGAAAGCCTTAAATTCTTAAAGGACATAAACATAAATAATAAAAGACACAGATCTTGTGGCGTAAGAAAATGAACGAAAACAAATAAATTTGAAAATTAATAAATTGATGTTAAAATTTATAAAGTCTTTAATAATTTGGTTTTCAATTTGCCTACATGAACATAAATAAATAATTTTGAATTTAAGCTTAAAATGTACAATGAACTCCCACCAGAAGATTTGCACAAAGGGTTCTTTGGATTTTTGACATTTCCTTCAGTTTTGCGCGATAATTTTCGCTCTGTTAAGTTGACACTTAACTCTGTTAAGTTGACACTTCAATTTAACGAAACTGAACAAACATTTCTTAAAGGTTCGCTGGGCAGTAACATGTTAACTCCATATACCGCACTGTTACGTTAAATTTCTTAAATGTTGGCTGGTCTCTCTTAAGGCTGTCTCATGAAAATTAAAAAGTTGAAAATGTGTGATCTCATGAGCTCAAAACAGTAGTACCAATTCCGTTTTTTTTGCTCATTCTTCTTTTTGTCATTTGCTAATTTTTGAATTTCTTAAAAGTTTTCTAGTGGATGGATATGTTATCGGTGTAAATTTTTAAGTGTTCTAATTTGGTTTTTTGTGTTTTGATTGTGCTATTGTTTCTTTTTCGTACGATTTAAAGTAATTTTTAATATTTGTACTTCCCTGGCGATTTAAAGCAGTTTCATATTTTAATTTTTTGACATCTGTGTAATTTGTTTTGTTTTTATTTGTGTTAAATTTCATTACTTTTTCCTATTTTTTTTGTGTTGTGCAACAATGGCAGAATTACCACAAGAAGTGTCGTTATCAAGACAACAACAACTGTCTTTTTTAAGACAACATCTGCAAGGTCAGTTGATGTTGCCTTAAAAAAGACAGTTGTTGTTGTCCTGATTAAGACAATTGTTGTTGTCTTGATAAAGACACTTCTTGTGGTAATTCTACCATTGTTGTACAACACAAAAAAAAATCGAAAAGGAATGAAATTTAACACAAATAAAAACAAAACAATTTACACAGATGTCAAAAAATTAAAATATGAAACTGCTTTAACTCATTCAGTCGTGAATTTTTTCGGCCCATCAAAAAAAATATTTTCAGGATAAAATACGTTAACAAGCTTAACAGTATCACTTATAAACGATAAAAAATTCAAATATATTTCCACTGAAAAGCCTAGCGTGATGGGTTGAATTCAACCCAATTCGTCTCATACTCGTATGTTGTACAATTTTAATACTTAGCAATGCAACGCGGTAGTATTAAAACATTATTTTTCTTAGATTGTTTAGTTTTATTTATCACATATCTATTTCAATTTATCACAATTCAATAAACAACTAATATTAAAATAAAAATAAAAAATAATAACAAATAGCTAACTTCTAAAAATATAACTTAAAATCAAAAATGTATAGGAACTTAAATTTGCTCAAAGCTTTCAGAATTCAGAATCTATTTTTTATGGAAATTCATAAAACAATTTCTCTCCTTATTTAGGCACAAATGCACTTTGCATTTTGTGCAAAAGAAGTGCGACTTTGCTGTACATTTGGGCATTTTACATCGGAGTGGTAGTGGCTTTAGATTATATTCGGCGAAATGACCTACCTGGTCATATTGCAAATCTCTTGAGGGTCTTACTTCAACACGTTGTTTTTGAGCATTTGAAGGAGAATCGTCAATTTCCGTTAATACTGGACGTCCACGTTTTCGAATAGTGTCGTACTGGTAACCATCAAACTGTTTGCAAGTTGCAACCGAAAATTTAATAAATCAGGAATATTTTTTTTTTGCAATGCCAGCTTTCTGTTGACAGCTACGGTACTCAATCCAGGTAGCACAAACTGCAAAGTCTATAAAATGTGCAACTACGCGCAATGTCCATTTTTTGGATTTAATAAACACTCGATAATAGCTTATCAACTGGTCCAAAAAATCCACTTCTCCCATATTGGTGTTGTACAACTTTACAATTTCTGGTTGTTTAATTGTTATACATTTTTTTTGCAATTTATCCCCGCATTTCACAGTCCCTTCAGTTCCAATACCAATAAAATTTGATGACACATGGACCGGTTTGTTGTCCTGCCGAGAAATAGTTGTCGAAATATAGTTTGTGCCCAGCGGATGTTATCCGTTTAGACAAATGAAGCACAGCAGCAGCATCGAAGCCAAATTTTTTTGAGTCTGCCTCAGAAATTTCAGTTGATTTGCTTTGATAAATAAAAAAATCATAAGGCAATCCACTTTTACCGCAAATCACAAAATTTTTAAGTCTCCATGGATATGATTTGCCTTTGACGTATTGTTTGGCATGGAATTTTCCTCTGAACGGAATCATCTGTTCGTCTATGGATACATTTTCTTCCAAGGGGTGTTCCAAGCATCGATTCCTTACGCTGTCAATTATCGGTCTGACCTTATAAAACGTGTCCGTACAGTTGTTGGTAGTATCTAAATTATTAACAAAGTGTAAATTATTACGCAGTTGACGAAATCTATCACTCGTCATGCAATTAATAACAGAATCCATTCCAATGTTACTGTTCCAATACATTCTGCTCCTTGAAAATTTTAAGCATCCCATAAAAATGTGGAGCTCAAAAAGTTTTCTGACTTCATCAGCATTAGTTGGCTTATATCCTCGAACATTGCTTTGTTCTGCATAGACGTTAGTGAAAAATGCAGTCTTTTCGAAGAATTCCAATGGGAAATATTTGTCGAAAATTTGTAATGGTGTTAACTCAGTATTGATTTCAGAAAATTCATTCGAGCAAAACGGAATTTCGTTGGTCTCAAACAGTTTAGTGCCACGACGCTTGAATGTTGCTTTTTTCTGTATAAGAAACATTTTGAGTATTGGCTTCATATAAAAACTCGAACTGAACATTATCACAAATTGCAATATCGTCCCCTGTAGCCAACACGACATAGCTTTGGTCGATATCAGCTGGGTGTGTTTCCGAATCGGTTGGTAAATCTTCTGCGGGTTTACGAATCTGAAGCCCGATATCCTCTACATCATTTAAATCAGGATCTGGTAATTCAATATTTATCTCTTTACCGTATTCTCCTGAATGTGATTCTAAAGATTCTCCGTTGCCTTCTTCCGAAAGATCAAAATAATCATCATCGGAATCATCACCATTCATAATTTCCGCTAATTCCGTTAGGGTAAAATGTTTTTTTGCTGTCAAAGTAGCTTTACGACTTGCCGATGATTCATTCATTCTAAACAAAAAGGAAATAAATTTCTAAATTTGGTAGAATATATTTTTTGGGTTAAAATCAACCCACAACCGTTGAAACGATTTGGGTTTATTTCAACCCAACGAATTTAAAAAAAATATTACGTAAAAATAAGAAAAGTATTACAAGAAACCAGGGATCGGAAAACCCTAAGATTTCGTTACGTTATTGGAAAAAATTCCCAAATTCTTTTTGATTACGTTATAACGTTATTTAACCTTAAATTATGTGAAACGTTACGTTACATAACGTTATCTAGCATTAGTTAATGTTTTTAACGTTAAAGAACAAATAACGTTATCTAAAGTTAAATAAATTATTAACTTTTGCTTTAGTAAGGTTTTAACACTAGAACTACCGACCAGTCAAAATGAGGATTCAAGAATGAGGGAAAAAAGTGGATTCAATAAATGTACAATCCGTCATTTTGACGGATCAATAATTTTAGTGTTAAATAATGCTACCAGGAACAAAAACATTTTTTATAAGGTGTTTGGTTATATCAAAATTTTATAAAGTTATCTGTTACGGTTACGTTATAACATAACCTAATAGGTTTAGTTACGTTTTCTTGAAAAACTTCGCAATTTTAGCGTTTTTTAACGTTATTCGGGTAACGTTATCCGTCCCTGCAAGAAACTAATTCAATAACATTTCAAATGACTATTTGTTTACCTTTTTTTTATATAAAATTGTCCGAGATCAGAAGAAAATTAAATTCAGAGCAAGAAAATGCAACTCCCGCCAAATACATACGTCAAACACAAGTACACTTGTTGAGATATTGTTTAATACTAAATCGTCCATTTAAAATAAACTGAAACTAATCCATAGAACGAGAAATACACAAATAAAACAAAGTGAACGAAACAAATCCTATTGTATTTTCTCTCGCTTTGATCCATAAAATTGCATTTTTATGTGATGGGTTGATTTCGACCCATTACGTTTAAATGAGTTAAATCGCGGGAGAAATAAAAATATCAAAAATTACTTTAAATCGTACGAAAAAGAAACAATAGCACAATCAAAACACAAAAAACCAAATTAGAACACTTAAAAATTTACACCGATAACATACCCATCCACTAGAAAACTTTTATGAACTAAATAAATTTCAAAAATTAGCAAACGACAAAAAGGAGAATGAGCAAAAAAAAAGGAATTGGTACTACTGTTTTGAGCTTGTGACATCACACATTTTCAACATTTTTAATTTTCATGAGACAGCCTTTAATTTTGAAAATGTTTTCCCCAAAAATGTAATATTTGTAAATATTTGACACTTAAGCCATTATGGTTGATTAAAACCAAGGGAATTTACACGTTTGTAATATACCATGTTTAAATTTGTCACAATATTTTGTGACAGCGTTTGGGAAATTTACTGGTATATTTTTCTTGAGATATCATATTAAAAATTGTCACAACGTAATATACAAGAAAATGGCTAATTTTTTTCATTTTAATATGATAACCAAATCTTACAATATCCGAACAATTTGCACACAGATCATGTAAATTTATAATTTAGAATCTCACAAGTACAAAACACCAAGTTACAGTTTGTCATGAAAATAACATGCAAAATATTCAATGCATACCGTATTTCTCTTATAAATGTCAATTTTCAACATTACAAATCACAAATGAAATGTCGGATATGTTAAAAAATATTACACGAAATACTGGGATAGTGCAACAACACTTTGTACGAAGTACTCATATATGTATGTAAGTATCATCTATACGTACATATGTATAATATGTATGTAGAATGAAAAGACTTGTAACGTGTATGTATAAATAAGAATAATCGTTGACAATCCTTTTAGCGACATTTTGACATTCGTTTTATTTTCAATTTTAGTTTATTGTTGTACATATTTTGTATAGATTGTGAAATGTTGTTACACTTCTTAAATATACAAAAATATTTTTTTGCTCTGGCATTGTTTCATTTTATTTTGTTGAATGCTACGGAAAAATCTGCTTCGTCTTCGTTTTGTTTTTATAAGAAAATTTGATTTTTATGGTTAAAAATTTACATTTTCTTATTTTTTGTTGTATTTTTCCATTCATTATTATTTTCATTTGCAATTAAATTAATTTTTTTTTTTTTTTTTACTGAAATAAGCACTGCTTCTTAGTTATTCTTCTCAAGCTGCTTAAGCTTTTTATTCCTTCTTGTCTTTTTTATATAAAAATAATAATGTAAGCTACAATAAAATTCAATAAATTAAATTAGAATAATAATGAGTTGTGAAATTTCAATGTTTGTGATTTGTATGGTTTACCATTATAAGATTTGTGTAATTTTATCCAAGACCTTACTTTAGCATTTCGGATTATGATTGGCAAGAACTATAATTAAATTTGTGCTCATTCAAAATAACTGTTGTGATTGGATTTTTTAGAACTTTAAATAAAAAAGATAATTTTTGATTTCGTATACAAGAGTGTAACTTACTCCAACTGATTTATTTTGTACACCAGGCAACCGACTTAAAAAAAGAAGGAGGTTATCATTTTGATAGTTATATTTGTTTATGTATGTATGTTTGCTCATAACTTTTAATGTGCAGCTTATATTCGAATGCGGTTTTCTGAATATGTTAGAGGCTGTTATGAAGTTGGTCCCATATCAGTTTCATTATGCACCGACAATAGTAAGATCGACAGAAACATTAAAAACTATAGTTTTCTAGAATCCATTTTGAAGGAGTATTGTCATTTGTTCTCTAATTGTGAGGAAAATTCTTTTTATGTTTTAAAGATTACATTTTTGAAATTGCCTCGAGTTAATTTTAACAGAAGATACGACGATTTGGAGGCTCTTTTAAATTGTAGTTGTATACTATCAGTGAAATCAATTTTTCATTACTATAAATTACGAAAAATAATTCTTCCACCAATCAATTATTCTTGGTTATATTTTGCAAGAAGTGAATTTAACAGAAACATTCACCAATACAGTTAAAGCGGATTTTCATTTACAAAACGCGATAATTTAAAACGCGATATTTCAAAACGCGATGTGGGACGAAACGAGATGGTACAAAACACGATATTTCAAAACGGTTATCCTAGTTCCATTGAACATGTACGTCAATTTCATCATGAAGGTGAAGGAAAATTTTATTAAATGAAGGAAGATTAATAATTTTAAAATATCGCGTTTGTACCACATTGCATTTTGAAATATTGCGTTTCGTACTTTACCACGTTTTGTCATATCGCATTTTGAAATATCGCGTTCTGAAATATCACCGTTTCGAGCGGACCCCATTTAACCTTCACTTCGTGCAATGCTAAAAGTCACACTAACCCCATTTTTTTCCATAGGATTTGTATGAAAACAAGCTTTTTACTTGTGTATATAGAATTCGTTCATTTATATTTTGTTTATTTATTACAAAACTTTAAAATTAGTTGCATATTTTATAAAATTCATTTTCAAAATTTAAATTAATTAAAAAAATATATAATTATGATTTCACTTGTAATAACTTTAAATTGTTTTGAATTTGTAGTATACTGTAATCATCTGAGTTAATAACTTCTGCATCCTCAAGTGCATCAGATACACAAAGATCGTAAACGAATTTTAAATGTGTTTTACACACTGTCTTATGGCAATACAAACAAGATAAGCTTGATTTGTTATCGTTTTTTCTTGGGCATATATAGCATCGCTGACGTTGATTGGACGAAGGTTTTGGCTGCTGAATTGGGACATTTATAATAATCGTGGAATATCCAATTTGTTGTAATGCCACTTTTATGGATTTGGTCATAGCCGGAGGTTTTTGTAAACGACTCATTATGTGCTTATTAGCCAGTCCGGACGCCAAGTTTAGCAAAAATTCATTTTTTTCTGATTTTCTTCGTTTAGTGTATAATGGCGTATTAGTCAACCGATGTAAGTTGTAAGCTGCTACCCCAGCTACGTCAATTATAATAAAAAAGAGAACCATTGGCCATCGTCGAGTCTTCCTTTTGCAGGTATATGTTTTCAGCGCATGGTACCTTCATTGTGAAGCGTTGATAACAACAATATGTAGCTTACCAATGTCATAAGGCCGTGATACGCATATTTGGTCGAGTTTGCTTCCCTATGTTTCGTTTCTGCCTTACCTGCTAGTTCTCGAGGTAACTTTGGCTTATTTGCTCTAATTGTCCCAAGTAAAGTTGTATCTAAGCTTATCATTTGCTCTGCAAGTTTACACGACGTAAAATAATTGTCCATTATTATGGTTCGTCTTTTATTGACGTATCCTTTGGCTAGCCGATGAATTACATTGAGAGCTAGATCTGTCCCGCATGGTTCGTCTCTAGATATTCTACCGACATAAATTTCACCTTTCAATAGAAAAGCATTTATTGAATCGCAAATCCAAAAAATCTTTATGCCATATTTGCCAGGTTTACTGGGAATATATTGCCGAGAAGAGCAGCGTCCTCGTATGGCTACTAGTTGCTCATCAATTGGCATAAATTTAAAATCATTTAACTAACGCATAGGCCCAGCAACTTAGATTCCCTCATTGTCTCAGCAAAAGTTTCTCCGGTTGGGAAATTTCCGCATTGTATAGCTCGTACTTATATAAAAATTTAAATGTTGAAGAATTACGTTTAATTTAGATTTTTGAAGAGAAAACAAAAAATTCGACCGATTGACTCGAAATTCAAAGCCTGCTTTGAAGCAATATTCAAATTACCGATGGTTTATAT
Source organism: Tipula vernalis (assembly GCA_958295665.1). NCBI lineage: Eukaryota > Metazoa > Arthropoda > Insecta > Diptera > Tipulidae > Tipula > Tipula vernalis. The sequence continues at coordinate 293,930,362 of OY282559.1, read as the reverse complement.
GGCTCCTTTAGGCAGGCCACACACGTACAGTTTTAACTGACAGTTTTAACTGTGCAGTTATAATTGCCAGTTTTAACTGTGAACTGAGATGCACACACACCTTCAGTCTAATCCTTCAGTTATTATCATGGATTTGAATGAGCGGAACGATTTGCCTGCTCTCGGTGTGGTTTTTTTAATATTAAAAAAATTAAATAAAAAAAATTCTAAAAAGTGGTGCAAGAATTGGCTTCAAAAACGAAATTTAACTTCCCATATTAACTTATTAAAAGAATTAAGTGAAGAAGAACTACTAGATTCAGGCTCTTAATGAATCTGATAATACTACTGGCCGCTACAAGATACATACTATCCGGGCTCATTGTTCTCCCTCCTAGATGTTGAAGTCTTGACTGGAAAATGGCTGGGCATTGGCACAGAACATGTTCCGCTGATTCCGCTTCCAGATCGCAGAAGCGGCATCCATATGTCGTACTGAGGCCCATCTTATTAAGGTGATACCTTAAGGGGACATGCTCTGTGAGGAAGCCAGTAAGCAGCCTCAACTCAGGTTTCCTAAGTTCAAGACACTCCTTAACCCTGACAGACGAAGGTGATATAAATTTCTTCGCCTGTCGTAAACCTGGAATTCTGCGTCAGTAGGAGGACTTTTGAAGATCCTCCCAGCGTTTTACCGCTGCTCTAAGGTGTCCCTTAGTGACGCCGCAGAAGGGTTCTGGTCCAATAAATGGAGAGGCAGAACCCTCACGGGCGAGGCCATCAGCTGCCTCGTTTCCTTCGATTCCAGTATGACCTGGCACCCACATAAGTGTTACCTTGTTTGAGCCTGCCAGATGTTTAATAACCTTCAGACAATCCCATACTAGCCTTGACTCAACGGTACAAGACCTAAGAGCCTTTAAGGCCGATTGGCTGTCTGATACAATATAAATCTTTGCAACGTTTAGGCCTTTTGCTATGCCTATCCTAGCGATAAGTTCTATAGCATGTAGCGTTTGCATGAAAATTATATAAATAGTCGAACCAGTTTTGTATAATTCAATGTTTTAGTTATTATATGACACGTCCTCTTATCTCAAAATTTCGACATAAAACTGAGAACTGTGCAGTTAAACCCCCACACACGTTCAGTTCAGTTAATCGTGTCAGTTAAAAATATAAAAATTTTAAAGTTCTCAGTTAAACTGTACAGTTAAGTTTAACTGAACTGAAACACCCACACACGTACAGTTTAAACTGACAGTTTTAACTGTACAGTTAAAACTGTCAGTTAAAACTGTACGTGTGTGGCCTGCCTTAGAAAGTCGAGAAACATAAGCCATATATCGCGAATTTCAGCTATTTTATCTGTTTTTATGCGTTCTTTTCTCGGGTTGTAGTTATCGAATCTCATAAATCTTAAAAGTTGTTCGGCTCTTTGTAAAGACATTACAGCTTTTTAGAAGGGGCGACTGTCGGGTTGCCACAGCTCATCCAATCTTTCATCCCAATTTCTTCGTGCTCCGGTATAAATTAAAATGGCAATAAGTGCATATATTTGATCTACATTTGTATCATGCCATATGCCACAACGTTTACCATCTCTAACAATAGTGTTACAATGAACATTTGCTTTCCTGTTTGTCTCACGAACAATGATATTCACTAATGTTTCTGGAAAAACACGTTTGAAACATTGAACCGGTGTAGCGAGTTGTTGTTGAATTGCGGGTAATATGCCATGTTTGTCTTGAAATATTTGATATCTTGGCACTTTTAAAATTCTCGACCCATCTGGTAAACTAGTCTATTTCCAATTCTCGGCATATTTTCTGTTTGAGCGTAGTAGAGGTTATCGGTGGGTTCAAGTTCACTAGAACTTTCTTCATCTTCACCAATTTATAATTGTTCATCCGCTATTAGTTCATTTTCAATTTGCGGTATATCATCACCAGAATCATTAGGTGAAATATCGTCGGCATCGAAATTATCGTCAGCTTCTAAATCTGAATCATCCGAAGCCGTTGGCGTTAAAACGCTTTCAAATAATTCACGTAACTCGGTGCTCGTTTGGCATTTTCGTGCCATCTCTAACTATAAAAAAACAAGTAAAAAAAACCATTAACATTCAACTCAAACAATGCAACAATAAAAATTTACTTACCGTTTACACAGAATCAATTCAGGATAGTAAAAATAAATCCAAATCTAGTAAAACCGAATTAGCAACAAGACAAAAAATACAAAAATTTAATTTACTTACTTTCAATGAAATTTATAGAAACATTACCAACCGACAAACTAACACAAGAAAAAACAAAAAACAAAACATCAATAACCGTTTATGTTCATACAGCACTTTGTTTTTGTTGCGTAATATTGGGCCTGATTCAATGTAAATCTTCTATAAATCTTTTATTCTTCTATTATTGCTATGAAATGTGTATCAATTTTTGATTGAAAACTGATTTATAAATATAAAATGTATTAAATTGTATAAGGGGTCAAAATGACCCCACTACATGGTTATCGGCCTAATTTCATTTATTTGATGTAAAATACCCTAAAATTAACCGATTTTGACGCGTTTATTTTTCTAAATTTATTTAATTGATGTCTGTTTAGGTATATCTAAAAGGAATTTTCTAAATATTTGATAAACAATTTTTTATTCAGCTTCAAATAGCTCTGGGGTCAGCCAGACCCCACTACACGAAGTAAAGGTTAAAGCAGTCTAAATAACTGTAGAAAGTAACCTAGCCAGGCTTTAAACATCCTGCCATACTTCCATTATAAATTGGCAAAGCAGTAATATATGTACTATAATATTGCATCATTTAGTGAAAATATTCGTGGAGTGAAGTTATGTTATTGTTCTAAAACTATTCTGCTGCGTTTCTTAATTAAGTCCGTAGATCGGAACAGGTTTTGTAATCGGTAATCAAGACGGTCTGAGCTATCTGAGTTAAAATAATTACTTCATATCGTTATTTCACAGGTCCACTAATACAAATTAATAAATGGGATGTACCTCAAACTGATGAAACAAACTATTTAGGCTGTTTTCGAAACCGATACTTATTTCATACTTATTTACTTATTCGACGCAATCTTAAATAAGTAAATAAAATCATTCGAATTAATTTCACATACTTATTTTGACAGTAACGAACACAGCATTTTTTTGAGTTAAGAACACTGCTATTCGCAACAAAATATGCTTATAACACTAACGCTTGATAAAACAATGAGAGTTGTAAATAATTAATTATCTGAAAAAATTCATTTTTTACATCAGTGTTCGTCAAAAGCAAATTTTAAATTTTTCGGTATCACGCTACATTAGAAAAATATTCATAGGGAAAATGACAAGCAATTTAGATTTTTTCGTAAGAAAGGGATAGAAAATAAGTCTCCTCGATAAGATACTTATTTGAATAAGTTAGGTTCCACAAATAAGTATTCGTTTCGAAAAATTGCCTTATTTATTCACCTTGACAAATATCTTACATGGCATAAACATATTGTTTATGCAACTGGGCTTCTGAGTTCGTCTGGATTTTGCAATTAAAAACACTGTGTACTTTTATTCCACTTGACTTAACTTTACTCATTTTGGCGCGCCATTGGCTAGATTGTTGCGCAGTTTCGACGCTATATTCATAAACCCACGTCTCGTCAACAGTAATAATAATAGCCATAATTCCATTGGAAACACAAAATTTCAAGCAAACTCGCTGTTCAATTTTTTTTTCCATAGTAAAAATCGCCAGATAAACTTTTCGCGTCGTAAACAAATGGCTGCCAAACTCACACTAACATGCGAAATCGCTCGCTTTCTAACCTTTAAGAGGTTGGAAACGCTGTATGTTACCAACGGATTGTGAATCAAATGCTTTTTTATACTATGTATATGTGAAAGTGAGCAAAATAATAATCAAAACGTTTCCTAAAAAGAAAGTTGGAGTCAGGATCGGGATGTGTTAAGGTTGATCAGCGGAGTGCACATGTACTAGATCACAAGCTCTCGGCAACATCTCACCTTCAACATCTTACCTTCAATATCTTTCAATATCTTACCTTCATATCACAAAATATAACGAAATATTTCAGGCAATGGGAATACAATTTAAAAAACCAGAAAAAGATCGTTGTACTAAATGTGAGGTATTGCATCTTACAATTACAGTGGCGAAAGATCAACACCAATTGACTGAGTGTAAAAAGCGATAGGAAGAGTACCACAAAGAAGTTGATGGACCAGACAAATAAAAAAACCACGACAAAATGTTGGCCCAAGATGATGATAAGGCTCACAAACTCACTTTTGACTTGCAAAAAGTTTTGCCCACCCCAAATTTAGAAACATCAGTCTCAGTTTACAAACAGTCTCAGTGTACATAACTGTTTCTCAGGGGAACCTTTATGCATGATGTGGCATGAAGGTGTTAGCGCGGAGATAATGAAATTGCTTCATGCTTAATTCGTTACTTGAACTTAATTTCGGATGACTGTAAACAACTTGAATCATGCTCTGATCAAAACAAGAATAGGTCTGCCATTGAGATTATTGACCACAAATTTTTGGTTCCAGGTCACACGCATATGGTGTGGGACGTGGACCATTCTTTAATAGAGCGAAAGAAAAAAACCTCACGCGGCCATTCATCACCCAAGGGATTGATATCAATTTGTGTTGAAGAAATGAAAAACAGTGAATACAGTGAAGTGGCTTCGATACACTAAAAAATTTGGACTAATTGAGTATACAAAAATACTCTTGATCCGTTGGAACTGTTCCGTAAATGTATAAACATTAAAAAATGCGGCATATTTCATTAAATGTTTAAAGCCATGTTACACCCGCCCAGTAAATATCAGCAGCGCTAAAAAAAAAGATTTATGGATTTACCGTAAACCTCATTAACCATGAATTTTATAAACATTTAGCTACTGAAGATCAACCGGATTATCATCCAGACTTCACGGAAAAATCTGAGGATGAAAATTAAACTTAAGAATATGTTAAAAATGAAAGTTTAAAACCACCAAATTTTGATTTACAAAACAAATAAAAAATAATAAAAAATTTGGTGGTTTTTAAACTTTCCGTGTTCAGAAGTTACAGAAGGTTTTGAAATTCAAAATCTTTTTTAAAATAACTTAAGAATATGGACCTTTTCTTGGAAGATTTTATTATTTTGTTAAGTTTTTATATTTCGTTTTGACTTGAAATAAATAAGTTATAATGGTTAATATCCATTTTTTAATTATGTGATAATATACTGATTATTAAAACAATACTAGATTATTTTATGCTATATTTATTATTTAATTTAATAGCGTGCCTTATAGTAACAATATTTATATTTATATAGAAAATCGATTTCGGAGTTTACTCCATCGTCGGTTCTTTAAAAACTATTATCGAATAATAATAGTTTTTAATGAACCGACGATGGAGTAAACTCCGAAATCGATTTTCTATATAAATATAAATATTGTTACTATAAGGCACGCTATTAAACTAAATAATAAATATAGCATAAAATAATCTAGTATTGTTTTGAAATAAATATTGATGGATTAAATTATCTTAAGTTTTGTTATTTACTAAAACACTTTCTCCAAACATCTAAAGTATCCATAAGAGAACAAGCAATTTTTAAAAAAAATCGGTAATCATGAAGTGATTTAAGAATTAATTTATTACAATTTCATGTTTTTTAAATTCAAAATGGTTAAAGAAAGATAAACTTTAATTATACTGAACTACGGCTAATATATTACCAGTCCCTTTAACGTTTCGTTTGAAAGTTAAGTCGTTACTACAATTTTAAAAAGTAATTTTAGTCTTGTTTTGTTCTCCTGAAAAATAGTAAAAATCGACTTAAGATGTTATGACTTATTAGTAGAGAATTATTCGCAGTTTTCTGTTATGAATGTGTTTCTACCGACTTGAGGAGAACGGATAATACATAATTATTTATATTGAAAATGATCAGATCACTCACACGACAATAATTTATCAAAATAAACCTTTTGAATAAAATGAATTATTATAATCTTGAATGTGTGCAAAGTTCTTCATAAAATTGAACCAACACATTTTACATAAAAAATTTCATGAAAATGTTTTAGCAATAATTACCAATTCTGTGGCAATAATCCTAAGCAAGGTATTTAGAGTTATGTAGTTTTTCAAAATTATTAAAATTCAGAACAACTGTATGAAAGGATCATTTTGATATAGGCGAAACAATTTTCATGATAACTAACAGTTGAAATTGTTTCGCCTATATTAAAATGTTTCTTTTGATGAAGTTAAATCGTTTAGTTTTGAAATGGCACATGTCCACTTTTTATATTTTATAGGAACTAAACAAAACTTTATACTGTTAGTAAAAATAGGCTTAGAAGGAAATACATATACATACGAGTATGTATATTTATTTATGAAAATTTGAGTTGCTGTTTCATAACCTATTTTAATTCATTCTAATCTATTAGAGTTTAGAACGAAAACGGCAGTTGGATGCTAAAAAACAACACGTCACCTATATTGTTCCAAATTGCAAAATTACGTCAACGAAATGGGATTTATAATTTTTTAAATTACCAAAAGTCGAAGAAAAACGCGCAAAATGGATATTAGTGTCAACGGCACTTTTTGAATGAAAATGTTACATGAAAAAATCGTTTAACCAAAAATGCTGTGCCAATTATAAATATACATAGTTCAAAGATCTAATATTTATACTTTTTATTAATTTTTTTGTTGAATGTTAATTAATTCATGTAATTTCTAAAATGCTACCGGTGGTTAGAACATTTTAATTGTGTTTCGATTAACACGAGAAGTATATTAGTATTTACGAAGAGTAATTCAACGAAACCGACTAATAAACATAATTCTATTTATTTAATTAAATGATTTTTAATTTTTAATATGTTTCGAAGATTGTAAGAGAATTCAATCCAGTTTCGAACTGATGAGCTTATGATTATGAAAAAATCAATCTTCTCATCAGGCCGCGGCGACTGGACTGATTATACCACAATTTACATTCTATATATACAGAATGTGCTGTGCTTTAAGTACTAGCGAATCGTACTAATACAGATGAATTCTCTTACAATTTTTTTCTTCTTCACGATATTCACACTGCTCTGTGTGTAAGTAAGTAATTCAACGAAACCGTACTGTTCGTAAATACTAATATACTTCTCGTGTTAATCGAAACACAATTAAAATGGTCTAACCACCGGTAGCATATTAGAAATTACATGAATTAATTAACATTCAACAAAAAACTAATAAAAAGTAAAAATTAGCTTACACACAGAGCAGTGTGAATATCGTGAAGAAGGAAAAAATTGTAAGAGAATTCATCTGTATTAGTACGATTCGCTAGTACTTAAAGCACAGCACATTCTGTATACATATATAGAGTGTAAATTGTGGTATAATCAGTCCAGTCGCCGCGGCCTGATGAGAAGATTGATTTTTTCATAATCATAAGCTCATCAGTTCGAAACTGGATTGAATTCTCTTACAATCTTCGAAACATATTAAAAATCATTTGATCTAATATTGATGAAAAGCATTACTCATCTAATAATTTGGATAACTTCGATTTGGAACAGGGCATTCCATTCCACTAGTTTTGGTAACAATCGGTCCCAAACTGACCTAACTGACGGGAAAATACAATTTTTGAAATTTATTGAAAAATCAACTGTGAAACGCCGAAAGAAAATTCATCTATTTGCCTGAAATGTGCTAAATATGGAAAAGCAATTCAGTCATATATAGGAAAAAATTAAAAAAAGTCAACGAGACTATAATTTATTGAAACCCTTGTACAATAATCTCAAGCTTTCCTTAAGTAGACTGAAACTTAAACATAATAAATTTAAAAAAATTGATGCACCATATTTAAACCAATGACCGAGGTGTAAAATTGTCAAGTGGTCAAAAAGTAAGATTATTTTTAATTTGTTCAATCAAGTTGTTACTTGATAAACAAATCAAAATTTTACATTCGGAGCATAAAAATAGTTGTGGGATGCATTTTTGCAAGAGGAAAGAAAGAATCGAGAAATAAGTCGAACTGCTTAATTTCAACATACGACGATTTTTCAAAGATGAAAAAAGATATCCGTACATATCCAAATGCGTTTTTAAGAAGAAGACAAGTTCTTTAGAACCCCATCAATGTTTTTTAAAAAAAAATTCCTTTCGATGTAATATAACCTCAAATATCTCGAAAAAAATTGGTTTTCGCACTTTTAAGTTAGCCAGCATAGAAATTCTGACCTCTGATTCGAATTCAGCGTGACAAAAACCATGGGAAAAGTATATTCTGGTTTCTGGGTAAAAAATTTGTCGGCCTGTGTAATCTTAAAAATTAAGAAATCACAGCGGCGGCTCGAGTATATCCTACACAAGTTTTAACACGGTGCCTTTCTAGGAACAATAATTCGACTCAACTGTAAACATATAAGAATCCTCAAAACAGAGTTTCAAACCGAACTCGGTATTGTGGTAATACATTTTTACATTTCTACGTGAGTCAATCGCAATGTTACGATAATATTCGGAAAGCTTCCAGTAGTGCGTTCTCGCAGATAATTAAAGATCCTTCTCTAGTGTTGTATTATGTTGAAAATGTCTACAAAAAACCTGGACGCCGGAGCTCACCGTTCAAGTCCTTTTCAATCTTGTTTATTGCATTTTTTTTAGAAAAACAGATTTAAAAGCGGATTTTAGAACCTTACACAATTTTGCGCCTAAGACAACCGCTTATTTCACCTATTTGATAGAGACGCCGATGACACATCTATGTAAAATCAAGTAACTCAATGCTATACACTAAATTCAACAGCTAAAATTGAGTAATATCGAAAATATTTAATAATCTCGGAAAATAATAAAATCTCGAACAATATCTATTTATAAACTTGAAAACTTCCAAAATCCCTTAAATATCGGAAAACTCGAAGAATCACTAATTTTGTAACATCACGCAACTTTGCACGCGCTTTCCAAATTTTTGATTTGATAAAATATTTGAATTTAAACATTTGATATAATCTATGCCTCAAAATTTAAACCAGCAGCCGTCACTGGTTTTATACCTACCACCACGATTTATTACATTTATGTAATTATGGAAAGGACCCATATTTAGCATAATCGATAAATTGCGGTTGATAATCGATTAGAAGACAGCTCAAAAGAAGGAATAATTTAAAACAGAAATCTTTAGTTTCCTTGATAAAATCTTCAATTTTGGGATTAAATAACCTTTCTAAAATTTAAATATGAACAAAATAAATGTTCAGTTATTAGCCACCTAACAGCTTTCAAATTTTTCGACTATGGAAATTTAATTTTTTTATAAATCAATAAAATATTGAACCCTTATAGTGGAAAATGACATTGTTCAGTTTATTATTTTGATTTAACAGTTTCTTCGTCTCAAAAACACAACATTAGTTCCTTTCCGTTCATTTTCCAAATGAAAAATTGGGAACCCTACTACGAATCGTGTGGTCCCTAATTCAATACACATTACATAGATGGCAGTGATGGCCTTAAACATTTCGTATAATCGAACCAAAAATTATGACCTGTGGAAATTTCATGTTCAAAAATTGTAGGAAAAACAAAACCAATTCACAAAATATTAAGAACCGGTCAAAATTTTGTGATTAAATAATTTGATTTCGTAATTTTCTGTAAACAACTACAGACATCTCAGGTGCACTAGTAAAACTAAAGATAAATTTGGCAGGTACTATTTGACTTCGTCAGAGCCAACTTTGATGTTTTTTTTTTTAAATGGAAGTTCGAAAAATATATTTTAGAAGTACTTTAATTTGAAAATTTCTGTAATTAATATTTATTTAATAGCCTTCTTGTATGTTGTTGTTAAAGATATGTGGAAAACTTTTATATAAACATTTTATAATATTTTTCCTTTTCTAAAATGTTAACCGTCGAAAAAATTCGTCCTTCTCGAGTTGCGACCAAAAGACAACGCGAGATGATGGCAATTTTAATTCAAAAAGACCAGTTTGAATAGCAGAATCGAACTGCGACCATTGAAGCCTACTGTGCATCAATAGAGATTCTTACGTAAAATGTAGGTCTATGTCCTTGAAAAACGCCGCTACCTGATGCATATCCAGTCGGTCGACGTTAGGTCACTGGATTATGTGAAGAGTAGGTGTTCCTATGTCTCCTTACCGCAGTCACAGAATCTGCACTGGTCCGTAAGGGATCTTCCCATTTCATGTAGGTGGCCTTTAAAAGGGCCGTGCCCCGTTAAAAACCAGGTAAGGGATCTTAGGAATTGGCCGTCCATCCTCGGTGCCTCTCCCAGACATGTAATATTATAACTGAATAATTTCTTGGCCTGTCTCATTCCAATGGATGACTCCCAGAGTAATTTCCTATAGTTCTGCTTCCAGTCCCTTATACCATCTGCCAAGTGGGTTTTGGAAAAAGCAATACTGGTACTGGGACCCAGGAAATCTCGGCTTGCTCCCATTTTTGCTCATTTGCTCCCATTTATAAAAAATCACCCGAAACTCTCTCCAGCATTTTGGAACATATTCCAAGCTGTAGCTGGCTCTGAAGAATATAGTAAGATAAGGCACATGAAATGTTCATGATTTTCTCCTTACATTGCTGCAAGGCAGCGTCGCGGGGGACCCCTGACCGAATTAGATGGGACAGACATCTCCTCGCGGCCCCCCTGAGGCATGTTCTCCTTGAGCTCCAATTCCGCATGGTCGTTGTTTATTTCGGCCGTTGTCGACGTGGATTGGGTATCCATTTCAGGCAATAGAGTGCCATGTATAGGAGAGCCCACCACTATGTCCGTGCTAGAGTTTTCACTACTATGATCTATTAATTTTTTGATCTCAGAAGCAGGGCCTGAATGGTCCTTGACATCTTCTGAGATTGGTGCGTTTGGAGGAGCACCGCCCTTATTTTGTTTATTTTTAATTGAATCCATACAATAATGATTTGTTTGAGGAATGGAAGCTCCACCACGGCAGCGTCTCTTGTCGTGGTAAGGCTGATTGAAACCGGACGTCGCCTAGTATCCGAAGTTCCGTGCTAGCGACCAACTAACCCATGATCATTCATCCCTCGGCGCACGTGTCTCACCTTAGATTTGGGTTTTTGTTTTTCAAGGTTTATAGCCTGTTGTTCGGTAAACGAGCCAATAGTTTCCGGAGGTCACCACTAGGAGGTAGTACGTATACTTGCGAATCACGCTCAGGTTACCCCTCGCGCAGTTCGTGGGCCCACAGACAGGACTGCCTAAAACATTACCAGAAGCCTGCTGGAGCTCACCCTAAAGGAAGGTTACGGAGCTGGTATTACTACACATCTTTATTCCCCCCTTCCAGAAAGTAACACGCCTCTAGGATAAAAAAATATTAATTATATTATTAATAAAAATCTTTGTTTTATAATTCATTCATCTAAAACAGTTAATATTCATTATTGAAGTTGTTCATTATTATTAATTGAATTTTGTTGTCTAATCTGCTCCATTTGCATTCTTACAAGAGAAAGCTGTTCCAACAACACTAATCTTTGGAATTGGCTTGTTGACAGGTTCCTCGTTTCTTTAGTTTTTGGAAGCTTAATTTTTGATGGCAATTGATTTTTATTGCATGGAACTGATAGTGTTTCTGGTATAGAAATATGTTGAGCAGAACTATTTTCTTCTGCATTCACTTGTATTTCATCGTCATTTGAGAATCTAGCTGAAATCCCTCCTCCTCCTGATATTTTTGTGAATGTTGGGTTATCATTAGTCTGTAAAATATCCAGAAACTCCCGCTCCCATGATTTTAAAATAATTTTTTTGTTACCCGTTTTATTTATGTCGGATTTATTTTTTTCATCAGTTGTATCTCGTTAATTGGCCCGAATGCTTCATCATATTTCCTTTTTAGCTCTTTCAGCGAAACACTCTTCTTTATCTTTACTTCAGGTAACTGAGATTTATTTAAAATGATTTTATGATCACTAATCATTTTAATAAACACCATTTTGTTGCACTCTTTCTCACTCATTATTAAATTTTTTTAAATTTATTTGGTAAACATATTACTACAATAGTTATTTGTGTATCAAGAGCGCAAAGTGCCAGTTTGTCACGCGAGAAAGGAAATTGCTGGCCGACGGGACGGAGGCCAGCAACCTTTCGAGCGTGACAAACAACTTTGCGGACGTGTTTCACACTTTATTTTTCCTACAATCATTTTAAAAAATATAATAAAAAAATAATTTTGTAGTAAAATTTACTATACTGACAATACGATTTTATTTTAGGACCGACATTTTGTTCAATCGAGTAGTCAAAGATTTTTTTTATTTTTCATAAAGAAAAACAAAAATTTGGTTTGATGTTTTATACAAACATTAGTCTTTCTTAAAAATTAGAGTGCGGTTTCAAGTTTTGTCACACGTTTCTAAGAGAAACGTGTGACAAAGTAATTTGTTTATTAACTATCAAAAAAACAGACACTTTGGGCTTTGAAAACAGAGAAAAAAAGCCTGCTTTTCACGGCGATTGTAGGAAAATAACATTAAATACATTTAGTGGTTTTGACAAGATGTACGAGTCCTGATTTTGATTTATTCACAAGATTCAGTTGTTTTAGTAGACTACTACGTTTATTTGCAGTTCATTTATTTTACTTTGATGTTAACTCGTTTGTTTAACATTTCTGAATTTTAATATTGTGGTAATAAAACAAAAAATTCGGCATATGCTAGAAGCAGCTGCTTCTTTTATGAAGCAAATGCTTGAATTCCTCGAGGTAAATGCTAAACTATTTTCAGTAAACCATATCGTAGCAATAGCTACTTTTATGCATTTACTTTTGACCTTTTGCTTTTAGCAAATTCATTTACTTGAAGCAAGTGCTTGGAGCAAAAGCATTTATGTACATTTAGCAATTACTATTTTTTATGCATTCGGCCCATTATTTTTGGAAGTATGATTTTTTTCATGCAGTTTTTCCTTCATATCAAAATGGATTTCCTCAATGTAATAATGAAATTCAGGTGGACTTTATCAAATTCACCGTTCACATGTGCTTCGATATTTAGGAATTTCATCCATCCGTCTTTTAGAAGCGCTCTGCATTTTTTTATTTCCGTTAAACGAGTGTTGTCGCTAAAAGTTTTCACTCGGGTTTTAATGTTTTTAAAGCCCCGTCATTATGCGTTTAATGGCTATAGATTAGGCCATTTTGTGGCCAATCCACTGATTGTAATTAATTTCGAAAATTTCATAGTTATTGTTCGAAACATTCTCAATAACTTTCCACTTCAAGTTTTTCAATATCGCAGTTTGAATAACGATTTTTGTTAATTAATATTCGCATGTATTGAATTTTGTCATAGTTTTATTGAATTTACGTCGAAGGACTACGGACAAAGTCTCGCGAATGAGTCCTGTCAAAATTATTGCGCAATATGCACTTGTAAGGCGCAATTCACTGTTTCCGAAATTCAGATATCAAAAGCTTAAATATTGTTAAAGAATTGTAAATATATCATGGCCGGTTGTAAAGCAGTGGTCAATTTAATCATGTGTGAATTTTCTCCCTAACCAAATTAACCAGCAGGTCGAATGTTCAAAGTAGTTCTCTCGTTTCTAAATTTCAGGCGAAACTTAATAAATCGAATGCGGTATATCTCGTGTCTAATTACCCTGTTTTAATCTATATTTTTCGGTCGAAAGTACCTTTCCAAATTCAAAGGAGTCGAAAATGTCCTAATCCAACCAAAATATTATCCCTGGTTTAGATATGTACATTCCTTATTGTTATAAGAATTGAACGAGTATAAAATTCGGAAAATGCGTAATTTAACAAAAAACGAACACTAAGAATCTACATTTACCGAAGTAAATCATTTACACGAGAATTCGACCGCATTGCCTTAGATTATTTTTCTGTTGACTGATTATTATGTGGTACAGATTTTAAATTGAAGTTACGTTAGAAAAACGTTCGTTATAAAAATTGTTTCCTTGAAACTATTGTACTTATAATTTGTCCCTGGCGAATGACGGAATATACCGTCGAAACGTCGGTTTTTTTTTTAAAATTAATAAAAAGTAAAAATTCAGGCTAAAATCATAAACTTATTTTATTGAAATAAATAAAGCTTAAATTCGTAAATTAATTAAAACCGATCACCCTATATATTCCCTAAGAAAACAAGTCTGTTGAGTTTAAGGGGTTAAATAGTCTAGAAAGTAACCAGTAAGAAAGGAAATGGCTTTCTATTTAGAATTAGTTTAATATTCATGTCTGTCCTCCATTAATCTTGACTTACTGAATTTATACCTGCCATTATATTAATATTCTGGCAAGATTTTCCGTTGCTTCACCCAACACACTCATAAAATCGTTTCTTTTATAAAGCAAAAAAAAAAATATTTTGCTGAAATCCTTACATTCAATGTCAATCAATCAATTGTCGGATAATGGTAAAATAATAAAATTGCCGCACATTAAACATTTTTATTTCATCAAAAGTCAAATCATTTTAATTGTATATCAAAATGTCAATTAGTATTATGTATATTTAGACAAATATCTATTTCTAAAAATATGAGGTTATATAGATCAATAATATTTATCCTTTGTCTGTATACATAAAGAAACACTTAAAAATTATAAATAAGCTAAATAAATAAAAAAGCAAACACAATTACACAAAAGCGTTAAACTTAAAAGTTACTAAATCATTTTTATTCACCACAATTTATATTTTTATTATTTACGTTTTCAAAATAAAATAAAAAATTAAGCAATTCTATAAGCAAAATATCAACTCTACATAGCTATGTACTTATGTATACGTATGTACACAAAACAAGCATACTGAAGAGTTGAAAGGTTAGAAATAATAATAAAACATTTTTTTATTTTTATTTTAGAAGTCGGAATATAAATTATTCCATTTATTTTTTAGGCTTTTCATTTAAATATGAAAAAACGGCCATGTCAGATAAAATGAAAAAAATTTGTGTACTTTATATTTGTTATGTACTTTATATTGTACACCCTCACTCCAAATAATTATAGTCTAAAATGACATTTGAATTTAGGTATAGTGCGGACGGATACAAAAAATAATTTTCATAATTTATAAAAATAAGTACTAATTACGAATATGAATATAATACGACGGGTGTGTACGTACTTTCATTTTATATTACATGTACACATTGTATGGATTGAGGAGGATAACATAAACATAGCATATACATAGATATGTATTATGTACATACATATGTATAGCTTTAAATCGTAGGTAGTTCATTGTGTGGTTTGGCATCAAAATATTATACAATAGAAACCCTTGTGTTATTAAGGGAATTAATTAATTATTGTTGAAATTATGATTAATTTTTATTTTTCTAAATCTTTGTGATAAATTGTGTTAAACTGCTTGTGAATTTCGCTTTATTTAAATAATTATGCTTATAATTTATAATTCATCAAATCATCAATATTATTCAGCGAAGCAGACGTAATTATTAAGTAATGTATGGTAAACGAAAAATATATTTTAATTAATTATCAAACTCAAATTAAATCTTTTTTTTTTTTTTTAACTTTATAATAATTGTGAAGGTCGTATGAGGAATTGGATAAACTTATTGAAAAACAAATATTAATAACAAACATACAGGGTGTCCCACTGGGACGAGTCCAAACGAGTAGGGCGTGTAGCTGGATCAATCTCATGAAAAAAAAGTCCACTACGCATATGCCCGGAAATGCACCGTTACCCACTTCAATTGAATGATGTAAATGCCAATAACTCTTCTAAAAATTAAGATAACTCAATTGTTTTTCTATAATTTTAAAGGCACAGAGTGCTTCTTTCTTCTCTGGAAGTAGGAATATCATGCATCGTATTTTCCATAAAGAAAACATTTGTGGAATTAAAAAAATTGTGCGAGAAATAACAAAAAAATTCATTAAACTCATTTTTTCTCGAAAAACTCACTTAATAATTTTTGTTTTTTATTTCAAATTTAAATTTAATAGACGACTTAATACAAAATTGCTTCATCGTTTTTCGTTTCAGTGTAGTACTTGTTGAAAAAAATTATTATGAAAATCCAAAGCAAGCGTTTTAAACAAAAACAACAATTTAGTATGTACGTCCATATGTTGCATTTGTTAAATCTTTTTAATCGTTAGTAAACGTATAGCTAAAATCGTTGTTAATCAGAAATAATAAAACGCCACGCTACACATTCAAAGAACTCGCCGACATCCATTTTATTTATGGTTTATGTAACGGAAATGGACGAGCTGCAGAACATGAATACGCAAACCGTTATCCAGGTAGGCCGGTGCCAGATTATAGAATATTTGAAACAGTTCACAGGCGATTACGAGAATGAGGAACATTGGTCCCCTATGAATACGAAAATGTTAGTCGAATTCAATACGAAGTCAATACCGACGAACCAGTTTTAAATTCAGTACAAAGAGATCCCACCATTAGCACGAGACGTGGTAGGATAAAAAAATTCTGGGGGGTACTTCGAAGAAATCATCTACACCCATTCCACTACACTCCAGTGCAAGAATTATTACCAGTCGATTTACCAAACAGAACAAATTTCTGCCGTTTATTGTTAAACAACGAGGAACATAATCCTTCATATTTGTCATCCATTTTATGGACAGACGAATCGACATTTACGAGGGATGGAATAACAAATTTCCACAATCTTCATGAGTGGCAACCAGAAAACCCACACGTTAAGCGAGAATCATCATTTCAAAGGCGTTTTAGTGTTAATGTATGGTGTGGTATAATTGGAAATAATTTTATCGGGCCAATTTTACTACCTGAAAGATTGAATTCACAAAACTATCTCGAATTTTTAAATGAAACAGCTCCCACTGTGCTAGATTCAATTCCACTCATGATGAGAAATACTTTCTTGTATCAACAAGATGGAGCTCCTGCACACCATGGAAGACAAGTTCGAAATTGGTTTGATATAAATTATCCAGGGTGATGGATTGGTCGCAGCGGACGTTTAGCTTGGCCGGTTAGATCTCCATATTTAACACCATTAGACTTTTATGTATGGGGATATTTGAAAGGAGAAGTCTACAAAACAAACATTCAGACTAGGGAGCAGTTGGTTGATCGAATCAATAATGTCGGCAACAAAAGAAAATTTCAACATGGCTGCTGCCATTTTAAGACGGCTGCAACTATGCTTGTTACAAAATGGATATCATTTTGAAAATTTTTTGTGAAGTTGAAAACTTAGAAATTCTTACAATAAATTGTTAAGTACTACATTGAAATGTTAATATCTCAAAAACTATACATGTACCATACACATACTATAAAAAACAATAAAGCAATTTTGTATTAAATAGTCTATTAAATTTAAATTTGAAATAAAAAACAAAAATTATTAAGTGAGTTTTTCGAGAAAAAATGAGTTTAATGAATTTTTTTGTTATTTCTCGCACAATTTTTTTAATTCCAACAATGTTTTCTTTATGGAAAATACGATGCATGATATTCCTACTTCCAGAGAAGAAAGAAACACTCTGTGCCTTTAAAATTATAGAAAAACAATTGAGTTATCTTAATTTTTAGAAGAGTTATTGGCATTTACATCATTCAAGGCAGTATACCATGCTAAAAATTTTGAAATGCTATTGAAGTGGGTAACGGTTCATTTCCGGGCATATGCGCAGTGGACTTTTTTTTATGATATTGATCCAGCTACACGCCCTACTCGTTTGGACTTGTCCCAGTGGGACACCCTGAATATTATACAAATTTTAATGTTAGTAAAGTAAATTTCTTATTGAATTAATCGATACGAGCGATACAATTCCTTTGATCTGTGCTTGCAAGGTTGACGAAGCATTTTGTAATTTAACATAAATTCGTAATTCGCTCCAATACATTTGTCTTTGCCATACTAACCCAATTAATTAGGTTAACTACATAAAACACAATTTGAAATATTTATGGTGGAAGTGGAACTATAATTAGAAGCGATACGAGCGATATAATTCCTTTAAAATAATTTAAAAACAAATTTTATTACCCTTACTTGCCCGTCTTCTCGTTTCCCTGAATGGCTGACTCGAAAAGATTTCCGCCTTTATGTCCTCTGGAACACTGGTCCGCTGTCACTCCTTCCTTGCCACAACACCAACATTAAGTGCGATTGCGCGGCTTTGAACAGTCAAAGTGACGATGACCTGGCTCATGACAGTTCCAGCATGTGATATTTCTCGACTTTCCGTTGTTGATAAACCGTCGTCTTGCTTGATTGTTTTCACTGTTATAAGTCAGTTTAAAATCAACTTTTGCCACCTCTTCCATCTCCTGACATTGATGAAAACCTCGTCTCCTGGGAAAACAAGCGGTTTCTAGATAATAAGCATTTTTGCCATAAGCCTTCATCCGTTGGTCTATAAACTTGGCCTTATCCATATTTTGGCATAGACTCTCCAATTGCTCCACCGTTTCAATATTTGTGTTAGAAAGCTGTAGGCGATATTGGGGCAGCATATTCCGCAAAAGCACGTATACCTTGTATTCTTCTTCCAGTGGTGGATAAATCTTCCTGAAAAGCTTCGACATTTACATCAGAAAGATGGCAATGGTCTTGTTTGGTTCCTGGATTCTTGCCAAGATTTCTTCGCGCATCATGAAATCGTAATGTTTTGGCAAAAACCGTTTTTTCAAACCCCTTACAAGCGCATTCCAGTCCTCTAATTTATACGCGTTTATCTCGTACCATTCCAATGCTACACCTTCAAGCAGCTTGAACACACTTTTATGAAGTTGACTTTGGGTAACGTCATCTGCTCTAGCATACATTTCTAGCCGTGACAAAAAATCTGTTAGTGAAACGTTGCTCTCTCCACTGAACCTGATGGGACATTTTTCGACTGGTATACGATATCGATCTCCGGTGGCTGTGAGGTCAAGTCTATTTGTTACGTTGGCCGATCCCTCAATTTCTTTCAATCTTTCTTCCGCCTTGTCTTCAATTCGAAATTTTCTTAGTAATTGGTCAAAGTCTGAAAACTCGGTTCCAGATTGATTTGCTCGGCTATCTGTTTCGATCTTTTTCCCCATCACGTTTGACCCAGAAGATTCACCTCTACCTGCATTGCCTAATTTGTCGAAGCTGGGGACTGTTTTGCGTCCACGACCTCTCCCCATTCCAGAACGATTGTGATCAATGTGAAGATTTTCTGATAATCGCATGCCTAAACCATTAGTGATTTCCTCTACCGATTGTCGAAGCATTCGTAATGGTTTTTTAGCTCGATTGAACAGAAAGAAGTCACAGGGAGCCAAATCAGGTGAATTCGGTGGCTGTTGGATGGTATTTGTTGCATTTTTCGTCAAAAAATTACGAATAATGATGGCACTGTGCGACGGTGCGTTATCATGGTACAAAATCCACGAGTTTTCTGCCCACAATTCGCAAACGTCTCATAACGCCCAAATAATACTCTTTGTTTACGATCTGGCCTTCTGGCAAAAATTCATGATGCACTACACCGTTGTAATCCATGAAAACCGTGAGCATTGCCTTCTTTTTTGACTGAAAACGACGTGTTTTTTTTTTGGTGAACGCCATTCACTTGCCTGATGTCTGGATTGCGTGTCGTACTCATAAACCCACGTCTCGTCTCCAGTAATGATCCTTTACCAAACTTCTTCCATTATGGGTTGCCACAATAACCCCAAAGCCTTGATGGAGTCGATATCACTGAACATATCAATTTTTTCCTGTTGATCCTTCGGTATATTTTGTAATAACTCTGGGGCATTTGCACTACATTTATGAAGAGAAATGCAACCCTTGCTTAACATTTCAATTAATTGATTTTGAATTGTAATTGCTGCATCAATATCATCAGCGCCTGTAAGCAGATTATCGAAGTAACAACTTTGTAGTGCAATATCGGCAGCTTCCTTGAAATGTTCACGATCAGCGATCGTGTAGCCAAAAACGGTGCACTTGCCGTGCCATAAGTCACAGTACACAATTCGTAAATCATAATAGACTGTGATACATTGTTTCGCCACAATATTTTTTTATATTTGTAGTCATTTTTTTCAAGCTGTACCTGACGGCACATTTTAGAAATGTCTGTGGAAAAGACATACGTATATTTTCGGAACCGTAACATAATGGAGAAAATGTTATCCTGCACGTTTCTTCCGATATTAAGTAAATCGTTCAACGACACATTTGAAGACGTTTTTGCTGACGCGTCAAAAATACAACGCGCAGCTTTGTTGTAGAGCTGCTAGGTTTTAGGACCGCGTGGTGCGGAAGAAAATATCCTGTGTTATCGTCTTGATTTGGACATAAACGCATATGATTTAAAGAGAGGTAGTCTTTGATAAATTCATTGTATTGTGTTCTTAACTCTGGATTACGTTCTAATTTATTTTCAAGAAATTGAAATCGTCTAAGTGCTTGCTGTTTTGACTCTCCCAATTTAGATGGTGACTCTTTAAATGGTAAAGAAACGACGTAGCGGCCATTTTCATCACGGCGATGAGTTGACATAAAATGATTTTCACACATTTGTTCATCCTTTGTCATCAATGTAGCGGTTGGTACCGTATCGATTTCCCAAAATTTGGCAAGTGTCTTCCCAATCGTATCATCTGATTCTGGTGTTGCTACATGTAAACTATAATTTAATTCTTGATAAGTGCCATTTAGTATTCAATGTGAATTTATTTTACCGGGTCTAAGACTGTCAAGAAATATACCCGCACCTAGCAGTAAATCGACATGTTTTGGCAACTGAAAATGTGGATCGGCCAGTTGAATACGCATAGGTATTGTCCAATGTGAAATTTTGATAACTGCGGATGGGATGGGACCACCAGAAAATTCAATCTTTGTTGACAATTAGATATTCTTGATTTGATATCTGTTGTAATTCTACGATTGTTGGTTGATTTTGACTCTTGAATTCCTGTGATTGGAACATTTACTGATTCTTGGTCGATTCCTAATTTATTAGCAAATTTGGCAGTAACAAAATGAGATTGGCTTCCTGAATACAATATAGCTCGGCAGATATGGAATTCGCCAAATTTATCCTTTATCAAAACTAAAGCAGTTGATAGCAATACACTCTGTTTAAAATTAGCCTTTGACGTACTACACGTTATTGTTTGTTTCGAAGGTTGTGACTGTTGATCCTTTGAATTAATTTGGTGGGATATCTCTTCTGTGACATCTTGACTATTGGAACCAAGCGATATGCTTCGATACTTTGACCTGTGGCGTACTGATTTTTGGTGAATGGTTTATGTACAAAATTATAGAAGCTCAAGTAATTATGGAAGAATGAAAACTGCTGGTTCTCGGTGTGCCTGGGAAATAAATGTTTTTCTGGGAGTTTTTGTTTTTATGTATAAAAATTGGAAAATATTTTAGTCAGTTACAAAAAGATAAAGAAACAGTTCACATGCTTCACATAGGTCTGTTATATTAAATAAAATAATAAAAGCAAATAAATCAATGTTAAGGTACGGTTAATACAACTTAACAGCGTGTATATATTATGTAAATAAAAATTGAATAAAAAATAAAACTATAAGAAGTGTTATGTTTATTGTGTAGTGCACCCTTAAGTAGCAGAGCTCTACGTGTCTATATACATACAAGTATCTAACGATCGCTGCGGGTGTGTTAAGTGTGTAGTGAAATAGCAGCCGCACTTCATTTCTGTTTGTATTGTGTCTAAATACACACGGTTCAACGATAACCTTAATAAGTTCGCCTGATACATGCCAACGCCAAGTGAACACACTTCTTGTGAACCCCTCTAACTAAATAAAGTAAATTGTTGAATGTAGGATACCAACCGCCTATATATCCATAGACCTATCAACCAACTCGTTGTGCAACAGTGTGTTATGTTTAAGTCCACACTTTTTACAACAACTATCCTTTGCACAAGCAGTGATGGTATGACCAAACGAGAAACAGTTAGTACAAGCCTTCGAACGACGTATCAAATTATATCTATCATCTACGGACATACTGCAGAATTTCGGACAATAGAAAATGGAATGACCATTTAAATTACAAACCTGACATACATACGAGGGCGAATCAAAATGTCTTGCAATATCATATGAAAAAAAAAGAGTGAGTGAGACAGCAATATTTTTTATTTTTCGACGTAATCTCCTTTAAGGTTTATACATTTGTTACATCGATCAATTAACTTGTCTAAGCCCCCTAAAAAAAAGTTTTCTTTTGCTCCATAAAATATTCATTTACAACAAACTGTACTTCAGAATCACTGGAAAATTTCCGGCCCCTTAATTTTTTTTCAAATTGGGAAACAGAAAGTAGTCACTGGGTGCCAAGTCTGGACTGTATGGTGGATACGGAATTTCTACGAAGCCGCAGTCCTTTAATGCAGCTTGAGCAACTTTAGCCTTGTGGACTGGTGCATTGTCGTGAAGAAATAAGGTTGTTTTTCTAACTTTCTTTGGCCGTTTTTCCCGGATCGCTTTTTTCAATTTTCGCAAAACCTCTGCGTAATAGATGCCTGTGATTGTGGTTTTCGGTGGCATATAGTCAATCATCAATATCCCTTCAGCATCCCAAAAAATTGTTGCCAAAACCTTACCAGCAGACGGTTGATTTTTGAATTTCTTTGGTGGTGGTTCACCACGTTTAATCCATTGCATCGATTCTTGTTTGGATTCCGGATCCCAATGATGAATCCATGTCATCGCCTGTTATTATGTTATCCAAGAAGTTTTCTGGATCTTCTTCATACATTTCTAAAATCGCCTTTGAAGTTTGAACACGAATTTTCTTTTGTTGTGCAGTCAACAAACGGGGAACCCATCGCGCACTTACTTTTGACATGTGAAGGTGGTCATGTAATATGGTATAAGTGGTACCATATGAAAGGGAGTCTCCACGCTAACCGCGAAACAGAAATAAGGCGGTCCTTTAATACAATTGATTCTGCCAAAAGTATGTTTTCATGGCTAATAGCATCTGCGGGACGACCCGGGCGGTTGTCGTCTTCTAATGACTCCCGACCACTTTTGAACAATTTTACCCACCTTGTTACTGTGGAATATGATGGTGCAAATTCGCCGTAAACTTTTGATATGTAATTGAATATATAAATTGCATTGCGTCCATCTTTACAGAAAAATTTAATAACGGCACGATATTCAATTTCATTCATTTTAGAATTTTTTTCAAAACACGGGCTACTAAATTGAAGAAAACAAACGAACTGTAAAATTTACATCGAATTTTGTTTCTATAAGTTTCACCGCGACAAAATTTTTTTTTAAAAATATATAGTTGTCTCATTCACTCTTTTTTTCATATGATAGTGCAAGACATTTTGATTCACCCTCGTATGTTCTTTGTTTGGTTGTTGCTGCAACAAATGATCTAATGCCATTTGATTTTGCTACAGGTTTATCAAAATTTGATTTGAAATCTGTACCCTTAGACGCCCTTATTGATTCCAAGAGGTGACATTTTTTATTCAAGAATTCAAGCAGTCTGTCCCAACTTCTCAGTTGGTTCAATTCCGCTTCTTTGTCCCATTCTCTCCTGGTGGGCACATCTAGTTTATCTTTAATAATTTTAATAATAAGTTGATCAGAAAGTCCAGTGGCATTTAACCCATTGGCTGCCAATGATGTAACACTGGCTGTACACAAATTCAATAATTTTCTTAATTTGACTGGACACTCTTTAGCACAATTCGGGATTCCCAACAGTTGATCAATATAAGATTCAACTATTAACGATTGATTATTAAACCAGCAGAATACGAAATATGACCAATTGACTCAAGAATCTGACCTTTCAAATAATTTAGTAAATATGTTAACTTCACTACATCGGTTAACATGGGGTTATTATGAATGATAGCATTGAACGAATCTCGAAAGGTCGTCCATGCTTTGTAATCGCCATCGAAACCTGGCAAGTGCAATGTTGGTACCTTTATACCAAGATTGCTTGGAGCAACTGGGTCAACATTGATTCGATTTACAGAATTTACAGTTTGAGTCATGGACTCAACATTTTGAATTATATCACTACTTTGTGATAAACGATTTTCATTGGCATGCTCTGCTGAATGATCATCAATTACAGCATCCTCAAGCAATGTATGAGGTTGCAATTCCAACTTTGTATTACCAACATTCTGACCATTGTTTTGGTTCTGACTAACGCTTCGCAATTTCGACTTATTTGCCTGATACCTTTTTTCAACACTTCTTGCTTCCGCCATCACCTGGTCAAATTCCTCATCCTTTACAACTCCACAAATTTCCTCAAGCAATGATTTATAATTTGAATAAAAACTGTCTAAATGTATCGACTGGTCATTGATTAAATTAATGTCTGCACTACCCAACTCAATGCCATCTGCAATTTCTTCAATTGCATCGAACCTTACTAATTCTAATTTAACCTGTTTTTCAATTTTGAAAGTGTTTTGACTTCCTTTGTTGTCATTTTTACAACTATGTAATTTGATTATTAATACAAATTAATATAATTTAACCTCACACGAGCTAATAATTAACTTGAATAATTAATGATTCTTGATACTCAACAATCAAGCAATTTTTTGCTACAGAAATTTTGGTTGACTTAATTCTAATTTGCACTAACCTATGTAGCAGCTTCAGCAAATAATTAATTATCTATGATGATTGCATATAATTGATAATAAACAAATCCTTCTGAAAACAGGACCACATTGCTTTCTTTCCAATACCGATAATTTTTATCCGTTGAAATTTTTTGTATTGACAAATTGTTTAACAGACCGGTGATGAAGATTTTGTATATCGATAAATTATTTATCGCACCGATGTTGATGATTTTTTACAATTACAAATCCGGTTCCTCGATGGACCAAAATGTTATGCCACGGGTTTTCAAACCTGTATTTGAAATTTTTTCTTCACTGTGCTGTCGCGGTTCTTCGGATTTGATTTCAATAAAATGGACGGTATTTATTTTTATTTAAACAATTGATGATTTTATTTATTTTTAATTTTTAATTTTCACACTTCAAAAGTTACCAAAAAAGAAAACCAATATGGATGTCCTTTCTCTCCAAGATATTTTTTGTTAATAATGTAATAATGACACACACAAAAAAAAAGAAATCAAAAAACAACTTCCGTTCTATAAAATAATTTGACTAAAAAACAACTGAACTCTAATTGTGTGCGCGCCATCTACAATTAAGTTTTCTCAGCCTTTCTTTAAATTTCAGTTAAACTTAAATTCAAATGAATTTAAGTTTACATTTTTTTTCCGTTTATTATTTACCACTTAACAAAGGCCAACTGCCCAACGCCATAATAGAATAAGCAGCCCCAGTCCATTCGGCTACCTCCCTGCCAATTCACCATATTTAATTTTTGAAGTTATTTTCTCACTAAAAACAAAGAACTACATACTTACACAAAAATGCACATAATGCATGTATTTATACTAAATAATTGCCCCGCCTACTTTATATTAATAAACTTGCTGTCCGGATTTCAATGCCCGCTACTGTATATACATACTTATTTTAATAAGGCAGAATTTAAAGTCTTACGTGATATTTTGATGGGACAGACTTAAAGAAAGTCTTTCCTTACTTAGTTCATTAGTTCAATTATGAAATGTGATTTTAATAAGGCAGAATATGAACTCCTTAGTATTAAATTATTTAATATAAATGCATGTAAATTACAAAAACAAACAAAACTGTGTTTTTAAATTTTTTATTAATTTTTTGGTTAAAACCATTTTCTTTAAAATTAAATAGGGCGATTCGCACGATACCGTACATAAATGTTTCGCCCAGGAGGTTCATAAATGTCACGCCTAAGGCGTACACATTATGAATACTTTTATATTTAAATTAATCCATATAGAAGTCTTCGTAAGTTTGTTTCATTTCTCATGTGACGAAATTATAGTTTATGTTACATTTCCGTTCAGTTTTAGCGTACCGTTTATGAATACCTTAATATATCGAAGTCTTCGTAAATTGTACGTTTATGTTACGCCTGGTCAGGAGGAGCCTGATTATGAGCTACTGCAGCCAATACGTTAATTTCATTATTTTCTCCAGTGACTGTTGCCCTCAGTAATAAATTGTTTGACAATACGTTGAAATGACGCACGTGACCGAATCTTATCCGGAAAACGGGAAGCGTAGAGAGTGACAGGATTATCAAGACTCCGCCAGCTTCTTCATAAACCAGAATCATTTCAATTTTCTTTTGTACTGTTAAATACACCTTTCTTAAGTAGTATTGACAGCTTTACACAGGTATTGTTGTTTTCGAAATAATCTTCGAACTGAATCGGTATTTTTAAAACAAAATACAAATAATTTCATTAATTTGAAAGCCGAATTACAATGAAACCTTGATATTTTTATTGCAGACGTTCTCAGTAGGAGAAATCGAAAAAAAATGAATATCGTCAAATACAGCGCCATCTATCATGAATCGAAAAAATATTTCAGTCAAATCCTACGTATTTTTAGCCGTAGAATCCGAATATGTAATAAAAAATAGGGGTTCATATTTTAGTTGCAAAGTTATCCTCCGTCCCACCTACAAGGAGGAGGGGGGAGGGGTACTAATATTAACACTAATGTATTGCCCCCACGGAATAATTAAATTTTGATTTTCACCATTTTTTCGTAGAGTGCTTATTTTCCGAGATATTTTACTGTATTAGGTTAAAAAAATCACTCGGTATAAAGTTTTTTTTGATGTTTGATAATTTTTTATTTATTAACTCTTTTCACAGGAATAAATAAATTAATTTTTTCCGACCTGGCGATGGTGCTACATTTAATAGAGAACACCCTAAATTTTTTGAATTTAGATGCTCCGATAACGTCCGATGAAGCCAAAAAAGCGATTCAGCTGTTTTTGAAGAGATCATCAATTGTGATGGCACGGAATTCACAAAAAATACTTTATAAACCAATCCTTGTTTGTTTCATTTTCCTGAATTTGGAGTTTTGCTCCAATCATCCGTATTTTGAACCAAATAAATATTTGTTTTTTTACTTTGATTTGTTGAAAGCAACGCAAAGCTGAGCGGCGCTTACTTTCTCTGTATGTAGAGTTTTCGAATAATTCTATTTAGAACTAACCGTAAAATGTCATTTAAAATCAAGGCATGTTAACCATTCCTGCCTTTAACCATCCCATACATGAAGCAATAAAGCAAAAAAAAAATGCTGGAATGTAATAGAAAACCTTATCAATCTATGTATGTTCCGGAAATTTATTTTACATAATATTCGTATACAACAGCCTGCACAATCACAATATATTTCTAAAAAACTAGTATGATGTAAAATTTCGGTTACAAACGAGAAACAAGTTCCATGATTTAACCAGCAGTTAAATATCGGCAAATATTCCAACCCAAAGTATACCAGAACTCGGTTAAATTTCAGTTCTCTGTCGGGCTTGAAATCGATTCGGTCCCCAAGAACAACTAGGTTCTTTTGTGGACAGAAAATTCAAACTGTTTTTCGGGCCTTACTCACATTTTATACTTTTAGAAGTTTTTTTATTTGTCTGTTATGCTTTTTTATAGACAAATATATTAGTTTTGACAGCAATTCCAATATTTACGACTTTTCGAGACAGTAAAATAAAGAGCCATCTACTCACAGTATATCTAATAATAAAAAGCAAAAATATCATCCGCCCCGTGATTTTACCCCAAGGATTATATAAAGTGTATAAGTTAAGCTCCTTCGGTAGTTTGGTTTCTTACTTCGGAGTTTTAAATTGGTGAATATTTTAATTCGCTACAACGGTACGGTCTTACTTGGTACTAACCGTAAAAAGTAATATTTGTATTTTTGTAGTTTGGTCGTAGCTACCTGATGAGTAGACAAACTTTTTATCAGTACGAAAAGTACTTATATGTGAAAACACCAGTGCTGTCGCTCTGAAAACTTTAAAAGAAGGGAGTGCATACAAAATACAATAGTTAGACCTCAGACATAAATATTTGTTGATGTTTTGTGTTTAAAAATATCACGGTCCAGCAAATTACACTAAAATTGTTTCTAGTTTTTGATCCAAATTTGAATATTAAAAGAAAACTGTTTTATTTATTGGCTTAGAGCTCTTTATATATTTTACTATTAAAGTTTAAGCTCTGTATACTGCTCGAGCTAAATAGTTTTCAACGCGGCCACAACTCTTTACGAGATCATAGCCATTTTTAGATTATCGTTTTGAGATTTTTAAGTTTTTACCGTAGAAAAGAGTACCGATTAGCGAAACCGTAAGTGAAATATTCAATTTTTAACTATTTTTACCTAATTTTTACTTGGTAAATGTAAAATTTATCTTAAAGCAACTTAAGCTTCGAACCCTTTTCACTTTCGACATCGAAATTTTGGCAGATATGTCCAATTCAGAACACGTGAAATATGCGAACATGTTTGTCATAGTTGGAAGATATTTTGGTGCAATTTAAAGAAATGTCATTGCCAGACGATAACCACAGTAGGTACCTAGGGTGACCAGGACATAAATAACTAAGCCTGGACGAAGTCTGAAAAAATCGCCTTAAAAAAAGCAGGACAATAATTAAATCTCGAAAAATGTTTACATTTGATTTAAAAAAAATTGCTGTATAAAATTGGACACGACTGGTCACAAAAATTGTGGTCACAAATGTCGCTAAATTGATTAATAATTTGGAGGTGTAACAACTAATTCATCAAATATAGTATATTGGTTAAGTCAGAAAATAAATTTCAATGGAATTTCTGCATAATCACAGCACTTCCATTTGGGTCAGGGATGGAGTTTCTTAAATGAAACATGACCAGAATTCAACAGATATTGCAAGACACTATAATGGCCCTGTGGTTTTTAGAAAAAAAAAATTTGGAGAAATTAGATTTGCCAAAGCAAAATTTGTTTTTTACTTTCATAAACACTCCTGGTCCTTACACCGTTCTCAGCTTCCAGCACCAAATGGAACACGTTTGTCAATGGTTTTTAGTGAATTTTTAATAAAACGTAAAATAAAACCGAATTATTGACGCTCTGAAAATTTCTTGGGTCACCTTATTTGGGGTTGGATTTGTTAAATAAAATAAGAACCAAATTCAATAAATATTCCGGAACACCACTAATGATATTTTGGTTGATGCCATTTATCAGAAACATTGTGTGGCCAATTTTCTTTTTTTTTTTTAATAGAAAACCAATCCAGGCAGTGTACTACATCTCCAGCTTCAAATGGAACTAGGTGGCACGTAGGAACACTACTCGTACTAAGGGTATTATAATCGATACCGCATAAATCAGATTTACCAATTTTGGTTTTCCATACACTACCAACCCCACCGGCACCGAATGGAACACACATATTTGTCGTTGTATTTTAGTGAAATTTTATTTCGAAGATGTTGAGCCGATTCTATATAAATAGTTCCTAACCTCAAACATATTAAATCACGTCCTGAAGTTGAAATTTTATTTTGTTGAAATTATTATTTTGCTGGCCCCTCGTAAATTTTGCATGCCACTAATAAGGTTAGCTGAATGAATATTATCTAAAAACCAGGACAATGTAAGATATTTTCCTGGATACCCACAGAAGTTTCAAAACTCAAGACATTTCCAGAGAAACCAGGACATCTAGTCACACTATTCCTACCTAGATCCTATCTAGGCGAGAAGGAGCATGTTCACATAAAACAGAAAGACAATTTATGCTGACAGTATTCAACCTTGCCAGACAAGAAAGATGACTGGGAGTCTGGATTTTATTCAAATGTAAACAAAGGATTTAATAATATTGATGTCAAGGCGTGTTAGGCGAATGAAATTTCCCATATCACACTGCATAAATCCAGACTTCCATACAACTTTCCAGTCTGGAAAGGATAAATGACTACAGAAACTATATTATAGTAATATTTTTATATAGAAGTGCGCTAATCTAAAGAAGGATTTGAGTAATTTTTCTATTCAGGAGGTACTGAATCTAAATACTTAGTCAAAGCTGATAAATTATTTTGGTAAAATCAAGTAATCTCTGTCATGTTTGAGTTTAGCTGAAGTTGTAAAGTTGTAAGTTGTAAAAAACTCGAAATTATCTTTTTATAAATTTTATCAGTAAACATTCAGATTCTGAAAAAAAAAGCCTTGTGAAGTCGAAGTAATTTTTGAAAAAATTTGACATGTTGGACTTGGAATTGATATTGTTTGCTAAAATGACTGATTCATTACTGCAAGAGAACTGTTTTATGGGTTTTTGCCAGAAAATGGCAGAAACCATTATAAATTATTTTGAAAAAAGTTAAAATATTGTGTAAAAGTATTATTAGAATATTAGTTATTAGAACTGGGTAGCACAAAATGAAATAGCCCCTGTACAGGAGTAAGCACCAGGCGAAAGTAGTACAAATACTCCGATTGTACTCACTTCGACAGCACTGGAAGACACCTATTGACCAATTGTTGGAATCTTAAAGATGTAATTACCATAGAAAAATATTTCTTCAACAATTCTGATATTACCTCGAAAAACAGTTCAACAGGATTTTTGTGAACTATTTTTTGTTAAAATGACCTCCACGCTATGCTTCAATCGACTTCAAATTTTGTGAACAGGTAGATGATTGATTGTCAAATTTATCATTAACATAATCAAATTGTTTGGCAGTTTTTTCTTCCGCTGCAACCCTCTTTATTCTAGACTCGAATGGATTCTTGATACTAAAATCTATCATTGCACAAAATTTTGACCAAACCTATCAATATTTGTGAGAATGGGAGGCCAAAGCAAAATAATAAAAATGTATGACCGGAAGGACGGAAGGAAGGACACGACATTTTTCTAATCGATGTTTTGGAGCCTTGATAAACTAATTCGTATAAAATATTTTACAGTATAGTGAGTGCAAGTGAAAACATAAACAATTGATAAAAAAAGAAAAAGAAAAGCATAAATGGTGGAACGAGAAGCTTCGTAATTAGCGATGGCCGGCCAATTAATTTAAAATAAGATTTTTTTTTTCTTCTTTTCTCTCTCTGTTGGGATATTAATTGACGTCATAGATCTTAAGATATCTTTGTATTTCATTATTCATATTTTTTCGTTACTCCTTAGCTGTAAATAAATTTTATATTGGTAATGAAATTTTGAAGTACATCAAACCTGTTTTTGTGCGGTGAATAGGGACCGCATAAAAAAGTCTTACGTAGAAAATAACTCAAAACCTTACGAAATAACTAGGAATTGCTTTTTTAAACCAAATCAAGAGCTACTTGGAATCTCGCCAAACCTTTTGGAATCTGATTTAGAAAATACACATGCGAACATTTTTAAATATTTTATTTACATATGTACTTATTTTACACAAACAAAACTTTTCAAAACGTATAACCGTTACCCAATACGGCAATACGCGAAATTTCTTGTGGTAAACTGGTTGAAAATCGCTTTCATCACTTGAACATACTACCTCGCACTCGTTTAGAGTTGACTTTTTTTCAGTTACCATGAAGTCAGTGATCAGTTTTTGTGACGACTGTTGTTTCACTAGACGCTTGTATATGTCTTGGTAGACAGATATACAAGATTGAAGCCCCTTTTGGATTTTTGAAGTTCTTTCAGAATTGGCATCGATTGCACGAAAATGACATTCTAGCGTAACGATTTCTGTTGTTAACATTGATGTGTTTTCGGTTGCACTTCTATTAATGACACATTCCGGCCAGGCTGCTTTCCAGCATTCATTTAATGTGTGTTGTTTTATTTCAGTAATTGCTGCAGCAGCGTGATTTATGCAGTCTAATATCGAAAACTTTTTCCAAACTTCAGTCAAGGTTTTTGCATCGTTTTCAAGTTTTTCCAAAATGTGTCTAAAAGTTAACTTCACGTAGTGTTTCTTAAAAGCAGCCCCATTATGCCCTGATCTAATGGTTGTATAAGGCTTGTTTTATTGGGTGGTAAAAATACTACTTTCACATTAGGGTGCTCTATACAAGGATGACCGGGTGCATTGTCAACAATTAGCAACACGTTAAAAGGTAGCCTTATATCAGTCATATATTGTTTAACTTCTGGAACGAAGCAATCGTTGAGCCATGTTATAAAAACAGCTGTTGTGACCCATGCTTTTTTATTGGCCATGAAATGGACTGGAAGCTCAACTACATTTTTTCCCTTTAGCGCACGTGGGTGCAATGATCTATTTATCATAAGGGGTTTTAACATTCTCGCTCCAGATGCATTACTACAAAGTAAGAATGTTACTTGCAGTTTTCTCGGACTTGGCGATGAACGTTTGGCTAGGCATCTTTTTCCAAAACAACCCAGTTTCGTCAGCATTAAATACTTGATCCGAGCAATATCCACCATCTTCAATAATTTCGCAATTTATCTTCAGATTGTGAAGTGCGTGTCGTTGTAAAAACCCGACTAACCAGCCATTGCTTGCAGAAAATTTTTCGGGCTTCCAATGTGAGACGATGAACAAAACGGCTCTAAATGCTTCAGCTGATTATAAAACCGTATAGCTTTCTCTTTAATTAATTAACCGTCAATGGGGATTCGTTTTTGAGTTAATTCTTGAATCCACAATATGAGCGCCTTTTCCGTTTTCTCTATCAAAATGTTTCTTGAATACGATGTTTGTTTAGCGCTTTCGTTTGTGGCACATTTACTAGATTTAATTATTTCACCTGCACGTTTTTGTATGCATCTTATACTGGACTCACCTAATCCAAATTCTTTACCACGGGCTGTGGATCCTTCACCTTCTGCTATTCGTTTTAAAATCGTAGTCTTAGTTTCTAAGGAAATCACCTTCCTCTTCGCTTTGCTTTTGCCCTTATTCATTTTCAGGGATTATGTCTAAAAATAAAATAAAAATCCTAAAAATTTATATCTAAATAGAAAAAATAATAAATCTACCTTCAATTTACGCTTTGAAATAAATCTTATCTAAATAATGATCCAGGAATGTGAAAGCACTTTGAAGGACGTCAATTAATATTAGATTTAAAAATTAAAACACACGTAATATTCTTTTTTATTAAATCACTTTATTTAGCGGACTTGTCACTTGCGCAGATCAGAGACGAATAAAAAAAAGCAACCCTTTGCTCCCTTCAAGTAAACTTCTTCTACCCACTCGTTAAAACAAACAAAACAAAGCATGAGACTACATGAAACAAAAAAAAAAACAAAGCATGAAAAAAACCCGAACTAACACCATGCAGATGTCCTTCAATGTTTATTTGCGATCAATCCATTTTTGCTTTGCTACGCAAGAATTCCATCTCAATATGTTATTGCACATTTCATTTATTTACATGGAAATTCTTGTGCGTTCAACCAAAACCAACACAAATGTCTATACAAGCCATGCAGATCGCTCATAACACCAAAAAAATGTACGATATACAGGGTGGGCCAAATAATTTTTTTTTTTTTTTAAATGCAATAAAACAAAAAGTTCTCAGTATTTTTTCAAATTTATTTTTTCATTGTAAAGAACAATCCTTCCGATTAATTAGGGAATACTATGTTAACGCCAAAAATCAGAAGTCGCATATGTATGTCGGTAGCACAGAGCCCGATTAAAATAATTTCCGTGTAGTATTGGAAAATTCGAGTGATGTTTGATGCGTCTGCGAAGGATTCGTCAGGAAATTCGTTAAATGGAATCTTGAGAAATGGACCCTCGGTACAATCAACATTATTCTCAATCTTAATTAGATTTCGGTTGCATCAATATGTCTTCACTACCGATATTCAAAAAATGTATCGGCAAATATTAGTAGCAGACGAGGACAGAAGGTGGCAACGAATTGTTTGGCGAAGTAGCAACAATAGCCCGTTGAAACATTTTGAGCTAGTAACTGTGACATACGGCACCAAACCTGCCCCGTTTCTAGCTACAAGAACAATAAAGGAAATAGCAAATGAAAATTCCATTCGGTATCCGTTAGCTGCACAGGAAATTGAAGAAAACATGTACGTGGATGATTTAATGACTGGCGGTGATTCCCTAAACGAAACAATTAATTTAAAGCGAGTTATTCAAACGATATTTGCAAGTTATAAAATGTATCTTGGTAAGTGGGTTTCAAATTGCAACCATGTAACGTCCGTTCCATTTCACTCGGATCGCAATGAGATTCAAGTATTGTGGTTGAACTGTATTACCTACTTATTGTTCATTGTTTGAAAGAAAAAATAACAACAACAAAAAATATTTTTTTTATTACCAAAATGTACATTGCACGAAATAGATATACCACAAATGTACAATTGTATGTTAGTATTACACGCACCGCCCCGATCGAGGAATTGATTTATTTTCATTAAAGAGTTGATATAACCTATACACCCAGACTCTATGCAATGGATCATAAATTCATTAAGCATTGGAATTTTTTTTTGCGGAGAATAAAAACTTACGAGATGTTTCTACTGTTATTATCCCCGCTAATTGCGTTTTTTTTTTGTTTTTTTTTGGATGAGGTGATTTTGGATGAGGAGGATTTGAAAAAAAAAACATTAAGTATCACAATTTCAAACATGAAGTAACAAAAATTAAATATATGTGATATATACAAGAAAAAAAAATATAAAGAGTGAAAAATAGCTTGTAAAGCTTGTTAAGTGAAATTGCGAACAATTTGTAATTTTAGTGTATTGCAATTTCAAACGAAAAATACCTAGCCTAAAGTATATGGGTTATACAATGTTCGTTTTTTTTTTCTTCTTTGAGTGAAATCTTGTGAATTTGTGACACTAAGTATTCAAAATTAGAGCAATTTAATTGCAAAATTTAATTATATGATGTACCAATGGAGTGATATTTTTTTTTGTACCAGTATTTACTTCATAAACCGTCTTTAGTGTTTGTTGTTAATATATCTCAAATGAGTAGCCTAATAGTACATTAAACTTTCGAATTGGTGACTGTGTGGGTTGAGTAGTTTATGAATACTCGCCGTTGTGTTACTTTTATTATTCGGCTTGGTATCGTAGCGAAGAGCTGGTGGTACTACTTTGCTCACAGTGCATAACGGTTGACAGTTGACAAGCGGTTTTTTTTGGAGGGTTTGGAGGTTTTGTATAACAAGCGGTTGTCCTCATGAACGCGTATAATAGATAAGTGTTATTCTAATCTTATTTTGATTTTGTCGT
Organism: Tipula vernalis; assembly: GCA_958295665.1. Classification (NCBI taxonomy): domain Eukaryota; kingdom Metazoa; phylum Arthropoda; class Insecta; order Diptera; family Tipulidae; genus Tipula; species Tipula vernalis. The sequence goes on along the minus strand of OY282559.1, from coordinate 293,895,041 downwards.
TATTATTGTGTTTTTTTTTGGTGTTATGAAATTGTAGTTAAATATTAAAATTACTTATGTATACTATTAATTTTCTTGATCTTGCCAGTTTGTTTCCAAGTAATAATTAGTACATTTATGGCATTATAATTCAACGTCAATTGTTTTTTTTTGTTTTTTTAGCAGCTGAATAATATCATTTTGTTTCTTTCATTTGAGACGTTTCTGTTTAGGAGGAAACCGGCTGTGTCGAGATCGTGGGAAGCGCTTTCTTCGTCTTCGATTACTGTCAGGTAACACTATATTGTTTTTTTTTGTATTGATAGATTTCCGGTTGGAAAACATTGTTATTAAAACAGCAAACTTAATGATATTAATTAACTGTCACTTGCTGGTAACAGTACGTAATTTTTGAAAAAGATTGTACTTGCTAAATTATTAATTATTATTAACGTACTTTTTTTTATAGTTGTAAATAAGTAAAAATTTGTAATTTATTTTTTTTTCTCCCTCAAACTTGATAAGATTATTATTATAAATAAATGTGTAAAATCTTGTTAAATTTAAATTTATTGAAGCAGAACTTATTTTTCATTATGAGTGGCTAAAATAGTTTGGATATGGAGTGACCGATTTGAGGTGAGTTGATGTGAAGTTGAGTGTCCGTTTTCGTTTCATGCCAGTTAGTGTGATGTAAGAGTGCCAGGATGCAATCTCCCACGACAATATACCTCTCCGTTCGAGCTAGCGGCAGAACAAGGCCGTATCCTGGAATCGCACAAAATCCCAAAAATACTAAACATTTTTTTTTTTGTTAACGTTATCCTCTTCAAGGGATAGTGTTACAACCAGTTATTAGAGGATATTCCTGAAGCAGAAAGAAAAATTGCAAATATAGAGATCACTGAAGGAACAATTATGGTCAAGGTTTTGGGATTATTGTGAGCACCGAGTCAAGATACCTTTACGTTCACCGTCAATTTACCGACTATTCAGCAACATACAAAACGGACCATGCTAAGTGAAGCCAGCCGAGTATTTGATTCATTAGGGTTGATTTCGCCATGCATCATACCCATCAAGATACTATTGCAACAAATGTGGAAGATTAAATTAGACTGGGATGATGAATTGCCAACAACAGTAAAGGAGCAGTGGATATCATTACGCAATTATTTGCTACACTTACAAGAACTGTCAATTCCAAGATGGATGTATGTCAAACATAGAAGGTTAGAACTTCATGGTTTCTGCGACGCCAGTGAGCAAGCGTATGGAGCAGTGGTGTATGTTCGTCACATCGAAAATGAAAAAGTTAAGGTGTCAATGCTGACTAGTAAATCGAAGGTCGCACCAGTAAAACCATTAACTATCCCAAAATTGGAATTATGTTCAGCAGTATTACTAACCAAATTGGTGAATGTGGTGAAAGAGAGTTTCAACACAGCGGAAATCAGCTCAATTATGTGCTGGTTAGATTCAACGATAGTTTTAGATTGGTTGTCAGCTTATCCAAAGGGAAAAGACATTTTCCAGTTTCCAGAGGGGCAACACCACACATGCTTAGGGAAAATCAATTATGGTGGAACGGGCCTTCATGGTTGTCTGAGCAGAATTCATTTTGGCCTCAACAATTGTCAAATATTAACCTAAATATGGATAAGATTCTTGCCTTACAGTGTAGTAAGCTTGTTGATGATAACTGGCTGGATCAATTACCAAACAGGGTATCAAGTTTTAGAAAGATAGTGAAGGTCATTACTCTAATTAAACAACTAGCTGTGAAAGCACAAAGACCGAAGGAGTATCGCATGTATATAATTAACAACACGGACATTTTTCATGCTGAATACTGCGTTTTTAGATACGTTCAAATCAAGCATTTTGGTGAAGAAATCTCGAGGTTGAAGGCAGGAAAGTATGTTTCTCGTCAGTCGTGTCTTCGAAGTTTGAATCCGTTTATTGATGCTCATGGAATTCTTCGAGTAGGTAGTAGAATATCAAAGGCAATGATCGATTATAATGTACAACACCCAATAATCCTGTCCAGTAAATCTGAAGTGGTCAAGAAATTGGTCGAAGAATGCCACATTCGACGAGCCACAGACGAGCAAGAGGGCAACGTCCGTCAAAAATTTACGTTTGTGTGTTTGTGTGTCTCGCTACAAAAGCAGTGCACATCGAAGTTGCTTGTGACCTTACAACAGAGGAATTCCTGGGAGCATGGAAGCGAATGACAGCAAGACGAGGCCTGTGTTGTGATATGTACAGCGACTGTGGGTCTAATTTTGTGGGCGCAAATAAGCTGTTGATCGACTGGTACAAGATGCTAAAGGTAAACACTAATGTAATTTCTGAATGTCTTTTAAGAGAAAAGGTGAATTGGCACTTTAATCCAGCCAGTGCTCCACATTTTGGAGGAATATGGGAAGCGGCAGTGAAGAGTTTCAAAACCCATTTGAGGCGAGTTGTAGGACAAAACATTTTGACTGTTAGTGAGTTCAACACCTTAGTTACAGAGATAGAAGGTATTTTAAATTCAAGGCCGTTGTGTCGTGGTGATGATGAGGTAGGTATGCTTACTCCAGCACATTTTCTTATTGGGTGTCCGATTACGTGTTTACCAGAACCAATTTCAGAACAAGCCGACATGAATTACTTCAAACGATGGCAGTTGGTAAAACAAATGGTACATCATTTTTGGATCCGGTGGCACAAAGAATACCTGGTTACACTTCAACATCGCTACAAATGGCAAGAAAAATCTCCTAATTTAAAAATCAATGATATTGTCATGATAAAGGATGAAAACTTGGTCGCCACGCGGTGGTCACTTGGACGAGTAACACAGATTTATGCAGGTTCAGACAACCTAGTACGAACAGTCACACTAAAAACACAAGCTGGAATAGTTCAAAGGCCGATCCACAAATTAGTTAAGCTGCCTATGGGTGAATCAATTGATTCATGGGGGCCGACATGTTAACGCCAAAAATCAGAAGTCGCATATGTGTGTCGGTAGCACAGAGCCCGATTAAAATAATTTCCGTGTAGTATTGTACATAAGTGCTGTGGTGCTGCAAGTTCACACGTTGAAAAAAAAGGCACTAGTTATCTTCACATCACTGTATTTATTAGAAAGAAAAGAAGAAAAAACACAAATTGTATACTCCAGCTGGATGTCCAGTTTCATCATGATGTATAACTGCAAGTAAAAGGAACGTATTAGAATTGTTGTACTGTGTATAATCAAAAAACAAATGTCAAACCAATTATTGACAGTGAAATTTATTATACATATTTTGTTATTGACAATACCATTTATTGTAAGGGATTGCAATTTAAACTGTTATATTTACCTTTATGCTATAAAATTATTATAGTAAGTTTGTATATAAATTATTGTACAATTTTTGTAAGCTCAATTGCCAATTGTCTGTCATCAATAAAAAACCGAAATAAAAAAACTCAACGTAGAAGAAACCAGCAGCTATTTTCTGGGAAATTAAAAATTAGCATCACAAAAAGAATATTGGAAAAATAAAACATTATTATAACGTTTGGAAATCGGTGTTTTATTTTCAAATTTACCCACATTTACACCCGGTGTTGAAATTGTAAAATTGTGTGATCAATTGTGCCGCAGAAACAAAATAACAAGTAAAGCAATACGGGATCACAAATTTATTATTTTGTCTTGTTATGGTGATTCCCGATGATCGCCTCGGCTGGTCTTGACGTACCCCATACGGTCGGTCCAATTTTTGAGCACATTTTCGATGGTATGCGGCATTATGTCTTCAATGGCAATGCGAATATTGTTCTTGAGAGCGTCAATCGTTGCTGGTTTATCAGCGTAATACTTATCTTTGACGGCACCCCAAAGATAATAGTCCAACGGCGTCAAATCACAGCTCCGAGGCGGCCAAATCACATTAGCATTTCGGCTGATAATTCGATCTTCGAAGACAGTGAGACAAAAGATCAATTGAAACGTGTGCTGTGTGGCACGGAGCGCCGTCTTGTTGAAACCAAATGTTGCCTATGTCCTCCTCTTCAAGTGCCGGGAACAAAAAATCGTTTATCAAGGCGCGGTAGCGCTCACCATTGACAGTAACGGCGGCTCCTTGCCCATTTTCAAAGAAAAATGGCCCAATGATGCCACCGGACCAAACAGTCACTCGTTGAGGATAAATCGGCTTCTCTACGATTACGTGCGGGTTCTCCGTGCCCCAAATGCGACAATTCTGCTTGTTTACATAGCCGCCAAGATGGAAATGCGCCTCATCCGAAATAATGATTTTTTTGCCAAGATTTTCGAAGTAATGTTACAATATTTCCCAGCGTTGTTCAAGCGAATACACAACCATTTTCGTTCAGCGGGAGGATAAAACTAACTTTCTGTCAAATCAAAAGTGACATAACCCTTTCCATACTCAAAATAACCGCTAGTTCAAAAAAAAAAAAAAAGTTAGGTGGCCCACCCTATATTTATTTATGTATTGGTATTTTTCATATAATATTTAAACAAAAAAAAAAAAAAAAACACTCACTAATACTAAACCATAACGTACATCTTTATATCTGAAATGTTTGTACTGTACAGCTTGTATAGACATTTATGTTGGTTTTAGTTCAACGTTTTTGGGTTCAACAATTAAATTATGCGATTATAGAATTCAATACATATGTAATGTAATTGGCTGACACAAGCTACACTTATGTAATGTGATGAAATACATATCAAAAATCGAAAAAACTAAATGGCCGATCAAACTTAGTAATTTTTTTTATTGATAACTTCGTCAATTAAGTTCCAATTTGATTGAAATTTTCATATACCGCACAAAAAAAATCGCACAAATAAAAAATCCCACAAAAACAGGGGCCCTATTATGAAATTTTCGATAGCGTTTTTTTTCGATAATATCGCGAGTTTCGATCACATTGAAAATATCTATTATGAAATAATCGATATCGAAATCACTTCAATTTGAATGTGACATTATAGAGATACATATGTATTTACTTGGCATATATGTATTCATATGTATACATAAGACATTTACTTGGCAGATATGTAATATAAGACATTTGTTTGGAACTTGGCCATTTTTTATCCGATTTTGATGAAATGCAGCATGCACGATGGAAATGGGATTCTAAAATGATTTTTAGATAAAATTCTGGAATATGGCCAATTAGGATGGAACTTGGAGATTTGTTATCCGATTTTGGTAAAATACAGCATGCACGATGGGAATGGGATTCTTAAATGATTTTTAGAGGAAGTTCTGGTATATGGCCAATTAGGAGGAAACTTGGCCATTTCTTATCCGATATTGATGAAATTCAGAATGCGCGATAGAAATGGGATTCTAAAATGATAATTAGATAAAGTTCTGGAATATGGCCAATTAGGAAGGAACTTGGCCATTTCTTATCCGATTTTGTTGAAATTCAGCATGCACTATAGAAATGGGATTCTAAAATCATTTTTAGATAAAGTTCTGGAATATGACCCATTAGGAAGGAACTTGGAGATTTTCAATCCGATTTTGGTAAAATTCATCATGCACGATGGAAAATGGGATTCTAAAAGGATTTTTAGATAAAATTCTGGAATATGGCCAATTAGGATAGAACTTGGAGATTTGTTATCCGATTTTGGTGAAATTCAGCATGCACGATGGAAATGAGATTCTCAAATGATTTTTAGATAAAGTTCTGGAATATGGCCACTAAGGAGGGATCTTGACCATTTTTTATCCGATATTGATGAAATTCAGCATGCAGGATGAAAATGGGATTCTTAAATGATTTTTAGAGGAAGTTCTGGTATATGGCCAATTACTAGGAAACTTGGCCATTTTTTATCCGATATTGATGAAATTCAGAATGCACGATGGAAATGGGATTCTTAAATGATTTTTAGAGGAAGTTCTGGTATATGGCCAATTACTAGGAAACTTGGCTATTCCTTAATCGGTTTTAGTGAAATTTGACACTTGTGATTGAAATGGGATTCTAACATGCTTTTTGGATAAAGTTCTGGAATATGGCCAAGTATGATGGAACTTGCCTATTCCTTAAACGATTAGGATATGTGATTTGGAAATGATATACAAAAATGGTTATTTGATGTATTCAATGTATACTTTTCTATAAATCATTTAAGAATCCCATTTCATTTTCAACGCACATGTCGAATTTCATAATAATCGGTTGGGAAATATGCAAGTTCCGTCATACTTGGAAATATTACAGAACTTCAAACAAAATCATTTGAGAGTCCCATTTGCAAGAAGAGAACTAGGCAAGTTCGATCATACTTGGTGAAATTCCAGAACTTCATCTACAAATCGTTTTAGAATCCCATTTGCAACGCACATGTCAAATTACATCATATTTGGTTGAGAACTAGGCAAGTTCCATTATACTTGGCCATATTCCAGAACTTCATCCAAAAAACATTTTAGAATCCCATTTGCATCGTACATGCTGAATTTCATCAATATCGGATAAGAAATGGCCAAGTTCCTTGCTAATTGGCCGTATTCCAGAACTTTATCTAAAAATCATTTAAGAATCCCATTTCCATCGTGTATGCTGAATTTAACCAAAATCGGATAAAAAATGGCCAAGTTCCTTCCTAAATGGCCATATTCCAGAACTTCCTCTAAAATCCATTTTAGAATCCCATTTGCATCGAGTATGCTGAATTTCACCAAAATCGGATAAGAAATGGCCAAGTTCCTTCCTAATTGGCCGTATTCCAGAACTTTATCTAAAAATCATTTTAGAATCCCATTTCCATCGAGTATGCTGAATTTCACCAAAATCAGATAAGAAATGGCCAAGTTCCTTCCTAATTGGCCATATTCCAGAACTTTATCTAAAAATCATTTTAGAATCCCATTTCTAAAGTGCGTGCTGAATTTCACCAAAATCGGATAAGAAATAAAGGGAGATCTCAGTATACTCTGGCAAATCATCATGAATAGACTGACGCTTGAAGAACGCTACGAAATTATTAAAATTTACTTTGAAAATCAGTCGTCGATTCTCGCAACTAGACGACTTCGTGATTTTTATGGCGCACATAATCGTTCATCTGAGTAAGCTATCCGTCGAACTGTGGATAGATTTCGTACCACATACTCTCTAGAGGATGCAATAACATCAACACGTCGAAGGAATGTGCGTACTGAAGAGAATATCGCCGCTGTAAACGAAAGTGTGGAAGAAGATCCAAATTTAGCGATTCGTCGTCATTCGCAGGAGTTGGGGCTCTGTCCGTCCACTACAAATATGGATGACATTAATCCGAACGAGATTTGGTTTCAACAGTATGGCGCTATATGCCATACGGCGACCGCAACCATCGACTTATTAAAATCAAAATTTGGCGATAAGTTGATTTCGTGAAATGGACCTGTCAATTGGCCTCCAAGGTCGTGCGATTAGACGCCTCTCGATTATTTCCTGTGGGGCTACGTGAAGTCACTGGTTTATGTTGATAAACCAGTAACAATTGACGCCTTGGAGGCCAGCATTGTTCGTGTTATTCGTGACATACGGCCAGCAGTGCTCGAAAAAGTGGCCCAAAATTGGACGTCCAGAATGCATTTTCGTCAAGAACAGCCGCGGTGCCCATATGCCCGAAATCATTTCCAAATATTAATGCCATGTACATATTGATCTTTCGAATAAAATAAAAATTTTCATTACAATTTAATTTTTTGTGTTATTTTTTACAATTTCAAGTTCTATCGGGCTTAAAAAAACACTCTTTAGAGTCCCAAGAAAATTTTAATAAAAAAAATCATAAATGCTCAGTTCAACACTCCATTACAATGGACAACCTTTTTGGTCCCATCGATGTCCGTTGTAGAGAGGTTTCTCTGTAATATAATATTAATATAACACAAATATAATATTAATATAAAATAAACATTTATTTGCAACTCACATTTTTGAAAAAAATATTTTTATTTATTAAATATTGCAATTTAATTCTATTAAACTACCTTGATGAAATAATATGGTCGTCACCTCAAGAGCAGTCGAAAATTTTCAATATTATCGAAAAAAACACTATCGAAAATATTCGTGATAGCTCATTTTCAATATTATCGAAAAAAAAACGAAATCGAAAAATTTTGTAATATGTCATTTTCGATACTATCGAAAAAATACACTATCGAAAATTTTCATGATGGCTCATTTTCGATACTATCGAAAAAAAAACGCTATCAAAAATTTCATAATAGGACCCCAGGTTTGAGTGTATTTTCAAATTTAAAGAAATAAACGGTTAGAGTTTTTTCGCTTGTTCGCAACATTTGTCGTTTTTCAGAATGATTATTACGCTATCGCTAGGTCGCTGTCGTAACATACGAGTAGATGGAGATTCCTCTCATTTCACAATACCTTTAAACTTTCTTTTATTTACAAAATATTTTATGATTTTGGTACGTTTCGCAGATGAGTGCAAATTTTAGTTACGAGCATTTCATTTTTATTGTAAAAGTATTTGGCTTTATTGGGTCGGTAAATTTTTATTATTTTTATTTTTGGTAGAGAATAATATTGCATTTCTTTTTTATAGGCATTTCAATTTTTTAAGTGTTCAGAAATCTTCGTTAAACCAAGTATTTCATCAGAACATTTAAAAACAGATAAAAGTATTGCTTTAAAATACTACTTTGCCTCGTTTACTTAGTACGATGAAAAGGGATGAGGATAAAATTGTTGCCTTAATTAAAATTTATAGTTTGAAATAAATAATTTGAATCCAATAAACATGTAAATTTAAAATATAAGTGCATTACAATTTACATATAAATTTGATTCAAAATTTAAATACATAACATCTTTTCCATTACTACATTGTTATGGGGTAAACAAATACATACATATGTAATATAATAATAGATTTTCGTGTACAAGTTTTCATAAAAACCTTTCTAAAATTTAAAAAAAAAAAAAAAAACATGAACCATTAAGAACAAAATTATTCCAAAAAATAATATTATTACGTACGTAATACGTTTTTATTACCGTTAACAAAATAAAGAGAAGAAAAATGATAAGAAAAATTTAAATCATAAAAATGTTTTGCAAATTGTTCGAAAATAAAAAAAACAATTTGAATTTTGGGTTTGAGATTGTTAACATAATAAGAACAAATATACATACAAGAAAATATTCTAACTTTTAATGCAGATATTTACATTGATTTATTTATACTACACACGATAAAATTAAGAAATCTTCAGTTCACTTCTTTTGACCAAAACAACAAAAAAAAAAAACCAACTAACAAATCATTAAATTTCCAATTTAAAGTTCATCCCAAATAGAAAGATGTATTATAAAAAAAATATCGATATAGAACCCCCCATTCGTTGTAATATTTCAAAATTTATTTATTAGTTTTTCAACTTCATCCAACACAAATATAAAATTCAGGAAAAAAATGAAGAAAAATCAAATAAACACAACAATTCAAAATGTATACAATTTTCCAGGACCCTAAAAGAAGAAGAAAAAAAAAATAGAATAGAATAGAATAAAACAAACACTTAAATTGAAAGCATCGACAACGGGGAAAAAACGGATTTTCAAACGGAAAATTTATTCTTTTATTAGGCTTTCATATTTTTTTGTTTTTTTTTTTTACAATGGAATGTGAACGACAACGAAACAACTAAAATCTCGCCTGTTGTACAATGAATATATGATAGGATGGATCGGAAAAACAGGAAAGGACGAAATGAAAATGTATAATTCTTGGGAAACTTAATTTTCAGTCTGAACATTGTACTCCTATATGTACACAGAACTTTATATAGATATTACGTCTATATTTAATCAAAGCAAAATGAAAACCAAATATAAAACTGTTCGTATCAAACCAATTTTTTTATACAACAATAAATCCCGCTGTATTCTGGAAGGTGGTTTAAGAGAACGTTTACAAACAAAATATTTCGTATAAAATAATAAACGAAAATTCTTTATCGGCACATTCCATTAAAATGCCTTGATACATTTATATGTACTATGTACGTTCGAGTAAGAGTTTGTTATGTTTACACAAACGAGATACAAAAATTCAATCGAAAATTAAATTGTACGATAACAAAATAATATTACGAAAATAAATGTCATAAATATTTATCTTTAATAAAATGCGAAATAAACTTGAAAGGTGCTAAAAGTATGTACATACATACACATATGGTATTACCAAATGTACCAAGATTCGAGCCGAATGTGTCATGATATTAAAATATTTTATTATGCTATATTTGTTGGTGTTCATCCTCACCATTGTATCCGTATTCAAAATATTTGTGTTGTTACTTAAATTTTAATAAACAGTTTTACGAAAAGATTGGTAAAATTAAAAACATTTAGTTTGAAACTAAAGTGGTACTCGGGTATTTCGCACAAATAAAGGTAAATATAGACAAAAAATAAATGTCCGGTTTTGACGATTAAAATACCAGAATTTTATCTTTAATTAAAAAAAAAACGCGTTCACTCGTATCATAATAAAAAATCATGCTATTTTGTTAAAATGATGTTAGCTAATACCGATTTTTTTTTTTTGGGTCAAAAAGTCATCAGTGAATATGATCTTGTAGGTGTATAATTTAAAAAAGTTCTTCATTTTTATTTGTTCGAATTAGAATACGTAGTCTAATAGATAACAACAAATATTTGTTCTAAACCTAACCCGTCAGATTAAAAAAAAAAAAAAAAATCCTGTTACTCATCATAAAACCAGAGAGAATGAGTAATGCTTTAGCAGAAATCTTGATGTAAATAGAGCCGGCATGTGAAAAATGAACTTTGGCCCTTTCCAAAAGTTATACTTATTTATTTAGACATACCATACTTATTTAAATAAGTATGTTGGCGAGGTAACTTAAAATAAGTATATGTTCTTACCCCCCAGACAGTCTCGACGCAGTAACGCACAAACGTAATAGCGCAAAAGTTAAAGTACTTGCAAATATATGCAAATTGACAAAGTCGGCGGACCTAGCGCATTAGACCAAGTACTAAAATTAAAATATTTTCAATAAGCACGCAAGAACGGATTGAAGTGTCAGTTGTGATGCAAATAAAAAATAAAAAACTGAAACATATTGCTACCGCTAAATTAAAAAAAATTAAAGTGATGTTACTTGCGTGTCAAATGGCATATATGGTATGTGGCTAATTCATGATAAAAAACGATAAAGGCGTTTTTATGCTAGGCCGGAAAACTTAAATCAGGCTAAAAAAGGTTTTTACGAAGTAGGTTTTATGGCCATCAAACGGAACAAAGAACAATTTGTGAAGCACACGAGAATGACAGTTTCTGTATTTCACGAATTATTGTCTCTAATAAAAGACCAGTTGATAAGGAGGAATACGTGTTACACTATAAATCCAGAGGCACGACTGGCGTTAATCTTAACGTAAATTATAAAATTTGTTTAGGTCAGAAATTAGTTTATTTATATATTTCAATTTATTAAGGCATCTCTCTCAAGGTGTAAGCTTCCAATTTCTGGCAGATAGTTTTAAAGTTAGAAGGTCGACCGCGCGAGAGATAGTTCTTCAAACTTGTGAAACCATTTGGAAAATTTTGGGGCCAACATTTGTTAAAAAACCTGATCATCGGGATTATAAGAAAATTGAAAAAGATTTTTGGGAAAATTGGAACTTACCCAACTGCATCGGAGCGATAGACGGTAAACACATTTCCATAATGTGTCCGCCCAATAGTGGGTCACAATTCTATAATTATAAGAATTTTACCAGCATTGTCTTGCTAGCAGCCTGTGATGCGGACTATAATTTCACGATGGTTGATATAGGTGCTTATGGGAGCCATAGCGATGGAGGTTTAATTTTTTTAAATGTACATACATATTTTTGTATTATAATTGAAAAAATTTCACTTAATACAGGGATATTGGCAGAATCGCCATTTGGCAAAGAACTATTGAATAATGAACTACCACTCCTTCCTAATTCAGAATTGCCAGGAACTACCACAACATTTCCAAATTTTTTTGTTGGGGATTCAGCTTTCCTCTTTAGGAAAATTTAATGAGGCCTTCTCCACGACAAAATCTGACATTAGATAAAAAAATTTAGAATTATAGAATTTCAAGAGGTAGGAGATTAGTCATCGAAAATGCCTTTGGAATCTTAACGGCAAGATGGCGTGTTTTAAGAACCACTATATGTTGTACTCTGGAAAATGCAGAAAAGGTAATCGGATATCATTCGAAAATATAATGGATTATTGATTTATTTTTTCCTTGTAGATTGTATTGGCGACAATAACGTTGCATAATTTTTTTAAAATGACCCAGTGTGTCGATAATCCATACTTTGACGCAAATGTCGTGAATCGAGAGGATCCGGAAGGAAATATTTTACCAGCGACATGGCGCAATGAGCTGGCTTCAAATTCAACTTTGAAAAGATTAAGCTCAAATAATGCATCCAGGCATGCATTTCAGTTAAGAGATTTTTTGAAAAATTATTTCCTGCAGGAGGGCGCCATTGATCGGCAAAATAAAATACATTAAATAAAATTAATTTCAATTTCTTGTGTAAACGTAAAATTCAATCATTTTATTAAAATAAAATTTATAATATTTATTGCAATAAATTTAATTATTATCTCAAAATTCAATTCTTTTTATAAAAAAATAATAATTTCAATTATCAACATATGTTTCAGTTATGCTGTTTAATTGTTTGTAAATATCACAGCCCTAGAGAATATCGACCTTTATATTTACGAATTATACGTCAAGGTATTCTAGGCTATTATCTTCAAGTTCTTCCATTTCGCACTTAATAAAAAAATTAATTATTTTATTTTCCGCAACTTTCCGCCTATGTGTGTTTAAATTATCCAAATGGGTTTCAATTTTTCGGATTCCACTCTGGTTGGATGATGTTGGTGTTTCGTCGCTGATATATTTTTTTATGCTTTCCATTGTGGAAATGATCGCATTTGCGACATTAGCATCATTTTTATTTTTTGTTTTTTTTTGATGATGTCGACCTATCATCTGAGACAGAGTTGGTTCTGTTCGATAATAATCTTGTTGACGAAGATGACGATGAAGCGTCCGCCCTAAATAAATTAGAAATTGCATCATCTTTGTACTGTGACGAATAATTTTCGGTTGCGAAATCTAACCCGTCATCAATTTCAATTATATCTTCATCCACGCTACTTTCATCTATCAGGTCGTGATAATTACCTTGGGTTCTACTAAAACGGTTAGTCATTAATCGATTTCTAATCTATTTGAATGGTTAAATTACACTAACCTTCTTGGCTGCAAATGGTCTATAAGGAACGACATTTGATCACGGAATTCCCAAGTGCCTCTTAAATTGGTGTGGCTACCTGATGATTTTTTTTCTAACTTCAACTCTCGCACGAATTTGTTGCGTAAAGTTCTCCATCTCGTCGTAACAAAATTATCTGAAAATATTAAGAATTAAACAACACAAAAAACGCAAATAATTGTTCACTCCATACCAGTTTCGCCTAAATCTTCTCCAATTTTTCTCCATATTTCGCGTTTCTTGTCGACATTTTTGTAACCGCCACTACGCTTATCATATACAATTTTATTTTCTCTAACTAAACTTATTAATTTTTCTTCTAAACTCATTGTACTGGCATAAATCGATTTAGGTAATTGTAATAGCCAATAGATGTCTTTGACTAAACAATTTTAGTTCTAAAATACATAATGCAAAATACAGCACACTTGTTTAATTTACTTTTATTATGTTAATGTTAAAAACCCAAAAAAAAAATCTACAATGAAAACACAAATTCTGTTAATTTCATTGCATATATATTGTGACATTATGCAGTAATTAAGTTTTATAAAAAATGTATCAAATAAGATTATTTCGGCTTTTTATAGACAAAATATATTAAAAATAATGGCATTCACAACAATTTCGACTTGTTAATCAGAAAAATGAAGAGGCCAATCATTTATAAATGTATCTACCAGAAAAAAGTAGAAATATCAAAATCCCCCCGTACTTTGACCCGGCGTCAATACAAAGTGTATCGACCCCAAAAAATGAAAACTTTCCTTGAGCTTTCTCTATGGTAGTTTGGTTTTGTATAGACAAGTTCATACAAACAAAAAGTTTGGTCTACTCATCAGGTAGCTACGACCATACTACAAAAATACAATTCTAACTTCATACAGTACGTATGAGGCAAGAACGCATTGACTTAGCGAATTATAAAATTCACCAAATCAAAAAACTCAAGGAAAACTATCATTTCTGTGTGTTTTATGCCCACACAAATAATAGAAAGAGAAAGTTGCCTGTTGTACTTTAACCCGACGTCAATACAAAGTGTAACGACTCCAAAAAATGAAAACTTTCCTTGGGCTTTCTCTATGGTAGTTTGGTTTCGTACCAGTGTTCATATTTGGAAATTTAAAATTGTACTAAATACTTAAAGTAAATAGTACTGAATTTTGGGTTTAGAAAAACATCATTTTGTTTTGAAAAAACAAAATTATTTTTTCAAAACAAAATGATTTTTTTCAATTAAATTATAGCTATGCTACAAAATTATAATAAAACTAATTCTGTTTTCTATATTAGAAAAATATAAATATAAAATCGCAATCCATACCATTGGAAATGAACTATTTTACTTAAACTATAATCAATTAAACTAATAATTCGTCCTCATTTTGTTGTTCTGGTTTTAAAAAAATGGTTTGGAATTTTAAAGCTATGACAAAACACATTTTTAATCAAATCTTTCGATTGTATTAAAGATGAACACTACCACTACCAACGTGAAGTCGATTTCGGCATTTCGTTTTCATTAAATTTTGTATGGAAAAGATTCGTTCTACATTTGAGAGCTGAAGAATGAGGAATAGATAAATTGCCTTGTACAATCCGGTAAACATTTACAAACATTGGCTCATTCAATTGATTTTTGATCGCGCTAACATATGCCCAAAATTGGTCTATGTGCAAATCTTTGTTTTTTTTGTAATTTCATTATAATCAGCCAACGCTCGATATTCATTATTTATCTGCTCTGGATTTTTTAATTCACTATCATCAAATAATTTTAAAATTATTGGCAATATGTTATTGACTTTTCCCGAAATAACATTTTCTGGGGAAAATAGAGGCAACAAATTCAAAATTTCATCGTCAAAATTAATCCGCTTCCGTAAATCTTCACAAAAGGTAATATACAATTTTTGAACGTTTGTTTTAAATTCGATTATATCCTGTTCTGGCAAATTTTCTCGATTAAAATACAGTTCAAATTGAGCACCACTATAAACATCTTGTACCGGAATTTTGTTTTGATTTAAATTTAAGTTTGAAATAGATATGCCATAAAATTTCTAGCAAATTGGCTGAACAAATATTTCAGTCTTGGAATAAAAATATGCACTCTCGCCTCTTCTGACTGCATTTCTCTATTAACATTATTAATAATGTCTAATGCGTATGATAGAAATAAAAAATAACCATTAGTCATGTTACTTTTTAAATTAAATGAAATAAATTCAATATTTTCGTTGCCGTAAGTTGATTCGAAATTCCTCAACTCAAATTAGTAGAGCAGTGGTTCCCATTCCTCGAGAATTCTATCAATGTCAGCCTAGAAGTTTAGAAAAAATTAACAAATAAATACATGTAATTATTGAAAATATTTACCTGGCGAGACAACCAGCCGCAGCAAACTTTAATATTTGTTTAATATTCTGTGCCGAAGTACTCTTGAAATTTAAAAAAATGCTTTTTTCTACTGGAACTGTTACAGAAGTGGTGGTTTATTTCTCTTAATAATTTTTCAATTGTATTTGGTAACCTACTTACTGCAGTCATGGAAATCAGATTAATGTTGTGACAGATACAACCATTAACTATTAACTATTATTACGTTACAGTTGTCAGCTGTAAATCCTATATGTATAAGGTTTTTTAATGGAATTTGATTGGTTTCTAACACTTTAATTAAAGTATTAAAAATTCCCGTAGCCGTTGAATCTAAAATAGGTATTAGTTTCAAAAACAAATCCCTACATTGCTTAATTAGGAAAAAATACTGACGGTTGGTTATTTGAACAATTTTTTTTTGTATTTTCTGGCCCAACTATATCTGTAATAATTTGTTGGCCTTTGATTCTGTTTGTGTTCAATTTTTTTACAATTTTAGAATCGGTTATTGAATTTTTGATTAATCAGTTCTAATGATTCAAAATTAAAAATGGCAGATTATGTTCAGCTACGAACAAACTTAATGATATTTCGAATTTTTTTGCGTTTTCGTTGACCGATTGGAATTTTTTATCAAAAACTTCATCTATTTTAATATTTTTTTTGCGTCATCAACTGATCTTTTATGTATATCACTTTGTGCATGACGTTCTATATGTGGCTTGCCGCCCACAATTGGCGTATTACACAATATGCATTTTTTCCATTGTTCATTGGAAACCGCGTCATATCTTTTTTTTTTTTTGACAGGTTCTTGATTATTAGCGAGACTACATGAAACACTAGAGGTGCCTGCTCTGTAAAAATTAAGAAAAACACACAATCAAACAAAATATTAACTGAAACGTAAAAATTTCATACTCATTCAATTCATTATCACAGTTTAAATTTTCCAATTCCAACGGTAAATTTACCGTTACATCACTTTTCGTAGTTAAATTTTCTCCAACAGCTTTTTTTATTAACCATCTACAAAAAGAATTAATTATTAATTATTTAACATATTTTATATGAAATGAAATAAAAATTTCAGAAATACCTATCCATTTTATAACTTTTACAAACAAACCAAAAACGTCACAATACAAATTAATTAAAAATTAAACAGAAACAATTTTATTCACAACTCTACAACTCTTTGAACCACCACATTAATTTCAGATTTCGTTCCGCTAGGGTTAAATAAAATGCACATCTCACCTGTCAAAAAATAATATGATTTTTTTACCCATAAACCATTTAATCATTAAATTTCAATGGAATCCAAATTTTCATTTAAACCCAATAAGCCTATTTTGTGGGAAATGTATTAAAAATTGAGTTCCAAACTATAAGATGATAGCATTTTTAATTAATATTCGATATTTTTTTAGTGTTCTGTAATAAAACTGGATTCCGCTTGATTTATACAATTTGGCTTAAGTGTATTAATGTACTTTTTGAAAATTGATTGTACTGAAAAAGTACAATTGTACTGAAAAAATCATCACTGTTTCATACTGACAAGTTCGTACAAACAGAAAGTTTGGTCTACTCATCAGGTAGCTACGACCAAACTACAAAAATACAATTCTAACTTCATACAGTACGTATGAGGCAAGAACGCATTGAGTTTGCGAATTATAAAGTTCCCAAATCAAAAAACTCTAGGAAAACTATCATTTCTGTGTGTTTTATGCCCACACAAGTAATAGAAAGAGAAAGTTTGTCTGTATTAAATCAATAAGATTCTTTCCTATGATTGGCCTCTTCATTTTTCTGATTAACAAGTCGAAATTGTTGTGAATGCCATTATTTTTAATCTATTTTACCTATAAAAAGCCGAAAGAATCTTATTGATTTAATACAGACAAACTTTCTCTTTCTATAAAAAATTTAATTAAAAATTATTTAATAGTTAAAAATGAAATACGTTGCAGTCAAAATATAAAATAAGTATGTGAAATCAATTCGGATGATTTTACATAATTATTTAAGATGGCGGCAAATAAGTATATAACTATAAAATAAGTATAATTTTCGGAAAGGGCCTTAAACAATATTGAATATTGTAGAACACAGATTCTCAAATTTTTCTATTTTCCAGCAATAATCAAAAGAAAATAAGGAAAATTAAATTAAAAAACATTCTACAACAATAAGAATATGGATTAAAAAGAGACAATTCAATTTAAATACATCATAATATATTCACATTTAAAACCAATTGGTAAGGAAAAAGGTCAACACGTCTCCGCTCAACAATTGAAATTAAAATAAATCAAAAAGAGCCAAACAGAAAAAAATAAATCAATACAATGAGCGCGAAGAAAACAAAAAATCAAAACAATCTAGCATGCTTCGCAAATTCAAAATAACAATAGAAAGATATTCGAATTGAAATTTGATTGAGTGTATTTACACTTGGTCTCAGGAATCCGGATTCTTGCTTCGTATTTCCCTCCTTTACCTACAAAACCGGTTTTATTGCCGCCATGTTGGGGATTCATTTTTAAACCAAATTTTTTTGTATTTCTCGAGTTTCATCGCACTAACACAAACAAAAATGAAATATAAAAAATCTCAAGGACATATAATTTTTGTTTTCGTATTCTTTGTTAATTTGAGTTTGTCTTTTAGAGCGTCAGTAATGAAAAATTAAATAATAACTAAAAACATTTTAAAAATAAAAATTATGAAAAATCAAGCTTTAGAAGGTTGGACTCGTGAACAGACGTTACGTTTAATTCACGAGTTAAAGAAATTCCCGTGCTTCTACAACCCTGTAAATATTAATTTCGCCAATAAAGTTAACCGGAGCGAAAAGTTTAATTTAATTAACAATCAGTTAAAACTATGTAATTAAACCGTGTGTGACAATCAATGAGATAAAAAAAAATTAAAACATTAAAGGCTCAGCTGTGGAAGGAAAAACAAAAGGTGACAAATTCCAAAAGAAGCGGTTTGGGAATTGATGAAATTTATGAACCAAAACTTTGGTGCTATAATGAGCTTTCATTTTTATTGTATGTCAACGATTGTGAACCGAGATAATCTGATATAGATTTGTCGGAGGATTTTACTTTTATTTTCAGATAGGTATTGATGACTCAAGAGAAGATTTCCATGAAAATAGTGGAATTACCCCACAAAAAATAAGTGATGTGTGGACAATTTTTTGTGAATAATTTTTAAACGTTCTGATTTTTATGAATATACCTTTTTTATTTTATATATAAAAGAAAAAGCAAAACCAACACTCTAGAAGCATATGGTATGGGGGCCATTGAATTTATGAAAAATTATTTCGAATCGCAGCCAGCAAAACAGCCACTTCAAAAAGAGGATTAGTTCTGCAGATATTTATGCAGCCTCTTGAAAAATATTAAATTAGATGAAACTTATGAAAATCTGACGCTTGAAATCATCGTGCTGGTGAAAAAAACCACTATGGAAGAGAGGAAGCAATTTCAATGGGAAAATTATTTCTCTCCAATAAATAGTATCACATTCCTTAACGTCTACTTCATCATCCAGAAATTGCACAGCTACACCCTCATCCTTACCACATAACTCAGTCAATTTATTTCCGCAGTCACAAAATATAGGACCTCTATACAAATTCCAACTTCAACCATTCAATTGTACCACATCTTCCTCAAACTCTTCAAATACTCCCTCACTTACAGTACATCCGTCATTAGATTCATTTCCTTATCCACAAAACATAAATGAACCGTGTCACTTGGAAACACGCCATCGAATATCCACTTCTACCTCAAACATAAGTTTCCCAGCTACATCCTCATCCTTAACACATAACTCAGTCAATTTATTTCCGCAGTCACAAAATATAGAACCTGTTTACAAATTCCAACTTCAACCATTTAATTCTACCATATCTTCCAGAAATCCGTCTAATACACATCACCAACACGACCTAACAGACTCGTTCATTGAAATTTCCAACCCAATCAAAATCCAAAATTCAAAAGAATCACAAAACTACAAACCAAAAATATTAGAAAATAGTTTACTAGTTCCTGCAAAACAATCAATCAAAAAGAAAAATGTACTAGAATTAGCGATGGATAATGTATTTGAAGACTTTATTATAGAGGACTCAGAAATTATATTATAATTTTTTTTTTTTAATAAAAACGTAATTAAAATTAAAAATAAATGTTTAATTTAAATTAACACTTCAATCTTTCTTTATAGTCTAACCATACTGTACTGCAATACAATTTTTTGGTGAAAAAATGGGCACAAAAATCCCCACTTCAAAATCAGTTCGTAGGCAAAGAAGTTAGAAACGAGAAAATGATGCGACGTAGTTAGGCATCGTCTAACCCGCTGTCTACACTATGCAAATCCACTGATATTTTGTATCATGTTATAAATTTTATCAATGTATGTGTGTGTGTTTATTATACGCATTTTGACACTATTAGCAAATTATCAGGAGGCTATTTCACGTAATTAATTCTATTAGTAAATTATTATGAAATGTCATAAAAAGGTTGCTTTGTTTTGCCATTTGAAATTGTTCTCCTTAGTTGAAAAAATGTCTTTTAATATCGAAAGTACAGTGCGATTAATCGACTTGTACCGCAAAAATGAAATTTTATGGACGGGTCGATATAAAAAATTCTGTTTACAAAAAATAGCAGACGAAATGACCGTAAATGTTGAAAACGTTAGGAAAAAAAAGGAATCTTCGAAATGTACAAAATAAAAACTTAAAACCGAGTAAAAAAAATCTGGAAGCGCTGTTGTTTGGACGAGGTGGTGGTTCTCCATATTGTACAACTTTCTGAAAAAATTACTTGGACGAATTTTTTTTAACCTAACCAAAACTGGCAAGTGTTAAAAAACAACTAATTTTTTTATAGTATTGAAATAATTTTTTTTGACATTTGAAGATATTATTGTGATAGTGAAATGCCCAGCTATGATATTTTTTGGATAGATATTTGTCAATACATTGAAAAAAAAAAACAAATACAAACATAAAATTACTGATAGAAAATATCAGTGAATTTGCATAGTGTAGACACCGGGTAAACTGGCACAATGGAAGCACTGAAAGAGTTGATTATTGTATTGTTTATAAATTTCGAGTTATGAGTTTATGACGTATATTACAAAAACAACAACACGTGTCAGTTCGCAAATTAATTTTATTCCCATTTCAGAGTTCATATCCAGGGATTTGGTTGCGGTAATGGTGGAGGTTCTGGGTGAAAGAGGCAAACAGGAGGCTATAACGGCCTCCGCCTACTTTCCTGGAGACACAGAGTTGATACCTCCACTTCAATGGGCTGGCCTACCTAATAGGATGCGATGCAAACGCGCAACACACAGTGTGGGGTAGCACGGACATCAATAACAGGGGTGAGTACCTTTTAGAATTTCTGATCTCAAATAATGTAGACATTGTCAATAGGGGAAGGAAACCTACTTTTATAAATGCGATTAGGCAAGAGATCCTAGATTTGACACTTGCTAGTCCGCATTTAAGCGACTTGGTCAAAAACTGGCATGTGTCTGAAGAGGCCTCATTATCGGATCACTTGCACATCAGATTCGATTTGGCGGCCGAGACCATGCAGAGGCATGAAATTAGGGAGGGGGGTATGGTATCTTTCCAGCTTTACTTCAAAAAAGTATTGAGGAAATACTCCCCAGCTTGATCCAGATGTTTCGGGCAAGTTATGCTTTTAACTATTTTCCGAAATTGTGTAGGAAGCTTAATGTGGTCTTTATACCAAAGGGGAAGGGGATGTCGTCCAGACACCAAGGCCAAGGAATATCGGCCAATTAGCCTCACATCGTTTCTATTGAAGACGATGGAAACAATCCTGGACTATCAAATAAGAAATGAGGTCCTTGAAAAAAACCCGCTGCATCGGGACCAGTTTGCCTATCAAACTGGTAAATCCACGTCACGAGGATTGAAAAAGCGGTGAAATACAAAGAAATTGTCCTTTGTGCCTTTGTGGACATTGAGGGCGCGTTTGATAATACCTCCTATGTTTGATAATACCTCCTATTGATAGAGAGGGCAACAATGGAAAAAAGTGTTCCGCTTTCTACAATTAGGTGGATCCGTTCCATGCTGGAACATCGTGAGATTACTGCCAGACAAGGTGGCGAGTCAGTAACCATCAGGGCCGTAAAGGGCTGTCCCCAGGGAGGCGTACTATCTCCTCTTTTGTGGTCATTGGTTATTGACAGACTACTGGTCTTTCTGAGTAGCCATGGGTTTAATGTTCAGGGCTATGCGGATGATGTGGCTATCATCATCAGAGGCAAGTTTGATGAGGTCATTTCTGATCGCATGCAAAATGCACTCAATATAATATGGCAGTGGTGTTATCAGGAAGGACTCAGTGTCAATCCAAACAAAACTGTCATTGTTTCTTTTTCCAGGGAGGTTAAATATCTAGGGGTTGCAACATTTGTTGAAAGTTCAGGATAGAGCCGCCAAGCCTTTTTGGGCCTGTTAAAGGCTCTATGGGCGTACTTGGGAACTACAACCAAAAATGATCTACTGGTCATTTCTTACAATTATTAGGACTATGGTCACCTAAGCATCGGTTGTATGGTGGCTTAAAACTGAGCAGAAGGCAACGCAAACTTTATTGAATAAGGTTCAGCGTATAGCCTGCATCGGTGTTACGGGCTCAATGAAAACATGTCCAACCGCAGCGATAGGAGTCACTTCTAGGACTGACACCGTTACACCTGCATGTTAAAAAGGATGCTGCATTTATGGCCCTGGAAATGCAGGCGGAAGTAAATATCAAACCAGGCAATATGGTGGGTCATCTGGAAATCCTTAAGGAATTTCAGACAGACCCTACCATAGGAATGCCTTCCGACTGTATGCCAGCAAAACTGGACTTCCACAAACCATTCTGACCGGAATGTGTGGAGTGCAGGTGGACCATCCTTTGAGCGAGGGTCCATGTTATGGTTTACAGATGGATCAAAAACGGAAGATGGGGGCGTGGATAGATATACACAGGAGTGGCACTACCCTCTCGAAGTCCTTGCGTATCAATGCTACCGTTTTTCAAGCAGAAGTACATGCTATTGAACTTTGCGCTAGGATAGCAAAAAGCCTAAACGTTCTAGTCCGTTTTTTAAAAATAAGAAACTTAGTATTAATTTAAAATAAGCCATTATAAAATACAAAAACAAATAAAAACAATTCACTAAAAAATTCAACAGTTCAACATTTCACTTCCCATTAATTACTCTAAATTTAAGGCCTTCCAAAAAATGTTAATAATCATCGAAGTTATCGTCAATGAAATCTACCTCTACGGTGTTATCATACGAGTTGCTGGCTGTCTCTAGTGATCGATAAAAGTTATGATATTGGGGATCAATTAAATTTAATAAATCTATCAAATCCTTCTTTTTCGTGGCTATGATTAAGGTTGGTCCTTTAAGAAGAGGCACGTCTTTGACATTCACTGTGCTTATACCCCCCTTTTGAAATGTTTATTTCTTTAAATGGTTGATCTTTTGTGAGTATCCGCTTTACGAAACAAAAATTTTTCATTAGAAAAAACTTGAAGTCTCAAATTTTGGCATCCATTTCTTTGCGAACTGCGAACAAACTGGTACGATTCACTTGGATGTTGAATTTGTATTACAGTATTTTTCTTCCTTCGCTCAATAATAGAGTGATCTTGGTCGCACTTCATATGAGTGTGACCTGCCTCAAGGAACTTGTGATCAATATAATCAATTTCATCCTTAGTGTTGGAAATTAGTTTTACCTGCATATTTTACATACATTAATAATTTAAAAAAATCAAAATATATTGAAATAAAGTGATCTATAGAGCCAAGGCAATGCGTTCCACACTCGACTGCAACATTTCAAAGTAGTACGAAGCGAAGTGCTTTGTCGACATAACCTACAATTCACATTTTTAGTTCTTGCTATAATTCACGTGTGAAATAGACCTAAATAAAATATTTGACGGCAATCGAATGTTCAAAGCAAACGCCACCGATATGAAAGGGTTCAGCTCCGCATTTGTGGTAACTAAAAATTTTGAAGCGAGGCGTTTGTATGAAAGTACTTTATAGTTTTATTTTTTCCAACATTTCGAAACTCACTTTTTCGGACTCAGGGCACCTCAAAACAGATAAATCTCCAAAAATCGGTACGTCCAAAATTTTCATGATTACTATACTTTATTTTACTTACGTAAAAGAAAGTAAAAATGTAGTTTCATATTTCCAAACGCAGCATAATGATTAAACCATTTTCGCCACTACAATTTGTCAATTTATAAATTATTGTTAATTAGATAACACCCGCATTTTTTTAAACCTACTAATTAAAAGGTAACAGGAATTTAATTTGACCAAAAATCGAGGTGATTACATAAAACTCCGATTACAAAAAATGCGCGTGTAATTAATTGTTTTTTTGTTTTTTTTTTGGTGGAAAACTACAATATTTTTGTTGTTTTTGTTGTTAAAATTAAAACCATGTATACAATTAAATATGGTAAAATGTTTGTTGAAGCGCAAATTGTATACCAATTAAATTTTGTGCAAAAAACGTTTTGTCATGAAATTTATTTAATTTCATTCATTTAATGGTGTTGCCAGATTAAGAAAACGTTTTATTATTTTTTGAAAATTCAATTCAATTTTTTTTTTTTTTTCGTTTGAGATTAGAACTAAAATTAGTTACATATTCTTTATATACATTTACACATAAAAAATCCAATTATCTTCTTTATTTTTATTTGACAAACAGAGAAGTTTTTCTTAATCATTATATTGTTTAATGATATAAAATAATTTTAAAGAAACAAAAATTTTTTCTTTTGCTAATCTTACCACTTTTTACACTTTTCTTGTTGCTGTTTATGTGTACGTGTGTGTGTGTGAGAAGCATCACTTGATTATAAGTATACACAATATAATGCTTATTTTGTGCTAGAAGATTTTTTTTTTAATTATCTATTCTGAAAACACAAGAAGTAAATAAGTTTATGTAAGTCATTAAAAATTTATTTTGTTTTCTCTGGTAAAATTGTTATTTTTTTTGTTAAATCTTTCACAATCCTTTTATTTTCACACGCAATTTTTATATGAAACACAATAGCAACAACAACCATTTTCTTTTGTTTTCTTATTAAGATTTTCGTTGTGTTAATTCAGCCAAAAATAAATTTTTTTTGTTTATTTTTTTTTGTTTGCCAGTGTCAATGTAATTTTTTTTTGGAAAAAGGGAAATTTTAAAATTTTATTTTTCGTTGGTTATAAGACGTTTATACATAAGCAACCCGTTTAAGTTGATTTTTTTTTTTCGCAAACGTGTTAATGTAAAACAATTGTTTTCTTGATTGACTTTAATCTTTATGGTACACTAGATTTGTATGTGTGTGTGTGTATGTGTTTTCTGAATGTATACATATATATTATAATAATATCACGGTATCCGCACGTTATTTCGCGTAAAGTTTATTCAAAAAATTAAATTATAAAACGTTTTTTGTTTTTAATTTTAAAATAAATGACTTAAATAATGTAGATCCATAAACAAATAAAAATTATGTGCAGCACTATTTGGGTGGGATTTTATGGGTTCAAGCAAGATAGTATACAATCAGAGACTACTTAAAAAATGTAACTTCATTGCTTGTATAGAATTTTGACATTCGTCATTATTGTATACAAGGAGTAAACCAAATTGCACAAATAAGACTGGTATGTTTTATCATTTTTAAATAAAATTATTTATGTATCTTTGCAGAATCAATTGTAATTGCATTAACCAAAATATGAGCGTTTTGAAAAGCGATAGAGCATAATGTTTCCTAAAGTGATAATTTGTAAATATTTATTCAAAGTATGAAGATTTTTACGTATAAGAAATGTATTTCTTAGGTTATGTTTTATTTAACTTCATTATTATAATATTAATTTTATTAAAAAATTAATTGTGAAATAATAATAAGTGATTGCAAGTTAATATTTATTTAAATATTAAAGGATTTTGTGGAAATGTCGCTTTCAAGAGACATATGTGAGAATGTGATAGTTCCTATCTCAAAAATAATAAAATATTTTGCCTATTCGCGAAGACGATGCTGTAAAACCTATAATTGTCGGTATGGTTGTGCAGACTTCGGCCTTATCATTAAAACCACACGAGGTTAAACTTGTAAATCTTCATAAACCCGTATGTACTTGGAAATTTTCGTGTATTTGTAAAGCCGGAGAAGACACCAAGTGCAAACACATTGCAGTGTGTCTTCTTCACATATATCGGTAAAAAAGTTAATAAATAATAAAATACGTCTATTTTATACGAAATTTATATTTCAGTTATCCTGAGGTAAGTGGTGTAAGCTGTACGGAATTGCGTCAGAAATGGGCCAAAATTGGTTCAGCTATTCGCGAAAAATATAGCGGTGTAATGACGAGCGATATGTGTCATATCAAGGTAAAATTATTAATCTTGTATCATTGTATAATATATTGTATTATGTTTTTATTTATTTTCCAGCTCAGCCAAATTCAGAAGCAGCAAAACTCATAAATGGTATGCGATCAGTTCCGTCAGTTCCCACAAATAATGATAGCTGTATTGAATTGTAGTAAAATTTAGTACAGCATGACGGGCTTCAAGAATTTATTCCTTTAATGGAAAGTTTTATTGAATTGAACCCAACAGCTCCTTTTAATACCATTAAAAAATCTGTGAACGAGGCCGTTGCGATTTGTAAAAGTACAATAGAGCAAACTAGGGCAAAGTGTCTGCTTGAACGGAAATGTAGAATTACGGGAAGTGTATTATACTTTGAATTTGAATCAACTGTGATATTAGATAATCGAAGCCTGATTTTGCTTTATATTCGTTGAAATAAGATAAACTTTTTTTTTCATATTATTTTAATGTATATATTAATTATTTTTCGTTCTGTATAATTTGTTTTTTATAATTCAGTCAATTTTTTATTTTTAAAATTTATCGTCTTTCAAAATTGGTGCAGCTAAATTGGAAAGCGCACTCACAACCAACATGATGTCATCAATGTATGGTAATTATACTAGCGCAAATTCTCTCAGATAGGACCCTCATCTGTTTAAGATGCGCAATTCTTCTTTCCACATGCACTCTTGCGGACGCAATTTTTGTCGACCGTTCCACTTGGGATTTTGAAAATTTATCGAATAAAAAATCTGGCCGAATCATTTCTATACCGGCTTCGGCTAGTTCATCCGCAATCAAAAACCCCTTGTTGAACATGACTGCATCACCTGGCTACTTGGGTGGCTATTTTGCTTAAATAATTCACTGCCCCTGATGGTGATACTCCAATCAACACTTTAAGTGCGTGTGTCCTCTTATAGTGCGAATATGTGCACGTTCGGCAAGACAAGCACTGTGATGTTACGGTCTTAAACTCCGTATAATCTAGAATTGTTCTTACGGTTGGATAATTTTGGAGACATTTCGGCAAGTTTTTCGCATTTTGCTCTCGTAACTGCCAATATATAAGTCCTTGCATTCCCTTTGCCAGTAGCAGAATGATATCACAGAAGTATCGTTTTGCTGTCTTTTCGGTTATTTGAAAAGAAATTGAGAGTTCTACTCTTTAGCTTATGCATCGTTAGTAAAACCAGCGTTTGAAAATCCATAATGCAAATTTCATAGTAAATAATTTATTATCCGAATTCCACAATGATGTGATGTTCAATAAAATTTGTGTATTTGTTTGAACGGATTTATCTACCATATATGGAGAACATTCAATACCCAGGGATACGTAAGTAATTTCTCCCCTTGCAACGACATTTGTTGCCATCACTTCAATGTTATTAATTATCCAAAAATATAATTTTATTATGATGTAAGTAAGTTGATAAATAATCAAACATGCATTTGCTCAATTGATGAAACTGGTAGCTTCTGGCAAGGAAACGCAGTTTCTGTTAATTTTTTTCTTCCGCTGGGCGTAGCTATTAAAATTGTTTTCTGTTCGAAATGCTCACTGCAAATTACAAAATTTTTGGAAAGTCTTTCCCCATTCTCAATATGGATGCCCACTTTGCCAGCTCTTTCAAACATTTTAAAACCTGATGAGGAAGCTGATGCATAGAAATATCGCTAGTTGCATAATTGTTGCATTGGAGAACTCCACAGTGTTGTCCCGCCTTTTTAGTTATCTGCACTTTTATAAAATCTAAAATTCAATTTATACTAATCAACAAATTGCTAACCTAGAATTAAGAACAATAATAAAAACAAAATAATCGCTTCAGCAGATATTTTTTGTTGAGATTATTCATATAAATCTTTATGTATTGTAGCTTTCACAAAAAATAATATTTTTCTTTTATAATTAATAAAATATATTGATTTATACTATGCGTGCCATATAAATCGCTAATGTCAAATTGTCATAATATCAAATAGTTTAGTTTTTTTGCCGCTAGATCTACGACCAGTAGGTCTACCGTGTATTCCGATTTGAAAGTAAATCTGATCTGAAAGTTAAAAATCATACCGCGTAATCCGATTTTCGGAAATTGATTTCTGAAAGTTGGAAAATATTTCTGATAATAAACGTCATTTGAACAACAACAACAACAACAACAAACGTCATTTGGAACTTTCGGATTTTTTCGTACTACGTATTTCAATTTTCGGAGTATCAACAGCTAAAAATCAAATAAATTTATTTGATCACTAATTAGTTATCAAAAGTGTTTCCGAAAGTGCATTGTGCCTAACAAAAAAATTTAAGTTAATGTTATTTACGTTTACAAATTTAAAAAAAATATTATTTCTCGTTTTTAAGTAATATTTTGGTATACATTGCGAAATTTTTGTTAATTATGAATTTTGGGTGTTGGGGGTGCGCTTCAATAGGGTAGGAGTTGACCGTTTATAGCCACGACTTTCGTGAACTATATTCCAGCTCTGCAACTATGTAGAGGCCACCAAATGTGTCTAGTATACCTCCTCGTGGTGACACCCGGGCAACGATTTTAAAATCGGCTAAATACTAGAGGCGAGTGGATTACACTATAAATATACAATATGCAATGAATAAAACAGAAGGAAAAAATACCCCAGGTGGTAAACCAATAGAAATATTGGGCAATCCACTCTCTGATGAGACTGGCCCTAAGGATTCTGGGGAGGGCCGATCCTTGCATACACAAAAAAACAAAAATATGGAAATAGTAAACAGCCCGTTCCACAAGGGAGGAAACGTTGCTAGATCTCCTGAGAAAACTTTTAATTTCTCATCTGAAAATTTTAACATGGAACGATTCCAAAATAATAAGGGCGCAACAGCAGCACCCCAACAAGCAAGTATAACAACCTCATATAACTATGGTGAAACATCTATTCTTGAAAGTGGTACTTCAGAAAAAGAGCTAAAGTTATACAAACAATGGCAAAAAGTAACTGATGAGAAAAATCAGCAAAGCATTATTATTCTCAATTTACAACAACAAATTGACGAACTAAAAAAAGAAATGATGCAATTAAAGCAGAACGAAACTCAAGCTAAGCCATCAATGAAGCAGAACCAGAATACCGAACTTAACGCCAACAATGTTAAATGTCCAACCGAATCATCAATAATACAGAAACAAAACACCAATTCTAATGTTAATAAAAACGTTGAATATCAAACCGATGAGGAAGGCTTAGCTAAAGAAACAGAATGGATTCGTGCTAAGTCTAGAAAAAGTAAAAAGAGAAGGTTAAATAATACACCGTCACCACCACAAAAACCACAAACTCTGGATCAAAACACTCAGCCTCAAAAGGTTGAGACAAATATCAAAACAGATAAAAAAACACCTCCCTCACCACCGATCATAGTAGATGATGTTAAAAATTATCACGTTTTCTATGATATAATTAAGGCGAGTGTTTCAGAAGAATCATTCATCACTAAATTGATGAATCAAAATAAAATAAGCATCAACGTAAATAGCGTCGATGCATATAGAAACGTAGTGAAAACTTTGACCGAAGGCTCATTTATCTTTCACACGTATGAAAATAAACAAGAAAGGCCAATCAGAGCTATGGCAAGGAACTTACATCATACATGTAGCCCAGAACGAATTAAAGAAGAATTATCATCGAAACAATTTAAAATAATCAGCGTAATGAACAAAGTTAGCTGGAGAAATAAAAAGAAGCTAGACATGTTTGTACCAGAGCCTACTCTATAAATAAGAGCCTCCACATTGACTGTATTTTTTACTAAGCTTAAAATAAAGTACATACAATTTTTTCTTTACTATGAAACTATATGGGAAAACGGGTACCCAGACACTTACTCGGAAAAAATATTCTATAAAAACATTTACTCGAAAATTATGTGCTCGAAAAACATTTACTCGAAAAACACTTTCACTAAAATGTATAAAACCACATTTGCTCGAAAAACATTTACTCAAAAAACATTTTCTCGAAAAACAACTTGAAATAAGTAGTCTATGTTTTCAACCAAAATATTTATTAGTTCAACGTTAATGTTTACTATTTCAACATTTAAAAATTAAACAATTTTGGTACGGATAAATATACAAACTTTAAAATAAAATAAACATAATAAAATCAAATCAAGTTTCTAACCTTGTAGATGACCAGTATGGATAATTTAAAAACAACAAAAAATAAGCCTTGCTTCCTAGTAGATGGTTATGTATTTATTAAAAATAAACAGCATAATGATGTTACGTACTGGGTATGCACGAATAATCGGCAATGCGATGTAAAGCACGAATTAATACTAAAGGTGATGTTATTATAAAGAAAGTTGGAGAGCATAATCATGCTGCCGATTCGGCAAATGTTGGTGTTAGAAAAACCCTTTCTGAAATTAAAAAGAGAGCACTATCTACAAATATTAATACACAACATATTATTGCTGAATCTACTGTTGCCATAAATAATCCAGTAAGAGTCCATTTGCGGTCTATTCCGTCCATGCAGAGCACAACTCACAGACAAAGACAAGGAAATGCTGTTATTCCGAAATCGTTAATTGATTTAATTATACAAGAAAAATTTAATGTTTCAGGGCCTACCGAAACTCGAATTTTGATATTCTCAACCCAACAAAATCTTCACTTTTTGGCGCAATCTGACATGTGGTTCGTTGAAGGTACTTTTAAAACAATACCGTTAATTTTTAATCAACTTTTTACCATATTTGGGATAAAAGAAAAGCAATCTTTACCATTAGTGTATGTCTTATTACCGAACAAATTAACTGAATCATATAAAAGGTCATTCGAACAGTTAAAGTTGTTAAATGTTTATTTAAAACCATTGCATTTAATGTCAGATTTTAAACAAGCTATTTATAAACGCAGTTTCTGTATTTTTTCCAGATGCTCAACAAAAATGTTGCTTCTTTCATTTAGGCCAGAGTTTATATCGCAAAATATGTCAGGTGGGCTTAAAAGCTCAATATGACCAGGATGCAGTGTTCAAAATTAATAATCGAAAAATTATTCAAAAAAATCGCGCGATTTTTTTGAATAATTTTTCGATTATTAATTTTACCAGAAATGACGTTCGAGTAATTGTTGTACGAGCAAATGTGTTCGAGCAAATGTTTTTCGAGAAAATGCTTTTCGAGCAAATGTTTTTCGAGCAAATGTCATGGAATCGGGAAAACGATTGTTTTCATTTACATTTTTAGTCTATAAGAATTAAGAGCTTTTACATTATTTTTATACGAAAATGTTCATAAAACATGTAATTTTATTTGATTGAAAAATCGAATCATGAAAGAGTTTATTTCTTTGTGAAAATCCTCTTGGAATATAAACTATTGCTAAACTTTTATGGAATGTTGTTGTTGTAAAATACGTCATAACATAAAATTTATAAACAATTATAACCATCTCTTTTTAGTCTCCTTCTAAAAGCATTGCCACATGACAAAATTCTGTCCGAATACAGATTCATATCATGTGGCAATGCTTTATTAACGACATTTTGTTTAAACCATAGATGTCGCATACAATGAAAAACTTTAAAAAGAATCAAATAGGTGATCGAACCGGTCGGATTCTAAAATCGGTCTGATTTTTGATTTGGTTAATCATATTTTGGTGGTTTCCCTCTATAGTAATAATTAAATTGTAATAATAATTAATTTAATATAATTTGTTTATAAATATACTAAAATTAAACCATTGCTATGAAAGAAATTATGGTAATTTTACGTAAAAAGTTTTCTTTCAAATCGTTTACTCAGCCCGAACCCCTGTTGTTTTTATTTGTGTGTTAAGTGACATCTAGGAATGGGAATAATAAGTAAGAGCTATTTTATTTTATACACCGCTCTCCAATGTTATGACAATTCAAATATTCTAAACAAAAACTTATTTTGAATGGGTCATTAATTTTTGGGAATAAAAATCGATGCCAAATTTTAATCATGTTGCATTTATTTTCAGCTGTGTCTTAATTTAAATACAATAATATTTTTAATACTTGAGAAATAAATAAGGCATTTATATTACAGTTAATGTTTGTTGGTTGTGTCGTTTATTTGTGATGCATAACAATCTGGGTTGATTTGATTTTTTTGATTTCTTCGCGCTCAATGCATATTATTATAATTTTTTCTCTTTGACTCTCTTTGATTTATTTTAATTTTGGCTGCTCAGCGTATTGTCTTTTTTTTACCATTGATTTTAGTTGTGAATAAGTGATGACGTCATTAAATAGAATATTCTCTTTTTAATACATATTGTTGTTGTTGTAGAACGTTTTTTAATATAATTCCCTTATTTTCTTTTGATTATATCTGGAAAATGGGGAAGCTTGAGAGTCTGTGCTTTAAATGAGTTAGTCATTGAGTTGTTTATTAGTGATTTCAGAAAAAAAATTTTATCTAGGTTTAATTTTTAATTCATATTTTTTCGTCAATCGAAATCGCGTTTTTTCATACAAACTCTATGAAAATAAATTATTTTTTAGTGTTTCTATGTCCTTTATTTTAAGTTCATTTTTTACATGCCGGCTCTATTCATATCAAGATGGTTCTGTTTGTACTAACATTCAGTTGTGACGAAAATATAACTAAAATATATAAGATCACTAGTTTATTGGGTTGCAAAGTGGAAATTCAACCACTTAGAAAGTCTAAACTAATTCCGCAATGCCAAAAGTGTCAGGCATATGGACATACGCAAAGATATTGTGGCAAACTTCCAAGGTGTGTTAAATGTGCCGGACACCACCTAACTGGAAAATGCGACAATCCACAAGCTCAACTTAAATGTGTACACTGTGGACAAGGTCATCCTGCTAACTATCGAGGATGTATTGTTGCAAAGGAAATTCAGAAAATGAAAAACCAAAGGATGAATAAAACTCAAATGTATGGCCAGTCAAATCGATATGAGAGGCATGCAAAACAAGACAATGGGCAACCATTTGGCCGCCAACTAAGAACTGAAGGTGTTACATATGCTGAAGTAACAAGTGGCGTAGTCAATAAACCCCAGCAAAAATCTAAAGATGTAGACATCAGTCAAACATTACAAGATATTCTCATGAAATTAACAAAATTTGATGAGAGGCTACAAAAATTGGAAGATAGAGCATTGGGAGCTAGACCCAAATCAACACAAAAATGAACAACACAATGAAAATCATGTCATGGAATGCTAATGGTTTGCTCCGACATCAGCAAGAACTACAAGCAGTCCTCGACATTGAGAATATAGATGTGTGTCTTATTTCGGAAACACATTTTACTAAGCAATCCTACATAACATTTAAAGGCTATTGCATATATCACACTATTCATCCAGATAATTCAGCCAGAGGAGGAAGTGCAGTCATCATTAAAAACAAAAAATCTAACATTTTGAAGAAGCAAAGTACGGAAAAGAAGAAATTCAGGCCACAGTGGTTTATATAAAAACGGAAAACTTTCCTATTGTTGTGGCAGGATTATACTGTCCACCAAGACATTCAATTAAAAGCAAACAATACTCAGAGTTCTTTAAGCGTCTGGGAAAAAGGTTCATAATAGGTGGTGACTTCAATGCGAAGAATACTCACTGGGGTTCTAGATTAACCACCACTAAAGGAAAAGAATTATTGATTGCCATCAAAGAAAATGGATGTGAATCCATTTCAACAGGTAAACCAACATATTGGCCAACTTACCCAGGGAAAATACCTGACCTGATCGATTTTTTTATAACCAAAAATATTTCTAATAATTTTATGAAAGTTGAAGAAAGCCAAGATATGAGCTCAGATCACTCTCCAATAGTCCTAACTCTAAGCGAGTATATCATCCAAAAAGGGAATAATCCAGTATTAAATAACAAATATACGAACTGGGAAAGTTTCAAAGTACACCTGGAACAAAGAATACTTTTGAAAGTTCCTTTAAAAACTATGGATCAACTGGACATAGAAGTAGAAAAGTTCATTACAGATATTAAACAATCAGCATGGGAAAGTACTCCAGAAATCAAATCAAGGCTAAAAGGAAATAACTATCCAATAGAAATTAGAAATCTCCTTAGGGATAAACGCAAATCCAGAAAAAAATGGCACCAAACTAGAGCTCCACAGGACAAAAAAAGACTAAATAATCTTACTCAACAATTAACAAGAGAAATTCAGAAATTAAAAAATGAGTCAGTTAATTTCTACTTAAGTAAGTTAACGAATGATAGTAATACGGATTATTCGCTTTGGAAAGCAACTAAAACTCTGAAAAGGCCAATAATGCTGATCCATCCTATCAGGAAAATGGATGGAACATGGGCAAGGAAAAACAAAGAAAAAGCTGAAGGTTTTGCCAATCATCTTGAAAATATATTTCAACCTCATGAATGTCAATTACGAGAAATATTGGATGAAAACATAACACAAATTCTCGAAGATGTCACCCCTACATCGACTACTGAAGTAGCAAATGAAATTAAAAACAATTTAAACTTAAAGAAAGCACCAGGGTTTGACCTGATTACCGGAGAAATAATAAAGCAGCTACCGGGAAAAGCTACGGTAAAGTTAACTAATATCATAAACGCCGCATTTAGGTTAAAATATGTACCCAAACTTTGGAAAGTGGCTGAGGTCATCATGATTCCCAAACCAGGAAAACCGCCACATCTAATAACATCATATAGGCCTATATCGTTGTTGCCGATAATGTCCAAACTCTTTGAAAAGCTACTATTAAAAAGGCTTAAACTAATAACTGAAAAAAATAATCTAATTCCGAATCACCAATTTGGTTTTCGCAGTGAGCACTCAACTATCGATCAAGTGCATAGAATAACCAATATTATTGAGAAGACTTTAGAAGAGAAAAAAGTTTGTTCAGCAGTATTCCTTGATGTAGCGCAGGCCTTTGATAAAGTTTGGCACGAAGGATTAATCTACAAACTCAAATTAATCCTACCGAAACAGTACAGCATAATACTGGAATCATATATAACGGAAAGATATTTCAGGCTTAAGCAAGAAGATGAATATTCAGAGCTTAAGGGAATAAAAGCAGGAGTTCCACAAGGAAGTGTACTTGGGCCACTTCTGTATTTACTATACACCCGAGATGTCCCAATCCCACAAAACAACATGATAGCCACTTTCGCCGATGACACAGCTATCATGGCAGTAGGTGACAACAACTCAGATACAGCAGAGCAATTACAAAACGCCATAGAGCAAGTACACAATTGGACAAAAAAATGGCGCATAAAACTAAATGAAACTAAATCTGTACATGTTGACTTTACGAACAAGAGATTAGTTCATAAACCAGTATATTTAAATAATCAAGAAATACCACATGCAAACACTGCCAAATATCTTGGTATGACATTAGACGCTAAACTTCGCTGGAAAGCTCATGTAAAAAAGAAAAGAGGCGAGTTGGAATTAAAATACAAAAAAATGTATTGGTTACTGGGAAGAAACTCTCATTTATCAATCCCTAATAAACTTCTGCTTTATAAGCAAATATTGAAGCCTGTTTGGACTTATGGTATACAGCTGTGGGGATGTACCAAGCAGAGCAACATGGATATTATCCAACGATTCCAAAACAAAGTGCTAAGAAGCATCGTCAACGCACCATGGTTTGTCAGAAATAGCGACATCCACAAAGATCTGGGCATAGAACTCATCAAAACCGAAATTATGAAATTTGCTAGAAGTCATGAACAACGGCTACTTCACCATGTCAACATAGAGGCCAACGAGCTACTGGATAATACGGATTTAGTTAGAAGGCTCAAAAGAGTAAAGCCTTTTGAGTTAGTGTAAATCAGTTAAAATAAATCTTTATCTAGCGCACGACAAAAGCGCGATCAAATCATAAATATCAAAACTAAGGAGTACATCGATGGATGAACCCTTAAATTTCAGTAAAATGTAGTAATTTAAGTTAGAATAAAATTGCTTATTAGTCTTAGACTAGATTGTAATTAAAAAAGAAATAATAAAACAGAATTATTTTCAAAAAAAAAAAAAAAAAAAAAAAAAAAATTATGAATTTGTAAACTTTCATTAATATAATAGATTAAGTTTTGAATTTATGTATAGTTTAATAAGTAATACTTTTAATAAATTATTACATATTAACAAATTTATAAAAATATTCAATTACAGCTATTGAAAGACAATATATTTTTTATTTTATAGGAGTAAAATTAATACAAAGCCAGAGCAATTTGAAGTTCTATTTAATTGAAATAATGGGAAAAATCGAGAATTTGCTAAGGGGTACGCAAAAGCTTTAGAGGCAAAATCAAAATCCAATAACTTGTGGAAGCAAATAGAGCTTGAGCTTAATTTATTGGGTCCACCAGTGAGCGACGTCGACGGCTGGAAAAGAGTAGGTTTAAATTAGAAATATTCAATATTTAATAATTTAATTTAATATTTTGGTTATGTACATTGCAACGTTTATTAAATAGCGTATTTTATTTTATATGTACTTTATTTATAATTTTAGGTTTGGTCGACATACAAAGACTCAATCAAAAAAAAAAATAAGAAGGAATAAACAAAGTATTTCTGGCACAGGAGGTGAACCCAGTAAGTTTTTTCCATTAACTCTAAAAGATGCAATTAAATCTAACCCAGCAGAAAACTTGGAATCCATATCTGCAAAAAACTTCGTAATTACTAGCAGGTAACCATCACCATCAACCAATCCAATATTTCAAAATAATTATGGTGACATTTTCATAGAAATTGAATATTTAAATGAAGAAAATTCCTCTACAGAACCTAACATTGTTAACAGACAAACACCTGCTCCGCCAGCACCACAAACAACATCATCAAACCGAAAAAATACAAAATCAGCTGCAGAAAAGGCAAATAGAACAAAAGTTTTGGAAACACAGATAACACAACAGAAAGAATTCCACACTTCCGTTTTAGAAAACTTGAGCAGAATTAAGATTTATTTAAAAAAACTCCATCAAGCAGAAATAAAAAAAATTGATTTGCAAAATCAATCAATAGAAATTCAAAAACAGTACATCCAACTTTTAAAACGACAAAATATTAAAAACATTAGAGTGCAACACGAAAAATTAAAAATCAAAAAACGGGCTTTAGAAATTAAAGAAATGAAATTGGCTCGAATGCCGTAAAGCACTAAATAACTTATAAGACAAAAGCAACAAACTATATATAAATGTGATACAAAATGCGATAATTTTTGAAATTTATAAAGACTAAATTTATTATTTTTATTTGATTATTTAGTTTTAAGTATTTATATTAAACAAAAAATAAAAGTTTATGAAATTTATTTAGGAATCATATTTTGATAAAACATAATAAGATACTGATCAAAATTCTCTTATTTGATTTCGAATTTGTTTTGGTTCGTCAGATATCTGCATGATTTAATCTGCAATTTCTCCATATGGGGCATCGTCACAATTTATAATCTCCTCAGAAAACGTAACATTGTAAGCTGCACAAATATTGTGTAATGCACAACAAACATTTAAAATTGTTGCTGCCTCTGCTGGTGAATAATGCAGTTCTCTACCTGCTAATAGACATCGAAATCGACCTTTTAGTAATCCAAATACTCTCTCAATTATTGATCGAGCTATGGAGTGGATGTCGTTGAACTTGGCTTCTGAACTTCTTTCTGGAGATACACGGTACGGTGTCAAAAGCCACGGTTCCAACGGATATCCTGAATCACCTGATAAATAATAAATAAAAATAAATTTCTGAATGTAACTTAATTTAATTGATTTACCTAACAGCCAGTTTCGTTCTCCTTTTGAATGCCATTCCTGAAAACATTTCCTTTCTTCGCTTAGCGACCATACAAAAGAATCATGAGACGATCCTCCGAACCGACCGTCGATGGATTTTATGTACATTTTATGGTCATATATCTAAAAAAAACAATTATAAATTGTTAGAACACACTAAATCAAATTTTTGTCGCAAAATATATTACCACCATAGAATTGATGCTATGCTTAAGTTTTCTGTTCTAAAATAGGTGCTCATTTTCGTGTGGGCGAATTATTTGGATGTGAGTACCATCTATCGCACCTACAACATTGAGAATCCCATATTTTTCAAAACAATACATTTTAGATTCTCTTCTTTCACTTGGTGACATTTCCAGTTTTATCCAATTTGAACCAATTTTATTTTCGATGGCATCAGAAACTTCACGTCTTACAACAGATACACTCTGTTGGGACAGCCTAATAAAAAGGTCTTCCCCCACACTTAACTGATAACCACCCTGAACAAAAAACCGAAGGGCTGCCCCTAGTTTTATTATAAAAACCTGTAAAAATGTTGATCATTTTGTTATATAAATATTACATTAATATCTAAAAAAATACGAACATGCTTGAAGGAATTTCCAAAACATTCGATTTATCTCGAAGTATTTTCCTCTCAACAGCCATCGATAATTCACTGTCGCTCTCATCATCATCACTACTTAAATAAATTGCAATGGAATCCGTTTTCAATCATCAAATAACACCAACTTTTATTTTGATTTTCAAAATTAACTGTATTCTCCTCTCCTTAATTCCAAATGAAATTAAACATTTTGACACTACATTTCAGATTGATATGTGGCAATACTGTTTTCCGATCTGAAAAGATTGCATAGTACCGATTTACTTTCAAATCAGATTTAACTTACAGATTACTTTCAGATCGGAATACATAGTAGACCTACTGAATATGAACCGGTACTATGTAAACTTTTCAGATCGAATCAAAGTATTGCCATATTTCAATCTGAATTGTAACGTCAAATTGCTTTTGAGAAAAGAAAAAAATTAGTTAATTTCAAAAATAAAGATTGTTGATGAAATGGATTCTATTGCAATTTATTTATGTAGTAGTGATGATGATAGTGAAAATGAGGTATCGACGGCTATTCAAAGAAAGAGATTAAGAGATAAATCTAATATTCTTGAAATTACATCAAACATGTATGTATTTTTATAGGTATACAGCATTGTTTATAATTATAATAAATAAATCAATTTACGTTTTCAGGTTCTTAAAACTATTTCGTCTATCAAAAGAATCTTTCTCTTATGTACTAGAAAAAATAAAAGATGAGTTAAGACCAATGCGTAGGTCAACTGCCATTCCACCAATCATAAAGCTGGTCGCAGCGCTTCGCTTCTACGCTCAGGGTGGATATCAATTGAGTGTGGGGGAAGACCTTTTGATTGGTCTTTCCCAACAGAGTATATCGGAGGTATTGAACGAAGTTTCAGAAGCCATTGAAAATAAAATTTGTCCTAAATGGATAAAATTAGAGATGTCTCCAAACGAGAAAAAGGAAGCGAAAAGATATTTCTATTAAAATAAAGGAATTCCCAATGTAGTTGGTTGTATAGATGTGAGCCATATACAAATAATTCGGTCATACGAAAATGAAAACCTGTTCTTTAATCGAAAACTTAAACATAGTATCAACGCAATTGGTGGTAATATTTTTCATCAAAAGTAAAAGTGGGTACGCATTTTAACAATTTATACTTTGCTTTTAGATATGTGATCATAAAATGTCCATTAAATCGGTAAATGGTCGTTTTGGAGGATCGTCTCACGATTCTTTTTTGTGGTCGTTAAGTCAAGAAAGGACGTATTTCCAAGATTGTCACTCAAAATTGGCTATTAGGTAATAAAAAGAAATTATAGTATGTTTAGTCTACAAATCATAATTTTATTTTAATTTATTAGGAGATTCGGGATACCCACTAGAGCCGTGGCTGTTAACACCATATCGTGTAGCGCCAGATGGAAGTGCAGAAGCGAAATATAACGATATTCACTCCAAAGCAAGATCAATAATTGAAAGAGTATTTGGACTGTTAAAAAGTCGGTTTCGATGCCTATTAGCAGCTAGAGAGCTACACTATTCGCCAGCAAAGGCAATTAAAATTCTCAATGTTTGTTATGCATTGCACAATATTTGTGCAGCATACAACGTAATATTTGAAGACTTTGTCAATTGTGACGGTACGATGCACGGAGAAATTGAACAAATTAATCTTGAGCATTCACATAACTCTCTATCTAACGATGCAAAGCAAATTCGTAATCAAATAAGAGACATTTTGTAATTTTAAAATATTTTGTATTTCACTTTTGTATCTGTATTTTATATCACTTCACAAATTCCATTTTATATCTCTGTATAATATACAATACTTAAAACTAAAAAAATAATAAATTCAATAAAACATTAGTCTTATAAAATTTCAATAAGTGTTTCATTTTATATCACATACCATATATGTTAACTTATTGTTTGGATTTTTGTGGCTGTTACACTGTGAAGTTCATTTTAATTTCTTCTATTTCGATGGCACGTTTTTGAATTTTTAGTTTCTCATTTTGTAGCCTATTGCTTTCATCGTTTTGTTGTTTTATTATTTTAAGGTAATCTTTTTGAATCTTATTTGATGCTTTTTGAAGCTCAATTTTTTTTAATTCTGTTTTGTGAAGATCTTTTAAACTCCTCTTAATACTGCCCAATTTTTCATTAATTGAAACGTGGAATTCTTTTTGTTGCGCTATTTGCTTTTCTAATAAATTACTCATATTTTGTTTCTCTGTAGATTTTTTTTTTGCCCGACTTCTTGGCGTAGCATTAGCAGTTGGCGGTACTGCAGGGGGCATCATTAATTAAAATGTTATTTTCCATAGATGGATTATGTTCGGTTAAATATTGAATATCGGTATATAAATCATCATCAATAGTCTGTGATGTCGAAATTGATGGTCCGTTCGAAACTGTTACATTTGAAGAAGAAGCTCAATTTCATATTTAAAATTTGGACTAACTTCTCCTCTTTTGGAGTCAACGGGATACATTTACTAGGCCCACCTCCCGTGCCAGAAATACTTTGCTTATTCCTGCGTATTTTCTTTTTCAAAGAATCTTTGTATGTCGCCCACACCTAAAAGTATAAAAAGTATGCTAAAGGCACGAATTAATATTGAAATTCAATTTTTGTAATTTATACATACTCTTTTCCAGCCCTCTACATCCTTTACTGGTGGGCCCAATAAATTTAACTCCAATCCTATTTGTTTCCACAAGTGGTTGCTCTTTGTTTTTGCTTGAGCAGTTTTAGCGAACCCCTTGGCAAAGTCTCTATTATCTTCCATAATCTCAATAAGAGCATCAAATTGCTCCGGTTTTGTATTAATTTTGCTCCTATAAAATGCAAATAATATTGAGTTTCAATAATTTCAATTGAAATTGTGAAGATTTATCAACAATACATAATAAAAATAATTCAATCTAAATTGTTGCATATGCCTTTAAAATAATACCCAAATACTAAACTTAACCTCAAAGTTTACGACTCGTAACTAACAAAAACCCATTTAAAAATAATGTTTAATGTCACAATAATATAATAATGAACAATTCATTTTTTTTTAAAATTGAATTTATAATAATACTGACTTACATCCTTTTTTATTATCGCACTATCTGAAACACTTTTGATACTAATTTGCTTTCAGATAAATTTATTTGATTTTTGATAGGTTTTTCCCCGAAAATTGGAATACATAGTGCGAACAAATCCGAAAGTTTCAAATGACGTTTATTATCAGAAATGTATTTCCGAAAGTTGGATTACGCTGTAAGATATCCAACTTTCAGATCGGAATACACGGTAGACCTACTGTTCTCTATATCGACTGTATTTTTTACTAAGTGAAAATCGTCTTCAAAAATAAGATATTTTTGAACTTTAAAATGTTGTTGTTTTTGTAATATACGTCATATTCATAAACCCATAACTCGAAATTTATAAACAAAACAACAATCATCTCTTTCATTGCCTCCATT
The DNA here is from genome assembly GCA_958295665.1 of Tipula vernalis. NCBI lineage: Eukaryota > Metazoa > Arthropoda > Insecta > Diptera > Tipulidae > Tipula > Tipula vernalis. The sequence goes on along the minus strand of OY282559.1, from coordinate 293,852,847 downwards.
CAAATTTTAATTCGAATATCTTTCTATTGTTATTTTGAATTTGCGAAGTATGCTAGATTGTTTTAATTTTCTGTTTTCTTCACGCTCATTGTATTGATTTAATTTTTTCTGTTGTGGCTCTTTTTGGTTTATTTTAATTTCGATCGTTGAGCGGGGACCTGTTGTCTTTTTTCTTACATTGGTTTTAGATGTGGACAAATCATGATGTCATTAAATTGAATTTTCTCTTTTTAATACATATTGATCTAGGTGTGGAATGTTTTTTATTTTAATTTCCCTTATTTTCTTTTGATTATTACTGGAAAATAGTGAAATTTGAGAATCTGTGTTTTAAATGAGTAAGACATTGAGTCGTATTTTAGCGATTTCAGAAAAAATTATTTAACTGGGTTTAACTTTTTATTCATGTTGTTTAAAATCGCGTTTTTTCATATAAACTCTATGAAAATAAATTTTTTTTTATTATTTCTATTACTGAAATTACATGTTGACTCGAAACATAACCGACCGAAAATTGACTGAGAAAACCTTTCACTTGAAAGTTACATATATACAGTCTAGTATCTTTTTTTTAAACTCATTCTGTGTTTTATACTTCAATTGATAATTTATTCTTCCAACTTCTAACCTAGAAATAAGCTTGTGAAATGTCATTTAAGTCAGTTCGAAGTTACATGTTACACCGAAAATTAAAACCGATTCAACCAACCTAATATTAACTGACTGGACTCTGTGATCATTTCAGTAACTTCAATATATGTCCCTTATTTTAGGTTAATTTTTCACATGGCGGCACTATTTACATCAAGATGGTTCTGATACAATGTACAATATAGAAAAAAAAAAAAAAACGAGAGAGTCAAAAAATCATTCAAATTTCTGTCACGTTCGTTTTTTTTTTGTATAATATTCTGAGAATTTTGTTTACAAAAATCATAATTTTTGTATAAATTGTGTAAAATATAAAATTTAATAGAAAAATAAACAAAAAGGGTTCCCATTCGGTGTAAATATTTTATTTTATTGAGTTCTGTCAACAGCAATAAGCTCAAAAACGATGCCGATTAGTATTCACGAAATGGTAAAGTTTTTTAACACCCCCTCCCCCACCCCCATTCTTCGTTAATATGTAACAATTTTTGTTTTGTGCGTTTTTCGTTGAATTTATTATTATTTTGTCGTTGTTAAATAAAAATAAAAATGTAAATAAAATTGTAAAATATTTTTTTTTTTGTTACGTTTATTGTTTTGTTTTTATTTTACGATTTAGAAGTTTTTTTTTATTATTTATTTTTGCAATAATACAAGAATAAATTTATAAAGTCAACTGAATAATTAGTGTTCAAATAAAAATTTATGAACTTCAATTGTAAGAATATTTGAAGTTTAATTATGCCTTGGAAATTGAAAAACAAAATTTCGCTTATAAAACTTTTATGGGTTTTTGGGAGAATTTATTATTCATTGTCCTTTCCAAAAAATAAAACTCCCCTCTAACTATGATTCCAATTCATAGAAATATAAGATTGAATTGCTTTGGAATATCCCTTTCGAATAGCTTTGGAATTATTTTTGGAGTCTTGAATTGATTTTTATGTTACCTATTGATGGTGCGTTCGATTATGGACCGAATACTACTTGAGCAGACTTTGTTGTCTTACCATGATAACTTAAAGTAGTGGGTTTTTGTTCTATCAAGTCGAACATCACCAATTCTAAATTTCCTTTTTTAATAATGTGACAATTTCTCGGTCTTTAGTATTATTGCTTTGAATTAATGATTGCGAAAAGACACAAAATTAAAATAATTAATATTATTTCGTATAATCACAAAACACCAACAGTTTTCACTTACTTAAAAATAAAAAAACCAAACTTTTTATTTTTGAATTTATTTACTTTTATTTATTTAAAATTACAACTAGTTTCGATCTTGTAAAGATCATCTACAGGTAATTTTTTGCAATTCGTATTGCAAAAAATTACCTGTAGATGATCTTTACAAGATCGAAACTAGTTGTAATTTTAAATAAATAAAAGTAAATAAATTCAAAAATAAAAAGTTTGGTTTTTTTATTTTTAAGTAAGTGAAAACTGTTGGTGTTTTGTGATTATACGAAATAATATTAATTATAAAAAGATCACTTCTCCGCTTCAAAAAAAAATTTTTTTTTTTTTTTTAAAAAATGTTTAATAACAAAATTAAAAGTTTACCAAAACATACAATATGGCAATATAATATGGCAGTGGTGCGACCAGGAAGGACTTATAGTGTCAATCCAAACAAAACTGTCATTGTTCCTTTCATGAGAATGAAAAAGGCTGTGGTTATAGCTTGTTAAAGGGTACTACGTCACCTTTATCTAAAGAGGTTTAAATATCTAGGGTAATCCTAGATCAAAAACTGAATTGGAATTAACATATACTGAAAGTTCAAATTAGGGCCACCAAGGCTTTTTGGGCCTGTTAGAGATTCTGTTGACGAACTTGGGGCTTAGAACCAAAAATGATTTCATTCCTAACAATTATTAGGTTTATGGCCATTAGGGTGACAATATTTTGCATGGAAAACTCAACATTGAGCTAGATCGGGAGCCTTTTGTTTTTTTGGTTCATTATTATGTTAAAATAATCCATACAAAAAATTAGCTCAATCGGATGATGTTTAGAGGTGCCGCCCGGCCGTTTTCTCATTTTTCGTCCAATTTTGAACATGGCGTTCCTTTATACTCCTTATTTGAGAAACTAAAAGAGACAGAAAAATAATCTATTCGGCGCTGGAAAGTTTTTGAAATTTGTGATAATTTAACGAATATTATTATTATATTTATTTTTATTAACATGTATTTAAACCAACATTAAAACGTGAATTTTCAAAATCACTGAGCGAAATTGCGCCAAAAATCGTAGCCGATCATCGGAAAATGGTTGAAAAATAAAAAGAATACCATAAACGTAAGGTAAATTTAATTACAAAACTTTTTCGTATTAATATTTTTTTTTTTTTTGAAAATCACAAAGTAGTTATGGTATGTTAATTTTTTAACACTATTGATTTATTAGAATTTGGGTAATTGATTCGGTGCTTCTCTATAATTTGGTATATAATTTGTTATTCTTCCTCGTCGGTGGTTAATATTTGGTTGTATGATATTGCAAGAGCCACGCCTCGTTCGTTCACGTCATTAACAATTTTCATATTTTTAATTTTAATGCAATTCTCTATATATATTTTGTTTGTACTCCAGTTGTCAAGATCTTCCTTTAAAAATTCACAATTTAAACCTAATTTTATAAAAAAATCTTTGGTTCTACAAGAAACAAAATCTGATAGTTGAAGATTGTTAATAGGAAAAGTGCTTTGTACATTAATCGTTGAGTTTGAATTTTGATTCAACGCTTTAACCACTTTTTCCTTTCTTCATATTCCACTTGAGGATCAAAAAAAGCCAAACCAACCAGATATTCATTCAAATACCATAGATGCCTTTTAAACTTTTTAGTATTTTCGTATGCTATTTTTTTGTTTTTGTATTGATTTAAATTTTTAAGAAAGTTTAAATCAGATCGTGGGGCCGATGCGGCATTCGAGGTAGTATACCAATATTTTACGTATAGTTGGCAAGCAAAAATAAGAAAAGTTCGAACACCATCCGTTTCTTTCTTAGAAAGATTTAATTGCGATTTGAACATAAAAATTTTGAAGCAATATATTAATTTTGCCATTCATCTCGCACGATGGAATGCTCCGGGTATGTTGAATCTCCAATTATCAAATTTTTCTCCCAAAAATATAAAGCACAGCTGTGGGAGTTCTTTATAATCGTCACGTGGGTGTTTTTTAGTAACTGGAGATTGACGAATTCAACGAGATCACTTTTAAAGTCCTTTAGCTCCATTGAAATTGTTTCATCTTCCCAACCACTTTAAAATTCGTCTCTTTTTAAATTTTCCCACGACGATCGGAATTTTTTAAACAGGGTTATATCCGGACTGGATGTTGCGCTTTCAATCGTTAATTGAAATGTATTAGATAATACTAATTCTGCTACGTGATGTCGGCAGGCTAATTGAAACAACGGTTTTCCCATTAGATTTCGAAGAAGTTGGCAAGTTCCAAAATGGACACTACTATTAATAGCCGTGGTATCAAAGCATATTAATTGAATGTTACTTTGCAGCTTCCATTTTTCAATTAACACAAATATTGCTTCGGATTGTGTCTTTCCTGTTCCATTTGCTATTTTGGGTATTCCTAAAAGTTTCGTATAGTTTTCGGTTGCTCCCATAACATATACTGCTAAACGATTAACAATTTTTTTTTGAGTTTATGTCTTCTAAGTGTTTTTGAAATGATTCCCGATTTAACACAAAGCTGCTTCCATCGCATCCTACAGCCTTTGTAGTCGGAGCAAGGATATGGACAGCGTTTCTATTGCTAGTTTTTGTTCTGTCCAATGCAAATGTTAATTCAGGTGTAATCAACAATTTTTGCCTTTTGTTTATTTCTTTCGATGTATTTAATGGTCGAATCTTTCAGTGGATCATTTTCATTTTCTTTTTTCTCACCATCACTAATCTCACTATACGATAACTTTGTTACACTCAAATTGTTTTTTATATTCGATGTATTTTTATATTTTTTAATGTAATAAATGTTAAATGTTGTATTTAAATTTTTAATAAATTTCAACTCTGTGGCAACTTCTGAGGCGCTTTGCTTGATTGCAGTACCTTGATTAATATGCAAGTATAAAAAACGTTGAAGAACATCAAGTTTTTTAGGTTCTGTAAAACTATTTTTAAATTGCTATTTTTAAATCCAATCGAAAGAGCCTTGAGCGAAGAGAAGACGACACAATATATAAATGAAAACTTAACATTAACCCGGCTTCCATACCAAATAAACATACAGCAAATATGTATATTCGATAAACTTTGACAGTTTTTCGATTTTTGTACGACCTACTTTGTATTGTGAATATATTTTTGCTGTACAACAGCATCTACATAGTTTAACGACCGCCAAACGTCACAATAAAAAAAAATTTAAAATGTTGCTTGTTTAATAAACTTTTTTGTTCGATTAGTTAATTCTTTATCGAAATTATTGAAATAAAATAAACTCGAAGCAAAATTCTCAAATTGCATGGATTTTAATTTTTGTTAATTTTATATGGTTTGATTTAAGATCAAAGTTTTCAAAAAAAATTCTAGATATATTTTATAAGTAGCTTAAATATGATTTCTGAATAGTCAAAATGTTTTTCAAATAAAAAGTTTATTTGGTGTAAAAGCTAGGTAAATCAAATTTTATTAAACTTTTAAAGTTTCTCCCTTTAAGTATAACCAGAAAATTTGCCATTTTGCGTCGAAGTTTCACTGATAAATAACAAGTGTATAATTATAATCTTGATAAAATATGCTGCTGTTATCAGTGATGGAAAATGTTATTTGTATAACGTTACACGTATAACTTTATGTTATAATTATAATAATTTATTATAATTTTTTGTTTTAATTTATTTTTTTTATTTTTTATTTTTTCATGTCATAACGTTTTTGTGTCAAAACGTTACATAATTCGTCGGCTACACAAAAATATTAAAAATTTATAACGTTACACATAACGTTATGGTAACGTTACACATAACGTTATATAGTGTGTTAAACGTAACGTTTTCCATCAGTGGCTATTATACAAATATTCTAACGCTGGACCGTGCAAATTGATATGGAGGTGACTTTACAATGTTTAATAAGGAAGCGATTAAAATAAAAACAAAATTTATCCACTTTTAATTAGATTAATTTTAATGATGGAAACCATGTCGATTTCAAACAAAGTAAAAAATAACGCATTGCCATTCCATGTCATTGAAAAAAAATCTAAACAAAGAAATTGATTGAATGAAAAACTAGATAAGCGGAATTTCAATTTTTACACTTAGTTTTGAAATTATGATTTTGCGAGTTTCTCAAAAATTTGTTAGAAAACCAAAAAAAAAATATTAAAACAAAAAAGTTTTGTAATTCAATTTGGCTTAAAACTAGGTTGCTCGTTTTACGTTTCGATGATCTGCTACGATATTTGATGTAATTTTGTTCAGCAAATTTGAAAATTCACACTGTAATGTTCGTTTAAATACATATTATTAAAAATAAAAATAATAGTAATATACATAAAATTATTGGAAATTTCATAAGATTTCCCGCGCCATATGGATTATTGTTCTATCTCCCTTAGTTTTCCAGTTATGGAGTATAAACCAGCACAATGTCCAAAATTGGACGAAAAATCAGAAATCCGCCGGGCGTCACCTCTAAACTTCATCGGATTTGGCTAATTTTTTAAAGGGGTTATTTCAACATAATAATGAAATAAAAAAACAAAAGGCTCCCGAGGTAGCTCATTTTTCGGTTTTTGCTGCCACCCTAATGGCCATGTACGCGTTTGTAGTATGGTGGCCTAAAACTGAACTGAAGGTAGCACAAATGTCATTGAATGAGGTTCAGCGCATAGTCTGACAACATGAGAGCTTTTATAGTGCTCGTTTGTTGGAAATATTTTACTTCATCAAATCGTTGCACCATCCATACTGGAATCAATTAATATAAAAGCACCGATTAGAAATTTAAGAGATCATTGAGTTTCTTCATATGAATAAACCAGACTTTAAATTTTTCGTTCTTTTATCACCCTTTATAAAAATTTTCGACCTTGCTCCCAATAATATTTTTTTTACTATGCGTTTACGCTCTTACTCTCTAATGATAAACAGACAAAAAAAAACTTATTTCGCTCTTTCAAACTGATTAACATTTTTATTTTTATTATTGCTCTAGAAACAGGGAGCGGAAATGTTAAAAAAATCGCCCCCAATCTATACTACAGAGCGATTGAGGAAAACGTATTAGGGAGCGATATTTTTTGTAACACACGAATGGCTCTTTGAATATTTTAGATACATTTCTGGAATATGGCCAATTATGATGGAACTTGGTTTCCTTAACCGATTTTAGTGAAATTTGACAAGCGCGATGGAAATGAGATTCTAAAATAATTTTTAGGTGAAGTTCTGGTTTATGGCCAATTGGGATGGAACTTGGCTATTTCTTAACCGATTGTGATGCAATTCGACATGTGTGTTGAAAATGCGATTCTAAAATAATTCGTAGATGAAGTTCTCTAATATGAAACTTGGCTATTCCTTAACCGATTGTGATGCAATTTTACATGTGCATTGGAAATGCGATTCTAAACTGATTTTTAGATGAAATTTTGGAATATGGCTAACTAGGATGTAACTTATCTATTTTTGAAACGATTTTAGTGACATTGGCGATGGAAATGGGACTTAAAAATATTTTTAGATAAAGTTGTGAATTGCCTGTTTGGTTAGTACTTAGCTATTCCTTAACTGATTGGGATGAAACCCATTTTTTCTTATTTTCCTGTGATTGCGATTAAATTTCCCGGCAGATATATAATAAATTATCAATATGAGAAACCTCAATAGCTGTCAAATTCTCAAAAACATCAACTGTGAGACAGCTCGAAAATCGGTAAAGAAATAATAAAAAATGGGTAATTCCCATCCTAAATGGCCATATTCCAGAAATTTATCTAAAAACTATTTTAGAATCCCATTTCCATCGCACATATTGAATTGCATCACAATCGATTAAGAAATAGCCAAATTCCATCCTAATTGGCAATATTCAAAAACTTGATCTGAAAATCATTTAAGAATCCCATTTCGATCGCACGTTTCAAATTTCCGTAAAATTGGTTAAGGAATTGCCAAGTTCCATCCTAGTTGGCTGTATTTCCGAACTTCATCCAAAAATCATTTTAGAATCCCATTTCCAACAAACCTGTTAAATTTTACTAAAATCGGTTAAGGCCGCCAAACACTGTAACATCTAGGAGGAGGAATAATGAGCCCAGAAACTGAATGATTCACGTACCGGCCGGTAGTATTATCAGGTTCGGTAAGAGCCTGAACATCGACTGGACGGTTAATTAAGCAGGGTCCAAGAACAAAATATTATTTTGGTCATAGTGCGAGGTGGCTTGAATCTCTTCTTAAGGGATTGTGTTGTCTTAACAATTTCTCAAAAAAAAAAAAAAAAAAAAATTGTACTAACCATCGACTATTTTGGAGTCTGGAACCGGGTCGAGTCTTTAATATTAACATACCTTTCCCTTTCCTTCGATCTTGTTATGTGTAAAAAGGATGTATGGTGGACCCGGCGTATTTCGGGAAACTTGCGTCAAGCTTGCTCTTACACTCTCAATCAATCAATCTTTCCCTAGTTTCAGGATTTCGCAGGAAATTGTAATTTTTTAACCCCGATTCCCGGGATCACAAATTAGGCCGGGAAATCAACTAGGTTTGGTACTATATTATACACTGGGAAATAATAATTAATGCGAAAGAGCGATATAAAAGTACGTGATCATGATCACACATTTATTATTTTATAGATGCTATGCATTTACATACATAATGTTAAAAACAATTTATTATGAATATAAAATTATTTTAATTTATTACAAAAACTTCTTTTTGTTTCACACCACCATTTTTGGGACGACAAAATGTGGTTGGGCGGCCAACACACAGAGCAACGTGTTGCCGTTTTGAAGATTTATCCGAGACTGATATTTTTTTTTTTTTATTTTGTCTTGTCCGTCGTTGTCTGGAAGAGACAGTAGTTCAGTTGTCCGTTTTTGTATTAGTGTTTCCGTTTGCGTTTCTGTCTGTTCTTGTTTTGTTCCGACCGTGTGGCGGCGAACGCATGTGTGAATGCGTGAACCGCCACAATTTTTTATTACTATTACTATAAAAATTACGATTTTGATTTTTTTGTGAATATTTCGCATCTCCTTTTAATTTCGATACAAAGGAAAATTTTTGTGAATAAGTTCGAATGTAGATTGTGTTTCTTTCCTGGTTGTTGTTTAGAATGATTTTAATTGTAACGCTATAAGAGGGAATAGATTTTTGTGTCCAATATTTTATTTGATTGATGTTAAACCTTAATGAGTAACCGGCCAAATGGCGCAGTGGCCAGGTAGCGACGTTTATTAGGGATATAGATCTATATCTCATGTTAGGAAATCTCTAGGGATACACGCTTCAATGGGCGCAGTGCTCTGGGCAACGAATACCCTACAAAAAAAAAAAACCTAAATGAGTCCTTACCATTTTAATAAAATTTTCGAAATAGTAATATAGCCAGGGGCCGTATTTTTGAAATTCGCTCGAAAAAAGTCACCGGCCACTTTTTTCAGTGAATTTCAAGAATACGTACCCTGGGCGGCCGCCTATTCGAATCAAAGCATATCTCAAGAAAAACTTGCTTTATGTGGTATTCCGGATTTAAGTAAAACTTTGGGCTTTTAATTAAAAAACAATATCTTACCAATCTCCCGGAAAGGGGGCGGAGGTTAGGGAAAAATTCGACATTTTGGTGCAAAAATCTCTAATCTAAGTTTTTCACTGATATTTCTAAGAGTAAGAAGAGCAAATGTCTTAAAAAAGTTATGACTCTTAAGTGCAAGGTTCTACCTTCAATCAACCTTTTCTTTTTTAATATTTTGTAGTTGTCTAGATATTATAAATATCAAATTTTCCTCCACTTTCGTCATTCCTCTTTCTTTCTTTATTCTAGATCTACTTAAATCCAGAATTTCCGCAAAAAGTAACTTTTTCTTGGATTAAACGAACAGCCGCTTGGACTAATAATATTATACTTAATTAAACATTTCAGTCGATATAGCCTGATGAGAAAATTGAAAATAAATTTTTCTAAATCCTCATATGATCGAACTGTTACTAATTTCACTCTTCGTTACAGTTTAATATAACTAGTTTAATGCATTTTAAATTTTGTAACCGAATTCCAAAATACAAAAACTATACCAAAAAAAAATACTTTGGTCTTTCGCGGACAAAGCAAGCATGTTTGTTTGACGGTATTACTGAAAATTAAATTTTTGGCAGCCTTACCAAAAAATATATTTAAAAAATTTTAAATTTTGAATTTAACGAAGTTTGGTCCTAAATTTTAAGCTTATGTAAATTTAATATTAATTTATTTATTCTGAATTATCAAAATATGTATGTATATAAATTTTATGATGAAAACTTTAGAATCCCTTTCGACATACGACGAATTCCATCAAAATCGGTTAAGGATAGCCTTTCACCTCAATTGGCCATATAATCGACCATGTTGCAGAACTGCACCTAAAAAACGATTTTATCTTAGCAACCTCAGCCAACTTCCATCCTTATTGCCCGTATTCTATAACTTATTATAACATACGAAATTGTACACAAGGCTTCGTCCTAAGCAGAACCAATAATTCATTTATTTATGAACTGGGATCTAGCCAAAACAAATATTTGAAAATAATCCTATATTATATTGCATTCACAAAAATAGAAAATTGCTTTTAGTAAGATTTGTTGTTATTCATTAATTCGCTCTCTTACAAAATTCGTGTTAAATACAATATAAAGTTTAATTTTTAGAGCTTTCTGCAGAATTTTTATTCAACAGAACTAAAATTAGGTTGGAACTCATTACTGAGCACATGATGATTAACATTATTTGAAGAAATTAATTCTTCTGAAATTGAATTATATCCAAATGTTCCGATTTTTCCATTTTCACTTTGCTTACGTTTGAAATGTTTTATAAACCTACTAAAACCTTTGTTGAACACATTTTGTTGTGTTGAAAAATATTTTTGCGGTTCTTTATGTTAAAACATCTTAAAACAATATTCTAAGATTTAGGTTTCTACAAACAAATATGCGCTTCACTCTTGGAATTTTGTTTTAAAAATAATTCGATGAAAAATGATTTGATGATATAAACAACAGAATACATAAAAACTCTTGAAAACATCAATAAATACTTCAATGCCTGAATGTTTTTTTCAGTAGAATCTCGTTGCTAGCAGTATTGGGTGTTTATAGCTACAGTCATTTACCGTAAAAGTATTACTTGTCTGAAAGAAATAAAAACAGTAAGAACGAGTAAACTTAATTAATTTTCTCAATCACATACTTTTATAAAGACAGTTCTTGCATTATTCTGCGAATTTGCACCTCTGCGTCGCTTAACTATTCTCAAAAGCTTCATCTTCAGCAACTCATAAATATTTACATTTCGTTCTCGATCAATCGGTGGGTTTACCATTTACTCTCTAAAGATTTAGCGCGAAACTATTTTTAAAATTATTAAAACATAAAGTAATAATACCTAACAAAACAGATTTTATTCGCTTTTTATTTTTTAGTTTAACTATAGTGTTATTGTTACCAGCAGCAGCACTCCTTCGAGGTTTCGACGAATTGTTCCGACATTTTCAATAAGTAAAAACCATTTATACTATTTATAAACTATTGATATCCAATACCGTATTTAAATGAGACACAAACAGGAGAATATGAATATCCTAAGTACAGAAGGCGATCTCCGGAAAATGGTGGTTTTACTGCCAATATATGACTGCGAGGTAACCAAGAGATAGAAGTACATAATCAATGGATCTGATCAATCTCAAAACTGTTTCACGCACATATAAATGTGGAATACTGCAACTTAGTGAAGCCAATTAAATACATACGTGTGCAATTATGTCAATAAAGGCAGTGGTATGGCTGTATTCGTAATAACCAGAGAAAACAAAGAACAATATCGGAAGATGAAATACTTCAGTATCAAATGGGCAGATATATAAATAGTAATGAAGCGGCTTGGCGAATATTGGCAATGTATTTAGAAAATGGTCAACGGGTTAATTTTACAAGGGAAACTGCAGAGAGAAGGCAGTGAACCACATTGGGACGCATTGTGACGAGTGTACATCGTGCATCCAAAAAATGATGATTGCTTCTATCTCCGAATGTTACTACAAGAAATTCGTCAATCAATGTGTTTCACAGATTAACAAAAGTCGATGGATGCGTATGTGCAACGTACAGAGCAGCTTGTTAGCGTTTAGGATTACTGGAAAATAATAACCATTGGGAGTTGACACTTCGAAAACTGCCTTGACAAGAACCGCAGAGCAAGTGAGAGATCTATTTGCAATAATATTGATAACGTGTAGTCGAGTTCCAAATGCAAATGCATAGCAATAAGTAATGAAACTTTAGTTGAACTCGGAATGCAAGCGGCACAAAGAGATATTGAATTCCCAAATATTGAAGAGAAAGTTAATAAGAAAGTTAAAATCAAGCTTCATCATGTGAACAGAGGTATTGGATATATACCGGAAAGATATTTTTGATATGTTTAATATTGGCTGAAATACGGGCCAAAAAACCGATTGTGCTTCCATTGTCATCATCAGGAATTGCGGAAACATTAATGCAAGGAAATTAAATGTTGTTAAACAAAAATTTAGAGTTTGTTCCAGAACACTACAACATCTCAGAAGTAATGCATTAGTTATAATTTATGGAGATTTTAGGCAAACACTTTCGTTTACAATTAATTACAGTAAAAATGGAGATTCGCCATTTTTTCTTTCTTTCTTTCTTTTTGCCGTGACTTTTATTACATGGATATTCGATTTTTTATTTTTATTTAACCACTTTCGGTTATTTCAAAATCAACTGCAGCAACTTGCAGTTTGCAATTTATTCAGTAACTCTATTTTCATCTCTCATTACCATTATTACGAAATCGGAAAATCTTGATTAATTTCTTGAATATAATCAGTTTCCCAACTAATTCACATTATTTAAAATCGGGTTGCAAGGTTATCACAACTAAAGATAGCTTATGCACAAGCTTAACTTTCTACATTGTACCCTTCTCTTTAATAAACAATAAATTTAAAAAATAATGTTTTGGCAAATATAATTTAAAAATAAAAAATATAGTAGAAGCCGATTTTGTAAATTAAAATAGGTATATGTACATACATAGTCTGTATATACCTGTGGTGAAAAGGTAAAGTATCTTATCTCGATTTTATACAATTTTCAGGAGAGCAAAAAAACGGTTAAAATAAATCTGTGAAAAAATATATGACTATATAAGCTAGTTTTTCCAGGGTTTTCGTAAGATGATGCAATGCATTTTTTTTTTAAGTATTAGTTACTTTAAATTTTATTAGAGTAATTAAGAAAATTAAGAAAAATGCAAACAGGTTATTTTACCTTTACAATTTTGTTAAAATAACTTATCTTATTTCACTTAAGCTATTTTACCAAATTTTTATGCATTTTCCAATAAATCTTAAAAGGCCATAAGTTATTGAATAAGCATATAATTTCAACAAAAATAAAAGGGAAAAATCCCTTGTTTGTAGATAAGTTGTTTTAAATATATTTTTTTTTGAAACACTGAATATTATGTAGAAACAAGGTGTTTTACTAAAATTTTTTTGTTGACCTATATGTAACTAAAATGTTTTGCTTCCGAATTTTTTGATAACTTTATTTTAATTTTTAAATAAGATGTTTTTCCTTTTGATTTTATAGTTTTTTTTCAAATAAGTTATTTGGACATAGTAATAACTCGAATTTTATAATAGCTACCGGCAAACCGATTAGCTGTAAAAATAGCTAATTTTTAATAGAATATGATTTTGTTAAAATCTCAAAAATGTCTTATCTCGAGATAAGATACTTTACCTTTTCACCACAGAATTACATAGAAATTTTATAAGTGAAATTTTAATAACTTTCCTCAACCCTTCAATAGCATCCCTTTAATTCTTTAAACTTTTAATTCTTTCACCTAAATCCGAAAAGGCGTTACCTATTTGGTTGAAGTGATTCGTTTCTTTAAAATAAAAGATGACAAAGCTTGTAACAATCATTAAATTAATTGTTATTTTTGTGGCCAACTGACCATGCCCACCAATGGGTTATCCTCGGTTTTTTTTTTGTTAATTATATGCGCGTGTAATGATGGTGCACTCATTTACCCATGATATTGAGGGAATAATTTTGTTTGCTATTGGAAGGGAGGGGAAGGTAGTCATTGGAGGTGTGAGAGAGGAGAAGCATTGGAAATAAAATTTAAAATTGTTAACGCGGTGCGATCGGAAAAGTTTTTTGAAATATCAGTCAAATTTTTGGTCTCGATGAGACAAGATAACTCATCCGTTGAGTTTTATCGATTTATTTAGTTTTTGTTGTTGAATTTTTTTTGTGATACACGAGCATAGGCGTGCAGCTCGATTCGTGTTTGTTTCTCAAAACGTGTGAGTGCAATATAAGAAGAAAGGACCGTCCATGAAAAATAAAATAAAACCATTAAAATGTATTGTTGTTAATGAAAATGAAATTGTATTTGATTTTGTGTTAAAATAAAAAAATAATAATAATTACGAATATTTGTGTTAGCTAAAAACTGTATTATTGTTATAAAAAAATCAAATTATGTACATAAATAAACACAAAATAAAAAGCAACTAAAACTAGAATAAAATATTAAAAGAAAATTGTGAAAATTTTACAAAGTTTGTAATAATAAAAGATTAGACATTGTTATATAGACGTAGTGCATTTTATTTGTCTATCTGTTCCTGTTGTTTTTGCTGGTCGAGTGAATTATCAAAGGCCTTTACCCGTTATATTATCTGCGGCTCAAGTGAATTTAGCAGTAAATATGCTAAAATGAAAAGTTTACGGCTCAATTATTGCCATGCCAGTTTGAATCTGCATACAGTGAAACATTTGCAGTATTTGATCTAAACAAACGAGTGTATATGAGATTTAAACATATAAAATAACTGTGCAGAGTTGGGCGTGGATATTGATTACGTTTCGAAGATCGGTTGCAGTCAGTGAAGTGGAAGTCAGCAGTTGGCAGCCGGGAGAAAACAAATCCGTTAGTAATATATTTATTTTTATTTTCATTTTTTTTTATATTTAGTATTTTCCTTTTGAGTTCATTGATTTTCATGTTCAATTTTTATATCCCCATAGTGTTTCTTTTTTGTTTGTTTATATAACGTAGTTTTCAAATCAAATTCATATTAATTTTGTGATTCCTTTAAATTATCTTACATTTTCTTATTCTGCTAAATTTTTTTTTCATGGTCAAATTTTTTTTCTTGTGCTCCCACTGTTCGTGGTTTTTCGCAGTTTTTTTTTTCAGTGCGTTAGATTTAACGTTATCAATTAAAGTGCATGCTTATATATTTTTTTTCTATTATAGTTATATTATTTTTTTTTAGCTAATAAATTTTATTTCAGCTTCTCTCTCTCTATCTCTCTCTCTCTCTTTCTCTCTCTCTTTCCATTTCTTTCTGCTATTCACAATTATGTACATTAGGGTCGGGATATTTTTTTTTAATTTTCGTTTAGATTGCAATTAATTATGGATAGATGAGTGAACTCCAAGGAGGATAGTTCGTGAGAATGTAGGTAGGTCGAAGGCAAATGTGATATTTTAGTTTCAGTTTTTTTTTTATTTTATTTCCGTATCGAGTGGTTCAGAGCAATACACCCACGACTAACGACCTCTCTAGACTGAGCTCAGGCTAAGACCATTTTTTTTGTTGTGTTGTTCCGAACCATTCAAAACACGCAAGTGTTTTATGTTTGCGGTTGCGGCGAAAAATTTTTTTTTTCCTTGCCAACCGTAACAAGCTTTTAATTTGAAGTATTTTTTTATTAATATAGAATAAAATGTTTTAGGTTAAATAACTAAAACATCTTTATTCTAATGTTTTTGAATATTTTAATTTAAACTCCAAAAAGTTTTGCGCTAAATCTACAGGCGTAAATCCTTTAGAAATTCTTTGTTTTTAAGAACAATTTTTCTCAGTGTATGATACAAATTTTTTACGCCACTCAGTCGGAGAGTGAATTCTTGATTTATAAAACTGCAATACATTAAAAATATAATTTAGCTGGGGTTACTCCGGTTATTTACAGATAATCAAATAATTATCTAGAACTTGGCAGGTTTTCACGATTTGTGCAATATGATTATATGAACCAAAACGAAAAAGTTTAGGAACGAGTTGTTTTAAATTTGAAATTCTTATGGTTCCATTATCGCATTTTTACAAAAAGAAATAACTGTGATATTTTCTCTACTTAACAGAACTAGAATGTACCAGAAAAATATTTCGTTACTTTTTTTTTATAGAATATTTGGGCGCTTTCAGGTCCGCCAACTATTGGCAACATGTTGTATAAGATCAACATGTTGAGTTGTGAGTGCAGTTGATAGATTAACATTTTTATAGCAACACTGATGGGTTAAATGTCATTTTTGCCATCAATTTTTTTCTTGTGATACCGGGTGATTTTTTTAACCTGATACACTCAAATATCTCGGAAAATAAGCACTCTACGAAAAAAATGGTAAAGACCAAAATTTAATTATTCCGTGGGGGAAATACATTAGTGTTAAAATTAGTACCACCCTCCTCCTTGTAGGTGGGGCGGGGGTAACTTTGAAACTAAAATATGAACCCCGATTTTTTATTGCAGATTCGGATTCTACGGCTAAAATTACATAGGATTTGACTGAAACATTTTTTTCGATTCATGATAGATGGCGTTGTAATTGACGATATTCAATTTTTTTCGATTTCTTCTACTGAGAACCTACTCAAACGATTCTGCAATACGTCTGCAATAAAAATACCACGGTTTCATTGTAAATTCTCGAAATTGGTCGTCAAAAAATCTATTCATTTTACAATCCGATCCAATCAAGCAATGCAATTCTCTCTACAATATATGAAACGCGTAATGGAACAGATCATTGACAAACATGTAGAAATATGTGTCGAAGTATCAGACGATGACCAAGACAAGTTGGAGTATTTTACAAAGGAATATTATGGAACCTTAAGAAGAGAGTACACCAAGATGGCAATAAGAATGACAACTGCGATAGCGGAGAATACAACAAAGGGTGATACGGAGATGGAAATAAAGTTGAAGCATATAGAAATACCCGTATTCTATGGAGATTATATGAAATGAGGTATAGCTTCTCAGAAATCTTTAACAAACTGATAGATCAAAATCAGCGGCTATCCAATACCCACAAAATCAATTATCTGAAAACACATTTAACTGGAGCAGCGGCTTAACTAATTTGTCATCTAGAATCGATGACAGATAATCATGCAAAACCTTGGAGTATATTAAACAACCGATACAACGACAAAAGACTGTTCTATTTCATATGAATATTCATCTAATTTAAGTCGGTAGATTTTTTCCTTCGACATCTTGTCATAGAATCGCTCCGATTTCGTAATCATTCGCGTCTATAGATAGAATAAAGATGTCAGTGAAATTAGGACGTTGAAGTATCGGAGATGAAGTAACGACTCAATGAGCATTCCATTCAAATTCTACATTTTTCAGTAACGATCGACTTGAAGGTTCGGAGATCTTGGAATAATCATCAAGATATACAAAACATATTAAACCATTTAATCCCAATAATATCGTGTTCATGAGCCGCTGAAATGTAATTGGAGCCTTCCTTCAGACCAAACGGCATTCGCAAAAAATGGTAACGACCGGCTTGGGTACTAAACGCTGTCTTTTCTTTATCATCAGCGTGCAGTTTAACTTGATGATACCCATTTGAAAAGTCGAGTGTTGTGAAATACATTGCTTTGCCCAGTTGGTCTAATATGTCTGTTATGTTCGGCAGAGGGAAAAATTGATCACTAGTAATGTTGTTTAACCTGTGAAATCCTACAACTAAACGCCATTTTCGTTCATCAGCTGAAGATTTCTTGGGAACGATCAATAAAGGAAAGTTCCAAGGACTATTAATTGGTTCGATATAGTTTTTTCGATTAGCATCTTATCAAATTGTTTATTAACCTCGTCTTTAGGTGATTCGGGGAAACGATATTATTTGACGTGAACAGGTTGCGAATTTTGAAATGTTCGAGCCTCATGACAACACGCGTTTGTTGTAGTCAGCCAGAGTATCGCTTTCTAAGGTAGAAAACATTGTTGAAATCACGGCTAATTTTGAATATGGAAGATTTTTTTTTTTCGTTCAAGTGACTGAGATTTAGATTTTCAGTAAGCTTGGTCAATCTTGCTTCTATGTTTGGATTCCATTTCCAACAAATAGTAAAACGTTAAGGAATATAATCAGAATTATTGTATAATGACTTAAGGAAGTTTTGAGCTCACTATTTGCACTCACTTCAGAATGTTTAGGTAATAGCTGTGTTTTATCCTACGCGCATTAGAGCTATCGGTCGCTATATGCGGGATCAGCAAATTAAAGCTCCGAAACTGTCGGAATGGGGCTAATAAAAGGTATTCTTGGATCACATATGCCCTCGATTATGGGGAACATAAAGTCGCCAGAGCGGTTAGAGTACCTCAGCGTTTGAGAACAGCTGTCCTATAAACCGAAGAGTGTCAGCTCAGGTTTAATTAACAATATTTAATATTAAATTAACAATAAATAATAATAATTAATTTGCCTAATTTCATAAGCGGCGCTTTCATATTCGATTATCGACTAACTTGAAGTCCAAGAGAGCCTTTTTCACCTGCTGCCCAAGAAGAAATGCAACACAAGGATCGCCGAGGTTTTCTCCACGTTAAAGCAGCCTTGGGACAGATCCTCTCCACTTTTAGGCCATAGAGTTACTTGGAGAGCAATGAGTTCTAACCGACACTCGTTTATGCTTGTGATAAGGCGCTCAAATGCTTGTGATAAGGCCTGATTTTCGTAATGACGGCATGTACCATGTGCCGATCCTAAATCTCACATTCGGTTATGAGTTCGGTGTTGCTTTGGCGGTATCCAATTTTTTTTGTTGGCATTTTGACCAGTTATTTTTTTTACGGATTCGGGTCGTTATCCCAGCGATCCAATCGTTTAGTCGCTTCTAGAACAGTTAGTGGTTACTGTAGTGGAATTCTAAGGCTATCATAATCGTTCGGGGAGCGATTTTACGAGTTATGTGAGTGCCTCAACACAACATACCTCCGATTTATCACGCATCTATTGGCCTTTCTCATGGAGAACGGATCTTTCTTATCGTTTATTGCGTGATATCATGTAATTTTAGTTAAAATAATCAAGCTGCAGATATGTACATATATCGAACTGAAAAATTTGCTAAAATACTGCAATTTATTGAAATTAATAATTTAATAGTAAATACAGTAATCGTAGATAATGAGTCAATTACAACTAGTCTATTAGGCCTATTTGTAGAATACTTAAAACCTTTTTAATATAAAAAATCGTTGTTTTTATCATTCCAATAATTTTAAATTAAATAATATTGCTATATTAATAAAAAGTATAAAAGAAGAAATTCGTAGGAATTGGTTTTAAAACAGTTGACAGAATGTAAAATAACGAGAATTTTTTTAAAGTTACGTAAGGTGCCAAGTTTTCTATTTGTTTTAATTAGTAGTGTACAATTAGTAGTGGTGGTCCCTATATATTGACCTCTATTTGGGTATCAGAAATCCAAGCCAAAATTCTAAAACTTAGTCAGTAGTTAAATTATGCCTACACCTTATCACCCAATAAAGGAATCCGTTGAGCAATACCTATAAATGCGTTTAGTATTACGTCAAAGAGTTCGCCAACTTGAGGTACGTTGTGTGGTGCCTATATATTGATCTCTATTTGGGTATCAGAAATCCAAGCCAAAATTCTAAAACTTGGTCAGTAGTTCAATTAGGCCCACATATTGGCACCAAATAAAGGAATCCGATGAGTAATACCTATAAATGCGTTTAGTATTATGTCAAATTACGTGTTTAAATCGATACCTACGTGTTGTTCTATTTTAATTTATCTTAAACTTTTAATATATTTAATATATTTAGTATAACTAAAAACAATATATAAAATATATTATTTGCAATTAAACTTTTTTATAGTTATATCGTAGGTTTTTGAAAAATGCCTAAATGTTACATTTTCACACATATTAGCAAACAAATTGTTGTTTTTGTATTTTTAGGATAAATATAGGTTAAACTTCACATCCCTATATCGTATGCATTTTGGCCGCAAGTCGCTTTAAGATAAGAAAAAAACGTTTGGTCTAATTCGGTGTGTTTCCAGCATAAGTAAACCAATAATGTTAATGTCTTATTACCAAATAATTTATGTTAGTTTTTCTAGTAGATTTCGTATAGGAAATGTACAGCAAATCAGAGCACGGTTTGGCCATTCCGACCTTGTTGTTATTACTATTCTAATGAAACCATCACTATCTATTCTGTAATTTAAAATCAATAAATTTATGTATTCGTCCAGCATCCAGTGTCGCCGTTGGTTTGCTTAAAGATAAATTTTATTTCTGTTATATTTACAAACAGACTTGTATACTATTAAAATTGTTTCATATGGCATAATTTGACAGAACATTTTTTCTGTTTTCTAGTTTTTTATGTTTTTTCGATGTTCGTAAACGTTTCTTGTCATCGGGATAGGAATTTGACAAAGAAAGAAACGTTCACGTTAAGGAATATCGCATTACCCATCACGTTTTTTATCCTTTTTATTCAGAATACAGCTGCAGATATTGGGGTGGGCAAATCACTAGTTAAAAGAGGTAAAACTATTTCTCGAATGAGACCAGAAATTTTAGAAATAGAAGTACCTAGGTTAGGTTAGGCTAGGTTGGAGTGGCTGCTTACGCACACTTAGACCGGTGACGGTCCATTGTGATACCACAGGATGTATCCCCTTTTACCCCTATTGGAACCATTTCGAGCTACTTATGTAGCGTAAGGAAGTAGACCAACGTCTCTTCCTCCTCTTCGTCCAAGCAGCTTCTGCAGAAGTCATTAGCCTATCAGAGATAAAATAGGTGCCAGGAAGTGGGCATCGTCTCAGCATGCGTACACAAAGGGTAGATCTGTGGACACGGCTCTGCACGCCTTGGTGTCTACGATTGAGAAATCGATTAATTCGAAGGAATTCGGTTTGGTGGCCTTCCTGGATATAGAAGGCGCCTTTAATAATGTGAAAGCGGAGGCAATCAAGGAGGGATTGTCATTTTTGGAGGTGGACGTTCCTCTGATAGGGTTAATCAATTATATGCTGGGAAGCAGGATTGTTAGCTCGAAGTTGGGGGACTCCACCTTCAAGAGGCGAGTAACTAGGGGAACTCCGCAGGGGGGTTCTGTCCCCTCTTCTCTGGAACATAGTGGTAAACGGGTTACTACTTGAATTGGAGAGAGAGGGTATTGGAGTTATCGCGTACGCAGATGACGTAGCTTTGACTGTTACCGGGAAATTCCTGGGCACGATTGTAGACGTAATGCAGAATGCGCTTACCATCGTTACGAAATGGGCTGGCAAATGTGGACTTGGTATTAACCCGTCCAAGACAGAGCTGGTACTCTTTACTAAGAAATACAAAATCCCGGTAGTTGTCCCTCCTACCTTAAATGGCACGAGACTTGCTTTTACTGATAGAGCTAGATATCTGGGCATTATCTTGGACACTAAGCTTAGTTGGAAGCCCAACATGTTGGAGAGAATAAACAAAGCTACTATTGCTTTGTACTCCTGTAGGAACGCCATTGGTCATAGATGGGGTCTGAAGCCGGAGCTGGTACACTGGCTCTACACCGCCGTAGTGAGACCTGTACTCATGTACGGGGTGGGTGTTTGGTGGCCAGCTCTGGACAAGGTAACTTACAAAAGTAAGATTGAGAGAGTGCAAAGAACGGCCTGTATGCTTGTTAGCGGGGCATTGAGGTCGACACCGACAAGTGCCTTAGAGGTTATGTTGCACCTTATTCCGGTCGACATTTTTGGCAAACAGATGGCGACAAATACGGCTGTACGACTTGCAGCCGTCTCTCAGTGGAGGTGTCTTAGTATAGGACACTCTACTATCGTCAGATCGTTGAAGGATGAGCTGGCGAATCTTGACTACATTAAACCTACTCTACGCTTCGAGAAGCGATTTCGGACCTCCTTTCCTTCAAGGGAATCCTGGAGGGATAGACCGTTATCGGAAACCGAAGCGTTGCAATTCTTCACAGATGGCTCCAAGCTAGACGGCAAAGTAGGAGCTGGAGTATTCTGTGACAAATTAAATGTAAATATTTCTATTCGTCTCCCTGATTACTGCAGCGTGTACCAAGCTGAAGTCTTAGCGATTGAGGAGGCCATGACGTGGTTGAAGCATAATGTGTTATCCTCAGACGATATCACAATCTATGTGGACAGTCAAGCGGCGATCCGGTCGTTAGAATCGGTGTATTTGGCGTCACGGGTGGCGTTGAGTTGTCACTCATCTCTAAATGAGATGGGTGAGCATTTCAACATCCAGGTAGTCTGGGTCCCAGGTCACTCGGGCGTCATGGGGAACAGCAGGGCAGATGAACTTGCTAGGCATGGTACGACTCTCCAGCTGCAACCGGAAAGGGCAAGTCTGGGCAGGCCTATCACAGGGCTGAGACAAGCACTTGGGAAACAGGCGCTATCCTCAGCGGGGGAAAGGTGGTCTAACGCCCTCACCTGTAGAGTTGCAAGACAAGTTTGGCCAAAGCTGGACTTGGGGCGCACTAGGGCATTAATATCCTTACGAAGACGTGAATTAAGAACGGTCGTAGGAATTCTCACGGGACACTGCCTTTTTGGAGAACATGCAAGAAGGCTGGGTCTGGAGGCTAGAAGTACCTATAAAATAGGCCAAAAAGGAAGACGTCAGTAACCTTTTAAAAAAACACTTCGGCGAACATTGGATAGATATGAATGAATTACAATATTATCGGTCAATAATTCTTCATTCTGAAGTAGAGCCAAATGTTGCACAGATGTCGAATGCTGCCATCAAAGTATGTTGATGTTTTAATTTATAAAAACAACCATTTAGTAACCGTTCGCCTTGAATTCAAGCTCATAAAATTAAAAGTTCATGATTTTTTTGCAAATACATAAAATATTTTAACAAAAACCTAAGTATGGAAAAGGCTCAACGTTAAAAGTTAAGTCAAGTTAGGTTTTAAAAACCTAAACTTGTTTAAATTAATTAACAAACTTAAAACTAATTGACAATTTTAGCAAATACATATTTTATGCTTAAGTCAATGATTGTGGTCAATGTTCAACGTAATAAGGAGGTTTTTCGTTGCAAGAAATGTGGAATGGACCATAAATTAAGGAAGTGTCCAACTTACGGGAAAAAGTGCATGATATGTTCGAAGGTAGGACATTTTGCAGTGGGGTGTTACCAGCGAAATAAAACTGACCAACAGGCGAAGCAATTTACAAAGTACAATACTAGAAGTCATATAGTTGATCAAGTGGAAAAAGAACAGGATTCTGGTGAGGATAGAGAGTCAGATGATTGTAGTTTGTCTGTTAGGCAAATAACAGAGGTTCAAGAAGTAAGCCAATCGGATATCAAAATGGAAAACTGGTCACATGAAGTAGAGATAAACGAACAATTAATTAACTTCAAGATTGATAGTGGAGCTGAAAATAATGTTATTCCATATGACGTAGTCGAGAAGCTGAATAGGGTGCATCTGATAAAGGAACGGAATAGTAAAGTCAGCGCTTTTAGAGGATTTAGACTTAATGTTGTTGGCGGAATTAAATTGTTATGTCAACCTAGGAATAGAGCGAAGTAATGATTGAGTTTGTTGTAATAAAGCATGTTAAGCCGATACTAGGGTTGCCTAATTGTGTGTAGTTGAATTTAATTAAGCAAATAAATAGTATAGAGCATGTCGATAAAGAAAAACAACAATTTATAGGAAATAATAAGACAGTGTTTGAAGGTCTGGGAAAATTGCTGTTTAAATATAAAATTCGTTTGCAAGAGGAAGCAGTTCCGGTAGTTAAACCTGTAAGAAGATTGCCAGATAGTATAGTAAGGACAAATTGGAGTCAGTTCTTAGTCGGTTAGAAAAAAAAAATTATCGAAAAAGTAACAAAGCTTACTGATTGGTTGCATGATTTAGTAATTGTTGAGAAAAAAATGGAGGTGTGGCCAACACACGACTTTCTTTTACGAACAGAGAATTTTGAGAAATTTTAATTTTTTTTTATAATTTTTAAAATTTTTTTTTTTAAATTTTTAAATTTTTAAATTTTTTTTTTTAATTTTTTTTTTTAATTTTATTTGTTTTTAATTTTTGGAAACATTTTGTTTTAGTAGTTTTTTGTAAACCTTATACTTTTTAAGATATTTGCAAAATAAATTTTCTGGACCAAGGGAGTGGCCACTTCCGGTTAGCCGATTTGGAGTAAAATTCACTGGGACCTCCCAATTTATCAAAAAAGCTTAAATCTGAAGTTTCAGTTCGATTGGTTAAACCATCTGGGCTGTAGAGAGGACACAGACAGACTGACAGACTGACAGACTGACAGACTGACAGACTGACAGACTGACAGACTGACAGACTGACAGACTGACAGACTGACAGACTGACAGACTGACAGACTGACAGACAGACACCATTTCGAAACCCACTTTTTCGGACTCAGGGGACCTCAAAACAGATAAATCACTAAAAATATCAAGGTCCAAAATTTTCATGATTACTATACTTTATTTTACTAGAGTAAAAGAAAGTAAAACAGATAAATCACTAAAAATATCAAGGTCCAAAATTTTCATGATTACTATACTTTATTTTACTAGAGTAAAAGAAAGTAAAAGATGGTTCGTTAAGAATATGTCTTAATCCGTTGGAGCTAAATAAAGTTATCAAAAGAGAACATTATACTATACCGACAATAGAGGAAATTTTGCGGAAACTAGCTGGGATGAAGATGTATACAGAATTGGACATAATGGATGGGTTTCATCAAATAGTTTTAGATCAAGAATCTTCGTTTATTTGTACCTTCAATACGCCTTGGGGTCGGTATTGTTATAAAAGGTTACCGTTTGGATTGTCAATTAGCCCAGAAATTTGTCAGCGGGAGAATGTCAGGATATTTGGAGATATTCCGGGAGTTGATGACATAATAATTGCAGCCGAAGATGAGAAAGAGCATGACAAGTTAGTGAATTTGGTATTAACTTGAGCCAGACAAAATAAAGTTATATTTAATCCTGAAAAAACTCAATATAAGGTTAATACTGTGAAATATTTGGGTTTTATATTTAACAAGAATGGAGTCAAGCCAGACACTAAGCAAATTGAGTCAATTGCTAACTTATCAGTACCTAAAGATAAAAAAGCTATTCAACGATTTTTAGGAATATTGAATTTTTTACATAATTTTATACCAAACATGTTAACAGAAGTTTACCCTTTAAGACAGTTATTAAGTAAGGGGGAGTGAATTTAGATGGGAAGAAAAACATCAACAAGCATTTGACAAGTTAAAAAAATGTGTAATTGAAGCACAGGAGTTAACCCATTTTAACAACAAGAAATTAATAACTATACAGAGTGATGCAAGTTTGTATGGTATAGGAGCCTGTTTGTTACAGGATGGTAAACCAGTGGCATTTGCGTCGAGAAGTCTAAGTACGACGGAAGAAAAGTACCCGATTATTGAACGAGAACTTTTGGGTATTGTGTTTGCATGTACCAGGTTTCATAATTTCATTTATGGGCATAAAATACAGATAGAAACTGATCATAAGCCTTTGGTTAGTATATTGACAAAGGATATTCATAAAAGTTCTGTACGAATTCAAAGGATGTATGTTAAATTATTTGTTTATTCATTCGAGATAAAGTATTTACCAGGAACGCGAATGTATATTGCTGATTTGTTGTCAAGGGATTCAGGAAATAATGAAAGTGTTGATTTACCTATATCAGAGGAGAAAGTTCGGGAATTTCAGGTAGAAACTAGTAAGGATAAATGTTTGAGGGAAGTTCTAAAACATATTCATGAGGGGTGGAAGAGGCCTGTTAAAGGAGAAGAAAATTATTATATGAAAGTTAAGGATAAATTATTTGTGAAAGAAGGGTTAATATTTAATGGTGATAAGGTGGTAGTGCCAACCAGTATGAGATAAAATATGATAAAGTTAATACATAAAGCGAAAGCTAGAAGATTGTTGTATTGGCCTAAAATTGGGAGAGGATATTGAAAGAGTGGTTCACACTTGTCAAGAGTGTGCTAAGTTTCAAAGGAGCAACGTTAAAGAGCCATTAATTTCGCATGATATCCCAAGTGGCTATGGATATATGTGAATATAGGACAGTTATATATCTGGTCATAGTCGATTATTTTAGTAAATGGATAGAGGTCGTGAAATTGCGATCTAAATCGGTGAAAGATATAGTTATGGAATGTATTAAATTGTATGCTGTACATGGCATACCCAGATATGTCATTTTTGATAACAATCCCTTTAATAGTCGTGATTTTAGAATGTTTGCTGAGAATTATGGTTTCACCGTAATACATACTAGTCCCTATTATGCTAGGTCTAATGGCCTTGTGGAAAAAGCAGTAGGAATTGCAAAAAACATAATTAAGAAAAGCAATTATGAAGCGGAGATATACGAAGGATTGTTAGAATATCGGGCAACACCAGTAGCTGGTGTTGAGTATACACCTAGTCAAATATTAATGGGACATAATTTGCGAACAAAATTGCCGATAAGCAAGAAAATGTTACAACCAAAGTTAGTTGATGGAGAGGTATACGGAGCGTTAATGGAGAGAGCAATAATTACGAAAAAGAATTATGATAGAACAGCTAAGGATAAGTCAAGTTATATTGAAGGAGATAAAGTATTAGTTCAGGATTAGTTAAGTGAACAGTGATCTCCAGCAACAGTTGTAGAAAGAAGAGAAGAGCCACGTTCTTACGTAATAAAAAAGGAAAATGGGAAGTTATATCGCAGAAACTCAAGTCATTTGAGGAATACATTGGTTGAACCGCGGTTTAATAGGAGATGTTATGTTTGGATGATACAGGTGTTGAAAGTCAAAGAGGGCAGGAAATTATGCGAGTGCAAGGAGAACGGAGTGTCGAGTCTGTGCCAAATGATTCGAGTCTGTATCAAACAAGAGCGGGTCGAACGGTTAGGCCGCTTCAGAAATTGTATTTGTGAAGAATATTAATAAAGAAGGGGGATGTGTTGTATGTATGATGTATGCTGCCAACTAGTGGACTATGAAAGACCAGCAGTGTATGTCATGCATATAGGGCATCGTCGTCAAGCATAAATGTGTGTCTGTCATAGATAGAGAAGTTGTTTGTAGGTTTTAGCATACATATGTATATGAATAAAAGAAAACGATAATTAAATATTAAAATAACGAGTCTTTTATTAATTATCGTATACAAAACACAACCTATCTTCAATAATTTGCTTTTCTGTTTCAAAAAACATTTATTCCAAATTAGTTGGTATCAAAAACCATTAATTCCTAAAGTTACTTACAACACCCTACAATTCCAAATTAATAAATAACAAAACGGTATTTACAAATCGAATATCATTTATAATTTTACGTTAAAAGGTTTATTGAAACATCGTACAATGGTTTCGTAACAAAAGTTTCCTTGTTTTAAATTTAGTATAATTAATATGCGATTTTTACGTTTTTCTTAAAACTGCTTATTATGGAGTTCAGGGTTTTTGTAACTAATAGACACATATACACTACCCGATATTCGTAAAAACAAGCTCAACACGCGCCTGGTCGGAGATCAATGTCATTGAAGCTTCCCTCCAAGACCATAAGAAACATTTAGAGTCAGCAACAATCGATTTAAGCATACACGATTATCACCACTACATGCGGCAATCTATTTACTCAATCCAGCAGTTTTGGTTACAGTTACGTGGTGCATGTGCAGAAAGATAAAACAACGTACAGCTGCAGCTAAACCTCCAGCCAAACTACATAAGCCACAGCAGTTGACCTAATAATCCGCAAGTGGGCCCGGGGAATATGTTACCAATTCATTAGGTAACATGGAATAACCGTACAACAGAATCATATGACAAATTTACGTAATAATTTGTTTTCTTTGTATCATGTGACGCAACACCTCTTTCCGGCCAAATCGCGCCCATTGAAAGACAAAAAAATCTGAAAATGTTTCTAATGTGAAAATCGTAAATTTTCATATTTCAATTTTTGTCGAGAAATCAGTGTGGAAATTAAAATTACTGAAATCATTTATAATCTTTAAATCTCTTAAGTGTTGTATGTAGTATAATCGGCAGAACCTAGAAACACACAGTTTTAAACACTCTTGGTGTATTTGTTAAAGTTTTATTATATTAAACTACTAAATTTTAACAATTATAAATGTAATTTTTCATTAATTATTTTAATTTCAACATTAATATAATTTTATAATTATTTTATTTTATTAATTTGTATGGTTAATGTGCTGTTTTGGATCATCAGCAAACGACTGACAATTTTAATTAACTTTATCCTCAGCTGATAACAATACATAAAAATATATATTTCGAACCAATTACTACAATACAAATATACATTTCATGCAGAATAGATTTGTTAACACAAATACAAATGTGTTTATTTATATACTAAATATTTAACATAAATGAATTTATATTTATACTATATACAATATTATATATATTTATTGCTATCGTTAACCCTACCTATATGTGCAACATACCTTTCCCCATAGGAAAGACTATATATTTTGGAGAATTACATTAATTAGGTGTATTGGCTTAAATATAAAAAAAATAATAATGAAATAGAAATACAATAGAAATAAATTTTACATAAAAATTGTTATTATTTTTTTTTTGTTTTTGTTTTTAAATTTAAATTTATGGAAAAGGCAAAATTTCAATTCGACAATTTAATTGTAATAATATTAATTTATAAAAATATTTGACTATAATTTACTAAGTTACTAAGAAACTCAGGATTAGATCCAAAGGACTCAATTAAACAATCTTCTGTAGCGACTCACAATTATATTGATTGTTCATCACTACAATCAATTAATTATACGCATCAGATTAAAATTAAAACAATTTAAATTTATCGACACATATTCAACTCACTCAGCGCTAACGCAATCGCCGACACAACCACACTCATTATTGCCACACCAGCGCCGCGCACGTTAATACCCAAAACAACAAAAGTCGTTTTCGGCGCTCATATACCTTGTCATTTTTGTTACGAAGACATTTTTTATTATTATGATTCGAATTCCGACCTTTTCACGTAATAAAACGTATAGTTTACCTAAAAAGTATATAATATAAAAAAAAGAATTTAATAACGAAGTTAGTGTGCAGTTGAACTAAATTAAAGTAATTTTTAGTGTAATAGTTGGGTGATGCGAAAATAAAATTATAACGAGTTCAAAAATAATAAAATATCTCGCTAGTGGCGAGAATCATACAAATTTCATTTGTGCGTTTTTTCTACATACGGGAATACAACAACGGCACATAATTAGCCGTAAAAACGCAGATAACTCAACTCAGCATCACGTACACTTCTTTATATGTACCAATACTTCACTCAACAAATAACTTCATACGATTGTTATGTATGACTTTATTTTTAGTTTTTAATTCTAACAGTCGTAGTTTCAGTTGAATTAATTTTGGTCACGAGAAATGGGCCAGTCCAGATGGGATAAAATTTACTTTTTTTTAGATTTACTTTCATTTCGTACTAAGACTTTATCATTAATAAAAAATTGAATTACATTACTTGTTTTATCATATAACTCCTTAGATTTGTTTTTGTTTTGTAATAGTTTACTTCGTGCCAGCTCCCAATAACTTTGTAATCTAAATTTCAATTCAGCACAATAGTCGTTATAATTATAGTATGGCTCTATTTGTTTTGTTAAAGAAGTCGGTAATGTTGGTTTAAATCCGTACAGCAATTCAAATGGCATGAATGATGTTGCTGTATGAGGAGTGGAATTGAATGAAAAGATAGCAAAAGGCAACCAATTATTCTATTGCCTTGGGTCCTCGGAGCAAAAGTTGCGAAGATATTCCGAGAAGGTACGGTGACTTCTTTCTAAACTACCATTCGACTGTGGATGGTAAGCGGTTGTTCTCAATTTTTTTATTTTTAATAATTTGCAAATATCGGTTACTACAGATTCGGGTGTTCCAATTTTACATATAAAATGTTCAGTAAATGCTCTAGCTACCGTCTCACTTTCTTGATCTCTGATCGGGACTGCCAACGAATATTTGGACAAATCGTCCTCCATCGTTAGAATGTATTTATGATCTTCGTATGTTACATTTAATGGATCTAATATGTCGAGAAAGATCTGTGGAAGTAATCTTCATAGGGCATTTATTTATGAATGACACTTCATTTTTTGGCACGTTTCACAACTCCGAATATATTGTTTTATTCTACTTAACATTTTAGGAAAAATATAGTAACGTCTTATCCGATTTAAGGGTTTTATGATACCTTGATGTCCACCCAAAGGACTATTATGGAACTCGTGAATTATCTTTTAATTTCAGCTTCATCAGAGAAAAATATAATTTTATTACAATGTGACTGAATTGATGGGAATGTGTCAGTTTGATTGAAAGCTTGAGAAGAATTATCATCATTAGGGTTAGAACTTTGAGGTAAATTTGGGTTTTGCGCGTCTGGATTTGGAGACGAATTAGTATTATTAAAATTAGATTTTGTATGGTTAAAAAAAGTAGTAGGCTTAGCATCTGTTCGGAATGTTTTGGATTGTGCTCTAGTCATTACTTGTAAAGTGGAGTCATTATTTAGTTCGCTAGAAGAATTTACTCGACTCAGTGCATCAGCATTTGTATTTTGTTTGCCAGGTTTATACACTACGTCGAAGTCGTATTCGTCCAATTCGAGCCTCTGTTTTGTGAAGCCAAGTGAGTGGTCTGTGCTCGGTGTGAACAGTAAAATGTCGGCCATATAAATATGGTCTGAATCGTTTAATCGCCCACACAATCGCAAGCAGCTCTTTCTCTATCGTACTGTATTTGCGTTCCGCGTTATTTAATACTCTGCTTGCAAAAGCAATAGGCAGATCCGCAGAATCAACACGTTGGGATAGAATTCCAGCTACAGCAACCTTGCTAGCATCGATTGAGACTCTTTAGTTTCATCGGGATGCTGAACAATAGGAAACGAAGTTAAACTATGCTTAAGTTTATTGAAAGATTCCCCACAAAATGCATCCCAAGAGAAAGGAATATTCTTTCGTAGAAATTTTGTAAGAGTTTCTGCTAAGTCCGAAAATTTTGGAATGAAACGTCTATAGTAGCTACAGAGCCCAAGAAATGATTTAATTTCTTTTGAAGATTTAGGTCGTGGGTAATTTAAGACTGCAGAAATATTTTTTGGATTGGGCTTAACGCCGTCGCCGTTGATTTTGTGACCTAGATAAACTATTTCTTTTCTCAAAAATTGGCATTTTTTTGGTTGTAGTTTGAGATTGAAATTACGGAAAGTTTGCATGACGTCAATTAATTTTTTGTTATGGCCTTGTAGGTCGTACCCATATACGACGACATCGTCCAGGTACACGAAACACTTAACGCCATTTAGACCATACAAGACAGTGTTATAATAATACGCTGAAAGGTCGTTGGAGCGCCCTTCAGCCCAAACGGCATTCTCGAGAATTGGTAGTGACCAATTTGGGTGCTGAAAGCAGTCTTGGGTCTATCAACCGGTTCGAGCGGAATTTGATAGTACCCATCAGCCAGATCTAAAGTTGAAAAGTAATTCGATTTGCCCAGTTGATCAAGGATTTTGATTATGTTGGGAAAATGAAATACATCGCCTATGGTAACATTGTTGAACTTCCTGAAGTCAACTACAATTCTCCAGCGTTTTACAGTGGTGAGTTCCACGGACTGCGACTGGGTTCGATTAAACCATCATTAAGCATTTTGGTTACTTGCACATTAATTTCTTCTTTTGCCGCTTGTGGCAAACGATATTGTTTTATATATATTGGTCTAGTATTTTCTGTCAAAGGAATATCATGGACACCGAAATTCGAAATAGTTAGTTTGTCTCCTGGTAAAGGAAAAATATCATTGTATTGCCGGCAAATACTTAATATTGATGTTTTTTCTTCGACATTTAATCCATCAAAATTTAGAATATTTTCAAGAAGATGTAACCTTTGCTCTAGTTGATCTGCCCATGAGTTTGGGTAACATACTTCGTAGTCCTATAGTGGCTCAGAGGCAATATTACAATCAAGAATATTTACTAGATTTTCATTAGTATATTCGCAATACTTATGTGAGATGATTTATTTGTAACTGTCAACTGACAAAAATATTCTCCATCTTTATCAACATCAAGAGTAACATTGCATACTTTCTCTGATCTTCCAGGAATAACGTATTCATGATCATTAGGAACAGATAATTTTTTAGAAATAATTTTTCCATTGACATTCAATTTCATACAACGATGCTCAAAATCTATTATGCACTTATAGGAATTTAAAAAATCACACCCTAAAATTCCAGCGAAATTTAATGGGATATTGTCCGGAATAATGTGGAATGAATGGTCTATAGAAAGATTATCAATAATTATCTTACCAGGGCATACTGTAAGAGTTTCGAATGTTTCTTCTCCAATCCCTTTCACAAGACATTTTTCACGAGGGTAACAATCAACGTTAGGATTAATATATTGTTGTTTGACTACACTAATATCTGCACCTGTGTCGATTAGAAAATATGCCTTGGAAGTTTTTAAGAAATCTATGTCGAGTAACACAATATTACTTTTCGACGTCTCGATGACTGGTGAATTATGAATGCTAGGAACACTTCATAGATAAAATGTGATCTTGTTGATGATTTTTGAGAATAATTGTATTGGTAGATGAATTAGAATTGAATGCGTAATTAGTATTATCAACAGATTCAGTGGACGAACACGGAATTATTTTAGATTTTTTACCATCACTCGACCAACCGTGTTAATTGGTTCTTGCTCGAGTGGATTGGAGTTTTCCGAACTATTATTTATGTGTGAATTAACAAAAATTTTAGAAGAACTAGGAATATTAACGTTTTACTCAACATTAGAGGAGTTGGATGAACATCGCCGTAATTCATCATTATACTTCTTTTTACGACCTTGGTTTTTGCAATAAGCGCACGTTATATTGAATTGGAGTATTGAATTTTGTGGACGATATTATGGATATTTGAAGTCTTACGTGTCAATGAGAAACATTTATTTGCAGAATGACTATTTTTTGGCATAATTGGCATTTGATGATATTAGGTTTATGTGGATTGGTATTTATTTGAGGTAAATTTTTTTCTTGATAGGAGCTCTCTTCCTCAATCGCCTTCGAAATTGCTTCTTTGAGAGAAGTGAATCTGCATGCTTTTACAATTATTCTGATTGGATCTTGTAACCCATCTTGGAATGAGCGAAGAGCAGTGGTATACTATTCAAATGTTGGATATATTTTGAAGCTTCTTTACCTTCTCTTGTAATACACACGTCATTAAGATTGAACAAAATATTTTCTACTCTACTAGCGAAATTTTTTACACTTTCCGTTTTTAATTGTTTGGCTTTAACCAATTCAACTTGAAGATATTCAATGGATTGTGTAACAGAAAAATTCAATAAAATGTCCTCTTTTAGTTTAGTCCAAGATTCATATTCATTATATTTGATTAAATCATATGCACGTCCAGAAAGTTTCGATTTAAGAATATTCAGAAATAATTCTTTATCGGATGCTTAATCAAGAGGATTATAGACCGTGTCACAACAAGCTATGAACTTGTGCAAGTTTGATGATGTTCCATCAAAATCAGGGATAATCTTTAACATAGTATCAATATTTAACCCCATGTTTGTTTTCTTGAGCTTAATTTCATTAATGTTTAAAGTTGAACTATTTTGCAAAGGGTTTTCAGGGTAATTATTACCAGGGGTGCTATTCTTGAAACATTACGAAAATTTTCGTAACCGAAAATTTTCGTAATGCTATTTTCGTAATAGTAATAGTGAAATCATAATTTAGTATTCTTGAAACCATTACGAATATAACCAAGAGAAGCAAAAAGAAATAATAAAATTTCGAGAGAGAAGATGAAAGTGTAAGTTCTTAAAATGGTATTCTTGAAATCCGGATTACGAAAATTTTTGCAACGGAACGTTACTAAAATTTTCGGATGGTTTTTGTGTTTCTTATTGCATTTCGTAATGAAATCATTTAGATTTTTGTTTTAATTTTATTAATACAAATACGTTCATAAAACTCAATAATTTCTGTTGATGGTTAAATGTAATTAATGTATTTACATTTCGATAAATATTTATTATTTTATTACCACAAAAAAAGGGTTCCTTGCTGGGTAATTTGCTTGTATGTTTATTATTTTCTTAAAAATAAGGGTAATAGCTACAATACTAATGGACAATTTGGGATGTATTTTTAAATGTCGCGTGTTGTAATTGGAATTGAATTAATATACCGTCATAGGCGGCTAATACTAATGGTACGTAAAGTCATACAATCATACCATCATAACATAATAGTATCGTACGACAATACGATCTAAAATCATATTATCTTAGAATCATAGGACAATGCCACTACATAAATAGCCATGACATCAGTCTACAAAAGTCAAATCCCCAATATAAAGAGGGGAATAAAGATTTTTATTTTCCTATGAAACGTAAACATAATCATATGAGAATTATTTTGTGTTGTCTTTATTTTCAATTTAAATGAACATTTTTATTGATAAATATAAATAATTTTAAATTAAATATGTATATCGAATTGCAGCTTGTACTTTAATAAAATTTTAATTCACAATCTTGCGTTTTAGTAAACTGATTTTTATTCTCAAACATCATCAGGCTCCGTGCTTTTTTAAAAAATTTCATTTCGTAGATTACTAGATTAGTTTTATTACTTTACCAATGCTACTACATAAACAGCCATGATTTATAATAAAACTAATCTAGTAATCTACGAAAAGAAATTTAAAAAAAACACGAACGATAACGATTTCCCTAAAAATCAATTTACTAAAATACAAAATTGTTAATTAAAATTTTATTAATTTCAATTAAATTTCTGTACAAGCTGCAAGATATTCAATGTGTTTCGTCGTCAAGTGACCGGCCGAAAAATTCGGAATATTTAAGTAA
Source organism: Tipula vernalis (assembly GCA_958295665.1). Taxonomy (NCBI): domain Eukaryota; kingdom Metazoa; phylum Arthropoda; class Insecta; order Diptera; family Tipulidae; genus Tipula; species Tipula vernalis. Next base: position 293,817,756 of record OY282559.1, on the reverse strand, counting down.
AATTATCGCAAAAATCCTTTAAAGTGGGTGGCTCATTTTCAAGTTATCGGCTCGATTATAATTCTGTTTGCGGTTTTTGAAAAGATGAAGTTTATGAGTCACTTTATTTGATAGTTTGCGCACTTAGCTAGGTTTTTTTAAAGAATGTAAAAAATTACGGGAAAATAACATTTTTTTTAGTAAAGAAAACCTCTACATTTTAAAAAACTGAACTGTAAACCGTGAAAATGTCCCATTAAGTTCATTATTTTAATTATTATTAATCTACAGCATAATATCTACAAATTGACAAAACTTTGCTACTAGCTAACTCTGAAAAATACCGCGCAAAAATCACCTAGAGAAAGTAGGGAAATTAAACAAAAAAAAATGTTTAAATTAAAGTCAAAGAAATAAAATAATACTGTTTTATTAATAATCAATAAAAACAATTTTTATTACAAATTATTAAACCTTTTTAATTAAATGACATGTTTGAAATGCTCTCCACTCTCTTGAAAACAAACAAAGGCTCTCCTGGTCACACTAGTTGTTGTCCAACGCAATTGTTAAGGGTTGCCTCTTGTTTCTGCTGCAGCAACGAAAATTCTTGCTATCAGAAATAAACATCTAGGGGCGTAAGATCAGGAGACCTTGGCGGCCAGGCTACAGGGCCTCCTCTACCGATCCACCGTGGATAATTTTCATTCAAATTATCATGTATTATCTTTGCAAAATATGCTGGAGCTCCATCTAATTGCAGCTGCATTCGCCTTCTCCTCAACAATAGCACTTTTTCCATGACAACGTGATTCCTGATAATTCTAATAATACGTGTTGATCAAGCCTGTTTATTACCACGTAAGGTCCGATAAGTTAATCGTGGATCATTCCCGCCCATACTTTATAGCAAATTGGCTCTGGAAAGCTGTCTCCCTTACGACGTTTGGGTTTTCGACGGCGCAAACATGGAGGTTTCTATAATTTGTTAAACCCGCCCTGGTGAAAGTAGCTTTATCTGTCCACAATATTCTCCTTATAAAATTGACATCACTTCTTTGCTGTGAAATTATCCAGTTACAAAAAACTGATCTGTCACGATGGTCCACATCTCATGTTGAGCACGACAGAAGTGATAAGGATTAAGGCCTTCTTCACCTCGATATGCCTAATCTAATAGACAGGCGGCTGATACTTGTCGTAGGGTCAGCGCGTATTAATCGTAATAAATCCTCTAACAACGTATACGTTAATATTCACGCTGGACTCGTGTTGTTGTTGGAATAATCCTTGTTCGGAAAAACGTCGATGTATTGCAATGAATGTCCTATATCCAAGTACTGGCCTGTTGGATATCGACGCCTGTATTTTTCGACAGCAACGCGTGCATTTCCATTACAGAACAGGTTTACAAAATGCATATCGGCTACATGAGAAGATGGTAGATCACGCAAATGTGTCATTGTAATGATTAAGCGTTTACTTAACACAAACTGTAATTTTAATTATCACACAAACTTAAAATTGTTAAAACACAGAACACTGAGAGTACATAGTGTCACACGATCGGTTAGCGAACAACTGAATTATTTATTATTACTTACCAATTTGAGTTTTCGATCATTTAAAAGATTTGGTTAGATATCATCACTATACCTAAACGGCTACAAACGCCATTTTTTTGACAAATTGGTGTTCGAATATTTTATGAGTTACTGTTTTAATAATTATAAATAAAATAACCATGTCACGGGAAAGTTTTTCGACTTACAGTTCATTTTTTTTAAAAAGTGGAGGTTTTTTTTAAATAAAAAAATCGTTTAAGTAAAAAATGTGATTTTTCCACAATTTGTTACATTCTTTACAAATACCTGGCTTAGTGTGCAAATTAACCAATAAAGTGACTCATAAGCTTTCAAAAACCGCAAACAGAATTAAAATCGAGCCCATAACTTGGGAGATATGATGAAAAATGTGAAAAGCTATCACCAACACACATGGGGTCACTTGCCGACGAAACAGATTGTATTTAATTTAAAATTATTTCTATTTATCAATAAAAATTGAAAATAAAGGCAACACAAAATCCCATATGATTGTGTTTACGTTCCATTGGAAAATAAAAATCTTTATTGCCTTAACACCACTACAAGTTTTTTTTCCATGGCTTTTTATGTAGTGGCATTGCATAGGATCTTATCATCCTACTACCATACCATTAAACCATCATGCCATCATACACGACATAACATTATATCATCGTTCAATAGTACCATCATACAATCATATGTACCGCCGTACCATAAAAACAGATTTTTGGAAAAAAAAATTCTAAATCGGATAAGCGATTCTCGAGATATCATGGGTACAGCCGTCCAGAAAGACGGACAGACATATTTTTTTTTTCTTTTTCGGACTCAAGGACTTTCAAAACGTCGAGATAAATGATTTTGGATCAAACAAATTTTTGGCCATTTTTGACAAGATTTCAATACATTGGTCTTTTTAGACCGAAGTAATTTTCCCTTAAAAAGAAAAAGTAGCATACACAATCATTTTTAATATATTTAATTTAATATTAAATAAATAAGCCATTATTGACAAAAATTCACAACAATTATTAATTTTAAGTAAAGAAAGCGTCCGCTTCGCTTGACATTCTCAGTTATACTAACATTTTTAATCATCTCTTTCGAAATCTTCTTAGTTTTTTATTCCTCTCTTCGTAATTTCGTAACAGTGTTGTCGAAAGTACTACTATCGGAGTATTTTCCAACTTTCAGACTACTGCCCTTCCCATTTTTTTAAAATACAAAATACTGGAAACTATCTACAATGTTTGTATGTTGTACTTACTTCCTTTTGCCTCGAAATATTCCCATGAAAATTTAAAAATTACTTTTCTAAAATTTCCAAAACGACATCACTGTTTCGTAATGGCTTCAAGAATACTAATTTATGATTTCACCATTACGATTACGAAAATATTGTGCATTACGAAAATTTTCGTAATGTTTGAAGACAGGCCATTAAAAATAATAAAACAAAATTGTTCCAAATGAACTTAATGAATGATAAAAATCACACTTTTAACTACACATTGCATTAATTTATTTCCAATCATTACAATTTTAACAAATAAATTAAAATTTAAATAGGCAATATAGCTTTAAATAACATATTTTTGTTGTATTGAATCACATATTCCATTTTTGTCCGCTATAGCCAATTGTCAATTACGAAAAAATCTCATACCCTTACACGTATTGTTTAAAATTAGAAAGTGGTCAAGCATTTAAAAAAATATCCCATGATTTAGGTATACGACATGTAAATACAAAAATTTAGAACAAAATATGGTTTTGTTCTAGTTAGGTAGTAAACAAAACCGAATGCATAGTTATGTACATCGTTATCTCGAAATAAATAATACATATTTTTAAGAACACGTGAAACAAAGAAAAAAAGGTACCCTTTTGTGTTCACTTTTTTTTTATAAAATATTGAGAATAGAAAATATTGAGTTTTATGAATATCCTTATCAATATAATTAACACAAAAATCCAAATGATTTCATTACGAAATGCAATGGGAAACGAAAAAACCATTACGAAAATTTTAGTAACGTTCCGTTGCGAAAATTTTCGTAATCCGATTTCAAGAATACGATTTTAGGGTTTTCGTAATACTTTGACACTAACTCGCAATACGAAAGTTTTCGTAATGGTTCAAGAATAGCACCCCAGATTTACTTTCGTATTTGACAAAGGGAATGTTAGAATTTTTTGAACAATCAACCAGATTTAAAGTTAATTGTTGTTGAATGATATCAGTACTTACAGTTGTAGTTGAAGATGATGGTACACTCTCCTCTGGTATACTCTCTTTTGATTTGTCATTTTCTCAAATTTAAAGTAGGTTTTTCATTCTCTTCCATTAATTTAAATTTAAATTTTGATAATATTGTTTAATTAGGTAATGTTGAACTACGGTACGTTATAAAGATGGTATGACAATTGATGACCTCAAAATTGATAACTGGATAATGTTGATTACTGGATACCGACGAATGATGATATTAAATATCAATATTAATGATGATGATGATGGTAATATCGGTGAATGATGTTGTTTATTAACGTTGTATAATATAGTTCAATTATATCAATTGATGATGAATAATATTGATTATCGAATTAAAATTTGATAACGATTAATACAGATATGTAACTGGATTAATATAGCTGACTGTAGTTGACTGAATCTGGTTTAAAGTTGAATATTTGATTATTAATAACTGAATTACAGATTAATAGTTATTGATAACTGGATAAAGATGCACTACACAGTTGGATTATGATGAATTTTGTTGAAATTAGCTGTTGGTTCATACTTTCGATGACCTTGCAGCTCAATATGAATTAAAGAATTAATTTCGGCTGAATGAATATTTTTCATTAATTATTTTAATTTCAACATTAATATAATTTTATTATTATTTTATTTTATTAATTGGTATGGTTAATGTACTTTTTTGAATCATCAGCAAACGACTGACAATTTTAATTAACTTTATCCTCAGCTGATAATAATACATAAAAATATACCATATATGAGCCGTTCAGTGCACAAAAACAAAAAGTTGAGAAATGCGATGAAATAATGTGCCTTGTTTATTACACTCAATGTAAATTGTATGTAATATTATTCAATGGCCAAAAAATTTTTGTTGTTTAATGGTGTTAATCGTTATTATTCAGGAAATTTATTATAAATATGAAAAGCTATGTTTATACCAAGTGCCTTGACACTTAAATTTAAGATTTTTCAAAAAGTGGAGTTAATCGATTTGTGCACTGAACGGCTCTTATTTCGAACCAATTACTACAATACAAATATAAATTTCATGCAAAATAGATTTGTTAACACAAATACAAATGTGTTTATTTATATACTAAATATTTATACATAAATGAATTTATATTTATACTATATACAATATTATACATATTTATTGCTATCGTTAACCCTATATGTGCAACTTAAGCTTTAACTAATAAACGATATAATAAAGTCTTCAAAATAAAACCCCAACTTTCACTTTCCACTTTCCCCACCCATATTGAGCAATAAATAATTTTCACTGTTGGCAATACAATTTATTTGTATTCTCCTTTATTCGAAATTACCCCTCATCCGAATTGAACTTTTATAATATCCCCTTTTATAATTCAATTGTGTAATTCGGATTGTGATGAATTCAATCATACTGCGCATACTCAACGAAACAAAATGAATTTTTCACATCGTCAAATATAAAAATACCCCTTTACGAAAGTTGGTCGTGTTGAAAATATTTTAGAATTTTCGGCTTTGCGGAAATTTGTCGTGATTTTGATGTTTTTTTGTTTTTGTTTTACTTAAAAAATCAGTTAACTTTCGATTTACGCTAAGATTGGATGTATTTAACGATAAGAGTTTATTAGGATTTTTTTTTTTGTTTTGTTGTTTGAAATACTTAACTTGGTTTTGTTATATTTTTAGAAGTTTATTTAAATATGTAAATTTTAATTAATTAATTATTTGTGTGCAAATATTGTGAATATTTTTTTTTTTATGGATAACAGTGAGAGTGTTATTTACAAAATATATGTAAATTTATCCAAAAAAAAAAAAAATAAAATAAAAATATGTTATAAAAAATAAATAAAGTTATGTTATTTATGTGGATCTTTTTACTAGTTTCGTGAAAATAAGATATACGAGTATATAATAACAAAAGCTAAAAATAAAAGTTAAAATGTGAAATACCAAAGTATCAAAGTTATAAAAAAAAAAAAAAAAAAGAAAATTAGTTTTGTGCATAAAGATAAAAATGAAAATTATTATAGTGGGTTGTTATTATTATTGTTATAATTTTCTTAAGTTTATTTATTGTTAGTGAAATAACTGTGTTTAAATATATTTACATACACACACACACACGTACAAGTTACTAAACTTTTAACTTATTCATATCGAATTTTAAACATTGTTTTGTGTTTAACACAAAGCACAACAAGAAAATTCAGAAGAAAACAACATCAACAAATTAAACGTAAAGAAATATTTTTATATTATTTAACAAACAAAAAAATTAAATTTTAAGTTTGTGTGTTTTTTTTAAAGTTGGTGAATTGTTTTTCATTGCTTAACAAAAAGATGAAGACAAATGATTTTTTATCTTGTTTTTTTTTTTGGTATGATAACCTTTTTCACTTGTCTATTATATAGCGTGTACGTCTATAGATTGTTGGCCTTTTGGTAGATAGAATACAATTTTTTTTTTCGTTTCTTTTCCTATTCATCTCAATTAAGGCTACATTGTTTAAGAGTCCGGAATATATAAGACTCTACTCTGGTATAAAACAACGAAAAAACAAAAAGGAGCGTAAAAAAGGGTTATTTTGTTATTTTTCTATTTAAAATGAATATAGTATCTACGATTTCCCAAATTTTCCATTTTATCTTTGGCATAATAAATAAAGCCCAATATTTTGGTTGTGTTGATTTTGTTGTTGTGAGCTACTTAAAGTTTATTCTTTCTTAAAATTCAAATTTTGTGATAATATGGTTAAATGTTTACAGTAACATTATACAATATATACCCTAACCAAAGTGTATACCCAGTGAACACACAATTTATTTATAATCGTGGTGTGTAATGTACACAGAAACATTTTTTTAATGATTTTCTTCGTTCCCTGATTAGCTATGGTCAAATCAGAGATATACAAAAAAAATAAAAATTAATTATTTGCTGTTTCGTTGGAATGGAAAATTTGTTACGAGAAATTCGAGGAAAATAAAACATTATCTTTAAATTAATGGGCGTCACAATATTATTTATTTTTGGTTAATGGTTGTTTATAATGACTATAATTAGTGAACGCAAGTGTGACGTAAATCTTGTTGTTTTATTTTGAATATTTTAACTTACGAAAATTAGTAAAAAGCTAAATAGCGATAATTATTTTTTTATCATGATTTGATATTGATTGTTAAAGCTGTTGAATCAAATTATTAAGAATTAATGTCTGCGTACAAATATTATTCTGAGAATATAATATGCATACTATTTTTTGAGCATCATGTAGTAAACACAGAAATGTATCCTAAAATAACATTAAAGGTTGATATTTTGTAAAAAACAAAATATTCAGGTAATATTTTACCATATAATTCGCAGAAAAATCAATTATTTTTCCTTCTGAATATATATTGTTAGGCCTTACATGACAATCAACCTTCATACTTACACTTTTGTGTACATTGTTTAAGGCTGTTTGATTAAATAATTGAAACCAGATATTCGAAGCAGTATTTTTTTTGTTTGTGTCTGTTTGCACACAATTGCCAAAAGAATATTTTTGCTATACTAAGTTAAAATTGTGGGATGTTTCATAACCGTATATCCATAACCGTTGGTACGTCTTTTTCATCTAAGGTAGATCAAAATATATGTTCATATTGGATACAAAATATTCTGAGAAGCTGTTAAAAATTATAGCATGAATGTCTGGATTAAAAAATAATGAAAGGTAACGTGTGAGTAAAGGAAAGGTTACTGACACTGTGAAATTGTTTGATTCGATTTTTCCAAACCTAAGTATTCAGATTTTCCTAGGAGACTAATTTGATGTTTATGCTGGTATTACATGAAAATTCTAATTTAGTTTATTTAGTAAAATTTAGTTTTAGGGAGCACTACCACTGAAAGCTTGAAAAAAATACAGTTTTGTTGAGTTAGCAGAGAAAGGCTCACACATTTTCACAAGGCACTTGTGTGTGTTTTTTTTTTAAATATTATGAATGCTATTTTAGCGGAATCAATTCTTATTTAAAATACCGATAATTAAATTAACACCTGTTTCTAGCACTGTCACTTTATTCGAGTTTTAGTCATTAAAACATTATTCCTATAAAATGCTATTGGTGTATAATACGTAAAATGTAATATTATGTTAGTTATAATAATTTTAATCTTTAAATGAAACTGTGGCTGTGATTTTTTTTTTTTATTCAAATTTATTTCAGAAAATGTTGTTTTCTTTTAACTGCTCTAGCCTTTTGGCTGTTAGCAGCGTAATTTTAACAAAATATATAATTTATAATTTTCATCATTAACCCTTAAATCTATTTGTACTTAAAATTACTTACATCCTTATCCATTTTATAGTACATACAATATAAGTAGTTTAAAATAATAAGGAAAATAACATTACAGTATTTTATTATGTTCGAATGCATATGTATTACTAACTAAGAAATATTAAATTGATAAATTACAATAATATAATAAATTAACAATTATAGGATCAGCAGATTGAACATTATATTACATTTATAATAACAGCCAGTCCAAAATTCACTCACGAAAAAATTCTATAATTTCTTTTTTTGAATTTAAGGAAGTTCGTTTGATATTTTATAGTTTTTGGTAGGTCATTGAATATTGTAATACCTCTGTATAAGATATTACTCGATCCCATTCCGGTAGCAAAAAAGTCAACTTGGAGATGAGATCTTCTGCTAGTAGTAGGATAATGATGTCTATCAGAAATATGGCTTAGCTCAAAATTATGTTTTATAGTGTTATTTATGATTTTGTGGATAATTAACATCATTTCAATATTTCCAAGAGCAGGAATACTGATAAATGTTTTATAATTTCTAAATAGGAGAATTGTGGGATACAGTATTGGCAAATTATTTATGTATTTGATGGCTCGTTTTTGTAGAACAAAGAGTTGATTAATTTTTCCACTATTCGAGTAACCACTCCAAATTGTGTTCAGATACGTGAAGTGTGAATGTATATACGAGTAATAAATCAACATCAAGGTTTTTGTGTGACAGATATTTTTTATTTTCCTGAGTGTAAACATATATGGAACTATTTTTGAAGCGACAAGGTCGATGTGGCTATCCCATTTTAATTTGGAATCAATGATCAAACCTAAATATTTGTATTTTTTTACTCTCTCAATATATTTTCCGTCGTAGATTATGTGTAGGTTCTCTAACACGTTTTCCCCTACTTGTTTGTTTTGGAATAATATATATTTAGTTTTGTCTACGTTGACAACTAACCGATTTTTTTGGAACCAATTGTAAATAATGTCCATATCATGCTGAATATCTAAAAACATCTGATTAAGAGAGATGCTTGCATATTTGATAACAGTATCATTAGCGTATAACTGGATTACACCATTTAGGTTAAGTTTTGCTATATCGTTGATGAAAATAATAAAAAGTAAGGGCCCTAAGATGGATCCCTGAGGTACTCCACTTCTTGTAATTTGAGCTATACTGCTTGAATTAGATATTATCACACTTTGGGTTCTACCAATTAAATAAGATTCAAATAGAGCTAATTGAACAGGTGATAAATCAAGTTTTCTAAGTTTTAGCAGAAGTATTGAATGATTAACCATATCAAACGCTTTACGAATATCAAGAAATCCACAGGCTACGTAACATTTTTTATCTATAGATCTGGTGACAAAATCTGTAAGTTCTATACAGGCTGCAGTAGTATTAGACTTCTTTGTAAACCCATATTGACAGTTGTCGATGATATTATTGGAATCCAAGAATTGTATTATTCGTTTAAGGATTGCCTTTTCTACAATTTTGGATAGTGAGTTCAAGACCGAGATGGGTCTATAATTACTCATTGCTAGTTTGCTTCCTTCCTTAAATACTGGCGTAACTTTAGCATGCTTCAATGAGGAAGGAAATATTCCGGTAGCCAATACATTGTTTGTCAGTTTGGCAAGAATAGGAATCAATTTTCCTTGATATTTTTTTATGAACCTAGCAGATATCAAGTCTATTCCAACAGCAGAATTACTGTTTAATTCACTTATATAATTTTAATTTAAATTTCCGTTACTTCGAAGAATTCAAGTGGAGATTCGACAATATAGTTTTAAGGTCTAAAATATACGGAGAAATTGGCGTATTAAAAAGTAACTACTGGAAATTTGTGTAAAATAGGTATTAAAACGGTTAGCTATCGTATAGTTTCCTGTTATTCTATGCCCATCGATGTCTAAAGTCCAGTCACTTTGAGTGCTTTTAGTCTTTCGGTTGAATAAAATTTCGCGGATATGACCCCAGTAAACTTTTGGTTGCGACAGAGACTGTTCTGGTTTCGCGCTGTAGTAGTTTTTCTTTTCAGATTTAATGTTTTCTGAAACTTTAAATTTAAAATATTTATATTGTGCTACAATGTACTCGTTAAGTGGATGTTTAATTTTTAACATCCAAGGTTTCGTTTGATTTTTAAGAACAAACTTTTTTGTTGTTTTATTGCTCACTATGAGATCAGAGATAGAATGTGACAAATCACCGAAACAATCAAAATTATTTAGATTGGGCCATAGACTGCTTCTATCTATTTCATCATAATTTAGGATATCAATTTGGTGAATTTGTTTTTTTTTTTTAGAAATTTTGGTAAATTGTTTTACTAGAATCATCTTATGGTCTGATAGAGAAGAATCCAGATATACCATTTCGTATTCGTGATCCAGAATGTCAGTTATTATATGATCAATATAAGTAGAAATCGTATTTGACACTCTAGTCGGATACCGTGGGTCCAAGCTATTTAGAAAAGTAAACCCGGAGTAACACACTGAATCATGATATTTTTTTATGATATTTGTACTGTCTGCTAAATTTAGATTAAAGTCTCCAATTATTATAGTTTTTGGATAAGAATTGAGTAAATGTTCGAGCTTAGCAATAAAGTTATGTGTACTAGACTTTTGCCATCTGTAAATTGAGATCAACTGAAAATTTTATTTTAGTATGCTTATAACTAAATAACTACTTCCCTCGAATTCTTCATCAAAGATTAAATTTCCGGAATATTTGGAGTGTAAATATATACACGTTCCACCCGCCATACCACTGGTTCGTTGAGAGAAAAATAATTCATAATTCAGTATGCCAAAAAATTGTTCATCATTTTTGTTAAGCCATGTTTCCGTCAAAATGAGAGCATGAATATCATGTTGAAATGTAGTTAAGAGAAACTGGACATCACTAAATTTATTGTGTAAGCTTCGCATATTTAAATATAGAATATTAAAAGATTCATTATCGGTATGAATTGTTTGTAGGCTTGTACTGTATGTAATATTTGCTCCAATATAACTGTCCTCAACTGAATGCATTATCAGCTGACTAAAAAAATAAAAAATAATTCAAGTTGTAAAAGATAAACAAAAAATCAATTCAATGTGATAATAAAAAAATAAAAAAATAAATAAACAAATTATATCTGTATTTTGTTGATGTCTTTCTGGATGTCAAGAAGACTGTTGAGTGATTTTATTGTGTAAATTTTAGATTGATCGGCTCTTCTAACATACATATATGTTATTGGTTTTAACCCAAAGATATTCAAATTTATGTGATGCCTTAAATATGGATGATGCTTTATGAAGACTATGTTGATAAGATGTTAGATGATCTCTGAAGAAAATTTGTTGTTGTTCGTGATCTTCTATATTGTTAAGTTGATGTGTGGTTTTATTGTAGAGGAGAGAGTCCAAATGTTTTTTTTTCCAAGAATTGTATTTTTGTGCCCAGTGATTTAAATTTTATGAGTATTAGTGGGGTGTTTTGATGCGCACGATTTGATTGTTCATTTGACAGAATTTTTGCTGTGTTATTTTGTTTAGCTGGATATTTTCTTTTTGTATTTAATTGCTTGATTTCATTAACTTGATTAATAAACTCGACAACCCCGAGTTTTTCACAAATATTATGCACGGTGTTTTCGTGTTTGACATTATTTTCAAGCTGCTGTCCAGCAATTATAAGATTACACTGGTTATTTAATTGTAAAGGCAAATCAACCTCAGCTTTTAGTTGGTTTAATTCCCTTCTTAATTGGTTTTGCTCGGTTGAGTAAATAGTTTCGCACTATTTTGCGTTAGATTTATTTTTTCCAGTGTAGCAGAGATTGCATCAATTTTAGCTTCCATATTATTTGAGCTAGTTTTATCACTCGCTTTTGTTGGTGGTGTTTGTGGTTTGTCCGACTGAACCAGAGTATAGATTTGTGTGTTAATTGTACTAAATAGTTGCTTGCACTCAGATGAACATAACCACACTTTATTTGCAGAAGATAAGTGTTTTCCAAATAATTTAACACAATTTGGATGAACAACTTTTTCACAATTATCACACTTTAGATAGGATAAATTATTCTTTATGTTTATGTCACAGACTTTACAGACTAAAATTGAATTCGAATTAATGTTATTTTGATTACCAATGTATGGCATGTTTTTTAAACGGTATACTTATCACAAAAGAAACCATTCGAGATTCAGATGGTTAATTACAATTTTAAGTCCAAATTATAGATTTTCAGTAAACTTAATGTTGATGCACTACTCACAGCTTTATATTTAGATTTATTTTACTATTTCTTATTTATTTTAATTTAAAAAGCATTAGAGAAACAAACTGTGCTTATTTGGCAGCGGCCCTGATGAAAAAAAACTTTTATTTTAAAAATTGTGTAGAAAAAAACCTTAATCATAATGCCTTAATTAATATTAGAAGAAAAATTGTTAAGAAACTAGATTTCTAGTGAATTTTATATTTAAACGACATATACATTCAGCTATGGTCTCTAGTTTACATTCTGAACAACGATTTTCAACAATTTGCAGTCGCTTTTTGTGCGCATAAAAGCTTACACACAAAAAACAAATTCATTTGTGACAAACACTTTATAAGCAGCAAACAACTAAGTGTTTGGGATAAAGTGTTTGTGGTAAATTAGTGATCATTTGAGGCCAACTAAAAATATTTTACTTACTAAGATTTGAACGTTTGTAACAAAACCCAAAATGTTTGTTTTAATTGTTGTGTGTCGTACTTAGTGTTTGTCAAACACAACTCTTTTTCCCTATATAAACACATATAATTTTTGTGGCTAATACTTTATTGGTTATAATAAACAGTAAAAATAGTTTGTAGCTAACAAGAATTAGTAATCTTAATTTTAGTGCTGTAGTATACTGCTAGATAAATATGTAATTAAATGGATTCAAATTAAAGTAAAATAAAAATTTAACGAATAATAATTTATTATTTAATTATTTTAAAAATATTCTAGTTATACTATATTTTCAAAACAAATACATCAAAAATATGTTTAATTTTTAATATAAATTTAATTAAAAAAAATTTGAGTCTGTTAACTTTTAAGCATATAAGGCTACATCCTCGATACCACATTGCAAGCAAATTAGCAACTTTGCTAGCTGAAATCGAGTTTTCACATTCTCAACAAGTTTTGCTAGCTATTAGCAATCAAAATAGCACAAATCTTGCTATCGAGTTTTTGAGATGTTAAATCAAACATTAATATAATTTTAGGTTAGGTTGAGTGACATTTCTAAAAAAATAAACCATCTGTTTCAAAATTTCGGTTGTAAAACTGATTTGTTAAAACTTAAAATATTTGTTTAGAATTAAAAATGGAGTGGTTACTAATACGTCAAAGGTATCGCTTCAATATCCAACGAAAACAGGGTTCGTAAAAAACATGTTTTAAATAAAAAAAACAAAAAAAACGTTTTTTTTTTGTTTTAAACAGTTTTTTGGTTAGTAAGAAATACCGGTAAAGTACCTACATATTAATCCATATGAATGAAATCTGTTTCGTATTAACTATTTTTGTTGATTGTATGAGTTACAAACTTATAGCAAACAAAAAACTAACACTTATGTTTTTCATATAAAAAACACAAATAGAAAATATCTTCATGATATATAAAAAATAAATAAAATATTTTCATTATGATTATACAAAATCAAAAATTTTTAAAGTCTGCAAGAACCTATGCACCTATTTTAATTAATTGCTGCGAAACGAAAACCAATTTAACCCCCCTAATAGTTCCGAATTTGCTTCTTACAGCAGTTTGCGTTAAGCCAAATTTAGAAAAAATCCTTTCTATACCAGCTGAGGCCGATGTAGCAGTATGCAGCTAACCAATCAAATCCAAATTATTACTCGAAATAATATTCGGATAAAGCGATTGCATCGACATCCACCATTCAAAATCTGTGAGCTGCTCACAATTTTTAAAATGTAAGTCCCTGAATGGGTTTAATTTTGCGATAAATTTCATAAATGTGGTATTTATGAAATTTATTGAAAAATTTAATTCAATAAAATCCATTGCCTTTTCTCTTTCATCTGTAGTAATAACTGATTTTTTTGGCTTAGGACTTAAAAGATATGCCGCAAAATGTGCATTTGTTAGTGTTTTATTGTATCTTTTTTGATATAATGTTTTAACAGTTCCATTTCCAGTCAAATGTGGCTCCAACCCTTTCCAGACCTCTACAGCGTCTGCTAATTTGCAGGTATTGCTTTGTATTTTGTCAAGTGCCACTGTAATTGGCTTCAATTCCTCTGTAATTCCTACATTTCAATTTTTGTTTAAAACAACTGTTTAAAATAAAAAAAACAAGGTGTTTTAAACAATGTTTAAAACAGTGTTTAAAACAAAGTGTTTAAAACTTACCAACCCTGAACGAAAAGTGTTTCGTGATAGGGAGAATCCCTTTGAATGTGAAGATGCAATTTTTTTAAACGGTACAGGTTTACTAAAGATGTCGCCATATTTATTATTGAACTTCTTTCAGCAGACCTGAAACGAGCAACTTTACGAAGCAAGGCTATTCCACCTTTTTTGACGCTATAATCAAATTTTATATGGTATACTATTAACTTTAACGTTTCGGCATGATAAAAATGCTACTTTTGTTTGCAGGTACTTATAAGTTTGAACATTTTGGGCTGTGGAAATTTTCAATTTGTTTCTGGAGAACTGAACTTTCACAACCTCTAGCAACCAACAGTAAGTAAACTGTTGCAACAATTTTTAAGTGCGATGAATTCCAGAACATAGGAGTTAATAAAATTTCCCATTTCACTCGAAAATTT
This sequence comes from Tipula vernalis, assembly GCA_958295665.1. Taxonomy (NCBI): domain Eukaryota; kingdom Metazoa; phylum Arthropoda; class Insecta; order Diptera; family Tipulidae; genus Tipula; species Tipula vernalis. The sequence goes on along the minus strand of OY282559.1, from coordinate 293,802,743 downwards.
GGATCTAGTCAAGAGAGATTTTTATAAAAAAGATGGGTTTCCAAATGTTGTTGGGTGCATCGATGGGACCCATATTGCAATAAAAAAACCCAAGGTAGACGACGCTTACTGTTTTTTTTTTAATAGAAAAGGATATTTTTCGATAAATGTTCAAGCGGTAGATTATTTGAATGATACACCAAAAACGGAATTATTAAAATTATGTGAATTTATTTTAGGTTTGTGACTCTAATTAAATATTTACGGACGTTGCTGTGAGATGGCCAGGGTCTACACATGACACACATATTTTTAAAAATTCGGGACTTTATACGTTTCTACATTCGCAAGATTTCCCTGAAAATACGTGTCTTTTAGGCGATAGTGGATATCAATTACAACATTGCGTCATGATACCGATCCTAAATCCATCAAATCCACAAGAAACGAGATATAATGATTACCATAAGAAAACCCGTAAAATAATCGAACAATCATTTGGGGTCCTTAAAAGTAAATTTAGGATCATTTGTAAAAGTGGTGGAATTCTTTGGTATAATTTAGAAAAATCCGTTGATATAATTACCTGCTGCTTTATTTTGCATAACATTGCACGTTTGAAAAATGAGCCAAACATAACTGATGATGAATCCTCAGCTTCAGAAGACAAACTTGATACCATTGAAAATAATATGCAAAATAGAGATACACCATCTCATATTAGAGGTATCTTAAATAGGAATATGCTTTTGAATTATAATTTTCAAAATAGATGAAATTAGACAACAATTTCACATAAATTTTTTTTTATTAAATTCAATCTTGTTTTCATTGTCGAATAAAATCGTCTGTAAATACATACATATGTATGCATATAAAAATATAAACTAAAATAAAATTAAGGTATTTAAAAATATCTAAATATTCCTGGTAAGGTGTATTTTGATTTTCACCGGCGCAGCCCAATTTTGTAGAAATATCCTCTAGGATTGAATTCGTTCGTTTCATTTCTTTTAGTTTTTCTTCTGATCCCTCCAGACCAGGTGTATCATAAACGTACGGTTTACGAAGACTTTGGTATACTAAGGTGTTCGTAAACGTTACACTAAAACAGTACGAATATAGTACGTAATGTGTACTTTTGTCACATGAGAAGTGAAACAAATTTGCGAAGACTTGTGTATGTATTAGCATGTATAAAAGTGTTCATAATGTGTACGCTTAAACGTAATGTTTACGAACTGCTTAAGCGTAACATTGACGAACGGTTTAGTGCGAATTGCCCCATTTAATTAGAATAAAACAATTTTTTTAAATCAATCTTATCTTTTATTTGTATTTTTCTTCAAATAAGCCGCAACACAAGACACAACGTGCCAAATTTGTTAATTAATCTTTTTCTGAAATGAAATAAAATGTTTCAATCATAGATGAAGTACTTCGAGTATTATTTAAATACCTTTCAAAATATTCATTATAATGATTTTTATATATTATGGATATAGTGCTGCTCTTGAATACCACGAAAAACTAACAATAATTATCAGAAGTTTTTATATTTTCACAATACGACTTTAATTTAATTTGTACAAAAAAAAATTGAAACTAAAACAAAGCCGCAATATATAATTGACAGCACTGTGTATAGAGAATGTAAATGTAGCAGTGTATTATAAAAAAAAGCGTTCGTAAACTGTTCGTACGCTGTACATTTTTGCTGTATACATTTTTGCGCCGGGAGGGATACCGCTAATTTTTTTTCATAATTTGAACAAAAATATCATTCGTATCATTCGTATTTTTGAACCGTTTTTCAACTCTTGTTTTCCGGGTTTGCTTTTTTGTTCGAATAGCAGTGGTGCGGGCTCGTTGGGATGTAACTGGAACTGAATCATTAGCTAGAGTTTCTGGTGGCACTAACGATGAAATGTTCACCTCTAAAATTGGTGGCTCATTTGCCGTATCGATAATTTTTGCCAGATTTTCTCGGCTCGATCTAGCCAACTAGAATCAATATCAATTTAATAAACACTTATAAATCGATGTTCTTTATTTTCTAATATTACCTCAAATGTATCACGATAAGATCCAAAGCTTTTCATGGCGTTTTCCCCAGCAATGCAAATTAATAATTCTTCATAATCTTTAAGTTTTGGTGGAGGACCACCACCACCAGTTTTCTTACAATGCGCGTTTATTTCTGATAATTTCCTTTTTGTGCGGCTTTTCAAGTCGATGTACTTTAATCACAGCTCTTCGCCAGTCCTACTCAACAAAGTATTTGCCGAATACTCCACACTTACTTCGCTCCATGCGTTTTTAAGGGCCTCTCCAAACAAATCAGAATCATCTAAAAATTTAGAATAGTGAAATATTCAAAAACTAGTGAATGCATTTGTTTATTCTTAACCGTATATTTGTTATATATTTAATATAAAGTACAAGGAATATTAAATTGCACTTACAGTTTATTAGTTGTCGCTTTTTATCCAGGATATTAATTAAAATATTAATTTCCTCATCTGTGTAGTTCGCTTTTCGTTTTTTCGAGCTATTCATTTTTGTGTTGTTAAGTAGTTGTTTGCAAAACTCTAATGTCAAAATTTAATTCAGCATCGCGCTGAATGAAAATAATATGGCGGATTTGCTAGACGTATTGAGAATGTAATTTCTTATTTCCAAAATTGTCACTAGCAATTCCGCCATTTTTGCTAATAGCAACAGTTTGTATTGCTAGATGTACGAGAATGTAGCCCGTAATATAACATACAAAGCAGATACATTAATAATCATCAGAAAATATTATAAGTTAAATCGAACAACCATGGCCAACTATTGGGAGCAGGAAGAACAATAAAAATCTGGCAATGAATGAATTAAACTTAGTTTTGATTTTAAGATATTTTATTTTATTAATATAGATTAAAATTATATAATACATAAAATATTACCAAGGTAAAGAAAACTAAAAGCTTCTAGAAGTTATTCACAACCAATTCACCTTTAAAATTTAGCAGATTATATATGTTTCTAATTTTTCTAATAAAATGGAATTAAATTCATTAATTATTTTTACGAAGAAAAGTTGTAAGTGGGGATCAAATGTTACGGTTTCGATTATTTGTCGTATTTTTTGAAAACATGGAATTTCATCTTCGTAATATCCAATTGATATTAATGCACCAGATTTATATTTTACATTGGTCATCTCAATCCAATCAATCATTGTGAATGAATTAGACAACAATTTATATTTTTCTAACAACTTTCCATCTCTTTGAATCCCTTTATTTTGAACGTTAGGCGTCTGACATTTAATACTAATTTCGTTATAATTAAATAATATATAACAAATTTTTAATTGATTCCTCAAAGCTAAAGTGTACAGCAAATTTTTTCGGCATTTGCTTACTCTGCCAATTTCTTTCAATTCCTGATGCTTAGCTTCAAACCGCATCGAGCTTATGTTTTTGATTGGTCCAATTCTGCTCATAATATGGGAATAGTGAGTTAAAAAATGGAATTTCGGCGTTAAATGCTTCGTAATTTTGGTGGGCAAGAAGAGTGGTCTTGTTCTTGTAATTGTAACTTATGGCGGTATTCTGTGCGGTGGGAGGGACATATAGTTGTATTCTATTATATTACTTATAAATAATTAAAACGGATTAGTAAATAATATTTCGTTTAGTTAGTCAATTTCATCCTTTATTTGAATTTTAATCACAAGACCAAACGCGAATTCCAAATGCGAGTGAACATTTTTTTATAAAATTATGATACGAGAAACACTTTTATATACAATTTTTGTCCATTTATAATATTCGTACGATGTTTTCAATCAAATTAAATTTAATTAAATCCGAAAATTTCTTCAAAGTTAGAGAAAAAACAAATTCAAACGTTAAATGTCATACTACTTATTGAAGTTTAAATGTCCTGACATCAACTTCAAAAAAATGGAAATATGTACAGACATACGTTCAACAAACTATTTAATTTGAAGTTCCCGTCCTAAAAAGACCTGTGCGATAAATGCAAGGCAATGCGAATGACGGCATTGGCTGCATCTGTAGAGCAAACCAACGAGCACAAGACACAGATTCTAAGTAAAAATTACCTAAGGTATACTGTTGATGTGTGCTACACAACAGGAATTGCATTATGTCATTTGCTCTACAGCAATTTTAAAATACAAGCTAACCGCCTGCCCAGAACTGGATTGAAAAGAAATTTTCTGAAGCGATGTTGACTCTGCGCATCACGTTTTGGAAAGAAAAATTTTATATTGGCTATATGTAAAAGTAAGTTCCGTTTTTTGGTTAAAATTACATGTTTATTTAGCAAGTTTATTAGTGGTACATTATTCAAAGCATGCTCCATCAATTCACGGATTCCTATTCTGAAAAAATCGTCGTCTTTTGAAGCGATCCATTCGTTAAAGCCAATTTTTGATACTTTCATAAGATATGAATAGATGTACGATGTAGATCTACGAAGGACAATAATGATCCGAAAGGATCAATGTCTGGCGAATATGGTGGGTGGAAAAGAACTTGCCAGTCATGCCCTACTAGGTAGGTTTTAACGACTCTTGCATTATGTGGTTTTGCGTCGTCAAGATGCAAAATCAGTTTATTGCATCAATTCTCCCATTCTCAAACAGCTCGCTTCAAACGTATTAATTGGTGTCGGTTGACTTCGCCATTGATAGTTTCAGAAGGTTTTGGAAGCTCGTAGTATACAACGCCTCTCATATCCCATCAAATACAGAGCATAACCTTATCAAAATGAACATTTCGCTTTGGCTGTAATGAACCGGCTTCACCGAAGTTTACTCAAGCTTTTTTAAGTTTAGCATTCTCTTAGTAAATCCATTTGTCATCTCCAGTCACAAGTAGATGTAGAAAACCCTTTCTTTGTTCTCTTAAGTTTCTCTGAAGAACCCTTTCAGAAGTGATCTTTCGACATTCCATCTGCCTTTCTGTTAATTCGTGTATCCAATTGCAAAACTTTAGAATCATCCCCATTCCATGTAGACGTCTACTGACAACTGATTGATTAACATTCAAAGTCAATGCTTCTGCCAATTCTTGTTGCGTTTGTGTGTTGTTTTCATACAATAATGCTGGCAATTTTTCATCTTAAAATTTTTTTGGTCTACCTTCACGTTGTGCGTCTTTAACATCGACTAAACCTTCTTCAAATTACCTAATCCACCTTCTACACATACTATTAGTAAAAGAATGTTTCCCGTAAGCTTCTACAAGTAAACAATGACTTTCAGCAGCGCTTTTCTTTATAATAAAAAAATACAACAAAACTTCTCGCAAATGACGATTATTTGGCACAAAACCCTACATTTTAAATCGAATAAAAAACGGTCTTGTTTATATTTTAATCAAATGTCATATATCACGTTTTGAAGGTTATGAAATTTTTACATATAAGAACAATCACGCCAACTATTAGAAAAACGGGGCTTACTTTTACGTATACCCAATATATTCCCTATTAGCCTGCTAAAATAATATGTCTAATTAGCAGAAGGAAGACAAAAGTTCACGGCAATACAAACGAAATGTTTCGATTGTTTCGTCAGATAAACCATATAAAGACTAAATATTAATTTTATGAGAAGGGGTCCCTACATAAATTATCACTGTGGTTATGATAGTGATTTTATTTGTGTGAAAATATCACAGAAAAAGTCAAATTATAATTCGTAATTAAGTTTTCTTCTAACAAATCTATGTGGAAACCAAAATTTAGTAATTAAATCGCTAAGGAACATATTTAAGTTTCCAGCTAAACTTCAAATGCCGTTTTCTCCAATATAGGCAAAATCCATAAAATGACAAGGATAATTCTGAGGCGATGAAATGTAAACAAATTAAGAAATTAAAAAGTACTTTAAAGTTCAATTAAGTCCTCTGTTGGTTAACATTTTAATACCTTAGAATTTATATATGTCAATTTCAACCCTGATGTTGTTACGTCTTTTTCATTTAAGGTAAATCAAAATATACGAGTACATATTGGATACAAAATATTCTGAGAAGTTGTTAAAAATTGTAGCATGCATGTCTGGATTAATAAATAATGAACACGTGTGAATTAAGGAAATGTTACTGACACTGTGAAATTGTTTGATTCAATTTTCCAAACCTAAGTATTCAGATTTTCCTAGGAGACTAATTTGTTGTTTATGCTGGTATTACATGAAAATTCTAATTTAGTTTATTTAGTAAAATTTATTGTTTTAGGGAGCACTATCACTGGAAGCTTGGAAAAAAAAAATTTGGTTTAGTTTGCAGAGAAAGGCTCTACTTGTGTGTGGATTTTTTTTTTAAAAATATTATTGAAAGCAATTTTAGCGGAATCAATTCTTATTTAAAATACCGATAATTAAATTAACACCTGTTTCTAGCACTGTCACTTTATTCGAGTTTTAGTCATTAAAACATTATTCTAATGTGGCTGTGCCTGTCGCTGTGATTTTACTTTTATTTTATGTAAATTTTTTTTAACGAAATAGTATAGAAAAAAACCTTAATCATAATGCCTTAGTTAATATTAGAAGGAAAATTGTTAAGAAACTAGATTTCTAGTGAATTTTATATTTAAACGAGGTATAAATTTAGCTATGGTCTCTAGTTTACATTCTGAACAACGATTTTGAACAATTTGCAGTCGCTTTTTGTGCGTATAAAAGCGTAGGGTAAAAAAAAACAGAACTACTAGAGCAGGAGCCGTAGAGTAATAAAAATGAACGACATGGTACACGGTTTCTCCATACGCGATTCAAAGGATAATAAAATTTCGAACTGAAACGTAAAAATAAAATAATAATTTTTGTTGACGATGTCCTTCAAATTGACTCTCAAAGTGGTAAGTGTCGTTGTTAAAAAATAACGACACGGTACACGGATAGTTATTTCACTAACATATTGTAGATCTCCAATCATAAAAAAAATCATTCAAGCGTCGAACAGTTTTTGGTGACCTTCAGTAAGAAAATGAGATTTGAAACAGGTGTTGTCGTTGTTAAAAAAAACAATAAGGTACACGGCAAATTCGTAAATCATTTGAAAGGTTTTAATGCGAGCTTTCCAAATATATACTTGGTTTTTATATAGGCGATGACAAAGATGGTCAATTTCACCAAAATTAGACAGAAATTGGTGTTTTTTACGGCTGTGAAGTTTGTCCCAAATAACAAAAATAAGCATGTATTAGAATATACACTGTTATAATAGTTTCTTATAAGAATTTTGAGTGCAATTTTCAGGAACAAAAATAATGAAAAATATACAAAATTAATAAATTTAATAACACACGAAGAGTTGTAGAGTTTGTCGGGTAATGACCATACATACAAATGATAGCCTAATGTTTCGTGAACCAATCGAGCCATAAGCCATTTCCAAACGGAGGGGATGAAAATGTTTAATAATTTTTTGAACGTCGTATCGATTTTATTTGTTTGAGTAGTTTACGAATCGGTCAATATCAGATATCTTAGAGTTTGTCGGGTAATGATCATACATACAAATGATAGCCTAATGTTTCGTGAACCAATCGAGCCATAAGCCATTTTCAAACGGAGGGGATACAAATGTTTAATAATTTTTTGAACGTCGTATCGATTTTATTTGTTTGAGTAGTTTACGAATCGGTCAATATCAGATATCCTAGAGTTTGTCGGGTAATGACCATACATACAAATGATAGCCTAATGTTTTGTGAACCAATCGAGCCATAAGTCATTTTCAAACGGAGGGGATAAAAATGTTTAATAATTTTTTGAACGTCGTATCGATTTTATTTGTTTGAGTAGTTTACGAATCGGTCAATATCAGATATCCTAGAGTTTGTCGGGTAATGACCATACATACAAATGATAGCCTAATGTTTCGTGAACCAATCGAGCCATAAGCCATTTCCAATCGGAGGGGATAAAAATGTTTAATAATTTTTTGAACGTCGTATCGATTTTATTTGTTTGAGTAGTTTACGAATCGGTCAATATCAGATATCCTAGAGTTTGTCGGGTAATGACCATATATACAAATGATAGCCTAATGTTTCGTGAACCAATCGAGCCATAAGCCATTTTCAAACGGAGGGGATAAAAATGTTTAATAATTTTTTGAACGTCGTATCGATTTTATTTGTTTGAGTAGTTTACGAATCGGTCAATATCAGATATCCTAGAGTTTGTCGGGTAATGACCATACATACAAATGATAGCCTAATGTTTTGTGAACCAATCGAGCCATAAGTCATTTTCAAACGGAGGGGATAAAAATGTTTAATAATTTTTTGAACGTCGTATCGATTTTATTTGTTTGAGTAGTTTACGAATCGGTCAATATCAGATATCCTAGAGTTTGTCGGGTAATGACCATACATACAAATGATAGCCTAATGTTTCGTGAACAAATCGAGCCATAAGCCATTTCCAAACGGAGGGGATAAAAATGTTTAATAATTTTTTGAACGTCGTATCGATTTTATTTTTTTGAGTAGTTTACGAATCGGTCAATATCAGATATCCTAGAGTTTGTCGGGTAATGACCATACATACAAATGATAGCCTAATGTTTCTGAACAAATCGAGCCATAAGCTATTTCCAAACGGAGGGGATAAAAATGTTTAATAAATTTTGGAACGTCGTATCGATTTTATTTGTTTGAGTAGTTTACGAATCGGTCAATATCAGATATCCTAGAGTTTGTCGGGTAATGACCATACAAACAAATGATAGCCTAATGTTTTGTGAACCAATCGAGCCATAAGCCATTTTCAAACGGAGGGGATAAAAATGTTTAATAATTTTTTGAACGTCGTATCGATTTTATTTGTTTGAGTAGTTTACGAATCGGTCAATATCAGATATCCTAGAGTTTGTCGGGTAATGACCATATATACAAATGATAGCCTAATGATTCGTGAACCAATCGAGCCATAAGCCATTTTCAAACGGAGGGGATAAAAATGTTTAATAATTTTTTGAACGTCGTATCGATTTTATTTGTTTGATTAGTTTACGAATCGGTCAATATCAGATATCCTAGAGTTTGTCGGGTAATGACCATACATACAAATGATAGCCTAATGTTTCGTGAACAAATCGAGCCATAAGCTATTTCCAAACGGAGGGGATAAAAATGTTTAATAATTTTTTGAACGTCGTATCGATTTTATTTGTTTGAGTAGTTTACGAATCGGTCAATATCAGATATCCTAGAGTTTGTCGGGTAATGACCATACATACAAATGATAGCCTAATGTTTTGTGAACCAATCGAGCCATAAGCCATTTTCAAACGGAGGGGATAAAAATGTTTAATAATTTTTTGAACGTCGTATCGATTTTATTTGTTTGAGTAGTTTACGAATCGGTCAATATCAGATATCCTAGAGTTTGTCGGGTAATGACCATATATACAAATGATAGCCTAATGTTTCGTGAACCAATCGAGCCATAAGCCATTTTCAAACGGAGGGGATAAAAATGTTTAATAATTTTTTGAACGTCGTATCGATTTTATTTGTTTGAGTAGTTTACGAAACGGTCAATATCAGATATCCTAGAGTTTGTCGGGTAATGACCATACATACAAATGATAGCCTAATGTTTCGTGAACAAATCGAGCCATAAGCTATTTCCAAACGGAGGGGATAAAAATGTTTAATAATTTTTTGAACGTCGTATCGATTTTATTTGTTTGAGTAGTTTACGAATCGGTCAATATCAGATATCCTAGAGTTTGTCGGGTAATGACCATACATACAAATGATAGCCTAATGTTTTGTGAACCAATCGAGCCATAAGCCATTTTCAAACGGAGGGGATAAAAATGTTTAATAATTTTTTGAACGTCGTATCGATTTTATTTGTTTGAGTAGTTTACGAATCGGTCAATATCAGATATCCTAGAGTATGTCGGGTAATGACCATATATACAAATGATAGCCTAATGTTTCGTGAACCAATCGAGCCATAAGCCATTTCCAAACGGAGGGGATAAAAATGTTTAATAATTTTTTGAACGTCGTATCGATTTTATTTGTTTGAGTAGTTTACGAATCGGTCAATATCAGATATCCTAGAGTTTGTCGGGTAATGACCATATATACAAATGATAGCCTAATGTTTCGTGAACCAATCGAGCCATAAACCATTTCCAAACGGAGGGGATAAAAATGTTTAATAATTTTTTGAACGTCGTATCGATTTTATTTGTTTGAGTAGTTTACGAATCGGTTAATATCAGATATCCTAGAGTTTGTCGGGTAATGACCATATATACAAATGATAGCCTAATGTTTCGTGAACCAATCGAGCCATAAGCCATTTCCAAACGGAGGGGATAAAAATGTTTAATAATTTTTTGAACGTCGTATCGATTTTATTTGTTTGAGTAGTTTACGAATCGGTCAATATCAGATATCCTAGAGTTTGTCGGGTAATGACCATATATACAAATGATAGCCTAATGTTTCGTGAACCAATCGAGCCATAAGCCATTTCCAAACGGAGGGGATAAAAATGTTTAATAATTTTTTGAACGTCGTATCGATTTTATTTGTTTGAGTAGTTTACGAATCGGTCGATATCAGATATCCTAGAGTTTGTCGGGTAATGACCATATATACAAATGATAGCCTAATGTTTCGTGAACCAATCGAGCCTAAGCCATTTCTACTAACCCAAATAATTTAGTTATCTAAAACACAACTTGAAATGTTTAGAAATTTAAAACGAATCGAATTTTCACAGATTTTACCAACCACACCAAAATTGGGAACTATTAAAATTCCTAAGAAACATTGCCATTCACCTGATCCCTTACAACTTGATGATAATACGGATTCCATTCACTAAGAGATGTGGCAAAAAAAAAAGAAAACATACAAGTCTCCCAGACATATAGGATAACGGGTGATAAAAAGATACTCATCGAAGCAATTATTCGTTCAGAAACCAATAAAAAAAGTATCAGCCGTAATAAAAAATAAAAAGTTGGAAAGGTCCAAATCAGAACAGTCCACTTCGGATTTATTCAAAAGTATGGCAACCGAACCGGTGTCAATATTATCAAATGGATTTGTTTATCGTGACGTCGATAATAAACGAATAAGCGTGACTGAAACGTGCGAATTCGATTCATTAACCCAAATTTTATATTCAGCGGCCATTGATATAGAGTACTATAAGTATTTATTTCTGTCGCACAATAACAATACCTATTTTAAGTTTATCTCAGAATTAGTATGTAAGGGAATCAAACGGGAAACGTATATCACACGCTCGGAAATTCTAATAAAATCCTTCCCAATTTAATTTTAAAATATAATTTAAATACTGAAAATACTTTCAATGGTTTCAAATATACTACAAATAGTCAAAAACCTTATGGACCCTTCGCTTTATGTCGAATATGTATGTACTGATGCTTGCGATAAATTGTCAAAAGATATATTTCATTTATCAATTGACTATCTTGAATTCTGCGAAAATGATTTCAAACGTATTTAAAATAAAATAAGGTTACCACATGCAACTTGCCAAAGTTGCCAAAACCGCATTACTACCAAGACATTAAAATCACGGAATGGAATTGTTATAATCGATGTTGAGCCATTGAATAATACAACTGTCTATAAAATAAAATTAGAAGACATTCAATCTGATATAAGCTTAGTCGAAGGAAAAGTTTATCTGAAAGGAATAGTAAATTATCATGATCCATCGTTTTCTGGTAGCGTTGGACATTATACTGCTTACATAAAAAGACCTAACGGCGTATGGGAATGTCACGATGACCTCCGAAAATTTACAAGCCAACTAAAACCCGATTATTCTATTAATCCTTCAATTTTAATTTATATGAAAAACTAAATCATTAAACACCAAATGAAGAGAATTCATCGATCAAATACTAGCCAGATATTTCAATAAATTCATTTGCATATACATGCAAATGATGAAAAATCCCCGATCGATTACTAGGCTGAAATCTCAATGAATTTGTTTTCATAATTCAATTGACGATACATAATAATAAATAAAATCGATACGACGTTCAAAAAATTATTAAACATTTTTATCCCCTCCGTTTGAAAATGGCTTATGGCTCGATTGGTTCACAAAATATTAGGCTATCATTTGTATGTATGGTCATTACCCGACAAACTCTAGGATATCTGATATTGACCGATTCGTAAACTAATCAAACAAATAAAATCGATACGACGTTCAAAAAATTATTAAACATTTTTATCCCCTCCGTTTGAAAATGGCTTATGGCTCGATTGGTTCACGAAACATTAGGCTATCATTTGTATATATGGTCATTACCCGACAAACTCTAGGATATCTGATATTGACCGATTCGTAAACTACTCAAACAAATAAAATCGATACGACGTTCAAAAAATTATTAAACATTTTTATCCCCTCCGATTGGAAATGGCTTATGGCTCGATTGGTTCACGAAACATTAGGCTATCATTTGTATGTATGGTCATTACCCGACAAACTCTAGGATATCTGATATTGACCGATTCGTAAACTACTCAAACAAATAAAATCGATACGACGTTCAAAAAATTATTAAACATTTTTATCCCCTCCGTTTGGAAATAGCTTATGGCTCGATTTGTTCACGAAACATTAGGCTATCATTTGTATATATGGTCATTACCCGACAAACTCTAGGATATCTGATATTGACCGATTCGTAAACTACTCAAACAAATAAAATCGATACGACGTTCAAAAAATTATTAAACATTTTTATCCCCTCCGTTTGGAAATAGCTTATGGTTTGATTGGTTCACGGAACATTAGGCTATCATTTGTATGTATGGTCATTACCCGACAAACTCTAGGATATCTGATATTGACCGATTCGTAAACTACTCAAACAAATAAAATCGATACGACGTTCAAAAAATTATTAAACATTTTTATGCCCTCCGTTTGAAAATGGCTTATGGCTCGATTGGTTCACGAAACATTAGGCTATCATTTGTATATGTATTTGATTTAGTTCATTAGGAACAGTTTTATCATTTTAAATGCCAAAAAACTGTTCTTAAAAATTGCAGTAAAGAAAGCGTTCGCTCCACACAATATTCTCAATTACACTGAAATTTACATCATCTCTTTCGTAATTTCATTTTTTGTTTATTCTTCGTTATTTTCGTAATGGTTTCATGCTGCGTACATGGTACAATTCAGGCTTACCAATATAACGTAACCAAAATGATACACAGGGCAATAATTTTGGTTCACATGGCACAAATTTAACCCCCAGGGTTACAAACCTAGCAACCATTTGGTTATTTATTTATTTAATTTATTTAGTCATGAAGGTTTTCTCCATGTTATACACTAGATTTTGAGCGTATAAGCTCATTTATAATGTAGTGTACAGCAAATGATGAACCACATAATTAACAAACTATGTGTTAAAAAAACAAAAATTAATGGTTTTTAACCAGGATCACAACACCTCACAAAATGCTGGATATTCCTCCGTTTAGATTCTGCTTGAATACTCTCTCTACTCGGCGTCAAAGGACCTCGGCAAGGACATCATCGATTTAACGGATTAACAGCGGCATAACTTGCAATTTAAAATAAAAATTGTAAAAAAATTCAATAAATTAACTAAAGAAAAAAGTTTAACGTCCTACTGACTTGAAAGTCAAAGCACGGTATATGGTCATTACCCGACAAACTCTAGGATATCTGATATTAACCGATTCGTAAACTACTCAAACAAATAAAATCGATACGACGTTCAAAAAATTATTAAACATTTTTATCCCCTCCGTTTGGAAATGGCTTATGGCTCGATTGGTTCACGAAACATTAGGCTATCATTTGTATATATGGTCATTACCCGACAAACTCTAGGATATCTGATATTGACCGATTCGTAAACTACTCAAACAAATAAAATCGATACGACGTTCAAAAAATTATTAAACATTTTTATCCCCTCCGTTTGAAAATGGCTTATGGCTCGATTGGTTCACGAAACATTAGGCTATCATTTGTATGTATGGTCATTACCCGACAAACTCTAGGATATCTGATATTGACCGATTCGTAAACTACTCAAACAAATAAAATCGATACGACGTTCAAAAAATTATTAAACATTTGTATCCCCTCCGTTTGGAAATAGCTTATGGCTCGATTTGTTCACGAAACATTAGGCTATCATTTGTTTGTATGGTCATTACCCGACAAACTCTAGGATATCTGATATTGACCGATTCGTAAACTACTCAAACAAATAAAATCGATACGACGTTCAAAAAATTATTAAACATTTTTATCCTCTCCGTTTGGAAATGGCTTATGGCTCGATTGGTTCACGAAACATTAGGCTATCATTTGTATGTATGGTCATTACCCGACAAACTCTAGGATATCTGATATTGACCGATTCGTAAACTACTCAAACAAATAAAATCGATACGACGTTCAAAAAATTATTAAACATTTTTATCCCCTACGCTTGGAAATGGCTTATAGCTCAATTGGTTCATGAAACATTTGGCTGTTAAAATTTTAAAGAATGGTGCATCAAAATAATCTAATGTGCAGTTTAAAGTGTCATTTTGGTATGTTTGATTCAGTTCGTAATATTTTATAATTTTAAATGCCAAAAATTTGTTGTTAAAAATATCAGAACATTGATATTAAGCTAATGTTACTAAAAACATAAATGTTTCAAAAAGATTACATTTAAAACGATAAAATGATTTAATCAAGTAAACGGGAATCACAGTTTAAACTACAAATTAATTAATTAGATATTAACTAAATAAAATTAAAATTAAATAGAAAATATTTCCATATACTTATCACATATGTATTTCACTTTTCTCCGCTAGAGCACATATCCATTCGTTAATATTTTTTGGTAAAACTTCACATTTAAGTAACAAATAAAAAACTTATATGAACCGAATTTGAAAATAAGTTTATCATATTATCTCTTTTCAATATTCTATAGTTATCTCTTTACATACTAAATTTTACAGTGTAATTACTAACACACATTTGGTTTTGAAAATTCTTATTGGATTTGTATACGTACATGGTATTTTTTTTGGGACAAACTTCACACCCGTTGTTTTTTTCATATATAATTATTAAGTATCGTTAATTTATTTTCTCTATTTCGGTTTTAGTTTTCAATAATATATGTGGGAATTATGATGTGTAGTCGAGAATATAGAATAAAAATCTATATATGTTATTGTAAATGTGTGTTCGTCGGTAAATGTGCATATTTACCGATGACAGTTTGGTGAAGGAAAATTTGGTTTTGCGCTATCTGAAATTTTGGCCATATGACATTTGTGCCTATTTATGTAAATACCACATTTACCAAGGTGGTCTAGGAAATCGCTGGGGTGGTCAAACTGACATAAATTTACGTGTGAAAATTTGGTAAAAGTGGGCTGAATGTACTATTTGAATGTACTATGAATTACCATTAGATATATATTGTATATATAATTGAAATATAATATTTTGTTTAAATTTAGTTTAGTTAAAACAATAGACAAATTATAATTTTCAAAAAAAAATTAATTTAGCAACAATTGGTTTACAGTTAAAAAGTATTGTCTTCCTCGAATGTATGCCAATTTCATCATTCTCTTCGTCACTCCTTTCATTTTCATCTAATATTTGATGTACATCAGTTGGTGTTTGAGTCCCACCGAACCAGTAAAAATCTAGAGAGTTATCTTTCTCTATCCATCCATTATTTTGTGCTACGAAATGTGGTGGCTTCATATGCACAGCACTCTTCCAGATGGCCGTTATGAAATTAACTCTCTTAATTTTTTGGTATAAAACCGAAAAACAAGGAGGTAACATACGAGTAGATGCATCAAATTCTGAAACACAATACATTATAATATATGTATAATATATTAAAAGTAAAACTGGAGCATACATACCTTTAATTTTGTTAAGTGGATTTTTATCCGAATATTTACAAAGTTTATTAAACAAAATAAACCTTAATTTATTTACCGATGTGACTGTGGGGTTGCCATACATCGAACACACAAAATTTTCTAATTTTGAAGAAACATCCTCTTCCACTTCTTCAGATAAACCTAACGCAGAAAAAGATTCCTGAAATTCATGATTTTGTTGTAGTAATTTGAATGGTTTTATTTTTCCTTTTCCATGAAATGCCGCTGAAAAATCACATCCATAGTGAAAGCATGGAATGCTGGTAAAGATTTACAAAGCGAACTTCCGAGATGTTCATATAATTTGTGAAGTTTTATATATCTTAAAGAATTATTAGATACCCGTCCAACTTCCATATAAATTTTCAAATTTGGAAAATTATACATATTTCCCAATATAATTATCATAATATCCGTATCTATTGCTCGCACAACTACATTTTGTGGCATGCTATTTATCTTGCTTAGATGAAATACAATTTTGACATCAGCTTCTTCGTGCTCACAGTATAGGTCTGCAACATTTTCACAGCATATTTCACCTTCAATTGCACTAAATTTATAACATTCGTTTTCGGCTGAACAATACAATATTTTTTTATTAAAACAACTGTAAAAATTTGATCCATAATTTTGTAGCGTTGTAACAAGAAAATTTACAAATTTGATTTTGAATGATTCCGATTGTAGAGCCTGATGGAGATTACGAGGTAATTTTTGGTCAAGTCCAATTATATTATAAACATCTTGACGGTTCGACATACGTCTGTTTCGTTCTACATCTTTTATAGATGGACTAAGATAGGTATCGTAAATCAGTCGGATTTCTTTTGCTTGGGATTTAAACATTTTATTTAACGAATGCTTAATCAAACCACCATAAGTTGTAGGAACATCACTAAGCATATGCAATAACGACATTCCATCAAAAATAATTGTATCAATTGAAGATGGTTGAGAACTATTTACTTTTCCTTCGATATGTATTAAAAGTTTAGATTTTTGCGTCTTGTGAGGAGTTCCATCCGGGTGACATAACGACAATGGTATTGGTGTTAAAGGATAAGTTAATACCAAATCCATATTAATTTGTTTTTCAATGGCAATGAAGATGATCCTGGCAAATAAATTACGTTCCAGTTTTACACTTCGTAATTTATCACTACTACCAGTCTCTCTTTTCGTTGATATAGACTCTTTTGAAAAATTCGAAATTATATTTTTTTTTATAGGTTTTAAAAATCTTTGCGGTTCTTCTAAGCACTCTGTTATAAAACAATTTTTCTGGTTGTCCCCGAAATCAAAAATATTTAACAAAAATTTTGAAGTAACGGCAGAAGTTGATTTTCCAGAACTAATATTAAAAAGCTTTGGGGTTTCTAACGTTTTGAATGGATTGCAGCAAATTATAATTTGTATTTTTAATTTTTGCAAGTCCTCATTATTTTTCTTAATCATATTTGGACGTTAATCTTTAGAAATATCGTCATTGGAATTAAGATGTCAACTGTTAAAAAATGTTGAGCATAATGAAGTCCTTAAATAATGACTTTTTGACCATCGTTGTCTTGCTGTGATGGAATTCGTAAATGCAGATATGCCTGTATATTTGTTAGCTGCATCTGCATTAATAGTTTGTTCCAATGTTAAATCTATTGGTAATTTCGAAAAAATTTTCTTGGTACGTTTTATGCCAAATTCACCATTTCTAAAGCTGTTCTCTAAGCCTGGATGCGTTTGGTTTAAGTTGTATACATTTTTTAAATATTTAGTCAGCCATCGATCGAGCATAATTACAATGGTTAAATGTAAAAAATAGTGAAGATATTTTTTCAAGACAAATTAAATAGGCTTCGAAATGCCCCATTCTTACACAACGAGAAAATTCACGATATAACGCAACCAATTCAATATAAATACACCAAAACTTAGCTGTTTCACCTTGTTCTCCAGTTAATGTCTGTTCTTTATATATATAATATTTCTCTAATATGTCTGAAAGATCTTTCGAAATGTTGGGAGATTCTTCAAATGCTTCTAATACTTCTAATTCATATTTTATTAATATAGAATCGATTAAAATTGCTTTTTTTCCAAAAACTCCTCAAAGTGTAACATTTGAAATGCTGTTCCCAAAAGCAAATGTAGTCGTTTGCACCTATAATAAAAATAAGAATGAAATAAAATAGGAAAGTTATCTTTACATATCATGAATACCTATTGTAATGTTTTCCTGTAATAAAGGTATAAGTGGAACCTAAAGCAAGAATTCCACTTTCTTGGAGGATTTTTTTTTTTTTTTTTTTTTTTTTTTCGTCCCTGCCCAAAAGCGGCTAGCACTACGACCTAAAAGATCTTTTGTGCTGTTGGGTACTGTTACTCCAGGAGCTTCTCCACCTCTCTAATAAAGGCGAGAATGCTATTTATAGAGGCCAATTTACATTTCTCCGGGGTCAGATACCTCTCTTCAAAATGAATCCACCTCCGTGTGCACAGAGCAACACACTCACATAGTATGTGTTCTGCGGTTTCTGTCTCTTCCAAACAGAGTCGGCACTCCGTCTCTGTGGACAGGTTCATTTTGTTCAAATGATATCTCAGGTTACAGTGACCTGAGAGAAAACTCATAAGTTTCCTAATATTTCCTTTGCTGAAATTGATCGCCAAATTTTTGTGGTGAAATGGTCTGATCAAAGATTTGGCTTGTCTAAGGCCGGGAATACAGTTCCAATAAGTCAAGCACTGTATTTTTTCCCATTTACTGATTGTGTAGGTTGCAGAAGCCCACGGGATACCACAAAAAGGCTCAGGGCCAATGAGTGTAGTCGACGAGCCTGCCCGTGCAAGTTCGTCGGCTATCTCATTTCCAGTGATGCCCATGTGACCAGGCACCCACCACAACCTTACTTTGTTTTGACAAGAGAGAGATTGTAGCAGTTTATAACAACTTTGAACCGACTTGGAAACCAAGCAGTTAGAAGCCAATGCTTTCAATGCTGCTTGGCTGTCAGACAAAATGTGGATGGATGCGCCTTTAAGACCTTTGGTCATAATAATAGAGGCGCAGATTTCGATGGCGTGAATTTCGGCTAGAAAAACACTGGGGTAAGTACCCAGTGATTTCGATATTTTGTGATTGGGTCCAAAGACACCAATGCCGACTCCACTATCCATTTTTGATCCATCAGTGTACCAGACTAGGCTGTTAGGTTCCATCTGCGGTAACCCAGTATCCCAGTCTGTTCTATCGGGGATTGTTACCACGAAATTCCTGCCAAAGCAGAGTTCTTTCGGCATAACGTCCGGGACACTAAAGAACATATTCAGGTCTGGAAGTTCATTCAAAATGTCTAGGTGACCCATATGGTCATCATGACTGTATTGATTCGCGAGCTTCAATCTAGCTGCACAGGTAGCAGCTGATTTTTTGACGTGGATATGAAGTGGAGTGAGCCCGATGAGAGCTTCCATTGCCGCCGTAGGGCAGGTGCGCATAGCACCTGTAATTCCGAGACATGCTAGTCTCTGTAATGAGGTCAGCTTGTTCATAATAACTTTTTGCTGTACCTTAGGCCACCAAACTATTGCCCCATATGTTACAATTGGCCTCACTATCATGATGTACATCCAGTAAATCATTTTTGAGTTCAGGCCCCAGGTCCTGCCGAACATACGCCGGCAGGCCCACATGGCCCTGGCCGCGCGTTCGGTAGTTGAAGTAATATGAGAGTTCCACGTTAGTTTCTTATCTAGGACAACACCCAGATATTTGACTTCATTGGAGTATCCGATATTTATATTATTAAGACTAATTGAACCAAGGTTCAAATTACGTCTTTTGGTGAAGGGCACCAGGACTGTTTTGCTAGGGTTAATCGAAAGGCCCTCCCCAGTGCACCAATTCGAAATAACAAGCAAAGCCTGTTGCATGCTGGCGGACATCGTACGTTCATGCCCTCCAGAGACTATGATAACCAAATCGTCCGCATAACCAATGGCATCGTACCCAAGTAGATGTAAATTATCAAGCAACTCGTCGACCACGAGTGACCACAGCAAAGGGGACAGGACACCGCCCTGCGGACACCCTCTTGCTGCCGTAATCGTGACTGACTCATTACCTAATTTAGATGTAATCTTCCTACTAACCAACATGGAACTAATCCAGTGGTTAGCCGGATCGTCAATACCTCTACGCTTGATTGCCCTAGCAATTGAGTCGTATCCAGTATTGTCAAAAGCTCCCTCAATATCCAGAAATGCACACAGAGCAATTTCTTTCGAGCGATAGGCTGCTTCAATCTTGGTGACAAGTAGATGCAGCGCACCCTCTGTGGATTTGCCTTTCCTATAGGCGAATTGATTTGGATTTAGAGGTCTGGTTGCCGTTAACCAGTCTCTGATATGAAGATCTATAAGTCGTTCCATGGTTTTAAGAATAAACGATGTAAGACTGATAGGTCGAAAGGACTTAGGAAGTTCACATGGCCGATTGCCAGGCTTTGGGATAAAAACCACGTTTACTTGACTCCAAGCCTGTGGTATGTGACCCCAATTGAAGCTAGTTCTAAACAAGGCCACCAGAGCAGGGGTAATCAAGTCCAGGCCCCTTTGAAGGAGGGCTGGGAAGATTCCATCCCCTCCTGGAGCCTTGAAAGGCTG
This sequence comes from Tipula vernalis, assembly GCA_958295665.1. Lineage (NCBI taxonomy): Eukaryota > Metazoa > Arthropoda > Insecta > Diptera > Tipulidae > Tipula > Tipula vernalis. The sequence continues at coordinate 293,782,079 of OY282559.1, read as the reverse complement.
AAAAGAGTTAATGGCCCATTTGACTTTATCCGGAGTAAAAAGCTTACCGGATAAACTATTAACCCAACCCATATTTACACCCATGTGTGTACCAGATATGGAGTTAGTGATTGTATTTGTGTCGCAAACAGTGCAGCCCGGAAAGTGCACTTGAAGCAGGGTTTCGAGCGACTCTTTGCGACCTGATGTATAACTACCATCGGATTTCAGAAGAAGCCCAATCCCGTTGGACTGATCTTTAGCTAGAACTTTATGGAGTCGAGCAGCTGTAGGTATATCCTCGATATTTCCACAGTTTTTCCTCCACGTGAGGCGTTTGGAACGCCTTAGTTCTGTGTTGTAACTGGTTAGGGCTTGCCTATATTCATTCCACTCATTGGAATGCTTTGCCCTATTAAATAATTTCCTAACCTTCTTACGAAGTTTAGCCAGCTGTTCGTTCCACCATGGAACTTTGCGATTAACCACAACGTTACGCACCACACAGCTGCTTTCGTAGGAAGATAGGAGCACGTCATTAAGCAGACCAGCTGCGGTTTCTAGGTCACTAATTGAACTCAAAGATGTTGGCAGCATGTCTGCTTTGATAAATAAAATATCCCTATATGTTTTCCAATTTGTAAAACAAGGGATACGACGCTCTGTTGCCTGTATGATCACTCCCGGTATATCGAACCTGATGTGCATGTGGTCCGACAGAGAAGCTTCGCTTGAAACATGCCAGTTTGCAACAGAGTTGGAAATAAACTGACTTGACAAAGTGAGGTCCAACACCTCTCGCCGAGTCGAGTTTATGAAAGTGGGGTTCGAACCTTTATTTAAAATGTCTATGTGACTACTCATAAGATAATTTAAAAGGGACTCACCTCTGCCATTTGTATCACTGCTGCCCCAAATGATATGGTGTGCATTAGCATCGCAGCCTATGATAAAATGCTTGTTTTTTAGGTTGCAGTAATCCACCAGATCCTGTACAACTACAGGTGGAGCACTAACCGACTCACCAGGGAAGTACGCAGAGGCACATATTGTCTCCTGCATTCCCCTGCTAGTCGGAACCTCCAGGATTACTGCAACCAAATCCTTAGTGGTGAACTCTGGAATTGGAAGAACGTTAATATTAGATGAAACAAATATTGCTGCTCGGGGAACTTCCTCCCTTCGATCGTAAATCAACTTACATGACTTGAGGTGGAGGCCTCTGATTTTTCCTCCATTAACCCAAGGTTCCTGGATAAGGCCAAGGGTTAAGTGTTGTTTCGCGAACCTGTTGCAAAAGGTATCCGAAGCTCCTTTTGCGTGATGCAGATTCGCTTGTAGTACCCTAATAGTACCAGCCATACTGGATGATTAGGGTAAAGGAGCTCTACGCTCCTGGCTGCTTGCCAGCCGTCTGCTTTGCGGGATTTGGCCTGTTTCTGCCACTTTTCCCAGTAACACCCCGAGCGCCCATATGCTTAATTTTCGGGGTGAGTGCTGATTTACTCGATCCCACAGTAGGAGTTGCGGAGAGATCCGTTGATCGTGCTTCCGACGAAGAGGCAGCAGGAACAGAATGCTCAATAGCGCTGCTGTTCCTGGATGCCTCCTCGTCTGTGATTGTGCCTACTACTGGGGCTGGTAAAGTACCCTCCTTACTGGAGCTGACTCCAGTGGTTGGGTTGGTAGAGGGGGAATCCTTCTTGAGAAGGAGTTTTATCCTACCAAAGCGGTATGCGATGTTCCCGTTGGATTCGCGTAGTTTCTTCATGGAAGACTCGCCTATGGCCATAACCAAATGGACGAGTACGCCAGTTGTCGTCCGTTGCAGTATCTTCCATGAGTTGGCCGCGAGACCATCGTTCTGCGCGGCCATGGTAGCGAGAATCTTCTCGCTAGTTAAGCTAAGGCTCTGTGGAAAGAACTTCCTAACGATGTTTGGCCGAGGAAAATCATCCTCTTCCACCAAAGTTATGTTCAGACCAATTTTTTCCCTTAGGCTTACAAAACTGTTCCTCATCCATTCCGCTGTGGAATGATCGGAACATATAAAAAATAGCCAACCTGTTCTCCGGAAACAGCCAAGGAATTGCGGCTTGTGGTTTGAGCCTTGCATCCCAATAATGAGGTCAATGACACACTCCTGTATGTTTGCCATTTGCTCCATACTAAGAGGATTGCCACTGAGATCACCTGGTACGATGCCCAGCTTAACACTGCCTGCTACCTGGCTGAAAGAGGGCTTTACCGGAGAAGGCCCTTCTTTTGCTTTTTTGGCAGGTGGTTTATTTGGTTCCGGAGCAACCTCAAAAGACCTCTCACGCTTACCACCAGACCTCTTGTCTAGGGTAGGAGCAACAGGCCCCGAGGATGCTTTCAGAGGGGTCGCGGACTTAGCAGCAGCTAGAGCCTCTTCTCTAGTTTTGCCTTCCTTGAGCCCCTTTTTAAAACGCCTTCTTTCGAAGGAGTTGAGCTTAACCCATTCCCCGGCGTTGAGGGACATGTTCCCAATATCAACACCAATGGTTGAGGTGCCCGATAACTGTGAGATTACACTTATGTTGTCGTCACAGAAGGTGTCCGTAGTAGAAGAGGTGGACTGTTCCACCTTTTCCTTGGTCCGGACGTTAAGATAATCAAGAGTGGTGGCCCTTGTGGCATCTACCATTCCATCATAGCTTAGGAGACCCAACTCAATAGCTGGTGAAGTTGATGCTTTTAAAGAGGCATCACCCTCTATGTTTTTTTTAAATTCGGTTTCCATTTGAATCCCACGAGTATCCGAGAAATGAAGGTCACCCACAGCAGAGATCGGTATACTGTGGGAAGGCTACTTTAAACCGGGGGTCGCCTGGTACCCGGAGTTCACATACTAAAGACTAAGCTCCCCCTTAGCCACGCAGCTCTCAGCGTATGTTGTCCCACCAAAGCTTGGGGCAATGGATTTACCGCCATTGCACGGTCGTGTAAGTTACTTGGCTACATTCTAGGATGCATTGCCCGGTTGTCGCCACGAGGAGGCGTAACTACACTAGGAAGAAGTCTTACGAGAATCGCATATCCTAGAAAGCTTTGACTCCTAAAACTACTCCCCCAACAACCTTTTTGGAGGATATATTCACCACCGGATCCATTTAAGTATTTACCAATTACCTCGAAGTAAGCTAACTCTATATGAAATGCCCCTAATTGTATAAATAAGTTATCGTAAATGGGCGATTCATTTTCTTGTATCTCCAATGCGATTTTTGCTATAGCCAAATCATATGTAACAGTCATATAAGTTTGGTGGCATTTTTCCATTATTTCCAACGAGCTAGTTTCGGCTACGGTTGAAGCCGAAGTTGGAGAACTATTTATTTGTGGGAGATACCAAACACCTTGTTGGATATTATTATCAATAATGATTCTAGAGTTCCAACCAACCCACATTAGAACGTTTTCACATTTAAGAACTAAGAACATTATCCATAAGTTATCTATTTTTTTATATGTTTGTATTTGGGATGTTTCGTTTAAACATATTCCATCTGACAAAGTAGCATTTCTTGCTTTTTTATATAATGGTTCTATATAAGTTCTTTCTCCATCGTAAGCTCTTCGTTTACGTTTGTACCCAGTAGATGTTGAAGGTAATGAAATTGATTTTTGGAGATATTGGGTTTCTGCAACTATGTTTTGATAAGCTATTCCAACGGTGTCATGTAATGTATTTTTCCCGTTAGCAGTTTCCACATAACAATCATAGTTGTCATAAGCTAATCCTGTATTTAAATTAGGATTAGGAAACATGCCTTCAGGTAAAATACCATCCTGTTGTGCATCTGAAGAGAAAACCAATTCAGTTTCATATTCCTCAACCAAGTTATAATTAATTGAGTGCCCCAATCGATTTAAAATGGTTACTATTTTTTTACTACCCGATATACATAGTTTTTATTGCCATTCCTTTAATGTTTAATTTTGTAATTAATAAAAAATGTAATCTGAATAGTACTTAGATATTATTACCCAATTGAATATTTTTAGCCGGCTTTATATCACCGTTGGTAGCACAATATATAATGTCACTACATATTGCATTTACTTTTGAAATTTTAAATGGATCATTAGTTTTTTTATGGCTGCAAATACAGTTCATTATGAAATTTTTCAAAATTTCAGGGATTTCACATTCACCGTTTATTAGCGCTGGTAACGTAACACTATTGGGACTGGTTTTTTTTTTATATTCATAATACTCTCACGAATTTTTTTTGCAGTGTTACTGGTAAAAATAATGGGTATACTATATTAATAATTTTTTAATTTATGTTTTTGCTATTTACTATATACAAATAAGTTTATTGTTCGGCGAAATTACTAACTGATTACTAATATAATAAGATTTCAAATTCTTACTTGAACATTGCAATATAGTTATCCGTTTGCATTTTTTGATGGTACAAAATGTCACAATTTGGTAAGGCAGTACCACTCTTGTGCAATACTGTAGTTTTTCTACTAATTTTTGTAACAGTTACTTTACTTCCAAACTCGTCCATAATACGCTTTTGCAAGTAGTATTTATTAATGTACGAAGGAACAACAAAATCATTTTCCGAATAAAGCTTAATAAAGTATATGTATTTATCATAAATATAATTCAAATACACATATTCCTCATCTATCAGTACAGATTTTTTTAATATGCCTGATATACTATCAAAAGCTTTGCTGTAGTTTACACGATAATTTTTATCTTCACAATCTACATTTGATATAATTTGTTCGCAATTTTTAATATATTTTAGTTTACAATCATTGTGATAAAATAAAAAAGTGTGTGATAACGATAATTTTTCAATCATTCTTGCATCATCACAAAGGATTGCATATTTCTGAAAATCTTTAACAGTTTCCTCTAAGAAACATTTTACAGGAATAGATTTTTTGTTTTTCCTCTTGTTTTTTATACCACAAAATACACAATCTTTATCAATTCGCGAGACAACCGAAGTTTCTGTTACTGAATCTAGAAATGTATTTTAATCATATAAACTCAATCTGTACTAATAAGTTAAAAAATATGGGAAAAACACAGAAGTTGATGCAATGAATTATTTTTTTTATATTTAAACTTACCTGTAGTATTATAAGGCTCCATTTGAAAAAATGTAATTCTAGTTTTGCTAATGCACCACTTTTGCGATTCTATACACTTGAGAAAATAACTGAATACTAAACATTTGAACATGCTATTACATAAAATTGTTTCAGTTGTTGTAGAAATAGATTACTTTATATATGTAAAATTGACCATCTTTGTCATCGCCTATATAATAACCAAGTATATATTTGGAAAGCTCGCATTAAAACCTTTCAAATGATTTACGAATTTGCCGTGTACCTTATTGTTTTTTTTAACAACGACAACACCTGTTTCAAATCTCATTTTCTTACTGAAGGTCACCAAAAACTGTTCGACGCTTGAATGATTTTTTTTATGATTGGAGATCTACATTATGTTAGTCAAATAACTATCCGTGTACCTTGTCGTTTTTTTTTAACAACGACACTTACCACTTTGAGAGTCAATTTGAAGGACATCGTCAACAAAAATTATTATTTTATTTTTACGTTTCAGTTCGAAATTTTATTATCCTTTGAATCGCGTATGGAGAAACCGTGTACGTTTTCGTTCATTTTTATTACTCTACACTTAGGTAGATCATTTTCTACACTTGGGGAGTTTAATTTTTACTGAGAGTGAATTTTTTATGGTTCTAAAGAACTTATCATAAAATACTATGGTACATTTAAACAATAATAAGATTTTCAAATTCAACATAGACAATTTCCGTTGTCGAAAATTTTGAGAGCTCTATGTTGCCTAATAACTGAAAATTTTCTAGTTAAGGTAAAATTATAGTTCGAAAATTTCAAATCTCGATAGGTGTTATTGGATAATCCCAAAATTGAAAGTTTTGATAGCCAGTTTTTTGTCGGTGAAATCAACCCTTTTTTCAAGTTGTCTAGAATTAAACATTTTAAATACTTCGTAGCCGCATTTTATTATTCCGCAATATGTCCATTAAGCTAAATACAGAGCCTCACATATTTCATTAAATGTTTTACAAAAAAACAAAAAGAATATTTTTAAAATTATTAATAATTATCTTAAGTTTTTATTTATGTTTAATATAAAACATTCTTAAAAAAAATATAAATTTAAAGCTTTTAGTGGATTTCGTTGAACGAAACTTAGAATAAAAGAGAAAATAGTTTAAAACTCACTTGGTCAAATCTGTGAGTTTACATTTTAGTATTTGGTGTGGCTCAACGTGCCTTCAAAACGATTTGTTTGCATCGTATCAAGCTATAAACTAAATCCCGACACAGATCCGATGGAATTTGGCTGCACTCTGTGGCAACCCTGGTAATGGTTTTCATTAATATAAATTACTAGTTTATCAAAATCTACTATTAAACTGCTTTTTAGTACCCATGACTATTGATAAGAATCTAGGTACTGGCATACAGTTCATCTAAATTGTTTGGTGAAGTTGGGTACCCTACCACTTTTCGCTTCAAGTGTTGCCACAAGTAATCAATAGAAAGCTTGAATGTTTTCAGAAAGCTAGTAGTATGATTTTTGAATCATTCTTTCATCATTTTTCCAGGCTTCCAAAGAAGCAATACGCCTACGTAATTATTTGCAGTCATCCTTCCTATCACTCTCGGGCACAATTAATCTCGTTCCGACATCGAAGCAGTATTTTCTTCAAACCCTGCGGCAATGGCTCGCAAAACTTTGCGTCGAAGACAACGAAAGTATTGGCATTAGACCGCTTTTATTCTTTGGTATGGTTTCAGTTTCCACGAATTGCCATCTACCAGAATCTTGCGAATTTCTGCTTTTAAATTGTCCTCAATAGGTCTCATTTTTGAAAAGAGAAATTAAGAGTTTTAGAATATGGCATTTTACTATAAATTACTTCTATTCTTTATATTCTATTGAAAATACACATTTTTCATTTAAAAAACCACAGCTGTACTGTGAATTCACAAATTTGATCAAACACGCTGTTTCACTAGATGTATAATTTTTGAAACCGTAAATAGCTTCCCCACCAGAGTTTGTTAAATTATCTATACTTTCCATAATTACATAAATATAATAAACCGAGGTGGTTCTTCTCCTGTGCCAGGTAAATAAATAATACACATATTTTATAGCAAAAGGACCTTACAAAAAGTGGAAAGGAGAAATTCCACAAAAGGACTGTCCTTCCCAAAAATGATCACTTGGGAGCCCGCTATATACGGCATGATTCACGATTTGGCTACCATAAGTAATTTTAGCCCTGATTATCATTTTATGTATCAATAATTTGTTTCTCCCTGAGTTTCGAGTTGCGACATATGGTAGCAGTGAATAAAAGGTACAAATTCATTTTTGAGAACGTTCAACTGCGTAATCTTTGTGTTATTTGACTTTTCTACACCAAGGGACTGGTATATTGTCAACTAGTAAACTAAGATTAATTGGTAAGTATCTTGCCGCTCTTCATCGAGTAAGGAAGATTGCTTGTGCTTTTGAGGGGTTTAGTTTAACGTTCCATTTAGTGCAGTAATCAGATAGTGAATTTATATTAGATTGCAGTAAATTTATAATAGTAGTTGGTTCTATGGATGATGTATTGTATAAATGGCGGTGTCATTAAGTATATATTAATAGATTAATAAATAACTTATTGAAATGAATATTGATGTTCAACTATCTTCGATTGCATAGACTTGTCCATTCATCAAACGTAAGACTAAATTTTCCACTCTTTTCTTTATGTGATTTTATTTTTACAATAACTTCATTTTTTGCCACAGCACAATCATGAATTAGTTTCATCACATTGTTTTTACCTTTGGGAAGATGATATTGTTTTTCATTTAATGCTTGCCGAATGAACTGACTTTTGCATATTTCGTGGATTGAAAATCCATCAACGGCCGCAAGTCCGGCCACTATCTCTGCTAAAGACTGTTTCGTAGAAAAAAATGATGTGAGCGACTTACTCGCTTTTGCAGGGATTATCTCAATTTTACTTGGACCAGCAATTTGATCGTCATTTGAGTTTCTTTTCTTAATATTATGTTATGAATATGTTGAAAATGTCTTATTAATCCACTGGTTGACAAGCCCTTACAACTTAATAATTTATTCGCAAATTTCAAACATTTCGCTTGTTCGCCTCCTTTTTCTTTTGAGAAATATTTCCAGCCAGAATCAGCTATGATTAAAACGGTGTTCTGGCGATTCTAAATTATATATTAAAATATAGAAATTAGTTTTTGGATTAAAGAAAATAGTAAATTAAACTTACAACTTAACCACTTGAAACAACTAAATTGAATGAAATTGTCAATACGGGGAAGAGCCAAATGTCATTTATTGAATAATAAATTTTATCAAATTAGTGTTGCCAGTATTACAAAAAAAAACTAAGGGCATCTTCGGAAAAGGTTATGATTTGATTTTTACATTTTTCCATGACTAACATTAGAGACACATAAAAATGATCATGAAAATATAGTTTTGTTATGATTGTAAATTTAATGTTTAGAAACTGTTAGTACTGTATTATAATAAAATTTACTGTGAAGCAACAATTTCTATTGTTTTATATATTTTAAATGTATTAATAATTAATGAATAGTTTTGAATATAAAATATATAATAAGGTTAAAATTGTTGTCTACGTATTCTAATATATTAGGAGAAAAAACAAGCTTTGTAGACAAAGATCAACACAAAAAATCTTTGAATTTAATTTTTTCCCGGGAAATTATTTTATTTTTCCTGGGAAACGGGCAATGTGAAACATCGAAAATTCCCGAGAATTATCGGGCGGAAGATTCCGGGAAAAACTCTCTAACCGGCAGTCATTTTCAAATAAAAGGATTTTATTCTATTGAAATCCAAAGGGACGATATATTTCCAACCTCCTTTTTCCCAAAAGTAAATAGACCTTTTCTGTTATTAATTATATCCAAAGAGATTACGCGTTGATTTACTAAAGCCTGTAAAATATTACAAACGTCATAAATGTAAACACCCTGGTAAATATCATGCATAATATCAAAACAGGAAAGGGTGCCAAAAATGCAACTTTCTTTAATGCCGGTTTCTTTAAAGTTATACATATTCATTTCAGTTATGTCTCTCTGCATTTCGTCTCTATCTCTAGTACAAACCTGGCAAAACGTTTCGCATTAAAAGTTATCACCAAGTGCCACTCCTAAAATAAAATGAACTTTATGTACTCCAAAAGAAGTTTTAATGTTAACTCTATGAGTATTCGCTAAAATTTTAAGTTGTTCAACTAAATGATACAAAGCATTTTAATTACCGTACTTTTTTAAATCAGTGGATGAAATAAATGCTACATGAAAAATGTATTCGAGTCTATACTGTGGCATTGTAGGAAATTGATAATAAAAACCACAAATCGATGAAGAGTGGCTACCTAATGAAGAGTAGAATTAATGAATTTTTTAATTTTTGTTGTTTCAGTTTAAAAATTTCTTCTAACCCAAAATTTGTGATGTTTTGACAATTTAACATTTGGTTAGTGCTTTTCAATGTGTAATATCTAATATATTCGGTTGCTCAAATAAAGCCTTAAATTGAAAAACTAATGATAAAATTGGATACTAATAGATTTAGGAGGTAATATTGGATTGCCTAAGTTAATGGTTTTTGAGATATTTGTAAGTAGACTTTTTATTAAACTTTGAATTTCTAACACTTATTTTCTAGACATTGAATTATTTGTATAGAGGTTTAAAGACAAACTTAGAGTATTTTTTTTAAGCTCGCGAATTGTTTCTTGAATTGACATCGTAACATCTTTAAAACTAAAAGGCACCGATTGTTCAATTTTAGTTTGAGTTTGTTGCTCTAGAAATTTATGATTTGGTGAAAGCACAATTACATCATAATGTTAGTATCAAAACTATGGATTTTATCTGATTGCAATCATTTTGTTAACATTCTATTTCAAGTAATTTGAACATCATGTTTATAATGTCGAATCAAATTTATAGTTGATGAAAATAGTTTTGGGCACTTGAAGCATATATACATTTTAAATTTTATTTTCAGTTGTATGAACGAATTGCCTTTCTTATTGTTTTAATTATCAGCCATATGAGATAGAAGCGAAGCTAAATTTGGCGTATTAACATCAAATTTTGTTTCTATATTAAAAAAATATTTTTCGATGAAAGTCCATGGTTACTGACATGCTTGTGGATGTTGCAACGATAATATTTAAAAGATTTTAAAACAAATGTCTAAACTTTAAATAAAGAATGATAATTTATAGGTTGTGTTATCAAAATAAACATACAATGTTTTTCAACAAGTTTCGCTACCTTTAACTATGATGAATGGTTGAATTGACAAACCAATATTGTAGTACTCATCAGTCAGCTCTGAAATTTTAATTTTATAATCGTTTATGCATTCTAAACGTATAATAAAATACCCCTGTGCATCGGCAATTGTTGCTTTACGTTTATTCCTACCACTTCGATCCGTAAATCGCGATTTCGGCAATAATACTGAATTTAATAAAAATGTGAGTAAATAGTCTTCTGTATCTGAAATAATATTACTATTTTAGAAAATATTTTAAATAACTGCTTACATCTTCCGTTGTTTAGTTTTAAAATTTTCCCACTTAGAAAATAAACACGATGATCTCATAGGATACAATATGTATTTTAAAGTGAATTTCGATCTATGCTACAAAATAAAGAAGGAATTAATAACTGAATTTTTACACTATCCGTAAAATTACCAATTCGGGGGCTCTGCTATCACCAAACTTCAACCAAGCAGTAAGGAACTCAATGATTGATAATGTGTTAAGCTCTTTCTGACGAAGGCTGAATGTTTTCAACCATCTATCATTAATTTCATCCCAATTGGAACTTTCCCTATTTAAGACCATTTTAAATGCAATGGTAATCGTTTCGTCGATTTCCACGAGACTTTCTTCTGCTTCTTCTGATAATTCTTGAATACCGAGACTATCATGAGTGCAATCGTCTTTTTTTTTTGATCGCATGTTAGAATATTTGCTATAAAGTTTTCCGGTAGGATTTTTGTTATTTTTTCGTAGTACGTAATGATGAAATAATGAATGTAAATGTAAATAATGAATCATAGAGTAAAACCTCCAATAGCAAGCACTATTAGGAAGGCACACTGCTTGCTGTGCTTATAACTAAACAACGAATATTCTGACTCCTTTATGATAGTGAAACGATTAACTATGGAATATCTAAGTGTTAAATAAATTAACAATGTAGGATTTGGAAATAAAAATTAATCTGTTTTTGGTCTAATTCACAGCAAGGTCCATTTTGCAGTAACGGGCACTATAAAACTAGTAACGAGCACCTATTGTTTCCCAAAAGTGAGCACCGTAATTTTGGAAATTTGCTTATTAGATAGATACAATTATTAATCAATTTTAAATAGTAAAACATTTCTTAATCCAAATATTCTTTGGTTTATTAAAAAGCATCAAACCCATTTGCAGTAGCTACTAAAATTAGATTTTATTATAAATTGACTATTATATTCTTTTATTTATATTTTAATGATTACAAATATAATTGATACTGATCAGTGATAAGGTCTTGCTTTATTCATGTCTCGTTTACAACTGCTTATCGTTATTTATTTTTGACGTAACTTATTTTATGGACCCGTTAAGGCCACTAACATTTATACAATATGAATTTCCTATTGGTACATATTTAATGCATTGCTTATTCATTATTTTACATCTTCCTCTTTTACATATTAAAGTCAAACCAACTCGAGATTTCATGTGATTCTGCAGAAACTCAATCATCTGCAGAATCACATGAAATCTCGAGTTGGTTTTACTTTAATATTTCTTAATCAAATTTTTTATTTTTATAGGTGAATATAATCACTTTGCATGTCTGAAACAATATGAGTTTCTTCTCACAATTCGTCCGCCATCCAACTCGATCCAATATGACCGCGGGGTATTGCCTCTTATTAATTTTAGCTTTAATCCATTGATTACCATTTCGAAACAAAATATCTTCACCTTCCCGAAAATCTTCCCGAATAATTTTATTTTGTTTATATTAAGATCGCATTCTTTGCGAGTGTGGAACAAAGAAAAATTCTTTTCCCGGAATTAACGTTCTGGTTTTTCTACCCATTATCAATTCACTTGGCGCTAACCCCAATTGAGAAATCGGAGTGTTTCTATATTCAAGAAGAGCCAACCATAATACCTGATTCGATTCCTTACATTTTTTAAACATATTTTTGGCATTTTGCATAGCCCTTTCAGCCATTCCGTTTGCTTTCGGGTAATATGGGCTTGTGGTAGTAATTTTTATGTATAACTGTTTTCCAAAATTTTGAAAATTGTACGAATTAAAAGTCATATTTTCAGCGACAATCTCTTTAGGTATTCCATGCACAGCGAATATTTATTTTAATTTGTTTATGATTTCAGCAGCTGTTTTATTTTTGATCACTATTATATCGAAATATTTGGAGAAATAATCTACAACTATTAGAAAACTTGAACCAACGCACTCACACAGATCCATTCCTATTTTACTAAATTGAAGTTGGGGAATGTCGTGAGGAATCATTTGATCCCTTTGGTTTGCGTTTCTAAATTTTTGACATACTTCACAAGATGCGAATTTATTTGCAATACATTCATTGATTCCTGCCCAAAATATTAGTGTTCTGGCTAACGTTTTTGTTTTTTCTATTCCCAAATGACCTCGATGTAATTCGTCTAATAACCCCTTTCTTAAAGACGTTGGAACAATTACCTTTTCTTGGTAAAGTATCAGTCCATCTTCAACCCTCACTTAGAATTGTTTTAAGCTTTCCTAATATTGCATCGTTTTGAGTTTCCTCTTTAATCTTTTTTTTTCGTCACTAATATTTATTGTATGTATCACCTCACTCAAATCCTCGATTTCAGTACTAGGTTCATTTTCACTAAAATATCTTGACAGCAAATCGGCAATATAAAGAAATTTTCCTGCCACAAACATTAATATCATAATTTAGCAAGCGTAGTTTCATATGCTGTAATTTTGCCGACGGTATTTTATGGATCTCTTTAGCTATAATACCTAATAATGGTTTATGATCTGTTATCACTGTTATCTTTCTTTCATAAATCCAGTTATGAAATGTTTTACAAGAAAAACAAATAGCGACCATTTCTTTCTCTATTTGTGAATAATTAATTTCTACTTCTGTTAAACTTCGAGAAGCAAACGAAATCGGCTTTCGTTCTTGCATTAAACAGCACCCTATTCCATATTTGCTGCTGTCCGCTTGTATGGTAATCTCTTTACCTGAATCAAATGATTTTAAAATAGGTGCATTAATAATGAGCTTTTTAATATTCTCCAAACATTCTGAATGTGCCGGCAACCATCGAAAAATAACATTTTTTTTTCATTAATTCCCGAAGCGGATTAGAAATATCTGAAAGATTTGGAACACAACTTCTGATATAATTTACCATCCCCAACAGACGCTGTAAATCTTTTTTACACTGTGGTATGCCAATTTCTGCTATAGCTTTAGTACGATTTGGGTCACACATGATTCCATGTTGAGAAATCACATGCACTAGAAAATGACCTTGTTGAATTCTTCTGTGCTGGAATTTATTTAAGTTGAATTTAATATTCAATTCAATTACTCTATTCATAACCTTTTAAAGCCGCAATTAAAATATCATCTATATACGAGTAAACTATAACCCCTCTATATCTGCAAAATTTCTATGGTTCAATTTTTGAAATACCTCAGGAGCTGATTTTATTCCAAATGGCAACCTTTTAAACCGATAACAGCCATACGGTGTATTAAAAGTACACATTTTAGAAGAATTATCGTCTAGCTTAATTTGCCAGTACCCTTCTTTTAAAGCCAATACTAAAAACTAATTTTATTAGCTAACTTTGCAGAAATTTCCTCAATGAAGGAATTAAAAAATTTGCACATTTAATAGATTCGTTAATATTTTTAGGGTCAAGACATATTCTTAAATTCTTATTAGGTTTTTCAACAAATACTATATTGGATACCCAGTCAGCTGGTTCATCTACCTTTCCAATAATTCCGCGTTCTTCCAAATTTTTCAATTCCAGCGTTAGAAGTTTCATAAGTTTCAAAGGTATGCGACAAGAAGGCTTGGCTACTGGATTTACGTTTTCTTTTAATTCAAGTATACAATTTTCAACAAAACAACCCAGCCCTTTAAAACTGTCCGCATATTTAGCTAAAAACGAATTTTTTTTTATTATACTCAAACTATCTAAGCGTTCAATTAATTTTAGACCTTTACATGCTTGTAATCCAAGAATTGGTATTGCATTAGAATCTATTATTAGAAATGTTTGAATTGACATTTCATTCCGAACAAAACACACTAGTTCGCACTCACCCATTACTTTCAAAGGCATGTCGCCGTAGGCTTCCAACTTTACAAAACTTTTCTTTAGACCCGCACTCTTAAGTTTTTTGAAATACAAATAAGGTAAAATGGCTTGTGCACCAGTATCAAGCTTAAAATTAAATTATTTTGAATTCGAACTTTTTCAAACCAATTGAATCAATATATAACTGTTCACCGAGATTTACTGTTAATTCTTTGATATTCTTTAAATAATACGCGGATGCAATGTAATTACGCTTACCACAATTTAACCATTCCTTTCCGTAAGCTGGACATTTTCCAAAATTATGTTCCTGCGAGCAAAATTTACACTGAATCAATTGGTTTCTCAAAATTTCATTTCTATTCTATTGATGATCATTTCTAAAAGTATTTACAAAACATTGTTTATTATAATTTGATTTATTTCTGTTATTATATGAATTATTACGTTATTTCAGATTGATGTTATCCAAGGTTGCATCTTCAATGACATTCTCCCGATCTTGCTGATTAATTATACTCGCCGAGGATGTTGATGGTTGTTGCATCTCACTAGATGGAATTTTAGAAGTCTCCGTTGCTCGCCACCATTTCTATAGCTTTATCCACTGAAAGCTCTTCTATTTCTAAGTACCGCTTTTGCAATTGTTTATCCGATATTTCAAAAACAAGTTGATCTCGTATCATCCGTTGTTCGTCCTTGAAACCACATGTCTTCACCAATTTTTTTAAATCCAGTAGAAAAGTGTCAAACGGTTCACCTTCCTGTTGTATTCTCTTTCTGAATACAAAACTTTCATAAACTTCGTTTTTTCTTGGCTGTCAGAATTGTTGAAAGGCGCTTACAAGCTTTTCGAATTTGCTTTTGTCTGCTTATTCTAAATTGAAGGTATTGAAAACTTCGACCTCTTCTAGTCCTATGCGGCGTTAAGAAATATGGCCACTTGAACTTCTTCTTTTTTTTAGCTCCTTCGATTGCGATGAAAAAAATATCGAAGTTCTGCTTCCAAACTCTCCAACTTTCTGACAAATTGCTACTCTAAAAACTCAATTTGTCTACTATTTTTATAAATTCCATCTTGTTATGCGATCTTTTCACGTAAATTATTTGTTTTTTCAGCGGTCTTCCTCGCGGTGCATTTAATTGTTTTAATTCATTCCCCGCTGGAGCAAATATTTTTTTTTTCGATTCCCATGCGATATCACTTCAAAATACACTTTAATATTCAACCAATTCAATCACATTTTTTTTGCATCTCCATTACAATTATAATTGATACTGATCAGTGATAAGGTCTTGCTTTATTCATGTCTCGCTTACGACTGCGGATCGTTATTTATTATTGACGTAACTTATTTTATGGACCCGTTGAGGCAACTAACATTTATACAATATGAATTTCCTATTGGTACATATTTAATGAATTGCTTATTTATTACTTTAGAAATAAAAGGTACATTTACATAGTTGCATAACTAGAATATATTATTAATTAAAAGTTAAATCACATTAATTTTATTTCACAATTTGATCGCAATGGATCGCAATATTTAAGAAACAACTAAAATTCTAAGTTAATTATTATCAAAATAAATAGTTATTAGACATAAATCTTAAATTCATTTTAAATAATATTAAAAATAGAGAAAAATTAAATTTTTAGTTGGTTTAGTATCACATGATCAACCTTACTTTATATAGCTAGTCAATTTAAAATAATGTTTGTACATGCTTTGCCATGTGAAAACGTTTTCGCTAGAAGTGGCCTCATTCTCTTTATTAAAACATGAAAACTCCTGGTGCATGTAATACACTCCAAGCCATTAATTTTAATTGTACCCGCGCATTTAAAACAAAGCCCATTTCAAAAACTTTATTGGCATGTTATTTACGCCACAAGAAAGATCTATTAGCTCCTTATTTGATGGCACTTCTGAAGATTGATCATTAGCCGTTACTTCAGGTGTTTTTTCTGCGTCACTTTCTTCCGTTCCAGTTTGTCTAGTTTCAGAACAGCTGGTTTGCTTGGTCTTTTCATAATCTTTTTTAAATTTTCTTTTATTTGTTTCTTTTGTAGCCTATTTAGTTTACGTGCTTCTTTTGCCTTTTCAGCTTCTTCCTTTGTCTGTTTCTTTTTGTATTCGTTTTCCTGCCAAAGTTTTGAGATAATGACAAATGAATTGTGCTTAGGTCTAGTCGTTTTTTTCTCTGGAGTTTTATTTTGCACAAAATAATTCTTAATCTCTAAAGTCTCGCTTTCGTTATTTTCTGTATTGAAATCGCTCGTTCGTTAAATTAAGATTTGATGCTTCCCCTGCAATTTCACCAACAATAGGTATTGGTTCAACGTCATCAAACTCAATTTCCAAATTAATTTCTTGACCGTCGTCTATTGTCGTCGATTCAAGTTGAGATACTTCTGTCAATTTAATATACATTTCATGAAGAAATACAAAATCTTCAGAGTAAGTTGCTTGTGAATTTGAGAAATCCTCCAACTCTTTTAATTTGTGTGTCCCTATTATGTCCTTGAAATTTTGAAAAGTGATTGTATTCGAGTTATTGTCACTTTGAGCCAACACATTACGGCTACGTTATTTTTGCCCAAACATCGAGAAAAATTTATTGGATTTTTATTGAAGGGGTATAAGCCGCAAGCTGTAAATCCGTTTTTGACTGTTGTAGAATGCAAATGGGTAGTTACTGCTTTCTGAAGAATAGGTGCTACGCGAGCTTTAATAACGTCGACCTCTCGATTGTTTGTCCTAAATTCTAGGATTGGTTTTTCCAACCATCTTTTATAGGCTTAAATGCTGCTACATCCGCCGGTTGCAAGATCCTTGTTGCATTTGGATAAAGGCATACTAAAACAATGTTCAAATGCGCACATAGTTCCGATAATCCTGTGTACATAATAAGTGCGACTTTGGTGATAACCGATAATAAGTGCGACTTATGCCCGTCCACAAATAAACTTATCGAAAACTTCACGTTCTTTGACACCAAATGAGGATGTAGCCGATAACCTTGGGGTGTTTTGTCTTTTTTAATGTACGCCGGTAGGTTTTCGAATTGGTCAGTATGCTTCGTTTTCGTTGGACCACACTGAATATGGTTAAGATTGATTTTCTTTGGGTGTCAAATTATAAAACTAATAATTAAAACTATTCCAATAGAATTTATAATATCAACCGTTTTATAGACTTAACGACTTAACGCAACTACAACGATAATATATTTATAAAATTACAATTTTTTATTCTAACCTTACTTTCATCAAAAAATCCTTATCCATTTACTATGCAAATTAAAAATCGATTTTAGTTTTATTTTCATTTCGGACTAATTATCAAAGTAATTGAAAACCCATCAATACGAAATCAAATCATCCATATACTAAATTCATGTTTTTATTAATGATAATGCCGCTTAATTAAATTTAAACTATTAAGTACTGATAGTAAATTATTATAAAATTAAAAATCCTTATCTCTTAAATCGGGTAAAATTACAGAAAGTTCAAACTCTTGCAAAACTTTTTCTAAATTAATTTGATCTTCAATGCATACATTTTTTGAAATTTCATTATTAATTGGACTTTCATCTTCCAAAATTTCAATGTGCCACCCAAATTTGTCAACTGTTAATTTATTTGAATTTACTATGCGTTCAATTAACTTAGTTACTGTGAGACGAGTTATTACTTCAAACTATTCAAATTTCGTATTCAACAAGAAAGACTAAAGACTATATCACTTACCGGTATTTCATCGTATGTGAATAAAGAACCTGTACACCTTTGCTCAGCTTTGTTAGATTCCAAATTTGTTTTGTTAATATAGGTAGGTTTAGGTTGTTGGTTGAAAATTGAACTCCACATCTGGTGCATTTGGGTTTGTCGTTTCCTATTTTGGTGGTATTTCTTGTGCATAAATCTTTCCTAATTTTAACATTTTTCTGAATGGGTACACACCCTTTAAATTTAGAAGAATCAGCTTTCATGATGTTCTACAGTGTATAGTGAAATAATTCAAATAAATGCTGATATATTTTTTATCTGATAATTATGGGCTCTTGAAGCTTAAGTTAATAACCGTTTCTGAGGTATTGAAAGCTTATCTTAAAACGTAAACTAATTAATTTGGATATACCCTTACTCGCGACACTACCTCTCAATATTTTGTGTCTTATTTTAATCCAGCTTAGTTGTAAGAATTTGGGCTTAATGCTGTGTGCCATGAAAAGTTTAACACAACATACAATTTTATAGTTGTAACGAAAGTTGGTAACGAAATTTGTGCAGACATGCCATATAACATTTTTGTTGCACGATTAGTATACGATTCTCGAAAATATTCTTTGAAGGACGATTGACACTCGTGACTTACTGTAAAGCAATCAAACCGCATGTTGTTGCCAAATTAAAAGTGATCTGAATGTTTTAAATTTTAAGTACATCGGAGGCACAACTGTGAATTCGGTTACCTTTGCAATAATTTGTGGTTTGACGTTATTATTCAGCGAATCTGGAAAATTTATGTTTAATTCTAGTGTATGCGATGTACCGGACTTGATTATCATATATTTCTTTCCAGAATCATTAGGCTGTGCGAATCAAACCAGTTTCTAAGCAATCTCCAGTCATCGTTAATCTTAACAAATAGTTCTTCAAATATATCACAGAAATTAGTGCAATTTATCGGCAATCAAATCGCCAGGGCACGAGATAATTGTCCCTTCAAATTTCGTCTTCAACAATTCCATTGTTTTGTTCGCTGTGTGGCAGGTTGCACCGTCCTGTTGAAGCCACATGTGAAAAGAAATTGTTTATCATCTCACGGTAACGAACGCCACTTACTCGAAGAGTGCCAACCATATTCTCGAAGAAGAACGGTCCAATCACTCTACCAGCTCAAAATTCGCACCAAATTGTGTCTCTTAATATTTAAGCCAATATACATAACTATATAATTTTTTTGTAGAGCCTACCTTAAAAATTTACCCAAAGTATTTCTGAAAAATTGCGTTTTTCGATGTCACTAAGATGAAAGGCTAATTCTATGATACTTTTATTAACTATTTTTTTATTTGCCATTGGGTGGTAAACGAGTCTATCACATATTTCTTTGTAGTTCAAGATTATATATATTTGGAATTTGGAAATTGTGATTTTCTGTGTAAGTAATGTTTTCAATATATTGTAATTAGAATACACTAAAGTATACTTTGCGATCCTAATTTAACATTTTTTATTTTGATTAAAATATTCATGTTTTTCAATTGATTCAAAATCAGATATTCGGAAGTATAATATTTTGGAGCTACTAGCAATTCAATGTGAACATTGTTTGTAGGTACTACTGTTAATTAGTTATTAATTATAAATATAACCTGGTCTGAAGAATATGCTTGGGCAATTTGTTTCGAAAGTGTTCATGTAATCAATCCCGCAGAGCTCGATAAAGTTCAGAAAGTCGTCTTACAGTTTTCCAGAATGTCAAACTTTACTCATTTACCGCAACCGTGTTCCACAATTTCATTTCTCTCGTTGTACTGTAGTATTCAGTTTCATACCCGTATATCCAAATTTCAGTTCGAAATATTAAATGAAGTTTATCGCGCCTATTTGCTACAGCAATATGGAACAAGAGTATTAAAAATTTTGCCGAATATATTTTGTTATAATTCACTTATTGTGTTGTTCCATTCATCCATACTAAACTAAAAATAAAAATAAAAAATACAAAAGAAATTCAAACAAAAAAATTGAAAGTATTAACTTTTACAGATTGTATTCATTCGTTTTTGTAACAAAAAGCAATTATGTATGTATAAAGAATTTAACGACATAAAGAGTTCATTGCTAAATAAATTTTGTCATTTAAAGCTGTGCGAAAAAGTAAACAATAAATAGATCAGAATGTAATTTATATTAATATCTTATTTGTTATGGATTGATTATAGAATCTAAAAATTTGTTTTCTAAGATTAAAACCTATATGCTACTGTTAAAAATGACACTTGTCTCAAATGCGATGAAAAAAATGTTAGCAATCAGGTATAGTTAAAAGTTGCTTTTTTAATTAAGCGTCGGTATTATTGCAGTGTAAATGTTTCTTAACACTAGGTTAGGCTAATTTTCACTAGGTGGAATCAATGATACTTCAATCGCCAATAATGTGTTACTACTATGGCTTCCGTCAAAAATTAAAAATTGCAGGCAGATGTAAGTGTTGGCGGATGTAAATTCAGAAACTCAATTCAGGCTGCGCAGTTTATGCAGCCACATTAAATAGGATGCGACAACTGCAAATGTTAATTGGTTTATTACTGTCATTTTGATAAATAAAATATGTTTTCTGCGTGTATAGGGCAGATTATCGGTCGTATTAAAATGAAGCTGAATTTTTACGCATTTCGCCTGCTTTTCCAGTTTTTCTAAGTTGCTTAAATTGCACATCGGCCGAATTATTAATGTAATCCATTTTATTAAATTTTGTGACACAATAATCATTTCAATTTCACCTGCGGGTTTGATTGAATATCGCTCCCATTTCCAGTTACGATTTTCAAGATTCGCGATTCACAAGTCGCAATTGCAACAAAATGTTTTGACGCAATTTAATGCTTACATAGTTGGCCACTATTCGTCGTTTAATTTTATACATATTGGAATTGTCATATTATGTAGGTACTTATTACTCGAGATTATTAGATTTTTGACGCTATACTGCGTCATCCTATAATCACATGGAGATTTTCGATATTTTATCGGATTTTCGAGATTTTGGAGCTAAGTATTGAAGAATTATTTGGCGTTGTTATGTAAGAGATATTATTTAAGACTTTATTGATTTTGCGAGCTTATTTAAGATTTTCGATATTGTTCGGGTCTAGAATTATTTTAAGCTTTTAAGCGTATTATTGAGTTGATTGAATTAAGCATAGCATTGAGTTAAGTGAGATGCTCTTAATTTGTGAATTTGAGATTTTTGGATATCTGAATTTGATACTGTGCATTACTTAAATTTATTCTAAATTTTCATCATTATCCAATATTTTTGAGAATTATTCGATTTTTTCCAGTTATTTGTTTCGCTTAACTAGCTTTTATTAAGATGAAATACGATGTTATAGAATGAATGGAATATCGATATTTTCTGAGAAATTTCGAGGATTTTTAAGTTTATTGTACATGAATCACGGCTCGTCTGAACGCGGTTCAACCCAAAAGTGCTTGCACTTCTGTTTTTTTATGGCATCATGTTCCCTAAGGTCTAATGAATAAGTTAAAAGTTTTTTTGAAATCATCCACCGACCAGTTTTCATTTTCGCGCCAAAATTCGAAAATTGGAACCAAAAAAATGATTTTTTGGTCTGAAAAAGTGAAATATCTTATGTTTTATGAAAAGTCTCAGGAAGAGAATGCATTAGGCAGGTTACAAGAAAAGCAGAAAACTTTTCTTCCTCGCCTTGATCAGTTCATTTCAGTTTTCCATAATGTCGAAAATTTTTAATCCTCCAAAAGTTGCCCGCGCACTTTCACACGAAGAGAACGGAGTAAAATTTGTTTGTTGTGCTTAAAAAATAATAATGTCATGTTCAAGATAGAAGCCTCGCTGCAATCGAATCTAGAAAAATTACTGAAACATCGGGTGGACAATATCTTGTGTGAATAAAGACTGCCGAATGTTCTTTGTGTCGGATGCAAACGGAACGTCTACCGACAACTTCCCAGTGCCGATCCAGGAATCGTTCCCTCCACGACTGTCGAGCTACCACATTATTCTATGTTTTTGAGTGTAAGTTTAACTACGAGATCTAGGACTCAAAATCCCTGTCAGTGCTATTTGTGCCAGATTGCTCGAAGTAATGTGATATCCATGCAACTTCTTAACAAAGAAAAAAAATCGGCTGACGGGAAATGCATCAAACGTTGTTCCAAATGTTTTATCGATCCCAAACGAGGAACACCTCATAAATGCTCCAAAACTGCCCAAGTTGATAATGTATGCAATTATATAAATACAATGGGGGAGAAAGTAATGAAACAAGTGGCGTCAACATTAATCAGTAAAATTGCAATTCAACAGCATGACATTGATGACAAAGTAAACAAAAAAGATTCGACGGTCACCCTTACTCAGGCACGTGGAGGAAACTCCATGAAATTATTCATAAATCCCCACGAGAAAAATGAAGAGGAACCAGCTCCAAATATATCCACAGCCGATTTCTTAAAAATCAAAACAAAATTTAATCTTAATACAAAGACTACTCTTGATATAGCGACCGCTTTGAGAGTTGCTACCAAAAAGCGGGCGATAATTGAGCCAGGATTGAAAAAAAGCCTGGAACAGAAGAATGGCGAGGTAAAAAGTTTCTTTTGTGCTAAGACAATAGATTTTGTAACCATCAAAGCGCGAATGAGCACACCAATCCAATGTCCCATAGTTTACTGCCATACTCTTGAAGATTTTCAATCTCATATCGAGAAACAGCGGGATATTAGAAATCAGCACTTAAAATTTGGAATTGACGGTGGTGGATGTTTTTTAAAGGTGTGTCTGTCTGTTCAAGATGATTCAACTGAAATTTGTCAACAGGAGAAAAAACGTCAAAAGTATGATGATGGCGTGTTTGCTAAAGCTTTTGCTGACTCAGGCGTTAAGAAAATCTTTATTCTTGCTATTGTGAAATCGGCTCAAGAGAATTATGAAAACGTGTCAGCAATATGGAAAATATTGAAAATTGAAGATTTTTCTGGTACGATAGCGACTGATCTCAAATTAGCCAATATTCTGACAGGGATTATGTCTCATTCATCCACGTACCCTTGTATATGGTGCCTTTGTGAAAGCACAAATCTGGAGCACGTCGAACCTCGGCGAACTGAAAATGCGATAATGAAAAATGCGAAAAATTTCAAAAGCTGTATCAATCCTCCAGTTTTTTCAGCTGATGACGATAAAAAGATTCTTGACATTATTCCTCCTCCAGAACTACATCTAATGCTTGGTGTGGTTAATAAAATAGTCAGCCATATGCAAGATGAATTTGTTACTGAAACAACAGAATGGATCAACCTATGCTAAATAAATTCAATGGCAATTCATGTAGAATATAGTATTATTGAAAAAAGTGGATAGTCTCCGATCGTTTTGCTCCATTGGTTGTTTGAAATATGTGGAAACATTGAAGAATTTTGATCGTGTAGTTAACAATTGTTTTGGAATCGAATTAAATGTGTGTTACAAAGAATCTATCGCTCAATTCAAGACTAGCTATTTGGCCCTAGGGCTATCAGTCACACCAAAAGTACATGCAGTCTTTTATCATATAGAAGATTTTTGTGAAGGCCATAGAATAGGGTTGGGGTTTTACAGTGAACAGGCCATGGAGACAGTGCATTCTGATTTCAAGACTATGTGGAACAAATATCAAGTTTCTGAAAACCACCCAGATTATAATGATAAATTAATGAGAGCTGTAATTGAATATAATAGTTACCACATATAATTAATTGAATCAAACTTGAATTAATGTTACTGAAATAAAGGTTTTTGTTCTTTTCGACTTTCATGAATTTTGATTTGTTTGAAATAATTCATTATATCCCCACGTATGTAGGAGAAATAATTCGCAAATTAGCAACCTTTTGACCTGTAATTTTCTGCATTCTCTTCCTGAGACTTTCCTATTTGGATCTTTGTATGCTGGAATCCTCCGGAAGGGCATACAAAATAAGATATTTCACTTTTTCAGACCAAAAAACCGTTTTTTTGGTTTCAATTTTCGTATTTTGGCGCGAAAATGTAAACTGGTCGGTGGATGATTTCAAAAAAAACTTTTATCTTATTTGTTAGACTTTAGGGAACATGATGCCATAAAAAAAACAGAAGTGCAAACACTTTTGGGTTGAGCCGCGTTCAGACGAGCCGTGGAATACTAATCTTTTAAAGAATGATTCCTTGATCAATTTCGAGTAAAAAATGTTTCGTAGACCCCTTCTCTACCTTTAATATTCAGTGAGATACAGAGCGTTAGAGGAAAATCGTTTCAGCCGTACTTATACACACATTTAAGGTAATAATTTGTGTAATGTCACTTTTATAATTTCTGTTGATGCTATACACTAATACCTACCAAAAACACTTACACGAGCTTTAGCTTAAGTTTTATGATTTCAAAGATAACCTGGAAAAGATCGACAGAGGTAAAAAGGTTGCATACAAAAAATTTTTAGCATTTCAGAGCTCTTTTATACAAAGCACGTGCCACGATAAAATTCGCTAATCGTGCTGGTACTTTCTGCTGCTACTTTATCGATTTTGTTAAGTATTTAGATTTTCGGCGGATTGAATTTCAGCCGAATAAATAGGCTCTTGTATCGTTATACATCTTCGAGAAAAGTATTGGGACATTTTGAATGTGTATTGATAATTTTTCCTCTGACAGTCTTTTCTAGGTTATCTTTGAAACCATAAGACTTAAGCCAAATGTTCGTACGTGGTTTTATAAGTAACATGAAGCATCAACAAGAAATATAAAATTCGATCAAAGACAGAATATTTTGAAATTCGCAAAAATTTTAAAGTTTGAATATTATTATCTATGAACTGGAGAGACCCACCGAATAAAAGATAATTACAACCGCCAAAAAACAAGGCCTGGAAAGCTGACATACGTCAAGTAAAATACTACAGTTTTATCCTATACGTGAGTAAAGGTACAGTTTTGAACGACTTTTCGAGGAAGCGTTAAACCCTATTTCAGGGGATTTTGAAGATAGACTTTCTTTCTCGAAATTCAATATTTTTCGATTTATCCAGATTTCCGGAATTAAACAGCGTTGAGTTATTTGCTTGGCATCGAAATTGTATTTATTTGAAATTATCGACATTATCCAAAATGTCCGAAGTTATTTGAGGGTTGCGACGGCCGCAGATATTTCTCAGATTACTCGAGATTCTCAGTGATTTTTTGATTTTTCAAGATTGTTTTAAGATTCTAAGTTTATTCGAGAATTTCGAGATTATTCGTGAATCTCATATTCCTAGAAATTTGTAACGGATTGAGTTGCATCTTGCTACAGAATTAGTGGTTTATCGAAACTTTTGTTGCTTTTGTTAAATTGAACATGATTGTATAGATGATATATTTTGAGAATATTTGGGATTTTGCGAGATCCTCGAAATAATATTGAATTAATCCTGATATTGCGAATTTGAAAGATATTGGATTGCCTGGTATCGAGATTTTCGAGTTTAGATGCGCTCATTGATGTTAAATATCATTCAAAATTATTAATCCATGATTCTGAGAGATGTTATTGCAAATTTTCCAGATTATTCAAGATTTTTGATATTATTTAAAACTGTTTGAAGTTAACATGGTATTTTTAAAAGCACACAACTAGATAGGCAAGAGGCACGGGTTTTACAACGGCCAATACTGCTTTTTGAATTGATGATGATGAAGCTTCACAAAAATAAAATGAGGAATAATTCTGAAACCTCCTGACCTCTTACAATAAAAAATGGTGTTTTTTCGTCTGATCAAGGATACAGCAATAACAATCTTTAAATTTAATTTTAAACGTGAACGTATCAAATTTATACAATTTATACCTGTTACAGTCTTCAAAATTGTCAACGTTTTCTGTCTTGTTCGTAAATTCGGTTAGACAATTGCTTCAAAATATTTTGAGGTTTTATAATAGATTTTTTTATTTCTTGCAAATAATTTTCGTAAATATATCCAGAAAACGAATCTAATGGACCATATAATTTAACATAGCAATGCAAACTGCAGTTTACTTGTTTTAATCCGTAAATTTGGCGATATACATAGCATTACAAACTCATTTAAAAGCATTTGGGTATTATTGGCATTTTTTTTAAAAAAAGTGTTAGGATAAAAGGCTAAGATTGACGACTAAAAGTAAACCGTGATAATAAATGGTGAAATCCACAAAACCGTTTAAAACCGGTAGTACTGCACATAATATAAAAAATGTAAACTCCGTCGCTTTCCACTCCATATAAAATAAAAAATGTAAATTCCGTTCTTCCGAGGAAACATATCTAGAATAAGATGCATATAAATTCGACATTAACTTTGTAATATCCGATTTTATTTAATCCAACAAAATAGTACACATTTTTCTTGCGATTCCCAAATCGGCTAAATGCATTGGGTCCAGCGGAAACTGAGTAACCATATTAGATACGAAACCCGTCCTGATCATAATTGTGGCATTTTTAGATTTTACCGGGGCATCGCAATTAAATGCACGAAGAGTTTTTGTAATAGATTTTTTTGAAATTAAAATATACCTTCTTTCTTTAATTTCAACAACTCTTCAACATTACCTTTAATAAAATATCCACAGATAACCCAAGCTCCTACAATAAAAGGAGGACGCTGGCGAAAACTAATGAATGAAACAAGAATGGGCGTTATAGACGGATGATGAAGTTTATAGACTTTTCAATCTTAAAATGAACATATTGTCCGGGTGGAACTTCTCGCGACGCAAAACTGTAAGGTGAGTTGTTAGCGCTTCGAAATAATCCACCTTTCGTTTTAGGAAGACTAATACCGTGTACCAATTGTGTATACCGTTATTTTCTTTTTCTTTGGTGATCTGAGTAGGTACAGCGGCTACTCAAATAATTTGCTTAAAGAACAGTCCTTAATAAGAGAACATAGCGTCTTCCTATTGAAAATTACTACAACTGGTTTCGTTGCAATTAACTCCAGCTAATTAAGTCAACTTGGCGAAAATTGTTCTGAATTTTTATTTGCGTTCATCATTTGACATCTGATGAACAAAATTTAATATTACAACAAGGGGGATCAGAACTGAGAAACAGTTGAATTTCACAATTCTCGTCCCCCCTTACTTACATAGAAGCCAACACCGTCTATAGTTGATGGAAATCGCGAATAATTTTCACGATTGTAGAAAAAACGCCTAGTTCATATTTTATTAATTTTGTTGATGTGAAAATCTCTATAGTGGCGGCAATTATTTTTATACTTCATACAAAAAAAAAAAAAAAGATTAAGGAAATTCAACAGCGATGTGATTTATGGGGAATAAAAAAATAATTGTGTCTTACCACTTTTGCTGTTGGTAAAGAAAACATTTCAAAACAATTATTTTGATCACTGTTTCAAAAACGAAAAAATCTTGTTTTAGTTCACTTTGCGTGCCATAAACAAACGTAGAATTTAAAAAAAAAAATGTATTTAGGTACTTACCATCTGAAATTTAGTTTGGTAAAACTGATTTCATTTATCTGATTACGCCTACTAGAAACAACCAAACAACCGAATCCCAATTGAAGCATGTCCTATTTATTGAAGGTGCGAGTAAAACTAGATAGGGGTCAATTATTTTAAAATTTAAAGCAACAATTTATTACTAGTATTTCAGGTAGATGCTAATAAATCATTTCTCAGCCAATAAAGTACAGTATTCGAGTTTTCGTTACAGGCTTCTCCATACACACTATTTTTGATCTGATGGTTATTCAACGGAAAATCAATGGGAAACAAAAGTTTAAATTACCGTGAAGTTTATATAGGTAAACAAAACAAAAAGCTTAAATTACCCAAAAGTTTATAAAAGTAAAAACAAACGACATTTTGTAGAGATTTATGATAAAACTTCTCTTTGTAGTAAACATTTGTATTAATTTATACAAACTAGACCGAAGTTTTTTCCTTATCCTATTTTTGTTACTAAATAAAAAAGCAAACCTACCCGTACATACATAACATAATTATCATTTAAAAGCCTAATAAAAGGTTTTATTAGAAATTTATGTGCACAAATAAATAAAATGGAAATTCATAAATAAATTTGAATATTTAATTATTAATCTTTTCGAAATAAGCCGAAAAATTAATTTGGTTTTATTAAAGCGACTAATTATTTCGATCAGTGTTGTTACGGGGCTTAAAATTCGATTCAGATTTATGTGTATGCCGCCAAATTCCCATAACTCAAAGGAAATTTAACCGTAAAATGTTGCCACACCAAATTCGAATAAATTCGAAAATCTCGAGGAATCTCGAATACTTAATTCGAATTTTCGAATATTAGCAAAGCAATCTAGATTATACAAAGCCATAGTCTAAACAACGAAGCTTTTAGAAAGGAATTAGAAGAAAGCAACCTTGATTATACAAAGAAAAAGTCTAAAAAAGGAAGCTTTTATAAGGGAATTATAAATGATGAAAAAACCAAATTTTCATAGTAAAATACACAAAACATATGGTAAATCACCTTTTATCCTAAGACACATTTTTTAATGAAAACGTTGCAAATCCTTAATTATGATTTCTGAAATACTTTCATAAACGTTTGAATTTCAACATACTCGTTTAAGTAAATCGTTTTCATTTTCTTGTAATAATTAATTTAATTAAACCAAAATATAAAAAAAAAAAATCATAACAACAGCATTCTGGTCAAAATGAAATAAAAGCTTACTACAATTCGTTTGGTCATTAAGTCAATATACATTACATAGATGGCAGTGATGGCCGTAAAAAATTTGGTAAAATCATACCAAAAATTACCACCTGGGGAAAATTTCAAGTAAAAAAATTGTAGGAAAACCAAAACAAATTCACAAAACATTAAGAACGTGTGATCATTTTGTGATTAAATACATTTTTTTTCGTATTTTTCTGTAAACATATTAGACATCTGACGTATATGAGTAAAACTAAAGATAAATTTAGCAAGTATTATTTTAATTCGTCAGAGCCAACTTTGATTTATTTTTCAAAATGAAAGTTCGAAAAACTATATTTTAGAAATAATTTAATTTTAATATTTTTGTAATTAATATTTACTTAATACCAATATAGCCTTCTTGTATATTGTTGTTAAAGATATGTAGAAAACTTTTATGTTTGATTCAACGTTATTTTCCGCTTACCGTTGGTCAGCGCTGGACAAAAATATCGTCTTGTTGAGTATACTTATAAACACTAAATATTATTTGTTTGCGTTGTTTATACAATTTAGTGCATAGTGCATCCAGTATCTAATTTCTGCAAATGTATAAAAAACTGTTCACAAGGTTGAACATACTCCGCGGATGTATTGATTTGTATGGCATAGATGACTCGCTGAGTTAACATCTCTATCCGGTAGTTGCTGGAGCCTCTAGCCTGTAGTTATCTTGCCTTGGCGCTCTTCTTCTAACCTTACATAGGTCACGCCTATTAGGATAAAGCCAACTATGATATATGTCACTGCGTAGTGGTGCACATCATGCTTTGATACATTTACACTAGCATCTTGTAATTCAGCTATTTACAGTAAATTCTCCTTCATTTGGAACTTCCTGAAGAATAGTTGTATTGTAGAGGGTCGTCCAATTGATCGATAGATTGACTGCTGGTAGGAATGTTAAATCTACTCTGCTTTTGATGGTTTTGTGACTTTTTAGTGTAATTAATCCAACTTTCAATGTGCACCCTTCCTTGAGTGAAATCTTGCCGTTTATTGGAATAGTTAACGTAGTCACGTCTTCCCCGCAAACTATAATGGCTGGTTGTGGATGTTGCGATGAAAACAACCAGTTATTGTTCCTAAGTTTGACCCAGTTGGTTTGTGATTTGTCTGCCTTTTATTTCGCTGTCGGGCAATTATTTGTTTTCGTTGAGATTAACAATGGAAACTCACAAATAGGGTTGTAGAAATAAGCAGTAAGCATTGGATGCTGAAGTATGCAGATATAGCTAGCTTCAATGAGCTTGCAATGATGAAACTCATAGTTGGATAGCATGTAGTACTGATCACGATGCTTTGATGTTGCCAAGTAATCCATTGATGGTTGTATGAAGGTAGCACTTGTTGCTGGGATCGATAAGGGTTAAAACAATTGATATTTTTCCTTGGTTAATAGGGGCAGCTTTAGCTCCAAAATAACAAATTGTCCATTCAGACTTCCCTTGCAAGATATCAGTTGATATAAGGTTATTATTTGATCAGCGTCCTGATGTCCTGGCAGAACTACATCTGGTGGCAAGTGTTGTATTATTTTGTTGATTTCCTCTGCTAACTGTGATGGTGTTAAAATGGTAGTACTAACTACCTTATTGTGAGTACCTAGAACTGCTTCAATTAAATTCTGTTGAATCTCTTTAAATTTCAACAATGACATCAAGGCCTGAATTGCCATAGTTGTGAATCTGTTAGTGTTGTTGAGATCGTTCAAATGCTCATTTATTTTCTGATTAAATATCTTCCAATGCTGAATCATTTCTGCCTCGTTTTTCTTAAGCCACCCTCAGGCATCGGCAATAGATGTCTGATTTTTTATGAGCTTTAGTAAATACTCCTGATTCTCCTTGTTTTTTTCTATTTTCTGCTCATAATGTTCTGCATCACGATTGTCTAGTATCCCGAATAGCTCACTTGCTATATTTCCTAGTATATTGATAGCATCTCTTTTTCAAAAATGATTTCTAATATGTTTCGAAGATTGTAAGAGAATTCAATCCAGTTTCGAACTGATGAGCTTATGATTATGAAAAAATCAATCTTCTCATAAGGCCGCGGCGACTGGACTGATTATACCACAATTTACATTCTATATATACAGAATGTGCTGTGATTCCCTTACAATTTTTTTCTTCTTCACGATATTCACACTGCTCTGTGTGTAAGCTAATTTTTACTTTTTATCAATGTTTTTGTTGAATGTTAATTAATTCATGTAAGCTCATCAGTTCGAAACTGGATTGAATTCTCTTACAATCTTCGAAACATATTAAAATCATTTAATTAAATAAATAGAATTATGTCTATTAGTCGGTTTCGTTGAATTACTGTTCGTAAATACTAATATACTTCTCGTGTTAATCGAAAC
Source organism: Tipula vernalis (assembly GCA_958295665.1). NCBI lineage: Eukaryota > Metazoa > Arthropoda > Insecta > Diptera > Tipulidae > Tipula > Tipula vernalis. The sequence goes on along the minus strand of OY282559.1, from coordinate 293,750,682 downwards.
ACAATTAAAATGGTCTAACCACCGGTAGCATATTAGAAATTACATGAATTAATTAACATTCAACAAAAACATTGATAAAAAGTAGGAATTCTTACCTTATAACTTCCGTCGGTTAGGCGTACTATATATGAGTTTCGTCGTAAATTTCTTCACATTCCTTTTCTTCTTTTGTATGACTTCTTGGTTTATGTACTTCCTCGATTTCCCAAAACATTTTTAATTGATTGTCAATCACGTTGGTGGTTACAATCATTGTCTGATACATTGCCATATTGACACTAGCAGATGTATTCCCAGTAAGAATCCATCCCAGTTTGGTTTGTTGTGCAATAGGTTCATTAGGTGCACCTATCATTAGATTCGGCATTATTATTTGCCCATAGTAATCTGAACCTAATAATATGTCAATTGGACCGGGTTCATAAAACGTTGGATCTGCCCAAATAAGATTTTTTGTATGGTTCCAATAATTTGGTTCAATGCCCTTATCAAGCATGCTACCGGTTATGTTTTTGAACACCATAGCCTTCATTTTGATCTTGAAATTTGAAGAAAACCGCGGACTAATGATGAACTCTACTGATGAATGAGCCGTACCGGCTTCTGTCCGACCCATTCCGGCGATGTCTGCTTGAATCGGTATTCTTGTAAGATTGAGATTGTTTGCTAACTCTTCAGTTATGAAGGTACCTTGGGAGCCTGGATCAATTAGAAGACGGACCAAGTGTTCTTCATCGTTACATGTTATTTTTACCATGGCGGTAGCTAATAAAATGCTACCTTGCGCAGCTTTATTAGCTGTTTGTAAGGTTGTTTTTGCAGGGGTTTCTTTCGGTTTTTTGGTTGCCTTTTCGTTGTCGTGGAGTAGCATATGATGAGATCCATTGCATGTTGCACATCTTTTGTGGCAATATCTTCCATGATAATTCGGTATTCAGCTTCTACACAAGGATTTTGCTCTAGCAGCTGAAGTTCGTACCACTATCGCTAGGTTTTGGAAAGTCTTGCAACCTGTAACTTGATGAGTGCCACCGCAATAATCACAGGATGGTTCATTTGTTGTTCCCACATGCGTTGCCTTCTTTGCAATATTTTGTTGGTTTTGGGCTGCGGTTTCTTGTTTCGCTTTTTTTAACGTTTGAATTTCTTTTGGATTTTTGATCGTACTCTCATAAATACGGTGTATTTCAGCATCATTTTCCTCGTTAAAATGCCTATTACTAAGGCACTCCAGTGTTCTGTCTCTACACCTAAGTGGTTTATTGCGTGTAAACATTCCAAAGCGGTGTCGTGTATTGTCCTTAACCCGCTAGCAGATTCCATCGTCAAACTGGGTTGATCTAACAATGCACTTACGTGCGTGCTAGCTAATAGCCGCTTGTCATTTTATCTGGCAATAAGAGTATCTCATGCAGTCATATAGTTGTCTTCCGATAGTGTGAGATGATTGATTAGTTTCGCTGCTTGTCCTCTTACCATGGAAAGTAGATAATACATCCTTTATTCGTTTGACAAACTCTCATTTTGATGTACCGTTTTATTGAACAGACTATAAAAGCTTGTCCATTGCTTGTAATCCCCGTAAAATAAGGGAATTTCAATGGTTGGCAACTTTATGTTTGCATTCTTCTTGATGCCCGGCTTTAGGAAATCTGTTGAACTCTATTTCCAACTTCTGCTGTATCTCAATGACGCACAACTCGTATTTCGCTTTGATCTCTTCAAACAAGTTGTTTTGAAAGTATGCGTTTTCAAATTCTTCGTCAGTTGCATTTGCGATTATCTCCTCGTGGTTGTTATTAAAAGAATTCCAAGCGTCTTTTAGCTGTTTTATTTTAAGCTCACAATGTGGCTTGTTGAAATTCTTAGTTCCGTATTTTGTGATGCTGCTTAAATTTTGTTTCAGCATTTTTGATTTCGCCATTTGAACTTTGTAGCGCTTCTCCTGATCCTTATTATCTAACGTGACAGCTGAGACTTTATCTTTGTTTTCAAGATCATCGTCGTCATCTAAAATCTGGTAGGAGGAGGCGTGTGCTACCTCGGGTTCTAAATCTGCTTTTGCCTGTTGCTTTGCTTCCTCAGTTTTGCCTGGTGCTGCTCTTTTTTGAGCCTCGAGAAGTAGATTTCTTGTCTCCTCAAATACATCCTTCACCTATTTATAATAATTTTGTTTCCGAAATTCATGGTCATCAGGTAAAGTATGTATGTGTTAATTGGGCATCCACTGTGCAGAATTTGTCGTAGATAAGTTGTAAGTTGATGAGCTGTTGTTCACAGTTTTGTTTTTCTGTTCTTTGCGGTCCATCCTTCTTTATATTGCTTTTTATTTTGTTGATTAGCTTTCCAGTAGTGGTCTGCTCGCGTAAGGCTTTTACCGTATCCATTTATCCCTTGAAGTGATTAAATTTTCTCCTTTGATAACTTGGTAATTTGTACAAATTTATAGGTAAACACTGCTACCAATAAAAAATATGCAGTATAATGCATAGTTCATACAGTATCTAATTTCTGCAAATGTATAAAAAAATGTTCACAAGGTTGAACATTTATATAAACGTTTTATAATAGTTTTGCTTTTTTCACAGAAAAACTTGAAGCTAAAAAGCACCATTTTTACTATGGATTCCTATGGAAATCAGTGAAAAGTTACACCATTAAAAAAGCTTCTAAAAAATACGTCATTATGAAAAAACCAAACTTTTCCTATAAAACATATGGGAAATCACTTTTTTTTCTTCTAAAACAAATTTTTAAATGAAAATGTTACAAATTCTTAATTATGATATCTGAGATATTTTCACAAATGTTTGAATTTCAACATATATGAGCGTCGCTTCCTTTTCGTGTAATAATTGGTTTATTTAAACCAAATTTATTAAATGTTCGAAACAACATCATTCTGGTCAAATTGAAATAAAAGCTCACTACAAATCGTGTAGTCAATTAGTAAAAACACATTACATAGATGGAAAGGTATTACCAAATATTAATGTAAAAGAAATATAAGTCGTTGTAACAAAACCAAAACTTGCGAGAAGTCTTTCTTGAAAGCCTGTCAATTAATACGCAGCAGACTATATTAGTAAAAAATTCAATGGGGACATAACGTACCCACGGTGTCCCTGAACCAAGTTTAAATGGGCCAAAAAACCACTCTCGATTTCCCTTCGGCCATTGAAAGTTTCACCTTCGAGAAGTTCAAAAACGCAAAAATCAGCCAAATCCCCGGAGCCGTTTTAAAAAAAACACAATTTTAAGATTTTTTGCGCCAAAAATGAGAAAATTCGAAAATTTTTTTTTTTGAATTCTCAATTTTTCTCCATATGGCTCTTTTTTTTGCAAGAATGTGAACAAAAACTTATAGGAATACAAAAAAAGCACTCAGCTTAAACTAAATTTCAATAAAAATCAAGTTTTTTTCGTGATCGATATTGGAATGAATGCCGCCTCTAATTGTTTGTAAAACGCCATCTACTGGAATACTAATAAGTGTTTGCCTTTTGGAAATATTAAAAAATCATATGATAAGCTTGTAAAAAATGAATCTTTATTCACAAATCGATGAAACTTCATTATGAAATCTATTACAAAAATAACCATTGAATAGAAAAATATATCGATGGTAAGGAAAGATGTATATCGAAATCAAATGACGGAATTTATTTGAATTTTTTTTTAATTTGAATTACCCTAAAATTGGAAAAAAAAAAATTATTCTTTAAACATGACGGGAGTTATATTCCCGTACAGCTCTCAGTAGTTTAGTATTATAATCTGGATGTGTGCGATTTACTTTGTAATTCACCCATGTAGTTTTGAAGTCGTGATGAACGGACTCCATCGCTTGTTCGCTATAGTAACCGAGTCCACAGTCCATTTTGCGGCAAAAATATGGCACGTGAAAAAAAAACGGCATGAACTTTCGTAGTGGTTAAGATTCCCAGGTCTAGACAACTTGTTTTGAATTGCGAAACATAAACCTCAAATTTTTCGTCAAGAAAAGTTGAAAAATACGAATTCACGACATTTGAAAAGTCACTAAAACATTTGACATACTTCAAACAATGGATGGTACATTTTGCCCGAAGAATATCTATTTTATTTAACAAAGTTTTGCAGACATTTTCAGCAAAAGCGGAAACCCCATATACGAAATCTTTGGACACATTGCAGGACTTAGCCCATTCTTCGGCATCGTGCTGGAATTCTTCCAGCATGTGGTTATACAGGGTGTTTACAACTCTTAACATCAGATGAAGTTCAGGTGAAGGGATTATTTCGATGATCAGCGTGTCTGGGTTTCCTGTAAATATAGGCTCGTGGATGTTAGTGTGGAAATTCTTGGAATTCGTTTTTTTACTGCCGGTATTTTTGAAGGCCTCTGAATTTTCACGACAGGTACCGATGGTTCTGTAATTTCCGCACATATTTAAATTGTCTTTCGATGCGGTAAACCACGTACACGGAAAATGGCAAGAATGCACCATAACACCAGTCATGATATTGGCTAGTTTCAGATCCGTAGCAATGATTGTGTTAATGCATTGCAAATTCAGACATGACCAGAGAGTAGGAACATTCATGTAGTTTTCTTGCGTATCAGAAATAATTCCAAGAATGATCAATTTCCTCACACTCGAATCCTTGAATTTCCCGGCTTGAACTCCATCTTGATATTGCTGTCTCGCTTTCTTGGTATCCGATTTACCATTAGCTTCATCAAATTTGAATTGAATAGATAAACAAATTTTCAAAAATCCGCCGCCACCATCAAGACCGAATTTCAAATCCACTTCCTACAATGCTCTTTTTCTTTAATATAGTCAACCAATCCTGGCACATCATTGCAATACACAAAACATTCAGATCCTTTTATCGCCCGGGAATTTTTGGTATTCACCACTTCGCAAAATCGAGATTCGAAAAAGGAATCAAGACGATGATTTAACAAAAACAAGTCCTGTCTTAAGTTGGGTTGAAATATTTTCCTCTTCCCATCACCAACTCGCAACGCAGCAATCAGCGAATTTGTTTTTCTTGTCGACAGACCTAAATCTGTACTGATTTTTAAAATATCGGTTGCTGCGAGTGATTGTGTTCCCGAACTGCTGGCAACATTGTTTTTATTCACTAACACTGATAGGTTTTTCCCTTTTTTCTGCGATAAACACAACTGTCCTTGTTTTGTTGAGTTTTCTGGTGCAACTAAAATGTCTTTCAATATTGACGATGTCAATTGTTCCTTTTCTTTTAACGATAAATTATTTTTAATTAGGTCGGTCAGAATTGAAACGCGTATCATTTTCCCGAGAATCATGTTCCGTGGTTGATCTCGCACAAGTTTACACAAATTGCACTCACAATGTATGTTATCCTGAGATCTGGTTGCACATGGAAGTGCCGGGAAATCAGAATAGTCCGGCAAAGACAATGTGGGTTGATCTCCGAAACCTTGTTTACTGGATTTGTAAAGAACGATTTTGCAAGTACTACAAACAGCGGATGGATATCGACTATCGTCAACATTAATATTTACCACATTTTGCATTCTACTTTTCAATATGCCTACAATATTCCACATCTTGTCCTTTTTCTTTAAACAGAACAAACAGATTACGGATCGGTTCTCTTCATGAGTTCGCGCATGGTCTTTTGACTTTCGCGGCATTTTGAATTTTTTCACACAAGCAAGAAATTAATGTACACCACACAAAGAATTCGGACGACACTCCGTAACTGAACTTTATTAGTAAACGATTCGCAGCTAATGTTTTATTTTGAAATTGACTGGTCGACTATTGCCTGACACCCCCTCTAGGTTCCTGTGTATTTTTGAAACAATGATTTGAAAATACGCGCTTTATGCACACAGACGCACATTTGTGTGTGATCAAAATTTTAGGCGCGATTTCAAATGTATTTTCAACTTTGGAGAAAACTTCAAAGGAATTAGTGACGCGTGGATTAAGGGATTCCAAAGAAAAAATAAACGAATTATTCGAATTTTCTCATTTTTGGCGCAAAAAATCTTAAAATTGAGTTTGTTTGAAAACGGCTCCGGGGATTTGGCTGATTTTTGCGTTTTTGAACTTCTCGAAGGTGAAACTTTCAATGGCCGAAAGGAAATCGAGAGTGGTTTTTTGGCCCATTTAAACTTGGTTCAGGGACACCGTGGCCGTGTTTAGTGTACCTAGTGAAAATTGTTCATTTTGAAAAGTTTTCAATATTCGTTCGATCTCAATAAATGAGGCCAAAGAAATCCTTTAATCATCGCAAAATTCAAGCTTGCAGATATACTTCTGTCGGTTTTTGATCGCCTTTTTAATTATTTCCACTCTAAGCGAATGTCTGAGCACTTATGTACAAAGGGAAAGCTTAGTATAATATTGAAGGAGAAGAATACAACTCTGAATACTATATGGACTGAAAAGTTTCCTGTATTGATTCTAAAATGCAACTTGTTTGGCAATTAATTTATCTAATCTTCAATATAATTTCCTTTGCAACAATTTTATAACATTTTAATGTCTGTCTTGTGGTGGTATGTTAACATTATTATAATCTCATAATGTTTTAACTTTTGAAATTGAAATATTTTTTGTTATAAGTGATTTTTAAAATGTTTGAATAATTTTGAAAATATTTTAAGTCATATGAAGTTTCAAAACACTAAAAAATGTATAATTCATAAAAAATTTACAATATTTTGCTTCATAATACTAAAATATTTTTTATTGCACACACGAATAGTGCTGGCAGACGTAGGGAAAATTGCCTACTTGCTGGAAATTTTTATCAAAAAAGTAGGATTTAGGGAAAAATGTATGATTTTCAAGTACTAAAACTTTATTCGCTTTGATATTAGGGCGATCGTTACGAGTTCTACCTTTAGGGTTATGGGTTATTGTTATATTATTGATCGTTAATATCCTTAGTCATCAAACGTCAAACCATATCCAAAATTCAAAACAAATTTACTTCATTTCTAAAGCCATTTTGTATTTTTCTCTGCTCTGTTTTTGATTGTGTTTACGTGGTGTTGTGAATTGTCATGTTGCTTTTGAAATTGTTGTGTTAGAATCAAAATAAAAAATAACTCATCATCATCAACCGTGCTCGTTGTCCTTATGGCTGAAACAAAATTTAACGAAAATTCGCTAAGTTCAAACAAATTTAAAGGTTGGCAGGAAAAATTTCAGGACGATGATTATAAATTTTAGTGTATTGCATACGATAAAGATTTAATCTGTGGAAAATCAACCTTAGAAAAGCACACCAAAACTAAAAAACACAAGCAAAATATTGAAAAAAAAAAAGAAAAAAAAATATTCAGAAAGTCAACAAGTTTTTGGTACTAAAACGAATTCAAATACTACCGTTGAAAATTTTAAAATCAGAATGGTCATGTTTTTTGCTGAACATAACGTTGGTATACAAATAGTAGATAATCTTTTGCCTTTACTAAAAAAGCAACGCCATTGGTACCAATAACACTATGTGTATTTTGAGTGTGCCCAGCGAATGATGAAATAGTAGGTAAGTTGCTAGACATATATATATATATATATATATATATATATATATATATATATATATATATATATATATATATATATATATATATATTTGGAACTTTCTCAGGTTTTTGTTGTTGTTTTCTTCGAAACATTTAAGGAGTTTTAGAATAAAACATAATCTTTGAAATCGGTGTGTTATAGAATATGGACACTTTTGAAACAAAACAGATAATGTAAAATAGACAGTTTTGGAACACACAATATAAACAATTTGGAGAGTTTTGGAAAATTTCATGATTTTTATTACTATTGTATGGTGGAAAAGATTTTTGTGAAACATTATTTTAACTTCTACGAGTATCTTGTTGCTCTCATCGAGAACTTTTATGCGTTTTAGGCAGTTTTGGAAACGGACGCCTTATATGTGGGTAATTCTTTGGCAATTGGACCTCTCCCAAATATTGGCTAAACTTAAAAAAATGTTTTCGAGCTTAAATTAAAGCCTGACAGGCTTACTTTTATTAAATTGCCTAATAGCTTTTTTCGAAATTCCAGATGGCGGCCGATATACGCCAGTTAGAATTGATCGATATTAAAATAAATGTCTTTAATTGTTATAAAATATTATTGATGATTTTTAATAAATCTGAAATAATTTATGTATATTCTCTCAGTGGTGGGCGAACAAAATTAGTGTTTTTGACCAATTTTGAAAATAAATAAATGATTAAAACTCCGATTAGAAAAAAAAATCAACTGGACAACACGATAATTATTTATGTATCCTATGTGAGGGCCACCGTAACAGTTATTCCATCTTGCGCCATGCGGCCCGCGATAGAGTCTATCTAAATGTGAAAATGTTAATATACCATACGTCAGACAAATTAAAACTGCATATAAAGTAAAAGAAAAAAGATCCAAAGTTTGGGACAAAGGAAATCATGGATGATGCATTTGGAATGAGCTCAAAATCCGAAGTGGCTTGTTTATGGTAGGATCATTGAAAGGAAACAAAGAAATTTAATTCAGTCAAAAGAAGAGCTGAACGTACATAGTCTATCTACAGAATTAAGCCAAACTATTGCACTGTGTATGTAGAAGCCACGAATATTTAATTTCAAAAATTGAGCTACTGATTTAATACCCCCATTAAAAATCGGTCTTCAAATCAGCCAAAAAGATAATAAAAGCGTAATACCACCGCACTACCTAATCGAGATTTTTGAGAATAATAAAAATTTAAAGCCCAGGTTATGCGTTTAAGAATATTAATTTTGAGCAAAACTAATTAAACTAAAGTTTACATTGAAAATAGTTATTTGATTTTACAATGTAGTTTAGACGTAACGACCGTGTCTTGGTCATCCTTATCCTGTTCTATACTATTCTTTTTATTAATGCGGATGTCAAAAATCTTAATATTGAGCAACATGTACCAAGTCTTATGCAAAACCCGTTGGGTTATTCTTAAATGTTGTCATGTGTTGGTGTTTTATCTGTCCAGCCGAGCCAAATAAATTTTTTTTTTATGTATGTGGATTTTGGTTTACGAAATTGAGCTACTGTTGTTACTGTTGTTTAGGTTTTTGATAATTTAAAAACTCTTAACAGGGCTTTAACCACTTTAATATTCAATAAACAATTAAGCAGCCAGCATGAGCTACATATTTTTAGTTATGAAAAATTTCTCAGTAAAAATAGAATTTTGTTTGGTGTTGAATATATCAAAATATAAAACTGAGCAATATATTTATAAAATGAGCAACTTGTGAAAAATGCGTTATTTACCTGTTCTAAATTATCAGCAATTTAAAACAAATCAACTTTAAATTAGAGGGATATAAATAGACAATTGTACATTTTCAACAGTTTGTGGTTAAATATTTCGAACATTGCAGGTTTACTTTTAAGCCACTTATAAAAAAATTTTGAATGTAGTACTAACTCAGTAAAATATTTTGCAACATCATGAATTTGGATACCTTTCAATAAAATGAGGTATATATAATGTACCTTGTCCCGAATCTCGGGAAATCCCGGGAGTCACAAAACCATAATCTAGGCTCCCTGGAATATAAAAGGACCAGAGATCACGAACAATTAAACCAATATGCCTAGTTAGCTGTACTTCGTTTGCGCTAGTATTACCAAAAAGCTTCTTTAACTCAAAATTTAGATTAAAAATGTTTAAATTTCTTAAAACGAAAAAAATATAACTTAGTCCACTATCATAATTGTCGGCACAAAGACGCAACAATTCTTTAGAAATCTATTTGGTTTTGAGATTTTATGTAAGTGATGTTTGCACTTTGTTAATCCCGATATTCAAATTTTCTTGAAAGCTTGCTCGTATTTTCATAATCCAATAGGAAAATGTTTAAAATGATGTGATATGTCCCCGATATACAACTCCAATTGATTTTTTTTTTATCAACAAAATACAAAAAATTAAAAATAAAGCTTCTTTGCAATTGGAAACTTTTAGTGCCTTCTACACCACATTATTTTTGTTGCCTTGCCTAGTTGAAATACGAAAGGGCACTTTTAATAAAATGGTTGGGCATAAATTAGGTAACAAAACGTTATTTAGTAATAGTACCAAATCAAATTTCATAAATTATTTTCCGATGAATTTTGTTAGTGCATGGGCTTTTCAAAGGACGCATGAAAAAAATTGGCATTACTAGGGATTAAAAAGGGACCCTGTTTTTCTTTAAAAATTCATTGGTTTAAAAATCCTTTGATGTTGAACAAAAAAAAACCACCATGTAATATATAAAAACGGATGTTTCTAAAATCTATCATTAGAATTCAATTTTGCGAATGTCAAAGTTTAATTCAATACCTTTTGTGTTTTACATTTTCTTTGTGCTTTAAAGGATTTTTCGTCGTATTTTACCTTTTTTTTAATCTACCTTTGATGTAATTATTCCGTTTTTATACGCCGACTTGGCTATTGCCCATGACGCATTTTAATTTTCAATCCTTCTCGATATATGGTATGTTTTATAACTATAATACGAAAAATAAAATCTATAGTCTAACCTAGAAATTAGTATTTTAAAGTATCCGAATGACAAATAATTAAAAACTGAAACTCTTGAACTTGAAGCTTTGAATTATTCATTTCCTTTATGAAATTTTATTACTTTTGGTTGGTTATGTACTTAAGTGCAAATGCAAATTGGGTGATTATCCAACATCAAAAAATTAGCAATCAAAATGATTCTTCCGCATTTCAAAAAAAAAAAAAAAAACCCCAAGCAGATTAAATTTTAAGGATGTCGGGATTATGTACATAAATTTAAAATAGTATAACAAAGTAAAAATTCAGTTCAGTATTACAGACGTAATAATAAATATAACCAAAGAGAATTAAAATTAATAATGAAGCAACGTAAAAAAAATAACGTCTAAATTAATTATTCGTTGAGAGAAACTGAGATAATTGTTATGTAAGTTGTTATTTCTTATGTTGAAAAATACTTACAATATACCTACCATAAGTACCTATATAACATTTAATTTTCTTTTACTTACTAATTACGTAAACTGGTATGAGTTATCTTTTAACTAGAGGGGACCTTTTTGTTGAATGATGTTGATTAGGCTTCTACCAGTATTACAAATAGAAAACCACATCAATCCCACGATTCAATGAACTATGTAGCTTTATTATTCTGGTTGCACTAATTGGCAGAAAATACCAGACTATGTGTACACCACACATTTAGTACAATAAAAAAAAAAAAAAAAAGAAATTGGTTGAAATCACTTAAGCAAATAATTTTTTCATAATATGTATGTACTCAGTATAAACAAAGCATTCCTAAAAATACAAGCCGTCAGCATAAGACCAATTTTAAAAGAAGCTTAATTTAAGGGGGATACATTTTACGATTTCCCATAAGAACTCATGTAAAATTGAACATTTTTGATTAAGATTTTATGAATGAAAAATATTCGTACCAGAAAATATTTTTAGGTTTATATTTAAATCAAACATTTGAGTATAACATATTTTAAAACCACTAACTTAAATTTAGTAATTTGATAATTAAAATAAAATTGTACAAATTTACTTTTTCTTTGCATGGCTATGTGAAAAATACAGTATAAAATTATAAAAACGAAAGCAATGACGTAAGATCTTACTTACCATTTATCAAAGACTTTAAAATACAATAGACTAGAAATAAAAAACTTCGCACAACCACTAGTAAGAAAAAAAAATTTGGTTTCTCCTCTTTGGTTTAAACTCTTTGCTATTTATCGACATTTTTCTATTATAAAAAAAAACATGAACGAAAGGTGTGAAGTCATGAGGTATGTGTTTGTAAATAAAGAGGTTTTAATAAAACAATAATTAAATATTTAAAAACATGATTTTATTAATTGATTTTCAAATAAAATATTTATCAATTGTTCTTCTTGATAACGTAGAAATCAAAATTCATTTTTGTTAAGAAGAACGATAATGATTTGTATGTAAAATCCATTTTTTTTTTTGTATTTTTATCCCCCTTATATTAAGTTCGAATTTTATGCTGACGGACTTGTATATCTAGGAATGCTTTGGTATAAACAATATTAAATTTAGTAATGTACACACTTAACGAATTAGGATGGTTGCAAATAGCAATAATAAGAATTCTACCTATAGTTCACACACCATAAATTCGATCTTACCATAAGAACGAAAGAATTTTCACACAAAACTACATATTTATATGAACGTAAGTATAATTTCATTTCATTCTCTTGGCAGCAGTTAGCCAAAATTATTAATTTCAAGGCAATGAAGGACTTTAAAAGTGAATCGATAAAACTCGTTCTCGTCATGTTTGCTATTGAAAAATTTAATTTATCCCCAATTTGAAACAAAAGAATTCCATTTTCTTTTTTAAACTCAGGGCACACTACTTAACATCAGATTATATAACTTTGTGTCTGGGAATTAAACTTAAGGTGGAAAACTAAAAAAAAGTAGTTTACAGATTAGAAATTGAATACTTAAATGGAAAATCCGGACCCTAGGCAAGCTTTTGCTTCCGGGCTCCCACGAGTAATAGGAGAATCCGGGTTCTACCCAAATTTTCCTATACAACCCCTTCTTCCTCTGATTAGTTTGTCAGTACACTACTTCTTATTCGCCTTTCAAATGCCGCAAGAGGTACCACCATTGCTAGCCACACATGTAAGTATTAAGGGCAAATTAATTGGTCTACCTATTTTGGCAAAACGTTTTCCAATTGTCCAGCACAAACGCTACACAAGTTAAAGGGTCTTAACAAATAAATATCAAATTCACATACCTTCGTAAACAAGACGATTATGTCTAACTGTCTAAACGATTTGCAATACAATCAAGCGTCTGTGAGGCATTTGACATTTTACGTAGTCTATATACTATATGTATATGCACATATAAAGAAGAGAAGTGTGTTTTGTTAATCTGCTGAATTTAAACATCTCGCATTACTTAAGTATATGAAAAAGTTCTTCTATCCTGTGGGTACCGGATGTAAACGCACCATGAGTTGCAGATTAGTTGTGATTTTAAAATTACCACAAATTTTAAGGGCTCAATAAACACAATATTTTAAGGGCGTGTATCTTTCAATTCCGACTGTTACGGCAATGTATTTGTGAAAAATTACTTAATTCGTTAATTTAAAACTTTATTTTTTACATTTTTAAAGTTTACACCAATGCAATTTACAGAATTTAGTTTTTAACCGCGTTATACTAGGGCACGCGAACTATGCGTCTTTATATCAAATCATGTAAAGCAAATGTTGGAAATACATAGTACATTGTTGCAATAGTGGAGGCATATACAAATTATTTGTCTGTCTATACTAATAAAAATGAAGATCTCTATGTCTGTATGGATGCTCTTTATACGTTTCCACACCATTGATCTAACCAGATTTAAACTTTGCGTTGTGGTTTCATATGAAAATTAGCAGGTTTTCGTAGTATTTTCGAAGGGATTTGGCCTCTTAATCTAAGTGACCCAACAATTTTTTCTAAAATTTCGATTACAAAATACAAGACTCAGTTTAGATAAACAGTTAAATGAAATTAATCGTATATTCGTATCCGAAGGGGCGGTCCCCTTAATTTAGGGGAGTTAAAATATGTTTTACCACCTTTTGAAGAGTACACTGGAAAAACGGTATAAGTTAATTTAAAAATAATGAGATTTTGGTGCCGTCTTTGCTAAAATAAAAATAATTTATTTAGCCCGGCGTCTACCAAAGTAAGGCGCTTAATAATAATTTTGCCAATGCTTATAAATGCTTATAAATTTGATATAATAATTGAAATAATTGATTAAACTTTGATATTTATTTTTATATACGCTTATTTTACCAGAGATCCGAAGTTCCAGATGATAATTTAAACGTTTTCAAAGCCTGCTGATATTCCACATTTGTGGGAATCACATCGGGCGAAATTGTCTTCCAACCAGGTTTTACAAAAAATATTCGGATCAATTTTATAATAATTAATATTTTCACATTTGTTAAAACGTAGCCTTTTGACCTTATTCCAAAAATGAATGGATTTTTCAGATGGCATTATTAGTTTAGTTACAATGTTTCTAAGTCTTTTGAATTCACGGCGTTCACTGTAATCTTTTGAACGCTTCCAAATAAGCAAGGCATGATCTCTAAGTGTAATATCAGTAGCGATTACTTTGTTAAACCATGGAGCATATCGTAACCGGGTTTTGATAGTTTTTAATGGCACATTTGATTTAAATAAGTTAACCATTTTACAATTAAAAAATTCCATTCTTCAATTTCTGATAAACTAAATAATTTACCCCAATCTAAGCGTGAACATTTTTCTAATAATCTAGCATTATTTATTGCCTTAAAATTATGGTAGGTGATAATAACCGAAGGTGTATCGAATGAGGATATCGTAGCAAGAAAGAATCATATCGTCACCAGCAAATCCAATAGAAATTTGATTAAAAAAACCTACTTTGTCAGTGTTAGTCACTTGAGTCACTTCAATAGAAACAATTGAAATAAACTTGCGAGTTTCGAAAGATTTAATCAAATAATTACTGTTAAAATCACCTACAATAATAATGTCGCTATATTTTACAGATAAATCACTCAAAATGTTTTAAAACTCATCAGTAAATGCCAATTTATGTGGCTTATAAAATAATCCAAACAAAATGTTTAATGAGTTCAAATTCTTGTCACAATGTGTTTTCAAGTGTGTTTAACAGAGAAAATTAATGTTAACCAAGAAGGTAAAAAAGTTCAAGTAATTGCTGGTGGCTGCATGATATACCAGAATAAATTTCGACGCTAATTTCTGTTGCTGGGCACCATTGTAAAGGGTTGTCCAAATGAGACGCAGGAAAATAAAAAAATAATTTTACAAAGACGCCATGTTTGTTTTCTGTCATTTCATGTAATTTTGTTAGTTGAATGTTTGCCATTATCGCTGTGGAGTCGTATTCGACTGAAGGCCGTGTTAAAGTTATTCAAGAGCACTACGAAAATGGTGAAAAAATAAAAAACACGTCTCTCGTAATTCGTTAATATTTTGGTAGCAATAATCGCCCAAATGAAACAATGGTGGATGCACCAAAGCCTGGCAGGCCAAAAACTGTTCGCACACCAGATAATATCGCTGTTGTGGGGCAAAGTGTGAGAGATAATCCGAAACAATCAATAGCGCGTCGATCACTTCAATTGGGTATTTCAAGGACCAGTTTATTGTGAATTAAGCACAAGGACTTGAATTTACACTCATACAAAATCCAATTAACACAAGAGATAAAGCTAATTGACCATCATTCGCGTCGCCTGTTCACCGATAGGCTCTTAGATGATATTCTTAATGATACAATGCAATGATAACGGACTATTTTTTGCCCCAGCTTGATGGAATCGACTTGGGTGATGTTTATTTTCAATAACACGGTGCGTGCAACTTGCCTTACTACTATGCGTGAGAATATCGACGAATTGCAAAGGTTCTTCGAAAATCGCTTAATTACGCGTCGTGGAAATGTGAATTTCATGCGATTTAATGCCATTAGATTACTTTTTATGGGGATTTTTGTAAAGGAAAGTGTACGTTGATAGTCCAGCTACATCCAAAATTTTGACCATCGGATCGACGTTTAAATTAGCTCTTCTATGATAGAATAATAGGGGAAAGGCTAGACAAACATTTAATCATAAATTTGCTGCTTTACAAAACTTAAGGCTTTACCGAGACTACTGGCATTGAAACCTATTCGGAAGATTATCATGTCTAAGTTCGCGACGCCATAAAAGTCTCCCGTAACAGCAAAACTAGCCTTCTTCAACATTTATTTTCAAAACTACATAAAAGAAATAATTAAGAAATTTAGTCTTTAAATAAGCAATTATAATCCGTGAATACTTCAATTCAGCCAATTTATTTTTGACTGCAGATTTAAAATTATAGTAGAGAAGACTTTTGCAATTTGCTTAACATGGAAAAAAATCGAATAACCAAGTGCAAAATTGATGAAGGGTAAATCGAGAGTTCCGTGGAAACCAAGGGATGATTGTAATATACAACTATATTTTTATTGGTTATTAAACTGGTATAAAATTTGTACCCAATTTGATTGCTTCTTCGGTTAGAGTTATGTCTTCCTTGGCTTCTCATTATAAATCTCTTATCAATTCTTTTAACGACATAACGTTGTTGTTTACCAGGCCGATTTTCGTCCTAATGATGGCGCCTTTTGTTAACTGTTTGACGTATGTCATTCACCCGTGCTTTTATTTCTATTGAGTCAATGAAGATATTTTCGTTGATATAACTTTATTTGGCGTAAAGCTAAATATGCTGTGTTGTTATAAAGTGCAACTGACAGTTCAATGATAGTTGAAGGTTTATGCTTGTTGCTTTATGTTTATTTGTATTGAATATCTCGAACACAGTAGATTGGGTTTGCTCGATCTGTGCATTGGATTCTGATGACGACGTGTTTAGATTGTTTAGAAATCCTTTCAATTAAGTAGATTGAAAGGTAATTTCGCGATTTCAGGCAATACTGTTTGGTATTCCAAAAAGAGTGAAGTACTTATTAAAAGCTTTGGTTGCATATGTTATGATTTTTGTTTCCGTTGATATCTTCTGTAGATGTTTGAAGAAAGTGTTAATAATTGGTAGAAAATTGTTTTTCTTTATATTGGAAATGTCGATATGCAACCTTTCTAACGGCTTTTTTGTGATTGACCGTGGGAATATTTTAATGTTATAACATTGTTGCGATCCTATTTATGCATATTGTAGATATTACATGCATTAGTGAATTCTTGATTTTCGATCTCGTGTCTTTTCGTTATTTTTGTATTTCCTATCTGTCATCATTGATAACATCTTCAACTATTTTTGTTTCTAGCACAAAATAACCATTTTCACAAAATTTCGCCTAAAGATCTTTAGATTTTTCCATATTGAGTTTCAGGAGCCATTAAAGCTGATTGTTTACCGTTATGGTGATTCTTTAAAAACTGTGTAATGTCGTTTTCCGCAAAGACTGTAATAATGGTTCTCTTGAAATTGGGGAAGGTAATGACTTCCGAAATGATATTGGTCTGTCAGCGAGGTGGATGAAGTAACTATCCAATGTATTCACTGAGTGATTTGTATCGATGTCATCGAAGGAATATTCAGGGTTTGTTTCCGTAGATTAAGTGAAGGGTTATTGTGCATTGACTCATTCCAGTTTATTTCGCTTACGTTGCTTTCCTTCTTTATAAACTACGTCGTAATTGTAGTTCTCCAAATTTGACCTCCATATTAGGATTTTGGAGTTTTTCTCCGAAGACTTGATGAAGGTGAGTGGCCCTGCTGCATAGGTAGGGCTGATAATTCTTCACCGTCCAATCGGTCTCTCAATGTTGTTTGGAACTTGAGGCAGAATCATCTGTTGTCAGGATTTGGTCTGTTGCTGTCGTTCTTTTTAGAGTTTCAAAAGCCTTTATGTGATCTGCATCTATTAGTTCTAGTGTGAGTTGGCTAATTTCGAATAGTCCGTTGTAAATTTGCGATGGAATCCGAAAAGTTCCAGGAATTATTTTCCTTTTGATTTTTCGAGTAATGCCCATGCCGAATCGAAAATATTTTTTACTTTGTCCTTATTGAACTTTACTGGGTCATCAGCCCCGAGTCCTCCATATGTCCCAATAATTAAGTCTCTCTCTTCTTGTTTTTCAACTATTATGATAATCTCACCAAAATAAACATGACATATCTTGACGATCAATTACTGCAGCACATGGTTCATTGCACGTTGAAATATAGCGGGGATATTTTTCAGGCCAAAATGCAATCTGACTTTACTTTACTTGTAACTTTACATTCATCGGAGTCTGCCGACTACGACACATTTTCTTAAATGAAAAGGGTCACGTTCCAATTGCATTCTAAAACACTTCTGGCTTTAATGAAACCTGTATAAAGTTACTTGTCAACATAATCGGAAAATTCGATTAAATTGGTGAATGTAGATCTGTTTGAATAAAAACTGGTCTGTTTATGGGAAATTTTATTTTTAACAAAGTTTAATAAGTTTCCATGTACATACTCGTAGGTAACATTTTCTCATATAAATTAGCAAAAGCATTTAAAATAAATAGTAAACGAACTATAATTAGCAATATCAGATCGATCACCCTTTTGGCAGATTGGAATTAAATGTGAATGATTCCTTCTATTGGGAAAGCATGATGCATGATTAAACTTTACTGTAAGAGGTTTGTAAGAACATTTTCAAAATTTTTCTCAAAAAAAATTGGAGATTAAATTTGGATCAGCTTCTTTAATTAATGTTAAATTATTAAGTGCTTTAATAACATCCAATTCCGAACAATGTAAATCAGAAAATTGATCAGTTTTAGCTAACTAAAATTATCGACCCTATTGACACTTTTGAAGTTATCTACAAATAGATTTGCAATTTCAGATTTATACAGAACTGCGCTGGTTAAAGTACATCAAACATGGAAAATTTATTTCGGTTATTAATGAATTAATTATGTTTTATAATTAGTTTAAAATTATAAATAAAATTTAAAACAAGAAGAATTGGATAAATTCTGGAAAAGCGGGGGTTTGGAGGCGGCAGCCCATCCTCTAAGGTTTACAACGATTTAAAATTCCATTGAAAAAAATGTTAGAAATAGAAAGTTTGTCTGTATTAAATTCAATAAGATTCTTTAGGCTTTTTATAGACAAAATATATTAACAATAATGGCATTTACAACATTTTCGACTTGTTAATCAGAAAAAATTAAGAGGCCAATCATTCTCTTTCTATTATTTGTGTGGGCATAAAACACACACAAATGAGAATTTTCCTTGAGTTTTTTGATTTTGTGAATTATATAATTCGCTAAGTCAATGCGTTCTTGCCTCATACATAATGTATGAAGTTGGAATTGTATTTTTGGTAGTTTGGTCGTAGCTACCTTATGCGTATTGAGTAGACCAAACTTTTACCTGATGAGTAGACCGAACTTTAACCTGATGAGTAGAGTAGTAGACCGAACTTTTTTGTTCGTGCAAGTTTGTCAGTACGAAACCAAACTACCACAGAAAAATACGAATTTTTACAAAAAAAAAAAATTTATTTTAATTCAAATAGAGTTCAGTATCAGTACATTTTGGAAATATATTATTTACATTCGTAATACATTCCTAGTAGGAACTACTTCTTAATTCTTTTATGCATAACAAAAACATTAAACATTATAATCACTTCTTATTATCACTTCGTGTTATATTCTAATATTGCAGGTGGATTATTCTAAATGCAATGAAACTAAATGCAGTTTTCAATTCGTTTTCCTTAAGGGTTTAGCGTGTTAAGCTAATTTATATTTTGTAACTAAATTTTGGAAAGGAATCCAATCACATAAACTAATGCCTTCGGTGAGCTGCTTAGCTATCATCAACGCGTTTATGGTTTCTGTTTTTAAACAATTTCTGTTTTTCGTTTTAATATTGTTTAGCTGGGAGAAACATGTTCTGCAGCAGAGCTATTATGAAGTAGGCTTAAAAGGCCACCAATAAACACCAATCCTAAACTAGTTTTTAGTTCAAAAATGTTGCCCCAAAACTTCTCTAAACTCGAGGAAATCGGAACAAATTTTTTACTGTTTTACTGTACACAGTACTGTTCCTGGTTTGGGATTCGTTTTCATTGGAAACATCTTTAGAAATATCAGAAAGTATAGAACAATTTGCAGTTTCAGATGAGAACGCAGGTGGTGATGATACTGGTAAAGCCTTATGCTAGTCGTCATTCCCATTTGGATTATTTTTATAAAGCTTTTTGATACTGCAAATACGATTCATTTACTTACTTCAAAAGGGTTTGTTTCACTTTTTTGTTTTTGTTCATTTTTGTTAATAATTATGCGCTTAAAAATAATAATTACGGTTGAGTAACTTGGGTATCGCGCCTCTAAAATTTTCCGAATATTTTTCAAATTCCAATGTTTTTTATAACTTTATGTATGAGATTTTGAGGTTAAGGTGGTACGGAGAAAAAAGCAAAATTATTAAAATCATTAAGCTGGCTGAGTCGCTGAATACAGGGAATTTACGACAGCGACATTAATAATAAATTGCTCTGAGTGTAGCAAATTTAGCTAACAAAACATAGATGATGTTGGTGTATAATTACAAATTATTCAGCAAAATTGCAAAAAACTATAACGTTTATTAGAAAAACCAACTTTAATATTAATTATTAATATTAAATAATAGAGTGCCCCTAAAATTTTTTTTTACTGCATTTAGGTGCCTCAGTGCCTCACATTCTTTATAAGTGCCCGAAAGGCACTAAAGTGCCTGTTTTGACAGCGCTGATTTTGATATTTCTATATTTTGTCTACAAAAAGCCGAAAGAACCTTATTGATTTTAATACAGACAAACTTTCGCTTTCTATTATTTGTGTGGGTATAAAACACACAGAAATGAGAGTTTTGCTTGAGTTTTTTGATTTGGTGAATTATATAATTCGCTAAGTCAATGCGTTCTTGCCTCATACGTAATGTATGAAGTTGGAATTGTATTTTTGTAGTTTGGTCGTAGGTAGCTACTTGATGAGTAGACCAAACTTTTTTGTTCGTGCGAGCTTGTCAGTACGAAACCAAACTACCACAGATAAAACTCAAGGAAAGTTATCATTTTTTGGAGTCGATATACTTTGTATTGACCTCAGATTCAAGTACGGGGCGGATTTTGATATTTCTACTTTTTTTTTGTAGATATATTTATAAAGGATTGGCCTCTATATTTTTTCTGGTCGAAAATGTTGTGAATGCCATTATTGTTAATATATTTTGCCTATAAAAAGCCGAAAGAATCTTATTGAAAAAAAAAGGTTTTGGTACTATCAGAAGAAGCGATAAAAACTCTTTGATTTGTGTCTGCAAGGTTGACGAAGCAATTATTACTACTAGCATCCCCTAAAAACTAAAGATACACACTCCTAATATCAAAAATTATCAAAAAATATACATCTTATCTGAAAAATTGGGTTTGCTCATGGTAAAAACTATAGATACATAATACTACATCCGAAAATTTTAAAAAAATATACTTCTTACCTGATTTTCTCGACGTGCCCAATAAGTAAACTAACGCCAAAATTACCAATCTTGAACTAATTTATTTGCTGGTTTCTATAGTTTTACTAGGAGATAATAGGGGACGAAAATTAGTTTTGACAAAGGTCTCTAGTGGGATTTCGGGTAATAAAATAAAACGCACAGTTATATTTAATTAGTTTTAAATTCACAATATTTATTTATTTGATTTTTAGTTCACGTTTGTATTTATTTTACTTTAGATTTCATTAAATAATTTTAGTTAGATTTTGTTTAATTTTGTATTTAGAATTTATTTCACTATTCCGCACTTATTGGAGTCCTGATTGATTTAGTATTAATTTTGAAATTTGACTGAATCGATTATAGATAGCGGACGATTTTTATATTCAAATATTTTGGTTGCCTTCAGTAGTCGCAATAATATTTTTGCTTGCATATTTATGTAGTGTTTAGCCGCTACATTACTCCCCGCCTGGACCGAAAACCATAGTGTTTAGAAGTGAAATTTCACGGTTTTGCGGACACTATGATTTTCGACTGGGCTAACCATAAGAATTCCGTAGGCTGGCTTCAGCCTGTCGATGCCAATTGTCGTGGGCTTACCGTTGATGTCCACAACAAAGAATTTGCGTAATTTGTGGGTCACTGGATATGGT
Organism: Tipula vernalis; assembly: GCA_958295665.1. Lineage (NCBI taxonomy): Eukaryota > Metazoa > Arthropoda > Insecta > Diptera > Tipulidae > Tipula > Tipula vernalis. The sequence goes on along the minus strand of OY282559.1, from coordinate 293,728,859 downwards.
CCAGAATACGGTGTACTCAAAGGACTTTGTCTACACGAACGAATACGTGTGAGCAGCTTTCCAGATTTATCGAATGTATGTATTCAGTTGAGTCGATTGTCGTGTGTCCGTAGGAACTAAGGCTCTCATTGTTGTACGAAGTGCTATCTGTGCTTGGTATCGAATTTTGATCGTTGATGAAGAACTTACCGGGAACCTTGATATTTTGATCATACAAGAGCTCTGCTGGCGTGCAGTTGAGGTCTTCCTTGAATGAGGTTCGAACACCCAATAAAACTGTTGGAAGGTCAGAACTCCAATGGGGTGTATTGCATCGAGCTGTTAATGCGGCTTTTAGTTGCCTGTGAAAGCGTTCGACAAGACCATTCGCTTTCGGATTATAAGCTGTTGTTTTAATGCGATCTGAACCTAAGAGCTTTGTGAGCTCGGTGAACATTGTTGATTCAAATTGTGTGCCTTGGTCTGTCGTTATATAAGAGTGGGACACCAAATCTACAGATGTACTCTTTGTAGAAGATTTTACTTATGGTTTTGGCAGTCATTTCCCGGATTGGATAAGCTTCTGGCCAACGGGTAAATCGGTCGACCATCGTTAGAATGTAATGATGGAATGTAATGATGGATGTGTTCAAACCTGCCACTTGGTATCTCCAAGTTCTGATTTTGTGTGGCGGTGAACTTTGGATTTTTGAAATGGGATATAAGATTTCGCCCAGTTGCTGTATCAGTATTCATTCTTGGCTCTGGATGCCGGGATGTGATAAGCCATGCAAACTATCGAATATTGTCCGTCGCATTTCTTTAGGGACAAATTTGCTACCTATTGTAGGGTAAGTTGATCAATTGCAAGTTTACTTTTGATTTCGGATTCCGAACTGAAATCAATTTATGCAATTCCTCGCCATATCGTTGCTGTTCAAGTAATTCTTTCATGTCGAAAGAGGCGACCTTGATTTCTGGTAAAGGTGATTCACCAGAACGTGGTAAACAGTCGTTCACCACATTTTGTTTACCTTTAATGTTGTCGGTCGTGCATTGTGTAATATAATCGAGATGTCGTTATTGCCGGGGACTACGTTCTGATTTTGACGCAATTGCTGTTGTTAAAGGCTTATGGTCAATGAAAATAGAGAAATTTCGGCCTTCGACGAAATGGCGAAAGTGTTTAATTGCTAGATATATATCAAGAAGTTTTCTATCGAATGTAGAGTATTTTGTTTCGGCTGGAGAGAGCTTCTTGGAAAAGAACGTTAATGGTTACCAACATCCATGTTTGCGTTGTTGTAAGACAGCACCAACCGCTAAGCCGGAAGTGTCTGTAGTGATGTTGAACTCAGTATCGTTCAAAGGATGTGCCAAAAGAGTGACCGCGGCAAGAGAACGCTTGACCTCGTTGAAAGATGCGGTGCACTCTTCAGGGCAAGAGAAATTGTTTCTGTTTTAGCCTTTCTCGAGTAAAGGAGCCAAATGACGGTGAATAGGCGATGACAGTTCGGCTAAACGTGGTATAAAGCGATGCTAATAGTTCACTATACCTACGAACTGCTGTATTTGGCGGATTGACGTTTGCACTGGAAAATTTGAGATGTCTTCAACTCTTTCTTTCGACAGAAGCATAACATCTATTGTGTGGCTTAAATAATCAAGTGACTTTATGCCGAAAATGTATTTCGAAGCTTTAATATTTAATCCAAATGCGGAGAAACATTTAAAAACTGACTCGAGATGTTCTCTACGTTCCATCTCGGAGTGACTCGCAATGAGGATGTCATCGATATAACAAAAAACGAAATTCAGCCCTTTTAAAACTTCGTTAAGGAATCGCTGGAATGTCTGAGCTGAGTTGCGCAGACCGTAAGGCATTCGGGTAAACTCAAAAAGCCCAAAGGGGGTAGTAATCGCTGTTTTGTGAATATCCTCTGCAGCCAAGGGAATCTGATGATAGGCCCGAACCAAATCTATTTTTGAGAAAATAGTGGCGCCGGCAAGTTTCAACGAGAAACTGTGTATATGTTGGATAGGATATTTATCAGGGAGCGTGACAGTGTTGAGCTGTTGATAGTCTCCACAAGGGCGCCAGTCCTTCTTTTCCTTTTGAACTCTATGTAATGGTGAGGAGAGTGGTGATGATGAGGGGCGGCAGATTCCGATATATATGGTGGGTGATACGGTGATAGTAGCAGAGTCCGGATGATCTAGAAGACGATCTGTTCCATGGTCTGTAATTATTATTTTGGAAATTCCGGTCTGTCCGGTGGTCTTCTACGAAACCCAAAGTTCATGTTGGCGAGTGTTCGCTGGATATCTGCTAGTTGCCGTTGCATCTGCTCTAGTTGTCGTTGCATCTTGGCCAGGTCTGATTCACCGTGAACAGTTGACTTGCCACTGGAGTGTTGCCGTTTAACTTCAGCAATAGATTGGGTTGTTCTGGATTGAGCATAAATTCAAATTTGGTCAGCGACCGGTAGTAGCTCCTGAATGTCCTTCTTGCTGTCCTTCGCCACGATTGCTCTTAAGTCATCTGGCAAACGTTTTAGCCAGAGGTTTTTGAGTAAATCTGCATTTAATAAGGTGGAGTCACCTGCTTTCTGCTCAAGCAGGTTTTAAAAAATGGGATGGTCGTAGGTCTCCCATTTTGTGGAAACCGAAAAATCTCTCCGCTAATAGTGTAGCGGTCCATTAACGCGGGCTTCAGTGTTTTATATTTCTTTCCTGGCGGCGGATTTTTTATTACGTCGAGTATCATCGGTATCGTCGATTGTGGTATATCCCTAAGGGCATGGGCGAACATTTCGTCATTGTTCTCCAAACTCCATGAATTAAAAATTGGTGTTCGACGTGTGTCTGTGGTACGGGAATGTATGTGCCAGCCGATGTACCTGGTTTGTCATTCTTGTCGTCACTTGTGCCAGCGGGGCGCTTTTTTGGTGCCATTGTTTTATAATTAGCGATTTATAAGCAAACGGTCGGGCAGAAATATTTATTTAAATAAATAGAATGGGCAAAAACCAGAAAAAAAAAAATTGCGATCGTGATCTTCGAGTAGAAATAATTCTTCCTTCATCTTACTACTGCAAAGCAACACAGAGGAATAATTCGGCAATAATTTATCAATCGCGCACAAGCAATCGGGCCCCTTTACAATTAAGTAGCGAATTTTGAAAAAAGAAGTTATAAGTATATTACAATTGAGAACATATTGAGAAAAGTAATCAAAATTGTAAGGAAAATGTCTGCACCCGTGCAGATCAACAAATTTTATCACCTAAAATTAAAATTAATTTCTGTAGACTGTTGTAACTGTGTATAATCTGGCTAAATTTAATTTATCATGTTCATACTTATCTTGTAAGCTGTTGTCAATATTATTTTGTTTATATTTTGAATCGTTTGACATTTCATCAGCTGTTATGTAAATCACTAAAATTATTCTCAAAATACCATCTATTGTTGAAAGCTGTAACAATGAATATTATTTTAGTTTTAAACCTTTACAAAAATTTAATTATACATTAAGTTTAAATTTCACTATGTAACTTACAATAAACCAAATGGATTAACCAATGAAAAACTGCCACCATGACCATGAATGGTTATATTATTTTTATGGTTCACCAACTTGGGTGCCCTTTTTTATATTAAGTCAGGTTTTCCTTGGTCAGATCAATTTGGTATTTTGGCGAAGTAAAATAAAGTTCATTGGTCCTTCGAGCCGGATCGAAAAACCATCAAAAGGAAAAATTTCCACAATCAACAAAGTACGGAACGCCATCTTTTACCTTAAGTATCATTTTTTTATATATAAATTAGTGCGTAAGTCGTATATTATAACATCATTAACCGTGAAAAGATAGAAAATCTGAATTATTACCAAGTTTTGTGTATTGTAAAGTGAAATAACAGCCTTTCGTGCAAGTATTCATTAAATCCATATTATTAAATCCTCCAAGATGGAAGCTCTTGAAAAACGAAGATCAATCATTAAAGGTCAAATGACCAAAATTTTAACCTTTGCTGAACTATTACGGCTACAACGAATTTCGACGAAATTAAAGCACGCCTGGAAAAACCAATTCTCTGTGGGCCGATTTTACAAAATGTGTAGATAACATGTTCGAATTAGACGCCGATCTGGTATCACAATCCCAAGCGGTTTCCTTGTTAAATACCACTATCCGCCGTTTTCATACGGCAACTCAATTGAATATCAGTCAACCAGGTGAAAGTTCAATTAATTGTCATTCGCCATCTGAAGCTAAATTACGACGCCTGAATATACCGTTATTTCAAGGTGACTTTCAGGAATGTCAAAGTTTTTTGACCTTTTTAATTGCCGCTCCGTACATGAAAAGGTGTTACTTGCGGCCGCTCAAAAGCTGCAATATTTAAAAGGCTTATTGAAGGGTGAACCGCTCGGTTTAATTAAACATTTGTCAATTACCGACGATATGGCAAAAAGAAGGCGACAATCAATTGTTATATTGAAACATTTGTAAAACAACCGGTTATTACATGTAAATACGTAAAACAACCGGTTATTACATGTATTACGTGTAAATTCCTCTAAGATTCTAAAATTGGCTGAAACCTCCGAGAAAATTATAAGAGTGCTCAAAGCTGTTGGACCGCAAGGGGAAATGAAAAACCCTTGGTTAATCTACATAATCGCCAAAAAGTTAGATGATGATAGCAGGCAGTTCTGGCAACATGATTCGTCAAAAATCGAGCACCCTACCCTTCAAAATTTAATTGATTGTCTCCTTGGTAAAAGAAACCGTATGTTGTAGGCCATCATCTCGAGCAATTCTGGCCGTAAGAGACTCTCATAGTACATCCATAAATACCGGTAAAACTCCAAATTGCCCGCTGTGTCACGTAGAGCACATGTTGTATTTATTCCCGACATTTAAAGAATGAACATTGCCGATAGGAGAGTATTCGTCAGGGAGACTTCACTCTGCTATAATTGCCTAAGTGATAACCATACTGTGCAAGCCTGTAGATCTAAGCGTTCGTGTCAAATTTGCAGAAAGCGGCATAATAGTCCAAACTCCGACAAACACACCAATTAATCTGTCATCATCCTCACCAATGGCAACCAACGCACCATCAACCACCAAGTTAACAACGAATGTATCGCCACCCGACGAATCTGTGTCTGACCTCCAGTCTCACACTACCGCTGCTATTCATAAAGCTCGTTTACCAATTACTAACGAACTTGAATCGAGCAGACCTAAATTTCAATCGCTATTTCCAACCGCTCTAGTCCGCGTTCGAGATTCCTGTAGAAAGCTTCATGTGTGCCGAGCATTATTACTAATGCGGGCATCGCACGTTCATCAGCTGTTCTCGAGATTTCATCGAGATTTCAACCAAATAACCGAATCTAATTTCATGCGCTAATACTGCCCAAAATTACCGCAGTTTTACCGCCAGTAAACCTCAACCCAAAGTTCATGGAACAGTTAAAAGCGCTTCAGTTAGCCGACTAGGAGGAGATCACTTTTTTAATATTTTGACAGAAGGAAAAGTCTATCAAGGTCAAAATACACCTATCGCACAAAATAGTATTTTCGGTTGGATAATTGCTGGCATTGCTCAATCCATTGAAAATCAAAGTTCATTTAGTGTCAGTTTTAGCACTGAATTACAAATAGATCGATCCCTTCGCCAGTTCTGGGAGCTGGAGGAAATTCCGCCAAGTAAATACTTAACCGAGGAAGAAAAATTGTGCGAAACTCATTTTGAAACCACTCATCAACGAACCAAGATTTCTAGTTCACCTATCATTTAAGCTACCCAAGAAAGAACTGGGAAATTCAAGGGAAATGGCAACGATAATTTAATGGTAGGGCCTACCGTTCAGGACAGTTTATTACTGCTTCGATTCCGGAAACATAAAATAGTGTTTACCAGCGATATAGAGAAAAAGTACCGCCTAATATTAATTGCACCGAAAGACACTGAGTTTCAAAGAATTGTTTGGAGGGAGGAACCAGAGCACCAATAGAAGACTTTAGGCTGCTGACGGTTACCTACGGGACGGCCTCGGCACCCTACTTAGCCACAAAGACACTGGCAATGATTCTCGATGAAAATACCACCAAATTTCTAACAGCTTCAAAAATCATCAAAAATGACCTATACATCGACGACCTGATGTCGGAGGCGAATACCGAAAAAGAGGCTCTCGAATTACAGGCTCAAATTATTGAGATGTTGAGACTACCCGGCTTCAACTTACGGAAGTGGACTTTAAATTGCGTTTCATTGCTCTAAAATATACCTGCAACCAAGCAAGAACTGTCCCCGATTGGGGGGGGGGGGTCTGGAATGATGTAAAATTACTAGGTCAGAAGCCTCCAAAATTTTTGACCCGCTCGGTTGGCTGTCTCCATGCACCATTATGATCCAAACATTGTTGGCTGTTAAATTTACAATGTTATGTTTGCATATTTATCTAGTGTTTAGCCGCTACAGGTCGTTACTAGTATGTTTTAAAGGGTATTCAAAACTACTTTCCGCCATTAATTTTTTTATTGTCACGATTACGGGATAAACTTAGCGCCTTACAATTAAACCCATCATTATATAATTATACATAATTTCCTGACACCCTATATAATTTTCTGAAAACGTTAAACTTTTAATTACATTAATTCGTGTTCTGTTAAATAACATTACATATGTTCTACGTACTTATGTACATATACCATATTCACATAAGTGTCTAATCTTTCGTTTTTATTTTTTAATTCTTTTAGAAGTAATTAATACATTTTTCCGTAAACACTCTTGGTTATTATTTATTATGAAAATTATCTTCCGTTGTTTTTTTTTTTTTTTGCCAACTTTAGGTACATATTATGATGTATATACGTATTAACAAAAAGTTTTGTGTTTAGCCTGGCGCACAATATAGGGAAAACTTTTCTAAACAATAAAATAAAATAAGAATTAGAATAGGAAAATATAAACTTTATCAAAAATTATAAAAACACAAAACCAGAACCAACAATAAAAATAAAAATTATTTTAACTTTAACAAACTTAATTCATGACCCATGAAAATTATTATTTTCATATGAACGTTACAACAATAATCATATTCTTAAGAAAATTATATTCTTTTTTTTACGACTACATGTGAATAAAATCCGAGTTTATAATTATGAGCAAAAACTTTTCATTCTTATCTCGTAGCAGACGCATCTTACATAAGAAAAAATTACTTAGGCGATACTTTTTCACATCACCACAAATAATAATAAAATAGCAAACCTCTTAAGAATTATTTTTTGGGTGTTAACTAAATTATCTTTCATTTTCACAATTTAATTCACGAAATAATAAATTGTTAATACATAAACTAAACAAACAGTCAGTTGTCAATCCACCCGCCCCCCATAATAATATTTACCACATCAGTATGGTGTCAATGAGATTTTCTCTCGTTTTTGTGTTGCCGAAATGATGATTATTATGGATATTCCTTTTGTTTTAATAATTTATGGACCATTTTTTATTATGGATGTGCCGTATAATTTTTCTATGTAGAAATTTGTTTCAATTTAAAGTGTTAAATTGTAGTAGAACAGATTTGTATTGAGAGATATGTATCTAAAAAGCTTTACAATATGTGGGTATGTGATGTCGTTAATTATTTAACAAAAATAATGTTCCATCCCTTTTTTTTTTTTTGTAATGTTATGGAAATTTTAAGGGTATAAATGTCAATTATTTTTAACCTCACTTTAATAAATAACTTTAATTTTTTAAGAGTTAATACCTTTCTGTCATGAAATACGTAATTAAAGTTTGTTGTTTGATAGTTCATGCATGTTGAAAATTTACCACATAATGTAAAGTTTTTCACGCAATTCTTATATTAATTTAAAATGTACATACACGAGTATGTAAGTATTTTGTGGTCTTGTTAAAACTACATTTTCTTTATTTCTTTAAAATGAAATAACTTTGAAACAAGTACAGTATTTTTCCAAACAATTCAAAATGCAATTAAATGTGTTTTTGAATATATGTACATATATACAATAGTTTAGCCATGAAGTGTCTAAATTTGTATATCAATCACCATTTTTGTTTTTTGGTCTTTTACAAAGAAAATAATAAATATAGAAACAAATAATGTACACGCCCAAAATGGGGTCGATAATTTAAAGGATTTTGAAAACCAAAGTAATCGTCTGGAATCCTTATTATGATGTGTACATCCAGAGCCTTCTAGAATATAGATCCATAATCTTAATGACTTATTTTTTAGAAGCTTTTTTAGTGGTATAACTTTTCACTGATTTCCATAGGAATTCATAGTAAAAATGGTGGTTTTTTAGCTGCAAGTTTTTCAATGAAAAAAGCAAAAATATTATAAAATGTTTATATAAAAGTTTTCTACATATCTTTAAGAACAATATACAAGAAGGCCATATTGGTATTAAGTAAATATTAATTGCAGAAATATTAAAATTAAATTATTTCTAAAATACATTTTTCGAACTTTCATTTTGAAATATACATCAAAGTTGGCTCTGACAAATTAAAATAATACTTGCTAAATTTATCTTTAGTTTGACTAGTGTACGTAAGATGTCTAAAATGGTAAAAGAAAAATACGAAAAAAAATTATTTAATCGCAAAATTATCACACGTTCCTATATTTTGTGAATTTGTTTTGCTTTTCCTACAATTTTTGAACTTGAAATTTCCCCAGATGGTAATTTTTGGTACGATTTTTCCAAATTTTTACGGCCATCACTGCCATCTTTGTAATCTTTATAGACTTAATGACCAAACGAATCGTAGTAAGCTTTTATTTCAATTTGACCAGAATTGTATTTGTCAGAATGCTATTGTTATGAAATTTTTTTTATATTTTGGTTTAAATAATTCAACTATTACAAGAAAATGAAAATGATTTACTTAAACGTTATTCATATATGTTGAAACTCAAACATTTATGAAATTATTTCAGAAATCATAATTAAGAATTTGTAACGTTTTCATTTAAAAATTTGTCTTAGGAAAAAAGTGATTTCCCATATGTTTTGTGTGTTTTACTATGAAAAGTTTCGTTTTTTCCTCGTTTCTAATTCCCTTATAAAAGCTCAGAATTTTTGATTATGGCTCTATAAAATCAAAGCCTACTTAATAAATAAAGCCTCCATGATGAAAACAAGCTTTTTTTAAGGTACCAAAAAATCCAAAAGAAAATATTTATTCCATAGTTTTTATATGGAGAGATATGACCTCAGTTTATTCAAAATATATTAATGAAAATTGACTCGAAATTAATTTTATTTTGATTCAATTGAAACTATAAACTTTATTTTCCACCTGACTTGGACGATTTTTTCGTGAGCTTTTCCAATTTACGGTAATAATGATAACAAAATAAGATATTTTATATCTGAAAAAGCTTAAAAATAGAGTACATGCATGTAAAAAAGAGATATAAATATAAAGGAAAAGGCGCGACGTTTACAATAATAAACATGACAAACAATATAGAAACAAGGTAAACATAAGAGAAATGAAGCAAATACATAATATGAAGCATATTGTCAGATGACAGCAAATAAAAAGCAAAGCCTACTTATAAATAATAAAAATATTATTTTCAAAATTTGTTGTTTTTTTTTGTTTGTGACAAAAAGTGTTTTTTCCCTTTACGTGTTGACCTTGTTCGTATATTTTTTGTTATTTTATTATTGTAAATGTCGTGATATTTCCTATTTCATATGTTTATCTCTTTTTTATATTTGTGTACCTACTCTATTTTTAAGCTTTTTTAGAAAATCAAATATTTTATTTCATTATTCCTGGCGGGAAATTGTCAATTATTTACCCAATAATTCGACAAGAAACATTTAGTTGTATGTACATCAAAATGTTTCTTGTCGAATTAAGCCTGAATTCCACTGTAAATAATTGACTGAACTGACTTCCAGTCGAAAGAAGACAAAAAAAGAAAAATCCATTGGAGTGACAAAGATAAAGCATGTTTTTTTTATTTTTTTTATAGCACAAATATCTTGATAAATTTTGACAGCGACAGCAAAAAATAAAAAATAAAAATAAATTTTTGGTTATCACTTGGAGTTGTAATTTGGCTTTTCACCACCAATAAATTATTTAAAAAAAAACGATTACTTTATTAAATTGCCAATAATAGCATTTAGCGATATTATCACAATTGATCCCAATTTTTCACAATTTAACTGTACACAAACTTTATATTTTTTATTATCACAGCTTTTTTAGAAGCAACCACCAAAAAAAATTATGACGCTTACCATAAAACTAACAAACTTTTAATTATCTTAGTGTGCGGAAAAAAATTTGCGTTCGTACACAAAATTTGTGTGCGTATATTAGATGGATAACCATAAAATGACCTCAATTTTGATAATTTTTGACCATAATTATGGCGATCCACTAACACAAACACACATTTGATGTAAGTAAAATCTTGACTGACTTCGTTTTGTGTTTCTTTCACACAACCACCGATTTTATATTTTTATCTCGCGTTATTTTGACTGACAAACTTTTATTCGCAATGGAATTTAGGCTTTATTGGGTAAATAATTGACAATTTCCCGCCAGGAATAATGAAATAAAATATTTGATTTTCTAAAAAAGCTTAAAAATAGAGTAGGTACACAAATATAAAAAAGAGATAAACATATGAAATAGGAAATGGCACGACATTTACAATAATAAAATAACAAAAAATATACGAACAAGGTCAACACGTAAAGGGAAAAAACACTTTTTGTCACAAACAAAAAAAAAACAACAAATTTTGAAAATAATATTTTTATTATTTATAAGTAGGCTTTGCTTTTTATTTGCTGTCATCTGACAATATGCTTCATATTATGTATTTGCTTCATTTCTCTTATGTTTACCTTGTTTCTATATTGTTTGTCATGTTTATTATTGTAAACGTCGTGCCTTTTCCTTTATATTTATATCTCTTTTTTACATGCATGTACTCTATTTTTAAGCTTTTTCAGATATAAAATATCTTATTTTGTTATCATTATTACCGTAAATTGGAAAAGCTCACGAAAAAATCGTCCAAGTCAGGTGGAAAATAAAGTTTATAGTTTCAATTGAATCAAAATAAAATTAATTTCGAGTCAATTTTCATTAATATATTTTGAATAAACTGAGGTCATATCTCTCCATATAAAAACTATGGAATAAACATTTTCTTTTGGATTTTTTGATACCTTAAAAAAAGCTTTTAAAAAAATATCGTCAATATGGAGGCTTTATTTATTAAGTTGGCTTTGATAAAATACAGGGTGCTCTGGTACATCACAAGAATTGAAAGCATACAACAAAAGTTTTTGATATATTCCTTTAAAAAATAACTCGCGCGAATATGACTATAATGTACCTTTTATCAAAATGTGCCTCGCTTACCACAATATTCGGAAGATGTAAAGAATATAAAATTTGCACCCTTCAAAACAGATGTCTTCTTGTTTGTTTGTTTGTTTCTATCTCTGCAATCTACCTTACGCAGTAGCCAAATCGAAGACGTACGGCTAAAGACCCGTTTTTGTTTAACCACCTGCACATTGCATTGCTTCATGCCAGCCTATAGTACCGACATGAAAGGTGGATCGGCCAATGGATTCCGCACACTCAAGGGAAAAATCCCTTTTGCATCCCGCGCTTCTAGGGATTCGAACCCGGTTTCTCCCGATCCAATCACCGTAGCCTTAACTGCTGCACCATTTGGTCGGTCAGAGGTCTTCTTCTGGATGCTGATTTTATCGGAAACGTCCTACGTGGCCCCATCGTTCAGCTTTTGTATTTGTTGAAATGTTGAACGACCAGGAAACCAACCGCAGCTTAAACATCGTTTGTAAATTCACTTATTTTATTAATATACACCGAAATGTAGAATTACAAAATACAATGTCTTTTTATATGATATAGGTTATTTTTTTTATTCCAATTTGTTGAACCACGTATTTCAATTGATTTTTTCTTTTCTTTTTTTTTATAAGATGTGTTTTCCCCAGCTTGCTCCATTGTAAATAATAAAGTTGTTTTTCACATTCTCCCCCCGGTCGAGACTGGTGAGAGTCATTTGGGTCGACATCCTTGACATCCAGTATTGCAAGTTTTGTCACTGGTCGTTTAAGTGTGCCGTTCGCTGTTTTTAATAGACATTGTCGTACCTGGCCATCTTTTGCTGGGTATGTTTCAATAAAAATGGCTTTCTGCCGACGAGATCATTCTTAGCGATAGGTTTTACTCGTTTGTACCACTTTGTTCGTTTTGATAAGTCTGGTAGATATTCTCGTATCCATCGGTGCCAGAAAATGTCTGCCATCCGTTGTGAAGTTTTCCAACTGTTTTTCAGGATTAATACGTCATCTGTACATGGTCCAAATGGTTTTGCTCCTCCAGAGGAGCCCAATAACAAATGGTTTGGCGTAATTGCTTCGGCTGATTCGTTGTCCAATGGTACATACGAGTAGGTGAGGGGGCGTGAATTGATGGAACTCTCAGCTTCCATCAAGAAGCATCTCAATGTCTCATCATTCGGATAACGTTCTGGCATAGCATGTCTGATGCTCCTTTTGACGGATTTAACGAGGCGTTCCCAACTACCGCCCATGTGTGGCGCTGCTGGAGGATTAAATCTCCACTTAATGCGAACGAAGGTGTTCTGAAGATCTTTTTCATTTTCTTTCCGTGTGCGTTGTAATTCGTTGTTCGAGCCATGAAAATTTGTACCGTTGTCGGTCCATATTTCAAGCGGTTGACCCCGTCGTGCAATAAAATTACGTATTGACATAACGAAGAGTGAAAATTTAATGAGTGTACAATCTCAATATGAATTGCGTGAATTGTCAGACATGTGAAAAGAACGCCCCACCTTTTTTCAACATGTTGACCTACTTTGACTTCGAGAGGCCCGAAGAGATCGATTCCAGTAAACGTAAATGGAGCAGTGTGTGTTGCTAGACGTGACACAGGGTGATCGGCCATTATTGATCAAAAAATCGCATTGCATACGCTTGTGTTCGTACTAGACGCATCCATTTCGAAAATCGCGTTGCTATTGGAGTGATTGTTGACGTTTTCGTCGGAACGTGAAGCATAATTGGCATAATCTCTTCCAATTCCTGGGGTGGTGGATGATTTTCTTCAACTGCCCACTTTTCTTCGGGTTCAAGAAGAAAGGGCGGTCCTTCAAACCACCGACTGTTGATTGAAATTTCGGGATTCCCCTTCCAATTTGTTGCTTCGTCCGCGATATTGAGGTTTGTTGGGACCCAAAACCATTGATTGGCATTTGTGGTTTCTAAAAATTTCGGATACCCGAAAAGCCACAAATTGGCGATATCTTCGATTTTCTGATCGGATCCAACATAAAACGTTTCGTGAATCGGACCAGTAAATAACTTTTCTCGGCACACGCCGTCAGTGAGTGTAGAATCCATTTGCTTAATCGAGTTCCCAATACTGCGGCTTGCAATTCTAGTCTGGGAATTGACATTGGACATAGTGGTGCGACTTTTGTTTTAGCGCTGACGAGACAACAACGGATACCATTCAAATTTTGAACTCGGAAGAACGCAACGCGTCTACCATTACATGCAGTTGCACTGAGATTGGTGTTTCAGAAAAGTGACATCGTGGTATGCGAATATTCTCCAAGAGGGGAAGACATTTGGTCCACCGGATCCACATATCATAGTGTTCAGAAATGATTGGGTCATCCCATCCAATATTGCATTTCCAGATTTTCTGGAGGACGATTTTCATGTAGACGATGAAAAATCCGATCAACCCGAGCGGGTCATATATCATCATTAAAACTCTCAAGATTTCTCGTTTGGTGGGTGCTCGTTCGCCATTGATGATGTTTTCACCGGCACGTTTAACATTCAATGAGTAAAAAAATGCGTCGTCTGTTGTAGACCACCACATACCGAGGACGCGAGCTTCACTTTCGCCACCTAAATTTAGATTTCTTGGTTCATGTTTAGCGGATCCATTAATTTGTTGAAGAACATTTTGCGAGTTGGAGATAGATTTGTGAATGAGAAATCTCCCCATTGCATGAATATACGAACGACATCTTTGATGATCTTGGCAGCTTCTTCTTCTATACTAAAACTAGACAACCAGTCGTCCACGTAGTGATTTTTAACGATCTCGTTAACAGCTTCTTGGCATTCCTCTTGGAATAGCATTGCGTTTTTGTTCTTGACGAACTGGGCTGAGTTAATACGTATATATCAGGTTTGTCGGTTAAATTTGGCCAAAGAAATCGTTGGGAGTTTTGATCTGATTTTCTTATCTTTACCTGATGAAACATTTCACGAATGTCACCTGATATCGCGATTGGATACTCTCGAAAACGAAGAAGAATATCGGGGAGCGGTGAGAGTAAATCTGGACCAGACAATAGAACAGAGTTGAGTGATGTTTTGTTGACCTTCGCTGTAGCATCCCAAACGATTCGTGTTTTTTCCGGTTTGTTCGGATTCTTGACGGAGAAAACTGGTAAATACCAGGTTCTATCATTTGTGTCATCGATTTCCGTTTGTGACAATTTGTGCGCGTACCCACTTTGAACGTACTTCGAAATTTCGTTGTTCAGAATAACGGCTGTATCAGGTTCACGAATCATTTTGTTTTTCAAACTTGCACAACGACAATTGCCATGGATATGCTGTCTGGTAATTTGACATTCTCGTATCGCCTGAGAAGTCCTGTTTCATATTAATTACCGATTTTCCGTGTTGTGTTTTCCATGATGGTTCGTGCTATTTCATCTTATTTCGATTCGGGTAACTTTGTTGGACAAGCTACACCGAAGTTTTCGATGGAGAAAAAGTCTTTGACAATATCGTGAAGTTCATCATTTGGTGATCGTAGAGCTATGCGATAAAATCCAAGAAAGGGTGGTAAATTATACCCGCTTGAGCAATACGGCCCGTAAATTGCCCATCCTATTCTGATTTTTGCTGCAACGAGCTCCCCCCCAATGCCCTTCGCGTAATTGAAGTGTGCTGGTTAATTGTACGTGATCCGCACCAATGAGGATCTGTGGTTTTGCGTTTGTGTACTCCTTTATTGGTAAATCGCGTAGATGTTCGTATTTTGTGATGTCGATAGGAGTCGACTGTCTTGGAATCTCCAATGATTTCACGGTGTATAAGTCATCCATTTGATATTGTTTCGGATTACCGATACCAGAAATTTTAAAAGAAGTACCAAGCTGTTTATTTCGTGTGTTTCCGCCGGTCCATTGTAATTCGATATCTACGGTGGGGCCTTTCAATTCCAGTTGTTTGGCCAAATTTTCGTCGATTATTGTTAGGTGTGAACCTTCGTCGAGGAAAGCGTAAGTTTTGACACTAAGCTTTTTGCCGAACAGAACCACTGGGACCACTCGCAAAAGTATTTGCGTGGCACCGTAATGTGTTGCGTGCATTTTCGAAGTGGAAGGCACATGATTTGAGTACATGTCCATTTTAGTCGATGATCTTTCATCTTGTGATTCAATCGGCATTGATGTTGATTGTATTTTTGGCGACGATGTTGTATTCGATGACGATGGTGTATTGTTTATCGGTTCATCGGAATGAAGATTTGGGTTGTGTAAGAGATAGTTGTGTTTGCGCGGACAACCGTTCACATTACAAACTTTATCGAAAGCACATTTGTTACGATGATTATGTAAACATCTTTTGCAAAGTTTATGTTTGTTAACAAATGACTAACGATCGGCTGGTTGCATACTCTTTAACTTTTTACAATTTTGTATTTCGTGTTCGTTGTCTTTACAAACAATACAACTGTTTTTGGATTTTTCGGTGGTCATGACGGTATGTGTTGCATGTTGCCGTACTTGACCATCGGAGTGTTTCGATTTTGAAGCATGCGATGTTGCCGGTTTCATCATAATCACACTACCGGCTCGCTCGGCCAAATCATGCAAGTATTCGTTGAACGTTGATAAACTTATAATTTGATGATTCTGCTTGAAGGTGGCCCATTCCATTCTCCAAACCGCAGGTAATTTTCTGACCAATTCTTTGAGAAGTATCGGATTTGTGCTGTGTTCAGTTAGACCACAGACTTCGATTAATATGCCAAAATGTTGCACGGTCATTGCGAATTCGACTACACGTTCAAGGTTTACCGGAAGTATTGGTTTTTCGGTACGAGCTTGTTCGATAATAGTTTCGACGATCACTTCGGGATTACCCTACAAAACTCGTAATGTGTTCAACACGTAGGGAACCATTACCGGAAACAAAAGTTTGGATTTTACCGCTTCCAATGCTTTTTCTTTCAAACATCTTAATAGTAGTTCACGATTTTCTTTATTTGTAAATCGCCCCAACCTTGTCGATTCGACGTATGACGTGATAAACATGGGCTAATCTCCCGGGGCACCCGAGAAGATGGGCAAAACTTTTGAGATCACTTGACGATATGCAATGTTTTCATGGAAACGTCGTTTTCGCATTCGTCATCTAAATAGATCACGTTCGTTGTGCTTCGTAGAAAGTCATTTTGATTTGCTGCTGACAATCAAGGGAGTTTGACTGTTGTAGTTGTAAATGTTCGGTTCGGCCGATTTGTATGCCGTTCCGTGCTGATACCACGCGGTTGTTGGCTAGATCTTACATTTTCTCGTTCTCCTGTTTTCACATCTTCTGCCCCAAATTTAACATCAGTATTCATAATTGGTTTTTGATATTCTTGTTGCAGTTGTTGCTTGAGTGTTGTTTTTGATGTTTGTGGATCATCCCACGTGATTTTATGATTTTCGTTGACCCACTTTGTCACATTTGCGTCGAAGTTCAAATTACTCAATGTGTCTTCGTCGGTGTCCGGCGACCCTTCATTGAATTCTTCAATGATTTTGTACCTCTCCGAAATGTATATCTCTTGCATTTCTCGTAACTCTTCTAGTTTGGCAAGAGCTGTTGCTTTTTTACGACTTTTAATTGATGATTTCGTTGAAATATGTGATCGACGACCGCTTATTACTGATTTCATTTCATCAACAATTGATTTTGCATCCGATTTCTTTATGATTTCATTTGGTTTCGAATCACCATCAGTTCCACCAGGGAAACGTTCGCGTTCGATAAACCGTCCTTTTTATTTGGTTGCGATGTTTCTTCGTTGACATCATTCGCACCTGCTGTTGTTGCACCGATTTGGATTAAACCAGATGTTTGCACTTCGTTAGTTTTATCAATGATCGGTTGTTTACGTTTTCGGCATATTCGGCATTGCCAATTCTTAGAGCTCATTATCATTGAACTTCCTCCCACGCATTTCAGATGAAACAACGATTTGCAATTATCACAGCGGACCACGTTGTTATTGTCCGGATCATCACAAAGTGGACATATTTTGTAAGATGTTGAAATGTTGAACGACCAGGAAACCAACCGCAGCTTAAACACCGTTTGTAAATTCTCTTATTTTATTATTATACACCGAACTGTAGAATTACAAAATACAATGTCTTTTTATATGCTATAGGTTATTTTTTTTTTATTCCAATTTGTTGAACCACGTATTTCAATTTTTTTTTTTTTTTATTTTTTTATTTTTTTTATAAGATTTGTTTTCCCCAGCTTTTGTAAATAATAAAGTTATTTTTCACAGTATTGGAAAACATATCCAAAAATGTTCCAAGCAGGACATTGCGTAATCACCGATTTTGGGCGCTAGAACATCATTCCACCAATTATGGGAATAATAAAAAAAAATTAACCCAAGTTAATCGTAAAAGAAACTCAAGTTTGTCATTTCTATTTATTATTTTAACAACTCCATAGCAAAACATATAGCAACTTAGAAAATTACACACTGGATAAAAGTTTGATAAATATTTTTACCCAGCGGATTTCATGATACACCGACGTTCCATTTTAAGATCCCATCCCTGGTTTTATAAAAACTGGTATCATGAAAGCCGCTTATGCGGTAAATTTCTGTCAAAAATTGTTCGGTAAATATTAGCTGACGGAAATAATTTATAATAAAGCATTTAATTTCAAAATGAACCATCGATTAAAAAATGGAAGTGTGGTCAACACACGACTTTCTTTTATGAACAGCAAATTTTGAGAATTTTTTTTTAATTTTTTTTTTTTTTAATTTTTGGAAACATTTTGTTTTAAATAGTTTTTTGTAAACCCTATACTTTTCAAGATATTTGCAAATTAAATTTTCTGGACCAAGGGAGTGGCCACTTCCGGTTAGCCGATTTGGAGTAAAATTCACTGGGACCTCCCAATTTATCAAAAAAGCTTAAATCTGAAGTTCCAGTTTGATTGGTTGAACCATCTGGGCTGTAGAGAGGATGCAAACGGACATACTGACAAGACTTACAGACAGACGCCATTTCGAAACCAAATTTTTCGGACCCAGGGGACCTCAAAACAGATAAATCTCTTAAAATCTCAACATCCAAAAGTTACACAATTTTCATCATTTCATTTTCGTCTTTTACTTCATTTTACTTACGTAAAATATAGTAAAAGATATTCATTAATTTTTAATAATATTTGATAAAATAATTTAATTCGGCAAACTTCACGATTTTTTTTGTTTTAAGGAAAACAAACGAAATGTCAAGAAATCTTCCATACAATTGTGTAAAATTTCCAATGATATTTCGAATTCCGAGACTCTACACTACCGTTAGGTTAGGTTAGGTTGGGTTGAAGTGGCTGCTTAGGCACACTTAGACCGATGACGGTTCATTGTGATACCACAGAATATATCCCCTTTGCCCCTATTGGAACCATTTCGAGCTACTTATGTAGCGTAAGACGTCCCGCACTTTAATGTTTTCGAGATCCGAGAGGCAGTCCATCCTGAACTTACCCAAGTGTTTGTGCCTTCTGAGTGCCAATGCTGGACACAAGCAAAGGAAGTGAACCAACGTCTCTTGCTCCTCCCCGTCTCAGCCTTCTTGCATGTTCGCCAAAACGGCAGTATCCCGTGAGAATTCCTACGACCGTTCTTAATTCACGTCTGCGTAGGGATATTAATGCCCTAGTGCGCCCCAAGTCCAGCTTTGGCCAAACTTGTCTTGCAACTCTACAGATGAGGTGTTAGACCACCTTTCCCCGCTGAGAATAGCGCCTGCTTCCCAAGTGCTTGTCTCAGCGCTGTGATAGGCCTCCCCAGACTTGCCCTTTCCGGTTGCAGCTGGAGAGTCGTACCATGCCTAGCAAGTTCATCTGCCCTGCAGTTCCTCATGAGCCTCGAGTGACCTGCGACCCAGATTACCGGCATATTGAAATGCTCACCCATCTCATTTAGAGATGAGTGACAACTCAACGCCACCCGTGACGCCAAAGACACCGATTCTAACGACCGGATCGCCGCTTGACTGTCCACATAGATTGCAATATCATCTGAGGATACCACATTATGCTTCAACCACGTCATGACCTCCTCAATCGCTACGACTTCAGCTTGGTACACGCTGCAGTAATCAGGGAGACGAATAGAAATGTTTACATTTAATTTGTCACAGAATACTAAGCTCCCACTTTGCTGTCTAGCTTGGAGCCATCTGTGAAGGATTGCAACGCTTCGGTTTCCCATAACGGTCTATCCCTCCAGGATTAACTTGAAGGGAAGGAGGTCCGAAATCGCTTCTCGAAGCGTAGAGTAGGTTTAATGTAGTCAAGATTCGCCAGCTCATCCTTCAACGATCTAACGATAGTAGAGTGTCCTGTACTAAGACACCTCCACTGAGAGACGGCTGCAAGTCGTACAGCCGTATTTGCCGCCATCTGTTTGCCAAAAATGTCGACCGGAAAAAGGTGCAACATAACCTCTAAGGCATTTGTCGGTGTCGACCTAAATGCCCCGCTAACAAGCATACAGGCCGTTATTTTCACCCTCTCAATCGTACTTTTATAAGTTACCTTGGCCAGAGCTGCCCACCAAACCCCCACCCCGTACATTAGTACAGGTCTCACTACAGCGGTGTAGAGCCAGTGTACCAGCTCCGGCTTCAGACCTCATCTATGACCAATGGCGTTCCTACAGGAGTACAAAGCTATAGTAGCTTTGTTTATTCTCTCCAACATATTGGGCCTCCAACTAAGCTTACTGTCTAAGATAATGCCCAGATATCTAGCTCTACCAGTAAAAGCAAGTCTCGTCCCATTTAAGGTAGGAGGGACAACTACCGGGATTTTGTATTTCTTAGTGAAGAGTACCAGCTCTGTCTTGGACGGGTTAATACCAAGTCCACATTTGCCAGCATATTTCGTAACGATGATGCCCAGGAATTTTCCGGTAACAGCTAAAGCTACGTCATCCGCGTAAGCGATAATTTCAATTCCCTCTCTCTCCAATTGTAGTAGTAACCCGTTTACCACTAAGTTCCAGAGAAGAGGGGACAGAACCCACCCCCCCTTCCCTGCGGGGTTCCCCTAGTTACTCGCCACTTGATAGTGGAGTCCCCCAACTTCGAGCTAACAATCCTGCTTCCCTGCTTGCTTTCCGAGGAATATCCACCTCCAAAAATGACAATCCCTTCTTGATTGTATCCGCTTTCACATTATTAAAGGCGCCCTCTATATCCAGGAAGGCCACCAAACAGAATTCCTTCGAATTAATCGATTTTTCAATCGTACACACCAAGGCGTGCAGAGCAGTGTCCACAGATCTACCCATTGTGTACGCATGCTGAGACGATGCCCACTTCCTGGCACCTATTTTATCTCTAATGTATACATCCAGCAACCTTTCTAAGGTTTTCAAAAGAAAGGATGATAGAGTTATTGGTCTTAGGTCCTTAGGATTGACATGTGAGCTTTTCTCCGCTTTCGGTATAAACACCACATTGACCTCCGTCCAGTACCTAGGAATATAGCCCAGCTTCAAACACCCTTTGAATATAGCTTCCAGGTAAGGAAGAATAATTACTGAGTTGTTTTGAAGTTCCGCTGGTATAATTTGATCCGGACCAGCCGATTTAAATGGTTTAAAACCCCTCAGTGCCCATAGGATCCGTTTCCTGGTTATGATATCCTCTGTGAACACTGACACTGATTCCTGATGATTGCTACGCACCAACAGGTCTTCAAAGCTCCCTGTGAAGTGTGTTTCGAAGAGATTCTCCACTAGAAGCTGTCCAAGATCCGTCCGGTTTTATCAAAAAACTGGAACTAGCTGTACTTTTGGAAAGAATCTTCCTAAGGCGGGAGGTTTCGGATACCTCTTCCGTTTTATCACAGAAGATTCTCCAAGACCTCCTTTGTGCCTTTCTTAATTCTTTCTTATAAATTCCGAGTTTTTCCTTATAGGAGTCCCAATCTTGAGCCTCCCTTGTATATTTGGCTCTATTAAAGGCTGTCCTACAAGCCTTACGATAGGTTCCCAGTTCCCTGGACCACCATACTGGTTTTTGCCTACCCCTAGGCTTAGCCAGAGGGCAGGCAGCACGAAAGGATCGGTTGCATGCGCTAGTAACGCTAGCCACCATGTCCTCCAGCTCCCCAACGGTCGTCGGGGGCTCCATAGCCCTCGACGGCAACAAATCCTCCAATAATTCCCCATATTATATTGGATTAAATCCTACTTAAGTGATGAAGTCCAAATACTATCACATAATGTTACATCTGGTATTGCTCAAGGTTTTGGGCCCCAGTTATATTTAACTTTTATGAATGATACAATCAAATGCTTGTTGTAAGCTCAATGCTTATTGTATTCTGAATGTGGATTGTCAATATCCAGAACGTCAGGTTGATTTAAATCGTTTCTACGTGCGATGTGAGCAAAACACATGTGACGTTAATGTTAATAAGTGTCGTTCATTAAATTTTCATAGGAAGAGACGTTACTTATTCTACTACTGTAAATTAAATAGTATTGGGGTGGCAAGGGTCAGTGGAGTTAGCGATTCAGGGATACTTTTGAAAAATCATTAATAAGTAATAATAGTTAGGTCTAATCAAGGATATTTATCACTAATTCGGTCCCCTAAATACGAAGTTCACGTCGTTAGAATTGAAAAAATATAAAGGGTTGAAACCTCATAAGGTGATCAGAACTTCGGTCATCAATCACAAAAAGAACATCTTAAGTCAATCTTGAGCTTAACCTCCAACTCAATTTACAACTCAACCTCAATCTCATTCCAACACAATCGTAAACGCAATCACCAAATTAACGGCCAATCCAGCCATCAATTAAATCACTAAATCAACCTGTAATCAACTTTCAAATCAACCCTTAACCTAACTCCAAATCAACCTTTAAATAACTCCCTAACCGAAAAACTCACAACCCAATGCAATTCGGCACGTTAACTCAACTTAGCTCGACCCAAATCTCTCCCTCTCCTCAACTATACACTTATTTTCCAACCCAACCCCAAAATTAACTCGATTCGGAAGCTACATGCGTCTATGAATTCAACTCAATCTATCCTCCCACTAAACCCTAAACTCGACCTCAAATTAGTCCCTGATTATAATGAAAATTGACATGTGCGTTGGAAATGGGATTCTAAAATAATTTTTGGATAAAGTTCTGTACTATGGTCAATAAGAATATACTTAGCTATTAACCGATTATGATGAATTTTGATGTTTCGAACGAATAGAAGGAAATGTGACCCAACAATTATTTTTATAGACGAGGTTTTGTCTATTTATGTTTCCGTGAATCACGCAGTGGTTTCTTTAAGGCAACCTAATCACAAGCGATCAAGAATATCTCCATAATAATATTCAAGTTCCATTAGAAACTTTTCTTGCCAATCCTTCGCTTTAAACTATGGGTTATGTTTTCTGAGTATTTGCTGTCAGAGCGGTAAGTTTGGCCTTGTTTAGAAAAATATTGTGTGTAGCGGACACGCACCTGGTATTGAAACTAATAACGGTAGTGCAGAGATTCGGAATTATAAATATTATTTTAAATCCTCACTCCCAATACCGAATTTCAGTATAATCGGTAGAGGAAAAGCAAAGTTCCATCCTACTTGGCCATATTCCAGAACTTTATCTAAAAATCATTTTAAAATATCATTAACATCGCACATGTAAAATCCCTTAAAATCCGTTAAAAAATGGAAAAGTTCTATCCTAACTGGCCATATTCCAGAATTTCGTCCAAAAATAATTGTGGAATCCCAATACTAGTCTACTTATTGAACATCATCATTATCGGTTGGGAAATAGGCAAGTTCCATCATATTTATTCTTATTCCAGAACTTCATCCAAAAATCATTTTAGAATTTCACTAAAATCAGCTAAGAAATAGATAAGTTCAATCCTAATTTGCCATTCATTCAATTTGCTAAAGGTTTAATTTGAAATGTAAAAGGTTAAATTTGAGGTTTGAGATATTAACAGCGACCTTTCTTAAGCCTTAAACAATATTTGTGTAGGGTTTGGTTTAAATCGGTCAAGTCGTGTGAATTTGTTTAAATATCACACACTTGTACTGTACATACATACCATACAAACACTCAATTTATTTTCTCGATTGCTCAACAGCTTACTAAACACTGGTCCAACACCATCTCAACCCCAATTCAACCCGCAAACGGTCCCCAGCTCAACCCTCAACCCAACCGCAAACTCTCTTTCAACTGAATCCTCAAACCAGTATATATGAAAAATTGGTCAACTGCTCACTATATCTTAACCCAACCCCAACTCAACACAAACTCAACTTGAGCTCAACCCGCGAATTGAGACATAACTTAACCTTCAACTCAACCCCAAACTCAATACCCAACTCAATATTCAAACCAGCATACATAAAAAATTGGAAAATATTTCTGTAACCAGGAATTTTGGGTTAATTCATATGGCAGGTATTCGACCTTCTTGACGCACAGGTTCCAATAGCTTTTCAAATCTCGGCCTTGACCCTATAAACAGATTGGCAAACTAAAATTCTAAATCGAACAAGCCGTTCTCGAGATACCATGGGTACAGACATCCAGACAGACGGACGGACATTTTTTTTTGCTTTTTTAGACTCAGTGACTTTCAAAACATCGAGAAAAGTGGTTTTTGACCAACCAAATTTTTGATCATTTTTGACAGGATTTTAATACTTTGGTCTTTTTAAACCGAAGTAAATCACTAAATGTATGTTTCGTAGACTACATTTGGTTGAAGATCATATTTTATATATAGAAGGTTGTTTTATGCTCAGCAATCGCTTGAATTGGGCGTTTCTGAGCGGTCGTTTAGATGTTATCTCGCTGCTTTTTAGCTTAGATATTTCAGCGAAAAAATTAAACGTATGGAATGGCAGTTTACTAGGAAAAAATCAAGCAATTTTTTGGCCTAAATTAATAACATCGCTGGAGGAATAACTCGATTGTTCTAGGATATACCCATCCATATTTGAATGTTGATACATTTCGTTTAATAAATTCAAATTTTAAACGTTATTCAAAGTTGATTAGTAGGAGGAGGCGTCACACATACATTCTCCATCCTTTTTAGCTAAAGTTGCAACATTGTGACAAAATCTTTGAGAAATAAACAGGTCTCTTGATAATCTTGAATAAATTAAAAACACATAATACAACTTTTAATATTGTTACAAATCTGATAAACCGGTCCGAATTCTGTGGACTATAAATAAAAAAATAAATGCCGAATAAAATGTTGACGTCACACTTTATCTTATTTCATAAAATAATTTTAATTTCCTTTTTTTACCATTTGCTCAGCGGAATTTTATTATCCTTGGTGACATTAAAAAAAAATGTAAATATAATTTTCCAACAATAATATTCCGTTAACAATTTATTATCCTGTCCTATAAAGTTTTATCGCATTGCGGTTTTTGGATGGTGCGAAGTTTATGCGTATGTTGTAGAATTAAAACGAATAGTTATCAAACTCGTTACCACATTAATGTACATTAGAACAACCGAGTCTTCGTCCACAAAAGTGATTTAACTAAATTAATAGATTGTAAAAAGGTAAAGAAAACCTGAAAAATAATTAACTTCTAGATCCATACATACATACCATATGTACACAACACATCCAAATATACATTTATAAACTACACACTCAATAAAGTTTAGAATAGATTGATAATGCTTAAAAGCACACAGAATTTATATTGTTATTCTCTATAGAATTATAAATTTGGGTTAAAAAGGATTTTCAAGTTAGACTCTTGAGTTATTTTGGGGAAAAACTTTAATAATCAAAATATTTTGGGTTTACTATGTATAGTATAAAAGAGTGTAAAGAAATCAATAATCACTGAATCTTGTAAATGAATTGAAGGAGCATCTTAAATGACATTCGATTAGAGATAAAAGGTTATTTATTAAGCAATGAAAGGTTTGGGTGGTTCGATTTGGGCGGGAAGTCGACGCTGTACCTCCGCAACATTTCAAACCATACTAAATAGCGTTAATTGCCCTTATCTGGTCTAGAACACTTTATTTTTCAGATGTTTATTCCAGTCAATTCCTCTTAAACATAACTAACCTGCTTATATTAGTCGCTTGATGGTATGAGTTTCGATCGTTTTCTTATTTTAGGTTATTGTGAACGATTTACAATTAGTAACGTCAAGGGAATTTATGCCCTCCAAATAAAATAGCAAGCAGTGGTACCTATCTCAATCCCTGTTTTTCTTACTCTCTTTTAACATGAGTTATTTTAATTCAGTTTTCATAAAAATATTTTTTCAACTCGTGCCAAGAGTGTAATAAAAACAGCACTTATAAAAACTATTTCTGATATTATTATTTAGGATGTCGGCGGACGAGGAATTTAGTCAGCTAATTTATTAATTAATGCGCCTGAATTTTGTCCTTAACCTGCAGCTGTATTCTGAAAAAAAGTAAAAAAACGTGATGGGTAAAGACTGATTTACATTCAAAAAATTTCGCAGATGCAGATGTCAAATCAAAAATTCGTTTTCTTTACACATAAAAAGTAAATTTAAACAAAAAATGTCATAAACCAATGCAAATGATTGGTTTCCTTATTTACGTAACCTTATTATAGTTATTTATTCACCCATCGATGATTTTACAGAAAAAAGATAAAACTCAACATCTGCAAAAAAAAGCAGGCGATGTTTTTTGGGTTTGTTTCTCGGGTTTCAATTGACTTTTTTAAGCAGATGATTATTTTTCTCTTTTTGTCTTTGTCCTTTTGCCTATGTTGTGTTTCAATTTTTTGCAGACGTCGATTGTCGTTGAATGTAAATCAGTCTTAACGCGATATTCCTTTGTTTCCTTTGTTTCTTTTTTGTCAAATTCCCATTCCGATAAAAAAAAACGTTCACGAACATCGAAAAAACATAGAAAACTGGAAAACAGAAAAAATGTTCTGTCAAATTATGCCATTTGACAACAATTTTAATAGTATATATGTAAGTCTGTTTGTAAATATAACAGAAATAAAATGTATCTTTAAGCAAACCAACGGCGACACTGGATGCTGGCCGAACACAAAATTTTATTGATTTGAAATTACACAATATACAGTGATGGTTTCATTAGATTAATAACAATGTATTATAGTAATAACAACAAGGCCGGATTGGCCAAACCGTGCTCGAATTTGCTGTACAGTTTCTATAGGAAATCTACTAGAAAAACTAAAATAAATTATTTGGTAATAAGACATTAACATTATTCTTTTACTTAGTTCAAATCATCGGAATACTTCCTCTATCCCGCTGTTAGCTTGTAGTTGTTGTTCGCCGCTTTTTCTCTTGTCTGTCCATTAAATTACTGCCAGTTTAATTATTAAATTCTAAAACTTTACGGCAACCAAATTATTTTCATTTTAATAATACAAAATATATAATTTTTTGCTAAATTATACTTACTTCTTGTCATATAAATGAAAAAAACGTTTCAAAAATCCAACCAAAAAAAACGTGGATTTTTTAACGTCGGGAACGTGAACGGTTTTCATCGGTCAGAATAGGAAATAACGTTAATTTTGGGATTCACGTTTTTAACTGTCATAAAAAACGAAATCATAAAGTTACGTTTTTTTCAGAATACAGCTGCTGTATACAAAAAAGTCACTAGTATTGGAAAAAGTAGGGGATCAGTGTGTTAAGGACGAATAAGTTTCATGACATCCCTTGATGGGATGAACATAATGAAAATATAACCTAATGAAAATATGTAAAAGACATATCCCGAATTTTCTTGAGAAAACCTTCCCGAAAAAATATCTTAATTATAATAATGCTAATTTTAATTACTTAATACTAATAGAAAATTTATTTAGAATAATATACCGGTATATCCAAACGTATCGATAGATGTAACAACCGCTGCCAAAGCGGAATCTGATGAATCACGATCCTTCAGTGGTACCGCTCCAATTGTAACATTTGGTATTTGGACCAAATTTGTGATAATGAATTATTGATAAAATCGTAGCGTTTTAATGTGGCGCATTCTCT
Organism: Tipula vernalis; assembly: GCA_958295665.1. Classification (NCBI taxonomy): domain Eukaryota; kingdom Metazoa; phylum Arthropoda; class Insecta; order Diptera; family Tipulidae; genus Tipula; species Tipula vernalis. The sequence goes on along the minus strand of OY282559.1, from coordinate 293,701,369 downwards.
ATTATCCGAATAATTCTCCTTTTATTGGTGTGGTTTGATGTCCCCCAGACTAATTTTTGTTATTGTACGAATTATTGGGGTATTTTTATAATTTTTTGTTTTATTTTGATTGATTATTAATGTTAAGTTTTACAAATATTTTTTTTTTTTATTTAACAACACAACAAAATTTGCTTGTATTTTTAATTAATTACTAACATTACGGTATTATCTTAATTTTAACATTTTTTTTTTTTTTTTTTTAATTTTGTCGATCGAACCGATCGATCTCTCTGGCGTAAAAACCAAAACGCAACTGACTGCTTGCACCAAATTTTTTAAATTTTTTGTTTTTTTTTTGTTTTATTTTATTTCTCCTTTATCGCACACTCTCTATCTATCTTACACACCCCGAACTAATCTGATCAGCAATTTGTAACAACGCAGAGGTAAAGCATCGTTTCGTTACAGGGCAGATACATCGATAGTTTTTTTTTTTTTTTAAAACTGGTCGATGAATCTGATTCCTTTGCTTTTTGTAAGTTTATTAATCATCTTCAATTGCTAAGCCTTAAGATCTTTGGCATAAATCCCTTTCCGACCGACAGATTTTTTTTATCCCAAAATCGACAAAAGATGATATATGGGTACGTTAGTATTGGTTTTCTAACAAAAAAGTTAAATTTTTTTTTTCCCATTTATGGTTTTCCCGGAAAACTACATACACAATTGTTTAGTCTAGGTCACAACAGCTATCGATACAGTTAAAAAACTCGGAGTTTAAATTTTTTGATATGTTTTTATTTAATTCATTTTATTTAAAAAAACCAAACTTAAAATTAAAATATTATAATATTTAACATAAAGAATTACTGTGTGTGAAACTCTTCGAAACAATTGTTTTGTTTTGTTACGCACAGGTAAACATTACACTTTTTGCAACGAAGCCTGGTTCGACTTTTACAACCTTTGAGTCTGCATTTTCTGGCGGTGGCCAAGTCATCGGAAACAGGCCAGTGATTTATCCGATCATATCTTTTATCATCTACAGGTAAAGGCGAGCAAAAATTTGATCGTGTTGGATGTTCTTTAACTTCATCGTCTGGTTCTCGATTGGGGAGACCTGCTTCCATAGCTAATAACCCCTCAGCGACTTCCAAGCGAAATTGCAGCAAATCTTTAACCCGACTTTTTGGAACTTTTGTCGTAATACAGTCTTGGCGGTACTCCTGCCAAGAATTGGCTATTGCTAAATCCAGGAAATGAAGTGATACCTTAGTGTCCATTTCTTGGTTTTGATGAACGTACGATAGTACTCTAACATTTGATCGCAAATGTCCACGCCACCCATATATTGGTTGTAATACCGCACAACCGCTGGACAAGGAACATCCATGAATGTTTTTGTATTTTTACACCATCTTGATACATTTTGTACAGGATCTTTTCCAAATGATGTTGACAACATTAATACGGATTTTGTATCGCGCCATTTTACCGCCGCAATTTCATCGTTATGAGAAAATTCATGAATGTCACCACGCTTCATTTGCCTGTCGCTTTTAAAATCGATGTTTTTGAGATGGTTCGCCATTATGGTTCCAGTAGCGTAATATCCTAGTTCCCTTAATTTTTCCAAAAGAGGAACTGTCGTGAAGTATCTGTCGAAAAATAGAAACGATCCCGTAGGCAAAGTTTCAGTTAACCGAATAATTACTGCTGGTCCTAATCCCAGCGATCTATCAGAAAATGGAGTAGTGAGGCCCTGGTAAATTTCGAAGTCCATTACTATTCCTCCCGAAGTGGCAAAACGAAATTTTTTAATCCGACTGGCCGCGGTTTTCCTTTGACATATTGTCGAAGAGAGCATCGACCTGTGAAAGGTATCATCTGCTCGTCGATTGAATACGCCTTTACAGTTCTTCTAATCGCTCTACATTGGTTTCTGGCCGAATCAGTAACATGTTGAACCTTCCACAATTTATTATTTTCGTCGTTAGAAAGAGAAGCATCAACATAATGCAAACAATTTCTAACCAAAATGAAACGGTCCCTTGTAAAGGCTGATGTTAACATTTCGAGGGGAAATCCATTTCTCCAATACATTCTCATTCGTGGAAACGGAACACACCCCATTAACAAATGCGCGCCGTATAAACGTTTAATTTCAACACTGCTCGTTCCTAGCTCCTTTCCACGCTTGAAGAGGGCATACATGTTTGTATATTTTGCAGCCAAATCGAAGTGCTCAGAAGTAAAATATTTAATAAAATAAGACATCGGAGAACCTGATGTGCCACCATCAGCATTTGCTTCTTCAGGTAATGGTATACCAGTAAAATTTGATGTCTTCCAAATCCACCGTCTTTCTTTAGTAGCACTCTGTATTAATTGCGGTTCCACAGTTTCACCTCCAGATGTTTCTTCTGGTTCACCATCTTCTGCTAGTTCTGGGATAGTTTCCACAATTTGTGGGGAGTAAATCCATGTGGGATCATTCACATCATCATCATCACTAAAATCATCCAAATCAGAATTTTCCAAAAGTTCTAAAACAGCTTGTTGATCTTCAAAACATCCCAAATTAAAATCTGAAAATTTTGAAAAATAATTATTTTCATGATAAAAATGACCGGGCCTACACAATTGTGTAGGTTGATTAAAAAGTAGCCAATGCAAAAAACACTGGTATAATTTTTAAACAGATTTTATTAAAATACATTAGTTGATATATTTTTAATTAAAATATTACCATTGCACAGAAGAGTTTATAATTTTTTTATAATATTTAATTATTTTATTCACTTACATTTTTGATTAGCTGTCTGTTGCGCCATGTTGATGTTTACTTATTAAATATCCTCACAACACTGAACTGATTTTAGATTTTTTTTTGTTTCCATGTGTTAATTATTTTGTTTTTTATGATATTTCACTTTATCCGGGAAACCCCATAAAAAAGCAAATGCGTTACAAATTTTTAAATATGCCTACACAATTGTGTAGGCACGGTCGGAAAGGGATAAAAGTACCTAATAACTTTCCCGAATCATCTTTTAGTATATAATTTACGGTCCCAATTTTGGAATAAACAACTGATTTTTTATATTGTGGGGCAAATTTTCCGCAATAGTTTTTCGTCGCGTCGCTCAATGGATGCTGTTTGGCATAAACTGTCTGTCCAATTTTGTACATTATAGGGCGAGTCCTCAGGTTGAAGTGAGCTGAATATTTCTCGTAAGCAGTCCTAAGATTCTTATTAACAAGGTCATGTGTCAATGCTTTTTTATCAGATGTTGGAATTATCTCAACATTTTCATTTAATGAGTCTATTTCTCGTAGAAGATTGTACGATTTGCCACTAGTTATCATGTTATACCCAAGCATCAAAAAGTAGGGAGCGAAACGAGCTGATTGTTGAATTGCAGTTCGCAAGGCACAGCTTACTTCGGGAAGATAGGCATCCCCAGTTTTATGGTCGTTATTGACATAGGCCCGAATAGCCGCAAATATTGAGCGATTTACTGTTTTCGACGCGTTCGCCTGGGGAAAGTAAATTGCGGTCTTCATGTGTTTTACATCAAATTCGTTTAATAAATCGTGAAACTTTTTTGATACAAATCGGGAACCATTATCTGTTATATATTCTTGTATACCAAAGACTAAAAATACTTCATTTCTAAGATATCCAATTATTTTGTCACTCGTGCTTGTCGATAATGGTTTTAACAGAACAAGTTTAGTTAGCTGATTTAGAATTACCAATATATAAGTATTACCGCTCTTCGATCTATGATAGGGTGCCATTAAATCCACATAGACACGTTCCCACGGACGCTGAGCTATTATAGTTTTCCCTAAAGTAGGAGTATTTAGTTTATTGGAGTTTTTTGTTATTTTACATATTTCGCAAGTTGTCACGAAGCTGTAAACTTGATTTTGCAACCCAGGCCAATATAAATGGGTCCGTTCGAGGAAATCGTTCGAGAGTTTTAATAATGCCACCATGAGCGCTAAGTGACGTCGTCATGCTAGCGGGAATCCACAGTTTCCAGGAGGAACTATCGGACAACAAGGGATCAGAGTTAGATTTAGTTTGTATATCATATATACTCTGTTATCAACAATTTTGAAAGCTGGATATCTTTGATTATTAGTTAATATTTTTTTTCGGAGACTCTTATACTCAAAATCCTCAAACGAAACAGCGGAAAGATCTATCTCGGCAAGTGTCATTGAATCAACGGTGCTACTGAACACTCGGGATAAGGTATCCGCGACAATGTTTTGGCTGCCTCGCTGATGTCTGATTTCGAAATCATAAGATTTCAATTTCAGGCTCCACCGAGCAAGTCTGCCATTTAGATCCATTTGAGACATCAACCACTTGAGACTATAGAGTGATCTGTAATTATTGTGAAATGGTATCTTTCAATGTAGGGACGATATTTTTGCACGCTCAAAAACAGCGGCCAAACACTCTAGTTCAGTGGTTGAGTAATTCGACATGAGCCTTATTCAATTTCTTAGACATATAAGAAATCGGTCGCTCATTGTTTTCTTCGTCGAGTTGAAAAAGGACGCTTCCCACTCCAGTTTTGCAAGCATCGCACATGATAAAAAATGGTTTCCCATAATTGGGATTTATTAGTACGGGAGAAGTAGTGAGCAAATACTTTAGTTGCTCGAAAACCAATTGCGCGTCGTTTGTCCAAATGAGCTTCGTATTTTATAAGTTATCGGGGTGGTTATCTCAGCGTAATGTGGGATAAATCGATGATACCATCCCGTCCATCCCAGTAATCTTCGAGTTTGTTTCACCGAGGTTGGGGACGGAAAGTTTCGAATGGCCTCTACTTTATCTGGATCAGTTTTTAATCCACCATCTCCAACAATAAAGCCAAGGTACTTTACTTGCTTCATGAAAAATTTGCATTTTGAGAGATTTATTGTTAATCCGGCATCTTTTAATCTTCCAGCAATTAATTGTAGCATTGTAAAATGTTCTTCTAAACTTGCGAATTTCAGTCAAAATTGCGATTAAAAGATTAGAATTTGAAAAAAGTTATTTCTGAGGATAGGAAATACATCGCGTCAACTTGATGAAGGGAGAATTTATTCAGATATCTCGTGAACTATCAAAAAGTGAGTTCAAATCTTTGACAAGAGGTATTTTTGGCCCTTTACCAATTTCAGGCAAAATGGCAATTTGAAGATCAAAATTTGAAGCACATTTATTTCTAGGAATAGGAGATACCTTGATAGCTTGATGGATTAGGAATTTAATTAGTCAAGATCAAGTCCCTCAACTGGTTCCAACCTAGAGATAAAGCAAACCTAGTCCACTAATAAAAAGTTTCGCAAAGCGGCAGCTTTAAGTGGCAAGACTTAGCAATGTCACCCTCAATGGTAAATTGGGCAATAACCCAACATGATCATCACTCTATTACTTGTACACAGAAGGTGAATAAAGTATTTACAGCTGTCCTTAAGAAATTTGATTATCCAATGGATTCAGCACAGATAAGCTGTTTGTACAGAAAACAAAATTTTTATTTGTAACAGCGAGATTCTATGCCTCAATTCCACAGAGCGTAAGAGCAATTGCTTCCGCTTTAAAAACTGTGCAGTACTTACCCCGGCAGCCTGATAAATGCTGATAATGCGTAGGGCAGTACATTCCATAACCTGAACTATTATCGGACCGAGAGCCATCAGAAAAGAAGACTATCAAAAAGGTGGAAGTATTAATTATGGGAATAAACATTTTTGGTTTTCCTATGAAGCGTAGAAGGATCATGTGGGATTTTCAAATGAATTATTTTGTATTGTCCTTGTTTTCGATTTGTGTGAAGGTTTTTATTTGTAAATTTGGGTAGTTTGGGATAATCATTTGATAAGTAATTCTGCATTTTATGTATACAGCTTATGGATGGTTATGGATTTACTAAGTAATCTCTACAATAAATCCAGTAGAAGTAAGATGGTGAATATTATATTGTTATACCATATTTATCAGGATGAATAACTGGGGTTTATTGTAGTTGGTTGATTAAATTGTTTATAGGACAAGCAGTAATACACTAGATCTGAGCGATTTAGGTTTACCTCTACTGTTTACTGAGAATCGATGCAGTGGAGGTGGACACCGCTACTTTATTGGCGGGTAGATGGAAGCTTCACTTAAATTTCCTGGGGTACAGTTACGAGGGCGAATCAAAATGTCTTGCAATATCATATGAAAAAAAAGAGTGAGTGAGGCAGCAATATTTTTATTTTTCGACGTAATCTCCTTTAAGGTTTATACATTTGTTACATCGATCAATTAACTTGTCTAAGCCCTCTAAAAAAAAATTTCTTTTGCTCCATAAAATATTCATTTACAACAAACTGTACTTCAGAATCACTGGAAAATTTCCGGCCCCTTATTATTTTTTTCAAATTGGGAAACAGAAAGTAGTCACTGGGTGCCAAGTCTGGACTGTATGGTGGATGCAGAATTTCTACGAAGCCGCAGTCCTTTAATGCAGCTTGAGCAACTTTAGCCTTGTGCACTGGTGCATTGTCGTGAAGAAGTAAGGTTTTTTTTCTAACTTTCTTTGGCCGTTTTTCCCGGATCACTTTTTTCAATTTTTGCAAAACCTCTGCGTAATCGATGCCTGTGATTGTGGTTTTCGGTGGCATTTAATCAATCATCAATATCCCTTCAGCATCCCAAAAATTGTGGCCAAAACCTTACCAGCAGAAGGTTGAGTTTTGAATTTCTTTGGTGGTAGTTCACCACGTCTAATCCATTGCATCGATTCTTGTTTGGATTCCGGATCCCAATGATGAATCCATGTTTCATCGCCTGTTATTATGTTATCCAAGAAGTTTTCTGGATCTTCTTCATACATTTCTAAAATCGCCTTTGAAGTTTGAACACGAATTTTCTTTTGTTGTGCAGTCAACAAACGGGGAACCCATCGCGCACTTACTTTTAACATGTGAAGGTGGTCATGTAATATGGTATAAGTGGTACCATATGAAAGGGAAAGTCTCCACGCTAACCGCGAAACAGAAATACGGCGGTCCTCTAATACAATTGATTCTGCCAAAAGTATGTTTTCATGGCTAATAGCATCTGCGGGACGACCCGGGCAGTTGTCGTCTTCTAATGACTCCCAACCACTTTTGAACAATTTTACCCACCTTGTTACTGTGGAATATGATGGTGCAAATTCGCCGTGAACTTTTGATATGTAATTGAATATATACATATATAAATTGCATTGCGTCTATCTGTACAGAAAAATTTAATATCGGCACGATATTCAATTTCATTCATTTTAGAATTTTTTTCAAAACACGGGCTACTAAATTGAAGAAAACAAACGAACTGTAAAATTTACATCGAATTTTGTTTCTATAAGTTTCACCGCGACAAAAATTTTTAGTTGTCTCATTCACTCTTTTTTTTTATATGATATTGCAAGACATTTTGATTCACCCTCGTAATCTTGAATTTATGTACTGGTATTATAAAGCTGTTTTGGTAAATGGTAATTTGTGAATAATTAAGATTGACAGAATTTTTGAGGAACCTCAAATCTAAATCTCTTTGAGGAAATCTAAATTTACAGTAATTTATTGAGCAATAGGGAAGAATAAGTAATTACTTAATTTGGATTTTTAGAGGTACCTCCTTGAAGTCATTCCTAACCAATTTATTAACTTAATTTAGAATGCCAAGGACTAAAAAGCTTGTTATGTGGGGAATTTAATAACCACATAAAATTCAATATTTGACAATTTTGAACAGGGCTTGCACTACGACTTGTTCTTTCTGTTGATTCGTTATAGGTAAAACATGAAATTTTTTTAAAATGTTTATTAATGCAAAGGTAAAAAATGAAAATAAGCAAAAAAATGTCCGTCTCTTTCTAAAATTCTCCCCTCATATGTGAACTAATTAACGGAATTTTGGTCCATTTTTTATTGCAAAAGAACTGAATACTTTCTTCGTTCCCATTAATCTTCAAGATTTTGTTCTGGTAAATTCTAATTATTTTATCCAGTAAAAGACAATATTGTACTGAATGCTTTACATAAGGCCAAATCGTAATGCTGTTTATTATTCCATATGTTTCTCATATAATGAAAAAATTCCCTACAGCATCCATATCTCCTTCTCTGTGTAGGTCTCTAAAGTTAAAATTCCAAAAGGTTTCTAGAAAATTTATTTAGTGATCATAGAAAATATTTAAAGTATAATTCTGAAATATTTTTACACATTGAAACTATATGAGGCTTACCTCAGGAATCCGTACGTGGGCCCTTACTATTTGCGTTGCCATCAGTTGTAGCCTGCTAGTAGCATTTAAGCGATGACCATTTTACGCATTTATTGCAAACCAGTAAATCATTCGTAAATAGGCCAGGGCTAGTTGGATTCCCCTATGAAATATTCGTAAATGCGCGTCTGCAATTAGTAGCTTCGTTATACGATGTTTAGGCGGCAGCAGAATCTGATCTTTGACCTCCTACTCGAAGTATTCCTTGATCATCATTGAAAGGGTTAAGTGACCGGATTTTGCTTTTGGCTGAAACTGATCCATCTCTGCGTAGGCATCTGATTTCCCATTGGAATTCTTGATGTTGAATTATTCTGGATTACACTTCTTGGGCCTTCTTTAGCTCCTTGCCTGATTGTGTGGTACTTTGTGAAAGATCGTCTTATGATCTCTTTAAATATCTTCTAATGAAACGTTGATACTAGCTGATGATGCTGATTATTAACTGTTCAAATGGGTTTATGTTTGCAGAGCGTGTGACTGATAATACCTGCTTTAATTCAACTCCTATATTGTCATTCAATGAAGCTTGTTTTTGCCAGTTTGGCTAGTCAGTTTAAGCCATAAAGGACCAGTCCACCATAAAGTATGTTTCTTTAATTCGGTTGGATGAACTCCTCTAGAAGAACAATCAGCAGGATTCTTTTTAGAGCTTATGTGTTGCCACTGTGGACTTGATTCCCCTTGAATTTTTGAAATTCCGTTAGCAACGAAGGTTTTGTACTTGTGCGGATATTCTCAAATCCATGATAGAGAATCATGGTGTAGGTCCAGAAGATCACTTCTAATTTTGGTACTTGTAATGCTTCACTGACTTTTCCCATCAATTTTACGAGTAACAAGGCCCCACATAGTTCAAGTCGTGGTATTGACAAGATAGTTTTAATTGGCGCTACCTTCTAAAGGGGGTATATCATTTTTGAAATTCTCTCATTGAATTGGTAGAGCCGGGACAGTGATTAATCCCAGGAGAGTCCGGCAACCCATTGTTCTTGCATTATAAGCTTAGCTGCTATTGTAAGTGACGCTAGCCATCCCAGGAGATGAAAAAGTTTTCCACTGTCCGAAAGTAGGCTCCATTTGGAAGAGTTCTTATTTTCTGAAATCGTAGATGAAATGCGAAATCCGAAGCTATCTGTCACGGGATTCCAATGTAGACCGAATGTTTTGACTGTGTCATCTAGCTTGAATTCAAAAATCCCATTATTTCTCAGTTCTTTTGGTACGGCTTGTATCAGGGCATGGTGGTTGGCAGCCCATTTACGTAGGTGAATCCGCCAGCTTTCAGAAGTTAGGTTATCTACATAGAAATCATTCAGTGCCGTTTCTGATGCGAATAGATAGGTGGAAGCTTCATCTCTTGCTAACTGTTGTAATGTTCGCATGGGTATATTGCTGATTCTGTGCCGTAAGTCACGGTGGTAAGTTTGTACTCCATTATTTGTTGTTCAGGTGATTTTCTCCACAAGATGCGTTGATATTCCTGTGCCCAAATTCCGGTTCGATGACAAATGATAATGAGAAATGAGTTAATTTTTTATTTCAACTAGTCGGTTGCATTTCTATTTAGAGTAGGCGAAATAAAAAATAAAGTCATTTCTCATTCTCATTTGTCATTGAACCAGAATTCGGGTGCTGGTCATCTTCATGTACTGTGATTTGGCGAAACATTTTTTCTATGTCGACTGTATACACAAATTTATGTTTTAGCCATCGAAGTATTATGCTTTGAAGGTCTTGTTGGAGCGTGGGAGAAGTCCTTGTAGATCTCTTGGCTGATGCATCAAAGCCGACACTTAGTCTTGTCGTTGAACTCGCTTCTTTGAAAAAAGCATGGTGTGGTAAATAATAACGCTCAGCTTCCCCAATTAGTGCCTCCGTTTCCTTCATGTGAACCAAGAGTTCATATTCATCCATAAACGTATTGGTAACGCCAGTTCTAGTCGAGCACTAGCCGTATTTTTTAACAATCTAAAATTTTAGGTGCCAATTGCTCGATGTTGAATGGGATTCTTACTTAAATACCCTCCCTTTTATTATCCACAACTTCAAGCTCCCAGGGTTTATTTAGCTGCCAGTCGATCTCTGCTGTCATTACCATAGTATGAGTAATTATAATGTTTACGTTGACAGTTGTGTTACCAGTGATGATCCATCCTAAAATCAGCTCCTAAAAGTATATCGATTGGACCAGGTTCCTGAAAGGTCGGATCTGCCCAGGTAAGGATCTTGGTTGTTGTTCGGTTGGGAATTATTTAAGAGTTGATTTGGAGTTAGGTTAAGGGTTAAATTAAAAGTTGTTTTGGGGTTGATTTGAGGGTTTGGTTGGCGGTTAATTTGGTGATTGCGGTTAGAATTATGTTGCGATTGAGATGGAGGTAGAATTATATATTGAGCTAAAGGCTGAGCTGAAGATTGACTTAAGAGATTCATTTCGGGATTAATGTGGGAGTTGAATTAACAAAACCGAAGTTCTGACCACCTCATGAGGTTTCAGCTCAGCCCTTTATATTTTCAATTTAAATTTATTATTTTTTTAAATTAGTTTTAATTTTTTGTATTGTGTAATTGTATCCAACAAAAATCCACATATAAAATTTATTTAATTTGTGCAAACACTAAATATTAACACTTGAAGGCATTAAGTTCACCGTCCAAAGTTTTTCTTTTTACTTTTTATTTCAGTTCAGCTTGTTCTCTGACAGATTTTTTTTAACCTCAGTTTTTATTTATCCATTTTCTTGATTAGCTAAACTTTTCAGTGAAAGATTTGATTGATTTTGTATATAGACAACTTGAAATCACCAATGATTTTTGAAGACATTGATAGTTCTGTATATTGTAACCTAATCGGTTGGTTTTAAGGGGAGGGGGCGGGTAGGGGGGTTACTCATACAGCTATAGTCTGAATGAAGAATCGTCGCAGTTAATCAAATCGTCGCAGTTAATCAAATCGTCGCAGTTAATCAAATTGTCCCAATTTAACCAAATTGGTTTTCGGTTTTCCCGTAGATGTTGTAGTGGTACTTTCGTTATGGTTAGATGGTTCATAAACCCTAACTGCTATTATATGCAGTGTACCACTAGGGAGATAACACATTTAAGAATAATAAATAATGTTAATCACTTTCCAAACAATTCTATCCATCGATTACGTCATGATTACACCGATATTAAAATTATACAATAACATAGGGCGCAGATGAGTAGGTTTAGTCTCTTTTGTCGTTCTGAAATTTATTTAGGGTTAGTTTATTAACAAACACTATATCACTCACCCCGCAGATGCAGCGTCATCAACAAAAATAATGTATATTTACAAATATGATCAAAATGTGACATGTAATGATTTGGTTGGTCGTGGTAGCGGAGGCATTACTTCAAGTTCGTCCGTCACGTACGCAGGCTTCAGTCTGTCGATGGCGATTGATACGTTTTTTCCATTGTAATCAACTACGAAATATTTTCGGAATCTTCGCTTAACTAAAAATGACCCTTCATATGGTGGTGACAATCCTATTTTGACTTTATCCTCCCGGACGAAAACTTGTTCGCAGTCCGTTAAGTCCTTTGGTATGTATATGTTGTCCTGAGGGCTATTCCGAGTATCTTTAGGGACGACGTTGCGCATCGACTCACGTAATTTCTCGACCAGTGAAGTTGGATCTGTCGATTGCGCAGGATTGGGATGCAAAACTAGTTCTCCTGGGACCTTCAGCGGTTGTCCGTAGACGAGATCAGCAGGAGTGCATGCGAGATCAGTCTTGATCGAAGTTCTTATTCCAAGGAGAATGAATGGGAGTTCGTCGCTCCAATGTGAGGTGTTCGATCTAGCATATAGAGAGGCTTTTAAATGACGATGTAGGCGCTCTACTATACCATTTGCCTGTGGATGATAAGTCGTCGTTCGTATTCTGTGAGAACCCAGCAGTTTTGTGAATTCTTTGAAAAGGTTGCTTTCGAACTGGCTGCCTTGGTCAGTCGTGATTTCGAGTGTCTACGAAAGCTTTCATTACGGTGGATGCTTTCATATCAGCCAAGGGTACGGCTTCTGGCCAGCGTGTAAATCTGTCGACAATCGTAAGAATGTAGAGGTTACCGTTAGATGGGGGTAATGGTCCGACGAGATCTTTGCGTACATGCTCAAACCGGCCCGAAGGAATATTAAAACGTCCATATTCTGAACGAGTATGTTTATTGACCTTTGACTTCTGACAGGGAATGCATGTTTTGGACCAATATCCCGTATCTACATTCATACTAGGCCAGAAATACTTAGACGCAATTAATTTGCGTGTTGCTCGTACTCCTGGGTGAGAAAGATTGTGAAGCTTTTCAAAAATCATGCGGCACATTTCTTGTGGGATGTAAGGTCGTATGACACTAGTCGACGTTTCGCACCAGAATGATAAACCTGAGATGGCATCGGGTACAAGTTCAAGGTTGCGTTTTGAGGTACGCGAGTTCGAATTGTCACTTATGATGGTTTTCAGTTCATCATCAGATTCTTGTAACGAAACCAATTTCTCTAAATCGAGTGCTGTGTGGTGAATTGTGTACAACTGAATATCCTCCGACCGTGATAAGGTATCTGCGACGACGTTACTTTCACCTTTGACATACCTTATATCGGTTGTAAATTGTGAAACTTATTCTAACTGGCGACTCTGTCGTGGACTACGCTCCGATTTGGAAGCTATCACTGTAGTCAGCGGCTTGTGATCATTGTTGATATAAAATATTCTACCTTCGACAAAACACCGAAAGTATTTAATGGCACAATAAATGGCAAGCAGTTCTCTGTCGAAGGCAGAATACTTTTGTTCGGCAGGGGAAAGCTTTTTTGAAAAGAAACCGAGCGGTTCCCAACTTCTATTATGTAGCTGCTCCAATACGGCACCTACAGCAATACCGGAAGCGTCTGTGCTAATTCGCAGAATTCCATTTTCCATGGGATGAGCTAGAAGAGTAGCCTGAGCGAGGGCAACTTTAGTTGCATTTAAAGCCGCTTCGCATTCAGGTGGCCATGAAAATGGATGTTTCTTGCTGACCTTACCGACCTTACCGATGAAGCGATGGTAATAGTTAACCATGCCCACGAAACTCTGCACTTGCCTAATAGAAGTTGGTTGAGGGAAGGATTGGATGGCCACGATACGGTTCGCAGATGGCTTAACACCATTTTTGTCGATATCGTGATTAAGGAAATTTAAGGGAGCTACACCGAATTCACATTTGGATGGTTTAATTGTTAGACCGTACTCTGATAATCGCTGGAATAACGCGTTTAGATGTTCGTGGTGTTCTTTTTCGTTTTTACTTGATACCAAGATGTCATCAATATACACGTAAATGAAATCCATCCCTTTTGTGACCTCATCCATAAGAGGTTGGAATGTCTGTGCTGCATTTCTAAGGCCGTATGGCATTCTTATAAACTCGAAGAGCCTAAAAGGTACGGTGATTGCTGTCTTATGTATGTCCCCCTCAACGACCGGTATTTGGTGATAAGCCCGTACGAGGTCTATTTTAAAGAAAACGGTGCAGCCTTGAAGATTGAGGGAGAAATTGTGAACGTGTGGGAGGGGATACCTGTCTGGTACTGTGATCGCGTTCAGTCGGCGATAGTCCCCACATGGGCGCCAGTCATTGCTGTCACGTTTCGGTATCAAATGTAACGGTGAAGCAGCGCTAGAAGAACTCTGTCTACACAATCCTAGCTGTAGCATGTGCTCAAATTCAGTTTTTGCTATTTTATGCTTCTCGGAATCTAAGCGTCTAGGTCGAGAAAACGGTAAGTGACCTTCTGTGACAATTCGATGTACGACTTTGTGTTTTACTGGATGATCGTAAAGTGGCTGCTCTGTAAGAGCTGGGTATCGGCGGAGAAGTTCGCCGTAAGGGCCGTCGACAGCAAAAAGTCGCGGTATCATATCAGTAGGAACTTTAATATCCATTGTATTAACTGATAGGTTAGTGTTTGTATCCAGAAGTCGCTTGTGCTGTAAGTCAACAACTAAACCAAATTTTACTAAAAAATCAGCTCCAATTATCGGTTTTATTACAGAGGCAACGATAAATGGGTGTAGAAAATTGCGTCGCAAACCTAGGTCTACATGTAATAATCGGGTCCCATACGTGGCTATAGTCGAGCCGTTAGTTGCAACTAGCCGACTCTCCGAATCGTTCACTAGATTATTATAAAATGTTTTAGGTACAACAGAAACGTCTGCACCGGTGCCAATAAGAAAATTTAATTTGGTTATTGTGCATTTTATAGTAAGGCGACGATTATGAAACGTCCCGTCGTTCATCGCATGCACTCTGGGACGATTTAGTTTTCCGTTTTTGTTTGAGCCTGTGGAGTAGGGGTTTGTCCAAATAAACATCCTTCGCATTTTTTGGCTCGTTTTCCAAATTTTCGGTGGTACCAGCACAACCAATACAGAGAGGTTATTATATTCTCTGCTATTTGACCGATTTCTGGATCGAGAACAATTAGAAAATTCACGATTGAATTTAGCAGTTAATTGATCGATAGCTTTTTGTAAATTCAATAGAGTTATATCTGGTTGGTTCGAGCAGCTTTGAGATTTTGAGGATGATTTTGGTTCTACAGTATTGCAAACATAATTAGGTCGATTTATTTCGTAAATACGGTCTGCAAATTTAATCAATTCATTAATATCATCCTGTTCTCGGATTACGACTATCGATCTTATAGAAGCCGGTAGTCGGCCCAACCAGAGAGTTTTTAACAAGTGATCATTGACGGCTGTAGATGTTCCTGCTTTCTCTTCGAGGTGCCGGTAAAAATCAGAGGGTGTGAAATTGCCCATGTCAGTCGATTTAAGAAGGTTTTCTATCCTACCTTGCTCCGACATAGATCGCCTCTTGATCACCTCATCTCGAAGGGTCTCATATTTATTAATTTCCGGAGGTTTACGGACTACGCTCGCTATGGTAGCTATTACGTCCACCGGTAGGTGAGCTATCGCAAAATTAATTTTATTTTCGTCGTTGGTTATTCGTATTACTTTAAATAATGACTCTAACTGTTTGAACCAAAGTTCAGGCAGATCATTCCAGAATTGCGGTATTGGCATTTCTGCTAAATTTACCTTTAGCTTGGAATCTGTAACGGGGTTTTTATCTTCGCTATCCGACATGTTAGGTGAATTTTATTGTGTTGAAGTATAACAAGTTATTTTTTTTTGTTTTTGTCGCCGCCTCTACCGGGTAAATATTTTTACTCACGGTCGCTTGCGAATAATTTTCCGAGAAAACAATAAATTAATCCAACAAAAATTTGATGACGTAATCGGATGGGAATATGTTTGTAAAACTGATCTTAAATTTTATTCTAACAAGCAAAGAAATCGAAATGTTTATTGCGATATTTAGGGATTAAAGTAAATGACGAAATCGAAATGCAATTTAGAAATATGTTATAGTGAATCAAAATGTAGCACTCACCGGTTGGTATCGTTTAGATCTATGGCTGGCTAATTATTTAATTTAGTACCGCCTGGTCCAAAACTTTTCGCTCCGATTCAATTCACAATTCGCCTTCTTTATAATTTGTAATATTAAAACTAAAAATAAATTTAAACAAAATTAACTTAAAAAAAATTCAGAAATGTGTAATGGAGGGAACGATATCATTAACTTTTATTTACTTATGGTATCTGATGACCTTGGCGGCAGTTGATCTATCGGCTTGGTTATCGGCTTTATTTGACCTTGTTGGCGGGTTTTCCGATGCGTTTTATAACGTTCATAAATTAACGGTTATAGCTGTGTTCCGGCTTATATTGATGTCGTCTCTGCTGATTTCTTGCGACGGTGATGTTATCCGCTTATCGATATAGTGGTAATATTCAGCAGCGGTATGCGATTTTTTTAATGGTTATTGATTGATGATTGATTTTTCGATGGTTTTGTTATATTGCATTTATAACTACACAGTTTTCGTTAAATTTCGTACATCTTTTAACTTCATCTTATCGACTTAGTAAACTTGGTGAGAACAGATAACATGATAATGAACAAAAACACAAAAGCAAAAGCCAAGGTCAAGATACAAAATCGTGTTGCAACTTTTTCATCAATCATAAACCATCAACATAATATACAGCCCTTAGAAATATCTGTTTCACTAAAATATTGCTCTATTTTTGTAACACATTCTAGTGAAAAATGTATCCTGTTATTTTGTTTGGTTTTACTGATAATTTTCTGTGTACCAAAATAAAATCTGGGCTTTGATGTTTTAAGCTAGGTTGTATTGTTCTCTTTAACAAACCTTTTATTTTGTCCATCCTTCAACCGTATTAAAACGATACAAATTGTATTCCATTTTTTTTTTAACAAAAGCAATATTAAATTATTTAAGTTCGATGGCACTTTCTGTTACAGTTTAGTAATATTCTCCCTTCTGGGCATCGACCCTAACTAAATTACTTAGTATATGTAATGTTTAATCTTTTATTTAAATATAATACACAACTAGAGTTTATATTAAATTAAAAATACCCCAAAAACAGAAACAGCAAACAATTTTTTTTTAGGGTATGGCCAGTTAAAAAAGTTGTTCAACAAAAAAAAAAAAAACATGTTCATTCTTTTCTATACGGTACCATTCGTTCCATCTCTAATTTCGTACTTAACATTTATAAATTATTCACAAAATAAGAACACACCAACGACAAGGGAGCAACAAGATGTTTTCCTTTTTTTTTTTTGTAAGAATTCTAAAAATAATATATACATAATTTATATACTAAATTATGGTGACAAATTTTAATTTTTTAATTATAATTTTGTTGAAAACCCAATCAGACAAACATTTGCACAATGATTAAACCGATTTTTCATTTCAATTTGCTATATACAAACAGGAATTAGTCGATTAATAATAAAAATTCTGTTCTTTAAACAAAAATTTTATTTATTATGTATATAATATTTGTAAATAGTATTGTACGTATATGTAAGCAAATGTAAATATTAATAGAACATCTCTTTTTATGGCATCTTTGGAAATTGTACCAAATAAATCAGATGAATATGAAAAATTTTCAATAGAATTTCCAATAGAACATTTTTTTTTTTTATTTATAAAGATTGAGATTATTAAAATATCAAGAAAACAACTTAGTAAGAATACAACAATGAAAATGTCAATTTATGGTATATCCTTAACGTTTATTGTCATGGTGAGGCTTCCACTCATCTTTCAAGTATTTATTTTTAAATTTATGCCGGAAAAACTGTAAAATCCTTTCGAAAAAAAAAAAATAATTCTACCAAGAACTAGAAAGTTTTAAATTATATATTCAATCCTTCCTAAACTATGCCAATACATATCCCAGTTTCATTAATTTAGAAACGGGGTGAGCTATACTAGCCCTGTGCACCGCGACCATTGAAGTCTATTGTGCATCCCCAGAAGGTTTCACAGAAAGTGGAGCTTCAAGTCCTTCATAAACGCCACCAGCTCATGCATATTTAAAGGGCCGGCGTTAGGCCACTGCATTGTGTATGCATGGAGGAATTTAAGTCTTTTATGGATTATACCATCACACGTGAATAGTAGATGTTCGGATGTTTCCCTTTCCAGGTTGCAGAATCTACAACGGTCTGTAGGGGACTTTCCCATTTTCTCCAGATGTCCATTAAAAGGGCCATGTCCTGTTAAATACCAGATGAGAGATTTTACAGACTGTCTATCCATCTTGATTGCCTGATCTAAACGTTTAATATCATAGCTTAATCGTTTTTTGGTCTGTCTCATCCCAATGGAGGACTCCCAGAATATTTTCTTATGTTATTGTTCCCAATTCCTTATGTCATTTGGCAGATGGCTCTTGGAGTAACCAATACTAGGCTCGGGGCCAAGGAAAGAGTTTTCCGCTGCCTCTTTTGCACAGCGGTCTGCCTCGTTTCCCTGTATATCGGAATGGGCGGGGGACCACAAAAGGGTTACTTTATTCTCCCTGCTGAGTTCTAGAAGGTTGCGATAGCAGCTCCAGATTATTTTGGAATAGAAGACAGATGCTGCTAAGGCAAGCAATGCCGCCTGGCTGTCCGATATTACGTAAATCTCGGTTTTTCTATATTTTTTTGTGAGACATCGAAGCACACATACCTCGATCGCAAATATCTCTGTTTGGAAAGCTGTGGGGGTTTTACCCAATGGAATACAGAGTTCGAGAGCCGGCCCGATTATACCCGCACCCGTACCCACCCCTGATTTTGAACCGTCAGTGTACCATATGGTGGCATGACGGGGTAAGGAGGAGATGATACTCCCCGCTTGTTCCCTGTCGGGTATCTCAATCGTGAAATTCCTCCGGCAGTCAATAGTTTTAAGCATCACATCTGATAGTTGGATTATTTCCTCGTCCAGATTCAATTTCTCCAGGATGCTATTATGTCCTGGTCTAATAGTTTTAATTTGAGATGTTATTTTTAGATTGACTGCCCTTGAACCAGCTACTCTTTTAAGGTTCAAGTGTAGTGGTGAGAGCCCCAATAGCTTTTCAAGAGCAGCTGTAGGGCAGGTTTTCATTGCTCCCGTTACACTCAAACAAACTAGCCGTTGGACCCTATCCAATATTGAGCAGGCACCACTTTGCTCTGTCTTAGGCCACCACACAAACGTCGCATAAGAGATTATTGGTCTTACGATGGTTGAGTATAACCAAAGTGCCATTTGGGGATTCAGACCCCATGTTTTGCCAATCATTCTTTGGCAAGTAAAATGCGCCCTATTTGCCTTGTTTGTGATATATTTTAAAAACTGGTTCCATGTCAGTTTCTGATCAAGTATCACTCCCAGGTACTTAACCTCCGTCGCCATTTGGAGAATTTCCCCATTTAGAGATAGAGGTGGGAGAATTGTTTTTCTCCGATTTGTAAAGAAAGTACAAATACTTTTGTTGGGGTTTACTCTAAGGCGTCTCAATATACCAGTCGCTTACCAACTCTAAGGCATATTGCATACGTTCCGCTATTGTACTCTCGAATTTCCCCCTGATCATTAAGACTAGATCGTCCGCGTAGGTGATATTCGAGAAGTGAGAGTTTTAAATCTTATAAGTAGTCCATCCATCAAAGGAGGCCGTTATCCTCCTGTTTCTAAGCATATTGATTATCCACCCTATGGTGGAGGAGTCTATTCCCCTTGCATGTGCTTGTTCTTGAATCATTTCGAACTTGCTATTGTCAAAAGCCTCTTGAATATCGATGAAGGAGCATAACAAAACCTCTTTATTCCGAAGTGTATCTTCGATATTTGTTGTCAGCTCGTGGAGCGCCTGTTTCTGTCGATCTCCCAGTCTGATATGCATGTTAGCTGGGGTCTAGAGGATGCCTTAGGAGGGCATTGGATCTAATATATAGGCCCAGTACCTTCTCCATGGTATTCAGAATAAATGAGGCGAATAAGTGAGGCTAATGGGTCTATAAGACCTGACGTCCTCTGCGGATCTTCTTCCCGTTTTCGGGATAAAATCACCCGCACCTCTCTCCAGCTTCTTGGAACATATTGTAAGCTGTAGCTAGCTCTAAAGAGTCTAATCAAATAAGGCAACAGTATTTGTAGGCCTTGCTGTAAAAATGCAGGATATGTAAAATCCCCTCCCGGCGATTTAAAGGGACGAAAGGAATTGATGGCCCATTTTAATTTTCCAGGAGTGAAGATATCTCTTGAGAACCTGTAAGCTTCCCTTGGAATCAGGTAGGGATGCACGCTGTCTACATCGAGGTCTTCCTGGCCCCCAACGACAGTACACTCTGGGAAGTAGGCTTTTACCAGTAATTCGAGAGTTTCCTCCCTGGATGTAGTTGTCTCTCCATTCGGTTTCCTTACAGATCCCAACGGATTTCTGTGGTCCAAGGAGAGTGCCTTCTGGACAAGCCGCAGGCAGCCTATCTATTTTTTCACAGAAGTCTCTCCAGCTCGACCTCTTGCTTCTCCTAAGAGCGACGTTATACTGGGTAAGAGACTTTCGATAGGTTGTCCAATCGTTTGCCCTCTTAGCTCTGTTGAAAAGTTTACGAACCTCTCGTCTTTTGGTTTCCAGGGTGTGGTTCCACCAAGGAACGTCCCTTGCCCTCCTAATACGAACCAGGGGTGAGCTGGAGTGGTAGGCATCAATAATTGCCTCGGTAACATTGCTTGAAACTCTATCGAGATCCTCAATAGAGTTGATGTTGGTCTATAGACCAGTTACGTTATCATAAAGTCTTTCTTTATAGACTGGCCAATTAGTACGTTTTGGTATTCTTACTACCGATTCTTGTTTTGAAGGGGTTTTAATATCAAACTTGATATACATGTGATCCGAGAAGGATGCTTCCTTTGACACATGGCAGTCCAGAATTGTACGAGAGGTACCCATGTCAGACAGGGTAAGATCTAGCACCTTCTTTCTGACTGCACTCACAAAAGTCGCATCGTTCCCTTTGTTATTAATGATTATATTTCTTGTTAAACAAAATTCAAAAAGTTGCTCACCTCTGATGTTGGTGTCACTACTTCCCCAGACTATGTGGTGTGAATTTGCATCGCAACCGATGATGAATTTTTGGTGATGAGTCATGCAATAAATAACGAATCTCTGTACCGGTTCTGGAGGTGGGTCATTTTCGTCCACGGGAAAATATGCCGAAGCACAGTTGAGCGTGCTTCGGCCTCCTTTGGGTAAAGGCGTCTCTATCGAGATGGCTGTCATGTCCCTGGAAATAAATTCATTACTGAAGAATATATTAAGTGTCGAGCGACAAAGAATTGCTGTCCTCGGCCTATCCACTTCCATGTTGTAAATTAGCTTACCTGTTTTACTCGGCAAACCTATGATTTTTCCATTGTGGGCCCACGGCTCCTGAGTGAGCGCTATGTCCCAGTCCTTTATTAAGAACAGGCGGCTTAGGTTACGAGTGGCCGCCTTGGATCGATGAAGATTTATCTGCACACATCTCAAGGATGTGTGGTATGTTGAATTGTGCAGCATCTTCCTGTTTATTTTTCCATGGGCTCTGAATGGCCTTTTTCTCCCTTTTTGGGCTGTGATTGTGCCTTCCTGCCCCTTGGGCTCAAACAGTGGCTTTTCCCCTTCTTACTCTGGCTCGGTCTTGGCCTTGTCACACCTGATGTGCTAGGCCTATTCGTCCTGCTGTTCTTCATCTTTCGCCGCCGCCATCTTTGGTGGTTCCAGTCCCCTCCGCACGACCGCTCTTGTGGTACACCAATTCCTTGCTTTCCCTTTCTTAGGGCGAAAGTGTACGGCACCTAACATCCAATTTTCCCTATAATTGGAGCCTTTACGGATCTCCGCCGTTTTGTGGGAAACGGACATCGTCACCTGGAGGAGGTCGCCATCCCGCTCCTTTCTCGCCACAACCTTCCAGTCCGCTCCTCTCAACTCTTTATTCTAAATCTCCAACCGGCGAAGTATCTTCTCATCCGTCGCCTTGCCACAGCGTAGTAAGTATACGAAAAAGATCTAGGAGCGAGGAAGCTCGTCCTCCCTGACCATTTTGATGGTTGCCCCCTCCCATAGCTATAGTTTAGGTACGACGGCTGTAAGCCACGCCGCCGTGTCCTCGTCCGCACAGTTTACTGTGAGCCATCCGTTCCTAGTACGGCAGCCCAGGAAATTGGGGCTGACTCCGTCTAGCGGCAGATCTGCCATTGTTTCCATAATGGCATCCTGGATTTCCAGGATCTTGGTGATACCCAGCTTGACATCCGGGCAGCCTTGGTCGATGATTTCCAGCCTGATTGATTTGATTGTGTCGCTGTAGCTGGGTACGGTCGTATTTCTACGACCCATACTCGCCACGATTTTGGGGACGACTTCCGCTCCCTTTGGTGAGGGGCTGGACCGTAGATCCGTCTGATCGTGCTAGAGACCAAATTGATCATTCATCCCTCGGCGCACGTGTCCCACCTTGGATTTGGGGTATTTTATGAAGGTTATTCCTTCCTTCAGCGTCGTATTTTAGCCTGTTGTTCGGTAAACAAAAACAAACAGTTACCAGTGGTCACCACGTGGAGGTAGCACGTACACTTGCGAACCACGATTAGGTTACCCCTCTCGCGGTCGTGAGCCCCAGGCAGGAATGCCTGAAACATGACCAGAACAGCCTGCTGGAGCTCACCCTACTGAAGGTTACGGAGCTAGTAATTACTACACAGCTTTGTTCCCCCCTTCACAAGACGCCTAGACCACCTACTTTTTATTTAGTTACCAATTTCAATTATTTAAATTATAATCAGCTGCTAGTCAAAAGCTTAGACTCAGTCAGGTGTATTTTATGAAACGTGTAACGGATTTACCTAACCATTCATACACTCAATCATTCATTAACCCATGCATTTAATTTACATGTATTTAATACATTATATTCCAAACATAATCCACAACAAATATATTATTTACCGGAAAAACATCACAGTCTTAAACAAACGTATAATTTTATTGGTGTTTGGTAACAACTTCGTTGAAGAATTCCATCTAAAAGTCTTTATAGAATCCTATTTCTATCGCACTAGCTGGATTTCATCAAAATCGGTTAATAAATAGCCACGTCCGGAACATGATCTTCACAAAAAAATGAAGTTACATCCTAATTAAACCTATTTTCCAGAACTTTATCTAGATACTCTTTTAGAATCTTATTCCTATCGTACTTTTGCATTTTGAGTTTGTTTAAAAACAGTTAAAAAAGTGCGAAAGTATCGTCCTATGGTTGTATACCAGCATCTAAAAATCCTTTTAGAAAAATTAGCCCAATTCCAGAATTTCATTGAAAAATAATTTTATAATCCCATTTTAATCTACTTGTTTGAATTTCATCAAAATTAATTAAGAAATAGCCAGTCCCACCGTAATTGGCCATATTCCGCACATTTATCAAAAAATCATTAAGAATCTCATTTCCAATAAAAGTGCGTATCCAATTTCATTATAATCGTTTTGGAAATATCCTAGTTTCATGCTAATTACCCATATTCCAAAACTTCATCTTAAAATTTTCGAGAATTTTATTTCCACTACGAAGGAATTTTAATTAAAAGAAATAACAGATTTCAATCTAATTTGTCAAATTCCAAAATTTTATCAAAATATCAGTTTAGCATCCAATTTACATGGTATCTGATGATTTTCATAAAATCGGTTTGTTCCATCCATGTTCCTTCGTAATTGGTAGAATCTCAGTTCCATTATACATGGACGAAACTTTGCACAAAAGGTATGAAAAGTGTATTTTTGTCTTTTTTGCCAAGAATAAATATTCACTCTGTTTCATTCATTTGATGTACATTTTTGTATTGATGTTTGAAATAATTGGTAATTGGTAAGTGACACACACACGAATGCTAATTGAAGTAAAAAGTTATTTTATTCTAGCTGAGGTCGCATTAAAAAAATCTGTTTCTATTAAGCAAAATTGTATTCAAATTTAGTAGACGATTCAAAAACAATATCTCGCCTTTGGAGACAATCTTGAAATTCTCGGAAATCTTGTATTAAATGTAACTTGCCTCGGTAATTCATTGCTAAAGAATAAAAATCTCGAATAAAACTTAAAATCTAGGGTAATTCGAAAAGTCTGTGGAATAGGCACTAAATAACTCGAACATAATTATGCTAAGTATATCTCGACGTCGAAGCCTCGAATAATCTCGCAGAATAATAAAATGTCTCGAATTCCTTTAAATCGATAATACCAAGCAAATCTACGCTCAATATCAATATATTCACTATATAATTTTGAATAATCTCCAAAAATCGCAAAATAATCTCTAACCAGCGAAAATTTCTAACAATGTGTAATATCATGAAAGCAATAGGAATCTAGCCAATTCAGCTCAAAGTAAATTGAAAACCTCTAAAGTCGCGAATTATTTCAATTTCTCTGTATTTTTAGGAGCTTTTTTAGGGGTATAACTTTACATTGATTTCCATAGGAATCCATAGTAAAAATTGTGTTTTAGAGCTTCAAGTTTTTCAATGAAAAAAGCAAATATATTATAAAACGTTTATATATATGTTTTCTACATACCTTGAACAACAACATTCAAGAAGACTGTATTGTTATTGAACAAATATTAATTGCAGAAATATTTAAATTAAATTATGCCTAAAATATATTTTTCGAATTTCCATTTTGTAAAATACATCAAAGTTGGCTCTGAGGAATTAAAATAATACTTGCTAAATTTATCTTTAGTTTTACTAGTGTACGTAAGATGTCTAAAATATTTACAGAAAAATACGAAAAAAAATTATTTAATCACAAAATTATGACTCGTACTTAATATTTTGTGAATTTGTTTTGCTTTTCCAACAATTTGTGAACTTGAAATTTCCTCAGGTGTAATTTTTGGTATGATTTTACCAAACTTTTTCGGCCATCACTGCCATCTATGTATTGTAAATTGACTTAATAACCAAACGAATTGTAGCAAGCTTTTATTTTAATTTGACCAGAATGCTGTTGTTATGAAATTTTTCTTATATTTTGGTTTAAATAAATCAATTATTACAAGAAAATGAAAACGATTTACTTAAACGACATTCATATATATTGAAATTCAAATATTTATGAAAGTATTTCAGAAATCATAATTAAGAATTTGTAACGTTTTCATTTAAAAATTTGTCTTAGGAAAATAAGTGATTTCCCATATGTTTTGTTTATTTTACTATGCAAAGTTTGGTTTTTTCCTCGTTTCTAATTCCTTTATAAAAGCTGTGTTTTTTAAATTTTGGCTTTGTATAATCAAGGTTGCTTTGGTAATACTCGCCTATAGGCAAAGCAACCTATAGGCAAAGCAACCTTGATTACACAAAGCCATAGTCTAAAAAACAAAGCTTTTATAAGGGAATTAGAAACGAGGAAAAAAACAAACTTTTCATAGTAAAACACACAACACATATGCGAAATCATTTTTTTTTCCTAAGGCAAATTTTTAAATGAAAACGTTATTGACGATTGTAAAAGTAAGAAAAGCGCCTCTTACGAAAGATAGAAAAATTGAAGCGGATACCAACAAATTGCGACACAACCATAGTATACCTGCTATCAGCGCTCCTGGGGAAAATAGAAAAAATCAAGTAGATACATAAAAATCGAGACCCTCCAATCGTCAATAAATTCTTAATTATGATTTTTGAAATACTTTCATAAATGTTTGAGTTTCAACATATATGAATGTCGTTTAAGTAAATCGTTTTCATTTTCTTGTAATAATTGATTTATTTAAACCAAAATATAAGAAAAATTTCATAACAACAGCATTCCGGTCATATTGAAATAAAAGCTTACTACAATTCCCTTGGTCATTAAGTCAATATACATTACATAGATGGCAGGGATGGCAGTAAAAAGTTGGTAAAATCGTACCAAAAATTACCACCTGGGGAAATTTCAAGTTCAAAAATTGTAGGAAAAACAAAACAAATTCACAAAATATTAAGTACGAGTGATAATTTTGTGATTAAATAATTTGTTTTCGTATTTTTCTGTAAATATTTTAGACATCTTACGTACACTAGTAAAACTAAAGATAAATTTAGCAAGTATTATTTTAATTCGTCAGAGCCAACTTTGATGTATTTTACAAAATGAAAGTTCGAAAAATATATTTTAGAAATAATTTAATTTTAATATTTCTGCAATTATTATTTACTTAATACCATTATACCCTTCTCGTATATCTTAAAGATATGTAGACAACTTTTATATAAATATTTTATAATATTTTTTGCTTTTTTCATTGAAAAACTTGCAGGTAAAAAATACCATTTTTACTATGGTTTCCTATGGAAATCAGTGAAAAGTATACCGCTAAAAAAAATTTCTAAAAAATACGTCATTATGATCATGGCTCAATACTCTAGAAGGCTATGCTATAGGTCGACAGAAAATTAGATGGAAGACTGGATTAGATGAAGTTTTGGAATATGGCCAACTAGAATGGAACTTAGTTTTTTCTCAACCGATTTTGATGCAATTCGACTTGTCCAATGGAAATGGGATTCTAAAATGATTTTTAAATAAAGTTCTGGAATATGGCCGGTTAGGAAGGAACTCTGTTAGTTCTGAACCGATTTTTGGTGAAATTCTAAATGGAATATGACCAACTAGAGGGTATAACTTGGCTATTCCTTAACCGATTTTAGTGAAATTTAGCATGCGCGATGGAAATGGAATTCTAGAATATGGCCAATTATTATGGAACTTCACTATTTCTCAATACATTTTAGTGAAATTTGATATGCGCGATCGAAATGCGGTTCTAAAATGATTTTTGGATAAATTTCTGGAAAACGGCCAACTAGGGTGGAACTTGGCTATTCCTTCACCGATTCTAGTGAAATTTGGGGTGAGCGATGAAAATGGAATTGTGCGATGAAAATGGAAAACTTGGCTATTTCTTAACCGATTTTAGGGAAATTTGGCATGTATGTTGGTAATGGGATTCTAAAATAATTGTTTGAAATAGTTCTGGAATTTGGCCAACTAAGATGGAACTTAGCTATTCCTCAATCTATTTGAGTGAAATTGGGTATAAGAGATGGAAATGGGATTATAAAATGATTTTTTTATGATGTTCTGGAATATGGGCAACTATATATGGGTAACTAACTTACTAACTTGGCTATTTCTTAATCGATTGTGATGCAATTCGACATGTGTGATGGAAATGGGATTTTAAAATGATTTTGGTATAAAGTTCTGCAAACTAGCATAAACCTTGGCTTTTCCTTAACCGATTTTAGTGAAATTTGACATACGTGGCCGAAATGGGATTCTAAAATGATGTTTGGATAAAATTCTGAAATATTAAATTCATGACGAATTTCATCATAATCAGTTAAGGTGTAGCCAAGTTCCATCCAAGTTTGCCATATTCCAGAACTTTATCAAAAAATCATTTTAGAATCCCATATCCATCGCGCATCCCAAATTTTACTAAAATCGGGTAAGAAATAGCCAAGTTCCATGTAGTTTGGCCATATTAGAGAACTCTATCCAAAAATCATTGTAGAATCCTATTTCTATCCTGCGTGTCAAATTTCACTAAAATCGGTTTCGGAAGAGCTAAGTTCCTCGTAGTTGACATATTCCCGAGGGACAAAATCCCGCCGGATTCTCGAGGGACAAAATCCCAAGGTAGAAAATCCCGAGGGTACAAAATTTCGAGGATACATAATCCCGAGGGTACGAAATCCCAACGGTACGAAATTCCGAAAAGACAAAATCCCGTAGTCACGAGGACCGACCCTTCTAGTGAAGGACAATTTTAATTTTGTATCTTCGGGATTAAGTATTCTCGGGATTTTGAATCCTCGGGATTTTGTACTATTGGGATTTTTTGAAATCCTAGGGATGTTGTACCCTCGGGATTTTGACCCTCGGGATTCTGCCTCTCCCTTCAGAATTTACCTAAAAATTATTTTAGAATCACATTTCCACCTCGCATGCCAAATTTCTTAAAATCTGTTAAGAAATAGCCAAGTTCAATCTTAGTTTGCCATATTCCAGAACCTCAGATAAAAATCATTGTAAAATCCCATTTCCAACGGATATGTCTAATTGCGTCAGGTTCAAGAAGTTCGTTGTAGATGATTCCTTTTCATGACTTTTTTGGCATGAATATTGGGCTTTGCAACGGATGGAGGTGGCTGGCTTGGATCAACCCATGAATCCACGTTTTCATATCTAGTGATGATTTGCTTTGAAATTTATTTCAAGTCGCTGGAAATATTGTTTAATTTTAATTGATTTTTGCTGTTGCTTGGCTTGGATCGCAAGAAACTCATTAACTTGGCCGGTATTCATATTTACCCTTGTTCTTTAGATTTTAATTCTTGTCGCCAATTATCTGTTGTATATATTAAATTACAACTTGAATGTATAGTTGAATACAACACGCGGTTCGAAAATTATGTACTGCTTTATTCGAGCATGCGTCCCGCAGAAAGAAGTATTAAAAATTCTGCCCAAAAATATTTCTGCCACGAATTTATTTTACAGCTAGCTGGTAATCATTACTTAATACAAACATGTAGCTCCCGAATGCTTAATATATAAATTATTAGTTTGATTAAATAATTCGTTCAAATCGTAGGCGTCTTACATAAAAACAATTTTATCGGATTTAGATGACAATCAATTTTCAAGAAATGTCTGTTCAGATTTGTGTCGCAAAATCAATTATCAATTGAGATCCTTCAAGTTTATACATCGACAAATAATACATAAATTAATTCTTAAGAAATATTAATTTAAAGCTTCTAGAAATAACAAAATACGTAAAATCAAATATTTATATTTCGTGATTTCCTACGAGATGATCAGATGAAGTAAGTTGAAATTATGTTATATTCGAGACGAAGTTGTAATACCAAGAAAAATGTTTTCTTAACAAAAATAAATCGAAGGTTTTTTGTACACCAAAACAATGTTAACCTTGGAAATAAAAATAAATAAGCTTTACCGAGAATATCGAACTTATTTTTAACAGTTGTAAGGTACAAAGTTGTTTACTATAATTAATTTTTGGTATTATCAAAATGAATTGTTTTATGGTGATGGGGAGAAGATTAACTTATGTTTTAATCGAGCTCCAGACAGAACGCTTGGGTTCGATATTCCTTTCTTGTTGAAATTTTGCAAAATAGTTTATCGCTCGAGTAAATTCAAGTAAGTATTGAACCAAAAGTATTGAAATGTTTCTGTAAAGGTTAATCATTATATGAGACAAACATGTAGTTTTTTGAATGATTTAGAAAGTAACAACTTTTTAAAATATGTCTCATTTGTTTAGAAGCACAGATCTTATTTAGATTTTGTCGACAAATAAATTGTTTATTGATTTTGGATTTAGATTTAAATGAAATATGTAAATTTTATATAATAATAAATAATATTTACACCAAAAACAAATATTTAATTTTCCCAAAAATGATTTAAAATTGTTTTTCATAATTTCAATTTTTCACTATAAAAAAGTAATAAAATAAAAAAGTTTGTGTACATTTTTTTTTTGGAGGGGGAAAATTTAATTAAAAAACAAACGAAAGAGTTCTGGTTTATTGGGTTTACAATTTATTAAAAGTTTTTAACGATTATATTTATGTACGGAGTTAAGGAAGTTAGAAATTTTGTTTTAATACATTTTGCTTTATTTATTATTTTTATATGCACCAAGATTATTTGCCGTAATACTATGTAGCCATTGATAAATCAGCATTACATGATTCATGGTATTTATGAAGATGATGTTCTTACTTCTTATATATCGCTCATTTTCCAGGTATCATTTAGAGGTATAGAACAAAATGAAATATGATGTTAGAGAAAAATACCTAACACCTTTAATAACGCTTGTGTGGTCCGTCCCACAATCCAAAACAAATCAAAAATTATCATTTTGAGTTATGTCATTATTGCAGCAAATGAGCGATATAGTAAGTATGTATTTCGTTTGGAAAATAAGACAAAAATAGAAAATCGTGAAAATTGATTTTTACGATATTTATGAAACACAAAAAAAAACATTTTTGATCTTTTGCCAAAAAACAAAAAAAAACGAAATGTAATCTACGTAATAAGTTTGTTGCAGAGGAAAGAAGCTTACAAAAAAAATACCAAACGATTTTTGGATCAATAAATTATGAGTTTAATATGCGCGCTGTGAATAATTAATGGCAAATGGAATTATTCTGAAAGAGTATTAAAAAATTATCGCATTCTTAGCATATTTAATGTACACAATATACATATAAGAATTTTAATATTAACATTTTTTTTCGTTATTTTTATTAGTGCGGAAATCTTAAAGAAATTAGTGTCAACGACGTGATTTGAATGCCGCTTATTGGCAAAATAAATTATGTATATTTCTGGCGTCATAATTACGGTAATCTTGTAAAATTTAACATAATCTGTTAAAAGTTTTATAGTTGAACTTATTGCTGCGGTTGGAATATATTTGTGACATTCTAATAATGTAAACTTTCGTTAAGTCTTTAACCTAAATGCAAAATTAAGTTTAGGTTCTTCTTGTTACAGTTCAAATGAAAGTGGACGCCTAATAGGTGAATAATTTAGACAAATTTTGTTGTGCCGGAGAGTTCTGATCACTTGCCCAATTCACGAGTATACAAGTCACTACGATAGGACGTTAACTGTACTCGTGTCATTTTTTAAATGCATGAGTGACATTTGTGTAATTGGACATTTGGAAAATTTTATTTAGTTCGAAAGTTTGATAGTGTCATCACTTTTACTTCTGATTTTTGAAATACTATACTGTATCATCATAAATTAATACAAACTAGTTTTGAAGTTAGCAAAAGCAAAATAAAATTCTGATTATTATTCATCATCTGTTAAAAACCAGTATTTGGGTCTGCAAGATTCCAATTTTGGGGTGTACTACGAACGCGGTTACTGCGGTTTCCAAAATCCCGAATTCAAAATCCCGTTTTCCAAAATGCCGGTTTTCAAAATCCCTTTTTACAAAATAGTGGTTTTGAAAGATGTATTTTTTTAAAAATTGTGGTGAAGGAATATTTTAATTTTGAAACGGGATCTCATAGTACACCGGTAAAATAAAAATAAAAATTGGGATTTTCTAAAAACCGGGATTTTTATTTTCTGAAAACCGGGATTTGGAAAGTCAGGATTAAGAAAAAAAAAAAAACAGGATTTTGAAAAATCAGGATTTTGATAACAGGGATTATAAATCCTTTTCATATACAATGTTTCTCAATGTTTCAACATAACCTAAATCAAACAGAAAGAGACACGGATTTTCAGAATGAATACGAAACGTCACATGAAGACGAAAAATTCGAAACCAAACTTTCAATGATGGAAAACTTAAAAAACTGGGCACTGTTCAATCGAATCACACCTCGAGCATTAAGTGAATTTGTACGAATATTAAAATTGCGTGGATCGAATTTCTTAACAACAAATTCTCGAAATTTGTTACAAACACCTGAAAGAATAGATATTCTGGAAAACCCTGGTATTACGGACTAAGACGTTGTTTATTGAATAAGTTTTCTGATCTAGAAATCTATCTTAACATTGATGGGTTGCCCATTTTTAACAGCGCAATGGTGGAGTATTGGCCTATTTTGTGTATAAGCGACCATATTCGGAATTTTTGAATCCAATGCCCATTGCACTCTATTGTGGCCAAACAAAGCCAAATTAATAAAATTATTTGGATCCATTTGTAAATGAAATGCAAGATATTTTAGAAAATGGTGTTGAAATTGGTCATCATAAAATCATAGTTAAAAATTAAGGATTTGTTTGTGATACTCCCGCGAGATGTTTTATAAAAGGTAACTACCTAATTTTATATTGATTTAAAATTACATTATCACGGTTGCCCGAAATGTACAACATTAGGAGAACATTTCGAATAAAGGAAAGGCTTCCATATGAGTTATCCAAGAATAAATGCACCTTTAAGGATGAATGAAATCTTTCGCAATAGACTGGATGAATTTCATCATATAAGGAAGATTCTCCACTAGAAATGTGGGTCCAGTAATATTGAAGGAATTGCTACCAGTCGATTTATATAAACATTTTATTAAGTTATCTTCTGCACCAAAACGCATTATATGCTGGCCGAGTTATTATTCCAGGATTACGTCAAAAATTTCATTGAAATATATGGCATTGACTGTATTAGCTTAACTGTCCGTAGTCTTTGTCGTGTAACCGCTAAGGACTCCAGATAAAGAACTCAATCTGTCAAGAAAATAACCACTGGAGCAGGTTGCTAAATGCCTATTTGAACTAGCCAAAACGGGAAAGTGTGATAAAATGATATTTCCAGCTGCGGCTAAGTTTCCTTTTATCAAATGCCAAACGGGAAAAAATCATCACTTACCAATATGCATTGGAATGTACAAACAAATTTACATTTTGGAAGAGGTAATTTTCTCTTCGGTACGAGTATCGTATCATATGTTTAAATTGATTTCAATCGAACATCTTAATGAGATAAAGTTTCTGCCTTTATTGCATACTCTGGTTTACAAATAAGATTACAGCTTAAGCATGTGGTGATGATTAATTCACAACAATACGTATACTGATTTCTTATTGTAAACCACACAGACTTATTTGTAAATAGACATTTAGTTTACGTTAAATCACATCCGTATAGGTTCAACATACCCGACAATTGATTGCCCAAAATTAATACTAAACAGTTGAAATACGTTTAACGTGGATTTACCAGTGTACGTTTATAGCATCAAAGTACAGTAAACATTTTATAAAACAAAATAATTACTTGGGCATACTCCCTCGATGTATATTGGTGTTAATATCCGAAAACATTTTAGCTTGATACCTACTTCTTGCTACGAATTTCCTGTATTGAGTTAGCGTGGAATCTCCAAGTGGACGGCTTTGGTGGTTAGGCTAATAAAGGCAATTTCGAATCTCTTTTCAGTACTTCGTTTGACAGTCACATAGTTATGGGCCCGAAATAGTCAACTCCAGAAAATACGAACGGTCTGCTTTGCCTTGTTACTCTCTCGGTTGGTAGTTGTCCCATCTTTGGAATCTTTGGATTTGCTCTGGCTAATAGACACACACCACATTTTCCCTAAGGTCTTTTCACTGCTGTTCTTATATTCAGGATCCAATAGCTTTGCCTCAATTCCTTGATGGCAGTTTCTCAGCCTTGGTGCTTGAACTGAACACTGTGATTTATGCAATTCATAAGGATTCTGGGTACGCCTTGCATCCTGAAAATGCCTTTCTCCTCCAAGTGCTGTGACAAGGTCAGCAACCGATTCTTTTGACAGACTCGTTTTCCATTCGTCAAATCCTTGAATTCTTCCGCAAATGTATCGTTTTGACTTCTTCTTAGAATTAACAACTCGACCGCATCCAACTCATCTATTTTTAGTACTCCAAGTTTTCTCAAATCTTTAGACTTGTGACAGTTATTTCCAAAACGCATAATCCAAGCTGTTACCCTAATCATCCTCGTCCAGGATGAAAATCTCTCTTCATATTTGTTTGGCATTGGTCCCGAATTTATGACTTGGAGAGAAAAGCAGCGGTCCTCTGGCTCAGAACCTTCGCCAACTATTATGACTTTTTCTTTGGGCCAATGATCCTCGGTCTCCATCAGAAAATCAGGTCCGTTTACACATCGACTGTTTGGAATCCACCTCCAGATTCTTGTTGCAGGGTTGTTGCAAATCTGCTTCCCATGACTGCAGCTTGAAATTTAGCTCTCGGTATTGAAATTGGCTTTAGAGAGGTGACTCGTGTCTTATAATAATAAGAATAATTGAACCCACGATGTCACTATGCATCCCTCTTCTCCTGAACGGAAACACGCCACTGTTGAATAGGCTTGTTCACTGGCGTCGATTAATATGTGTAGCTGCACTGGATATGTAGTTGAACCTTCAGAGAAATACCACCGTGGTATTTTCGTATCAGTTGGTCCTTCTTCTTATCATCAGCTCTGGATTCAGGTTCATCGTCCCATCTAACACCATATCTTCAGATATCTTGTTTCAACATTTTTTCATGTACGATGAAATTAGCTAGAAATCCTGGTTGGTCATACACAAGTATGGTTTATTCTGCTGAGTATTTCTGAGTCCATTACAGTTGTCTCGGTGCCCTCGTCCGACATTGCGTATATTTTGAATTCGCACTATTGACACTACTGACTAAGACGACTTCCGGTAAGTAAACTTTTATTCTTATTTTTACTTTGTATGTTTTTCAATTTTGGCTTCAAATTGCGCAAAACTGAATTGACGCACATTTTAATTAGAGAACATTTTGGGAGCTAAAAACCATATTGAATACATATTTCACAGTTTACTTTTACAGTCCTTCACGTTTTACAATTTTAACATAATTTCGAAAAAATTCGCCAATGTTCATAAATATCTATTTTAAAATTCAAAACACTTAAATTTTATAGCTTTCCACCAATCCAGATTAAATTTGAATTGAAAATAAATTGAATTTTTTATTTTTTTGGATTTATTTGAGAAATTTAAAAAATTGTTTTATGAATTTTGTAATTCTAAGCCAAAATTTAATTTAATTGTATTTTATATTTTTACACTACCTACCTCTATGAAACTTTTCGTTTACTTCACCAAATTGAATAATTTGGAAGTCGATCCAAACTTCATATCAATTTCTTCTACCTTTGAGCATTCTTAATCAAACACCACCAGAGTAATATTAAGTTTTTCCTTAATTGCGACAGGTGATATCTCGAACAATTCCTCAACTTGTTCTAGTGTGTTCATTAAATCAGCAATAAATGATTTTCACTATACTTATGTCAAAAAATTTGAAAGTTCTTTGCATATAAGCCAAATACATCTCAACAAGACAATTAATATGTTTTCTGGTAGATCAAGGAGAACGTTTATATTAAAATTGTGTTTTGGGCAAATGC
This sequence comes from Tipula vernalis, assembly GCA_958295665.1. Lineage (NCBI taxonomy): Eukaryota > Metazoa > Arthropoda > Insecta > Diptera > Tipulidae > Tipula > Tipula vernalis. The sequence goes on along the minus strand of OY282559.1, from coordinate 293,666,551 downwards.
CAAACACCTTGAAATTGTTTTTCACACATTCTGGAGATTGCTTGTCTATCCAATCTAAAACCTACTCTGACAAATCGACGTACGGAACTATTTTGTGGTTTCCAGATTTAGTTCCCATTTTACTGCCTGTTAAAACTTTGGCGATATATGAATCATATGATTCATTATAAAATGACTGGAAATTCCGATTCAACACCACATTAAGTGGTTGCAAAAGACTGGTTAGTGTTGGTGAAACAAGGACTATGTAAATTGTATTGTTTTCAAATCGTTTACTATTTATTATACAGATTATAACATGAGGGCCGTAGTTATCTATAATTAGCAAAGTAGGCTCTCGATAAAATGACGTTTCGGCACGGCTAATAATAACATTTTTAACGTAATTAATTAAAATGTCCCTATTCCAGATTCCAGTTTTGTTGACATTAACCAAGCAGCCCGCACTTAGGCTTTTTATGTCTGGTCCCTTTGGTTGTAATTGTTACCTTTTGTTTCGCTTCAAAATAACGCGGAACTTGTTCCATATTTATATATTTCTCGGCAAAATATTATCCTTCTTAATGATGTCAAATATATTCTATACAACTCGGCAACTTGTTTGTCGCCTTGTAATGAGCCGATGAAGTACTTTAAACCTACCACACCATCCCAACGAAGCTACAAAATTCTTATATTTTTCTTCTGATGTACTGTTACTAAACTTGTGCTTTACCCTCAACTTGACATTTCTCGATTTAATCCAAGAAATCAATCGTGGCCACCGGACAATATTCTTGACATTTTTATTGAAACAGCTGTATCTCTCAACATTGTATTTAATTTGTCCTTTTGGCTATACTACCTCTTTAAATTTGTGATATGAGTATCTGTTTCCCGTGCGATATAGCATCGAAATCCTTTCGCCTACAATTGGGTTCATGTTTATTTGCTCAATGCAGCAAGTTTCTGTTGAATACTGTAGCATCTTCTGTTTAAACTCTTGTGGTTTACGATTAATTGAAAATTAGAAAGATATCATGTTTGGTTTAATTCATACAATTTTATTACCTCTACTCCAAAATATTTTTGTCGCGGCACATACCATTGAAATAGAAAATTATTTACAAAATTGGACGATATACAGTTATTGTTATCAATTTTAAGTCGGTTTATTTTATAATAATTTAAATACATTTTTTGTCCTACCACTTAAAATAAATTTGATTTTTGACGCTCTACGGTTAATTAATCTTTGGAATGTGGAAAAGTTGTTGTGAGAGAAAAAGACAAAAACAAAATCAAAACTGACGCTATAGTAATTTTGAATTTGAAAACGTTAACTGTAACTTAAACGTGAACTTTTAGTTAGCGTGAAGTTTATGACAAATTGACACCTGATTGTAAAAGCAAGTATTACACTTTCTACACAATCTATAAGGAGATGGCTTCATATATTTGTCATTTTTTGACAAAATTATGTAGCTACACATGCTAATTCGAAAAACATTTAATTTTATATTCAAAAATTTGGGAAACTAATCAATGTGGTGAGTTGTGTTAAAGCTCGAAGGTAAAATACTAAATAGTTACGCAGAAGTATGTTTTAAAATTATAATAAAAGTGAAGTTTTTGTTAATTTTCATAAGGCATTAAAATTCAATACTGTAAATATTTTAGCTCATTACAAACGTAAATAGAAACATTTATTAACCAATGACATATTCCCTGGATCTGAGTATGCCATCACGTTGGTGTGCATTTAGTGTATAATATAAAGTAATCGCCATATTAATCGCCATATACAGCCTTCGCAAAATCTGTGTGCTAGCGTATTCGAAACCGATATAATACAATAATCAGTTTTATTTTTTTCTATATTTCAAAGGAATTTTTTTTTGGTCGTTTTATTTTAATACGTTTTTTGACTTTGTAGAGGAATTATCGTTTGTGTTTTTTTATCGTGTTTGTTTTCGTATGCTATAAAAACTTTTTTAAAAACTATAGACCCCGCTTTTCTTTGGACATCCTTTAGAAATTATTTTATTTGGAAATTTTTATGAATATTGACCCCTCGCTTCCATCTGGACATTTTATTGTTAGTAATAATTTTCGTTTTTAAATATTGACCTCGGCTTGCGTTTGAATTTCTTTTATATCGGTTCTAGTTTTGTTTGTTGTTTCTGCGTTAAGCAGTAATTGTTCTTGTTCCAATATTAAGATCTCTTTAAATCAGTTTATTTCGTCTGGTTCGTTTAAACTAACTATCTAAACAAGATGGTTGGTAAAAAGTCGGCTAGTCATAAAAAGAACAAAAATTATATTTCTGAAGAAGTTTTGAAAACAGTGTTACAGCAACTATCAATTATAGGGGAAATGTTGACAAAGGCTGATAGTTCCCTAATGAAAAATCTTTGTAAGCAACTAAATTTGCAAAGTTCTTTGAAAAATCGAAATTATATTTGTTTGATGTGGCGTAGAACACTTAAAAAACGGTGTATTCATCCTATTATAGTTGACGAGGTTGAAAATAGAAAGGACAGTTCTATTGTCAGTGACACTAGTATTTATATGGATGAAGCAATTCAAATGAATTCTGATTGTGAGGCTGTCAAAGAAAAATCTGAAATTTTAATTATTGTACCTCATTCGAATGAATTAAAGGACATTAAATTCGATATCGACATTAATAATTTAATCGAAATTGAAGGGTATCCGAAACATAATAATTCGAAAATTTCAGTAAAATGGAATTTTATAGCGGAATTATTGCTTGGTTCCTCCGCGGTATTAAAATCGAAGGAAGAAATAAGATTAATAATATCAGACGCATTAATTTCTTACAAAAATGCCTGTGTTGTTTCGTTCGATACTATCCGAAGAAGAAACACTTTTCAAACAAATATAATTGTTTATGGTCGGTGTAAATATGCAACGCACACTCAAAGATACAAGTTTAGTATTGATACTCAAAACAAAATGAGTATCTATATTATGGCTGTATGATACTCACTTTTTTTCCCACTTTTTCAGTGACTAGGTAAGACAAACGGAGTGAGATAAAAAATAAATATACAAAATATTTGTGAGAGTGAGTGTATACACCATAGATTTGGAAAAAATATAGAAACGTCAAAAAAAAAGTGGTAGCTCAACTTTTCTAGCAGTTAATCGAGCAATTATAGCAAAAAAAGAATTGGATTTGATTCTTTTTTTTGACATTACATACTTTTTTCTGACATTTCCGAAATATTAGAGAAAATATTTGTATTTTGTATACCAAAGAGAATTTATTTATTTATTTTTAAAATAAATTTAGTAAACAATTTTTCCATTTTTGTTCGCCATTGTTGTTATGATTTTTTCCCCCTTTTTTAGATTTTTCTTTTGATACTGAAATACAATTTTGGGTTTGCATTGTTAATTGTTTGCCAAAATATTTGAAACGTGCATTTTTTTGTAAATATAAAAATTAACTTAACATATAAATTATTTCGTTTCAATTAATTGCGGCAGCTAATGCAAATTAATTCAATAATATAGTCCAACACAAAAAAAATGTTGATTCTATTTACAAATTTTGTTTATCCGAAACTTCAAAATATTTGCCTATAGTATTGTCTACACTACCCTTCTCTGTTTCGCTTCACTAGTTTTGCAGCACTTTATTGTATTTGAAAAAAAGTGAGTATCATACAGCCATAACAGGAGGTCAATGTGATACGCATGAAGGAAATAGGGTTTTTGAGCAGATTCGTGAAAAACGACGTGTTATCTTACATGAAAAATTAAAATTTAATAGTGCTTATAATGTGAGTTTAGATATCAGAGCTAATCCTGATTTAGATTTGATTAAAAGTGGAAACACAATGAAATTGACCATAAACGATATTTTACGAAAAATTATGTCAGAAGTGTTGAAAAGAGACGATTTAGTACAAGATTGTCATGTGTATGATTCGATTCGCCGGTGGGATATGGAACAATTGGAGGTAACAAACAAATACATCCATTGTATTTCCTTGCCGTTAATTGTGACATTATTGAGAAGATCACAATTAGATCTTGTTTCAAAATATGCTCCATTAATAATGTATTAAGATGCAACAGGAAGCGTTGTCAGGAAACCTAAATGTCACACAGAACACTATTGTAAGAAAATACTCTATTATGCATGTGTAGTAAAAGTTAGTACAACAATTGTCCCGGTAGCTGAACTAATATCAAGTAAACATGATACTAATACAATATCCGAATTTTTAATGAAATTCTAATCAGAAATGGCGGTAATTCCGAAAATAGCTTTGCCCTTAGTGTATGTAGTAGATTGGACTTGGGCCTATATTCAAGCCATTCTTTATACATTCAATAACATGAGTGTGTTAGATTATATGGAACACACTTACAATTGTATGGAAACTAAAAAAGTTCCCGCTAAGAATATTGTATCGGTTTTTATCTGCTGCACTCATTTTATAAATATAATATCAATCCAGATTAAAAAAGAAATCCCGAATATTAATAAAATTACAAAAAATTTTGTCCTAGACATATTTTGTGTAATACTAAATTGCGACACATTAGAACAAGTATACACAATATTCGAAGTTTATTGTATTATTTGTTCAAAGAAATACAAAACTGACGCTGCAGTTGAAGCTTATAGTAAATTTACATTATTTTTGAAGTATATTTACTGCCATGAAAATATATCGGCAAATAATTCTTACAAAGCCGATTTTCAGGAGTGTGAAAATATTATATTTGAAAATGACAAAGCTCACTATACGAAAGCAAGTTCTATAAAAAATGTTTGTTTTTATATCAAAATTTAGAAACTAAAAATAATGATATTGAGCAAAGAAACTTAGAAATTAATGAGTTCTACTGTTCAGAATTCTTAGCCTTTACAATAAAGCGTTATTTTGCTTATCTTCCGCTATGGAGTACATGTTACTCCAAATTTATCAATATAGAAGGGCGTTTATCGAATTCTAATGTTAAGTTGTCGTTTAGCCACGTTAAAAATATTTACATGGAAAAGAAATTTTTAAGAATCGAAAGATTCGTAGCTTTATTAAAGAACAAAAGTCTTTAAAAACGAACCTTTCGGATGAAGAGCCAGATGATATGAAGAATTCTGAAAATTGGAATAAAAAGGTACGATTATACGAATCTCCCAAGCACATTGGCAAGCGAGTGATAAAACGATATTCTGCAAAACAATTGTTGGAGAATCCCAAATCCGAAATTGTGCATTGGACAGAATCAGAATTGTTTATTATCCCACTTTTAAAAAATGGTTTTTCATATATCATTGAAGGCACTTTTAAAATAAGCATTTATTCTACATGCGGTTTCGATTCTTTATCGCAGATAATGTTTGCGGCATTATCAGATAATGCCTACTTGATACCGAAAACAAAAACAATTGACTCGAAATTTTTTGAGTTTATTAGTCATTTTATAAGATATGGAGCAGACCAATCCACTAATATAAAAAGAACTAATTTAATTTTGAAGTGTTTTAATATCACAAAATTTTCTGAAAGTATTGAACATAATTGTGTGTGCAACATTTCAAAATATATAGAGTACTTCTTAAAAAGGTCGATACAATTGAGTTTTAAGTGTCCAATTTGCTTAATGCCACACGAAATGTATACCAATGTGATGACATACTCAGATCCTTGGAACAATCTCTACGATGGCCTGTTAATGGCCTTCGAAAATACACTACACATAATTTTAGTGTATGTATTATTGTAAAATAGACCATCGGTTTGTTGAAGGTCGCGTTAATATGGCGATTACTTTATATTATCCACTAAATGTATGTCAATGTGATGTCATACTCAGATCCAGGGAACAATCTCTACGATGGCCTTTGAAAATACATTACACATAATTTTAGTGTATGTCTTATTGTAAAATCGACCACCCATATTCCAAATTCTGTGTTTTAGTATTTCGAATTACTTAAGATTCCAAATATTCAGTGAAAATTAATCGGATTCTCTATTTGAAATTAATTCTAACTTATGAAACTGAGATATCTGTTTCGGACATTAAATTTTGAAATTTTGTGTTTTAGTATTTCGAGTTACATAAGTTAAATCCAAATTTTCAGCGAAAGTTAATCGAGATTTCAACTTTTTGAAATATTTTGGGTATTTCGAATTATATATCGCCTGCTTCGAGACAATGAGTCCTATCTGAAAAAATTGTATTTTTCGGGAAACGAGAAAAACTGTAACATATTAATATGAAATGCCTTTATAGAAGAAATAGCTGTATCTCTCAATTTTTGTGATTTGTCTGTTTCTTTTTTTTTGATTACAGCTTCCATGTAAAGATCCTTATCTTTACATGGAAGATGTAATCAACAATCTACATCCCCGAATTTTCAGATGGGAGTTATTATCACGAAGCGGGCGGTATTTATTATGTTAAAGCCAAAGATTCTAATTTATAATTTCATTTTCAGACGATTTCAATTTCGAGCTTTGATTTATTCAGAACTTGTGAATCCACAAATATTTCCGTGGACACAAAATTTTGAAAGCCTTTAGTAGAAATTTTAAATATTTTGAATTTCGTGTTTCGAAATACATAAGCTAAATTGAAATATTCAGCAAGGATTAATCTAAATTTTAACTTTGATATTCGGATTTTAAAATTTCAATTCCAACTTATCAGCGTTTTTGAATCGAATTTTCAAACGTTCGAATTAAAAAAGCCAAAAAATTGATTTTCGAGTTTTGATATACGTAGGCCTTTTGAACTACCTAACTATTTTGAATCAATAAGATTGTTTCGGCTTTTTATAGACAAAATATATTAAAAATAATGGCATTCACAACAATTTCGACTTGTTAATCAGAAAAAATGAAGAGGCCAATCATAATATATCTACCAGAAAAAGTAGAAATATCAAAATCCCACCCGTACTTTAACCCGTGGTCAATACAAAGTGTATCGACTCCAAAAATGAAAACTTTCCTTGAGTTTTCTCTGTGGTAGCTTGGTTTCGTACTGATAAGTTCGTACAAACAAAAAAGTTCGGTCTACTCATCAGGTAGCTACGACCAAACTACAAAAATAAAATTCTAACTTCATACATTAAGTATGAGGCAAGAACGCATTGATTTAGCGAATTATAAAATTCACCAAATCAAAAAACTCGAGGAAATCTCATTTCTGTGTGTTTTATGCCCACACAAATAATAGAAAGAGAAAGTTTGTCTGTATTAATTAAATCAATAAGATTGTTTCGGCTTTTTATAGACAAAATATATTAAAAATGAGATTTCCTTGAGTTTTTTGATTTGGTGAATTTTATAATTCGCTAAATCAATGCGTTCTTGGTAGGTACTTACAAGTATTAGGGATTCATTTTATCTTATTTCGACTATAAATTGTTTACCGTTAGAAAGAGTATACTGTCTGTCATTTATCTATTGTTATCATTAATTTGATTTTTTTGAAAAAAGGACTTACACCACTTTCAAAAATAACGGTTCATATATTAAAATTTTTCAAAAAAACAATCGCATAGGATAAATCCTCGCAAGAATATCATTAACCCTAAAGAGATTGGGTTTATTTAAACATAATTCTAATTTTTGGTTATGATACCTGCCACCAGAGTCAGATTACATATTAAATTTATATTTTATTTCGAAAGGTTTGCTTTTGTCAATTAAATGAAATTGCCTATTTTCTTGGAAAAAAATAAACCCAAAATAACCCAAAATAATTCGAATTAAATTTTGGTCAACCAAATACGCTTATTGAGTTTCGATAAATTCAAGTCGTTTGGGTTTATCAAATTATCAAAAAGTTTCATCTGTCAGAAGATGTTCTTTTATTAATTTGGAATAAACCTCACAAAATATAATTTATTAATTTATAGGACTTGGAATGGTTCAGTTTATAATTTTTTTAATATACGGAAATTCCCCAATCTTTGTCCGTAATGAATTTTTAATGACTACCAATTGACGAGTTTGGAACGACTGATCTTTTCAAAAATCTATAGTGAAATCCTTGTGAAAATTAAATTTTCATAATACTTATAACAAATTTTAAAAGACGTGGTGTAATTGAAGAAAATAATTTCGATCTACATAGTGGAACGCCATTCCTTATTATACAACTAGCCTACCCCTGTAGTATATTTTGGCGTACTTTTTATGAGTTTTGTTAGGAAATCAAATTTGATGATATTTCCTAACTAACAAATCTTTGAGGTTTATACCAATAAAATTGTACGTCCCAAATTACAAAAATTAAATCAACCGAACGTAATTTTGCTAAACTTATAATTCTGGAAATGTCTTGAATATAGTGCCTGAATGTCTCGATACGGCTATTTCCCGATTAATGAACAATAAATATTCTAGTCCCAAACAATGTAATAATTTAAAAAATTCTGCTGGTATACAAAAAATACGAGCAACATGCTATATAGTTTAAACATAATTTTATCGTATGTACGAGTAGTTGGTATAAATACGAAGATTTAAAATAATAATAATTCATCCAGTTTTCTAACTTAATAATGAGAATGTGATGAGCTACCATCCACTTACTTATGTCACATAAAAGTTAAACTTTCAATGGGATATAAATTATTTTTGTGAAATATCATCTCAACACAACAATATAAACCCAATAAACCATAACTGGTAATACGTTTATATATCCGGCTAAATTGTATGTATGTACATATATGTATGTATATAGAAGGGAATTTAAGGATAAAAAAAAAAAATCACAAAAAAGAAAAAAAATAATTTAATTAAATATATTCATCTTCTTGAATAAAGGAGCATAACAAAATCATAAAACAGACAACCAAGAATATAATAAGAAACCATTAGAAGACGGGATGGAATGAAGCAACAATGGCAACAACAAAAAAAATTTCACTGTAATTTTCTGGGGTTTTCATTATCTTTAACTTTTCATCTCATTTTTTCGGTAATTTTGTTTATTCTGCATTTGTCATTTACCATTCATTCTATATGTGTGTCCTATGTGTGTTGTAATATTTTCCATTCTCATTTTATTCTCTGTGTGTGTGTATTTATTATATAAGACGTTACGATATACTAGCTAAATATATTTTGTTGGTTAAAGCAAACAAAATATAATAAATAAATTCTTTTTATTCAATTTATTTTATGGGGCCACATTTTGTTTACAATTGAGGTCATTTAGGGCTATTAAAATTGTCAAAAGATTTGTACATTATGTTTGTCCTGCTGTCCGCTATTATTCTTTTGCTGTCTTGTTTATTATTGTTAAATACGTTTATATATTAATAAATAATTCCTTATTCGCGAAAACGGAAAATTATGAATTCTTTTTTCATTCTCATTAATTCTTATAAAAAGATGATGATTTTTTTTGTACCATTTGAGATGAAATTAGCAAAATATTGTAAAGAATATACGCACACAATTTTTATTTAAGTTAACTTCAAGCTAATTAAGCAAAATTAATTAGTATTATTAATTTTATTTTGGTTTTTTTATTTTTTTTCCTTGCAGATTCTACAAATCCGAGTCGAAATATACAAAGTACTAGAGTACGTAAGGAACAAACAACAAAAAAATAACAGTAAATTATATAAATCTTAAGGTGATTAAAGGTTTTGTGAATGACACGGTTAGACTGTTTTAAAAAATCGCAGGTAAACCATCTTAATTATATTTTCTTAATTTTTTTTATAAACGAATATGTTAGGTAATGTGATTTGTCTAAGTACTGTTGCGCTCTACATTATTTATAAACCGTAATCTGGGTCGTTATATTTTAAACAATCAATTAATTATGTAGGAAATGACTATACTCGTACAAAACTACCTGTAGAAACTGTTGGTATTTAAAAATTTTGATTGATTTTACCTCGTTTTATCCTTCCCACACTCAACCAGAGTAATGAAATATCCATGGTAAACAAATATTTTTGAAGTTTCTATAAACAGAATTATTAATTAGTTTTAAGGATTATATTTACTAATAAATTTTCTGTAAAATAATTAATTGATGGGGCCTAAATTCAGGCAGAATAAATATAATTTTTTTTAGTGGTAACTTACAATTGTTAAGCAGATAGTTTATTATAAATTTGGAAAATTTTTGTTATTGTTTTTCGGGCTAATTTTTAATTGGAAAATAATTATTTTCACTAAACCATTAGTAAACATTTTCTTTAAGAGATTAATTAGATCCAAATTTTTCAATGTAATTAAAAAAAAAATGAGCCTCAATTGAATTCTGAATTTTTAAAAGTTTCAAACGGCTACACGAATTGTTTGGTTTGACTATTGCACAAGGTAGGACGTTAAAAGCGAACTGCGGGAGAGAATATTGTTCAATCCTAATGTAAAATACAACCATAATGTAAAATAAAAAAAATTGGTAAATAACGAGAATACACGGCTCGTCTGAACGCGGTTCAACCCAAAAGTGCTTGCACTTCTGTTTTTTATGGCATCATGTTCCCTAATGTCAATCATCCACCGGCCAGTTTACATTTTCGCGCCAAAATTCGAAAATTGAAACCAAACAAAAACGGTTTTTTGGTTTGAAAAAGTGAAATATCTTATTTTGTATGCCCTTCTGGAGGATTCCAGCATACAAAGATCGAAAGAGGAAAGTCTCAGGAAGAGAATGCAGAAAAGTACAGGTGAAAAGGTTGCTAATTGTAGCAGATGTTTTCTAAACACATACGTGGGGATATAATGAATTATTTCAAACAAATCAAAACTCAAGAAAGTCGAGAAGAACAAAAACCTTTTTTTTCAGTAACATTAATTCAAGTTTGATTCAATTAATTATATATGTGGTAACTATTATATTCAATTACAGCTTTCATTAATTTATCATTATAATCTGGGTGGTTTTCAGAAACTTGATATTTGTTCCACATTGTCTTGAAATCAGAATGCACTGTCTCCATGGCCTGTTCACTGTAAAACCCCAACCCTCTTCTATGGCCTTCGCAAAAATCGTCTATATGATAAAATAGTGCATGTACTTTTGGTGTGACTGATAGCCCTAGGGCCAAATAGCTAGTCTTGAATTGAGCGATAGATTCTTTGTAACAATCATTTAATTCGATTCCAAAACAATTGTGAACTACACGATCAAAATTCTTCAGTGTTTCCACATATTTCAAACAACCAATGGAGCAAAACGATCGGAAACTATCCACTTTTTTCAATAATATTCTACATGAATTGCCATTGAATTTTGTACCTCCTTGAGTAAATTGTCGTTGAACATGGCATAGGTTGATCCATTCTGTTGTTTCAGTAACAAATTTATCTTGCATATGGCTGACTATGATAGATGTAGTTCTGGAGAAGGAATAATGTCAAGAATCTTTTTATTGTCATCAGCTGAAAAAACTGGAGGATTGATACAGCTTTTGAAATTTTTCGCATTTTTCATTATCGATCCGCCAGCGTTTCTCCAAGATTCAAAATATGAGGTTGAGTTTCCCACAGTTCGCCGAGGTCTGAAGTGCTCCAAATTTGTGCTTTTACAAATGCATAATGTACAAGGGTACGTCGATGAATGAGACATAATCCCTTTCAGAATATTGGCTTATTTGAGATCAGTCGCTATCGTACCAGAAAAATCCTCAATTTTCAATATTTTCCATATTACTGACACGTTTTCAAAATTCTCTTGAGCCGATTTCACAATAGCAAGAAAAAAGATTTTCGTAACGCCTGAGTCAGCAAAAGCTTTAGCAAACACGCCATCATCATACTTTTGACGTTTTTTCTCCTGTTGACAAATTTCAGTTGAATCATCTTGAACAGACAGGCACACCTTCAAAAAACCTCCGCCACCGTCAATTCTAAATTTTAAGTGCTTATTTCAAATATCCCGCTGTTTCTCGATATGAGAAAGAAAATCTTTAAGAGTATGGCAGTAAACTATGGGACATTGGATTGGTGTGCTCATTCGAGCTTTGATGGTTACAAAATCTATTGTCTGCGCGTAAAATAAACTTTTTACCTCGCCATTCTTCTGTTCCAGGCTTTTTTTCAATCCTGGCTCAATTATCGCCCGCTTTTTGGTAGCAACTCTCAAAGCGGTCGCTGTATCAAGAGTAGTCTTTGTACTAAGATTAAATTTTGTTTTGATTTTTAAGAAATCGGCTGTGGATATATTCGAAGCTGGTTGCTCTTCATTTTTCTCGTGGGGATTTATGAATAATTTCATGGAGTTTCCTCCACGTGCCTGAGTAAGGGAGACCGTCGAATCTTTTTTTTTTACTTTGTCATCATTGTTATGTTGTTGAATTGCAATTTTACTGATTAATGTTAACGCCACTTGTTCCATTACTTTCTCCCCCATTGTATTTATATAATTGCATACATTATCAACTTGGGCAGTTTTGGTGCATTTATGAGGTGTTCCTCGTTGGGATCGATAAAACATTTGGAACAACGTTTGATGCATTTCCCGTCAGCCGATTTTTTTTTTGTTAAGAAGTTGCATGGATATCACATTACTTCGAGCAATCTGGCACAAATAGCACAGACAGGGATTTTGAGTCCTAGATCTCGTAGTTAAACTTATACTCAAAAACTTAGAATAATCAGGTAGCTCGACTGTCTTGGAGGGAACGAATCCTGGATCGGCACTGGGAAGTTGTCGGTATAGGTTCCGTTTGCATCCGGCACAAAGAACATTCGACAGTCTTCCTTTACACAAGATATTGTCCACACGATGTTTCAGTAATTTTTCTAGATTCGATTGCAGCGAGGCTTCTATCTTGAACATGACATTATTCTTTTTTAAGCACAACAAACAAATTTTACTCCGGTTTTCTTCGTGTGAAAGTGCGCGGGCAACTTTTGATGGATTAAACATTTTCGACACTATGGAAAACTGAAATGAACTGATCGAGGCAAGGAAGAAAAGTTTTCTGCTTTTCTTGTAACCTGTCTACTGCATTCTCTTCCTGGGGCTTTTCATAAAACATAAGATATTTCACTTTTTCAGACCAAAAAATCATTTTTTTGGTTCCAATTTTCGAATTTTGGCGCGAAAATGAAAACTGGTCGGTGGATGATTTCAAAAAAACTTGTATCTTATTCATTAGACCTTAGGGAACATGATGCCATAAAAAAAACAGAAGTGCAAGCACTTTTGGGTTGAGCCGCGTTCAGACGAGCCGTGAATTGTCAAAAACAATTCACAATTGTAATTTCTTTATCATTAATTATGTAACTATCTAATAATAAAATCAAAATCCAAGTGCTTAGGAAATGATAAACCATCCCATTCTCTTTTCATTCATTTGCCTTTTCAATGCCCATTATTGAATTTAATCAAAAAGTCGCTGTTACTTCTTCTTATTATTTTTTTGATTTGAGGCGCTTTGTTCAAAACTGTCGACATACATTTTTTATTGGTAATATTTCATCAGACTAGATTAGATTTGGTTAGGGAGGCTGTTCTAAGGCCCGGTATGGACATACTTTTTGAACTATTCGGATCTAACAACGAAGCGTTGAATACACTTGACGTCCACCCCATTGATATCTGTCAGGTTGCTGAGGAGAGGCGCTCCTAAAAACGTCCATCTGCTTAACGCTAGATGGGGACAAGTGCTGAGACAGATAGTACATTATATCTCAACCAATCCACGGCCTTCAATATCGCAATTAATTCAGCCTAGAAAACGCTGCAATACTCTTGAAGACGAGATGATAGGTTTGTAATAAGTAAATCTATTTATGTTGCAAACTGTAGGTAGCAACATTTATAGTGTAGACTCTAAATTATTTTAGTACATAATACGTATGTGTCAGAAAAGACCTTTGTTAAGTATAGGGTAGTAGATAGACGGTGGTACGTGAGGATACATGAAATAAAGAACAAATAAAACTAATAAACAAAGTGTGTATTTTATTAAACTTAAAACAAGGTTCAAATTTAGTTTCTCTCAGAAAACACCACAGCCTTTTGGTTGAAGAACGGTATTTTAACCGTTGTTAAATTTAAGTTAAAATAACGCACTAGTTTTAAATTGGTTAATTTGTCGTTACTCAAACGTTGATCTAACTGTCATTTCACCGGTATATGCGAGGGTAAATATTAACCTCAGTTGTCATGGTACGGTTGAATAACCAGTATGGCATCAACCTTCATATAACCAACAAAGGTTTGAATAAAGTTATTTTCTAACCGGGTACAGTTCAAATAAAAATGGTTGGAAAATAACCATGGCAATATTTAACCGATATCCAACCTAAAAAATCTAATTTTTCTGGTTATTAAAATACTATATTTCAACTTATGGGTTGGGATTGACCAGTTGTAAACCCGTTATTTCACAGCCCACATTGAAGGTTGGATGTCGGATAAAATCTAACTCACTATGAGTAGAATCTACTCCATTTAACACTACTAAATAAAAACCATAGAATTGAGCAAAAATTATATTTATTTATTTATATTTCTTATCGAATTCAATTACCAATTGGTACCAAGGTACCAATTCAAAAATTCACTATTAATAATTGAACTTATAATTAACATAAACAAAAAACTAATTTCATTTGAAAAATCAAAAATAATAAAATATTGAATGCGGGCACCTCTCACGGTTGAATTATTGGCTCAGCATCTCTTGCAGCAACCTCAGTTTTTTTGGATTTGCTTCTGAAATGTTTAGATCTCTAAATTAAATTATTATAAGAAATTCGCATTGGCGTGTGCGGCATAATTAGGATAGGATGACTTAGTCTTACAGTCGCGATAATTAATTCTAAAATTTCTTTGAATGAACTTAACGAATGTTTTTCAGAGGTCCCAGCCCATGAAAAATGTTTCAGTAAATTGTCTTGGAACAACCATTTGCTCAAAACTTTAGCTGACCCAGTGGCATCTGCACCACAATAAACTGATAATTTCTTTTTATCTTCTAATTCATCTAACTTAATATTTTTCATTAATAACTGAAACATACCAAATTAATTTTAATGGATTTCTCACTTCTCAGACGCTTCTCCAAATCCTCTACTTCGTCGATATTTTTTAATGTAAACTTGCTCCATTCATTTTCATCTACGTGTAGTTCATTTTCTGCCACACGTGATGTCGTAATTTTTTCTAGAATTAGATCCAGCGTAATTTTAATTTTCGCTATTGACCGTTTAATTACGCTAAGGTGTATGTCCGGAAAACATACCAGTATGTTGAGATTCGTTGTTATGAACGATCTCTGAATTTTGAAGTGGCTCACTTGTAAAAATTACGGTCGCACCAGCAATATCATTTCCACTTAAATAAGGCTCATTTAATAATTCACCCGATGATGCGATTCGTGATTCACCCGATTATGTAACAATTTTATTATTTTCGACCGGCTCAAATATTTCTTGTTGTTGTCCTTCTTTTATTTCTTGAACCAAAGAATTCAAATCAAGGGCCAACGATTGTTGATGTCTCTGGGAATTACTTATTCCCGCCGAACCCGACGACATTATTTCTGAACTGGCTTCAAGTTCTAGCGCAGGTTGAAAATTCCCTGATTAGGATTACGAAAAAGATCATATAAAATATATATAATATTTAAGAAGTTGTTAAATTTATACAATATCTATTCACTTAAGAATAATTCGGCATGGTATTGTTCTCCAATCTTGTTTTGGTGCTAGGCCTAGTTTTCGTCCTTTCATTACGTCGGCAGGCACCTTTTAATGGCTGGCCACCGCAAACTTCCCTGTTCCAACCAAGAGTCTGGAACAGCTGAACAATATGAAGTGCCGTCCTCGATTATCTCAACAACCGCGTATTGAATATTTTGCTTTTTCAATTTGCTCCTCTTTTGTTTTTCATCTGTGTTTGTAGTAATCGTCATTATTCAAAGATTCAATCATTCATCATTCATCAAAGATTTCATCATTATTTATTTGAATACAAAATAATTTACAATATATGTCACAAATTTTTCAAATAATGTGCGGATTTAATTGCTTTGTAGTTTTATAGATATTCAAATGACCAGATTTTGTTGGTTTGTAATGTATTTATTTTGTATTGAAGCTCCAAAAATAACTGTTTTATTTTTCGTAAGGAACCACTATTTCTAAATGAACCCGCATAGAACACAAATGTACGGAATTCCGTCCCCTTCCAGAAACTTATTACATCTAATGTGCGAATACTACTGTTGATTTCAATTGGTTGGGTCGAGCAAGCTTTACGTAATGCTTCGGATACACCCTTCGAAACCCTAGATACAAGTTTGGCTGCCATATTGGAGTCTCTTTTTATCCACATTAGTAATAATTTTTTTAAACGGGAAAGATAACACCATATAAATTGGTAATATTTCCAACGGAGAATCGTTTGTATGATGTTCTTCCCGAATTCTGTTCCGAAAGCTCTCGTTGAAAAACTCATTTTGCTCGCCCGATTACAATAGTCTCCTTTTACAGTGCGTCTAACACAATCGAAATAACCATTGTGGCCTTTAGTACCTTTAATAAAGGATCTGGCTGGAGCATCACAAATAAAATTATTAATTCCAATGGTAATTTTGATGTAATTTATGGTCATTCCTTCAATTCGTTCAATAAATTCTCTAAATACCTATTCTCTTGCATTGGTTTGTTTTGTTTGTCCATAGTAAATTACAATCACAAACGGTCTTATGTTAAAATCCTGAATTAAACACAGAATAGGCCAAAATGGTCCCTTTGAGCTTTTGCTAATAGGAAGGCCATCAATATTAAAATTGAGTAAAAGTTTATCTGGGATTGTTAGCACATTTTCTAAAACTTTTCTTAGCATTTCCTTAAGACTGAAATGGGAATATTCTCCTGGTGGTATAATTTTACATTTCACATTTATTGGTGTTTGGAGTAAACCTCGTGCATCTTTTGGTATTCCATATATCTGATAATCAATTAGAATGGCCAAAAGATCATTTAAGTTGATCTCTTAGGGAAGTAAACGAATCTTTTTCTTCTTCTGATGCAGATTCACTGTCCCATTCCTCCCTATCGCAGCTGTTATTTTCATTATTCACTTCATAACTTAACAAATTCGCACTGTTAACACTTCGCACTTCAACATCAGCCACATTTGATGTTGCACTTATATTTTTTAACAAATAAGCCAGAACACGTCTTCTAAAAGTATCGCGATTTAAAAATTTATTTATTCGTTTGGGCTTTTTTTTTAAATTTACCACAAACACTTACACTGCACTTACTACTTCAACAATTTTAACTATAATGAATCTTTAGAATATATTCGTTAGTTGGTTGGCGTTACTGGTAAGAACAAAATATGAAATACGTTAATTACTAACAAGTAAGTAACATATTAGCTCGATTCTAACTTAAAATCAACTATGCTTGAAAGGTGGTTGATTTTAAGCCAACAAGTTTATTTTTAACTTTATATTCCCTTAGAATTTACTTTTGAATATAATTAGCGATGGTGGTAATATTTATAACTAAAACTGCATTCATTTCTAACTAACAAGTCAAACATTAACTGGAGTTAGCAAAAGTTAAACTTTGGTTCACCGTGGAGTTAAACCATTAAGATCGTTATTAACTATACATCGATTTAGGATTAAACTTATTTTCGATATACTATATTAATGAGTAATATGGAATCTCTATACAAAATAATTATTGAAGACACATTTGGCATACTCGGTTATTAGTTGGTTTAAGAAAGTAAGAAACATTCCCTAAGATAAGTTTTTAATCCCTACAGAGGTTAAACAACACTTAAATATATTACTGATAATAAAATTATTTAATAGGTTGTAATCAAACCCAGAAAATCATTCCTAAAGCCAAACATAGATTAAAAATGGGTAAACAGTATTAGCTATTAACTGACATGTTAATTTCTTACCATGTTTTACCTTTGAAGATTAACTATACAAAAATCATAAAATTTGTCTAGCTTACGGTTAAAATATACCTGGTCAGAAAATTACCCAAATATAACCGAATAGTTATCAATATCAGACGTTGACTTGTAACCATGGTTAGAAATTGTTTCTTGGGTAAGATTGTTGATAAAAATCATTTTTCATTACTAAAACCATGTTTTGGAGATACTGGTTTTACACTGGTTTTAGCAAATTATATGTATGCCTTATTATGATGGAACTTATCTATTTCCTAACGGATTTTAATGGAATTTTACTTGGTCGATGGAAATGAGCTTCTAAAATGACATTTCGAATTCCGAGACTCTACACTATCGTTAGTAGTTTCAATTCTGCCGCGCACAATATTTTTTTTAAACATGGACAAACTTGCTACTTTGACAGCTATTACTCAAAAACATAACCCAAAGTTTAAAGCGTAGGATTGGCCAGAAAAGTTTCTACCAGAACTTGAGTATTATTACGCAGATAATCTCTATCGTTTAGCAATTGAAATAGTATGTTTACGCTGTCTGAAAGAAACCTTAACAGCTGCATGATTCTTGGAAACCTCAACAGGGAACATTGTATGAGCCATATTGACCTAATTGACCATATTGCAGAATTTCATCTAAAAATAATTTTAGAATCCCACTACCAGTATACTTATCCAATTTCATCATAATTGGTTGACAAATAGGCAGGTTCCACCCTACTTGGCCATATTCTAGAACTTTAGCCAAATTCCACTAAAATCCGTTAAGAAATAGATAAGTCTCATCCTAATTGGCCATATACATAATTTGCTAAATCAATTTGAAATTTAAAAGGTTCAATTCAAAGTGTAAAACCTGTATTCATAATTAAGTAACGCAAATTTTTAATTAGTTCTAACTAGGTGTTGAATTTAGTTTAGTTGGAGCAGCATACGGATTTTAAATGTTAAGCTTTATATTCAGATCAAAGTGAAACGGAATATTAATGCGTTCGCCAAATATCTATTTATTTTGTCGTGAAATACAAACGAAATATATTTTTGGAGAAATTTAATTATTTGACATAACGGATGACCCTATTTAAAATTTTTTGAGAAAAATACTCCATGTATTTTAATAGGTCAAACAAATGCATGCCGTGTCTAATAAGTTGGCCTAAGGCCGGCCCTAGACGTAACTTGACCGTATAGGGGCCAAAACTGCACTGTTTTGAAACATTGTTGAAGTGACTTGTGCAGGACAAAACGTTTTAAATTTTTTGCTTTCGCTTGCGGAATTCCATCGACATTTCTTTGCGTGTAGGAAAACTTTATGCAGTTTTGACTTGATAACGTCTTAAACCTCAGAGCCGCATGTTCTGAAAGTGAGTGACACGAAATTTTGCCCTTGGTCGTGGACAATTATTGATCAACAATAAGCATTACCTTTAATTTAAAGATATCATTGCTTAGGTAGGTCCTTGGGCTTCATGTCTCACGTGTACTATTATTACAATGACGTCATCAGGCAGCGAGGCTAATTGCACCGCGATTTAAATGCATGAACCACTGTAGCGAGAGTGGCACATCCGATCGGATCAATTCTGGTGTCAATTTTAGCGTAAAGAAATAATGGTGATTAAGTTTTTTTAATTTAAAATGATTAATCTCCATATAAATTTTAAATAAAATTAAAATCTAGAAAATAGAGAACACTTCATCTGATCAGAGCAATTCTGGGGTTAATTTGTGCATAAAAAAATGGTAGTAGATAATTTTTTTTAAATTAAAATAATTATTCTCCTGATAAATTTCATTTAAAATCACAAACTACAAAATAGCGATTCACAATGCTTAGAGAAACTGTAGCAGATAATTTATTTTAAATTTAAATAATAATTCTTCACAAAAGTTTTAATTAAAATTAAAAAACTACAAAATAGCGTTTTACAACGCTTGAGTGCATTCCACATAATTTTAATTAGAATTACAAATCACAAAATAGCGGTTTACAATGCTTGAGAGCACTGCAGCGAGAGAAAGCCTCATGTGATCAGATTGATTCTAGTTACAATTTGTGCGAAAAAAACTATGACAAATAATTAATTTTAAATGAAATAATTAATTAGTAATTAATAATTACCATAAAAAATTAAAAATTTCAAAATAACGATTTACAATGCTTTAGAGCACTGTGATAACGAAAAAAACGAATGAAACAACAAGTGCACTGTGATAACGGAGAAAACAATAGAAATTGTGGGAAATTAAAGAAATTTTTAAGTTTCTCCTCCAAAGCCTTCACATTTTTTATAAATATACAAAAATTAACAAGAAAATTTTAATCAATGCGAAACTGAAAATGACAATTACGTTGTGCTTTGCCCTTTTTTCAAAATTCTTGAAATGTAATTAATTTGACTAAAATGGGGCAAATAGCCTCCCGCTTATAGTAATGCCGGGACACGGGACATTCAATTCTAAAACTGGTCTGTCCATATCTCAACATCAAATTGGTCTGATTTTTTATCAGGTTCATACCTACTTTGATTATCTATGAGATCCGATTATTAAGAAATTTCTATATTAAAATTCCCTGAGTTATTCAGATTCGAAAGTGTCCGGGTTATAGCCCCTGGAAGCACATACTTAAAGGCCCCCTCCTTAAAGGCTCCATCCCTTCCAGTCTCTGTAATGCTCCGCATGTTATAACTTATATTCCCTAGCTTTATTTATGATGTTGGTTTAAACGGGAGTCTTACCACAAGCCTTCCATTCTCCATTCGATCCGTGGTCTTCTCAAAAAACTCCTCACAACCTTTTTCTTCTGCTGAATAATTTGATGATTTATTTGGTAATATAATCTCCTCCAACTCCCAGAACTTCTGTAATAGTTGATTAACATTTACCTCACAATGGTGACTGGTGAGCTTTGATGTGCACTGATGGTTTGCGTACGATGGACCGGCAATAACCCATCCGACCACGGTATTTTTTGCCATTAATCTGCCGGTATCTAATTTCTATGCTCAGGTATCAAAAGACTGAAAAATTGATCGATTCCAAGAGTATATCGATTTTATTTGTTTGGTCAAACGAAGGGGCGGCCAATGATAGATTTTAGAGATTGAACAAGATCTCTATTCAATGAAGGTTGCTGGTTGGCATAAAACTATCTTTGATATAATCAGACATTCAATCTGCCGATTATTGTCTTCAATGCGTGAGGAAACTGAAATGTTTACCTTGCCCTTGGTGATTTCAGCGGTTGATAAATGAATAAAAGATAAGTGGATAACTAGGTATTATAAAATTCAATTTTGGTTTCTTTAAAATATTCTATTTTCTTTAAGAACAAGCCCCAACAACAGGTCAATTTTTAAAAATTAAATGTCGCGGATTTAATTAATTTTTCAAATGAATTTAACACTACCGATAGATATGAATTTATTCCGTCACAAAAATTAGAAGGTTGACATACGAAAATTGTCATCGAAAATGAAATGAATGTACATCTTGAGGTAAACTTGAACTGAAGTGTCATACGAAAATGTACTAAACATCTTTTTAGATTAGAAAGTCGGAAATGAATTTAAAATTACAACATTTTAACATAGTTTTAGGTATTTCTCAACTTTTAGTGAGCATTATAAAACGGTTAATCTATTGTTAGAATTGCCTTTTAGACTAAATCTAAAAAATTTTATTATGAAGTAAAATTAACCTTGACCTGGTCATGCTATTGAACAAAATGTCACTGCCCGATATAAAATATCGAAATCGGTAGTTTATTTTTTTTTAATACTCACACGGTAAAAAAAATTGGTATCAATTTAATAAAACATAAAATCATACAAAAAAATAATAAAATTTATATTTTTCGACAATGTAAAACAATTTAATAGTGGAATAGTATTAAAATTATTTTTTTAAGTGTAAATAAATTGTATAAACCAGCTGTATAAAATTAATCTTAAATTTTATAGGATTATTTTATAGACCAACCATATATAATATAAAATATTTTTGGATAACTAAGATTTATCTGGTAAATGTATATTCAAATAATATTTGCACTGTACAGGCCTTGTTAAATAGTATATATTTTATAAGGTATTCCGTATAAAAACAAAAAACAAAAATATACAAAAAATATTTTTAATTAAAATTATTTATTTAAAATATATTATATTATATTCATAAAAAACTACAAGTTTTGAAATAATCAAATAATAAATACAATGAATTACTCATGATATAGCCGTGTCAAAACTTTGACTTTTTCCGGAATTATTTAAATCATTTAGGTACAATTTATTGCAAGTTGCTTGTGCCACCGAAAGCTTTATTTCATATTCATTGTGAAATTCGTCAAATTGAACGACATCTTAATTCTTACACAAGAAGAAGATATCACCATTTTCAGATATCATGTTCAATTTCAAAAAAATCTTGTGGAACACTATCTAAATTAGTCAACGGTGGCCTAACAAATAGTCCTGGCCGGTAATCTGTTATACATTTTACCCAGGATACCAAAAAACAATCAGAATTTAAAGTGTGCTTTTGAATTAAATATTTATTGGGAATATTTAATTTACCGACCTCTATGGATTTTTCTAAACTTAAATTATTCAAAAACGTAGCAAGCTTTTGTTGCTGTCGGCTTGCTAAACTTTTACAAAAATTTTTAAAACATTTTTGGGTCCGATTTAAATTTTTAAAATACGAATGAAATGATTCATATCTCATAGAGGAATATAAAAATGCAGAGCCCATTTTTAAAATTGTACTAGGGTAATGTGTAAGAAAGTGATGCTTTGGCAGTAGATCAACGTCAAATTCTGTAGTTAGTACAGTTAAATGCGTTTTGATGACCTCACGTAAGTTATAAATTGATGATACCGTTATCGCTTTGGCAAATACAACATCTATGATTTTTAAAAGAGTACTAATTAATTTCCATTTGGCATGTCTACGAAATTAATATCTCCAAAGATGAATAGTAAATGGATAATTGAGCACCATGACTGTGATGCAGAAAAGTAAAATGAGTCTTTTGACAACGAAGCTGTTGGTACATTTTTTCGGAAGGAATATCCAAACATAAAAGGCTGTATCCTATCGTTTATTTGTTCAAAGTTTAAATATTTTTTTTAACAATTAATCCTAAAAAAACTTTTATGGTAAATGGAACAATTCCCTCTAGAATGTCGTGCATTGAATCTACCGTGCAGTTTTGGCAGACATTGTAATATTCTAAATTATTTAAAATGCACATTGTTTTAACTCCTTTGGATTGACTTAAATCACCATTATATATTTCAGCAAATGTTTTAATATTTTCTAGGTTACGAATTTTGGTCTCATCTTCACAAAATAGAGTTGAAACTTCGTTTCTATGAATTTCACAAATACGACTAAAATATGATGCTTTTAAACTTCCAGCAAATCCTAATAACAAATTAGCTCCTAAATTGTCGGGAGATATTCCAATCAATGAACCCCTCTAGTTTCAAGATACTTTAAATCGGCTAAAACTGGTTTTAATATGGAATTGTAACTTTTACATTGCTTTAAATCATTTACATTAACAGAGCAACTATATAAATATTTTCTAAATGTGATTGAAACTTACAAGGCAAATTACTTCGGTGACTTCCAAGCGGCTTGGTGAATTCAAAGTCATCATAATATAACTGGACTTGAATAGCATTTTCATTGGATTGGAAAAATTCACTATTTTGGAAAACACTTCCACAACAGAAACTATACAAGTTTTCTTTTGAACACTGATGGTCCTTAGTAAAGAACTGTGAAAAAAAACTTGTATTTTCAAAAAGTCGTGTTAAAATCTGCAAAATCGAAACATATTGAAAAGAATTTTGAATGAGAGTTTTTTTATAGTTTTTTGATTTAGAACAGTATTTTCTAGCCCAACGTAAACTAAGGGGTACTGATTTTGGCTTAACGAAAAACCGACTATTTCCAATTTTCTTTTCTTGATTATATTTGGAGCAGTACTGATCTATTTGATTTTGACAAATATTAAAGACGTTGTCTATACTGATTTTGAATAAATTTCCTGAATTGTAATTTTCAGCTAAAGCTGAAACATTTGAATTTATATTCCCCACAAGTTCTTCGGTGTGATTCATTATTTTGGTAATACTTGCTTCTAATAAGCCCATAGCATTTATTTGCGGGATAAAATTGCTTATTCCTGAAATATCTGTCTGCCCATAAATCTGTTTGGCTTTAGAATCAATTGGAATGCAATTAAGTGAAAGAATATCTGTTTCATTCAGAATAGTAACTTCTTCAGATTGATCATTCGGTCCATTGGCAACAGAAATTTCATGTTCATTTCATCACATAATTACAGTGTCGTCAGCGAACGTGCCGATGAATGTTTTATTCGTTGTAGTATGTCCGCAGTGTAGATAAGGTAGAGGAGGGGTCCCAATACGCTTCCCTGCGGTACTCCCGCTAGCGTTGGATAAAAGTCAGAACATGTTTCTTCATGGATGACTCTGAATTGGCGATCAGAGAGGTATGATTCAAGCAGCTGGCAATAGTTTTGTGGTAGCATTTTGCTCATCTTAAATGTCAATCCCTCGTGCCAAACCCTATCAAAGGCCTGAGATACATCCAGAAATATGACGGGGCAATATTTCTTTTCTTATGGTGAGTGGTTATTCCTGAATCCAAATTGAAAATCAGGAACGTTTACCATTGGCTTTAGACGGTTTAGTAGTAGTTTTTCAAACAGCTTTGATAAGGTCAGAAGCAGTGAAATTGGTCTGTATGATGTTACTTCTTCGTCTGGTTTACCTGGTTTCTTCAACATAATTATTTGGGCCGTTTTGAAGCATTTGGGTACATACTTCAATCTCATACAGGCATTAAATAAGTATGTGATCATGATGATTGCTTTGCGTGGAAGTTCCTTGAATAGACCCGGTGATATTTCATCAATTCCTGGTGCCTTTTTTTGACTAAGACTTTTGTCGATTTCTTCAGCAATTTCCATTGGCATGACCCTTTTAAAATCCTGATTTGGTTGATAGACAGGTGTTACGTCAATGTTGGATTGAATGTCATGGGGTTGAAACACTGTTGCTAGGTGTTGAGCAAAGAGTTCCGCTTTTTCTTTGTCATGTCGAACCCAATTGCCTTGAGCATTTCTTATAGGTGGTACTCGAACTACAGGTCGTTTAAATTTTCTGGTTGCTTTCCATAACGAGTAGTCCTTATCCATTTCTGGACCTAGCCCGCTTAAGTAGTTGTCGAAGCAATCCTGTTTGAAGCTTTTGATTAGCCTATTGACTTTGTTACTTATTCGATTGAAGGTGGTTTTGTCAGCGGAATTTCTGGTGAGATGCCATATTCTCCTTGCCTTTCTCCTTTCCTTGATTTGCTCCCTGATTTCAGCAGGGTATTTGACTTCAATCTCCGCTTTGTCCTGTAATTCTGGAGTAGTTAGGCTGGCGGCCATACGAGTGTATTCAATGAAATTGTTTGTTTGTTGTTCCAATTCTTCATTACTTTTAATACTAACTTTTAATTCAACTGGCTCTTCCAGGTTTTCTCTGAACAGATCCCAATCCGTGAATCTATTAGTAAGGTTTTGCTTCTTTTTTTTCTTGATGACTATAGCGCTTACTGACAACAGTACAGGAATGTGATCAGATGTTAAGTCGTGAATTCCTTCGACTCTAGTGTAACTGGATGAAATACCTTTTATGATGAAGAAATCAAGCAGATCTGGTATTTTTCCTGCATCCGTTGGCCAATACGTTGGCCCCCTTGGAGACAGATATTCACATTTGTTTTCATGAATGGCATTGAACAAACCATTCCCTTTCCCAGGAGAAATTAGCCTGGAACCCCAAGCTGTATGTTTTATATTATAGTCCCCTCCAATAATAAATCTTGGACCGAGCTTATTAAAGACGTTATTAAATTGTAACTTCGTTGATGTAGGGCGTGGAGGACAGTATGCTGCCGCAATATTTAGATCTGCGCCATTATATTAATGAAAATAAACAAAAATAACAATTATTACTTAGATTGTCATATTAAGTTCAGAAATCAGTTTTTTTAATTTTAAATAAACGTCCTGCGTTTTTAAAGTTACCGGACAGTTAATTTAATAAATATAATTTTGGAAATAACTCCAAAATAATCTTAGATTTGTATCATATTGTATGTTGAATATAAAATGCAGCTTGAATATAAAATCTATCGCATTAACAATTTCGAAGTTGCTTGGAAGGCATATTAAATTGTTATCCAACACAACAAAAAATTGACTGATATTGGACTTCGAAGAACCAACTGCTATTATATAAGGCGATTTTGTTTCTGATTTTTCTAAATATTCTTTGTTAGTTAATTGTTCCTAAAAAAATTAAATTACGGTAATCAATAATTTACGTTAAACTTGAAATAATAAACTGTTTGTTTTAAATTTGCCGAATATTATAATAGTATTTTGCGTATTAAAATTATATAAAAAAATAATGCGGTATTCTACTCGTACATGCTTAAAAACTAATAATTTTTCCACAGCTTTGCTTATCGGTGACACGACCAATTTTGTTTTGCCGTTAGCGGATGGTGGTAATAATCTTACTAGACTTAAAAATCCTAAGATTGAAGAATTATAATCTAAATAAAATAAAAATAATATTATGCAATGTTTCATTTGTTTCAAAATGTGGTTCTTAATTACCATTTTCTCTTTCAGCTTCGGTGTAAAGAATTGCTTTTCCTGAATTTTTGACCGCAGCAAATATGTCTTTTTGGATTTCAGGCCACTCGTCCACAAGGTTACCGACTCCAGTATAACCAATTTCAAAGTCGAAGAGTACCTTTAAAAATATGAATAATACAAATAGTAAAAATAATAGCATATTAATTAATATAGATCGTTTACTTACAAGTTCTGGGTGTTTAAAGAAAATTGGATATCTATCATATACGTTGAAACTATTTTGTTTCGATTCTGCTTTTCGATATTTAAGAGTGGCCTTTAATTTTTGTTTGGCGATGTCAGTCTCTTCCGGTAAATTGACATTTGCTAAAATCACTAAATCTCTTTCGACGTTACAATTCTCGTCGGTTCTTTCTAAAATAGACGCTGATGTATAAGTTCCGACAAAATTTAGATCTAATTTTCGTTTTTTTGAACGATCATTCTTTAATTTTGTCGGTAAATATCCGTTTCCTTTCTTATTGACTAGTAAATCCTGTCGAGAGAAAATGAGACAACGGAGCTATTAATAATTTCATGAGTTGGTGGGTATAGTTCTACTAACAATAATATTTAAAGTTTTATTAAAATTAGTTGCAATATTTGCAATTACAAGCAGAACGTCTGTCGTATGATTAAATCCACAATTCTCTTCTACAAAAGATGCCAGCCAAGTTATAACTTTTCTCCTCTGAAGATCTGTTAAAGATTTTGCATTTTGTATTTGAAGAAAATGATTTTCTCCTCCCAATTTATTAATTAAATAATTTTTGAGCATCTGTAAAATAAAATTAGACAAAATTGTTAATCTATTTATGTATATAATGTATATAACTTTTAATAATGGCAAACAATATATGAAACATTAAAAATATTTAAGCATTTGAAAATTGATAAATTAAACTTCTCGTGTATATAGTAAACTTGGCCCGATACAGCCATCCTTCCGTGATAGTGGTGTAGCTCTTTCATTTGGGTTATACATGATTGTGGAAAGTTCAGTATATTCTTGTACTCTAGGATTTACTTACTTTTAAGAGAAAGCAGGGGTGAGATATATAGTACCCCACATAATCTAACAAATCATCTTTAGAAATTTCGACGACAAAATAATTCGAAAAACTAACAAAATCCTCCTGTGGTATGTCGGTATTAAAAATAGCTGAAAACAAATTCATATGTTGTACCAGTACAGTCTAAAAAACTTTTTATTAAATATTTAAATGTTGCGGGCTAGTTCTTAGAGTAAGACTATTAAATTCGCGAAATACATTTAGCTTTCTCAAAATCAGGGTTACACGAATAAAATGTAACCCTTTTACAGATTTAGTGATTAAAAAACGAAAAAAATAAAATAAAAAAAAAGTCGGTATTTAAGTAACACGCGGACACTTAATGTTTAGTTATTCCGTAGAAGTTGATTTACCTGAGAATTGGCCCTTTACTAAAGTACTTCATTGTTAAAAAACTAATATGGCATGCTCAATTTAACTGATACTCTCAATTTCTTTAACACGAACAACGATACACAACTACAATAATACTACATTACTTTTACTATAGTATATCACCAGCTTCATCACACCACGTTATACTTACATATTATATCGTAAACATATTAAATATGTTACACTTACCTGATAGTACGAAATCCAAATACGTTAATTCTATTTCATCATTTTGGAATTTTTGTGTCTTAACGTATGTCGTGAATTTGGAATCATATGAACAAGTAAAATAAATACCCGGGTACATTTTAAATACATAAAATCACTAATTATTATTATTAGTATTACAACGTGCATATGTAAAAAAAACACGTATATTTTATGTTTAAGCACAATAGTTCACTTACGTAAAAACCTAAAAAATTTGATATATGTAAAACCTAGCAAATCATTTCTCTAAACACAGCAAAACGAAGCGGGGTCTTATTCTGATGGGAACCGTTAGCAGTTCTGGCCATCTACAATTTGTTTGCGAAATCAACCTATTGTTCCTCCTATATGGCTTAAATGAGGTCAAATTTATTTTTTGCGTTAAAAATTTGGGAAAGAGATAAAAATTTGTTAAACTGTGATGACACCAATCACCTTGTACTCATATTAAATTCATTAATTATAAAAATATTTTCTAAATCTATTGAATTATGTACATACTATAAATCACAAAAAGCTTTATAGTGCATGTTCATCTCATCATTTTTATACATCATAATTTTAAAACAAAACGCTTTTCATCCGTATTACTACTCGTCGAGTAGGTAACAATATAAATAAAATTCATTAATTTTGTTCTATAGCACAATAACAATTGTTAATCCATAATTTCAATTTTTTCAACAAAATGTTTCAATGATACAGCAAAAATATACAAAAAAAAAAAAAAAACGTTCAATTTTAGCAACAAAAGAAAATATTAATTATTTTCAATCTTCATTTAAGATTTTTCATCTAATTTTTATTATTTTGATTAAGGTTCCTTATCATCGAGCGATTGTGTACATAAAATTAAATTTAAACAAAATTGTTTATTAAAATTATCTTATTCTTGCTCCTTATTTTAATAATCTTACATTTTTTGCTGTACGCCTTCGTTTAGGTAATAATTAAAAAAAACATTTTGTTATTGTTGTTGAAGTTTCTCAATTTTAAAACAAACAAAACAGATTATAAATACTTTATAATTTTGTTAACGTAATATACACAGTGCCTGAAATGATGGTAACTACATAAATGAAAAAAAAATATCGCACACCTTGGTGAAAAATTTCACAAATACCTATGCGCTTAAAATTTTTTTTTTTGGTAAAATACCAGAGTAGTTTTTAATAATACAATGTTCGGTTGTCGACTTGTCGTTAACCTAAATAACTATTACAACGAATTAAAAAAAATGTTAAATCAATGAATGTTTTGCAGTTTTGCGTATAAAACCTGTTGATGTTTTGTGTACTGCCGTATAGTTGTTATGTACACGTACACAAATCTTTATTTGTTAATCAATATAAATTCAATATCGATATCCGTCAATCGGATATACATACATACATAAATCAGAAAATCAGTACGGCTCCTCTATCTGATATACGTACAAAGATTCAATTTTTATGTGGAAAAAATCATTTTTTAAAAATTATGTCAGTACTTTAGTATCAACATCAATTTAATATTTTATCAATACATTTTCATGATTTTCATTTTTATTTTTACTTTCTTACTTGTACAACAACATGCCTACCTACATACAAATTGTTATTACTGTCAAATCTATACTCCTGAAAAATACGATTTTCTTTTTTTTTTTTTTTTAAATTCGGAATGAAAAAGTATTTGCGTCAATCAATCATACAGCGTATAATATAGAAGACGTACCAAGATTTTCATTTTCGGTTGTTTCCACTCTTTTTTTTTTTTTTTTTACAACGTGTGAACTTAATTTTTCAAATCAATCTTCTTTTATCAAAATCATTTTTCAAAAAAATACAGCGAACTAATAACTAGTGTACGTATATAAGATTAGATCATATGCACGAGTATAAAAGGCCTCATTCATTCACTCATCATCTCATAATCCTTTATATATACTCTTGTATGGGGGCGGTCGGATTTTGAAACATCAAAAATTGATTTAAAGGCGTAACGGAATAAATTTTGATTTGAAGTGGATGCCGGCCAAAAAATATAATTTATTTATATATTTTGAGGATTAAAAAATATTCCTATACAATATCGTTGTTTTCTCAGGGTATATGGTATTTAATGTTTCCAGTTGTGTTTGGTGCTGTTTTCTTTATAAGTTTAGTCGTGGGCCGTTCGTTTAAAAATATCACGCAAACCATTCAAAAGCTTATCAAACCGATGTTGAAATATCTGGTAGAAGGCCTGAAGAAAAAGAAAGGCGTGAAAACTGTCATTCATTTTATTTGTCTGTTTGAGTACGAAACCAGATATATGTATAATGCGTATAGTTGTTATATGTTAAGCATCTGTTTTCAGTTTAATCAATAAGAAACAACATGTAAATGCTAGGTGAATGAAAAAAATAAATACTCTAAAACTTCCAAAATTAGCCACCACTCTACTTTGACCAGCTCCCTAAATCTATTACTTTTTATCAGTCTCTGAAATATTATCTATAAAACCTTTTGTTAAAATTGAAGAACATTTTTGTTTTTAGCCTGATTTTGAATTTTCAAATTATTAGAGTTTTTTTCCTTAAACTAACCACCTCCTTAAATTAACCAATATTTCTAGGTCCCTTGAATATTATAGAGATGTTTAGCACCGTGGTGCTATCATAACACAAAGACACTGATTTTCACTGAACGATTAATTATTGTAAATATTGTATTTTGGTTATTTTCACTAACAGAAACTTATCTATGTTCATTAAATTTATTATATAAGTTTTTAATTTAATTACTTTTAGTTGCAAATATAAATTTTTATTGTTGTATGAATTTAATTTTATTAAATTTCACCACACTGGAAATTATTAAAAAAGCACACGGTTTTAGTTGAGAACCAAAAAAAAATGCGACTCTGATACGCGGCAGTAAAAACGAATGTATTATACATATTCGAAAAAAATCCAATGAACACCGAGCGATTTTTGACACGATGAATAAAATGGAGAGGCAAATGAATTATCTTGTTTGGCCTCTCGCTGCACTGTAGTGTATTTAACAAAATGAATTTCTGTGTTTGTGTTGCTTATTGGTTGAATACTACTTTGATCAACAAGTTCCCGGAATAACCACCGTGTGGCGCTCCCATCGTCCCGATTTGAGTTCTGTTTTTTTTGTTAAGTTGGTACATCTGTTGTTGATATTCCCTCTAAATCTTAGCGTCATAGCTTAACATTTGCAAAAGTTACGTAGTCAAGAGTACATCTATCTCTGTGTGTTACCAACTCAAAACATAAAGAAACATTTCCGGTCTACTAACTCGAAAAACAAAATAAAATTTTTGTAATGGCAAATGACTGTTGAAAGACTTAGGACCATATGGTTGATTTGCGGACTTTTTTCATAAAAAGTGTTTGAAAAGACTGTATTTTTTCGGACTTTGGGCGTCACAAAGCCTGTGAATGGTTCAAAAGTCGGGCTAATCCGAATTAAAATTCGGAAGAAAGAGAAATTTATAGGTAAAGTGGACTGGCTAACGGTTGACTAAAAGGCCGTAATTTTACGGTTGCCATGACATTACAATTGACGGTCATAACCACAAACAAATGTCCAGAATATGTTCCTTATGAAATGGGATTTTTACGGTAAAAGTTATTAATATTTAACCGTCGAATTAAAAAATGTATTGCATTTAATGAATTTTTTATTTGTTTGTATATATAATTAAAAGTTTTATAAAATTAATTCAAAATAAATTTGTATATATATATATATATATATATATATATATATATATATATATACATATATATATATATATATATATATATATATATATATATATATATATATATATATATATATATATATATATATATATATATATATATATATATATATATATATATATATATATATATATATATATATATATATATATATATATATATATATATATATATATATATATATATATATATATATATATATATATATATATATATATATATATATATATATATATATATATATATATATATATATATATATATATATATATATATATATATATATATATATATATATATATATATATATATATATATATATATATATATATATATATATATATATATATATATATATATATATATATATATATATATATATATATATATATATATATATATATATATATATATATATATATATATATATATATATATATATATATATATATATATATATATATATATATATATATATATATATATATATATATATATATATATATATATATATATATAGATATATATATATATATATATATATATATATATATATATATATATATATAGCCTTGGCCAAAAATATAAAGCACCCCTATCTATTAGCATTATATATTAATATTATGTCTTTCTAAACAATGGGTGTTAACGAACGAGTCATCCCACCGAATGCGACCCTTAATTATTGAAAATCACCAATTTTTGTTTTGTTTTAGGTTCTTAACAAGAAGTTGTAGCGTCGTAAAATTTTTTTATTTTAGTTTTGTATTTGATCGTGTGCAGTCTTCACATAAAGTGTTTTAAATCAAAAAGAGTTTTCGTAAGTTTTTTGAGAAAAAAAGTGTGTTTGTGATAATTATGCCTAAAGCGTGCCAACTCAGTGAAGGAATAAGGGCACAAATTGTGTTGTTGGATTCCCAGGGTGTAAGCCAAATTAAAATATCCCAAAAATTAAAATGCTCTCGTGGAGCAGTTCAATCTACATTGAAAAGGGTTAAAGAGACCGGGGAATATGCCTATAAACTACGCTCAGGCAGAAATCGTATCACTTCGGTAAGAGACGATCGACAAATTGTGCGAAAATCTCTCTATAACCGAAGAAAAACATCTGCTGAGATAGCTGCAGAGCATTTAACAGAACAAGAAGTTCACATTTCGGCACGGACAGTTAGAAAAAGGCTCCTGCAAGCTGGATTGAAAGGTTGTAAAGCAAGAAAAAACCTTTGCTCTCACTTACCAACATAAAAAGTCGCTTGAGATGGGCTCGAGAACACAAACATTGGAATGACGTGGATTGGGCGAGAGTTGTTTGGTCAGATGAATCTACTTTTGAGGTAAATATAAAAAATAAATATTAAAAAATAATTAGTCAAAAAAAAAAATAAAAAATTGTGCTATGTATTTTAAAAGAATTAATAGAGAAATTTATGTTAAATTTGATGGAATTCTTATAGATTTTTGGAACTCCTGGCGCAACCATCGTAAGAAGAAGAGTCGGGGAAGCATACAATCCTGATTGTATAGTGCCTACCGTAAAGCATGGAGGGGGTAAACTGATGGTGTGGGGTTGTATGGCATCATCAGGGGTGGGAAAACTGTTGTTTTGTGAGGGTCCGATGAACAGTACCAACTATGTTACCGTCCTCGAGGCTGCATTGAATGCATCAATTCGGCAAATCTTTGGGGAAACGGATAGTTCTTCGATAATTTATCAACAGGATAATGCCCCCTGCCATACTTCCCGCGTTACGATGAGTTGGTTTCGAAAAAAACCAATTCGAGTCATGGACTGGCCCGCCCAGTCACCAGACCTAAATCCCATTGAAAATTTGTGGTCAATTTAAAAAAAAAAAATCAAGGATCGTAGTATGACTTCAAAGGAAGACCTCAAACGTGCGCTGACAGAGGAATGGAAAAATATATCGAGAAATACCTGCGAAAAATTAGTACGGTCGATGAATAAAAGAGTCCTGGCTGTCATCAAAGCCAAAAGAGGACCTACAAAATACTAAAATTAATAAAATATAAAAATTATTTCCTAAAAATATTGAGTTTTAATTTTTGTCTTCATTCGTTTTGTAGATACTGCAATTTGGGAGGGGTGCTTTATAATTTTGGCCAAGGCTGTATATATATATATATATATATATATATATATATATATATATATATATATATATATATATATATATATATTTAACTTAACACTAGAATTCACAGTAGGGTATGAAATAATTTTAAATTAAATTAATTAATAATTAGTACATAGGCAATGAAGATAATTCATAGTAGGATTTGTAAAAATAATAATAAAAATTGGATATATATATATATATATATATATATATATATATATATATATATGTATATATATATATATATATATATATATATATATATATATATATATATATATATATATATATATATTTATATATATATATATATATATATATATATATATATATATATATTATAAAGATGGCATTTATCCATTTGTATTAGGTGCCGTGGCTTTTATCACTGTATATTATAGTTAAAAAACGGTGGTTTTTTAAAGATTTTACAATTTATTAATGTTTTTTATAAAAATATATAGTCAAAAAATTTTTTATTTACA
The DNA here is from genome assembly GCA_958295665.1 of Tipula vernalis. NCBI lineage: Eukaryota > Metazoa > Arthropoda > Insecta > Diptera > Tipulidae > Tipula > Tipula vernalis. The sequence continues at coordinate 293,631,864 of OY282559.1, read as the reverse complement.
AGCACAAAAAAACAAGCAAAATAACCAAGAATATCAAACCAAGAATATCAGATCCAATTTCTCTCTCCATATTATTAATGAAAAACATACATACACTGACATAAACAACAATTTGAAAATTTTACACAAAACTACCTAAAGGCAATAATATGAACCGATTTGAAGAGTTGGAAATTTACAGACATCGCAACAATCCACTACTACTCAACGACAAAATCAATTCCAAAACAAACAAAATTTATGATTTAATACTAAACAATGGATACAATGGATAGAATGGCCGTACTACGTCATGTACTTAACAATAAATAATCATATAATTTTATTTTTTATTTTCCTATTTTATTTTTTGACATTGAATTTAGTGTAGTAATGGAACTGATGAAGGAAGAAATTTCCGAAACTAGTCTCCATAGTAAATAAGTTTTTAAAATTATCACTACAAGATATTTTACTACCAATTGTGTGTTTTTTTTGAATCGTATAAATTAGAAAATTTTATTTTGCTTGTTTTTTTGTGCTTGTAAATAAAAAATTTTTTTACTATATATTTTTATAAAAAACATTAATAAATTTTTTTAATTTAATATGTTCCGAAGATTGTAAGAGAATTCAATCCAGTTTCGAACTGATGAGCTTATGATTATGAAAAAATCAATCCTCTCATCAGGCCACAGCGACTGGACTGACTATACCACAATTTACATTCTATATATACAGAATGTCCTGTGCTTTATGTACTAGCGAATCGTACTAATACAGATAAATTCAATTACAATTTTTTCTTCTTCACGACAATCACATAAGCTGTGAACGCTAATTTTACTTTTTGTTGAATGTTAATTAATTCTTGTAATTTCTAAATATGCTACCGGTCTTACGACACTTTTAAATGTGTTTTTTATTAACACGTAGAAACATTTTAGTATTTACGAACGGTAATTCAACGAAATTAACATTCAACAAAAATTAAAAAGGAAAAAAAAAAATTAATAAATTGTAAAATCTGTAAAAACCACCGTTTTTTAACTATAATATATATATATATATATATATACATATATTTAACTTAACACTAGAATTCACAGTAGGGTATGAAATAATTTTAAATTAAAATTAATTAATAATTAGTTTTTAATTAGTTTAACTGTTTTTCAATAATTCGCCCGCTTTAAAACATCTTTTATACTATTTTTTATTTCCTGGAGGGTAACTAGTTTATCCGAATTCAAATAATTCTGGACCTCAGTAATCAATTGAATTATAAATGTGTTCTCATTGAACACTAATTTTGTTATATCTGTGAACGACAACATTTTATTGGCTATTAAATATAAACAATTAAATCAAATAACAAATAATAATATTATTGGGTTTTAGCTTAATTTGATTATTTTTTTTACATTTCTTAATAAAAAAATACGTTTACTTATCAAAAACGTACCATTACCACTACAGTTAGCTACTGGTTGAATTGGTACTAAAGGTGGTATTGCTTCAAATTCTTCCGCAAGAAGGATTTTTGGAATTTCGGTTGTTGTGGTTTCGATTGTTGATGTGTTGAAATCCTCGTCGTAGTTATTAAATGAAAATTTCGGCTTTTTTCGCGAATTGTAAATTTCATTATCCGAATTGGAATAACTTTCAAAGTGTTTTTCATATCTCTTCGCCTCACTAAAAGAGTTGATATTTTGTTTTAAAATACGGCATTCGTATTTCTCCCACGACGGATCAACATCTAATCTATTTGCCATGGCTCTTTTGAACTTCGGAGGCCAAAACACAAAATTGTTGACAACCCACTTTTGTAAAATAACCGATACTTCCTTTTCCTCGTCAATGGAAATCGTTTCTACGACAGCATACATTTTCTAAAACAAATAAGAAGTATAATTTTACAAGATTTCTTCAAATCATAAGTTATTTTAGTAATTTTTAATAGGGAAAAATCACATTCATTTTTGTAATGAATGGAGTATTGGAAAAAAACGTATCTATCCCTCAATGGAAGCTTCATTGCAAACATTTTATTTTCAATCTCAATACATTGAAATCGTTTTTCAGCTCCCTCTGAGAACGTGGCTTAATAAATATCAAGTTTACTTGATCGAATAGGAAAATTGTAAAAATCTGTAGTATCCGTTGCTGCTTGACCCCAAATGAATATTTCATTTTTAACTCTTTCTACATATTCAAATTTAACTATCGTTTTAACTTTCGTCAATACCCAGCAGTTTCGGCTGTCGTTGTTAATCTCAAAATTTTCATATATAATTCTATTGTAGAATATTTTACCACCTTTAAAAAATTTCCTTTGTAGTATTGGGTAAGTTTTGTTAGGAAAGTCTTTTTTAAAATTGATAATTTTTGCATTATTAATTTCAAAAATTCTATTACAGATTTGGGCCAGTGGTTGATTGGGTTTTCTTAGAAGGCGTTTGATAACATACATAAAACTTTCAAAAGGAAAAGCAGAAAATTGATCTAAGTTTCCAAAATGTTTTACATCTTGGGTTAAATGCGTCAGTCAATGCATGTTATATGTTAAGTGATGTTGTCCATATAAAAAGCTAGTACCATTAATAAACTGTTTCAAAATTTTATCAGCAATATCTTGTTTGGTTTTAGAATATTCATTATGATATAATAACAAAATTTCTACGTGTAATAGCATAAAATGGTTATATTTTTCTTTGGATATTAAATCATTTAATACAAAAGGACCGAATACAGAAGAAATACTCTTAACTCTGAACCTTTGAAGTAATCAAAATCACTTAATGGCCTAATACTACGCTGAAAATCAAATGGTTGGCTTACAGATATTAACCTAAGATTCTCAGAAATTTTTTCTATTTCTACGTTTGATAAACGAGACTTTGAGTCACCACTCAACCACATTTGAATTAACTTTTTTACAACCCCTAAACAAACTAAATGTAAATATTCCAAAGGGAATTGTCGGACCATATCTATTGGCAGTTCTTCTAAAATAGAATCTAGCTTATGGTGTTCCGCTTGTTTTCTTTGCCTAAAGGATTCATCAGTTCGTAATTCACACTGTGTTTCAATTGGAAACACCATTCTATTTCTGACAAATTCCCCTTCTTCTGCACATTTTAAACAACCAAAATAACCTGAATACGATTTTGTTCCTAATATAGCAGCTCTAGCTGGGGCATCACAAATAAACGATCTAATTCGTACACAAATAGATTTATTGTTGTTTACATATCCATTTATTGTAAAACTACTTAACTCATCTACTAATGGACGTAAATATTTGTTGAAATTATCAGGTTTATTTATACCATAATAAATGCCTATCACAAAAATATACCTCGGATCCAAATTAAAAACTCTACCAAGTACCGGCCAAAAACAACTTCTAGTACTTTTAGCAATTGGAATGCCATCTATATTAATATCTTATACCAATTCAGACACATTCTCATGTTTAATTAAAGGATTACCCAAGTTTGACCTTAAGCCGATATGAACATATTTCCCTGGTGGACAGTCTAGTGTTTCTCTACTTTGAGATGTTTTCAAAAGTGTTCGACTGTCTAGTGGAACGTTAAGAGCTAGCGAATTTTTAAAAAAATATAAAAGTTCGTTAACTGCATTTGCTTTAATATTATATTTGGGTGCCCAATTAATAAGGAACTCACCAATGCTATTACTACATTCGTCTTTCGGGTTATCATCATCATTGTCTTCCAATTCGGAAATAGGCTCATGGTATTCATTTGGTTCGCTATCGTCAACTTCAGCTCCATCTGCATAACCTTGAAATAACTCGTTGGATGCTTCCAAATTTTCTTGATTTTCGTGTATTTGTGCCGATTCAACGCTTTGGTCCAGTGTAGGTTCACTAATGTTGCGAACTTGGTTTTTGCGATTTAATCTCCGCCTTAAGGATTGCTTTGAGAGTTCACGCAGTTCCTTATTTTTCGGCATTTAACTAAAATATTTTGCTTAGATTATTCATTATCTATTCAACGATATTCATTTAAAAGGAAGTGTAAATAGATCACAGCAAACACACAAGCAATTTTACACACATACAAACATAAAAAAGCAAAATTGAAAATTCAGCCAAGATTAAATCATCGACAGTGCGCGAAAACAATGTTTATATTAAATTATTAATTATGTTTTATATGAAAGTTAGGCCAAACTAAGCAAACTAAGTAAAGCTAAAGGGCTAACCAGCCAAAAATTACAAAAAACGTAAAAATTTCATATATTTTAGTATTAAGTTTTCGTTCTGTTTTGTTTTTTTTCTATGCTGCATAGTTTTTATTTTTGCTTTTTCATTCCAAGTTTTTTAAGTTATGAGCGAATATTTTCGAAAAAAATTTAATAATATTTTCGAAAAGCAAAAATAAAAACTATGCAGCATAGAAAAAAAAAACAGAACGAAAACTTAATACTAAAATATATGAAATTTTTACGTTTTTTGTAATTTTTGACTGGTTAACGCTTAAATCACATGCGGCATCCATATTTTTTACCACGATTTTTTACAATGTAAAAAGAAGTTTATTTCCAATTCAACACTATACTTACATTATGTGGAAAACCCAAAGAATTCACAAAAATATTTTATTTATTCACAAGTATTAACACGTTATTTTTCACAACAATATTTTCAATATTACTTTTTATTTAATGCGATTATATGCGCCTATTATAGATTAAATCACGTTTTCGAATGATTCGATTTTCGTTTATTTCATTTTTTTCGATTAAAAAAATATTTATTTAAAAATGGACCAACTATTCACGGTCATTCACGGTCGTTTTGCATTACAAAATTTTAGTATTGTTTCGGATTTTTATCGTCGGTCGTTTCGGAAACTCCCCTGTTGTACGACTGAGCGCTCCAAGAGCGATCAATGATCAATCACGGTGATGCTCTCTTATACCTCACCGTGATCATCACTTTATACCATATTTCGTAAAAATAGCACGGAAAAATGCGAACATTGTAATTTACTACATGAAAAACAAATTAAAGAAAGCCGAAGATTTTTTTTTTTTTTGCTTTATACTTCTGTTTCATGTTTAAACGTGCCATCTCAAACAAAATTTCTCGATTGCTCACGCAAAGTACAACTGGGACTAATTTTAATAATTCGTGTGATTTCAACCAGTATTTCGTACTTTCTACGCTGAAGACCAAAAAAAAACCGATCTATGGACAGTCAATTTTCATTACAGAAAAAATCAAATTTATATAAATCATTTCGTGATTTTTGAATGTTTGTGTTTTAGGTTAGTGTTGATATCGCCACATATTCGTACGATTTTAACCGCGATGGTAGGAATTCGTGTGTTTTTATCCATCAAACTGGAATTTTTTGTTGTAATTGTGTACCTACTATTTACGGACGGTGAACCGTTCGGTCAAAAATTGTTTTTCGGGTCAAAAATTATTTCAAAAATTATTTATTGCCTATCTCATAAGAACTTATATAAGTTCTTATGAGATAGGCAATAAATAATTTAAAATTATGATTAGTTTATATTAAATATTTTGTCCACAATAGAAAAAGCTGGGATGGGATGAGATAGTTTTACCTGATGAACATTTTTATTTTTTCTTGGATGAAAAACTGGGATAACTTCACATGCTTGGCCTGCTACATCTTTTTGTGTACAATTACACTATTTGCTAAATTGTGTATGGCTACACTTCTGAATTATTTGGAAAACTTCACACCGGTCCAATATGCGCTTTTGATACACAAATAACTATTTCGAAAAATGTTATTTATGTATTTTGCCAATTTATTATTTTTGATACTAATGGTTACTACCACAAAACTATTCTTGATTGCTTATTAAAATTAATGTATTTCAAGTTTTCACTCAAATTTCTACTTAAATTTACAAAACAAAAATATTATTTACAATTTCGAGGAATTTTGTATCTTGGTTGCCATCTGCCATTGTATATTTTTGAAATAAAAGTCAGGTTAAATTAGTTAATCGAAAATTCTTCACAAATGGAAAAACGTGTAATTCGAGATAACTTTGGGTGAGCATTACAACGACAAAAAATTAGCCGGTCTCCATGGCATCTTTATCTCGTATTCCCAGATAAAATAAATTCAAAGATTATGTTATGTGTATTTTATATATTTGTGTAACATTATCCTCCGTGTATCCTAGCAGTATACCGCCAGATAATAAAATATCGCGTTATAAATTACAAATAATAATATTTCTCCATTATCTGTGTTATCATGATTTTTAACGGAAAATACGGAAATTTTTTTTCGTTTATAAAGAAATGTTCGTGGACTATAAATCTTCGTCGACACCGAGATTTTGTTGTTGTTGTTTTAGTACTAACACCCTTATTATACACACTCAATTATATTAACGATTATCCCAACTAAATTTAACGTTTCTGTTTCATTCCTATAATATATACATGTTTGTTAGTTCCGTTTCTTTAACTTTGTAATTTTCACTTTATCATTATTAATATCACTTTTGTTCTCCTATCTATAAAATAGGATACAAAACAGTGTATTATGTATAATACTATATACAAGCAAAAAAAAACAACAAAGATAAATTAAGAAAAGATAAGAAGTTGTTTTTCACCAAAAATCGTTTGTGTGCGTGTATGAGGGACCCCCGAGGCGGAAATTGTTACATAAATTGAAGGTAAAACCGCCCACATACGGTAAAAAAGGATAATAAAATTTTGTTTATTATTAAATTAAAGGCTATTTTACTTATATATTAAACCTTTGTAATAGAATTATCATCATCTATTCATATCAACGCAAATTTACCTTATGGTCGGTGAATTAGTCCCAAGTTTATCCGGAAATAATTTCTTGTGTATACGGAATGGTTTATCTGAAATTTTTGCTGTTTTGTTGGGTGGATAATTTTTTTATAAATATCCGGATTACATTTACAAGTGTTTTCTGTTTCCTCTATCAACTACTAATTTAGTATACCATATACTAAGTAGATTACTATCATTTAAATTTTTTTTCCTTTTTCACGTTTTGTTCAAAATGTAGATAGGTAGGTCGGGCTCTTTATTAAGTTACCTTGGAGTATTTGAACATACATACATACTAAGTTCTTAATGCATAATAATAAACAACAAAAAAATATTTTTATTGTTTGTACATATTTCTAAATTGAATTTTAATGATGGAATGCTTTTACCATAAAGTAAAAGAGCACCACCACACCAACAACAACTACAAGCAACCGATTATTTGTTTTTTTTTTTTGATAGAACTCTCTAAAAGAATAAAAAAATTGTTGAAATTGTTTGTAAAACCAGAAAAAATTTTATCTTACAAATTGGATTTTTGTAGATTTTTATTTTTATTTTTCATTCTGGGAAATATAATTTACGTTCTTTTGAAAAATTACCTTTAAAAATCTAATCGAAATAGCAATTTGCAAAAATGTTCGATGGTATTGTTTTTTTGTTAAGCTTTATGCTCAATTTAAAACAATTTTCAATGTAATTTTTAAAATATGTTTTTCGGGTATGTAATGTCATGCTACAATAATGTATTACATAAATCGTTTATATTTTTTTATTCTTGTGGGATTTAAAATCGTTTTAACGTGCATATATTATTTATGTGGAGGTATACGCATACTCATTGTATGATGACAGAATTATGTTACCGCACAGGTGATATACATGTTTAAAGTGGTTTAGATGTTGATCAAAAATTCAATATCCTGTGATTTCAATATATTCTGTGGTGGTGGTGGTGGTGGTGGTGGTGGTGGTGGTGGTGGTGGTGGTGGTGGTGGTGGTGGTGGGAGTTAGGGATTTGATGGTTTATTTCACATAGTGTAGAAGCTTAAATATTGGTCGACAGGGTATAGATGGTGGTGGCGGTCGTGTATTTTGTCCACTCTCTGTGTTTTTTTTTGGTGAAAAAATAAAAATGTGTTTAGTGCGTGCTAGTTGTGATTAAGTGATGTTCCGTGTGTACCATGATAGAGTGGAATTGGTGTATGACTTTTTTATTGTCAGATTAGTGGAAAGAAACCAATTTAAAATTGAATGAATAGGGTGGCTACATTATCGACACCCATTATATATTTATTTTATGTGTTTTTTTAGTCTAAATGGGTTCTTTCTACAATAATTCGTTGAATGTGTCGCTATGTTGATTAAAATAAAAACGTAATCTGCGTATCGACGTATTTTTGAGTACAGATTCTGTCATTGAACTAACTGGTGGTGGAAAATTTTATTTTTTGTGTTGATAACAGGTTAAAAAAGTTAAGTCAATTTGGTTGATATAAAATTTGTTCAAAGGAACAGGCCAAGATTTATTACTGGATGTATTTTAGTTTTGTTTCTATTTACGTAAGATAAGAAAAGTTGAATATCAGATTAGGGTATCTGCCAAATTAAAAATTATTATCATTAATATATTATTGTCTGAGGAGCAAAAGCCAAAACTGAAACCTACGTAGCCTACTTCAAATAAATACGATGAAATTTCCAAAGATAGTGAACAAATAGCTGAATCTTCTATTGAACTAGCAGCAAAAGTGCTGCCTTTCCCATTTGTACAGACCACCAATTCCAAAAGAAGCAATAGCGACACATAAACCATTCGTCGAAACGAACGAAATGAAAAGTTTCGACATAGATAATTTCGCACAAGTAGAGTCACGAAGAAACAGTGGGGCAAACAATCGGAATGCTGAAGCACCGTCAAAATATTTTTCAAATTTGCGAACGGACATGCCAATACAAAATATTTATCACCAAATTATTCCTCCACAAAGCGCGAACATTCATCCGACATCGTTAGAACAAAAACTATAGTAGATTTCATAGAGACGTCTCGTGTCGAATAAATAAAAATTCAAATTATTTGGGTGTAGAAAATACCTAATTGGGTGTAGAAATTATATTTCGTGAGCCCCTACGCAATATACTTAAAACCACAAAAACATAATTCTCTCTTTGAGTAAATTTACTCGCCAACTAATGCGAGATTGTTTTGAGCGAGGTAAAAAATATGTATTCAGAAAAATTTTCGTATTTTAATGTAGTTATTATGCGCTGGAACACCGGTGAGCATGGTTCAAACAAGGTTAGCTCAATCTTTAGAGTCACGTGTTCGTATCGTCATACAATTCCGCCACGTCTTTATAAATAAATAGAGAAAAAGCGAATGAAACATTTTTTATTTTTTTTTATTTTTCGTTTTTTTATTTGTTGTTGTAATTTATACGTCTCTTTTAATACTAGAGTTGTGTGTCGTCACAAAAAAAAAATGATCATTTGTTTACGTATTAACCCGAATTGTCCCAGAATCTTTTTTAACGGTTTTTTTTATTTAAACCTGAAATACAATGTCTCTGGGGTCTAAAACATTGGAAAATATCTTTGGGACATCCACCCCATTTGTAGTTTTTGGGAAAACCCCAGTTGCCGTATGGCAACACCGGGAACATACATAGAGAATTTTTTCAACAAAATGATTTCCATATACATATAACTAAATATACATTTGAAATAAAATATAATTTTTATGTAAATTTCTTGTAATTATTTATTAAATTCAGTATTTCTTATTGTTTTGTGTGGTATGGCTGAAAATATTTCACACAAAGTTCAATGTTGCATTTGACGCAAGCAGTACGTCCAATAGATTTGCAAAGGTCACCAGCGCAGCGTCTTTTATTCGTTATGGGAATAACTAGGTGGTTAATTCCATCGAAACGGATTGTTGTTTCTACAGCGTTCTCGGTAACTTTACGCTTCGGATTGACTGATGGACCTGATCGCTTTGGCTTCTCACCGTAATGTTGACAGTAGTATTTGGCGATGTATCTTCTGAACTCAAGCTGCGACATTCTCGATTGACCCAAACGATGTAGTTGCCATGCATTCTGTACAGAAACATCTACCAGCCTGATAAAAATAGAGCTCCACCACTTTTTGCCTTTGTAGGCAATGCGATAAAAAGCCGCATTTTGATCTAAACGGTCGACCCCACACATATATTTGTTGTATTCCGTCACAACACAAGGACGAGGAACAATGACTTTGCTCTTTTGTTCTTTCGAGTAGCGAAACGCGTTAGAATACGGATGTATCCCAAAAGTGGTTGAAGCCATACAAACTACGCTATTATCGACCCATTTTGTTAAACGAACTCCACTTTCGTTTATTGTTGCTGATTTGCAGTGGCCGCGTTTCTGCTTCTTCATCTGTTTTTTCAATGGAAGTGGACACTATTTAGGTATACGGTTTTCGCGGATTGTTCCACTGCCACTATATCCGCGTGACTTCAAATGTTCTGAAAGAGGCAAGCCAGTAAATAGGTTGTCGAAGTAAAATGCAAATGGTAAGTTTATAGTAGCCTCCGGTAATTCGTCGATCATGCTAACGAGTAGTGCAGCACCTTTGCCATATTTTTCTTCGTAGTCTGCATTCGAACGAGGATTTCTTCCTTGATACACTTCGAAATTCACCATACATCCAGATGGAGTGCATAATGACCAGACTTTGCAGGCAAACCGCAATGTCTTTCCTTTAATAAATTGCTTACATCCATGTCTTCCAAAGTAGCCTATCATACTTTCATCATATGATAAATTTGGTTCTGGATGAAAATGTAACAACATTTTGGATTTTAAACGGTCCGTAATTGGACGAAGCTTCCACATTTTATCTGAATTCGGGTTTTTACTTGAGCCGGCATGATTACTATCTTCAAAGTGGAGAAATTGCAAAATTTGCTGCATGCTGTTGAACACAAGGTAGTTCCGCAAATCATCATCGTTGCTCCACATACTCCGAAGACTGGTGTGATAATTATAACCACTGATCAGAAGAATTCCAATAAATGTGTTTAGTTCAGCAACAGTAATTTTAGGATTGCCTTTCTCGCGAAACACCGCATATTTGGGTGATTCGTCTGCTAACAGTTGCATCAACTCGTCGTCAAAAAATTTTTCGAACTGCTCATGGGTCTTAAAATTTCGGCAATCTTCATAATTCCCTTCAGGAAATATTGGAGTCATGGCGGTGGAATTGTCGTCGACGTTCCAGGTGAAAATTGCATCAATTCTTCTAGTTGATTTACGTTTTGCAGGTTTTTTTGTTTTAGATTTCATTTTCCGTTTTCTACGTGGCTGTTCGATTGAAGCTGAAGTCGATGGTTCGTTTGATGATGGAGAACTAGGCTCGTGTACATCTGCAAATAATGGGAAAAACGATGCATTTTCCACGTCCAATTCAAAGTCGGAATCATTTTCATCGTCCAAAGTTGTAATTCGGAGACCACTTCTCATTAATATTTCGCAATTTGCTTTTAGCTGGCCAGGGCAGACATCATCGGGAACCCCGCACAACTCATCTTCGCCATCGTCCTCCCCGGTTATAAATCCATCAGTCCCGGAGGCTCAATAAAAACAGTATGAACTTCGTCCGTATCGTTATCCTCTAAACCTTCGAGTTATTCGATGTAATCAAGACCTCTTTCAACGTAAGTTTTCTTGAAAAACACATAAATATTTGTAATAATTGTAAAACGGATAATAAAATTTAATAAAAAATTACCAAACAACAAAACACAATGAAACAATAAAACAAAAAAAACTAAAGCCGCAATGAATATGCACATTTTGAGAAAGCGGAAAAAAATCTCTGTGTATGTCCCCATGTTGCCGTACGGCAATAGGCACAAAAACAGGTGCAAAACCCTTTAAAATAATTTTTATTACGTCTTGTAGCACATTCAGGGTTGATTAGCATAAAGAATCCTTAATTATTTTCTAAAAATATTTTGTGGAAAAAGTAACGGAACTTAAAAATAAAATCTAACTTACTTTTTCATATAGTCCATTTTAACTTTTTCACAATATTTTTTTTTTTTTGCTTAATTTTACAACCTCCTTCAAGTAAGGGCCAACGCACAACTGAAATAATTTTTGTAGCCAAGTAACTGTTGTCCCTTTACAAAACAAAACTAACGGCAAAACGTTTTTAATTTTGTTGATTCTCTTTCTATATCGACACAAAATGAGATATAATTTTTGTTGCCATATGGCAACACGGGGACAATTCGGGTTAAGAGCTAAACTGGTATAAATTGAATCGTGACCGGTGAATAAAGGGGATATATGTTTATTTGTTTTTTTGTTAACTAACAAACTAACAATGGGTTTTTATTGGGTTATTTATTGTGGTCAACCAGGAATATACATTTGAACACAATACTGACTAAATGTGGGATTCTAAAATGATTTTTAAATAAGATTCTGGAATATGGCCAAGTAGTATGGAACTTGTCTGTTTCTCAACCGATTATGATAAAATTGGACTGGTCTATGGAAATGGGACCTTCAAATGATATTTAGAAGAAGTTCTGGAATATGGTCAAATAGGAAGGGACTCGGTTATTGCTCATCTTTTTATGATGAAATATTACTTGTGTGTTTTGACATTTTTACAAACCTTTTTATAACTTTATCATTGTAGGAATAGAATTTTGTAAACAATTAAAATTGTTGGTTTAGAAATTCGATATGAAATTTTGCATGTATGCTAAAGGTGTTAAAGATTTTTCTATTAGATTGATTATTTACTAGAAGATTATTTACAAGTAAATTATTTAAAAAAACACTTTTGATTGAAAGTGACTCTAAAGAAATAAAATAAACTTTCTTTGGGGGATTTTACTAACAATTGAGCTAATAAAAAGTAAAATAGGGAGCATTAGAATAAATATTACCTGTCGCACTGTCGCTCAATTAGCAAAGCTGGTTAGAAACATTTTCTATGCAATAAGCATTGAGAAGCATAATGGCGATTAGCTGAAAAGAATCTCTATTTGAATTGCAGAAAAGCCGGTCTTTCTTATTTTTAGAATTCTTTTAATGTACAATTTAAAATTAGTTTAGGCAAAGCGAGATAACGTTAGTAATAAAGCAGAAAGAGTTCTAAATATGACGAAATTGAAAATTCTGTACTACACCTATTCATGCAGTCATGTTTTTCGGCCATAACACAGGTTTTCGAAATTGTTTTTTTAACACTACACAAGCATCATGAATAAGCATGAGATAGTATTTGGCGCTTTCAGTTCTACCAACTGTTGGCAGCATGTTGACTAAAATAACCCTGTTTCTGAATGCCCCGATTTATCGAAAATTTCATGGAAATGTTATGGATCGAATGTCATTTTGCCCATCAGTAAATTTTGAAAGCCAACATATTGCGGGACCTGAAAGCGCCCAGTGGCACCCATTTCCTAGCCGTTGAATGCTTACTAAAAGCGATTGTGTTGGAGTCAGTGCTTTAATTTTCGACTTTATTTTTTTAAGCCAATATATCAAAAATTCGTCTTTCTCATACTGTTGTGACGTGATGATAATTATCTTTAGCACAAATCATGGAACATATCAAACAACTGATAAATAAAAGCACATAAGCAGCACGGTTATTGTACAATTAAAATTGTAATTAAACAAGTATGTATTTTATATAAAAACCGCTAATTCTTAGGTAAATTAATTTATGATATATATGTATTACTATTAGGTAAAAATAATATTAAATATAAGTGATAATTATATTAATTATTATAAGCGATAAATACAAAGTGAAAAGGTTTTGATCGAATAGACCTTTTGTTTGATTCATAAATTTATTTTAGAATTATGTTCATTTTGCACTTTACAGGGATACTAACTACAGTTTCGTTAATTAGACTACAATTTAAAATGAGCAGTCAAGCAAGAAGCTATAGAAATATTTTTTGACGTTTTCTCTAAATAGGAAAATCCATGAAAACTTGGGAACTTTGCTTTAAAATTAGATTTATACCAGGAGGGATGTGCGTGTGATTTTTATTCCAGAAAAGGTGAAAAGATCCCCTGAGGATGTAAGGCCTTACCGATCCATTAGCCTCACATTATTTATTCTCAAAACCTTGCATAAAATACCGGTTCAGTAGATTAGATTCAACGCCTTCACGTGACCTGACATCATAAATTGATGACACACTCCGGAACAAAGAGGTACTATTAGCCCGTTCCACGGGCTTTTGATAATACCAAATTCAAAGTCGTTCCGGAACAAGGATAATCATGGGGTATAGACTCGGCCTGATCCTATAAGTAGTTTGCTTATTTGTAGTATTAAACAATTCGAAATAGAATAAATAATAAATTGGAAACAATTATAATTTGTTGGAACTATTGGAAGGGAACACAAACAATTATTTTTGGGCATCGAAATACATTCTGCCAAAACGTACCGAAGGAATTTCAATTTTTTTCCCCTAGATTGGTAGACAACCAGTTGGTTTACGGCAGTTGGTGAAGTCAGTTGATGTCATTAGTACACGGCGATTTTTACGATGAACGAAATTATTGAATAAAGAGTTTGACTTAAATTTTGTATTGCAAACGAAATTTCTTGTGCTGATGCGAAAAAAGTGACCAGAATTATGGGGAAAAAAACTCGTGTATTTTACACGACGATAATACGCCATCACACCGAGCTACGATTGTAAACGAATATAAGACCAACAACTGAATAAGTACCATCGATCAACCGCCACATTCGCCTGATTTAGCACCAGCTGACTTTTCCTGTTTCCCAGACTCATATTGCTACTCTTTCTAACCCGTTTCGGCGCACAAACTAAAGGCCCTCCAGCAAAGTGCTATAAAAAATGTTTCGTTGATTGAAAAAACGCTGGCATATGTGTATATCCTCAAATCGGGAATACATTGAGGGCGGCAAAATAAATTTTTATGATTTAACTTAAAATTTGTGTTTTATTTAACACAATTCCCGGTACTGTTTTGACAGAATGTAAACATTTTGAGTGACAAAAATAATAAATTGGCAATAAATTTATAAATAAATGAATTAAAAAGGTGAAATTAGTTTTAAAATATTCTGGAAAGTGGAGGCGTTAATTTTAAAATTGCTTTGTCAACCTTGCAGACACAGATGAAATATTAAATAACTTTGATCGATTAAATTTGACGGTTTTTCTCCAATTTTTTTTTTCATTACTAAAAATTAGTTTTTTCTGTTACAAAATTTTAAATTTGGTGCCAATTTATTTTTTTTTTCCAGCTAATGTATGTCGCCACCAAATTTTTCTTGTATGCTCATTTAAATTGCCTCGTATGTTATTTATTTACTAAAATTTTTGGTCACTTCAATTTGAGGATTAGTTCATTTATAATAGAGTATACCACATTATAAAAAAATCAAATAATTTAAAAAACTGCATTGCTTCTGTAAGATCAGTAAAAGCACAAACGATTAAAGTCCCTCCAATCTGAGAGTCTGATTTGAAGAGAGTAAGAAGATAATGTTATTGCAGTTCTACTGTATTTTAAAATTGTTGTTGTTGTTATTTTATTTTTTGAAAATAACTGTTCACGAGACGTCTCGGTATTATATTGTTTTTGGTTAGAACCCCCTAAATTTATTCAACAACCATCAAACCATCATTTTGAGATTCTACAAAATTAGGCAGATTGGAACTTCTCTTTTATCCATATGTACAAAAGTTTTGTATTTATTGTTAACAAAAAAGACTGAAGACTGTTACTGGGTATTTAAGCTAGATCATCTAGATGCAGATTTATACCAAATGAGGTCAGCAATGATAGCCTAAATTAGGGAACAAATATGCCGCAAACATCAACAATGAGAGTATTCAAAAGTTAAACGCCCGCCTTCAAAACCGTTTATTCGAAAGGGAGCCCATTTATCGATTGTATCATAATATGAAACCGGCGTTGAAATCAGAGTTCAATACGATCTTTGGAAGAATTGCGATTGTTGTATCAACTGTATTATAATGAACAGCCGACACTTAGACGAAGACCTACTGTGAATAAGGTGGAACTTCATTGTGATGTAGACCTTATTTAGCAGATGAACCAATTGAGAATAGATCAGGGCAGTGACCGGGAATTTACAGTTTATGACCGCCAGTTAGAAATTGAACACTAAAGATCTGTTCCACATATACCAAGACTGCTTAAGTCCATTTATCAACATTTTTTTTTCGGATGTGGTGTGTCTAATGTACGCAAGTCGAACTGCTCCAGATACCAATTTTATGTAGCGGGAAACATATGTCCGAGTGGGAACTTAATGAGGGGTTCTCGTTCGGAGCAGAACATGAGGTCAACCAAACAGGGGTCCGCACCACTCTCAAAGTAAACAACGAAAATTTATCAACCACTTGACTCAAAACAGCTAAAACTATATCCACAATTGATCCGCGACTTCATGCAGAAGTAGAAATAGTAAATATAAAAATGTACAGCTTGTTAGATAGCGACGCGTCCGTGCGTGTATTGGCAAAAGGTTTAGAGAATTTTTTGCACAATGTTGCCTGTCGCAAAAAAAAAAAAAAAAAAAAATCAAATATAATCACCGCGGATGGCTTGTCAAACTAAATTGAAGGATATATACGAGATGCTGTGTTGGATTATCTGAGTTTTTACAGCTAATTGTGTCCCGTTGTTGTATTCCCATATGTAGAAAAAAATGCACGAATGAAATTTGTATAATTCCCGCCACTAGCGAGATAGCTATTTATTATTTTTGAACTCGTTATAATTTTATTTTAGATTCACCCAACTATTACACTAAACATTACTTTAATTTTTGTTCAACTGCACACTAACTTCGTTATTAAATTCTTTTTTATATTATATACTTTTTGAGGTACGCTTATTATGTGAATAAGGTAGGAATTCGAATTAATAATAAATGTCTTCGTAAAAAAAAATGACACGGTAGATTGGCGCCGAATACAACTTTTGTTGTTTTGGGTATTAACGTGCGCGGCGTTGGTGTGGCAATAATGAGTGTCGTTGAGTCAGCGATTGCGTTAGCGCTGAGTGAGTTGAATATGTGTCGATAAATTTAAATTGTTTTAATTTTAATCTGATGCGTATAATTAATTGATTGTAGTGATGAACAATCAATATAATTGTGAGTCGCTACAGGACTCCATCGCAAGTGAATATCCCCTCCTTGAGACTTTGAACTATTCGGCAAAGTGTACGGCTTTATGTTTGCGAATGCCTGATATTTGGTCAGGTGAGGTAAGTATGCCGTACGCCGGTTTGATTCGGTCAATTGGAATGGTGTGTTTTTACCATTAATTGAAACCGTGAATTGTTTGCGAAGGCGGTGTATAACTTTGTATGGACCTTCATAAGGAGGTGATAATCCCGTGCGAACCTTGTCTGTTCGAACGAAAACAAGATCGCAATTGTCCAGTGTTTTAGGGACAAAGATATTATTTTGTTTGTTAGAACGTGGTGAAGTTGGGACAAGGTGTTGCATGGTTTGTCGCAGTCGGTCGACGACTGTGTCTTCAGTTGGTAATGGTAACGGAGGATTCTCGACGAAGAACTCACCGGGTAACTTGATTGGTTGCCCGTAAACCATTTCGGCTGGTGAGCACTTCAGATCTTCCTTTACTGTTGCTCGGATCCCAAGTAGAACGATAGGAATCTCCGAGCTCCAATTAATTGTGTTTCCCCGGGCCATGAGAGCAGCTTTAAACTGTCGATTGAAGCGTTCGACCATGCCATTGGCTTGTGGATAATAAGCCGTTGTACGTATTCGTTGTGAGCCGAGGACTTTTGTTAACTCTGTGAAAAGTTTTGACTCAAATTACGTTCCCTGATCAGTTGTTATATGAAGGGGCACGCCGAATCGAGATACGTAATTGTTAACGAATGTGGTGGCAATGGTTGCAGCTGACATGTTGGTCATGCAGTATGCTTCGGGCCATCGGGTGAAGCGATCGACACAGGTGAGAAGGTATTGATATCCATTAGATGGAGGAAGTCGTCCTACTATGTCTATATGGATGTGTTCAAATCGACCAGGTGGAATCTCAAATTGTCCGTGAGGTGAAATTGTATGACGTTGTATTTTAGATTTTTGGCAGGATAAGCAGGACTGGGTTACGTCCTTGGTTATACTAGGCCAAAAGTAACGAGCTGTAATCAATTTTCGAGTAGCACGGACACCAGGATGTGAAATATTGGGTAATGTGTCGAAGATAGTTCGACGTAGTGGTTCTGCGATGTACGGGCGATTATTTCCCGTTGATATTTCGCAATATACTTCTAGGCTTGGCAATTTAAAAAGCTCTAGCTTATAAGATGTGCTAGTGGAACGTCTGGAACCAGAAAGTAAATTCTGAAGTTCTAAGTCATGTTTTTGTGCCTTAATTATTTTTTGATAGTCGAAGTGAGTCTCGACCGTGGCCATTTCGTTGTCTGTGGTGCGGGAAAGTGTATCCGCGACCACATTGTCACTACCTTGCACATGCTGGATGTCAGTGGTGAATTGACTTATGTAATCCAAGTGTCTTGCTTGCCTTGGATTACGTTCAGTTTTAGACTGAATTGCTCTAGTCAGAGGCTTATGATCGGTGTAAATTGTAAACTCGCGACCCTCGACAAAATATCGGAAGTGTTTAACTCCCTGATATATTGCGAGTAATTCCCTATCGAATGCGGAATATTTCTTTTCGGCATCCGATAATTTCTTGGAATAAAATCCCAAGGGTTCCCATTGATTGTTCTTGCATTGTTGCAAAACTGCTCCGACTGCAGTGTTCGACGCATCCGTTGTAATGCTGAGCTTTGAGTCGCTCAGTGGATGCGCGAGGAGTGTTATTTTGGCTAATTCAGATTTTAATGGCGTGAATGCGTGTTGGAATTCGTCAGGCCAAGTGAAGTTCTTGGCTGTCTTGGGCATTTTGTTTAGATCTGCCAAGTGTTTTTGAATAGGTGCCAAAATATCAGCGAGTTTAGGTATAAATCGATGACAATAATGTATCATGCCGGCAAAACGCTGGATATGTTTGATTGTTTGCGGAGCTGGGAATTCGGCAATTGCCTTGATTCGTTCGCCCGATGGCAGTATACCATCGGGAGTAATTTTGTGGCTGAGTTTTGTTGGCGGTCTTGATGTGTACGTCAAACTCCACTAACTTTTTGAATAGTTGGTTTAAGTGCAGTTTGTGTTCTTCCTCAGATTTAGATGTCACAAGTATGTCGTCAATGTAGACGAATACGAAATCAAGTTCATGAACGACTTCTTTCATGAAACGATGAAACATTTGAGCGGCATTGCGTAATCTAAATGGCATTCGTGTGAATTCGAATAGGCCAAATGGTGTAGTGATGTCCGTTTTTGGAACGTCTTCAGGTGCGACGGGAATGAGATGGTACACTCTGACCAGATCGATTTTAGAGAAAATTTTACAACCATGCAAATCCATGGAGAAATTTTGAATGTGGGGTATCGGATAGCGATCCGGTGTCTTTACCGTGTTAAGTCTACGATAGTCCCCACATGGTCTCCAATCGTTATCTTTCTTTTTCACCATGTGAAGTGGACATGAGACGGGAGATGACGATGTTCGATAAGACTAGTTCGGGTTTTTTCGTATGAGGGATGATAGATTTACGAAAAATCGAAACTGGAATGACCGAAAGGTCAGCGCCAGTATCTATTAAAAAATTCAGTTTGGAATTTTGGTCTAATATAAATAGTCGGCTGTTTATTTGGGTGTTAGTGGCCGACTCTACCCGATGTGCGGGGAGTTTTTTGGACTATCCACTTGCATGGCCGTGGTTTGTTGGCCGAAGTTGCAGGGCTTAATGCACCTTTTTGCTTCCTTGCCCCATCTGAAATGGTACCAGCACGTTGGATATTTGTTGCTGGGGCTGCGACTATTTTGCCTGCTTGCTCGCGATGAGGATCGACCCCTTGACCGGCTACGTCGATTACTGAACGCCTGGTTAATCCGATTTTCCAATCGCGATAACCTGGCTTCAAGCAAGTTGCCAGTGTTTGTGTTCTGATTTAAAGGCGGTCGATACCTAATGTCGCTCGTGCATTGTGTGGAGGACGATGGGCCACTAACTGCCGAAATTGTCATTGTAGGTGTTATTGCCTCATGCATTTTATCTGCAATTTAGGCTAGATCGTTTAATTGTATCGTGTCAGCTTGTCCGACCATCGCTATCTTTATAATCTCTGGTAATTTCCGTACCCAGAGTGACTTGAGGACCGAGTTGGTTAATTGTTCGTCGTTCAACAGAAGTTGATTGGATTAATTCGGAGCTCTTGATATTTGATCATTATGAGAGGAAAAAGGACTCATTAATGCAGTTCTTGCTTTAGATGATTATCACAAATTTATAAAAATTAGAACTCATTCGTTGTTATTAACTTCGGTCTGCAAGGACCTAAGTTATTGAAATCCTTAGAAAAATGATCAAATATTTTTTTATCCAAAACCACTTTCCTCACCATTTTGAAGATCCTCGACTCTGAATGTCTGTACCCCACGGTAACTCGAGAACAGCTTCTTCGATTTTTTCATTAGCCTATTTCTACGGTCAAAGCAGAGGATTGAAAAGCTTTTGTAGCCTGTTCGACAAGTGGGTCGGCTGGTTACTATACTCGCCGTTTGAAATAGTCTAGAACGATCCAGTTGTATTTGGGGGTTGAATTGATGGTTAAGTTAGAGTTAGCTTGATTTGATTTGAGTTGAGTTGCACGTATTTTTTTAGACCACATCGATGGGGAGTTGAGTTGCGCCATGAGTTTACGATTGAGTTAGGGGCTGAGTTGGAGT
Organism: Tipula vernalis; assembly: GCA_958295665.1. Lineage (NCBI taxonomy): Eukaryota > Metazoa > Arthropoda > Insecta > Diptera > Tipulidae > Tipula > Tipula vernalis. The sequence goes on along the minus strand of OY282559.1, from coordinate 293,611,174 downwards.
TTAGTTAGGGTTGGGTTAGGGTTGGGTTGAGGTTAAATAAATGGTTCAGTTAGGGATTTATTTGGGGTTATGTTGACAGTTGAGTTGTAAGATAGCTTGAGCTGGTTTAAGTTCCGTTATATAAGTTTATGGTTGAATTGGGGTTTGAGTTGGAGGTTGAGTTAAAATTCTGACTATGTTGATTTAGGGATTGAGCTGGGGATGAGCTAGGAGCTTTATTATGGTTGAGTTAATATTCAGAGAAGATTCAGTTGAGGATTTCTTTGGGGCAAGCTGATAGTTGAGTTGGATCTGCGTAATTGATTAGGGGTTATTTCAGTCGTTTGAGATTTGAGTTGGAAGTTACCGTGTTGATTTGAGGATTGAGTTGGGCTTTGAGTTTGAGTTTTTTATGGTTTAATTGTAGGTCAGGATAAGTTGAGCTAAGGTACGCAAGCAATTTTCGAGGGATCGAGTGAGCGTCCAGAGGGGTCGAATTGTGGTCGAGTAGGCAGTTGAATTGAAGGTTGGTTGAGTTGGAGATAGTGGTTGAGTTGAAGATTATATTTTGGGTTGATGGTTGAGTTGGAGATTGACTTAGAAGTTGAGTTGGAGATTGAGTTGGGTTTGAGTAAGCGATTAAGGGGTTCAGTTAGGGATTGATTTGGGATTTGAATTCGAAGTTGAATTCAGTTGACTTTAAAATAGTTCACGAATGCACGTAATTTTCCGGACTGAAGTTAAGATCACCTCGTGAAGTGTCAGCCTATTATATTTTCTAGATAAGTGTTTGAATTCAAAGGTTTACGAAATCTACAACTAAAAATGCCAAATTGTAATGATTCATTGCACTTTAAGGCAAAAAAGACATTTCGTTTGTCTTTGGTTAGATCAGAGTATCAGTAATTGTTCAAAACAAAGTATTTATCGGTATTTTAAACGAAAACATCATAACGCCATCTTCGTATACCTTAACACCCAAATCTTAAAAAACCACACGGTTAGTAAACATATCTAAGACAAAATCGATTAATAAGATATTTTGAACCATATAGGTTCTGGTCTCTAGACAAATCTATCAAAATGGATTACAACATAAACATCATAAATATTCATCAAATGAATTTGGTTGTTCCTCCATGTTTCATTCGAAACTTAAACTGGGTGGAACGATGTCACATGGAACTAAAACATTTCATGAAACTTGTTAGCGTGGAGGTTAGGTAAAGGTACAAAATTACAAACAAACAACTTATAGCAGATTATCTTGAATTTGAACCCGGAATCTTCATCAAAATTTAACTAGTTGTTTTTGACTTCCTTCTGCTAGACTGCAAAAACAACTTTGAAGAAACTGTAAAGAAATTTGAGAATCACTAAAATAGCCGCCTGAGTAAAAAAATAATTTTTGAAGGCAAGTCTGTCCGTTTTAGCTCATCTCGAGAAAATGACCGACACCACTTACTTAAATCACCCAAAATCTTACCTAATCTGTCCCTACTAACTGTCTTTGTTTAGTTAAAGGTTAGACGGAACCTTAGTGGGAAAAATTTAAATTGGTTTGAGGTTTTGGTTTGGATTCCAGAATGAATTGCCAAAAATTTGTCCGGTTTGAAACATCTGATATTCCCATCCGTGATATGAGTTTCTATTTTTGGACAATTTTTATACTTAAAAATGCTACAATTACGTCTCACGTAAAATAAATTTTCAGTTCAGAAACAAATTCAGTGGTAGTTTTAGTGTATTATTTATTTTAGCGGATAAGCACACACATAAACGTTATCATACATTCATTTTTTTACTAGCAAAAGCAAGTGAAAGATATAAAGGGCTGAAACCTCACGAGGTAATCAGAATTTCGTGCATACGAGGTCAACTCAAGTTAACTCAATCTAATCTCCAATTTAATTCCTAAATCTCTCCCAATTAATTAAATCACTTAATCCCTTACTCAACTTCAACTTAGTCTCCAACTCAAACCCCAACTCAATCTCCTGCTTAATCCCAACGCAATCAAGAATCCAACCCTAAATCAACTTTCATCTCAAGCTTCAATTTAATCCAAATATTAACCCCCAGTTAAATATACAATAAAACCCTAATTCTTTTTCCAACTCAATCTCCAAATCAACAATTTCCAAAAATAGATGCGTGAATAGACTCAATGTAAAGTCCAAACCAAAATAAAAATAAATTACCAACTGAACCCCACGCTAAACACCAACCAAATCTAACATATGAACCCTAACTAAACCTCAATTTAACCTCGATTCAATCCCAACTCGACCCCAAATTCAACCCTCAACTCAACCTCTTTGTCGTCCCAATTTGGACCTTTCTTCGCAGCAAATCTCGTTTCTATACTTTCTCGGTTTCTTTTTATACTTTCAAGTATTTTTGATGTTCGGTTGGCGATGAAATTTTTCCACCTTCTTGGCACTCATCAAACTGTAGTGGTTGTACACAAAAGTTTACCAACTCGCACAGCAGAACTGCTCCACAAAGCTTCAGTCTTGGCAGCGATATCTGTTTCAATGGAGCAACCTTACCCTTTGCAGATATGATGTTTACTGTTATTTCACCAGTTTCATTCACTGCTCGTAAGTAAATCCCACTGCCGTATGCCGCTTCAGAAGCATCGCAGAATGCATGTATTTGAAGAGTTTTTCGCGTCTTTAAAGTTGTTAAACATCTTGCAATTTTGATTTCTTCAAGATGAGTCATGTTGTTGTAAATGTTTCTCCATACTTTGAGGATGTTATCGGGTAAACTGGTATCCCAATCAATTTTCATTAGCCAGAGTTTTTGCAGAATGATTTTGAGTAACATTATTGTCGGTGCTAGCCAACCCAATGGATCCTAAACCTTTGACGCTGCCGACAGTAGACTTCTTTTGATCCAATTGATGTTGACGTCAGCTGGTTGAATCTCGAATGAAAAGGTATCGGTGTCGGCATGCCAGAGGATTCCCAAAGTCTTGATTGATGAGTCGTCTTCTATTAATTTAGGTATCGTTTCAATCTCGTGTTGTGAGAATGACTGCGAAGTAAAGCTTGATCTAGTGTGTCACAACCAGTTAACAGGTCGTCAATATAAAAATCTTTGCAAATTGTCTGAGTAGCTTGCGGATACAAAACTTTATAATTATCGGTTGACCTTTGAAGTGTCCTCACAGGGGTGCACAAGCGGTACCATACGTAATGGTGTTTAGTTTGTAAACATTCATTTGTTCGTTCGGGTTATTACGCCACAATATTAACTGGAAATTAGCGCCTGTCGAGTTTACCTTAATTTGTCGGTATATTTTTTCGACACCCGCAACAAATGCAATTAAGGGTTTTCGGAATCGCTGAACAATGCTTGTCAAATCTAGTTGTATGTTTGGTCCCACTTGCAGTACATCGTTCAGAGAAATAGATGAAGTGGTTTTGCCGGACGCGTCGAAAACTACTCTGAGTTTTTGTGGTGCTACTGGTTGATTTCATTACTGCGTGATGGGGTATGAAATATTTGGAATCATCATCGTTTGGAGTCTCAGACCATGGAATACAATTCATATGGCCTAGCTCGATGTACTCATTCATAAAATCCTTATAACCATTACAGAACTCTGGCGAGGTTATAAACCGATTTTCCATGCCTAATTTTTCTCTCGGTTGCTTAAATGGAAGCCTCACAGAAAATCTACCCTTGCGTCCCTAATCCTCGTTGTGAGTTAATGTGATTCGCACCAATTTTCGGAAGGAGTCGAATGTAGGTGATTTGGAATTTCTTTAACTTCCCAAAATCGTTTTATTATCTGGTTGATGTTGTTTTCATGGCCATCTATTGTGGATGTATTAACGCAAGAATGGACATTTGTGACTTCAGTTGGGCATGACATTAGTGCACCTGCTACTAACCATCCAAATTTCGAATTTTGTAAAGTGGGTAAACCGGGTATTTTTTGCCTTTCTGCACTCAATATTTCAAAAAATGCGTCTACACCTAGCAAAATGTCAATTTAGTTGCGTTTGTGGAGGGCCGGTTCCGCCAACTCTAACGACTTTAGAACTGGATGTTGTGTAAATTGGTGTTGTTTAATGCAAAATGTGAGTCGTTACAAAAAGCACATACTATTGAATTGCTAGTATTCGCTACCAAGGCTCTAGTTGAAACCTTTACGGATGTGTATGGTTTTCTGCTGATTGTTTCGCACAGTTCGAGTAAATCACATTTCATAAATGTCGGAAAACTCTTGTCGACAGCTGGTTTGGGCCAGAGTTGTTTTGACTCGTTATCAATTTTCATTAACATGATGTAAATGACTCAAGGATCACGCCTCTTGGCATCACTGCCCAGTGCCCAAAGGCCTCTAATGACTTCATCAGCATTTTCTAATATCCACCGCAATTCCTTCCCGTTTGCTTGTTGACAAGGTTTTTGGTCAAAAAATGCTTGAATATGCGAATTTATAATGGGATTTATCTTATTATATCGATTGCAAAGCTTATCCCATGCTTCTGTATAGTTGGCTTCTGTGATACCGATATGTCTAATTAATGATGCTGCGACAGCTTTTAACAACCCGCTTAATATCTGAAATTTATGTACTTTACTGAAACCATTATTGTTATGCACTGTTGTATATAAGTCATGAAATGACGGCCAATATTGGTAGTTTCCAGTAAATGGTTCTATAGTTACTTTAAGAAGGCGTGCTTGTTTTGTCGCATTAACGCCTTCATAAAAGCTTCTTTATTGTACAATAAAATTGTCAAGGGTTGTGTTTAAGGTAGGAGGCTCGGTAGATACAGTGGCTCATTTTGACGACGCTTGCGTAAGCAATGTACGAGCTTTAAAATAAATTTCATCTACCAATTCAGTAATGGGCTGACAATCTTCATTAGCAAACAGTTCGACTTCGTAACGTTAAATGAAACATAACGTGTTTCAAGGCTCTCTAAACGAGTAGTAATTGATTCGACTTCTGTTGCAGGGGTAATTACAAAATTGTATGCTACAAATATTGCTTATAGTTATGTACAATTTATAGTTCTTTGCTAGAAAAATAATACTTAAAAGGAAAGCTCAGCTTTAACTAATTATAACAGAAACACAAATACCATACACAATACAATAAACGCACTCTATAATCTATAGTCTTTTATAATTTTTAATTGAATGCTTTTGGTGTATGACAGCTGTTTCATTATTGTCAACAACAATACGTAAACACTGTTACGTTGACTGGTTGGTTTACGAATTAAATTTGTATATTAATAAATAATGGTAATTAAATAATAATCTATACATAATTTCAATTCTATAATTGTAGGTTTATGATGAATTCATTGTTGGTTGGTTTTCTAACAAAATAAATCTACTATAACCGAAGAAACAAAAGCAGAAACACAAATATGGAGACACAACCAAATCTGTAGATTAGCTAGGCACTGATAGTGATAGGGAAAAACTTAAAAATAACAAAAAATTTGAAAAGAGGTAAAACATATTTACAGTCAGCCAGCCAGCCTATCTGATTATATATTTGTCTGTGCTAATAGTCTAATTCAAAATTGTTGATGACCGCTGAAGGCGCGTTTTTTCTGCCTAAAGTATTTTATTTAATGGTTAATACTCGTATTTACCAAAATATGTCCTTTATTAATTAAATGCATCAATTTTCAAAAAAGAGAGATATTTTATTAGCCAGGATGATAAAAGTTTCCTTGAAGGCAAAAGGAAAACCAAAACACAATTGTCTTCCTTCACAAGCAAGCAAAAATTATATTCAATATTTTTTCAGGCAAAAGGTATTGCTCATTTCAAATTTTCTTCTGCTAAAGAAGACAGACACAAAAAAAAAAAAAAACATCGCAAATCTGACAGTTTTATTAATATCGTCACAGAAATTTTGCAATTTTTGGCTGGTAGCTGTTGTCGTACAGTTACTGTTAAAATAAAAACTTTTTTTTTTTGTTAATAATTGAAATTCCGAAAAAGTCTAACAATATTTTACAGCAATAAATAAAAAAAATGAAAATAGCTCTAAGCTGATAAAAATGAAATATTTTAACGGAAATTTCATTTTACATTTCCAATTGTTTTTGCCGGTTTTAGTGTGGTTAGTAAATTGAGTTTTTTTTTGTATTTTATGTTGTTTAATAACAAACAAAACAAAAAAAAACTGGAAAACATAAAATTATAAAATTTAAACTAAATTACATAAAAACTAAATTAAAATAAAACTTTGATTTTAAAACGAATTGGAAAATTATACACAAACAAAAAGCACTACAAGCGTATTTCATCAAACAAATTAGACGGTTAGCCATTTTATAAATTTAATGTGAAAAATGTTTGCGATAATTGGATATTGGGAAAATAAAATTTGATCCGTTTCCCAAAACGGATGTCTGGATCGAATATACCTATTCAAGTGGCACATTATTAAGGGGTTCGTTTTTTCAATTGAGCAACCTCGGAGATTTAGGCAAGGATTGCCTTCTTAGGAATCGAATATTGTTAAAGACAATTTTCCACTAAATTATTTTTTGATTTTGACGTGGCGACGCCATCGATAAAAAATTTCCTCCACCTCAATTTTTAAGCGACCTGAATAATTTCTTTTGAATCACTCTAGAAAGGGCAGGCTACAAGACGAAACTACTGCTTTTCCATTAACCTGTAACTTAACCTCAAAAGAGGCAAACGATAACTTTTTGCACTTTTACGTTACGATATTTCGAAATTCTGACGTGAACCTTTGATTCCGAAATGCTGCGAGAGAACGCCTCTGAGTCTGATCAGAGCACGTAAAGTACGTAAAGAATCAGTGGCTGTTCACATAAATTTTAGTTAACATTACAAACCTCAAAATAGCGATTTACAAATGCTCTAGAGCAATATAGCGAAAGAATTTTTTCAAATAAAATAACTAGCTAGCAATTTACAATGCTTAAGGGAACTGTAGCGAGAGCGCCTCATCTAATCGTAGCAATTCTTGTATCAATTTGCGGGATGAAATTGTGGCGGTTAACAAATTTTAAATTAAAATAATTAATTCCTCAATGCTTGAAACCAATGTTGCGAAGAAACGCCCCATTCTGTGAAGCAGTGAGAAAAAGTGGCGGTCCATTAATTTTAAATTAAAATAATAAACCTCCATGAAGCTAATATTAAATAAATTGATTTTAACAAACATAGATTATATCATTACCCTCACAGCTCATTTTCACGCAAAACATCTCCGTGGACACAAGTCATAAAAAGTCTCTAAGGCTGAAGTCTCAAATTCGCATTTTTCAGAAAAAAGTTTTTCAAGTTAAGAGTTATTCAAAATCGTATGTGTTGAGAAAGTGTTTCTGTTCCTTTCAATACCTAACCAAAGAAGGCGTTGATGTATATCTTGTTTACTCAGTACAGTACACAAAAGAAAAGTCAGAACAAGTAACGTAGTTAAAGTATGATGTCATACAAACAAATATAAAAAAAAAATAAAAAAGATTGTTAGTTTACTTGGATATAAAAAAGTATTGAATTAATTTATCAACTAAAGATAGTTGAAATATAATTTCATAAGCTCCCTTAATGTAACATTGTAGCAGAGCGTAGTTAAAAGTTAAAAAAAAAATAAATAAAAACGAGCTAGGCAACAAGATGGCGGAAAAAAAGAAGATTTTTTCAGAAGAGATTCAGATTAAAACTATATTTGGAGATGAAAAATTGTTACGAGGTAATTACACACTAATTGAAACCTGATAAAGTATTGGAAACCGATTGGAGTAAAATGGAGGTTAGGGCGAAGAACTACATTGTGAATAGTGTGAATAACTCACAGCTTGAGTTAATAATTTCTGAAGAAAGAGCGAGAAACATATTAAAGAAGTTTGATGATACCTATTTAACGAAAAGTAGTGCGAACAAATTGCTATGTAAACGAAAGCTACTTGAATTGAAAATGACCGAAGGCGATAATCCCACCGATTTTTTTAATATCTTTGAAAAACACATCAATAAATTAAAAAGCGCCGGTGAAAACGTCAGTAATGATGATAAGCTAAATTATCTTTTGCTTTGCTTGCCTGAAAGTTTTTCACATATCGTCGATATTGTAGATGCATTACCAGAAAAAGAACAATCCACCGAGTATATAAAGTCGAAGTTATGTTTGGAACACAAGAAGAGAGAAAATACAAGTGGTCTACAATCATTTAGTACGGAATCGTTTAAAAGTAAAAATAAGAATACAGACAAGAACAGTATAATATGCTATGGTTGTCAGCAAAGAGGAAACAACAACTGGAGAGGACACAGCTGGAGAGAAAACAACCTTACATCGACTACAGAATGGCAGGAAATTCTACAGTACAAACCGTAGAAGACACGAGCATATTCAATGTAGAAGTAATGACGTCACAAGCGCCGCGCGAAAATGAAAATAAGTTGGATACTAAAATAGTGTCTTGGTTATTAGACAGTGGTTGTTCCGATCATATCATAAACGATGAGAGATATTTTTGCGAATATGAAACGTTAGAACATCCCGTAGACATCAAGGTTGGTGACGGTTTTTCATTAAAAGCCGATAAGATATTGGCGATATTGTTATGTACTGGAATAATAATGGAACCAGGCAAAAAACAAAAATTCTTAATGTATACTGTGTACCCAGTATTAAACAAAATTTATTAAGTGTTTCAAGTATTGCCAGTAAAAATAATTTGATAATATTTAACAATGATGGTGCCGACATCTATGGGGCTAGAAATAACTTGATTGCTGTAGCTGTAAAGAAAAATAAGCTGTTTGAGTTGACAGGTGAAATAGATATCCTTAGATAAAAAAGATGCAAAATCCTCACGTATGTGAATACAAATTGTTAGATGGATTACCTAGTAATATTGAAAAAGAGTTTGTGCAGTGTGAAATATGTCTTGCAAATAAAATGTGCAATTTACCATTTGAGAACAATAGGCGACGAGCGCAAGATGCATTGAAATTAATACATACAGATGTTCATGGTCCGGCGACTATTACAGGCTATCAAGGTGAAAGATATTTTGTAAGTTTTATTGATGACTTCAGTAGAATTGCGATTGTATACTGTATAAACCAAAAAGTGATGTGTTTGACTGCTTTGTTCGATATATAAAATTAGTTCAAAGTCAGACTGAAAAAAAGGTTAAGGAAATACGGTGCAACAATGGAAAAAAGTATCTTAAGGGACAGTTCTACTAACTTTGTAAGCAATAAGGCATATATTTAAATCCGGTTCCCCCATACGCTCACGAGCTAAATGGCGTAGCAGAAAGATTTAACAGTACAATCATGGATAGAACAAGGTGTTTGCTATCTGAAGCAGGGATCAGTAACTGCTACTGGCCAGAATATATAAAAACTGTAGCTTATACAGGAAATAGACTGTTGACAAATACAATGATCAGAAAAACACCTTATAAGATATTTTTTGGAAGAAAACCTGATGTGACAAATTTAAAAATTTATGGGAGCACAGTTTTTGTGAGAATACCTGATGAATGCAGAAAATCAAAATTAAATCCAAAAGCTGTCAAAGGTATACTTGTAGGTTACACAGCTAGGATAAAGAGTTTCAGTGGAAAATAAAGTCATGGTAAGTCGTCATGTGAAATTTGTGGAAATGTGGATGAAAGTGTGATCAAGAAAATGAAACAGATCAAGAAAACTGTGATATGAGAGAAGGAAAAATGAACAGCGAGACAGACAATGAGAGGAAAGATGAACATAAAAATATAAGAAATGAAGAGCTTGAAGAAGTCAGCGGAAGACCATAACGAACCAGGAAATTGCCAGGAATTTATAATGACCACATAGCATATGTTAATTTGTGTGATGCATGTATACCAGAAAACTATTAGGAAGCAATACATAGTACCGATTAGAAATGGAGAAAAGCAATGGATGAAGTGATGCAGAGTCTAGAAAAAAATAAAACATGGGATATAGTGGAAGAACCGATAGACAAAAAAAAAAGGAAATGGGTTTACAAAATAAAGCCGAATGGAAAGTATAAGGCACGTGTTGTAGTCAAAGGATTTCAACAAATGTATAGTGAAAATGAAGGAATTTATTCCCCTGTTTCTAGAATGACAACTCTGAAAATATTATTATCAACAGCATATGTTTATGGTTGGCAAATTGATCAAATGGATGTAGAAACTGCATTTTTAAATGGAGTTATTGTATAAAAACTGAAGTATACGAGTATATCTATCCACCCCCCGATGGGTATAATGTTGAACCAAATAAAGTCTATCTATTGAAGAAGTCATTGTATGGATTAAGAGAAAACCCACGCGATTGGTACGAATGCTTTCATAATTATATGACTAAAATAAATTTCAAAAGATCAAATCACGATTACTGTTTATATACAGGAAACATAAATATGTATGTAGTGAATATTTATATGTAATTTTGTATGTTGATAATTTGTTAATAATTGGTGAAAACAGCGTTAGTATATGCCAAGTGAAACGAATGTTAAGCAGTAAATTCAGGATGAAAGATTTGGGAAGAGTGAAACAATATCTCGGTATAGACATAGAATATACCCCTAACGAAAAGAAGATGTATTTAAGTCAAGCCGAATACATCAAAAGCCTAGCAGAAAAATATAATGTTACAAACTCAAAAAAATTTGAAAAACCAATGGAAATTAATTTAAAACTGGAACCAAGTAAAAAAGTCGATGAGCAATTAAAGTACAGAAATTTAACTGGAGCTTTGTTGTATATAGCAAATGGAACACGACCTTTTCGGTAAATTATTTAAGTCGGTTTCAAAGTAGTTATGATAATATTCACTACAAATATGCATTACGGGTCCTGAAATACCTGTATCATTCGCGGTCTTTGAAGTTGACATTCAGCTCATCGTTCGATGAAGTGTTGGACGCTTATGTGGATGCTTGATGGCTGTTTGTGGAATTGTGATTAGAGTATTTGGAAATATTGTGCAATGGAAAACACAAAAACAAAAAAATATTGTCTCGAGCTTCTACTCACGCTGATCCATAGTAAAAATGGTGTTTTTTAGCTTCAAGTTTTTCAATGAAAAAAGCAAAAATATTATAAAATCTTTACATAAAAGTTTTCTACATATATTTAAGAACAATATACAAGAAGGCCATATTGGTATTAAGTAAATATTAATTGCAGAAATATTAATAGTTATTTATGGTACTAGTGAGCAAAACGAGATATTATCCATGAGGGATAAGTTTGTCCCACGAGGCGATAGCCGAGTGGATAATATCTCTTTGCTCACGAGTGGCATACAACGTTTTATCCACTTTTGTTGAAATAAATTTCGTAAATTAATAAGAAATAGTTCCATTTTGTGTTTTCACAGTGGGGCATTGAATTTTGAAATACATTTTATCATAGTGACCGTTCTTTAAATTGTCATGGTGTACTTTAATTTAACTAATTTTTGGAATATAGTTTTTCATTCAATTTGACTACGAATAATTTTCCAATGACTACTCAACATTTTGTTATACCAAATATAACTCACGTTGCCCCTAACAGCGTGGGTTATACAATAACATCGGGTTATTTTACATTTTCTTTATTTGAAATCAGCATAGTTACCGGGCTATTATTTATATCACAAGTGGATAAAATTAAATTATTTCTAAAATATATTTTTTCGAACTTTCATTTTGAAAAATAAATCAAAGTTGGCTCTGAGGAATTAAAATAATACATACCTGCTAAATTTATCTTTAGTCTTACTAGTGTACGTAAGATGTCTAAAATGGTTACGGAAAAATACGAAAAAAAATTATTTAATCGCAAAATTATCACACGTTCCTATATTTTGTGAATTTGTTTTGCTTTTCCTACAATTTTTGAACTTGAAATTTCCTCAGGTGGTAATTTTTGGTACGATTTTTCCAAATTTTTACGGCCATCAATGCCATTTATGTAATGCATATTGACTTAATGACCAAACGAATCGTAGTAAGCTTTTATTTCAATTTGACCAGAATGCTGTTGTTAGGATTTTTTTTTTAATATTTTGGTTTAAATAAATCAATTATTACAAGAAAATGAAAACGATTTACTTAAACGATATTCATGTATGTTGAAAGTCAAATATTTATGAAAGTATCTCAGAAATCATAATTAAGAATTTGTAACGTTTTCATTTAAAAATTTGTCTTAGGAAAAAAGTGATTTCTTATATGTTTTGTGTGTTTTACTATGAAAAGTTTGGTTTTTTCCTCGTTTCTAATTCCCTTATAAAAGCTCAGATTTTTTAATTATGGCTCTATAAAATACAGGGTGCTCTGGTATTATGCATTAGCCGATTGTGTTGAGGAAGTTTTACCGATCAAAGGAATATTAAGTGATATTTGGCATGATAATTAACACAAGTGTTAATATTTATGAGGATAACAGTGGAGCTATTGCGTTAACTGAAACTGGAAAATTCTATAAGAATTCTAAACACTTAGATATCTGTTATCATTTTGTGCACGATTTTGAAAAAAAGGGTTTGATTAATGTTCAAAAGATTTCTACTGAGGATCAGATTGCTGATGTTTTTACAAAGTCGTTGTGCAAAGCTAAATTTCAAAAATTTAGAAGTCTTTTGTGATTTAAGGAGTGTTAAAAATTTAATTATTTTTATGTATGATATTAAGTATTAGTATGAAATAGTATTTATATTTATATTATTAAAATTGTAAGTGAGGATTGTTCGAGGAACATAATGAAGGAGGCTTGTTGAGAAAGTGTTTCTGTTCCTTTCAATACCTAACCAAAGAAGCCGTTGATGTAAATCTTGTTTACTCAGTACAGTACACAAAAGAAAAGTCCGAAAAAGTAACGTAGTTAAAGTATGAAGTCATACAAACAAATGTAAAAAAAAATAAAAAAGATTGTTAGTTTATTTGGATATAATAATGTATTGAATTAACCTATCAACTAAAGATAGTTGAAATATCATTACATAAGCTCTCTTAATTTAACACTATGTTTTTTTACTTCTAGATTTTATAAACGCTTGTTACGGTTATTTGTAGTTGCCGGAAAATTACAAATAATTGATATGATATGAAATCAAATACGGGGGATTTCGAATTTGGAACAATACATAAAATGGGTTATTGTTTGAATATTACATTAAGCTTAAATTAAACCACATTTTCAAATTCGTAAAACGGTGCTCTAATTATTAGAGAATGAACAGGGTTTCTGTCACTGTTGGGTGTTTTCTTAAGACAGGCCTAATAATTTCTTCACGGTTGCTGAAGGTTATTGCCTGAGTAACTACAAGTAATGCGACTCCTTATAAATAAAAATTCCTCTAGGTTCTGATAAATATTTAGATTTAGAAGAAAACTCACTAAACTCGTTTACGAACATCAATACTTTCGACATCGAATGATAACGCTTTTATGGTTTGCTGGATTTATTTATTTGTAATATAAATTTTAGAGTCCAAATTTACCCCTGTTGTACTTCAACTTTAACTTTTTACAAATCAAATTAGGTTTTGATCAGAAAATGTTGAATATGATTTGAAAAAGGTTGAATAAGCGGCTTTGCTTTAGAGAAGGAATCAATGGATATTTGTTCGGCTTATAGTATCTCATTTACCGGCTCTTTTTGATTTCCGGTAAACGATAAGTACAAATTAAACTAACTGTAAACCGGATGGTGTTTTTTTCGTTTGTTCTCGTTAAGATTCTCCTGATTTTGGAAATTCTCGTCGCTTCCCGATTTCATATCCCCTTTTCTCGGATTTCATCTTTTGATCACTTTTTAAAATTTCTCGAGATTTTCGAAGTTTAGCATAGAGATGAGATGCATAATGTTCGTTTGGTGTTTCGAAACAGTTAAGTTATTCCAGATTTTCGTGATTTTCGAGATTATTCGAGTATGTATGAGATTGTCAAATGTATGTAATTGTTCGATATTACCCGAGAATCTTAGAACCTATTCGAATATTATGGTTATTCGATAATACTAGGTTTGGTTGAGCTTAGCCTTATCTTGCTTAGTAGCATTTTACTTTAGGACTAGTAACAGTAAGTTACTTGATAAATAATTCGCTAATTTCCGTAATTTTCGGAATTCTTGGGTTTACGAACAGGTTTACCGAAATTAGTCAATAATATCGAGACTTTCCCGTATTATTGAAATTGTTCGAGATCAATCGAAATTCATAAAATACAGAGTTGATAACTTCAGGTAAATGGAAAATCGCAAAGTTTACCGATAAATGGTAAAGGGTTTTACCGGTACAGAAACTATCTTCCACTACATTAGTTGAGATTTTTTTCGGGCACTAACAGTCTGCGGCGTCTAAATATGAATTTGTAAACATTAAAATTTGTGCAATTTTTGGAGGCTAGATAATAGGAAGAAATAATTTGTTAATTAAAAAACGACGTAAAGCAAATTTTTATGTGAAATAAAACCTTTACTGGTTCATAGGTAAAAGAAGCATTTTTAAGGGCCCAAGAAAAATTGTGGGGGGATTCCGAAATTTGTAGTTACGCCACTGTCACTTGGCCAAGCTTTTCGTCGATAAACCTTAAGTTCTACGCCAATGGAATTATAAAACTCTCCGAAAAAAATGGCAAAAGGTCATAGTAAGAGAATGGCCAATGTATACTTTAATAATTCATTTTGAATAATAAATCAATAACTGATAAAAAAATCTCTCAATACTTTTTCCCTAACCTAACATTATTTTCAATTTTTTATTTTAAAAAAATTCTGAAACTGGTTCAGAAATTTAAATCCAAAATTAGTAAGCTTACTTATAAGGCGTCTTACTTTGGAAATTTTTACAACCATTTTGGGTTATCTCTGGGAGTTCAGAGAATCAATGTGGACGCGTTGTGGACAACAGTTAATATTTAATTTAAAATTGGGTACGGGCCATTTTTAATGTTGTTTTTTGAAGTGGTGAATGGTAATTAGTGAGAAATTAAAATTAACAGAAGTACTCCAGGAACCTGACAAGAATAGTAAAAGTTGTAATGTTGTTCGGATTATTTAAGGAAAACATCCAACTCCAATATTCCAATAAATCGATGTCGATGGTCCGTAAGATCTTTAAACTTTTAAACTCGTAATAGAATCTACTAGTTTTTTGTTTTAATTTTCTGAGTTAATTAACCATAAACCTCCCGTATTTCATTTTAAGCCATTTCGATTAATTTCAACAATTATAATTACATTTAAATATGGACTTTGTGGGATCAAACACATGCCCGAACCGTTAAAATGTTTGCAGGAATATCAAATTCCCTCTCCAGAGTTTATCACCGCAAACTGTTGTATGATCATTTAAAATGACAAAATGACAAAAAGGTACAAAAAGTGCCACTTTGGAAGAAAGTTACATAAATGGCCACAAGTAATTGAAATTAAATTATGGAATCCGCGGAGATGAGAGATAATTTTTTTCACGTCCTCGCAACATATGTACATATATCCTTATTACCTTATTATAGATAATTGAACTTCCCCAAAAAAAAAAAACACGTTCCTAAGGTTTCGTAATACGTGTCACTTTGTCTATAAAAAGATTATAATAAGCCGTAATTATCGCTATTAGATTACAAGACTTCTTTAATCCAATACTATATTTTATAATAATACATTGTTACATTTCTTTATATTTGTTGGCACACCACGATAATACGACAAACTTTCTACCGAATATACATAAAAATTTATTTTTTAAACATAAACATGAAAAACACATCGAAATGCAACAACAACAAAACTCAAAACAGAAAAATAAATTTTCCCCATATAAAAGAAACTTTAAAATATTTTTTTGTTTTACTTTTTTTTCCACTTGCTAAAGAATTAATTTATTCTAATTTTCGTTTGTTACAAAAAGCGTTAGAAAATTTACAAAGAAAACAAAGTTTTCTCTATTTTTCTTCTATAAATCATAATTTTCTACTTTTTCTCAGCACATACCACATTTCTTGTTCTTGAATGCGATTTTGTGTGTGCTTTAAATCGTTTCCTTTATTTTGGCTTTTTTTAACTTAGTTTGATAAAAAAAACAAAATAGAAACATGTACATATGTATGTAGTTAGAATGTGTGTGTTATGTGCTTCGGGAACATGAACATTTCCAGTATTTCTTTTTTGGTTAACTGAATGCATCTACTACGCTGTTCCATATGTAATTAATGTTTAAGCAACACTGCTATAATAGACAATGTGGAAGAATCAAACCGTAAGAAGGAATTATATAACATCTCAATACTATATACACTAAAATAAAACTGTTGTTTTTGACAGTAGTGTCGAGAATAAAACAAGCAACAAAATCATATATACGAGTGAGTGTAATGAAAACAATAATAATAATGACATAAAGAAAACTTAAAATTTTTTTTTTAGAAACAAAAACTAAAAATTAAACTTTTCCATTGTGTATTATGTACACAGTTCGAGTAGATTCATTTAATTGGTTTTTCCTTAACGCGAAAACTCGTTTGACTTTGAACGAGAGCAACATAATAGCAATAATAATCATAATAATTTTATTTTATATATTTTAAGTGCCTGACTCAAGTTCTATATAAAAACAGAAAGCACACAAAAAGCTAATTTCGATTTTTTTTCCAATCTTTTATAAAACAGAGACAGATATATATTATTAAATAAGGACGAAGTGGTTTGGTATAATTTTTCTTTGTACATAATCTTGTATTATATAAGTGAATAAGAAAATATTATGGATTGGTGGCAAAGCATTCCTAGATATACAAGCCGCGAGGATAAAATTCGAACTTAATATAAGGGGAATAGATAGACAAAAAAAAAATGGATTTTTCATACAGATCATATGAAAAGTCGTTTTTCTTAAATGAAAAATCTTACAAAAACGAATTTTGATTCCTACGTTATCAAGAAGAATAATTGATAAATATATGATTTGAAAATCAATTAATGAACTCTTGTTTGTAGATATTTAATTAATGTTTTACAAAACCCCTTTATTTACAAACACTTTCGTTCATTTTTTTTTTATAATAAAGAGGAGAAACAAACCATTTAGTTTTTATTGTTGTTAAAAAGTGGTTGTGCGTAGTTTGTTTATTTCTGGTCTGTTGTATTTTAAAGTCTTTGATAAATACGGTCTTACGTCATTGATTTTTACACATACAAAGAAAAAGTAAATTTGTACAATTTTATTTTAATTATACTAATCAAATTATTAAATTTAAGTTATTGGTTTTTAAAATAAGTTATACTCAAAGGTTTGATTTAAATATAAACCTAAAAATATTTTCTGTTACGAGTATTTTTCATTCATAAAATTTTAATCAAAAAAGTTCAATTTTACATGGGTTCTTATGAGAAATCGTAAAATGTATCCCTCTTAAATTAAGCTTCTTTTAAAATTGGTCTGAACCTGACGGCTTGTATATTTAGGAATGCTTTGATTGGTGGAAAAAAAAAACGTAAATTATTATTATAAATAAAAATAGGAACAAGAAAAGTTTGTAACTTATCTTTAGTGGTTTTGCATTAATGCGTTCGAAATTGTTTCAAGTTCCAGTCTGTTGAGAAAGAGTGTGCATTTATATAAATGTTTTTGTACAATTTAAGGTATACCTACAAACGAAAACATAATTTTAAAGTTTTCTAATTTTATATCCCTGATTTAATAGAAATAGTTGGCATCTTTAAGGTGGAAAGCCATATAAATCATTATTTTTTTAATTTAACAGATGAGCTTTACAAAATTGTAGAGTTTTTATACTCTGCGATAAGAAAGAAACATAATAATGCAATTATGCATATTTTATATAATTTGAGTAGAATATTTATTCGATTGAATGAGATGATGAGTGTGCTATGTTTTCATTGTTGATAATATTTGCTGATGCAGATTTTCATAGGTTTTGTTGTTGTTGTTGTTTATGTATAGTACATAACTGCTCCCTTCCTAGATTGATGCTGTCCTCAGCGTTAACTTGAGTGAGCTCTGCTAACTGTAATAATTTTGTTTTTATCTTAAGGACTGATGCTTTGTATTTCCTGTAGGTGAACAAAACTATTATTATTAGTAATATAATTAATATAATTGATGAAACTGTTAAAGTGTGAGTATAATCTTTTGTAATTTGATGATTCAACTTCATTTCTTCTATATTTTTGATTGATTGTTTTGTAATTAATAGTAGGTCTATAAATTCTTCCATTGTCGTATTGATTTTAATATTATCGAGTGGTTGTAATAACGTGACTCTATGATATCGCTTCGTTTGGTCGTTCGAGTATCTTTTATCTCGAATGGTGATTGAACATTTCCTGAAGTGTAATAATTTAATTCCTATGATCGTCGCTTGATTAATGTTACATGTTGTCTGCATGTGTACTCCTTCGGGTGATGAAATATATAAATACTGTTTTTCTAATAATTCAATCTCTTCCTCTGGATCCTGTTGAATCATTTCGCAATTTGCATCTTGGTTATTTAGTAAATTTGGTATATAACTTCCGTTTATGTTGTATAATTGTTGTTTTTGACAATAATAAGTATGCTCAATTATTTAACATGGTTTTTCAATATTCATATATTTTTGGGAGTTAAGGATAATGCAATTTGGAGTGTGTTTAAAGATTTGGTTATTTATTGTGATTGTTTTTTTTTAACTTTTTGAAAGGTATATAATTCTTTGGTAAATTGGGGTATTTCGATTAACAATATTAAATCTGTTCCATTGTAATACGCTTTTAGCTGTAGCATGGAATAAATTTGTTCTTCCGATATAATTTTAATGTCAGCCTGATCAAATTCTTCGGTTATATAATTCATTTCATTATTATCTAGTATGTGTCTACTAATTATGTTTACTTTAGCAAATATCATTAATTCGATAATTAACATTAAAAATTTATTTAAAAAGAAATGTTCAGTTACTATCTGTGAAATAGTAGCTTTTTTAATGTATTCACTCAATTTGTTTGTTACATTATTAATATCGTCCGTCATTTCTTCGAATCTGTCTATTAAAATTTGATTTATTTTTACTTGTTCGTTGTATTTTTCTAATACATACTTTAATTTCTCCGTTCTCTAAACGTTTAATTGCCATTTGAATTTCTGTATAGTCATCTTGGTCTAAATTTCCTGTTATAGCTTTAATTAATGTTCCTAAAGGATTAACAAGTCCTCGCTTTTGTCTTTTATGATAAGTATTTGGCAAAATGTTATGTAGTGATTTTTCAAATGTTTTCATTTTTCTATCGGCTATTTTCATTTGAGTGTCGTCAGATATTTTATGGTGTGCCATAAGTCTTCCTATATCTAATTTTGTTTGATTAACTAATTCTAAGTTTAATTTTATTTTATTTAATTCAATTATATGAATAAGTTTAGAGTATCCTGTGATGACTCTTGCGGTTCCTAGCTGCAATCCTATGACGCCTTTATTCTTGCTTAGATCGAATGCCTCTAGTGACTGGTTGATTACTAGGGTTATCCTGTAATAGAATATTATCTTTGTTTAGATGCTTGTTACAGTTACGAATTCTTCTTTTGTGAACTTTTCGCTTATTAGTTACAACGTTTATTTGATTGTCTTTTACTACAGTATGAGGGATATGTTTTGGTACGAGTTTATCTCTAGTAGTTGTTTTTTCAAAAATTTTGTCATTAGGTTTAAATTCCCTTGGTTCTTCTCGATTAACATTTAACTTTTTTGCAAATTTAATTCTGCTATATTTTTTGCAATTTTTGATATTTTTATCTAATATCTTCTAAATATTCTTGAGATTGTTCAGCTGTATTTGTTGGAATATTTTTGATTAATATGTGTCCTTTGTGGAGTTCAATAGGTGTTAGTTTTGTTGAAGCGTGAATGGTACTATTGTAGGTTAATACTGCTTCATCCATAACGTCCCGAATTGAAATATTTTTATTCTGAGAATAAATGATTCGAGTTAACTCGGTTAATGTTGAATGGACGCGTTCAATGGGACTATTGCCTGTCGAAGCTTTTGCTGTGGTAATATGTAAATTTATCTTGTACATATCCGTGAATTTTTTGAATAAGTCTGAATTAAATTCAGTTGCTGAATCTAAAATTAAGTTCTTAGGGATTCCTTCTCTCGAAAAGAATATTTTAAACATTTTAATCATGGTTTGAGATCTTCTGTTTGGAAGCTAGAAAATGGAGATAAATTTGGAAAATTTATCCATGATTGTTAAAAATGTTTTTGATCTTAAAACAAAGGTATCCGCATGGATTATTTCCATTGGTCCTTGAGGTGTTTGTGAAATTTCAAATTTCAATTTAATTGGTTTCCTCTCGTATTTGTTAATACTACATATTTCACATTGACCTATGTATTTGGAAATCAATTCTTTCATTTTTGGGAAAAAATACGTTTTCTTAATTTTTTCGTAATTTTCCATTATTCCTCTGTGATAAGGAAGGTGTGTCTTTTCAATTATTTCTAATTGTTTTTCATTTTCTAAAATGTCTTCGTTTATTTATTTATTATTGATTATATTTATATTAATTTTCTTTTAGGAAAATTTTGAAATTCCTTTTGGAATAATTCGAATATTTTAGCATTCACGTGGAGTTCTAAGATCTTTTTGTTATTTGTATATTTTTTTAAGATATATTTGATATCATTCGTATCGAAATTTTTCTTTTTAATTTTATACTGTTTATACTTATTAAACTTTATCATTAATTTTTCGTCTATCTCTTCGTAATCATTGTCGACTATGATTGTGATTTGATTTCAAAAGGTGTTTAACGGTGTTAATGTCTCATGAATGGTTTTAATTTTTGAAACATTACTTTGAATATTTTCTTGTACATCCGGTTCAATTAGATTGATTTCCTGGATTAAATTTGTTGAATCTAGAAATTCTAAATTATTATGATCATAATGAATTCGTTTTTAAATTTTTGAATTCTTTGATGTTTGTGCGCATGCTTTGTTCAAATTCGTAGCGGGTTCTGAATTTGTTAATGAAGTCTGTGACTCATTTGTAGTAATATTCTTACTTTGATTATTTGGTTTAAGTGAATCTATTGTGTTTGGGTATTGTAAACTTTTATTTTCTAGATGTTCATTTAGTTCCATACGTGAAAGTGCATCGGCGTTTGTATTCGCTGTGCCTTTCTTGTAGCATATTTGATAGTCGTACTCTTCTAACTTGAGTCTCCATCCTACGATTTTACTTGAAGGATCCTTAACGTTGAATAGCCACATCAAGGGCTTGTTATTCGTAATAATTTGGAATTTGAGTATTGGGTCTGTTGTTAACAGTTTCTTACAATGCTCAAAACAATTTTTATAATTTTCATCAATTATAATTTTTTTATTTTTAGCTAAACAGCTGGTGAGAGGTTTAGTAATTTTCGCGAAGCCCTTAATGAACTTCCGATGATATCGGCTTTGGTTTTACTCCATCACACGTTATAATATGACCTAAAAATCCTATTTCTTTCTGACAGAAGTGAGTTTTATCTAGTTGGATTTTTAGATTTGCGTTTCTTAACTTGATGAATACTTTTCGTAAATCCGTAATATGTTCTTGTAAATTTGTAGAAAACACAATGATATCGTTCATATAGCAAATGACATGGTTACCCTGTAACTCACCTAGGATATTATCCATCACGCGTTGAAACGTGCTAGGTGCGTTTTTTAAACCAAACGGCATACATACAAATTCGTAATGCCCGGATTCGATACTGAATCCTGTTTTTGGAATATCACTTGTTTTGATTTGGATTTGGTGGAAACCCGCGGCTAAATCTATACTTGTAAAATAATTAGAGTTACCGAATTTATCGAGTATGTTTGTGATATTGGGTAATGGGTACTTGTCATCCACAGTCTGCTTATTAAGCTGCCTGTAGTCTATTACGAGTCGCCATTGTTCGTTATCCTTGGAATCTGGCTTCTTTGGTACTAACCAAATTGGACTGGACCATGGTGAAAAGGATGGTCTTATGATCCTTTTGGTATTCCGGATGGCGGTACTGTTTATTGGGGATGGCGGTATTTACACCGGCTTCTCATTTACTAAGTTTATTTGGTGTTTAATGGCATTTAAGCACGTTAATTTACCTATGTGAAAAATTTCGTTGAATTCTTTACATATGGTAGTTTTACAATGTTCGTTTTTTCCTCATTATTTAAATTTTCTAGATTTAATTTAGATTCAATATTTTTATTTTCGTGGTTTTCGCACTGGGAGTTGAGAAAATGTATCTCATTATATTTTGTATTTAATTCCTCGACTTGCATGGGATTTATTCAAAAGACTTCTTTTCGTTGATTAGACGTATTCATTATTTCCATGTAAGCTTGGTTGTTTTTATGAGTTTTATAGACACCTTCTTGAATATATACATTTTCTTGTAATTTTACAGGTGTATTGATGTAGAATTGTCCTTGGGCTAATGTTACTGGTATACGTATGATTATTTTTTGTAATAATTCGAGAAAGAATGGTTTTATACACGACATTACTTTGTTATGTAATTTGATTGAAAAGTTGTTACTTTGCAATTTTTGTTCGTTCAATAAGACGTTGGCTTGTAAATCCGTTAAGGTTTCGTGGCCTATGAGACCGTCGTAAAATTTTTGGAATTTTAACAGATGTAATTCTAATGGTTTAGGAAGTTCTTGAAATTTAATTTTTGTTTTAGTTGTTATATTCGTGGATTTATTTAGACTTATGATCGTTAGATCAGTTGGAAAAATTTCCGATTTTTCAATACATTCGGGGTATATATATATGATAAATTGGATCCCGTGTCTATTAAAAATTTTAAGGTTTTATTATTAAAAGTTAAGATTATAAATGGTAAGTTTGAGATATGTGATATTTTAAATATCTGGTTTAATTTTCCGAGGCTTGTAATTGAAAATTTTCGTCATCAATTGACGTTTCAATATTATAATATTGAGGTTCCTTTTTAATAGTAATAACCACTTTTATAATTATTTTTCTTAGTTTGATAATTATAATTTTTATTAAATTGATAATCGTTTGATTTTTTTTCAAGTTCGGTTTTAATTTGAGTATTTTTGTAATTTTGATGATTATTTGAGAATTATATTTGGAAATATTTTGTTTCAATTCGTTTGAATTTTGTGAATTATTGGAATTGTATTTTCCTAAATTTGGAGGAAATTTTAATTTTTGAATATTTTGCTATTTAGTAATATAATCTCTAGATTCTGCTAAAGTTTTGGGTTGGGCTGCTCTAAGGCGTCCACCAAGGGGTTCTCTTAGGGCTGCTTGAAAAATTGTGAGTCCAACTTGCTGGTAATGTTTTACTTGGAACTCAATTATATCTTTATTTACATTGTGAAGTTTTACTTGTGTCGTTAATAAAGTTAATAAATTTTGAATTCGGTTAAATAGATATTCTGGTGACAAATTATTTTTCACTAGACTATACAATTCGAATTGAAGGTTTGACTCATCTCTTAAGTCGGCATATTTCTCTATTAGATGGGTTCTAATTTGTTCCCAACATGAATTATCTATATTATGGGTAGTTAATGATTGACTAGCTGAGCCAATAATTTTGTTTCTGATATTTTGAATTATAATTTTATAATATTCTGTTTTTTGCATTTTGATACATAATTTTAATGTTTCGTCGACGGATTCGAGAAATCTTGTTAGATCGAAATATTTTTTGTAATTTTATCTACATTGAATAATTCAATTATTTCTTTTAATCCTTGATTCATTTTTGCTTTGTTGTTAATTTCTAGTGCTAAACGAGCTAATTCTAATTCTTTTTGAATTCGTTTGTCTTTTTTGCTACTTCTAAAAGTTTCTATTATTTTAGTAAATTTTTTTGATTCTTCCTCGAACTTGCGTTTTTGTTCATCTGCCTGTCTTTTCCCTATGTCAATATTTGGATTTTTTAAATTTTCTCCCATTTACTTGTGAATTTTCCCGTTCACATTTATATGTTTATCACATAACCGTAGAGTTTAATACAGTTACACGATTCAAATTTTTTAATTATTTATTATTAATTAAAAAAAAACTATCCGTAGAGTTTGATACGAAAATTTGCTAATTTGTTGCGTAGAGTTTGATACGCTAAAAGCTTTTTACAAGATTCTTTTAATTCTTGGGTTCAAAAGTTTTCAATTTACCAAATGTTAGTAAAGGGACAGTGAATATAAAGTTAAGGAATATATGAAACTGTTTTACCTTAGTGCCAATATTGTTGTGATGAGTGATAACTTCATGTTGATCAGACAAGATTTTACACTTAAATTATTTTTCACGCGTTTGCTAGGCAAATGTTAATAATGTTTTTTAACAATATTTTGCAAAAATTTTTTTCACTGTTGTATTATAGGTAATAAGCCAAGTTTGATTAATGTGTAGTTGTTGTACTGAATTTATTTCATTCAAAGTTTTATTTTATGTGTAATTTCACTGATTTTAGTAAATTTCACTTGTTAAATTTTTCACAAAACTGCTCCAGTTATATCGGTTCTGGCATGAACGATAAAAGAAATAACACATTTATTTATTTAGGTTCAAATTTAACTAAAGAATTTGATGTTTTATATTTCAGGAAATACTACAACTTATTTATATGACTTAACAAACTATTTTGAACCCCTTACTTAATTTGAGTAGAGTTTTTATACTCTGCGATAAGAAAGAAACATAATAATGCAATTATGCATATTTTATATAATTTGAGTGGAATATTTATTCGATTGAATGAGATGATGAGTGTGCTATGTTTTCATTGTTGATAATATTTGCAGATGCAGATTTCCATAGGTTTTGTTGTTGTTGTTGTTTATGTATAGTACATAACTGTCCTTTTTGTTAACCTTAGGTTCCCCAGTGAAGCCATAAATAATTTGTCTCCGTAACAGGATATCTTTTTGGGATTATTTCTAACGAAATTTCATAAATACTTCGGCTATGGTTCGAACAGTCAGGATAAATGTACTAAATTCTATTGTATTTTCTTTTTCTTTCTTTCAATAACCGATGTACCACTCAGAGCCGTTCTGTCCTTGGATTAAATTTTTTCACCGTACATTGAGGATATTTTTAATTTTCAAGACTTTAAACTTTTTCCAATTTTCATTCAACTTTATGCTTGCTTCTACAATTGCAGCTCGAGTTGCATGAGATACTACCTCCTACCACCAAATGGTTTCGAACTTTTCATGATCTCTTTTAGCAGCTTATCTTTAGCTTTCAATTCTGTACTGGGTGCCATCGTAGACTCATCCCAGATTATAAACTTCGATTTTCAAATAACTTCTGCATCTAAAGTATTCAATCGTATTGTCGATGTTGAGGTATCTAACAAATGTACAGATAGTTTAAACTGAGAATAATAAGTTCTAGCATCTTTGTTGTACATTTGCTGGAATTCATGTAGATGCAACTGGCAACGCGATTTCCTCAGCACCACGCAGTGAACTTTATAGAGTTTTGCCTAGACATATGCCTTTCGGCAACCATCAAGGCTTTCAAGAAAGAAACATCTTTCCGTAGTTTTAACCGTTTTTACCATTATTTATAATTGCATGTGCAGATATGTTATGGCCCCAGGTATCCAAAAATCAGGGTCCCATATTGGTTACAAGGATACAATACAATGACAAAACTGAAAAATTCAGTTTGGCCAAATTTTTTTGAAAAATTGTATAGGTCTTTAGACTTGATCGATTTTTTTAAGATTGCCTGTGCAGATGTGTTATGACACCAGGTATCCAAAAATCAGGGTTCCATATTGGTTACCAGGGGGTCCGTCCATACGATACAATGAAGATACTGAAAAATTCAATTTGGCCAAATTCTGTAGGTCTTTAGACTTGATCGATTTCGTTAAAGTTGCCTGTGCAGATGTGTTATGGTCCCAGGTATCCAAAAATCAGGGTTCCTTATTGGTTACAAGGGGATAACCACTTTATCATATGGACAATTATATTAACTATTTCTTTTCTAATTAGCCGATTAAAATTGATGTCTGAGCCAAAACCGCTTTGAACTTGCTTACATTTGTGTAAATATTGCAGAAGAGAAGATAAGTTCGTATTTCTATGATTCTCTGGACCAAAGAGGCTTTCATTTGGTCAGCTCCATGGTGGTCCTTTTCCCAAAGGTTAAACCCTGAATGCCAGGGCAGCGTCAACAGACAGAAGATTAGGATTCCTCTGACACAACGTTTCTACAAACCATATTCGATCTTGTTTTTGGTTCTAAGATTACCGTTAGTTCTTTGCCGAATTCAGTTTAACGTAAGATTTTAGACTAACATTTTTAGTGGGTGATCGTCGAAACAACTTTACAATATTTCTACTTTTATTTATTAATGGAGCAAAATTATTGGAACGTCCTTTCTGTTGTTTTTCATTCAGTTTTGTTTTTTGTAGAGTGAAACATCAATCATACGAATGAGCTATACGGTAAGATTGTTCCAACACTCACAAAATAAAAATTAATATATTGCGTTACTCTTGGTGAACC
Organism: Tipula vernalis; assembly: GCA_958295665.1. Lineage (NCBI taxonomy): Eukaryota > Metazoa > Arthropoda > Insecta > Diptera > Tipulidae > Tipula > Tipula vernalis. The sequence goes on along the minus strand of OY282559.1, from coordinate 293,584,660 downwards.
TTGCTTTTCAAGAGTTCATAAAAATTTTAACTTTATACGCTTCCTATAAGAATTCTGACTTTAATTACAATTCAATTAATATTGGGCGAATACCGGATCGCTCAATGCCGGTACTGAAAAATGGTCTGGCATACCGGTATTGGATGCCCTAGTCTTATTCATTAGGAAGATGAGCGGGAAGTCTAATGATTGTATGATATTGCTCATGCAGCTAAATAATCAGCAAGCTGCTTCTGGAGCACTTACATGTCGATTCAGAGCATTCTCTTGTATTACCACATTTGCCCAATCATGACCTTTGTAAACATACTTAAAAAGATATTTCACACTGTTAACAGAGGCACAATTTTCAACGTTAATATGCCGCCAATTGTATTTTAAACTGAAATAAGGGTTTTATGGTACAATCCAAGAATTATCTATAGTTTCATTACGCATAACTATATACAGTTCGACCGTTGTTTCGTCGTTGATATTTAGGATAACCATTGCAATTTTCAACGATTTTGGAAAGTCCTTTGAACATTTAGCATAAACATGGTGAATTTATTTTTGCAACCCCGCAAGGACCATGGACCATGTGTTTGGTTATAATAACATGAAGTCTCGGGTTGATTTCAATATATCCGGAATTTCCCACAAATGAATTAGCTTTGGTTTATCCTCTTTTTTAAGGATAAGTAAAATTAAATCCACGCTTCTGAAACTTAATAACATGAATTTTCGCAATTGGTGTACCCAAAACATGTTTTTTCCTATATCATCCATTAACGCTTTAAGTTTCAATTTAAAAACTCGAGGAACTAAATCTGGTCTGAACTCAGGAGATTGACCTTCTTCGAGATTTTTAACAATTTATTGTTGCATTTAGGGTTGCATATAGTTATAAGGCTTTCCATAATTTCTTACTATCGCCATTGCATCTTGATAATTTTGTTGCATATTCCTAGGACTACCTTGAAATGATGAAGGCTTTTTCCAGGAAGGACTCCAGCTTCCAAAGCTTAGTTTTACAAATGATCCATCAAACCCGTGTATTTTTCAACGCGTAACATTTTTTGATTCTGTTTTAAGTAATTAAGGCGATTTGCTTCAGTCTTAAGAAATTGATTAAATTCTTTTCGTATAGAAAAACGGTACCCATCGTATTGCATTTGGGTTACACGGGTTTTAGGGTTTGTAGAGATTGGTTTTTTTATGTTATGAATTGCCAAAGGATTATAGGATAGCCAAAGATCAACGCTCCAACTTTGATGTCCAAATGGAAATAGTGATGGATATACCATTAGTTTCAAATTGAGATCTAAAACCCTGATTCTCTTTGTTTGGCGTCAATTTGGATCGGTGCTTTTACAGAGGATCATCAAGTTTCTTTCAAACAGAGGTTCACCATCTGCATTTTGGAAAACAATAGCTACTTCATTTACTCTTGGAGCATAATAACATCTTTGATTGCTACTGTTGTTGGCTCAGTACCATTCAATTCTGCATCTCTAATATATTCTTATTCGACTTCAAATAACATGTTATTGTCTGCCATATACCGACCTAATTCTGTGATACGTATCGATAACGATATGAAGTGCACCTGGGAGGAGGTGCAATATTGGCTCCCATTGACGCAAAAGCAAGTGAACTGTTAATGGATCTAAACGTACAGGTTGGTTGAAAATTATTGAAAGTGACACCTTTTAACCAGTACCAATCAAAATTTATACGCCGTTTTAATATTTCATTTTTCATTTGAACACATAAAAATTTTTGTTTTGATCTGGCAATTCATTCTTTATTTACAAGTAATTAGAAGTTGACGTGTCAGTGTATTCGTTTACAATGGAAAAAACCGAATATCGTGCAGTGATAAAATTCTCTGTTTTGGAAGGTTTATCAGCAACAGAAGTTCATACAAAAATGGTAAAAGTGTTTAAGGAATCTGCTTCTTCATTTCCAACTGTGCACCGATGGGTTTCAGAGTTTAAACGTGGTCGTTCAAGCGTTGAAGATGAACCACATAGTGGACGTCCAAAAAGTACAACAATACCAGAAATCATTAAGCAAGTGTATAATATTGTTTGCGAAGATCCAAGTTTGACTAAGCGTGAAATTGCTGATATCATAGGCATCTCGAATGAACGAGTACTCCATATTTTACATGAAGAATTACGTATGAAAAAACTGTATGGAAAACTGGTGTCGCATTTGTTAAAAATTCAACAAAAACTGAATCGAAAAAAATTTCTCAGCGTAATTTGAAGCGTTTTAAGCAGAATAAAACCGATTTTGTGCGGAGATTTATAATTATGGATGAGACTTGGATCTACCACCATGATCCTAAACTGAAACAAGAACGTTTACAGTGGACTGAAGCTAGTTGTTCAGCTCCAAAACAGGTGAAGTCAGAACGATCGGCAAAAAAGGTCATGGCATCAATTTTTTGGGATGCGAAAGGGATTTTGTTGATTGATTATCTTAAGAAAGGAGAAACAATTAATTCTGAATATTATTGCAACCTTTTGGACCAGTTGGATAAAAAAATTCGTGAAAAAAGACCCGCTTTACAGAAGAAAAAAATCATTTTTCATCAGGACAATGTACGTGTTTGTACGAGTCATTTGACGATGGCTAAATTGAACGAATACGAAATACGAATTGCTTGAACATCCACCGTATTCACCAGATTTGGCTCCCAGCAAATACTATCTCTTCAGAAACCTGAAACAAATCCTTCGTGGAAAGCGTTTTTCGTCGAATGAAAAAGCTATTGCAGCCGTGGAATAGTATTTTGCAGAGCTTCCGGAAATTCATTACAGAGATAGTATAAAATTATTGGAGGATCGTTGGAATAAGTGTATTGAAGTTGAAGGAGATTATATTGAATAAAAAAACTAATTTCATTAAAAAATTGATATTCTTTCATTTTTGCTTTCAATACTTTTCAACCAACCTGTATATTCTCATAAAAATTGTTCGAACATTATTTGTTGTAACAAAGGAGGTGTAGAAATTGGATCTAATTTAACTTTCCCTTTTTGACAACACTGAGTGAATTTTTTGTCAGACGGCTATTCTGCTTTAAAGTGTTTTGCTTGGCAATATTCGCAAATTAAGCTGGTGAGTCGGGGTTATGTGAATCTTTCTTGAAATATTTGCTCATCTATCATATTTCCACGAATTATTCTATGCCTCCGTACATCTGTTTCTCGTAACTGATATTTTCGTTCTTCGTTCAAATTTTCTCGAGCAGTTCTTTGTCTTTACGAATCATTTTTTCGAATTTGAGATCTCTGTTCTTCCCTTATATTTGCACAATAATTTCGCTTATATTCTACTCTTTTGAGTTTTCTTCAAGCATTAACTTTTGCTACTAACCTTCTTTCTTCTGAATAATTATAATTTTTGTGGAGTATAACCCATAAATATTTTGACGAACCCGTTTTTTTAAATTATGATTAGTTTGACCACTCTTCTCCGAACGAACCTTTATAAGTGAATAAAACCGTGTCCAAACTTTGAAATGCTCTACCAACAAGTTGTATATCATAAGGGACCGAAATGGAAAATTGGCGATTATTTTCAACCATTAAATTTGGATTTTCATGCGTATTTTCCAAAATATTTCCCGAATTGCTGTGTTTGTCGATGGCCTTTCTAATACCGCTAGTAATTATACTTCTCGGATAATTAAAAATAATAACCGAAAATCTCAAAATTTTATCAGCTAACAAGAAAACTGTGTTATTTTTGTAAAATTATGGAAGCCAAAAATTATAATTTAGATACCGATCCGACGAAATCTCTCGTTAAACTTCCATCCTCATTACGTATTACCATAGTATCTAGAAAGGCTTAACAGCTTAGATTTTCCATTTTACATGTAAATTTAATTCGCTGTGTAAAACTATTAAATGAATGGAATGGCCGCAATAATATCATGAATATATCGATAAAAGATGATAAGTTTGACGGAATATGCTTTTAACATAGTGATCAGTCGTAATTTCACTTACGTTCGTTTAAATCCCGTTTTCTAATTCACTCACATCTGATTGAAGATATCATTCAAATGTAATCTCCGCTTAGGTGTTCCAAAAATGTTCGCCCAATCTTTGTAAATAAAAAATAAAAAAAATGAGTTGCGTTTTGAATAGGACACCCTCTACAAAAATACGAATATGCGATCAATTAATTCATTGTCGAATGCAACAATTTTGTTCTTTGTGAAATAATATGATAATATTTTGAGGCTTTTGTAATTTTATGAGCTTTTTATAGCTATTATTAAAATCCAGTTTTTTAATAGCTCACGATAGTAAAAAAAAAAAACTTAATCTGAGATTATTGTTTTCAAATGCGATTGGTCCGAATTGATGGTAATAAAATAAACAGAGACTAATAAAATAAAACGTCAATCATATAAATTTCAATAAAATTTAAAGTTTGGTAGAAAACCTCTTTAGAATTATTTTTAATCCTACATCTAGTATTTTTCTGTTATAAATAATTGGAAGTCAACAAATACAAATTTAAAGCTTTCATTGAAATACTTTTAGAAGATTGGAAGGATTATAAATTATGATGAGCTCGAATAAGGTAAAATATAAATTCCTTAATATTAAGGAACGCAGAAAATCTGGACCCTTTTTGATTCGGTTTTCACTAGAATTATATTTGGATAAAGGATCAAGGGGCTTTCCCATTGCCTTACACACCAAGCTTAGTATTCGTCAATCACATTTATTTTAGAGTTGTATTAAAAAAAAAGATTTGTAAAATGCGTTAAACGCTTTTAATCATTGTCCTGAATCACTGAATCGCATCTACTTAAGCTTTAGGATTTATTTTTTGTTTTTCTTGTACCTTTCGCTTTCTTTAAATCCTTTATTAAAAAAAAAACAACACACACAAAAAGTTGTTTATTTTTACTTTTAGCGAGGATTATATTTTCGTTTTATTTTATATTCTTGCATAATCATCTTCACGCAAAAAGAATCTTAATTTAGAAGGGTGAGACTATAATCTTACAGTTTTTTTTTACCAAAAGTTCAAGAGAATATAATTGAACATAAAACAAATGTTAGAATTATTTTAAATGATTTTAGTAGCGTACACCGACCTTTGTGGTTTTAATAATTGAGTGTTTGTGAGCCGCGTGGAAAACCATTTTTCTAAACACATTTTATGTTATAACTTTAGATTCAAGGATTACAAGACGCTTCACAATCTTGCATTAAAGATAGGTTTACGGAATTTTGAGTTTCTGACAAGATTTTGATCATAGTGTGGCATGATTTGCAAATTATCCTATAACCATACGTGGCAACAAACTAAGTGTGCTCCCAATACTATAAATTAAACATTGATTGTTTCATTCTCAATGCCTTCAAAACCAGACGACAAAGTCACATTTTACGACGTTATCATAAAAATTTTCAAACTCTAGTGCTTTAAAAAATTCTCCACGCTTCATGTAAGTCTGTTATCTAATGAGCTAGCTAATCATCATGAAATTTCCTTTTGAATACAAAACTAGGGGATCACCCCTTACGTTTTTACTGCCCAATCCTAAAATTAAGATTTGCCGATTACACAACTATTTACCAATGCGAAAGCATGCACCTTTGTGATTTGTAGATGGTTAGCCTCGAACATCAGAAACGAACCAGTTGAATTTCTAAATACATCATGTGATCATTGAATGATTTTCGAGCTCCTTCCAAATCGCATTGACTGATGAATCCTTGAAATCTTGACTTCGATTGGCCTCATCATTGTCAAATACATTGAATCAGCCTTCGCTTAAACTTTCGAAAATCGAGGTAGTATTTGTAATAGAAGTTTGACGTGTGGGCAAACCGCGAATCACGCGGAATTGTAATTTTTTTTTGTTCTATTTGTGTCACTCTAAATTGAGCCCATACAACAGTGGTGAAAGATTAGGTGCCTAATCGGGTCTCTCGAAACTGGTATTTAACGCTCGTGTTGATGGTCTCTTCTGAATGTGTTTGAAATTTCTCTGCAGATTTAATTGGATGGCGTTTTATTTAATGATAGTTCTATTCGAAATTAATAGCAAATAAATAGCCGCCAGACAGATTTATCATCTAGACTACGTTCTGGTAGTGCATTTAGTTCGCCCTCGGGTAACAAGCAACCGGGAGTAATTTCGTAATTATTGGCATCATCACCACTGGCACGTAACTGTTTAGATTTCAAGGTTCTGTGAGTGTCTCCTGCATTACGCGATTTAGATCAAATTTAATCGATTTCCGTCTGGCCTGATATACATACGTAGGTAAACTCTCTAATGTTATAATAAAGGTCTCCTTTGTCAGATCTAAAACTGCCTATAAATGGACAGCTTTCATTGTTTTCACCATTTTAAAAGAACTACCTTAGGAACTACCACGGGAATGCCTAAATAAAAAAAGCGTAGAAACCAAAGTTGCAGAACTTTGGAGAAGAAGCGAAGGGGGGGGGGTAATCAAATAATGACCTTTTATTTGACCTTGAGGTTAAATTTCCAGGTCATTTCAAGGTCAAACCGGGATTTTTTTTAATGGTAACACCTAATTTTGACTCTGGATTCTGAAAGATGGTACTGTATGGCTGAACGTAGAATTTCACGCGCTTTCAGAATCCAGAGTCAAAAATGGGTGTTATCATTACAAAAACGCAACTTGACCTTAAAATAACCTTGACATTCGACCTTAAACCTTTCCCCTAAACATTATGAATCTTCTGTATCAACAGTTTTTTTGATTTAGGCCTTTCCCTAGTAGTTATTTGAGCGGTTCTTTAAAAATGGGTCACATGAGCACTTCCACCTGAGCAATAATACACACATTTTTGAGACATCTTTTGCAATTGATTTTACGCCAATTATGCATCACTGCGCTAGAAGTTCAAATGTAGTGTATTGTATGTGTTAAAGGATACCATTACCATTCCCAAGTAGCACCAAATAACTTTATAGTTTTATAACCCGTTTCCGACGTCGGTACAACGTCACAAATTTCTATAAATTCACTTGTTTGACATCGAACTAACAATTTTTATTTTTTCGTCGGCACGACCACAATGCGACGTTATATGTTAGCAGCCGCCAGAGCGTTATTTTATATCTACTTGACAACTTTTTTTGACTATTTTCAACTATTGACCGACTAATATGTATTTTATAACCGTGTACCGATTATTTAGTTATGTTGTCGTATTATGTGGTATTTAATGACTACCTAGCAACTTTTTTGTCGTGTAAAAACCAATATCCAACCTAAATATTTTGTTGTTACCTGCACGACCACAAGATAACATTTTTTGCTTATGCATACAATTTAGTGAAATAATTGACAAAAAAGATATTTTTTGACCGACATTATTACATCATCGGCAAACAACCTTATTGTGTCATGTCAATGTCAATTTTTATATAAATAATTTAATATAAAAAAGTTTTTCTGACTTCAACTTCTTTTATCTTCCAAAATAGGTCAATCATAATTTTTGTGTTATATTAAGGATTTAATTAATGAATAATTATCAACATAAATAACACAAACGTTTTACGTTTTTGAAGTTTTAATCATGTTTTTTATAATTCGCGAACCAAATACATTTGTATCCATACACTCTCCTTTGTCTTTTTCAGGGAATTTTAAATTAACTATTTCAAGTTTTTCTTTTTTGTCGTTAAGGAATTTTTGGTGAATGCACAACGCTATTCAATAAAACTTATTTGGTGTGCAAATATCTTTACAGTTGAATTCTTGAAAACTTGGTAATAAAATTAAATAAATCGTCGGGAGAATGACTAGACCGTCGTGACAGTAACTTTTTTGGAAATAAAATAACAAATTTGTAATTTTTGAGTCGAATTTGTTATAAATTGGTTATTAATCTTACTTTTTAGTGGTTTAAATATATTTTAATACATAATATGAAGTTCGCCATTTTTAATTATACATGCATATAAAAATTTGTATTTGTTGAAAATTAAATTCTGATTTTCATACTTCTAATGACTAAATATTATTGTAATATCATTATTTTAAAGGTGGGGATTATTTCAATATGGTTTAAATTGATTTTAGAAAATTTTAGTCAACCTAAAATAAAAATATTTTTGAAATAACAGAAATATATTTTTAAAAAAGACGAATTTATAAGGCGCATGAGTTTTTAGTTCACTGATAGGTGCACATTTACGATAAAACTTGTTTATAAAAATATGTCGTATCTTGCCAGATTTTTGGGTTATCATTATTACAGGGAATGTGAATATTACATTTACAATTATTATGAAGTAAATTTTCATAAAGTCGTAAATAATGAAATAGATGATAAAGGAAATAGACAATTAATTATTATATTTATAAGATAAAAGAAGGCAACATGATTATTTATATATTTTATAAAAAATAGTTGTCCTGTCTGCTAAAATACAAACAAAATAGTGGTCAATATATCTATTTCCTGACTTATATTCTATGGTCAATTGACAAGTCGGATAATAGTTATTACGACGTTGTTACAACCCAAAATTTATTCCCCAATAACGTTGTATCTCAGTTGTCATACCATTGTCACAACGTTGGCTAGCCGACCAGTAGTCATTTAGCCAACCACAGTACAACGTTATACCAACTCACTCGTGCTACTTGGGTTACCATTACCATTACCATTACATTACCATTACCATTGCCATTACCATTACCATTACCATTACCATTACTATTACCATTACCATTACCATTACCATCACCATTATTATTACCATTATTACCATTACAGTTACCATTACCATTACCATTACAATAACCATCATGCCTGTTCATCTCTGCAAACTCCACTCTATTCATCTCTTCAAACTCCACTACAAATAATTATTTAAGTTATAGGTATGCCATGAGAGATTTTCGCTGCGATTTTTTTAATCCGAAACTGTTAACACTACCAGTTATTGTTAAGTTTGAAAGGAATCAGTTCGGTAGTAGTAGATAAACAACTGTTTACCGGATTTAACCAAAAAGAAGTTTAAAGTTAAATAAAAGCGTTTAAGAAATAGTCCGCACTAGTCAATAAGCCTGATAATCTATACCAATCATTGTTGTTCACATTTCAGACAGTGTTGACAGATGATTGGATGTCGCATAAATTCAATATACAATTAACAACACCTGTTGCATTAAAGGGTTGGTTAATTTCTGGCCCAACACTTCACCAATGAAGAAGGCCTTATCTCCGAACGTACTCTTGATGTTTGCTTGAGCTGTAGCTAGGAGCATGATATTATATGATTTCTCCAAATTATTATTTATCGCAGATGTACCTCTTGCTGCACCAAACTGAAATTGTTGTTTGAGGTAGTCATCATCCTTCTTTCGGTAGACATACGTTCTTTCAAAACAATATTTCAAAATTTGGCATGAAGATCGTCGAATCGTTGGAAAATCCTTGTCTGCTGAGTTAAGCGGCCATATATGTCGTAAATCATTGCATCGTAAAGCACTAATCTATTACATATCTTTATAGAATAAAATTTACAGATAGTTTGAGAAATTTGGATTGTTTATACTTTAAGGTAAGTTAAATGGGATATGAAACTATAATTCTTTATTTATATTTTATAAATTACGTGAAGGTAGCGTACTCCCTCTGTTAAGCAGAGAGTTGCTTGAACTGTCTTCAATGTTACTACTCTAACTTTGCTGTCCTGACCTGGATGAATTTCAATAATTTAACTTTGAGCCCAAGTTTCGATTAAAACCAGGTCACCTACAGCAAGGTTGGCCTGATTATGTTGCTTTGTTAGATCTACGTTGAAGCGAAGTAGCGAATATTCGCTATGCCAACGTTTCCAAAAACCTAGTGACATATTTTGAACAAGCTCCCATTTTTCACTTAATCTTACTGGTAAAGCGTAGCCAATTAGGAAATGAGCCGGGGTTGATATGTGCAAATCATACACGTACCATCGCTTCAATTTACACCAATAACATTTGGAATTCTTCAAAAGTTGGAGCTGATTCCCCTAACTCTGACAACTCTTGGCTAGCACAATCTGCCAGATTCAGTTGACTTAGGACGTGATGGTTTGCTAGTAGATGTTCTAAGATAAAGCTAGTGCGATTGGCCACAAAGCAACGACATTTACTAGGAACAGTGGAAATCCAAGCCAGCACAATGTTGGAGTCTGTTCAAGCATATAATGTATCAGGTGTTGCGCTATAAAAATCTGAAATTTTTGTCAAAAGTTAAACCAAAAGAATCGCTCCCCAATGTTTCAAACGTGGTAGAGACTACTGTTTTAACGATAATCTGTTTTTGAAGCATCGGAGAAACCATGATATTCGATTTTTACTTTAGAATTTTGGAACAGGTGCCTTAGAATAAAAAGGTTAGCTAAGTGTGGTAATTTATCTCTAAATATACTCCATTTTCCATTGATTTCTTGAGGTAATATATCATCCCATCCTGCTTTAGCTAACCACAAGGATTGAAATACAATTTTGAATGTTACTGTAACCGGAGAAATCCAACCTATAGGATCGAACATCTTACTCGTCTCTGACAGAAATTGACGTTTGGTTAATTTTCTCTTAGAAAACTCTGGTACTATAAACGTAAACCAACAAATGCCAAGCGTTTCTACAAATATTTCGGGATTCTCGAATATCATTGACTTCTCTCCGCGACTGTTAACTGATATTTGATTCGGAAATTCTGCACAACCAGAACTCTACTTCCGCAAATTAAACCATAATTTTTGGAGAACCGATGATATTTCGCTTTGTAATTTAAGAGCCTCCTCTAAAAGTCTGATTTTATTGCTTCAGCGATGGATGTAGAAATTTCCCTGTTGTTTATTATTTGTTAACATACCGGAAGGATAGAAACGCTGAACATGTCAAGCCATATGTTTCGGTGGAAAGTCTAAAATGGCCCAAATTATTATATGAATTTTCTCGCCAAACAATTCGATGATAATCCTGATCTATACTGTGAACTTGAACTTGCCTGTTCATCTTTTCTACATCCGACAAAAGCAATTTTGTATCTTTGAAAACGGCAAATAATTGTAAATAAATCTTTTGTATGGTTGGACTAGTAGACAACTCGTTGTTTCCTAGTTGAACTGATTTGCTTAATCATGGCATGATGGGTTAAATAGTAACGCCAACCTTGGAGTTAGACGGATGGTTAATGAAAATACGGTGCACGTGACCCATAGTTTTTCTTATAGTATCGCGTAAATCGAACATACTCCGCCAGTAAAGTTGGATTAGTTTGAAATTTTATTTTCATGCCATACATCCTCGTTTCCGCTGATTTGTAAGAACCGCTTACTTCATAAATTAGCGACGAAATGGCAATTTTACTAAATATCGTCCATTTATGAACTGATGAATTTTCTTGAAGTGGTCTTCACACGAATTGATGTCTGCAATTTCGTCAATTTCCCATAAAGTTTTCAAAACTTTGTACATATCATCTGACTCTAGCCACGCTCTACGTTCTACGTTCTATTAATGCATTCTCGGTATGAGGATTTTCTGTAACACCAGCAATGATCCAATTTTGCATAAATATCGTAGTCGAATACAATGTTCGTAGATGTGATTAGATTGGGTAGTTGCGATAAAAATAAAGCATTAGTGTTGAGTACGACGTTCGGCTCTGTTAGAGAAAATAATCGAATGTTCACTCCGCCTATAGTTTTTCCAGCAGTTGTTAAAGGTAACCCATTTACTATTATGCAGGAGTGTCTACGCCTTAACCTTAATTTGTTCACTGATTTCTCCATTATAAAATTTGGTTCAGAGCCTGAATCTATTTCTCCAAGATCGTTCTTGGCTAGTATCCTAATTGTATGCAATATCTTTTGATTATGAGGATAGTTAGTCGAAGTACTGCCATTTCTTGACACTAACGAAGGTGGATGGTTTATATTGAGCCGGCTGCCATTGCCGCTAGGGCCAACCTTTTGAGTGTGATTTTTTTTTGATGGACACTACTTCGTTTTGAGCGACTAGAAGGTTATGTCTTGCATGAACATATCTTGCATTCGTTTAACGACGGGCAACCTGATAGTAAATGACGTTACCTAAAGCACTTAATGCATATATTGTTTTGTTCCGCAAAGTTTCTACGAAAAATCATATCGAATTTTTGAAACCGGATGCATCGGAAGTAATGGATTTCATTAGAAACTTCATCGTGAATCTCAATAGCGATTCGCACAATATCTAGCAATGTTCTTATTTGTTGAAACGTTGGATGAGGTTATTTGTTCCACTTCATTTATTTCTGATTCGTCCGGCGTGATAGTCGGTGATGTTAGCTCTAAAATTGCTTCGTCATCGAGATGTTCTGTAGCGGAAACATCATCATCAAAATAAAGGAAATCTTTGCATTCTACCAGTTTTCCATTCAGTTATTACTTTCGATTTGCCTTCTCAAATCGTCAATTGGCACTAGGTTTCCGTCCTTCCGTTCAACATTTTTCAAAAACCCTTCCTTTCGGAAGCCATGTATTGAATACATGGACAACACACGTCAGATGACATCGGGCATAATGGGCGCGAATTCAGTAGTGAATCAATCTGACACATCAGAGTAGTCATCTCTTCGAAAGTCAATATGGTGTTGAAGGTGACTCTCTTTAGATGATACTTTATTGACTTAATATTGGACTCCCACAGTCCGCCAAAGTGTGGTGCACTAGCCGGGTTGAACAGGAACTTGATCTTGTGATATGAAAAGAAATCAAATACCATATATATTTATTAATTTCGTTACAAATTTACGAGGTTATCTTTGATGTACATCCATTGTTGATGAATGTCGAAAGGAAGTTTGTCATCCCAATCAAGCTTGAGGGTTCATAACTTCTGAAATAATAATTTCATTGAAATTGTAACAAGCGAGATCCAACCAAGCGGATCAACAATTTTTGAAATTTCTGATAGTAGTTTGTGTTTTGTCGAACTTTCACTTGATGATTGAGTAGTATGGAAACAAACGTCTTAACGGTCATAGTCTCATCCTGAAAATCCAATATGGAATGATCCTTTATTGCATCCGAAATTTTATGCAGGAAATGCGGCGAATTTGATTTCCATTTTCTCAAATGAAAACCGGCTTCACCAAGAACTCCCGTCAGCTCTTCAAAGCATCGCGTTGCCGCCGCGACTGTCTCGCTGCCAGAAAGCAAATCATTTACGTGAAAATCTCGCTTGATAAATTTAGTGGCTTCAGGTGATTCTGCTTCATTACCTTCTGCGAAGCGATGTAGTGTGCGAATTGCCAGGAATGGAGCGCTGGATGTACCATAATTCACTGTTCTTAAGCGATATGTCTGAATTTGTTTTAATGGCTCGGCCCTCCATACTAATAGCTGGAAATTGTCATCTGGCGGATCAATTAATATCTGCCGATACATTTTTTCCACATCGGTGGAGAAAACTATCGCGTGTTGCCGAAAACGAGTGATAATTGTAACAATGTCATCTTGTATGGTCGGTCCAATCAGTAATGCATCGTTTAACGACACTCCTGAAGATGATTTACATAAGCCATCAAACACGACTCGCAACTTTGTCGTGGTACTATCGGCCTTGATGGCCCCATGATGAGGTAAGTAGAATTGGTCTGAATCCTTCATTTTGACGTCATCTTCACGTATCAATTCCATGTGTCCGAGCGATATGTAATCTGTCATGAATTGTTTGTACTCAAATGCCAGACCTTCATTTCTCTCGAATCTGCGTTCCATGTTAAGGAGCCTTTTCACAGCAGAATTACGAGAATGGCCCAACACTAGTTGGGGAGATTTAAATGGAAGCCGGACAATGTATCTGCCCTCCTCGTTTCGCTGGACCGAATTGAGGAACAAAGATTCACACTTTTGTTCATCAGGTGAAAGAATTTAGCTGATGGAGGCTCCTCCAATTCCCAAAATTGCTGAAGAATATGAGCCACGTCGTCATCTGTCGCGACTGCTGAAAAACATCTTGCACATATTACAACTTTGTCCGGATTGAGTAAATCAAAAAATATATCAACAACCATTAATAGTTCGATTTGTCTGGCCTTGCCGTAGGAGGGATCCGCAATATTTAGGGCAGATATTTGGCTGATATCTGCAATAGAATTTGACTGGTAAGCTGACAAGCAGTTTAGGCAATATAAATGTTTTTAATTCGATGTAATCGAATCTTCAAGTTGAACCTTGAAGATATTTCGATGTTAACTAGACCTTCGTTAGTAGCAGAGGCAGAGCCAGTTAAGCCATTTACAGTCATCGAAGAATGGCTTCGAACAAGTCCCAGGCGTTGAACTAACTTGTCGCTAATAAATGAGCATTGTGATCCAGAATCGAGCAACACGTAAGCGAAGTGTGGTTTACCAGAACAGTCGCGGATTTTAACAAGCGCTGCTGGTAACAGTGAGATACTCGGCTTAGTTATTTTGTGATTCACAATCTAGTTGTTCGAGTTCGCTGTAGTGTCTGAAGCATAACTTGCGGTGGAACTTTGGATGGTGAAGTTTTTTGCATCGAATTCAATTATTTTTCAGGCGAGGCATGATGTTGATCAATGATAGCTGACGATGTCGATGGAGTCGGTCGTACTGTCGAATGTGTTTGGGTCGGATATAGTGTGTCAATATGTAACATGGTGTGATGGAGCTGGTTACACTTTCTACATCTATTAGGAGAATGACATGCGTTGGCAGAATGTCCCTGGTTGAGACAGTTTGGGCAGGCAGATAATTGTGTTAAAACCGATTGCTGACCTTGGATGTCCAAAGCATTAAACTTAAAACATCTATGAATTGCATGCTTCCGGCTGCAGTAGAGACAGCTATCTGACATTGAAGTTAAGGCCATCAGTCTGACGGGCAGTTTATGTTTAGATACTTTAACTGCTGCTGAGTTTCCTGTTACGCCATCGTCTAAATCGTCGCATCTGATGTTTAAGAAAGTAAAGAAGCGATTGATGTCGGGAAAGTCTTGATCCACTACCTCCTTCGACCATTCTTGCCTTGTTTCATAGTCCAGTTTTCGAAGCAATATTTGAATTAGCCACGCATCTTCATATTCTGCCTGCCTGCCACGCATCTTCATATTCGAATGCCGATCAGTAATTCATCTGCCTTGTCACTTAGCGACCGGATATCAGCAGCTCGTCCGCTTAAAGCTGGGGGTTGATCCAAGAAAGACGCAATGTACGAATTCAAAATGAACCTAGGCTTCTTGTATCTCGCAATTAACTTATTCCATGCTTCTATGTAATTTGCATCTGTTTCTAATAATTTCCTGATTAAAGAGGTCGACCCGTCTGTTACCAATCGTTTGAGAAGTATCAGCTTAGTGACATTCGGAAGAGATTCGTTATTGTGAAATGATGAGGTGTACGAATCCTCAAAAGGTGGCCAGTATTTATACACGCCGTCAAATTTTTCTATTTGTACTTCTGGCAATTTGATTCGATCTTGATTCACGAAGGTCTTCTCGGTAAGTTGATTTGTTGTCGCGTTCAATCCTTCGAAGAAAGCCCTTTGTTGATCAAACATCTCGGTCTTCGATTGTATTCTGCCCTCCTCGCGTTATGCGTGTACTTTTCAGCAATATCTCTTTCAACTCGAAGTATTACTCTTCAAACTCTTCCAATTTTGACACCTGACCCGGGAACACAAACAGGTTGCTTTCAAGAGTTCGAAAGTCTTTATATAATTCGTCGAGTCTTCCAATGCGCATTTGAATTGCCTCCGGGGAGATAGTTTCTGATATTTTTGCGGCCCAATTTTACAATCGTGATACCGATGCGATTATAACGCCTCGTACCTTGAATGACTGCCTCTGCCATTTAAACACTCATTTGATCGTGATCTCTCACTCACTCGTATGATTATAAGGAAAATTACACGGTTATTTTATGGTCTCGTATTTGTCTTTTTCACTTTAGTTTCACTCTTAGAACACACGCGCACAAACTCGAATGATAAAATAACGTGATTATTATACGGATAATTATTAAAAATTATTAAATTATTATAGGGTAGTTTTATATAATTACCCCGTATTTATCCTTCTTGACTAGGGTTAATCAAGAAATCCGGCTCGAAGGACCATATAGAAACAGTAGGATGTCATATATATATATATATATATATATATATATATATATATATATATATATATATATATATATATATATATATATATATATATATATATATATATATATATATATATATATATACATATATATATATATATATATATATATATATATATATATATATATATATATATATATATATATATATATATTTATATATCTATCTATCTATATATATATCTAAATATATATATATATATATATGTATATATATATATATATATATATATATATATATATATATATATATATATATATATATATATATATATATATAGATATATATATATATATATATATATATATATATATATATATATATATATATATATATATATATATATATATTTATATATATATATATATATATCTATCTATATATATATATATATATATATATATATATATATATATATATATATATATATATATATATATATATATATATATATATATATATATATATATATATATATTATATATATATATACATATATATATATATATATATATATATATATATATACATATATATATATACCATATATATAATTTTATACAATTTTAATGAATAATAAACTCTTTAATGAAACTTTTATTAAACTTTTTTTTTGTCACAATAATTTACGTTTTACAATAGTTGACCGTACTACACGAAGATGAACAAGCAATTGTTCGAGTAGAAATTAAATATATATACTATATTTCTTGACGTTTGATCTGATTCAAATCAGATCAAGTCTCATGAAACGACACAAAAGTGCGTAAAACAAACAAACACCAAAATTCAATTTTTTTATCTCGTTTCGTTTTGAATCTGCCTCTTCATACTCGTACTTTATTCATTATATTCTTTGTCGCTTTACAAAATATTGTACAACTATTTTTAGATCACCATTTGTGATCCAAAACGAATGTTGTATCACATGTTGTTGTTGCTTCACATGTAAATTTTGATCTGATCCGGATCACTATGCGTCAAGAAATGCAGCTCGATCTGTGAAAGCAACAATAAAATATGGTACAGTATTGTAAGGTGTACATGGACGTTAAAGCGAAATTCAATTTTAGTGTGTTATAAATAAATAAAAATGTGAATTTGTGATGTATTTGTCGCCTGAACAATGTATGTTGTATGTAAACACAATGAATTATGATGTTACTTATCTTTTCTTTTGAATAATTTTCGTCCTCGGGATATTCTGTAGCGTAAACATCATCATCAAAATAAAGGAAATTATTGCATTTGCCCAGTTTTCCATTCATTAAATATATAGATCTGAATCTATCGAGTTCCAATTTATTACTTTCGATTTGCCTTCTCAAATCGGCAAGTGGCACTAGGTCTTCATCCTCCCATTCAACATTTTTTATAAACACATTTTATTACTGTGTTCTCAGTTACATGGACAACCCAAGCAGAATATTCTTCTCCGGTAGAGGGTTTTTAAACTGTTTATTATGCCCATGTCCATGGGTTGACGGTCAGATGTCGTATTTGGTAGGAAATATTCCAATTTAACAAATTTTAGTTTTAATTGCACTTCTTTTGGCTGAGAAAGGTAGTTTCTGGCGACCGAAAATTTGATCAGTTTTAGTTAACCTAAAAAACACGTAATGCGATGCTTGCTCCGTTTACTGCCGAAATAAACACTGAAAAACCCCGTCTCATCACAATTTAAAATATTTCTAGTGATGTAGTTTTTTATTAAATTGGGTAAAATATGGTTTTTCCATTCGGTACACAAGCTTGTACTCACTGATGCACTCTCCCCATAAGGATTTCCCCAGTTAACCTTTCGTGATCAAATGCTAAATCAACAAATTTTAAAGATAATCATTGTTCAATATATGGTACATATACTATTAGGTGACTTACATATATTCGTTGTCAGAAAATTAGGGTCAGGCGAAGAAAATAATATTGTAACCTATTTTCAGTATTTAATTTAATTTTATAAAGTAAAACCTGGTCACAAAATTACGTGTAATAATCGAATAAAATAAATTATATTGTCCTTTATTTTAAATCACTGCCCGTCAATTTACAGCCTTATTTAAGGACCAATGATAGTTGCCTATTTTTGCCTACATTTCCTCCAAAGAGGCTCAATTGGATTCAGAGGTCAGAGGTTTGCGTGGGGATGTGGTATCGAAATGAAAGTATCGATACTTTACTCATTACTAGCATCATAATAAAAGTAGCGATACTCTTAAGTATCGAGTACAATTTAAAAACACTTAACTGATTTCTAATATAAGTTTTTTAAAAGGGAGGGACCAATAAGGCATTTATGTAAATTTGTATTTATTATAATGTGTCTACTACATAAAAAAAACACAAAACAAATAATAATTAGTAATTTTGGGAAAGAGAAGTTTGTTCACCCTGTCACCCATAAGTCTGTTTCGGGTTTGTGTTAAAATCGCTCCAGCTTTAGAAAACAATTTTAGTGTTCACAAATAAATAATAACAAATTATGGACTTAATTTAATAAATTATTTATTTGAATAAATTTTAATTTTATTTAGTTAATAAATTTTATTTTAATTTAATTATTTTATAAACATTTATTTTAATACATATTTTGTCACCATTTTGCCGACAGCACCAAATATGGTGGGCGAGGGCGACCAACACCACGAGCTGCACCACGATGTGTTGTCGCTGCAGAGAACAAGAGCGGTGATGTGAAAAGAAATATTTTATTTTGTTTTATTGTCTCTTCATGTGGAATAGACAGTAGTTCATTGGTTGAATGCGTGTGTTCCCAAATGGTAATGTCAACCTTGAGCGGCGTGAAGACGTTGCATTATTAGTTGGGTTAACTCAGACGCCAATGTATGTGAGTGATACGCTACACCATCTTTCTGATGGTACGGAGTTACCGGGTATCAGGTACTTCTTGACAAGGCGGTACAAGTGAGGGAAAACGTTTTCAATTTCTTTTCACTGAATTTTAGGATCCGATTTTAGTGGGCAAACTGAATTCGCCAAATATAAACTCAGCCCATCTTTGTCTCCGTCTTTGTCGGAACGCCTTTGACGACGGCCGTGAGCTAATTTTTTGTGATGGCTCCAAAAATCGTATGAGGTTGAGGGCTGTTCTGGCCGATCTCCTTCATCATTTGATTCAGACGACGATGATGTGATATCAGAGGCGTCCATTATTTTTCTGATGGATGAAATAGCACGGGCACCAGCTAAGGTATCTTTGAAATTAATATTTTTGAAGCGGGGATCGAGAATCGTTGAAACAGCCATAATGTGGTTGTTCTCGATTTCACCAAACCGGCGGTTTAACTCATCCACAACATATGGTATTCTTTTAAGGCTTTTTTTAGTTTATTAATGAACATTTCTTGATGACCATTTTTATTTCAGCCTTTTTTAATTCGTGAAGCTCAAAAATATGGAGCTAGTAGGTACGATTTTTTATCAAAAAGTATCGATGTTTTTTTATCAAAAAGTATCGATACCAGTTGGGTATCGTTACAAAAAGTATCGAGTACAAAAGTACTTGGTATCGCAATCAAAGTATCGATACCATAAAGTATCGATACTTTTTGCGGATCCCTAGGTTTGCGCTGACGGTTAGATATCTGTGTCCCTAAAAATCTGTTTTGTCTTTCCACAGCTATGTCTAATCTCACATTGTCGTACATCTAGAGCCATCTTAGTGGGATATGGTATTCGGAAAAAGGGTACATCACATTTCGCAAAATACCATTCACGTAGACGGGTTGGTTCATAATCGTTTATCCATTATAAATGTCCTACACTACTACATATACACGGTAGGAAAGAGACAAAGCATAATACCCCCTCTACCAAATTTCACTATTTTTTTGGAATACTGTAGGCAAAATGTTTTGATAAATGAAGCATTCCTAATTACTTGTTCACACTTATTTGACGTTTTCACCTATTTCAGGCGATTCTTCAAATACGCAAATAAAATTTAGTACCATGTGAATCTATTCGGTGGGACAAAAACGAAGTACAACTACTACACAATAAATAACGCATCAATAATCGAAAGGTTATTGTTACGTTTTTGCCTTATCAATTAAGGTTCGAATCACTGGATTGTGAATAAAAACAAAATCAATCCAATTTTATCAAAAACGAATTTATTTATTTAACATAAATATTATTACAACACAATTTTTAACAATAATTCACAAAATCACTTTATTTTATTTTCCCACAAATTTTATTGATCACTTTAACTTTTTAATTTCACTAATTCACTTTCTAAATCTCTTTTAATTCACTTTTTAATACTTATACGTTCGCTTACCAAAAACCAATGAATCCAATTCGATCTCGTTCGGCTTTTTATATACACAAACCACACTTCTAGAAATTTCTTGACTTTTCCAGTAAGAATAGTCTAGAAACATTTAGAACAGATTTATCATGGAAAATTTCATTTTAGTACAGTAAAACATTGAGCTATTAATTTAACTTATTCTATTATCTATTTATTCTATTGTCACAGTATTATTATTGAATATCAATTTATTGCTTAAATTAATTGATGTTCCTACTTTTCACTGTTTTTGAAATAAATTGAGAGTTCGCAATACATTTGTGCTTATAGTCCCCTTAAAAATGTTGTGCTTTGCGCGTTTGCACAATTTGCACATACTTCGAGCCGGCCATGGGTAAATATACGTACTGTGGATACGTTTGGTGGATTGGATAATGAGCCAGTGATAGATACAGAAATAGCTATAAAATAATTGTTAATTTTTGCTCATTTTTTTGTCATTCACAGAAAAATTCGGAATATAGAAATTCGATTTAAAGATTGAAAATTACCAAAGGAATGGATTTTTAATCCTTCTGCCAATAAATTCGATTTAAGGAAACATTCGCTTAACAGAAATTTGTGTGTAATAACAAATTGGAAATGAGTTTTAAGCTAAGTAACCGTCGAGGAAGGGTATTTTATCACAAAATTACTAATGATAGGTTTTAACTTTTATTACAACTTAAACGACTATTATGTGATGAGCTAACAACAGCAAATAAATTTTAAATTTGATAACCACGTCATTTCAAATCAATTCGGTTTTTTATTTTAATCGGTTCTGATAAATTTACGACAACACATTTGTATATACCCTAACACAAATGTTTCATGACAACAAAAATTCTACATTATAAATATTGAAACGGACAAGAGCTATTCAAATATTTAAAATTCAATTTTTAACGCCTCATTAAAAATTCAAATCATAAAATTATTCGAAATAAAAAAAAATCCACAAAATGACGAACAATAATAGGAAAAGTTTTCTCATTAGACCAGCCCCCATGCTCCATTCGACGTTTAAATTATCTTAAATTATTATTTTGTGTTTGTTAAGTTTCATAAAAAATTTAAATTAATAAAAATAAAAATAAAATATTTTTCCATTACCATCTACAAGATTTTTAAATTAATTAATTAAACCTAAAGTTATACGTAAATTACGTATAAAAGAAACAAAAAATTCTTTATTATCTATTTATATTCTTGTTAATTATAAATATATAAATAAATAATATTTATTAGAAATTAATAATGAAGAAACCATTTTTTTTATAACAATTTTTGTTTTGTTTATTTTGTGTTTTTCCTTTTTCATTTAATAAAAACAACAATTTGTTTTTTTTCCCGAAAAATTAATTAATTTATATAAGAAAAATATTGTGCCTAGCTAATCCACCATCAAGCCCACCCACCGTCGAACTCTAATAATAATCTAATAAAAAATTATTTTATTTCTTTTATAATTATTACGAGAAAATTTACCATACACACACACACACATACTCAACCTACATTATATACTTAGTATGTATTCTTGCTGTTGTTGGCTGCATGCTGGTACATTACTCTTGTACATTTGCAAACCCAAAACAAAATAAAAACCCTCGTTTTGCTCTAAATAAATTAAATAATAAAAAACATTTTATTATTAAAACGAAAGTAGCAACAATACAAAAATGAATTTTTTATTTATCTAATTTAATTCTATATAATTTTAAGACAAGCCTAGAATTGACAACAACAACAATACCATACAAAAAATAAAAAAATGTAAATAAATAATTTTACAAAAAAATATTAATTCCAAAAATAAAGCTCCTCTCACACACACAATATACGCTTTATAGAAAATTTCCCAACTTTTTGTGATAAAATGTGAATAATAAAATAAAACAAATGATTTTCAGAAAAGTACAAGTACCCCCCTCTCTATACATACTATATATACAAATTCAAGACACCATGTAACCAAGTTCAATGTATACGTACGACATAAAAAAATTATTGTTGTGTTTGGTTGTTGCAATAAAATCTAAAGAAAAGAAAAAAAAAACTGCAAAAAATATTTTTGTTTTTTAGCATTTCAATTTTTGTATCTGTATATGTAGAGCTAAGTGTCGGATTCATATTTAAACACCCACACACAAATGTAATAAAATGTTAAATTTTATTTTGGTATCAAATAGAAAATTGAAAATGGAATTCGTTTGTTTTTATTGGAATATTCGATATAAACTACAGTACGTATTGTCTTATATATGTATATGGTATGTACAATATATGAGATACTTTATGCTAAATTTGCAATTTTATATGTTGCAGCACAATTTCCGAATATATATTACGTTTTATAAAAACAAAAAAAAAAATATTTGCTAAGATAAAATCAATGATCCCAGACACAGTTTCAGTTTGTGCCAATTTTATAATGTAACAATGTGAAACAAGCGAAAATGCAATGATTGCAACAGTTATCTGATAATATTATAGCAAGACAAATATTTATCCTAGCAAGCGACGAGTATTTGAAAGAACCCTAAATTAGCAATAGTGGTTTTCCAATCGACCACCGCATAAGCAGTTATGGTTCATGTCATTGCTAAATTTGCTATAGATAATCTAGTAAAGACATGCACCATAAGTGCCTATAAGTGCTTGCGGTGGTCGATTGGAAAGCCACTAATGTCATCCAAAACTTCATTTGTTTTACTTAATTCTTACACCAAAAAGATAAAATAATATACTAGCTACCTATTGACGATTTCCATCAACTGTAGAGGCGGTAGTATCGATTTTTTTAAGGGGGACGAGAAATGTCAAAATATGTGTATTCATATAAAGTTAGTATAGACATTTTTTTCCCGTATTTACAATTGAAATATTGAGTGGTATACATACAATTTTAAATAATAATAATGGAATTAGAAAAGTATATGGCCAAATCGAGATTTAGAAGCCATAAAATGTGTAATGTGTTTGGTTGTTTATCGAGATCTGATAAAACAACAAGTCTGCATGAGTTTCCAAAACAAAAGTTATTAAGAAAACAGTGGTTTGCAGTTTGCAGAATTGGAAATAAAGTTAATAATAATTCTCGTGTTTGTAGTAAACATTTTAGTACAAATGACTATAAAGAACGTAAGTTATTGCAATAAAATTTTCTTGCATAATTTTTAAAATTCTCTTTCACGTTTTGCGATTTTAGGAAAGGGAAATTAACGCCGTTTGAAAGTAATTAAAATATCGAGTGAAAACCTACCGCAAAGCAAATGTGTTACAAGGCCTAAAAGACAGGATCAAATAGATAAGCGGCTAAAGAGGCAGCAAGTTCGAGAAATTTAAAGAAACGCTATGGCAAATCTAATATCAGCAACTGAAAACCCAATTTTGACTGTAGAGGAAAATGTGGAACCTACTAATTCAATAAGATACTCCAAACCTGTTGTACCGCATGCAGAAAATCTTACTGTGATGAACCGGGTATCAACGCAACCAGAAAATTACAAAATGTGTGATAAATTTATTCAAGCAAATACATTAGATAATTTCGCATCTCGGCAAATGCTGATCCTAGATTTAATCAAAAACCAAACCTTACTAAATTCTTGGACTGGAATTAATACTTTCATGTTATTGGATGCAATAGAAGATTGTGTTGCAACTATTTATAATCAACAATATCAAAACATCTTAACTTTATGTGAACAAATTGTGTTGGTATTTATTAAATTAAAGACCAATCTCACCTTTATTTGTATGTCATCAATCTTTGGGTTAGCATCAAATACA
The DNA here is from genome assembly GCA_958295665.1 of Tipula vernalis. Taxonomy (NCBI): domain Eukaryota; kingdom Metazoa; phylum Arthropoda; class Insecta; order Diptera; family Tipulidae; genus Tipula; species Tipula vernalis. The sequence goes on along the minus strand of OY282559.1, from coordinate 293,560,362 downwards.
ATTTCACGTGATTTTGCCACGATGTTGCCAATTCTTAAAGCCGCATTAAATTCAGCAATCTATTTTCCTTCTAAAGAGGAAACTGTCGCCAACCTTCCTAAATGTTTTATGCCTAATTTTGCTGATGTAAGAGCCATTCTGGATTGCACAGAAGTACTAGTACAAGTGCATAATTGTCCAAACTGCAAAATTTCAACATACTAGCATTACAAAGGCATAACACGATACAAATTTTAGTATGCATTACACCTGGGGTGATGATATCCCACATAAGCCGAGAATATACTGGCAAAGCATTGGACAAATTTATTTTCGCGAAAGTTTCGCGAATTAGTTATTTCATTCAGTACATTAATTCGTTTTGTTTCATAAATAGCAGGTAATATGTGTAGGGGTTCCTTTATGACACCGCTATAATTTTGCGGTTCTAATGTTAGATTCCGGATTCCACTAACTGACCGATTTATCTGACTCCAAAATAAATTTATCACTAACACCAAACTCACAAAACCATTTTATTATTTTTTAATTTTAATTTTGGCTTAATTTTTATTAAATAAAATTATAGAAAATATGTTATACAAATTTTGTATTTTAATTAACTAAACTGAAACTTTTATTTCATATGATGGTCGCCGCAATAATGATCATATTCTTTTGTCTTTTTATTCTACTAATCATTATTGCGATGATGACTGAGATAAAAATAATCATTAACCTATTTACTTCTTATTCTAATTAAAGTGGATCAAATATATACTTATACAATTAGAAAGGAATACTGAATAACAATTTACTCATTCCATCCGTGCAGCAAGCGGGATGGCATACTGGAATGCATTATATGTCAGTCCCATAACAATCTATCATTCGTTTTTGTTGCTGTTGTAAAAGATTTGAATTTTGTATATTTTATATTATAATTATGATCGATTACGTCATTCATTCATAGGGTGCAAACGGGTATGAATATTAAAATTATTGATTGCACCATATCACTTACCCTGCAGATACAGCCTTATTGAAGTAAAAACTATATCTGTATTGGAATATCTTGGAATTTGACATGTCGTGAATTTAATGTTTGCGATGTTGATGGCATTAATTTTATTTCGTCCGTTACGTACGCCGGTTTCAGTCGGTCGATGGCGATTGATACATTTTTGTCTTTGTAATCAACTACGAAATATTTGCGGAATCTTCGCTTAACTAAAAATGGCCCTTCATATGGTGGTGTCAATCCTGTTTTGACTTTGTCCACCCGGACGAAAACTTGGTCACAGTCCGTTAAATCTTTTGGGATGTATATGTTGTCCTGAGGGCTATTCCGCGTATCTTTGGGAACGACATTGCGCATCGACTCACGTAATAGTTCGACCAGTGAAGTTGGATCAGTCGATGGCGCGGGATTGGGATGCATTACAAGTTCTCCTGGGACCTTCAGCGGTTGTCCGTAGACAAGATCAGCAGGAGTACACCCAAGATCAGTTTTGATCGACGTTCTTATTCCAAGGAGAATGAATGGGAGCTCTTCACTCCAATTAGGGGAATTTGATCTAGCGTACAAAGAGGCTTTTAAATGGCGATGTAGACGTTCTACCATACCATTTGCCTGTGGGTGATATGTCGTTGTCCGTATTCTGTGCGAACCTAATACTTTGGTAAGTTCTTTGAAAAGATTACTTTCAAATTGACTGCCTTGGTCAGTCGTGATTTCGAGTGGGACACCAAATCTCGAAATATACTGGTCTACAAAAGCTTTTACTATGGTGGAAGCTCGCATATCAGGCAGAGGTATTGCTTCTGGCCAGCGCGTAAATCTATCAATTAAAGTAAATATATATAAGTTTCCGTTTGACGGAGGTAATGGTCCAACCAGATCTAAATGTATGTGCTCAAACCTGCCGGAGGGAATATCAAAAGGACCATGTTCTGAGCGTGTGTGTCGGTTGACCTTCGACTTCTGGCAGGGAATACATGTTTTGGACCAGTACCCCGTATCTACGTTCATACCAGGCCAGAAGTATTTGGACGCAATTATTTTGCGTGTTGCTCGAATCCCTGGGTGAGATAAGCCATGAAGCATTTCAAAGACGATTCGGCGCATTTCGTTTGGAATGTAAGGACGTTTAATTTTTGTTGACGTTTCACACCAAATATCAAGGCCTGAACTAAATTCAGGTACTAGTTCGAGATTGCGTTTTGAACTAGGTGAAGTTTCATTATCAATTAGTAGTTTCTTGAGCTCGTCGTCTGATCGCTGTAAAGATGCTAATTTGTCCAAATCGAGCGCAGTGTGACAAATAGCTGACATAAGTGTTTCATCCGGTCGTGACAAAGTATCCGCCACAATGTTGCTTTCACCTTTAACATACCGTATATCTGTCGTAAATTGGGAGATATAATCGAGTTGGCGACTCTGCCGTGGATTACGCTCCGACTTAGATGCGATTGCGGTAGTTAGCGGTTTGTGATCTGTGTTGATGGAAAATATTCTGCCCTCGACAAAACACCGGAAGTGCTTGATGGCGCAGTAAATAGCCAGTAGTTCTCTGTCGAAGGCTGAGTACTTTTGTTCGGGAGGGGAAAGCTTTTTGGAGAAGAATGAAAGAGGTTTCCAACTTCTACCATGTATCTGCTCCAATACAGCACCCACAGCAATACCAGAAGCATCGGTGCTGATACGAATATTTCCGTTGTCAACTGGATGCGTAAGGAGAGTAGCCTGAGCGAGGGCAACTTTAGCTAAATTAAAAGCCGCTTCGCAATCAGGTGGCCAAGAAAATGAATTTGTCTTAGTGATTTTTCCTAGTTTGCTGAGATGGCTGTGTATTGGAGCTAAATGTTCGGCTAAGTGAGGGACGAAGCGATGATAATAATTAATCATGCCCACAAAACGCTGCACTTGCCTGACAGAAGTTGGTTGAGGAAATGTTTGAATTGCCACGATTCGATCCGCAGATGGTTTGACGCCCTCTTTGGTGATTTCGTGGCTAAGGAAATTAAGGGAAGCTGCACCGAATTCACATTTAGATGGTTTGATTGTTAACCCGTATTCGTCTAAACGTGCAAATAGAATGTTTAAGTGCTCGCGGTGTTTAAATTCGTCTTGACTGGAAACTAAAATATCGTCAATATAAACATATATGAAGTCAAGGCCCTTTGTAACCTCATCCATAAACCGCTGGAACGTTTGTGCTGCATTTCTTAAACCGTATGGCATCCTTGTAAATTCATAGAGGCCGAATGGGGTGGTAATAGCCGTTTTGTAGATGTCTTCCTTATTAACCGGGATATGATGATAGGCACGCACGAGATCGATTTTTGAGAAAACGGTGCAGCCTTGTAGGTTAAGGGAAAAATTGTGGATGTGGGGGAGAGGATACCTATCTGGTATCGTAATTGAATTCAGCCGACGGTAGTCCCCGCAAGGTCGCCAGTCGTTGCTGTCACGTTTTGGTACTAAGTGTAAAGGTGAAACAGCGCTGGAAGAACTTTGTTTGCATAATCCTAGTTGCGACATATACTCGAATTCATTTTTCGCAATCTTATGTTTCACTGAGTCTAAACGTCTTGGACGTGAAAATGGCAAATGACCGTTTGTAACTATGTGGTGCACAACATTGTGCTTTACAGGCAGATCATAGCGAGGTTGCTTAGTTAAATTAGGGAATTGACGAAGAAGTTCGCCGTATGGTCCGTCAATGGTAAATAGGCGAGGTATAGAACCTGTGGTTATCTTCACATCTGCTGTATTGACCGATAATTTCGTCAAGGTGTCTGTCAATCGCTTGTGTTTTAAGTCTACAACTATTCCAAACTTCACAAGGAAATCGGCACCAATTATAGGTCTAGTGACGGAAGCTACAACAAAAAGATGTCGGTAATCACGACGCAAACCCAGATCTATGTTCAAAAGTCGTGTTCCATAGGTTGTGATTGAAGAACCGTTTGCTGCCACTAAACGACTCTCTGAATCGGCAGTCAGATTCTGAAAATATATTTTAGGTACGACGGAAACGTCTGCACCGGTGTCTATTAAAAAACGTAATTTCGTTATTTGACATATAATTGAAAGGCGACGATTATGAAACGTCCCGTCGCTCGTCGCTTGTACTATGGGACGATTTAGTTTCCCGAACTTTCTTGAGCTTTTGGTTTCGGGTTTTGACCAAAGGAGCAACCATTACATTTTTGAGCTCTATTTCCAAACTTCCGGTGGTACCAGCATAGCCAATATCCACTCCTCTGTCTAGATTTGCTACGAGATTCAGAGCGTTGGTATTGGTTGTTTCTGTTATTTGATCGTTGAGTTGATCGAGAGCGACTCGTAAATTCACGGTTGCATCTCGAAGTCAGTTGATCAATGGATTTTTGAAGACTTGCCAGACTTAGTTCAGTTTTATTTAATGCGGGTTTCGTTTGCTTTGATGGTCCTGGTTCTACACTGTGGCAAGAGTAATTTGGTTTATTGATTTCGAAAATTCGATCAGCGAATTTTATTAAATCATTTATTTTATCCGCCTCGCGTATTGCTACAATAGATCTAATAGAATCAGGAAGACGACCTAACCACAAAGTTTTCAACAACTGAGCGTTTACAGCAGTTGAAGAACCTGCTTTTTCTTCAAGGTGTCTATAAAAATCCGAAGGTGTAAAATCGCCCATATCGGTAGATTTAAGAAGATTTTCAATTCTTCCTTGCTCTGATATGGATCGTCATTTAATAACTTCATCCCGAAGGGTTTCATATTTGTTATTCTCGGGTGGGTTACGCACAATACTTGCTACTGAAGCTATGACATCCACCGGTAGGTGAGCTATCGCAAAATTAAATCGGTTCTCGTCAGTATTAATTCGCTTAACTTTCACTAATGCCTCGAGTTGTTTAAACCACAGTTCTGGAAGGTCTTTCCAAAACTGCGGTATAGGCGCGAATGTTTCGTTGACTGAATATTTTTTTTCATCATTTTCATTATCCGACATGTTTCTTTATTATTTAAAAAGATTTATACGATGTGTCAGAGTAAAAAAAATTTGAATGAAGTGATCGAACGTAATTACAATGCGAAAATTTTCCGAGAAAAAAAATTAAGAATAAAAATAGGCGCAAAACGAATGAGAAACAGCGATAAAACAAACATATAACTCACCCCTTTTTTTTTGTTTTTTTTTTTTTGCTTGCTTCAAGGATTTCAGCAATTCAGTTCAAAATTCCTTTGCTTCACAATTTAACTTATGAGAAATCTAAAATAAATTAAGAAAAAAACTAATATAATAAAAAAAAATAACGAAACTATATTTAAAGAACGATACGTTAACTTAAACTAACATTGGTTAAGTTTAGTTGATGTCCTTGGCAGTTGCACGAATCGCAAAGTTGTTGCTGGATTTAATTATGTCTTAGCGGATTGCTGTTGATTCTGCTGTTGAGATGTGTGTCCTTGAGAATTCGTAGATTTTTTTGTGTTGTGTTGATTTGGCGGTTGCATTCAGGTTGCTGTTGTTAATTTTAATCAGCATTCGGCAGCATGATAATTTTCGTTCCAGAATGATTTCTCGTTAAAATTTTGTTATCAGTTGATTTGCGGGCAGCTGATACATACGACACCGTTGTTTATTTGTGATAAATTGTTTGTTGCAGTAACAAATTTTTGTTGTTTTTTATTTTTTTTTTAAATTTCTGTATCAACTATTTTGATAACTGTTTTTTTTATTAAACTTGATTGGCTTTTGTGTGTAGCGAAAATTTCGATTGCAAAGAACGACTGATTTTGATGGCGTTATTATTTTAAGCTCTTGATGCGTTTATATTTGCACTGTTCGCGTATAACTGTTGGTGTGATTTGAGTAGCGGCGTTCAACTCGGCGTCACCAATTGTAGGGGTTCCTTTATGACCCCGCTATAATTTTGCGGTTCTAATGTTAGATTCCGGATTCCACTAACTGACCGATTTATCTGACTCCAAAATAAATTTATCACTAACACCAAACTCACAAAACCATTTTATTATTTTTTAATTTTAATTTTGGCTTAATTTTTATTAAATAAAATTATAGAAAATATGTTATACAAATTTTGTATTTTAATTAACTAAACTGAAACTTTTATTTCATATGATGGTCGCCGCAATAATGATCATATTCTTTTGTCTTTTTATTCTACTAATCATTATTGCGATGATGACTGAGATAAAAATAATCATTAACCTATTTACTTCTTATTCTAATTAAAGTGGATCAAATATATACTTATACAATTAGAAAGGAATACTGAATAACAATTTACTCATTCCATCCGTGCAGCAAGCGGGATGGCATACTGGAATGCATTATATGTCAGTCCCATAACAATCTATCATTCGTTTTTGTTGCTGTTGTAAAAGATTTGAATTTTGTATATTTTATATTATAATTATGATCGATTACGTCATTCATTCATAGGGTGCAAACGGGTATGAATATTAAAATTATTGATTGCACCATAAGTCATTAAGAAATTCAAAATTTACGGGCACGTTTACAACATGACAAAAATTTGATTTCTTGAAATAAACAATAAAATCACAGCTTCTACAGCCTATTATGGCCATTACGATTTGAATTTGAGCATAATGAGAATGATGAGTTTTCAGGAGGAATTTTTCATCCAAGTTTGTTATATTTTGTACTGCCTTTCTCCATTCCATGGTTTCTCCAATCTTTACGCATTTCACTTCAATTATTTTATAATCACTCTTTAGATAACCATCTGGACTATATCCCAACCAAGGAGCATTTGGATGGATAACCAAACCCAACCTCGAAATATCAACACCGAAAATTTGTTCGTACTGGGCAATGGCAATTTTCTCATTCTTGATACCGAATTGCATGTTTGCTTTTTTAAAATTTGTCACTCGAACATATTCTCCAGCCTTATTTCTCCAATTCGGGTTTTTATTTTTAATATACGTAAATAATTTATATGCAGTGCTTGCAGTTATTCTCAGCGATCTCTCATGTATCCACCTGGAGTCGTTTTGGCTAAGAGTTGGATTACAGATTTCTTGAGACTTGTTTACATCAACACAGATATTTTTTTCGTAAAAATTGACCAGATCAGTGGAAATATGTGGTGTTTCAGTGGTCATTATAAAGCTACTTTCAAAAATATCAGTTAATCTTATAGGATGTAATGGTGAATCGAATTGGTTCTGGTTATTATTTTCGTCGCAACCAATGGGGACTTGATATATGCTAAGGTCATCGACAATGACGGTATCATGGGCTAATGCAGGTTTGATACAAATATTTCTAGTTCGGTTATGTAACGAAACTGCAGAGCACTGTGCTGAAGCAAAAAGGCGTTCACGATTCGATTTGTCGTGTTGTTCACTTGTCACGTAGTGTTATGGTGTTTTACTCATACGACACAATCCCACAACTCGTTTTGGTCCATATAAATATACGTATTTTGCAGATTTTTGTTTGCCCCATTTTTGCTTAAGATCCGTAGAGGTCATCAAAGTCCAACTGTTCAACCTACAAAAAAAAATTTATTAGAAGGCAACTTTTAAAATATGTATAATCATTTACCTGTTGCAATATAAAAGAATAGCAGAAATGTGTTTGCATTTATGTCCTAGTTGTCCATGCCTATTTATGTCCATTTGTTAAAAAAAATGTACTTCGTGCGGCCTTTCTTTTGGATGTGATGTTTTGAGTACCAAACCAAAAACATGGATTACATTATCACTAGGGTTAGAGTTTAAAAATTTTACTTTAATCACATGATTCGCTTTAACTATTTTCTCGCTTTCGATAAATGGCCTTTTTGTTAGCCACCTAAATATTGTATTATGTCTCGTAAATGAATACTAATTTTAATTTCTGTTGAATCGGTGAACTGAAAATAAAAAGATTAAGGTTAGAATATGGTTAAATTGTTTTGTTTTGTAAATTATTTTTCTTGATTCATGCAAATTTGGGTCCAGCTCTTTTACCAATAATAAGTTAACCAATTTCTGCAATTTTTTTGTAATTATATTATTTTATATATTATACCATATACTATATATTAAAATTCTTACCATTCTAAATATTCTTCATACATTTTTCTTCAGAAATTTTTATTTTGACAATTCTGATCCTCTTTACTAAAAGTTATTTCTGTCACCAGATGTCAGCCACTTTGCTGTAAATCTCGAATAACATATGTATTAATGTATGTCCAGTGACGAATTAAGGAAAACCTGGGACCTAGGCAAGCTTTCATTTCCGCGCCCCCTCGAAACAATAGGAAAATCCGGGCCCTAAGTAACCTTCTGAAATGTAGGCTTTTTTCTCTGTTTTCTATGGCCAAAAACGTTCGTTTTCTGCATTGTTAACTATGTAGTTGCATGTCTTCCTTAGTAACGTGAGACCAACTGATTTTCTACATGATAATTTCTTCCTATATCAAATTTAACCCTTGTGTATATAACCAGAAAAACGTGGTTATTCAGTAACCAGCTAACCGTGTAGCCAACACATTGGTTTATTATAATCTTTATTTATTTGTTGTCCTAACCCACTTTAACACTGAGAGCAAACTAAACGGGGACCTCTAAACATTTCTAAAATATCTAGTAGTAAAACCCATAAAAGTCAATATTTTTATACAATTAGATAACAATTAAATTTAAGATATAGTTTGTGCTAAACACACACAACCAAGATTGACAGATGCCTGAAGTGTAAATTAAATTAAAGTGAATTAATTTTAGTCTTGTTTTACTTTGCTGACGCATATGGTGAATCGCTTGGCGTAATTATCCCTTCTTTGATCATATCGCAAATTTTCTTCTGAACCTCAATCTTTTCCACATAAGCTAAACGTCGTGGTGCGTGGTGAAATGGTACATCCGAAGTCAAATGAATATCCATCTCATAGTCGAACGGTTCTACCTCAATATCCTTTGGTACCATATAATTCTCCTCGATTATTTGTTTGACCTCATCGTAATCAATCGCCTCTAAACTCTTGTTTATTTCTAGGATTGGCTCATCTCTAACAATATCAACGGCAAATATTTGTGGTAAATCGAATTCAGGGCTTAGACCCTCCTCAATAAAAGTAAGACTTAGGTTATCCCCGGGATTTCTTTGCGGTGTGGCCTTTTCCATCACTGGCTTAATTGGCCTCAAAACATTCATTCGTGCAAGCTTATTCAAAATTAAATCAGGTACACGGGGATACGTTCCATTTTGGACAACATTCTTTTTATTTAAAAGCAAAAGTTTCAATCGGTCTTACATTATTGTCTTCGACTGGACCAGGTTGATATTAAAAATTTCCAAAAAATCTCTTCCTAAAATTATGTTAATGCTGATTGCCTCGTTGGGTAAAATTATCAAATTAATCAAATGAACTCTATATTGTTAAATTTAATTCTACAAGTAATGATCCCATGGGTCCTCAGTGCCTCGCCGCCAACGCCTCTTATTCTTGTTGCCACAGTTGCCTCGTTGACCTCAAATGGTATCGCCGCACTCCGCACAAAACTACTCGGACTGCCAGTGTCGAAAAGAGAAACGTACTCGTTGTACCCCGTGTACTGCCCGTGCGTTTCATCGTGCCACCCCCTCAGCCTCTTTATCTGCAGCGTCCTTGCATGCTGCGTCCTCAATTTTGGGTCCATAACGGAATATTTGCCTCTTTAATTCGCTCATATTTGAAATGCCTCGCAATAATGTCTCCTCTCGCGTCTATAGGTTCATATTATCGATGACAATGTCGACAATTTGAGCATCTGTTAGCCGCCCTTCGCCCATTTGGCGATGGAAACTTTCCATTTCCACTGGAAAATGGTGCAATGTCTCCTTCTTTTCACCTGAACGTCGCCATTTACGACTACGCATTGTATTTTTGTCGCCAAATTCCTCATGTAGCCGCTTCTTCAATAATTCGTATGTTCCCACATCTTTGTGAGTCAACAACGTTTTTGCCGCGCCAGTGAGCAATTGTCTCAAGTACAATATTTTTACACGATCGTCATGCTCCATTGCTACAATAATGTCCTCAAAATTTTGGAAATACATGCGAACGTCATACGTGTGATCCTCTCCCGAAAACTTGATGATTGCTCGTTCAACATCACGAAATTGTGGACGAGCCGAATTATTTGGTACGGCCACTGCATCTAGTGGTGTCATGTGTACCCCATTGCGTAGCGACACGGGATTGGAACGACTAGAATACGGCACAGTGCGTAGCCCCTCAGGCAGCAATATCGGATTTGCCTCAAGTTCATGGTACGAAATATTCCGGCTGCGGGAGGTCGCACTCCCCCGTGAATCAGCACAAGCCAAAGCAGCCTCAGCCGACGCAATAGTTTCTACCAATCTGGCCTCTGAACGTCTTTGTGCCTCAATTTTATCGACTTCTTCTCGTTCCCGCATTTCGCGGATTCGCTCACGCAAAGTCAAAATTTCCTCTTGTTTTCGTAATAATGTAATTTCTGTGTCGGCCTCTTGCACTGAATTTGGTAATGTACTTACTGTATCAACTTCCTCGTTGTCCTCATCCTCGTCCGCATTCCAATCCTCTATACGTGCACCGCCTTCGTTGACCTCATTTTCCCCAGTGACAGCAACAACATTTTCTTCGATAGCCTTAGTTTCCACTTGTTGCACTGCATCAATAATATTTTCTTCGGCATCCTCTACGTCGTTCAGCACTTCGAATTGGCTTCGTATTTCCACTGGTAAACCTCGATATAATTGCAATCATTCGGCATCCAATGCGCGCGACGAATGTGCCTCCTCGTTTTCGTTCAACAATTCCATCATCAAATCGCGTGTTAATCGTTGCACACGGCGTGATCTATCCAAAACCATGCCGATTTAGTTTTTTTCCTTTTTCCATAAGAAACAAAATATTTCACTATTCGTCGTTTATAGTTTCGAATTCACCAACCGGTTTGCCACTGATTCGTGGTTCGTTTCCCAAATTCACACAAATTATTTTTCACTTTAATTTTCCGTCCACAAAATAATAGTTTTCCAAAATGAATCGTCCACTGATTTTTTTTTCTTCGTTCTCGTGTTCGTGTTCTCAATGCACCGCAAACAATTAACTTCACAATTTCAATATTTGCTCTGACCCCACATCTGAAGTTGTAAAGTCGTCAGAATGTTGCAAATTATCAATTGTAACAACAGCTGATTTCGAAATTAGCAATAAACTTTATTCAAGCCTTATATTGGTTTTTTTCCTTTATTTTTTCAATATCTATCCACATAGCATAAATGCTAACAAAAGAATGATTCGAAAAGCATGGCGTCCTCCTTTCTTCTCTTCCTATGCGTACGTGTGAATTCGCCGCCATTTAGTAGTTTACACTTGTTTGTATCGTGACAAACGTTTGAACAGAGTTTATTTTTCAAAAACAATTCCTGTTATGTTTTTTATTTGGTGCAATGTATGTGTTCACCAAACTGTTTCACCAAACTGTGACAAAAACGTCTGTTTTTTTCACACTCCAACGATTATATCGTTGAACACAAATTTTTGATGACAAATTGTCGATACATTTAATTTATTTAGCGGATTGACTTTGAGTATTCACAGTCTGCCTTAGAAGCAGTATTTATTTACTTTTTAGACTTTCGAGACAGGGGGACATTTTAACGGCGATACAACCTATCGACATGTATGTTCGATGATACGCCTCCCTATCATTATCTAACTTTGTATTTATAACCAATGAGAATAATTGTTCGGTCGCGCAGATAATGACAGGACTCAAATCAACCAATCATAATAATTATACTATAATGGCTTGGGTTGACCAATAAGCATCACTATGTTCTATTAAGTGTTACCAAAAGATTTGGAAACAATCAGTCTGGCAAAAGAAATAAAATTTTTGAATAATTGCTTTATAGAATGCGGCAAAATTGAATTATACGTTTTGTTATCATTTCGCGATCATTATTTTTTTAATTAATTCAATTTACCTTAAATCAAATGAAATCTCAATTGTTACCTATGTTTCAGATTCCTGTAGTTGGGTTAATATTTTTCAGCGTCTAGGACCAGAATTTAATTCTAACATGCCATGATCGCACTTTTATGCCAAATATGATAAACGTCAAATTTTTCAACAAAAATAAAACAAACGAATTTGAAATGCTTCATTTTATGCAAAATCATATTTTTAGCTACATAAGTATGTACTGTTGTCCATCATAACAGTATAATGTTGTACATGCGAATTTTGTGGTTTTTGGTAATTTCCTTAATATGTATACATATACGTAGTGACATACTGTTATGAATTTGTCACAAAAATGGCTACAGATGAAAAATTTATACTTAAATGGATTGAGTGTCTTACCTTAGCTCCAAAAATATATCCCTTGCTAATTCACATCAAGCTTTAATGCTAAGAATATCTAGAATTTCCATTTAATGTTTGATTGATTATATGACTTTTTCCAAACATTTCTTGTCGTTTTCCACCATAAGCACTTATATATTAACATACCAAACATTTACGTACATAACCATCGAGTACACATATGTGAGACGATTTCCATTATTGTTGGGGAAAATATGCTAAAAAAAAATACCTAAAATAACAAACATTTTCAATTTTTTTTTTTTTTTTTTCGTATTTTTTTGGTTTCCTGTATTTTAGAAAAGTTTTGATTACCTATGGAATGGATGCTGTGTGCTGTGTATATCTGCTTTTAATACCACAACTTTTTTCTACGACTCATGGCAAAAAAAAAAAAAGTGAGGTATTGCAAAAAAAAAAAAAAAAAAAGCAGCATACCGGTAATTCACATACATTACATATTATATATTGTGAAGGTAACATTTTTTTTTATTTATTTATTTATTTGAACTTTCACCGTTTGGAAAAACATTTTACAAGGATAATGGATTTTTTATTTTATTTTGTGTTTCTTTTTTGCTGTGGGTAATTTTTTGTTGTATTTAATTTTCATCCACCCCAAATTTTGGATGTAATAATTTCATGTATTCGTAATATTTTTGTTGTTTTTTCGTTTCGTTTTTTAAGTAGGTATGTATGTTGGGCTTTAACATTTTTTTTTTGAATCAGCGGAATGCAAGGAGTTATAAAAGCCGAAATAAGCTTCTATGTTTACATAACATTATAAAGTGATATTATAACAAAATCATTGACATTGTACAGTGTTTTTTGACAGACGATTAAATTTATGCTGTTATGCTATTTTGTTGTTGTTTTGTAGAAAGTCAATTCATGGAGTATTTCATAAAGTATTTTGGGTTGCGTGCATGAATGTGTTTTTTGTAATTTACGAGGTTATGTTTTATGTTTTGTATAAAAAATAATTCAGAAATTTTAAGAAGTTTTGTACATAAAATGATTGTGCAAATTTCGATTAAAGATTTCTACAAGTAAGTCTAAATAAAATATTTACTTCAAAATTAAATTTCAATTGAATATTTTGCAACAGGTGAGAAAAATAATATTGGAAAATATTTTTTGGGGTGATAATTGAAACTATATTTCCAGAACCTTATATTTTATACCATAATAAACAATTAAATACTGTTTATTAATTAAACTTGGTTAATGTAACGTTACAGTTACAAGGAACTATGGTCAGATTTCGATCAATGTCTTGCGGCTTGTCTGCGTATGTTTCGCCAAATGTGACCCCAAATTTGTACATAATTCTTTGCTTGGTACAGGTATTTCAAGAAAGGAACAGAAAGTTAAAGTGTGTTGGTGCAATTTATTTCTGCATTCCTTGTTGAACCTTTATTTGGAACATTTTTTTCTTTTTATATATCGGAACCCGTATTTATTACTTAGACAAGCAATTTATTGAATAAGGGGATAAGACAGATTATAGTTTTAAAAAAATTTGTTTATTGTAATATGATTATTCATCAAAGTCAATAATGATCCTTTTTCGTTATTAGTAACGTATATTAGTCCGTCGCTTATCAAGACTATTTTACTTCAGAATACAATATATTTCGAAAATATTCGATAACCAGAAATGTCACAGTCATTGATCAATACAATTAAGGGGAGATACTTTTGAGATTGATAAAACTAAATTTTATGGTTACAAGCTCACAACAAAAAAGCCAAGAAAATTAATAAAACCACCTTATAAATATTTTACAAAAACTAATTGTTCGGAAGATAGTAATTACTGCTATCACAGTATGGGTTTTGAACCTAAAGTTTCGAGTTAACTTTATTTTCAACCTGACACAGTATACGGCAAAATTGCACCATTTAAGCTCAGAATTGCTTACCGATCCACCGTATTCTCCAAATTTAGCATCTAGCGACATTTTTCTGATCCCAAAATTAACGTTTTGTAGTCGAAGCTTTGTTTCATTTATATTACCAGCAAATCGAATTTAACACGTTTTACTAATAACTAGCAGCAGGTGAGGACTAAGTTGAAATACAATTATTAGTATAATTAAGACGGAATGCAGTCTTGGTTGGTACAATTATAAAACATTTTAAAGCCATTGGCTTTTTGCTTCATTTTAAATACATTTATGACCCAATTTTATATGAAAAAATGTACCTGTTAGGGTGAAAAAACCCGAAAAATATTCAAAATACGTTATGTAATAATAATATTTGGTTTGGCCGCTTTTTGCTTTTATTATGGCGGTACACCTCTGATTCATTTTGTTTTGATACATTTTTCAAAGTCGCAGAAGGTATGGATTCCTAGATGTTCATCAATATATTTTTTGAAGCTAGAATTGATTATGGGCGCTTTCTTGCTAGCTCTGTCTTCATTATAGACCAAACATTTTTTACTGGGTTTAACTCTCTACAATTCAAAATTATTATATGGTAGTTCCTCACAACTTTCGACTCAACTTCGTTGTGTAGAACTTGCAGATAAACGTTTGCTGTGAATTTGAAACTAAGGAAGCACATTCGATCGGTTTCTTCTCCAGAAAGTACTCCCCAGATCACAACTCCTTTAGTTTCGGTTTGTAGTTTTAGATGAGATTCGTTGCTAATCGTCTCTCGAAGTTCTCTTCATATGAGGATTCTAACATCTCCAATATGCAGCTTGAATTTGGATTCGTCCGATAAAATCACGTTATTCCACATTTCTTTAGTGCAAGAAGCATGCTCCTCTCGCAAGTGCCCGCAAGCCAGCTTTAACCAGTCTTCTTCTCACTAAGCTTAATGAAATTCGTTTGCCCGTGGCTAGATCAAGATCCTCTCTTATGTACTATGACAGCAGGTGTAAAAGTAAACTACTAATAAAAGCAAATGGCGGTCCAACAAAATATTAATATTAAAGATAGAATTTGCATATAGTATATTTTTCGAACGTCATTTTGAAAAATTCATCAAAGTTGGCTCTGACGAAGTAAAATAGTTGCTCTAGTTAATCTAGTTTGCTAGATTTATCTTTAGTTTGACTAGTGTACGACAGATGTCTATGTTATTTACAGAAAAATACTGTTACGTTTTTGCCTAGTCAATCAAGGTTCGTATCACTGGATTGTGAATAAAACAAAATCAATTAAATTTATCAGCAACGAATTTATTTATTTAGCACAAAAATTATTACAACACAATTTATTAATGATAATTCACAAAATCACTTTATATAAATTATTCGCACATTTTTTCAGATCACTTTTACTTTTCATTTCGCACAAAAACACTTTTCAAATCACTTTTGAATTCCCTTAGTTAACTGGAAAAATTAACCAGCTTGGTATGAACATGCCTACTATAATGAACGATGCTCATGTCTCTGCCATTAACACAAACAAAGTTATTATCGATAACAACAATCAATTTCCAGATAATATAGCAAATAATAAAGGAAAAGCGAACTGCCTTATACGAAGAGGCCAAAGTGGCAAAAAAGAAGCAAAGGCGACTCAAAAGAAACCGTAGAGCTATCTGAGTTGCAAAAACAAGACAAATAAATATTTAATATGGAGGATGACTTTAGTTATTCTTCGGGACTCGGAAGAAGAAATGGAAACAACGAATATCCCATACAGTATTGGCGGAAAATTCCAAGAACTAGAAACGGTGGTCCCTTCGAATGTTTCACCAAACAATGGCATAGCGACAAAAATAATTAGATCGACGAACTAAAAAAGGGAGTAAAGCCCCTCTTTACGTACTCGTCTAAAAACCTAAAACCAAAGATGATCGTCGTAAAAGGGATGAACCAGGACAAAGCAATCGATGAACTGAAAGAAGACCTTACTGCAAAGGGAGTGAGAGTAACAAATGTATACCTCACAAATAAAATTGTTAAAGAAATCAACGGAGCCGAGAAAAAACATCCGGATACCTGTCTTTGCGGTCACATTTGACGCCCTCTATCAAAAGTTCGGAGATGCATTCTATCATCGGATGCTGCGGCTACATGATTAGGTGCGAAACAAAAAGAAAACCATTGGTATCGCAGTGCCGGAACTGTAAAGCGTTCGGCCATATCGCATCTGGATGCCACAAGCAGTACCGGTATGTGAAGTGTGCAAGTTAAACAAACCAGTATTTATTAGTAACCGTCGGAATATTCCAAATAAATTTAACTCTGACTACGTAAATAGGGGAGTCTACTAAGTTTCACGGCGTGCCCGAGGTTGAAGAGTCTACTTCTGATAGTAACGTAATGGATGAATTTTTCTCCAAATCGCAAAAACTATTCGGCAAGAGCTTCAATGCCAATAATGTAGCTATATTTAAAGAAAAGTTAAATGCAATCAGGGATACCTCAATTAGGAAGGTAAAGTAATCAGTCTAAATTGCAACAGCTTAATTAATCTTCAAAGACGTCGTGAATTGTTCCTTCTAATACAAAATCACCTATCTTATATTTTGTTTGGCTCAACGAGACTCATCTTTCAAACTCTCATAGTCTATATGTCAAAGGTTACTAATACACAGAACAGAATTATAATCAAAAAAATTGGGAGGCATGGCTATCCTGCTACATAATAATGTCAAACACTCAAGTCCCAAAGCGCTCATCAGAGAACACTTCACAGCCACTTCCGTTTGCATAGGCGAGGGGATTAATTCTTTCTCTGTGATCTGCATATATTTCTGGAAGGTGGAGAAAAAGTGACCTGAACTTAGTCATGGGCACTCAATATAGAATAACAGTCTGTGGGGATTTTAATTCCAAACATTCAATGTGGGGCTGCACAGATGGGTCCAATTTTTTGGATTTCTGCGAGACAAATAATGTCCATATAGCCTCCTCGGTAACAGGCACCCGTGGTGATGCAGTGTTAGACCTTATTGTCGCTAAGGATATAGTCATTGAAGAAAAAATCTTAGCTCTGAATGAGTATTGCTCTGATCAATTGCCGGTTCTGTTCAATATTGCTACAAAAACGCCGACTTGCTTGGTTTGACATTGATGATAGAATTTATCGACTCACCAATACTATGATCCTTGTATCTTCTGATAGGTCCATGCCAAATCTAGAACCTACAGCAAAGAAACTACTGCGGCCAAGATTACACTTATGATAAAAATTAGAAACTGTTTCAGAAACAGACAACGCTTAGCTCCATCTTTCTCTTCCTTCTTCCAAGAACAATTCAGAAATAAATTGTCTCACACTGAACCCGACAAATCAAACTTGCACAAATGTATCAAATTAGTTACTCCTTGAAAATCACAGAAATAGTAGCAGACTATTATGAGTCGGTTTCTCGTACAAACACTGGTCCCAGGACATATGATGCCCACACGTCCCCGTTTAAATTGAAAAGGGCATGGAAACTGACGCCCTTGAGATTAGAGGCATTCTAGGTAGGCTTAAAAATAGGAAATCCATTAAAAACCAACCGGCATCTGGGTTTATATATTTGGCAGTGTTAATTAATGCTATGCTTAAATTTCCATACTTTCCGGACTGCTGCAAGCTGTGCAAAGTAATAGCCATACCGAAAAAAGATAAACCGTGCTCTCCTGAAAACACAAGACCTATTAGTCTCCTCAGTGGATTGAGCAAAATAACGGAAATAGTTATGTATCGTATAGGCCACGGGGCGCAATACAACAACATATCCCTGTGGAACATGAGAGTGTTGTATCAGCTAAAAATAGCTAAACAGAGACGTAAGGTTTCTGCTACAATCTTTGTAAACATACGCAAAGCTTTCGACACAGTGTGGCATGTTGGCTTACTACACAAACTCATTAATGTCGGGGCTCCGCCACTGCTGGTAACCACTATCAAATCATATCTTTCAAATGGTTAGAAGTATCGTATCTGGAGTTCTTCAGGGTTCAGTTCTGGGGCCTTTACTGTATAACTTATTCATACATGATATTCCCATCATGGCCTTCAAAACAATAAATATTATAGCAATATCCAAATATTCGCCGATGATACGATGATCTTCACGTCCAGTTATAGCGAATATCAATGCTCGTAGAGACTTCAGACATATATGAAACTATTGTGCACATTTTTCAAGAAATGGAGAGTCATCAACCTAAATACATCGAAAACCCAACTAATATGCTTTTACCCCCATCTGAACTTTAGCAACAAAACTTAATAAGATAGTCCCGATCAAGGTTGATGGTAGGATTCTTGAGGTGGGTGACTCGGCTGAATACTTGGGTGTCACTCTCTCAAAATATCTCAATTTCAATATTCACATGAAAAACCTACGAAGGAAAGTTAACTCTGATTTTAAAGTACTATACCCGATTATTAACTACAATAGTGGATTAGATTACAAAAACAAACTTTTGGTATACAAACTGTATATCAGACATAATTCAGAGAAAACAAATATCTCTTGTCCTAATGACTAATAACAATTAAAAATTTCTAGAATTTTCATACAATGGCTTAAATTTAAATGAATTTTAAAATTCATGAAAACTTAATGAAATTATTTTAAGCAAATCATTTCTATGAACTCGAATATATCTCTACGATATCATTATGCATTATCTT
This sequence comes from Tipula vernalis, assembly GCA_958295665.1. Lineage (NCBI taxonomy): Eukaryota > Metazoa > Arthropoda > Insecta > Diptera > Tipulidae > Tipula > Tipula vernalis. Next base: position 293,541,392 of record OY282559.1, on the reverse strand, counting down.
TGGTTCTCCAGTTTTTTAAATTAATTTGCTATTTGTATTCATAAATGAATCCTTTGTCGAATTTACGAATATATTTTATCATCAATATTTTCTGTTATACAAGTGTTTGCAGACTGACCCAAAAAAAAAAAAAAAACTTAAATGTGACCAAAGAGATTGTTTTCTAAAAAAACTCATTTGTTTTTATGTTTTTAATAAAGTTTTATAAAAACTGATTATTTTGAATAAAAAAAAAAAAAAACTAAATGGAAAGCAAACAATATCATCATATCTAATCAGTGATTTCACCTTAAAACACCAAACATTTTGGAAATTTGAACTTTATGATTTTTGATTTACTTAAATTTTAGGGTGTGTATTGCGCACAAGGTGGCTTCAAAGTTTCGCGCAAATGGTTTGGATGAGTTGATTCATGAATATTTGCTAATTCAAGCATTGTACGAAGGAACGAAAACATAATAGCATGCCGGTGAGATGATTGAGAGACGGCTTTGTCTACAGGCCTGCATCCGAATATCAAAATTTTCGATGACTTTTTCCAATAAAAGCGGATCAATGACCTCGATTTCAGCTCGAATGTTATTTTTTAGTTGTTGAATTGTTTGTGGGTGCAAGCATCCAATTAATAAAACGACGATGGATTAAATGGTCTGGTGGCCTCAATTTTTGTGTTAGTTGAATTTCGTATGGATGCAAATGAAGAACAACAAGCAAAATGCGTCATAATGTGGTTCGTGAAATATTTAGTTCTTGTGAACCATGCCTGATTGATGTGCTTGGTTCATTACGAATACTTTCACTAACAGCTGCTACTGCATCAGGAGTACGAACTGGATGAACATGTTGATACGGTCTACGACCTTCCACTGAACCAGTTTCTTCAAAACGATCAATAATTTTGCCAATTGCATGCTAAGTAGGACGTCCATGTCGACCAAAACTCTCACGTATTTTTCGAAATGTGGTTGTTTTTTAACGATTATTTTCATAATAAATTTGGACAATAAATTGCATTGTTGTGTTGTTAGCGACTTCATGATGATAAATGGCATATTTTTGAGTTTTCACATAACGAAGAATTTTTTAGTATTAAAATTCATTTATTGAAAAAAGAACCAACAGAAGGTCCACCCTGTAGAATTTCGTTCAAATAATGGCCATGCTCTTCCCTTTGTGCTGTAGCCTTAAAATATTTTTCACACTTTATATCATCTAATTTAGGTTGTCTTTCAGTACAAACTTCTTAGATTCGGCAAAATTTTTCTAGAAGATGTATAGTTCATCCTGATTTGTTGTTGTCATTATGTGAAATGCAAGCAAATTTTCAGTCGGCTCCTTTCCACCAATAATCCAACCGAATTTCGTATGTTGCGCTATTTATTACCTTCGGTTGAATAACAAATTTTTCGGGTAACATAACATCTAGAAATACATCGTTTCCCAATATCAAGTCAATGTGTACCAATGACCTGGTGTTGCAAAATTAGGATCAGCTGGTTTTAAATCTCTGACTACGTTACATCTTGCTTTATTTATTTGACTGGCTGGGATTTGCATTGTTAATCTCTGCAAAATTAATGCGTCCACATTTAATACCTTCTCGTTGAAATGAATTGATATCACCTTTAATTTCATGGAATCATACAGGACGTCGGAAACCTTCGTGTTTTAAGCCGCTGTGCCAATGACTCTGTTATTAATGTTGATTAGGATCCGCTATCTAGCAAAGCTCTAGCCCTTTGAATGATATTATTTTCATTAATGACATTCAGCTGCACTGTGGACAATAGTGCTTGAGATGACCAATCTTCGCAGGTATAAGCTCTAGTTGAACAAATTGCTTGTGAAGAATTGGGTTTATACGTTGCTGCTGGTCCTGTCTTATTATAATAAGTTGCGTCCTTCGTTTCTGATAATTCTTCTAGTTCTTCATTTGTTTTGATGGATGTACATGGGCCAGTAGTAGTATTAATTGATGAAAGCTGATTGAGGTTCATACTATGATCATTAATGATTAACGTATTCGTTGGTTTAACAGAAATTAAGGTGTGGTTATTATTGGAATTGTCACTAATATGCAGTAGTGTGCTGTGGTTTTCTGCGCATTCATTTGAATAGCTTCGGAACATACTCGTATTAAAATCATATAATTGATTACCCTTGCACTTGGGATAAGAATTAAATGATATGTTTTCATTTGTAGCAGAGATTATAAATTGTTGGCTTTGCGTTATCGGTGCATTGGATTGTCCATAACTGGTGTGTTTCTGGATCCAACTTTTTTAACAAAATATATAATAATCAAAGATCGTGACCTTCCCACTCATTAGCCAATGAGCACACAACGACCTCAAGGTTTTAGACGACGACGGATGTACATTTGATTGATTCATAAATAGTTCAATGTAGTCTTTGCTAATATTTTTTCTACGATCGAAACGTTTGAGTAACTTATCCCAAGCCTCAACATAACTTTCCTCCTTTAATAGAGTCTTTAGATATTGAATCAATTTGTATTCGAGGCAAACGTACATCGCCATGCAACAATGACTTATCGAAATCAAATAATGTTCTCTTGGTTACTAAACTATTTTCTGATAATGGGTTAACGCTGGGCAGACGTGCTTTCAAATGGACAGACGATTCTTCAAATGCATCTACTTCGGCTTGTTGACTATTATTAGACAAAATAGCAGTTAAATCTTTTATGTCATGAAATCCGTTCCATGCCTTTTCCAATTTCTCAACCCTCGTTTCGATTTGTTCCTTGTTGGTGACTTGATTCTCAGGTGGTTCACCAGCTAGCTTTCTCATCCGCAAATTTCTTATCATTTGTCAAAGTAGCTTTGATTGTACCTCGTGTTTGCTTCAGTTTAGCTGCTTCAGCCATCTTGTTAACAAATAAATGTGGTAATTCTTTGTTTCTTAAGTCTCGCCTTTGAAGCACTTCCGCTTGCACGCCAGTAAAATATATCGCACACTAATGTTTAACTTAAGTTCTTTATATACAAAATCACTGTATATTTTGAAAATTACGTCACCACGAATCAGTTTCATACAATTAAATTAAAAAATGTGTTTGGGAATCAGCAAGAGCTCGTTAGATTAAATGATAGTTCACTTCATATAATTGCGGTTGTTACAGCACACACTGGAACACAATATGGCTAAGTATGATGGAACTTCCCTATTTCTCAACCGATTATGATTAAAATTGACATTTGCGTTAGAAATAGAATTCTACTCTTCCACTCTATGATATTTGCCTATTTCTCAACTAATTATGCTGAAATTCGGCTTGTGCATTGTAAATGGGATTTAAAATGATTTTTGGGTGAAGTTCTGAAATATCGCCAAGTATGATGGGGCTTGCCTATTTCTCAACCAATTATTATGAAATTCGGCTTTTTTGAATTGACTTTCAATCTTCACCGATTTTATGTTTGATCTTTGATTTGATGTTGAATGAGCAAGCATAAATAAAAATCATATTTTATTTAATTATTCCTTCTTTTTCCACAAAATATAAAATTTATGAATAATGGCACTCAAAACTACAGATTTTTACTTTTCAATTTCTTGCGCTACATATTCAAATAATCACACGAAAATGTATTATGAAAGATTGATCTAATTAATATTTACTAAGCATTAAGCTTTACCGTCTGCAAATCGTTTTATAGTAAATTTTTCCTCTATTAGGTCAATAAAAATTTCCAGAACTATAAATAAAGCGAAATATATTTAAAAGGCAGGGATAGGAACGACAACAACCGTGGGCGTCATTACAAAGTTGGAACTGGGGGGAAGTTGGAGGTAGGAGACTGAACGAGGAAAATATAATTCGGGTTAAATTGAGGAGCAAGTTTGGGGTTAAGTTGGAGATTGTGTTGAGTGTTGAGTTGAAAGTTAATTATTAGTAGGGTAAGGAGTTGATTTTGTGATGTCGTTGGAGATTACGCTGGATTGAATTGGAGGTTGAGTTTGAGATTGAGTTGGATATTCACACTCAGAAAAAAATATGATTAATTTTATCATATGTGGTAACCATCATATTTATAATAAACGAATATGATAAATGCGTAGGAATGTGATTAATTTTATCAAATAAATAATTGGCACATGATCGGGAATGCGCTAATCCCAATCATATTTTAATTTTTATTTTAATAAATTCATGATAGTTTCTATCATATTTGAATTGACATTTACCACACTTATAGTTTGACGATATCAAAGAAATATTAACTTAAATATGATATAAATAGCAGTGCTTTTATGATAATATGGTTAACTTAAGAAATTTTTGTTAGGGAATTATCATGTATAGTATACGCATTTTATCAAATGATTGTAACGGATCCATAGCGTGCTGCACATCCTGGTAGTGGGATAGCCATCAGGGAAATATGGGGTTCAATTTTAGCCGCCATAATTTAACAATCCGTCCAAAAAAAATTGATGTGCCCAAAAAAACATTTAAATCACTTTTTACATAACGAAATCACAACTCTAGGTCTATACTGACCAAGTCATACCTCCACAAAGTATGGCACCTCACCATAACGGAAAATTTACCACATCATTTTAAATGAAATAACTACCTGAACTCATTTCATGTTGCTAACAACACATTTAATCATATTTTATTAGACAACTTTTACTTGTACAGGGTGGGCCAAATATTTTTTTTTTTAAAATGCAATAAAAAAAAAAGTTCTCAATATTTTTTCAAATTTATTTTTTCATTCTAAAGAACAATCCTTCCGATTAATTATGGAATACTATTTCATTCATATGATTGCCTCGGCTGGCCTTGATGTACCCCATACGGTCGGTCCCACTTTTGAGCACATTTTTGATGGTATACGGCATTATGTCTTCAATGGCAATGCGAATATTGTTCTTGAGAGCGTCAATCGTTGCTGGTTTATCGGCGTAACACTTATCTTTGACGGCACCCCAAACATAATAGTCCAACGGCGTCAAATCACAGCTCCGAGGCGGCCAAATCACATTAGCATTTCGGCTGATAATTCGATCTTCGAAGACAGTGCGCAAAAGATCAATTGAAACGTGTGCTATGTGGCACAGAGTGCCGTCTTGTTGAAACCAAATGTTGCCTATGTCCTCCTCTTCAAGTGCCGGGAACAAAAATTCGTTTATCATGGCGCGGTAGCTGCGTTTTGCTCATTTTCAATGAAAAATGGCCCAAATATGCCACCGGACCAAAATCCACACCAAAAAATCACTCGTTGTGGATGCATCGGCTTCTCTACGATCACGTACCGATTCTCCGTGCCCCAAATGCGACAATTTTGCTTGTTTACATAGCCACAAAATAGAAATGCGCCTCATCCAAAAAATGATTTTCGAAGTAATGTTTCAATATTTCCCAGCGTTGTTCAAGCGAATACACAACCATTTTCGTTCAGCGGAAGGATAAAACTAACTTTCTGTCAAATCAAAAGTGACATAGCCCTTACCATACTCAAAATAACCGCTAGTTCAAAAAAAAAAAGTTAGATGGCCCACCCTATATATATATATATATATATATATATATATATATATATATATATATATATATATATATATATATATATATATATATATATATATATATATATATATATATATATATATATATATATATATATATATATATATATATATATATATATATATATATATATATATATATATATATATATAGATATATTGATATAGATATATATATATATAGATATATAGATATATATATATATATATATATATATATAGATATATAGATATACAGATATATATATATATATATATATATATATATATATATATATATATATATATATATATATATATATATATATATATACATATATGTGGGATCACCCGGTAAATATACTTACCAATAAATCTTCCAGATGTCTCTGTAATCTATATTTGAAGTATTGACGATTGGAAATAGAGAGAAAGCACTACCTATCGGAATAAAATAAAGCTGTAATACCATACAAAAATTAGCATCAGCGCTCGCAGAACGACTGAAATATGGTATAGTGGAAATTTTTTAAAGTTGCAATGCCGACAAATATTTTGTCTAAAATCACGGTTCCAATCGTCAATTGGTATCTAAAGGTAGAGACAATCTCTACGGGACGGAGACGGAATTACGCACAAAACGCAAAAATTAATTTAGTACTGTAAAACTAAAAATTTTGCTGACAATCTCGACGTACGTTTTTGACATTAGAATAATTTTAAACTATCTAACATGAACTAAACCTTTTTGATTTCCATAAATCCATAATTTGATGGCTCTAAATCTTATTTTGTAAACAGCTTTTTTTGACCAATTTAAATTTTCCGTCGTAGTATAAAGTCTACTAATTTAGTTAATAACTAATAATTTAGCTACATAAAACTGTTTAATGTGATTTTCACTTTAATTTGGATAACTTTAGTTCCCAAGAATGTCTTTCATTTTCTATTTTTTTTTTACATCAGAAAGTGACACTTCTATCCGTTCTTGCGTGCAATATTCAAAATAATTTAATTTTAGTACATGGTCTAATGCGCTGTGTCCGTCGACTTTGTCAATTCGCATGTATTTTCATGTAATTTAACTTTTGCGGATTTGCGTGATTGCGCTACAGCGTCGAGACTGTCTGGGGGGTAAATGTATAAAAACGGCATATTAAAAAATTATAAATGTGGTCGTCGATGAGTTGTTGCACTAGAAATGTCAGTTTATTTAAAAATAAATAATCGAAGAAAAATATCATAATCTACTGTTTTATTTAATTTCCAAGTCGTGTCAAGTAAAATCCTACAATTGGGGGCTCAACCGGGATCTGCTCCAAAGTTTTGTGAAAGGTGTTTTCTACAAAATTATTAAGGCGGGACTATTTGCTATTCGTAAGGTGTGCGAAAAGCTAATGTCGTGTTAACAAAGGTTACCACAAATTTAAACGAGATACGGTATTGTATAGTGGACACATTTATTTATGAAAGCACAGTAACCTTGTGCGAAGTATTCCGTTACCGTAATTTTCCGGTTAAATCATAACATTTAATTCTGAGTGGAAAGTGAAGTGCCTTACACGTGCTTTAAAAATGGGTCGGAATAAAAAGAAAAATGAAGTAAACGGTACTCAAGGTAAACAAAATGTGGATAACCGTCGTTCAAAAATTGATTTTTCTCGAGAAATGTTAGAAAGATTTCGAGAACATTTGGATAGTGAATTATTGCAAAGCGGTAAACACCAGTCAACAACACAGAATATTTACGATGTGGGTAAACTTAAAGATTATGAGCAACAAAAAGACGAGTTGGTGAAAAAAGAAGCTGAGTTGAAGGATAAAGAAATCGAGCTTTTGAGACGAGAAAACGAACTTCTTCGACAAACACGTACTACAACTACTGTTGTGTCTGATATGACTTCGAGTGGATCATTATTTCTTTTTCGAGATATTGAAGATTCTCTCAAATCATTTAATGGAGACGATGACTATGCAATTGACAAATGGATTGCTGATGTAAACGAAGCCGCAGTTGATGCAGGATGGAACGAGGCACAGAAAATCGTTTACGCAAAAAAGTTGTTCTATGATACGGCGAAACAAAGTTTACGAATAACTAAAGATGTTGGTACATGGGAGATATTATCTCAATTGTTACTAAAGTAGTTTAAAAAGGATACGATATGTTCAAAGGTGCATTGAAGATGAGTAAGCTGAAAAAATTAACCAACGAGACATTTCGCAGTTATTTGTTAACGTTACAAATGCTTCTATAATTGATTATTGCATAACGGGGATTAACGATGTCATGGCGCATAAAAACATTTTACTTGGTGCTAAAGATATATCTGACCTTAAATCAAAGTTGGAATTGTATGCTGGAGATGAAGGAACGGGAACAACACGTGGGAACATCTAAACAAAAAATAGATTTTCCGAATATAAATTCAAGCGAACGTCGAACTGTAGCTGTCAAATGCTTTAATTGTGGCGGTATTGGTTATCGTGGCAAACATTGCAAAGTAAATCAAAAGAGCCAAAATGTTACAAGTCTGGTGATTTTGGCCACATTTCGCCGAATTGTACAAAGGTGGTGGAAGTCGAAAAGAAACCAAGCCTATGCCTAGCAATCAGTGAAGGGCAATTAACCTTGGTTTCAAACGATCTGAAGGAAATTACTATTGGAAATCAGAAATTGTACGCAATGGTAGACAATGGTTCTGATTTGAATCTTATGACACTAAGAAAATATTCTTCAATTGGAGCTCCTGGTTTTGAAAGCCTAATTACAACATTTAGAGGTGCGGGTTCTAATAACTTTAAAACTTTGGGGCGTTTGTGGCCGATGATATATTGCCGGTAGATATCATACTGGGAAAGGAGTTATTTAATCAAACGATAACAATTTTAACACCAAACAACATTATGATGAAAAAATGTGTCCCGGATAACTATTCGATGATAATTGAACGAGGAGATTTGACACTAAACATTGGCGTGCACGGTGGCGATAATTACAAATATGTAAAGGCTATTAAGCAAATGGTGGCAAATTACCATACGAGAAGTATTCAACCAACCGATGACATGATGATGAAAATTGTACTTACCGGCGAAACACCGGTGGCGCAACGTTGACGTCGACTGTCACCGCTAGAATTGGATATTGTCAAGAAACAAATTGATGAAATGGGTCCGAAAAGACATCATACGTCCAAGTAAATCAAGTTTCGCTAGTTCGATCGTATTATCGAACAAGAGGAATGGTACGAAAAGATTGTGAATTGATTACAGGCGTCTTAATAAAGTAGTGGCAGATCGCAAAATATTTCACAACATTGGATCTGCGGAACGGATTCTTCCACGTACCCATAGCTTCAGAAAGCATTAAGTATACTGCATTCATCACTCCTATTGGATTGTTCGAGTTCCTGAGGATTCCATTCGGGTTATGTAATTCTCCAGCCACATTCCAGCGGTATATCAACAATGTTTTCGCCCCGCATAGTTCAAAGAAGATAGTCTGCATCTACATGAATGATTTAGTGGTTCATGCGAGCAGCTTAGAGGAAGCAGTTGAAAGGCTCGTGATAGTTTTAAAGGTGTGTGAAGATAACGGACTTCAAATTAAATGGAGCAAATGTCAATTTCTTTGCAAAACTGTCGAATATTTGGGATACGAGGTGGGAAATGGCATTATTAAACCATCAACAAGAAAAAAAGAGGCGATTAGTGAATTTCCGAGGCCGGCTAATGTGAAAAGTTTGCAGAGTTTTTTCCAGAAATTCGTGGAGGGTTATGCCATTAAACCACTAACAGATATGCTACGGAAGGGAATTAATTTTGTTTTTAGGGACAAAGGAGAACAGGCATTTGCAAAATTGAAAGAGAAGTTACTTGAAGAACCTGTATTACGAATTTACCCAGTAGCGGCTGAAACTGAGCTACACACGGATGCTTGCAAGATGGGTATCGGAGCAATTATGCTCCAGAAGTCAGACGAAGACAAAGGATTCCATCCATTCTTCTATTATAGCAAGGAAACAACTAAGGCGGAGGAAAACTATAGTAGTTATGAACTAGAAGTTCTGTCAATTAATACGGCGCTGAAAAAATTTCGTGTTTATCTTTTGGGCTTACATTTTATTGAAACTCATCAGTTTATTTTAAAATAAATAATCGAAGAAAAATATCGTAATCTACTGTTTTATTTAATTTCCAAGTCGTGCCAAATAAAATCCTACATGTATATATATATATATATATATATATATATATATATATATATATATATATATATATATATATATATATACATATATATATATATATATATATATATATATATATATATATATATATATATATATATATATATATATATTTTATTTTTTTTTATTTTTATTTTATTTACTTATTTACAACAAATTTATAAAGGTAAACCAACCCCACTTACACAATATACTTTGAGCTAAAGCTCATTCGTAGCAGATTATGCAAGATGAGGTGGGAATTAATATTAACATCAAATCTTTGAAGTCGAAGTTGTTTATCTCTTAAAGTGGTATATTTGCCGCTTGGAACATTAGATTTTGAATTTGTCACTAAATAGATGAATGTATTTCCAGTTATTTATATAAAACGCTTCGTTTCACGAATTTTGAATCGTTTCAAACGATACGACAGGACTCCAGACCCACTGTTGATGCAAGTTTGCATTTTATGCAGAATTCTTGATATAATGCAATTTTTCGTACAGTGTGCACAGTAAATGAATCGCCCGAATATTCCGCTTAGATTGAAGTCTCAGATAAGCGATGGAATTACGGGTATAGTTTGGCCATTTTGGCATTGTAACATATGTAATCGGTGAGGTTAGGGGTAGTAACCTCACCCCTCACCGTTACATAGAAATTGTCCCATCACCTTACTCACCACGGCTATCTACTCCTGCTAGCTCAGCAGGGTGGCGTGGAATTTGGTGAGAGGTGAATAGGACCTTGTTATAGCCGTATATACTATGATTAGGGAAATGGGACCGTGTAATCCTTATGGACTACAAAAAAAAATTTGGAACAAGGGATGGTACACGGACCACTAACTACAATGGAGAATACGTTTTGCGCAAGCACCTACCCCTCTGAGTCTGACATGTGACTCAGGGGTTGAGATTTAATTGGACGGAAGGAGGAAAATTTAGCTACTTTAGCCTACCATATGTTTTCCTTGGTAATTCAACACAAAATAAGAAAAAAACACAAATTCCACGTATCTGTATAGTATATCCTTACCTGACTTCTGCTCCGGTTTAACTCGTAAAACACGTAGGCAAAAGAAAAACACTAAACAAATTTAACCAAATTTATGAACTTTAGAATTTTTTTTTATTTTTATTTTTTTTTTCCGTTATATCTCACTTAAATAATTATACACTATTATACACAAAAAAAAAACACAAAAACACAACACCACAAAAGAATTACCGCGTGAAAAAAAACAGGAAAAATCCCAACGACTCACTTTTTAACACAACAAAACTCGCACGAAAAAACTCCGTTGAATTTGCCTTTACCGTGAGCAAATCCACAAAAAAAAAAAAACGTCCGACTCTTTCGGTTGTTACCACTTGACTCCCCCGACAGTCTCAAAATGTATTTTTCTTTTTGGGTCGGTTGTTCCCAAAAAAAAACGTTTGGTATACAATACCAAAAAAAAACACATACAAATTTGGGGCATTAAATAATGTGCCAAAAAAAAAAACTATGATAATATTCCTAATGTTTTGTCTTGATTTAATTTAATCTTCCAAAAATTTAGGAACTCAGCTTTTTATAGACAATACTTAAATTTCTATTTATTTAAAAAAATCTGTTAGGATATTTCGGCTTGTTATCCATCATCAGTAACTAAAAAAAAACAATATAATCACACAATTAGGACACTAATTTTCTATATAAACCAAATATAACAACAATTGAAAAACACTAAAAATATGTTACATACCTTCAAAAATTAAAAAGTTAGAAATACATATTGAAAAACATTATAAAAACATTATTTTAAATATAAAATTATAATTACTATTATAAATCGAAACACAACTGATATGGATATTCGTATTAAAAACCAGTATCAACCAACAAATTTACGTACTAAAACCAAAAACCTGAAAAAGGCCCGCGTGAATATATATTGGTGTTTAAAATAATTCCATTAACTTATAGTACTATGTTGTGTCATCATAAAAAATACAATCAAAACAAAAAACTGGGGGTATACTGAATATAAATTAATAAAAATACTAAATAATTGTAAAAAAAAAAAAAAAAAAAAAAAAAAAATTTTAAAAGTACTAATATGTGTGTGGTCATGCCAAACTAGTTTGTATAGACAACTGTTTGGCCTAGCGATGGGTAATCCACTGTCACCTATACTGGCTGACATAGTACTGGAAAAACTAATCAAAGAAAAGTTACCTAAACTAACAAAGAGACCATCCCTTATTAAAAAGTATGTTGACGTCTTTTTATTAATCATAGACAGAGACAACACAGAAGAAACACTTGTAACTTTTAATTCGTTCCATGAGAAGATAAAATTCACTATTGAATATGAAACAAATAATAGCATTCCGTTTCTAGATCTCCTATTAACCAGGTCAAATAATAAAATAATAACGAATTGGTATAGCAAGAGTACCTCCTCAAATAGAATGCTTAATTACCTATCATCTCATCCCTACATGATGAAAGTGAATGTATCACAGGCATTCATAAAAAGGGTCCTACAACTAAGTGACATATCTCACAGAGGGCTAAACTTGGAAAAAATACACAACATTTTAACGAAAAACAACTACCCCAATATTCTTATTAACAAGCTAATAACCAAATGCCTATATACTTATATTAACAAGAACTCTATTAACAATCGACCAACACAATCTGATACACCGAATAGACAAATAATAGGATCTATTTCGTACATCCCTAACCTGACTGAAAAAATTAAAAAACATCTGAGCAAACCGAATTACTCCAACAAAATTGCGACAAAAATCAACAATACACTTAACAGAAGCTTCAGAACAACCAAAGACAGTATTCCTAAAGAGAAAAGGGCGGGAGTAGTGTACAAGATTCCATGTGAGTGTGGACATTCCTATATAGGTGAAACGTCAAAAACGATAAATATGAGGGTTAACCAACATAAGTACGACGTAAAATATACTAAGAAAAATCATAACACAATCACACCACCGCAGTGCGCTAAGTAAACACTCTATAGAATGCTCAAAATCTTTCAAATTTGAAGAAGCATTAATACTAGACTATGAAGTTAAAAAGAAAAAAAGAGTGTTCAAGGAAATGTGTTATATTACCAAGAACATTAACTCGGTCAACTTTAAAACAGATTGTATAAATCTACAAGAGAATTATATGAGTCAACTTAGGGAATATTAGCGCACTTAATCATACATGTACTAACTTTTCCTATCTCTAATTTAGAAATAAATTATGATGATATTTGGGTCCCAACTTCAGACTAATAACATAGTTTTTTAGATTCAAGTCTAAAACAACCCATGTAGAACATCAACTCTGTTAACTATGAAACAGAATGTGATAATTTACAAGTAGTATTAACGCACCGAATCTTACATTTACTGAACTTTTTCTATATCTAATTTATAAATAAATTACGATGATAGGTGTTTTTTCCAACTTCAAGTTATAAACTAAGTTCTTTTAGATTGACATCTAAAACAGCATATGGTATCAACCTGCTCCATGTTTATTCTTCCAATTAATGATGTATGTAAAAATTGTTTAATATTATTTGACCTAGATAGTTATTTCAAACCATTAACCATTATGATTACATCGGGATTACCACAAGAATTCCTGACCTACACTCATTAAATAATATTGAGTTGGTAACGTTTTTCAATATCTGTTAGTACACAATATAATACGGATCAGGGTGGTCATTTTGTGGTGCTATAATCACATTTGGTGATAAAACTGTGATAAACTGACATTTGTCGTAGCTTACTGCGGTCCCATCTTTGATGAACAACGTCACGTCGTATAATGATTTGAATGAAAATGACCACAATATCTTCCGTCTTACTTCTACAAGTGGAAAAAATTGTTTATTTTGTTGTTTAAATTTTTTTTATATGGAGTTTGGTTAAAAACACCTCTAATCAAAATTTCAAAAAATGAATGAAATTTACATTGACGCTAATGATAAATAAATGATATTTATTAACAAAATAATCATTTATCTATTATTGAAATAAAATTAATGGATTATTGTTAAATTAACAGGAAAACGGAATATAAAAATCAACAATTATTTCAGTTTTGTGTAGTAAATTGTATGTTAAAAGAACCATTCTAGTAGCCTAGAATAACAAATTTCACAAAAACAATCATCCTGCTAATAGAAATGGACAAAAAATAAGCAATTCTTAAACGAAAATCAACATAAACCATCTGACATAACCTCATAAAATGCAAATAATGGTCGGTGTTTAAACATGAGATTCTAATACACCGAAGAGTTTTCTAGTTATGTTAACTTAAAAATATAATAATTAGTCTTTTGTTAATCAGCAATTTTGGTTTGCAGTTCGTATCACAGTAATTTTCATTCATTTTTTTTTAAATTTACTGATGATGGCCGAAATATCCTAACAGATTTTTTTAAATAAATAGAAATTTAAGTATTGTCTATAAAAAGCTGAGTTCCTAAATTTTTGGAAGATTAAAAAAAACTATGTCAGACTTCTGCATACATAATAATAAAAATAAAAAAATTAAAAATAGTACATTGTGTCATTAGGATTAAAAGTGATACTTTGTTTGACGAGCAATTATATTTGCATGCGAGGCGAAGCGCAGCGTAGCCGAGCAAAAGCAAATATTTGCGAGTCAAACAAAGTCACTTTTAATCCGAATAACACATACTATTTTTTCTTCAACGAAGAAATGCTTATTATAAACTAATTATACAAGTAAGTACAAATTATGTAATTAAAATTTCAAAATTGAAAGTAATTTTGTTGAAATATTTTGTGAAACTAAGGAGATCATGACTTTTGTTTGGTTTGACTATTGTAAGTGTCAAACTGCCAAGCTATAATTATAATATTTTTCTTGCGAACAAAATGTTTGAATCAGAAGATTTATCAAATTTACCTCCGGATGTGGTTCAAACAGCAAAGGAAATTGTATTAAACCTATTGCCATCAAAATCACGTAAGATTTACGAGTGCGCATATAACCGATTTTTGAAGTGGTGTACTGAAAAAAATGTGCAATCTGGATTATATTCAGAAAGCGTTCTATTGGCATACTTTGCCAATTTGTCTACGAAGATGAAAAGTTCGACTCTTTGGGAGCAAAATTTAAAAACAAGTCGATTTGTACTTTATCGAGAACCCTCGAAATTCATTGCGTACACTAATTATAAGTACAAAATAGAAGGCCTTTAAAATTTCAAGATTGAACATTTTATTGAAATATTTTGTATAGTTAAGGAGGCCTTGACTTTTTTTTTTGTTTGTGTATCTTACCAAGTTATGACGTCTCATTTACTTTTAATAGCCGCATTTCTTGACGTTTGATCTGATCTGGATCAGATCATGTCTCATGAAATGACACAAAAATGCGTAAAACAAACAAACACCAAAATTCAATTTTTTTGTCTCGTTTCGTTTTGAATGCCTCTTCATACTCGTACTATATTCATTATATTCTTTGTCTTTACAAAATATTGTTCAACTATTTTTAGATCACCATTTGTGATCCAAAACGAATGTTGGATCAAATGTTGTTGTTGCTTCACATGTAAATTTTGATCTGATCCGGATCACTATGCGTCAAGAAATGCAGCTAATATTGAAAATAGTGTTAAAAGAGCATTTACACCTAGGATTAAAAGTTCAGCCTAGCAACACTTACATTTTTTTTAATCGTAACAAAAAGGCCAACTTTAATGCCCAATAATAGTATTAAAACAAGCTACTTTTAAGACGTTTGGAGAAAAAAATTATTATTTTAAGAAAAAAAAAAAATAAATGCGACTATCTGACTTGAAATTCAAAGCCTCCTTCCTATATACGAGTATATATAACACTTTGTGTGCGCACGTGGACGTATTAAATAAAAAATAAAAAAAAGGTTGGATGGATTGTTGGTTTTGATTCTATTTTTTTCTAACACATTTCATTAAAGTATTTTTTTTTTTCATTTTTCTTTATCCATTTACTGGCTATGTTCTTCATTCTAGTTTCTATATGCATAAACCTACATACACACAAATTCAAATTTAGGTATATTGTACAATTTAAATGTATGGTAGTAATACGTCATGCGACGATCAACGATTTTAAATTTTTTACCGCTGATTATTTTAAGCGCCAGTTATATTCGTACTCTCTCTTATTAATTTCATTTACTTTATGTTCTCTCTTAATAATTTCATTACTTTATGCTTTATGTTATCATCGACATTAGTCAAGTTTTCTACCAATGCAAAGTATAGATCATATTTTCCGAAAGAGGCAGCACGATTATAGAAAAAGTACAGAGCGTTTGCCACTAGATGTCACTACAGAATCAAACAAACATTACTGACGTTTTTCAAAAGGACGTTTATAAAAACTTCTCAAAATCAATATAATTATCACGTAATACTAATCACTTTATAACACAAAAATATTTTTGCTTATCTTTACAAAATGCACACATAAAAATGTCATACAATTTTGGACAGCAATTATTTAGTGTCATCTAGTGGGATTATGTGAAAGTTGCTTATGTTTTCGGAGTTTTCCGAAAGATGGTAGCTCTTGCGGTTTTAGAAAATCTATTGACGATTGTAAAAGCGGGGGAAGCGGCTCTCGAGGAAAAAAGTTAAAATAGGCAACTGGCAAAATGACATTTCTCATAAACGCGGCGAAAGAAAATTTTGCAATCTGGTAAGTAAAAATTGTGTTTACAGTTCAAAATTGGAATTCTTTACAACAATTTCGAACGTCAAATTATCAGCTAGCTCAGTTTAAAAAAATTCCACTAGGTGGAATCTGTGATGCTCCAATCGTCAATATTTCATAAATTTGTAAAGCCAAATTTATTTTGACATTAGAACCGATTTAACGTATTTTGAATTATTTCACTTATAATATTTAGATATTATGATTTAATTAAATTTATTCGAGATATTTATATGTAAAATATTTATCAAATCATAAATTTCAAAAAACTTTAAATCAAAACATTAAATCAGAAATTTAGTTTTTGTTGTTGTTTCAGGATATTAAAAAAACAACAGTAAAAAACATTCATGTAAATGAAGCATAAGTCTATTCAAAATATTTTTTCAAAATTTAAAATTAAAAGTTTATATTCCATTACCTCAAAATAATCAATATGCACTTAACCGATTTCTCCTTTTTGGTACAGAAATGGTGTTTTGAAGAATAAATTTAGCTTTACAACCAAAATTATTGATCTAAATTGCTCAAAATATGTATGTAAATATTTTTAGGTACTATTTTGATAACGAAAGGCTTTGTGGAATACAGTTTATCAGTGTTAATAAGCAATCAACCGAAGTAAAGAGTAGGTGACCCCTAATGAAAGGGCACCATAGAAAAAAAGAATAATAATATTCATTCACCCACACGCTAATAGTTTAATTAATTAACAATTTATTTTTTATTTTGTATGTAAATTAATTAGTTGAAAATAAACCCATGGCTGTCAAAATATAATATATATGGTAGAACAACAATTACAAAGCATTTTTTACTGATTATTTATTTACGATTTATTACCATATTAAATAAACAATATTATTATGAATAGCGTCATAAACAAAAAAACTATATGGTTTTTTTTTTATATTTTCATTACAGATTAGCCCCATAAAATGTAAAACTATAAATTGTGATTTGCCAACTGTTTATAGTTATCACAAAATTTAATAGTCGTGGAGGAAACTTTTACTGTTCAAAGAGCCGAATAAGAAAACACTAAACTCGGGATAAAGTTATAGACGAACTATAAAAAATCTGAAATCTGTAAAAAACAAAAAACAAACCAAACAAAAAAACGGCACAAACTAGAAAATGTTATTAAATTATTTGATGCGGTTATGAGGCGTCATCATTATTTTTATCTTAAAGACTACGCCGTCGTTTTGGCGACAAAGGTGTTTGTTATTTTGATGATCATCATGACTGGTAAGTACTATTAGTATTCAAAAAAAAAAAAACTATAAACTGTTAACACTAACAATAAAAAATATTGTTTACATTTTCATATTATTAGGAATAATATATAAGTCGAGTGTAACATAATTTGATGAACTAAAAACTACACTTAAACCTTAACAAAACACTGTATTACTTGAACATTATCATGATATTTGATTTAGATTAGACGTGTAGCTAGAAAATTGAATAAACTTTGGTGAACGTATATAAATTAATAGTTTTTGTTTAGCCCGTTTATTTATTGTTGTTGTTGTTGTTGTTATGGGTAGTTTCATATCGTGGTATCAGCGGAATATAATTAGTTCGTTGAAATAATGGTGTTATTGATTGTTGCGCGCATATTAATAAAGTTGTGCGGTTTGGGGTGGAAAAACAGTGACAGGTATTAATGATTATTTATGAATTTTAATTAATATTTTCATTAAGCTACACGGGTCATGAAATATAATTATATATAATGTTCGTTTTACTAATTAAAATTGAATAAGGGTTTTTGTTGAATCACCGAATAGACAGGCAGTCAGATACATTTAATTAGCCCCTCGATTAAAATCAAACTTTGGTTATTTAATTACTCAACATTTATTTTGAAATTAACGTTTATCGTTATAAACAAAAAAATTTAGAATCGGAAAATTGTTTAACCCTCATCGGTTGGTGTGTTTTTACAGAAAATGTTTGCTATAGGTCGAAGTGTTTATTAGGAAGAGATTTGGTTATTTCTTAACTGATTATGATGAAATTCAATATAATCGATGGTTATAAAATAACTTTTAATGAGGAAGGAACTTGGTTGATTCTTAACCGGTTTCATGTCTTACTTACATGTTAGTATAGTTACTCTTAAAATCACATTAGAATCCAATTTGCATCGTGCATGCTGGATTTCATCATAATTGGCGAAGAAATAGCCAAGTTTCTTCGTAAATTGGCCTGAATCTGACTTGCAAATGCTGGATAGGAATCTACGCTGAAATTTGACCTTACAATTCTATTTTAAATTTAGAAAATTCAAAGAATATTTTATTTAGTTCATGAAAATTGTGTTTTAATTTTTTTTTTTTTGAGTTTTAAACCTTGCTGAGAGAGCTTAGAAGACTTATAGGCATGTAATGTTCTGGGTTGCTATTTTCCTGGCTCGGTTTGAGAATTGGCGAAACTTTTGCTATTTTCCAGGAGTTTTAGAAGTAACACAATTTTAGGCAGCTATTAAAAATCAACAAAAGAGTCTTAACAGCACAATCTGGCAAATATTTCAACAACATGTTAAAAATATTGACAGCTGACATTGACGTCACAGTCGAGAATGGATCCAATAGTATGGGTAGATTGATGTACATTACGAAAGGTATTTGCGAGAGCTGTACACTTATCTAAGTTAAACAATAGTTTTACCATGCTTTCAACATCCTGCATTTGCAGTGGCGATATTGGTCTTTTTTCGTCACAAATTTAGCAGTATTTGAACTCGCCACCAAATGATTAAAACGTTTAGTTAAGTTAACATTATGTGTAAACTTGTTTATAGTCTGACCTTTATTTTAGTCTTTTTAATACCATTCATGCCATCTATTATAATATTCATAAACCGTATTTGATTTGTCAGTACTCTATTCTTACAAAGTGTTAATATGATAAATTCTCTTTCTGTATTCTGTTCTTAAAAAATTTATTAGTGTAGATCATATCGTTGATTGAACATATAGAGATAGTATTACTGTGATAAACAACAACAACATCAATTTTTTGTTTCGTATTTCACATGGTTAAAGAAGAGCTTGTACAATTCATGTAAGGTTAAAGAAGAACTGAGATAGGGTTGCATTATAATGATGTAGCTAGAAAAGAACATACAATTTTTCTATTTTGATTTGCTTTTTAATGACCAACACTAAAACAATATTCTTTATAAAAATTCAATAAGTCGTCGGATGGTTTCCTCTTTCTATCACAATAGATATAAATGTTTTATCCTTTGCGAACAAGCTGATTTCGTTTACTTGGGTTCTGTTTTCTTTGTAAGTGTTAACAAAAACACAGTTATTATTTTTGATATTGTTACTAAATCGATTTTTGTTTTCATCAGTTCATTTATCGGAAGTAGAAATACATAAAATTTAAAAGTTAATCGTTATTTTATTTTTATTATGGCAATGGCATATTGTTCATATTTGAATTGTTTAAACAAAAAATCATATGGGATTCCAAGGTTTTTGATTCCTCAAGATGATAGACGATAATAAATTTTGGTAACAAGTCGCTATATGCATGTTCGAAAAAAAAAAGTTTATTTGTGTGCCGATCATTTCGAACCAAAATTTATAAATAAAAGTGAATTTAAAACAAGGCTTAGTTTTAATCCCATAGGTACCAAAAAATTATTTAAGTAGTGAAACGGAAATTTTACATTGTAAAATTAATATATGTCAAAACAATGAAAATGTAAGTGATCATGTTAGTAACGACAATAACGAATCGCTTGGAGTTTATAAAGAAAATATGCCCAAAACATATAGAAATCCATTTAAAGAGTTATCGTCAGCAAATAACATACATACATACGTACATGAATCTCAGTTTCCTATACCAGAAATTCTAGATATATCTACTTCTTCTACCAACTTTCTACAAACCGATCAGTATGAAATTCTTACTGAACTATTATTACGTTCACCCCGAAAAAAAAAATTAAAATCTAACGAAATTTTAAAAAACGACATCTCAATAAAATTTTGTATTCTCAATAAAATAATGGAAGGAAGAAGTGGAAGTGTAAAAACATTTGTAAAGCCTCAAACGATGCATACGGTAAACTCAAAATGGACTTCAGAAGAAAAAGATCTATTTCTGAAATTTCACTACAGGTCACCAAGCTTTTATAAATTTTTATTAAAAGAAGGGTTTACACTTCCAAGCCCAAGTACCATAGTAAGATATGGTATAATACTATTGAATTTTCAACCGTAATTTCTCTCTTTTACAAATGTTAAATGAGAAATTTAAAGATACACCTGAACTCGAGAAACGCTGCGTTTTAGTGCTCGATGAAATGAGCATTAAGACAGAGTTGGAATATAACACTAAAGAGGATTGTGTATATGGTTTTAGTGACCTAGGTGAGCTAGGACGCGAAAGATCATTTTCGGAATATGTTTTTTTATTTATGTTGAGAGGATTTAATAAACCTTATAAAAAGGTATTCCATTTACAATTTAAAATATTGGAACATGTTTCAATAATTTTTTTTTATTTTCTTGCAATTAGGTAATTGGATATTATTGTGGTAGTGTTCGCGGAATTCAGCTTTCAGAAATTCTAAAATCGACCCTAAATATTTTGATTACAAATCAAATAAACGTATACGCTGTAATTTGCGATCAAGGATCGCCAAATAGGACTGCATACAAACAACTAGTTGTTAGTATTTCTCAGCCTTATGTGACAATACAGAACAAAAAAATATTCTGTTTATATGATGTTGTCCATCTTTTTAAAAGTTTCCGAAACAATCTTTTAAAATCAAATTTTTTAATTGGTGAGAATGAAGTACCATGGAGTATTTTAGTTAAACTATTTAATAGTGAAAATAGCGTAATAAGATCAATGCACAAACTGACAGAAGCCCATATTAACCCAGATTCGTTTCAAAAAATGAGAGTAAAACTTGCGACTCAAGTTTTCAGTCATCATGTTTCGACAGCTATATACGCGGCAGCACACACAGATTTGTTTACCGCGAATGAAAAATCGATAGCATTAACCACTGCCAATTTTTTTTCCGATTAAATAAATTGTTTGTTAATTTAACAAGAAAATAAAATATTTAAATATTCCTAATAATAATGCCTTGTCAGAAGAATTTGAAGAAATTTTAGAAAATTTAAAACAATCTGTTGAGTGGACAGCTACTTGGAAGAAATCGAATGGAATGGCTGAATACTGTTTTTCTGGAATGCAACAGTCAATTAATGGAATTTTGCAACTTTGGGACTTAATCAAATGTACCGATTAAAAATACATTTTGACAGCAAATTTAAATTCAGATTGTATAGAAAACACTATTTCGGTTATCAGGACTAATAGAGGATCTTATGAAAGAAACCCATCAGCACTTCGTTTGCATAAAAATTTAAAAGAAATGTGTGTTTACCACATGATGTCCAGCGATACTTCATCTTACGGCCAGTCCGATGCACGTGTACTTCTAAACACGGAAGACATTTCAAGTATGGCAACCATAACAATAACACATTATGTAGAGTTCCCAAACTTTTTCTACATTTTATATTTTTTTATATTTTGGTTTACTTAATGCATTTTTTCAAATTTTTAAGACTTAGCCAGCACTACACACAACAATAATTCAGTAGACCAAAAAGCAGATAAAATTCCTTTAAAAATTATACCTTTAGACGTAAGCAACACTGGTAATTTAATGTTCAATTTCATATTTTTATTAATATTATCTTTATAAAAAAATAATAACCTCACGCAGGTTTCCATAGTTTTTATTATGCTTAAGCATACATACAAATACTAGCGTATTTTTATATATGAATTTACAAAACAGTAAATGTGAAAATCGCCATATTTCACTGTTAGTAAATGTAAAACAATTTACAATAAATTATTTGAATTTAATTATCACTTTCTAAATTTAAACTATAGGAAATTTACTTCTCGACTCGGGGCAGCAGGGCGAGATCGACGATGAAACAAATTATTGTGAATATGATGTTTCTGATTTCGAGGATGAAATTGAACACAATAACGTAGACTCTCACTCTCAAAAAGCATCAGAAGTAAATCCAAGTCAAACAATTAACAGTATGTCAATGTCATATTTCAACGGTTATATAGCTCATGCTTGTTTAAAAAAATTTCAATGTGCATGTTGCGAAAATTTAATAATTTGCCAAAATTCTGAAAAAGCTTCAGCCGCCAATTTGTTAATAGATTCACGTCAGTATGAGAATATTGTAAATTGTAGTTTGAAAGTACCAAATGCGTTGTTTGTTAAAATAACAAAAACAATAGTGGACATTTTTACCGATAATTTCGATAAATTCTGTTTCAAAAAAGAAGTATTACAAAATTTATTTGGTATGTGCAATTCAATTAAAGTCGCATGCACAGATGATCTGCATAGAGATATTATAATCCGTCATATCTTGAAAGTATTGATCCGAGCAAAAATTAAATTATTAATGCCAAAGTCAAAAATGCCAAAAAAAAATTTAAAAAATTCGATATAATAAATCATCTTTAATCTAAATTAATTTTAATAATTTCAATAACAATTTTAAACTTCATATAAAGGGTGTCCGGGTTTGGGATGGTGATCCGTCATGGGGTGATTCCTTGGTTCATTCTGAGAAAAAAATCGCATGTGGAGGGGGGATCCATTTTTTAAAACCTTTGAGATACAGGGTGTTTAAAAAATTTGGTTCAGAAAAAAAGTACACCCAAATATTAAACTGTAACTTCCAAAATATTTATCGGAGAGCAACCAACTTAGTCTTATTTGGTTGGTAATCGTATAGGCTATTATTAAGGTTAAAGTGGTTATCTTGTATCTGCATCCGTTTGAGAGCTATGGTGATTTAAAGTAAAAAAAATATTTGTTTTTTATAAAATCGAGTTTTTCTAAAAAAAAAACCGTTATAATTTTTTCTTTTGAAATTTAATTTAAATTTGTCATGATCTCCTCTACAATCCCTCAATACAAAGTTTGGGTCGAGGAGTTATAAAAGGTGCTCAAAATGTCCTCCTTGTGATTGAATATATGCTAATATTCGTTTAAGTATGCCTTTGGTTATTTCAATTCTTGGTAATTCTTCCCTTATCTGTTGTGCTGCTGTGTGTATTCGTTGTATAAGTTCTTCTTTTGTTTCAATTTCTTTGGAGTATACAAGCGCCTTCATCCTTCCCCATACATAAAAACCAATACCGTAAGATCGGGGGATCTTGCAGGCCATTTCTTCCATGTCAATTTTCACTAAAACTAATACAAATATTATAATAAAAAACATAATTTTGCAGTTTATAACGTGCTAGAAGAGCTAAACTAGTTTCTACATTTTTTTCTCTATTATAAACGACAGTGGAGACATTACTCGATCGTAGCGGCGAAAATCACGGTGATATTATCTTAATGTATTCAATCAACGATATAATTAACTAGAAAACATCATCGGTAATCGATCCATTTGAAAGTCTCCATTGGTAATCGTCGATGACGCTTTCCAGCAATAGATTGTAAAACAGTATAGATATGGTTACAAATGTATAAGCGATTGTTCTCCCATATCGAGACCTTTTAATAGATAATTAATGAAACACGGATTAATGTAATACAATCTAGGTGAACAGGTGAACAATTTGTTCCCCGCGATACATTTTATGGGAACCAATTTTATTGAAACAACATGCAGCGCACATAATTTATCAAAACTACTTCTTTTAATCATTTACCAGATATAATGACATCCATTGTGGTGATTTTTGATTTATCGTCAAACTCAACGAACACATATTTGATTAATTCGTTATGCGAAATTCGAAATAATAATTGTTGTGCCATCTTTATTTAAAATTTAACACCGTTCTTTACATTAAACTTCGTTGGGAGTTAAATAAGCTTCTTATGAAGACTTGAATATAACGCACATTAATTTGCACAAAAATTCTCGATTTATTTTCTAATTTTAAACAGTGCGTAGTTAAATCTCTAAGATACTATCTAATCAACTATAGTTAGGATGGCACTTTATTACTTACTATGCTTATATTCACTAATTTGCACTTTAGTTTTACACTATATTAAATTGTAAAATAATTATTTACTTTTCACTTACAGCACTTAAACGATATATCTAATTCGGGGGTTACCAGAATACTATTTTTTCACAAAATTTATAACGGTCATGTTTAACACCGATCGGAGTTAATTTTTATTACATTCGGAGTTGTATAATTTACTGTTAGTTTTTAACTCTGATCAAAGTTAAGTAAAACGACATTCGAAGTTAAATGTTAAACTGATTTCTAAATAAATAAATTTTAGCCCAAAGAGTGTTTAATATTATTATTTAACTGTTCTGCGGGGCTAAAAAAAAATAACTTTGCCGCTATGTCAAGAAATTGCACAAAAAAGGCGTTAAATATGGTCAACTCCTGCTGTTGGAGTTGAAGCACACCGGATATTTCTAAGAGTGTATATAACAGCATTTCGCCAAGATCAAACGCACTTACAATTATTTACAACCCGATTGGTTCATCAATGTACTTTTTTCATATTTAATATTTGGCCAGATGACTGGCTGACTTTATAAAATGGACTTTTTATATTACAAATCGTACAGTTACAGAGCGGCATTCACTTAATGTTTACGCATCATTTCAGTTACTTAACTACCTGAACTTGAGCTTTTTTCCGATACGTTTTGCATTTTTTAGAAAATTGTCTATGACATATGCTATTCGACCTAACTCTCTAGGTCTAGGGCTCAAAAGATCATGGCAAAATTCTTTCAAGAAATTAATGAACCCAAGTACAGTTTAGTAACTTGCACACTTTACATGCTTATCGATCAGTGAAATTGAAGGTGAATTTTTTCAAATATGGAATTAGTGATAAAAAACTAAAATTTTCATTTGTGTAAACCGAGCTCATTTATGTACGCTTATTGTATCTTGTAACAAAAAAATTGCACACATTTAAGGGTCAGCAAAAAAAAAAAAAAAAGAAAAAAGAAAAAAAATTCAGCAAGAGTTCTGAGTCCGGTCAGCATAAATTTAGGAATGGTCAGAATAAACAGAAATACAATTCCAATTGTTTCACTGGCTTTGACGGTGATTACGGTGCCACGTCACAAGTCACTTGTCATGTTTTATGGATGCTAGGTAAAAAAAAAACGAAATTTACGTAAACTTTAACAGCAAGCCAAACTTTATCAAAAAGCTTAAAATTACTGCTCCTAACCGGCGGATTTAAATGCCAAGTTAAAGCTAAATTTGAAAAATTATTTTTCAACTTTTTGTTCAAATATCAGTAACAAAACTATAAATACACAAAGCCACATACGTTTATGTACATATGTACATACATCTAGAACGAATTGAACAAACAGAATAGCAATATACAATGTACATAGTATATTCAAGTGCACATATTTGATTTGGCACATTGACAAATGATTGTTTAATATTTGATCCAAAAAAAAAAAAAAAAACAAAACAAAAATTCCGGCGGGAATTAACCAACAATTATATTCCATTAATTTTTTTTTTTTGTATTTTACATTTGGGTTGCATTAAAGTGACTGTGGTGGTATACAGAAAGAACAAAAATTTTTTTTTGGCTACAAAAAATAAAATAAATGTTTGCACCCAGCACCCACCCACCACCAGCAAAATATCAATCCTATATTTTTTTTTTTTTTATGTTGTATTTCGATGAAATCATAATAGAATTATTGAGGGAAATATTTTCATTGTTGTTGGTCTTTTTTTGTGGTTCAAGTAAAGGTCAGACTTTTTTGCTTTCTGTTTTGTGTGGTGAATTTGATGTGATTTTAATAGGCACGATATTAATTGAGTGAATTTGAACAATTAATTTAATGGCAACGAAACAGACAATATCTAATATTTTTTTTTATGATTTTTTATAATTTTGACGGGAGCAGTCATCTGAAAAAACGAGTTTAATCATTTATATAATTTAAGGCTAAAAAAGTTTTTTTGTTTTTTTCTCGTTTCATTCGTAACAATGTCTGAATTTTATCTATGTACATGCCTACACAGTGTTTTTAAATTGTTGCCACAAGAAAAAGTAGTATTTTATTACAAGGCAAACCCTCTTAAAGTATTTTGAAAGATAATTGAATTTTGCAGTAGATATAGGACTCTTCTCGTATTCCGGATGTTTCAATAGAATATTGGTTGAATTTACGTGCGTATATAGGACATTTTTCACACTAACTAAATTTCTTATTAATTTTTAAAATCCATTTCACTAACTTTAGATGTTTACGGTCTAGCATTAATATGGTCGAAAGCTAATTTTTTTACAATTTACGGGTTATTCCCTTTTATCGATAATACCCATTTTCTATTTTCCTTCAAAAATCACTAATCGCTAACAAATTCGTTGAAAACACAAAATCATGCTGGTTGAGCTGCGAAAACCTGTGCATCTTTACATACAACTGGTAAATGTAAACGTCTCAGTCTTCATTCTTGCTTCTTAAACAGAAACTTATGTATTGTTGAGTGCTAAATGGAACAGCATGTAGACGGTTGGTTGCTTGCGTTCTGATTTATACGTTACGTATTTATGTATATGTATTGGTAATCCAAATTAAACACCTGGAATGTGTTTAAAGAAATAATACTTAACAGATTATAATACAATTCAGTGACGATTTTTGTGCAAAAAAGAAACCAAACAAGATTTTTAGTAGTATGCATTTGATGAACAATTATCAAATGGCCTTTTCCTGGCCGACGAAATTGTTCAACACAAATCTGCCATCCAAGTCCTAAAGTCAAATGATTTTTTCGAATGTCCGTAATATGCATTTTATGAAAAAAATCATCATCATAAATCAAATTAATTTCGACGATGGAACTTCGACAATCTCATGCAAAATGTACTCAATGTGTATCAATCTAAAGAATACTTAGACTGTCATTGTACTCTTTACGAGGACGAAAAAGCTTGCACTTAGGGTTCCCTTGTTAAACGGTATACTACTGTACCATTTTTCAAAGAGGTTCTATATCTAGTGGTCTTTCCAAATCAAAAACTGAATTGGAAACATCATATATTGAACGTTCAGAATAGAGCCACCAATCCTTTTTAGACCTGTCAGAGATACATCTTGGACTGAGTCCGTTGCACCTGCATGTTAAAAGGGATGCTGCAATTATGGCCGTATAGATGTAGGCAGAGCAATATGGAGAGATAGGCAATCCTTAAGAATGCCTTCTGACTGTGCCAACTAAACTAAAATTACACAAACCATTCTGTGGTATGTTACCTGGCCGGGATATGTAGAATACTGTGCAATTCTTTTTAACAATTAACAATTTTGTTGGTAAAGTATATATGTACAGAGTTAGTTTCGTTGAGTAGAAGGCGCCATTTCTTCGTCCGTTTTGTAATTTACTGGTTGACTCATCTATATTGCCTCCAATTGCCAATATTGCAGTATCATCTGCAAATGTTGCAATACTTGTTCCTTTTGTGCAGAAGACTTCCTTGTGGAACTCCAGCTGATGTTTTCTTTAGTTTGGAGTACTCCTCTTCATGTTTTACACGAAAGCGCCGATCAGCTAGATATGGCCTTAAAATCAGGTAAAACTGCTTCGGAAGATCTTTCTGTATAGTTTATATTCCAGGCATCGGTGCCGGATTTTCTCGAAGGCTTGAGATACGTCCAAGGAGATACTTGAGCATATTTTTTTATTTTCCAGAGAATCTCCAATTAAATCTGTGATTCTGTGCACTTCATCTGTGGTAGAATGTCTCTCTATAAATTCAAATTGATGAGTAGGAATGAGTTTTCTTACTACTATTACTGATTTAACCATCTTGAGTAGTAGCTTTTCAAATAATTTTGAAATTGTAGGGTAGGGAAATCGGCCTGTATGATGTACACCTTTGCCACCTTCCACTGTTATGCAACGTATTTTAATCTGAACACTGCATTGATTACTTGCAGTAATTTTCGTAATTCTTTTTCTGGTAGTGCTTTAACTATAAGTCCAGTAATAAGGTTATAAGCAAGGGATTTTTTTTTAGCTTAAGTTGTCGTTAATTTCATCTTTAAGCTCATGTAGCGTTACAGGTCTTATGTTTTGGTTTATCCACTTTATTTACTGGAATTATATTTTCTTCAGTTATTTGCCTTGGAAGGGGGTTGAAATGTGTCGTCAAGATAGACTTAAAACAATACAGCCTTTTATTTGGCACTTCTAGCCCAAGTTCCATCGTCGTTCTTGACAGGAGCTATTTGTACTTTAGGTATTTTAATACCTTTATTTGCTTTCCATAGGGAATAATTAGTGTCCTTGTTGCCAGAAAGGCCAGCTAGGTGTTGGTTATATGATTTGTTCTTTATTTTGTTGATAAGCATTATAAATTTGTTGCTTAAATAATTAGTTGATTTGCTTTGTGGTCCTCGGTTCCTCTTTCAGATTTTTCGCCCTTTCAGTTTTTCTCTAACCATAATACCAGATCTCTCACTTCTACTAGATAGTTGATGTGATTTTCCGTTTGGTTACGAGTAGGAGGGGTACTCTGCCACGCTGCTTGCAGTATACTATTGTTCAGCAGCTATCGTTATACAGCAGCTGTTGTCCAGCTAATATCAAGTTGTGCCGGAGTTTTAATTGGTACTTGTAATTCAGTATTGTCTTCGACTAGGTTCCGGAAGAGATCACAGTTTGTTTTAATATTTTCTTTTTTGATAATGATATCACTGTGTGTCATAATGACAGTCGTGTGGTTAGACGAAATTTCTTCACTGTTTTCGAGTAGTACGTAGTTTTCAGATATCCCTTTTATTACAAAGAGATATATCAAATATGTTATCCTATTTGTATCCGCTGGACAGGAACTCGCTGTTTAAAGCCTGACCAGCTGCAAACAGCTCCTTCACCTTTGAATTGTTAGTCTTAATCCCCAATATGTATTTTTAGCACTAAAATTGGATCTAGCTCTGGAATTTGTTGACCCAGTCCATTTGCTTTCCAATTGGCGATTCTGAATGTGCTGTTCATCTTCATAGATTTGTACACAGTTTCTTGCTTATTTATTAACAGCTTATTTATAGCGTCCAGCCTTCTTTCTTGTTTTAGTAGTCTTAAGTTTAAGGCTTCTATATTCTTTAAAATTTTTTCAAGAATTAGACTTTGGTCATCTTCGTTCTTACTTCCTGTTTCCCGTACTTATTTCTGGAAGTTCTACCACTGGGTTTTAGGAGATTGTCCTATTATTGGGCATCCCACGGTTTAACGGGCCCTGTTGTTTTTTGTTTCTCAGATTTTGCAGTTCCCTGGCTACTTCACATCCTCTATAGTTAGCGGGATTTTCTCCGTTACAGTTTACAAGCTTGGCGAGATGTTTCCTTGAACATTTCACACATCTAGGCACTCGTTTGCAATATATCTGCGTGTGGTTAAATCCTTGGCATTTCTTACACCGAGGTATTATGCCAGTGGGTTTTCTTAACTCTAACTCTCATGTTAAGGACTGCCTTGATATTGAAATTTTTTTCCTCTTTCCTCATCAGTTACGGTTTTTTATTTTTTTTGTGATATATACCACATTCTCTATGTAGAAGCCCTGTTGTTTAAGGTCTTCCATTGTATCCTGCTTTGTACAGGTTAGGTGGAGACCTCTGGCCATCAAACTGATCGTGCGATCATTTTTGTCCTCGTATATGTGTAACTGTGCCTTCATCTGTCAGCTTTGCAGCCAAGGCTCTATAAGTTTCAATATCTGTTGTATTGATTTTCCATATACTATTGTTCAGTACTACAACTCTGTATACTTTTGTAGTCACAGATTTCATTAATGATTGGTAGTACCATATTCAGTTACGCCAATATTGTTGATTGGTTGTGGTGCCTTTTCCTTAATTTTGGTAGGTTGCCAATTGGATTTCCTGATAGGGTATATTTTGCTGATTTTGATTTAATAACCTGATTTTGAAGTTTGGTTTGAGGCTAAAATTTTCGGAGAAGATTCTGCCTTTTAGGATCCAGCCCGTTTCTTATCTTAATTCTCCTTCGTCAGTGTGGAACTCTGTTTCTCGCTGTTCCTCTGGTTTGTTGGCTTGCAAACTAATATTCTTACGAAACTCTGAAGCATCCTGTTCCTCAGGTCCCTTTTACAAGCAAAGGAGCAATAATTTTTCAGTTTCTCATTTTCTATCTTAAGAAATCTCATCATCTTCATTCTGGGAGCCCGCTTGCTCACCCATCGAAGTCGCCGGCACTGGGTATCCGTTTTCCTGCGCCTTAATATCTACTCCTCGCGAAACTCCCTTAGCTAGTTTTGATCCGCGAATGGTATTTTATTTCCCATCTATCGCCACCTGGGGACGCGCCTGATGGGTGCGATTTGTGTTAAACAAATTTCGATGTAAAAATTGCTTGTTATTTATATGGCCGACCCCATGACCGACCAAACGGCGCAGTAGTTAAAGCTGCGGCGGTTAGATCGGGAGATCGGGAGGTACCGGGTTCAAATTCCTATTTTTCATCATCTGATTACTATCGGTGATGAAGATGACACACACATGACACATCTATGACCCCCTGTTGAGAGTGCAGAATCCATGGGCCGATCCACCTTTCATGTCAGCACTATAGGTTGGCATGAAGCAATGCAATGTGCAGGTGGTTTATACAAAACGGGTCTATAGCCGTACGTCCTCGATTTGGCTTCTACTGCGTAAAGTAGGATGGTAAAAGTAAACTGTGAAAGAATTGGGAGTGCCTTGAGCCCCAGAACAGATTGCATAGATTAAAAAAAGAGAAAAAGAAGAAAAGAATAACGCAACATTTTTTCACTCTATTGATTTTTTTAATAGTGGGTTTGAATGATTTTAAATAAGTTAAACTTATTTCATTCCACGTTGCTTGTACGGTCTTTATTAAATCATCCACGGTTTCAAACTGGAGTCTTTCTTCGTACATTTTTCGTGACAACCACCTCCAAACGGCAGCCACGTCAAAATATCAACATTTTGTTGAGATACCCAGTTTTTAACAATTCTGACGTTGTGAATTAGCACATTATATTGCTGCAAAGTCCATTTAAGAGTTCCGGGGAATTCATTAATTTGAGAAAAAGTTTGTTGGAGCATGTTCATACATCCCTCACCATTAAGAGTTACCCTTTCGAACACTAGGTCAACTGTGCTATAGTTGGTTATAGCTCCCCAGACCATAACATCATTTGTTCCACTGTGATGATGCGACAAAGTTACTTCATCTTTCCTCAAATCATGGTAGTAGAACTTGTAACCGTCGGGGTTAGGGCTTGTCCGTTGCCGGACCTTTTGCATTCCCGGGAAACGTGACTGTGATTTTCTGGTTCGCGGGAATTCCCGGAATCTGGGACAAGACAAGATTTTATCCAGTACTTCATTATTTATATAATATTAAAATTTAAACAATTTTAAATTTTAGGTCGAGAAATGGACAGGAAAACAAATTAAGTAAAATTTAAAATAATTGAAAAAAAAATGTGATATAATGATTTAAATCAGTCAATCGGTGGATTCCTTTCTGCCGTCATGGGAAATCTACCGCCGAAAAAAATGAAATTTAAA
Source organism: Tipula vernalis (assembly GCA_958295665.1). Lineage (NCBI taxonomy): Eukaryota > Metazoa > Arthropoda > Insecta > Diptera > Tipulidae > Tipula > Tipula vernalis. The sequence continues at coordinate 293,509,232 of OY282559.1, read as the reverse complement.
CTATTAGCATTGATTTTACTCAACATATTGTTAACACTTGGTGGATTTGATTTAATTTTTGTTAGAAACTCATCCGTCATCGTTTTTAAATTTGGTTGTTTTTCCTATTTTGGCTTAAACTTAGCACCTGACTTTTCCTTGTGGTAGGGTTTTTGTATAAAAATACAGTGCGATAGTTCAGCTCTCTTTTTTGCTTACAATGGTCCTACCACATACAGGCCATTCACGATTATGAATTTTACTAACGAGGCAAGATCTTTATTACTTCTAATGACTAATTTTTCTTTTAGAATTTTTAACTTCTGTGGTCAATAATAGTTGCCTGTTCTTTCAAATTTTTTAACAATAATGCTGAAGTCGCTTCAGTTTTGGCTATATCTGAAGATATCTTCAGCGGTTTAAGAACATTTTGTCGTCCAGCTGCGGCACGGTTCATTATTCGTTCATCGCACATTTCGTAAATTTTCAGTTCGCGTGGTAATATTTTTAGTAAGGAACCGTTCCAACATATTCTCTAAAGTTTACTTCAGCGGATATGGTTATCTAACATAATATTCAGTTCCTTACACTCTCTCTAACTCTATAACGTGTCTTTATTTTTATAGCGTTGCATCCATCACCGGCTACATTCTGATTAATTCCATGAAGTTAAAAAATGACATAGAGGAATCTAGAAATTGGATTTTGCATTCCCGGGAAATATTCACAACATTCCCGGGAAACGGGAAAACTTTTAATTTCTGAAATTTCCGGGTATTTCTATGGGGGCCAATTTCCGGGGCCATCTATGTTGAATCTCTTCTTGTCCGTGAACACTATTCTTTTCCACCCATGTTTTCATTGCATTTTCGTTCCTTAATATGAGTCGCCTTTCTTTGATAGTTGTGGCAGAATTACTGCTTCGTCGATTTTGGAAGCCGTAGCCACCAGGGTCAGAGAGGTAGTTGTTTATTGCACTTTTACTACGCCCAAATTTTTGTGCTATTGAACGATGTGTTAACTGTTTTCCTTTAGCCAATTTTATATTTGTTTGTAAATATCACTTTAAAAATATTGCACTTTTATTTAATACAAAAAAAAAATTAAAGAAAATCATGACCTAACGGTATTTGAATCAGAAGCAAAATTGATATCCGATTTATTATAGCTCAATGTGAACTAGATTGTAAAATAAAAATGAGATATGGCAATAAAAGCGGGGAATATACATCAAAAATATTTGGCCTTAAGCTAGTGAACAGGAGTGTATATTCTTTCCCATAAGAACATTTCAACTTATACCGATTGGACTGTGACTCTTAAGAAATTTTATGTTTCAGTTTTGTAAACAAAAGCTTGTCTAAACTTTTTATTGGTCTACCAACAATTTTTATAATTTTGAACCGCACAATTATTTTTTCGAGGCAAACTTATATTTTGGATTTTAACTTTTGACATATTACGCATTTTTCATTGTCCACAAATTATAGTACAAGTAATAATTTAAAATACTTGACAAAAATTTAGACAAATTACTTGGATTATGCTAAATAGTCGGTTGCTTCTGCATCTATTGTCGATAGTTTATTTTTTACACATGATATTAATTTATTTTCTGACTATGCACCGTGTTCTGGAATAGGATCTGAACCCCTGAATTCGCCTTCAAGTTTACTTTTGGCTAATTTCCATTTGGTTTATTGGGTGGAGTTTATAGGATTGTCCTAAAAACTAAATAATGTCCTTAAGATGTAGTCGTCCCTTAAATTTGCCTCACTTTATTACATTATTACCTAGATAAAATAAGATGAGCAACTGATCACTGGAAAGCAGTGCTCCGTATACTTTCAATCCATAGAAAAATTAAGAACGCAAGAAATGTATTTCCAGGAGAAATCAAAAGGGCCTAAAATCAATCTAAGTTCAGGCCTTTACTTTAATCTAGTTTATCTATTCCATTAACCAGCGGGATATTTTTCACTTACAATGGAAGAAAACTCAATTACAACGATTTGTTATGTTTGAAGCTGTTGTGTACACCAATTCCTGGATCAAAGCGTTTCCAGCAGCTGAAGCCAAATCTTTCGATTTACAGCTAAAAAATTAGCAGTACCGTAAGAAAACCATTACATCAAGATAGAAATTGCATCGAAATATTATATAAGGCGGATGTAACAAAATAAGGGGTGACCCGGCCTTTAGAACCTAATTCTGTTTTCCCATCTTGTCATGAAACATTCTTTAACTATCACTAACATTATGTAGAGTCATTTTGAAAACCAAGTTTTAAATAATTTATTAGGAAGCTTCTTAAAGTTCATTATAAAGAAATTTTAAAATTAAATATTAGTTGCATTTTGTGACATACGATCTGATTCGGATCAAGTTATGTTTCATGAAACAACAAGAAAATGCAAATCAACTCGAAAATTTGAATTAAATTTTGATCCGATACATAAATTATTTGTTTATATAAATTTACTTATTTTTCCGAGCCGTCTCGTGAACTCCCGGGAACAACCCTCTAAAGCTGAACCGTCACAGCCAACAATTGGCCTCAAAGAATTGCCTTCTTTGCGTACTTGTGAAGACCATACATCGATGGAGTCGAACCATTTTATTTTTCTTAAGCTCTTACCAACTTGTTTATTTGTCTTGCCTAGTCGTTCGCAACAAAAAATAAACCGACTTAAATTTGTTTGTACTGACAAAATTCCAACTTTTCTTATCTCCATAAGAATTGTTGCCTGATAAAAGCAAATCCATTTTCCAATATATTTGTTTTTTTCTTAATAATATTACCTTTATCAGCCTTTAATAGGGACACATCGGAATTGTTATATGAAAATCGTTTAGCTTTGTGAGTTTGTCAAATGTCTAGTATTCCTTATCCTTAGTCAAACATTTATTTGTCAAGTTTTCGATAAATTTAAATTTTTTCAAAATATTTAGAAGAGTGTTTCTGATTCTGTTCTGTATTGTCCCGTCTAATTTAGAAATGCCACTCTCTAAATCAGCTACAATACTTTATTCCCATATTTTTAAATCAGCTAAAATGCTTTCATTTTCCTTAGCTCTAGGTTGTTTCTTTCGCAGAAGTGTTATGTCGCGTTAGTGAAGAAATCTATCGACTGGGTAGATTAATTTTGAAAATTTTCTCATTTGGATTTGTTTCGTTGCTTCAAAAATGTAATCGTATGAAATTTTAGAATTTTGAAAAAATCTTCATAGAAGATGCCCATTGTTAATCATTTTTAATTTTGAATATTAATTTTGTTACTTCCATATTGAGCCAAACAATATTTTTAAAAGTTCCTGTAATTTTTTAATTGATGATGTTTGAACACGTTTTTTATACGTCCATTAAAAAAGTCTCTCCTTGATTGTTGGAAAGAATATTTTTTAAGTTGTAGTTCTTTGTTTACCAATTAGAATTTATGATGTTTATACAATATTTTGAACCTCAGGGAGGCCTCACTAAAAATAAGTAAGCCTCACATATTTCACATATATGCTCTGTGCGCTGGATACGCGCAATATAACAGACAATAAATTGTGATTATCGAAATTAGGGATGGGGACAAAATTCCAAAAAAAAAAAAAAAAAATCCAAACTTTTATTTCTTGATAAAAATTATGATCTTAGCCAAATTTGATAAATATTTTTATTTTGCTTTTTTAACACACGTTTAATTCTTTTATATTTTATAATATTGTTTTTGTTGATAGGCCTTATTACTTCACCTGCTTCCATCTTTTTTATATTATTGTATGAGAGGACTATTCACTGTTCTCAATTCTTCAATAATTTTATATAATCCACTGTATTTTTTTTCTACGATAAGTTTTATCAGAGCCTTCTAGAGTATAGACAGAGCCTTCTACAGTATAGAACCATAATCTTAATGACGTATTTTTTAGAAGCTTTTTTAGTGGTATAACGTTTCACTGATTTCCATAGGAATCCATAGTAAAAATGGTGTTTTTCAGCTTCAACTTTTTCAATGAAAAAAGCAAAATATTAAAAGCAAAAAAGCATAATATTATAAAATGTTTATATAAATGTTTTCTACATATCTTCAACAAAATTTACAAGAAGGCCATATTGGTATTAAGTAAATATTAATTGAATAAATATTAGAATTAAATTATTTCTAAAATATATTTTTTCGAACTTTCATTTTGAAAAATACATCAACGTTGGCTCTGACAAATTAAAATAATACTTGCTAAATTTATCTTTAGTTTTACTAGTGTACGTAAGATGTCTAAAATTGTTACAGAAAAATACGAAAAAAAATTATTTAATCACAAAATTAACGAACGTCCCTATATTTTGTGAATTTGTTTTGCTTTTCCTACAATTTTTGAAGTTGAATTTTCCCCAGGTGGTAAGTTTTGGTAGGATTGTTCCAAATTTTTACGGCCATCACTGCCATCTATGTAATGTATATTGACTTAATGACCAAACGAATTGTAGTAAACTTTTATTTTAATTTGACCAGAATGCTGTTGTTATGAATTTTTTTTTATATTTTGGTTTAAATAAATCAATTATTACAAGAAAATGAAAACGATTTACTTAAGCGACATTCATATACTCGTATGTTAAAATTCAAACATTTATGAAAGTATTTCATAAATCATAATTAAGAATTTGTAACGTTTTCATTTAAAAATTTGTCTTCGGAAAAAAAGTGATTTCCCATAAATGTTTTGTGTGTTTTACTATGAAAAGTTCCGTTTTTTCGTCGTTTCTAATTCTTATAAAAGCTCAGATTTTTTGATTTTGGCTCTAGAAAATACAGGGTGCTCTGGTTTTATCCGTCTATGCCAAGCTTCGACTGAGTTTTGAGTCTTTGGGTAATTGCTTATGATTGACTCATTTATGGACCAGAAATTTGGGTTATATCTGGCTGTTTCGTTATTGAACATTTTTTTAAATTTTTGGCAACTATCCACACATCAGCATCATCTAATATGCGCTCGAATTGTTTGAAATATCGGTGAATGCAGTCGGATGGTAAAAAAGCCAAAGCTTTAAGCATTCTAATTTTTAGCGAGAATTCTTCTGAATTCCCGTATTTTTTTGGTTAGATTTAACTTTTAGATTCTCCTCCAGATCAACTGACCAAAATGGAAAAAGCATCCTTTAAATTTGGCATTTGAAAAATATTCCAAAGCAGAACGATGTATCGCTATTTCAAAATAATTTATAATGACTTTTGGAGTTAATTTGATATTAAAATCAACTGCTAAGCATTATAACAGACCTTATTTTTGTTAGTCATTAGGTAGAAAATTAGAGGAAATACCTGCCCTTCAATAACCCCGTGAATACTGAATAGTTGTCTAAAAATTAATGGTCCGATGTAAAAAGTTCCATCCATACCTATATTTGCGATAAAAATATTAAACTGGGAAGTATTCCTAAAATGATGATTTTTTCATCATTATTGAATTTTTTTTTCACATAAAACAGAAAGCTCGGCCTCTAAATATTTCAATTCGTTTGATATGCATATCGCTGTTACCAAATTTGGTTCATTAGATTTTCTAACGCTAGAACGAACCCGATACATTTTTTTTTTGTGCGTTTTTATTTGGCAGATACTCAACGGCATTTGGTTCACACTCCACCATAACGTTTCGAATAATCTGAGATGATAAAATAGCAGATGTTTTGGCACACTGTTTTGAGGATCATGTTCATATTGTAATGGTTTGACGGATATTTCATGGATCCCATTTGAATTAATAACAGTTTTAACACAACGTGTTGTGGAATATTTAACAAAAATAGAGCAGTTAAGAACGCAGCTGAGCGGCGGTGAAGAGGAATTATCTTTTATCTTGTTATCATAGAAAATCCTTTAACCTTGGCTGGAGAATGGTGCTGCGGGTGATGTCCTGGTGATTCTAAAGCCACAATTTTTAATTTATTGTTATGTTAAACGGCCTACCCTACTCAATCTTTTGTAAATGAGTTTCTTGCTCAAAATAAATTATTTAAGAATGGTTGCTCTTAAGACAAAATCTTTGTAAATAAATAAATTAAGATTTTAAATTATGATTAAATGTACAAAAACAGTTTGCTTACTAGCATCACCTATCCGTGTTTATTTTAAGAAAACAATTAATTAGATAGATGCATAATTAAGAAATTTGCGTCTTTTTTAATGAAACTTTAAACAAAATTGAGACGAAATAAATCAATGGGGTGTCTCTTGTGACTGTAATGGGTAATATGATTCGGTGGGATACTTTACATTTTCCACTATAGTTTCCATAGAAACTAAACTACTGCCAGTATTGGCATATTGTGCACGGGTTGAACAAATGCAACGTTAACATATGTAGGCATATGTTACGCCGAGATGAGTATAGTTCTCTGCTCATTGAAATATAGTTTAATTTATCTAAAAATGTTTAAGAAATAGAATAAAAATCTAGCATATTAATTGTTTTATTTATAATACCTATATAACTGAACCAATTGGTTTTGCAAAAGCAACTCGTACCAAGGCAACTCATACCAAGGCAACTCATGCCAAGGCAACTCATACCAGGATAATCCATACCAATGGCATCATCTACTATACACTATCTACTTTTTATAAACTGCAATTTGTTTTTCTAACTAAAGAGCGCAGCGACTCGACTGATCAACCCAATGCTATACTCCCGCTCCTATCGATTTTGAAATTTCTATAAACTGAAAAAAAAAAACTCTAACTCGGGAGCGCAACGACGACTGACACAACCCGATGCTATATTCCCGCTCCTATCGATTTTTATTTCCTATAAACTGAATTTTTTTAGGGAGCGAAGTGAACCCGATACAACCCGATCCTATACTCCCGCTCCTATCGACTTGTAAATTCCTATAAACTGAAATTTTTTTCTTCCTTGGGAGCGAAGTGAGAGGAGCGCAGCGACATGATTGATACAACCCGATCCTATACTCCCGCTCCTATCGATTTTGAAATTTCTATAAACTGAAAATTTGTTTCTAACTAGAGAGCGAAGCGACGGGAGCGCAGCGACCCGACTGATACAACCCAATCCTATACTCCCGCTCCTATCGCTTTTTAATTCCTATTAACTCATTCCAAAGCAACTCATATGCAACTCATGCAATTCATGAAATTTATTTTCCTGAAAAATAGAGAAAATCGCGCGAGTCATTTTCCCTATTTTTCAGGAAAATAAATTGGAATGGAATTTTTGGAATTTAACTTTTGGTATCTTGGATTTTGGAATTTTAGATTTGGAATTTTTCAATGTTGAAATTTTGGGTTTTGCGGTTTTGGGTCCTGAAACTTTAGGTTTTTAATTTTACGCCTGGAATATTCGGTTCTGGAATTTCAACCCCAACCCTAGAAATTATTGTAATTTTGTAGTTTTTGTAATTCTAAAGATTTTTAGACTCAAACTTCTTATAACTACCGAGTAAAGTCGCGATTAACGAGTGTTACCACAAGCAAGTTTGTTCTGTAATCCATAATATTCTCGTAAAACAGTGGTAAAACAAAAATATATGCTGCTGAGAATATTCTGCTGGGAATTGTTAACTCATTCTCCACATTGTTGATATTTATTAATTTATTCAAAAATAACACCAACAAACAGATCCTAATGATCCAATTACATGTTGGACGTGAAGGTAGTATAATATCAAAAACAAAGGGTTAATAATAATTTGACATAAACCCATATATGTAGGTAATAAAATACAATATACATGTATACATAAAATGAACAAAAATTACTCTAATACATATCAAAAAATAAAAAAATAATAATAATAATAATAAAATAAAAATAAAGAATAAAAATTAAACAGATAAGTGAATCAGGTTGTTTTCAATCTTTAATTTGAAATTCTTGAGGTTGCTGAACGAAAACATATCAACTGAATTGGAATAATTGTTATGCTTGCTTTGTAGTCTGATTAATGGCGAGTTATTTCTCATATTAGTGCGGTAAGTGTTAATAGTGAATGTAGGAGGATTGCGAGTAGTGTAGTGACTGTGACACCGAAAATTTACATTATCATTAAGAACAGTATCAATCATTTTATGGACAATTTTAAATAGCACCATCTCAATAATAATTCATCTATTATGCAGCGAAGTAATGTTAAACCGAAACAAACGCAAATCATATCTTTCATAGAAAATATTTTTTTTTGTGGTAATGGAAACGAGTAAACTTCTTTTGTACCCGTTCAATATTATGTGAATGTGAGCTGTAGTTAGGATTCCAAATGACTTTTAAGTATTCGAGGCTGCTCCTCGAAAGTGCTGGAAGATTTAAAATTTGAGCCAGTCCTCATCACGAAGCCAAGCATTTGATAAGCATTGCTGATTAATTGATATATATATATATATATATATATATATATATATATATATATATATATATATATATATATATATATATATATATATATATATATATATATATTGAACCTTAAACGAAAAACCCTCATCTATAAAGACCCCTAAATCTTTAACAAATGAACAAACCGATAGACAACTATTACCAATTTTGTAGGAAAATTCACTAAACAAATCTTTACATTTTATTCTGAGCACACAGCATTTATTAATGTTTAGTTCCATGCAATTTCTAATACACCATCGCACTAATTTATCAACATTTGATTGCAGAACAATGCAATCTTGTAAAGAACAAATTGCGCGAAATAATTTTAAATCATCCGCGAACATTAGTACCTCACTATCAATACAAACAACTATATCATTAATAAAATACAAGAACAATAGGAGGCCAAGGATTGAGCCTTGTGGAACTGCCGACGATGGAATGACAACTTCAGATTTCGAATCTACTATTTGAATATAATGTGATCTATTGGTTAGATATGACTTGGTCCATTGAATAGTTTTGTTATCGATTCCAAAGTTAGAAAGTTTCGATAAAAGAATTCTGTAATTAACTTTATCAAAAGCTTTCGCAAAGTCAGTGTAAATTACATCAACGCTGTGCCCTGAGTTCATTGAACCATAAACAAATTCTGTAAAGTCTTAATTAATAAATTAGTCAAGGTAGACCTAGATTTGTAGAAACCATGCTGATGATTAGAAATTAAATGTCCCGTTTTTTCTATTAATGCATTAAACACAAGTCGTTCAAATGTTTTTGCGATAGTACCTAGCAAGGCAATAGGTCTGTAGTTTGAAACAAGTGATTTATCACCAGATTTGAAAATAGGTACAATAATTGCCCTCTTCCAAACATCGGGAAATACGCATTCATTTAGCGACTTATTGAACTATAGAGAGAGTGGGAAACTTAATGTTTCAGCTGTGTGATATAAGAAGTAAGGTGAAATGTCGTCAGGTCCACCACCCTTGCCTAGATCCAAATGTCTCAACTGGGCAGTAACTATGGAAGGGGAAATAAAAGAATTATCAAGTGTATCAATCAAAGACAAAGTGTTCAAAGACAAAGTGTTCTCCTCTATAAGTAAATTGGGATTCAAAGGGGTACGGTTATCAAATGTATAAACTGACTTAATATAAGAGGCGAACATATTACAGCTATCAGTATTGGTGTTCGCGATGCTAGTGTTGTCTCGGATGCTTTGGAGGAAAATACTTGTGTTTTTTAACGATTTAGTATAAGACCAAAAACGTTTTGGATTGAATTGGATGTTCGATTCGATGGAAGAGAGGTAGCTAGCGTAACACGATTTTATTTTCTTCCTCACTATTGCAAGTAAGGATTTGAATAAACTACAATACTCGGGATCATTGAATCTTTTGGATTTTTTATAAATTAAATGTTTAAATTCAATTAATTTAATTAGATTTTTTGAATACCAACTTGGATAGTTCTTTCGTTTTGGTGTCATGCATGTAATACAAGATTCAATAATACTATTCAGTTTATATAAAATATTCTGATTGAATCATTAATGCTTAAAGAACCATATAAATTTGACCAGTCAATCGAATTAATTATGGAATTTATGCGATCATAATTTCCCTTTTTCCACAGCCTAATTAATCGTGTTGAACCTTTCGATGTTTTGATATGTTTAATAATTACATTAATTTCTAACGGTGGATGATGGGAATCAATTTTAGACAAAACGTCTGAAGCCAATGACACATGAATATAATTCTGAATATTTGAAATAACTAAGTCTAACATTCTACCATTAACATTTTTTATAAAATTATGCTGTTTAGTGCCCGTGAAATTTAGCATATTATTGAGAACTCAGCAGTACAGGAAAGAGATACCGTGGTTGAATTATTTTAGTTACTCCAAGGAACCATAGGAAGGTTAAAATCACAAGCTATAATAAAGTCAGAGTTTGGATTTAAATTAATAATAGAAGAAATATTATCAAAATAACGATAATAGTCGCCAGTTTTGGCATTAGATATGTAGGGAATATTAATATAAAGCAACTTCCCATTATCACTTTGAATGCCAACCCATACTTCCTTTTTAAACACTTCCCATTCAAAGTTTCTAAAAGAGTTAAATTTTTTATGGATTGCAATAAGGATACCACCACCATCTTTTTTATCTGGAAATACATTTAAATCGTGATCTCTTCTGTATACAATAAAGTCACTTGAGAACAACTCACCATCAAAAATGTCAACATTCAGAAATGTCTCACTCAAACAGATAATATCGTAACTACACGCAAAAATATTTTTACCAAGAATATTAGTGTTTGTTCGGAGACCTCTTACATTTTGATAATATACCGATAATTTCATTGTTATGATTACAATCTAAGATTTGAAAAATAAAAATTATAACAGTAATAAATCACGTAAAAAATATATATATACATACATATATATATAAAAATAAAAAAAAATTAAAATTAGGATCCTACTGATTGTGGTTCAACAGCCCCTAAATGATTTCAATTGAGTTCTTTGGTTTAATTATTTTTGATTTATCATCTTTCCTGAATAATACGTTGCCACGTTGTGACCTTACAAACTTATAGTTCCGGGTTGTTTTCAATTCTCTGGCTTTCTTCATGATGAGTTGATTAGAAGCAGAAAGATTATCAGTTGAAAAAATTGCGGTACTACCATTACCGTTGCTCAAACCTATATCAGATGGTGTTATGCTGCGATTTAGTTGAAGTTTTTTACTGCATCACATTCAATGATTAAAGGTGGTATATTTGATTCAGAATTTTTTATTCGCATTCTCGAAATTCGTATAATTTGCTTTTCACATGATCGCACTTCCAAAAATGTCAAAAGTTGTTTCAATATAGTTGGTCGATTTTCATCTTTACCGACTGGCATTCCATGAAGCAGAAAATTCCTCAAGCGGTTTACATCGTTAGCAAAACCAAGTTGATCACGTATTAACTTCAATTCACTATTTAGTTTTGCATTAAAACTTTCTAAAATGTTGATACGACTTTCATGATCAGACAGAATTGCAGACGACCTTAACAGTTCGTCAAAGTTTGAATTCAAAGAATTTAGTGATGCGGTGAAACTGTCTTGCTGAGTTTTCAGATTAGCCAAATCAGACGAAAACCTAGACAATGTGCGTTTAAAATTAGAAATCTCTGAGGTTTCGGAATCACTTTCATCGTATACAATTACAGAATTTGACACATTTTCAGCTTTGCATTCACTGCAATTCCAATTAATTGTTCCACCATCAATTTGACTAAAAATGGCATTCGTTACAATCGGGTTCGTGTACTCAACATGAAAACTATTTTTGCACGTTGTCTGTATTGTCGACGTCGTTTTTTGGATTGTCTACATACATTGTATTTACGAGTAGACAATGGATTAATTACTTCATGTTGACTACGCGGCACAATACTAGTTTTGATGCATTCACCTTGCAGCCTCTGACTACCATTTGCTTTGATCTCTACAAAACTCCCTTGATGGTATAAAGTTCACTTCAAAAAAGGACTGTGAAAATCACTTCGCCAAGTGATTCCGATGGAAATATGAAATCTACCGAAAAATCACAAAAGATCATAGATAATAATGGCCAATATTTACTTAGATAAAATTTATTTTGAATAAAATAAAAATTTAATCAAAAATGCAAAAAAACAACGGGCGAGTTCACGCTCAACTCGCAAAAGTATTATGTGAAAACCTTCATATATAAGTATCCACTGTATCATTTCAAGCCTCTGCGATGTGCCCAGGAAACCATTGCAGATAGACGGCTGCCGTTCGCTCAGTCTATAAATTGCGTTATATTTTTGGTTTAAAAAGTTAATAAGTTATTCTATATTGAGTTTGGAGGAGAACCTAACAGACATTAATTGTTTAATTAAAAATGGAAATTTATAATTTATTTGTTGACAAAGAAAAATACAAACGACTATATTTCAGTATAGCCAGGTCTCGATGAGCTTGAGCAAAATACATTTCTGTTTAGGTAATCATCTAAACCTGTCCTGTATGCTTTAAAATGCAGTACACCATTACTCATACACAGCAGCCTTGTTGAAGATTCCATATTTAAATTTTTGTGAATGGTCACGGCAAACCCGGTGAACAAAGCAAATTCGCATCGCTGATTTGATCAGTTTGAACTAAATAAAATAGGGCGGTTCTATTAGATATAGACGCTATTTTGACTGTAAAATCATAGCAGCTGGAAAGACGATAAGCCTGCAGCTTTTTCCATGCCTGCATCTTCAGGAAATGTCATTCGAATCTGTTTATCGTTTTTATAGTTTCTGTTCCTATTCTCCCTGCATAACCACACTCAGCAACAGCATGGGCAATACTAAACATACATAGCATACCGATTAAACAATTTCTAAATTATTATTTTATTATTGTATGTATCAATGTATAAGTGTAATTTTCACAGATCGCTAAGATGTATAATATTTAATACTTAAAGTATGCGTGTAATTCTGTTTGTTTCTAATGTACTTCCATTTCACTTTTTTCAATAGCTTACACTACTCATGTATAACATTCTTGCGTTTCCATTTCAATCCGACGGAAATTGTAATTCGTATAATATAGTGTGCAAGTTCGGTGCATTTTGTATTCGTTTTTCTCGTATGTATAATTTACAATTTCGTTCGTACCGGATTTTCCGTTCCTTTTTTATATGAAATTTTTGACTTACCCCCGCTAAAGATGTTTTCACATCAATACTTTTTCCTCAACCTAATATTTATGTATATTTACGTTTATTTATAATTTTTTTGTAATAATTTAATCATAAATGGTTTTATATATATTCTTAATTATTATTTAATTACAATCTTATTTATTATTTATATACAATTTTTGTTATTCTAGATATGTCAGTTTAATTAATTTTACTGTTTGTAACACGGTTGTATTCCTGCTGCAGTCTGGCGTAAACTTATTTTTTTTTTTGCACAATCCAAAACTCGTCTTTGGTTTTTCCTCCAGCCTGCTTCCTGGGTCACGTCCCTCAATAAGTTTTAATTTAATAGTTAGGGTGACGAACTAAAAAATAAATGTTGTACAAAAATGCTGAAAAATTGCCACATATTTCTTTATTCTAATAGATAAGGAAATCTTGAATTTAAAATAGTCTCGACTTACTACAAGTTAGACGTTGGGCAATTGATTTTTTATACAATTTTGTCTCTACACGATGTGGAATTCTAGTCATAGGTCTACAATAAGAACCCCTAATGAATGATTGCCTTATAATCGATGTCTAAAGGATAATACTATATGTAGTAAGTTTAGTTTTCTTGCTAGAATTTTTACCTGCAACAGAAACCTTATTTAGAAAATTTAGCCTCACCACTTACGAATCCATAAACTAAATTAAATAATTTACGTATAGCAAACGATTAAAAGATTTATCCTTTTTTACGGTAATCCATTATACCGCAATAATCCTCTTTTCAACCCATGATGTGCGTTTACAAAAGCCAAATTTTTTAAATCATTTTTTTTTACTGGATTATCTTCATTACATTAACGTTCTTAATTGTGTTGTGTTATACCAAAGCGGAACACATTCCGACCACATTTCGTAATACAAATTTATTTTATTTTATCGTACTCAAAATAAATAAAAATGTTCAAAATAGTTAATTTTTTTTACGTAGCTATTTCACAAAAAATTATTCCACAAAATAATGAATAATTTGGTAAACAAGACAAGACACATCGTTTATGTGTATCTGTACCCTTATATACATAAAAATATTCTACGGCAACGATGAATAAAAATTAGATTCTGCGAATTCTGGCAACGCGTCGTCTGTCAGAAAATTTTTGTTTTGTTTTTGCCTTTTACTTGACTTTCTTGAAATTTAAAAATAAAAAATAAAATAAAAATGATTAATAATTTAAAATGCTGTGTGTTTTGTGCTTTCATTGTTTGCTGAAGCTTTTATTATTATTTTTCGTTTTAATTTTATTTATTCGCGCCGTTCTTTAGTTTAATATAATAATTATTTTTTTTCATTTTTAGTTTAATAATTTTGATTACAAGTAGAAAAAAAAAAGTAAGATGACAGAGCTACGAATACACATTTCTGTTCTGCGTTTGTTGCTTTATTATGTTAAAAGTTTTACTTGCTATATGTACGAATTAAATTAGTAAAAATAAAAATAAAAAAATTTTAAAATAGAAATTGAGAGAAACAACAAGAGGAATTATAATAATATATTTTATCATAAAATAATAGTTGCTCGTAGCTTTTTACAAAATTATTTAATTATTTTGCATTTGTATCGCCATTATTAAGAGTTTATTTAACTTTCACGCTAAACTTTTAATTAATATTTCATTTTATTCAGACAAAAAGATACTGAAACCACTATATGTGGAAATGGGAATGTGTTTTTACCTGCATGTGAAACTAAAATGTAAAATTCAATTGTTTGTGTTTGCTCGTGCTTACCCGAATGTCAACAAAATTAAGGTTCAGCTCATTTCCTATCCCAGTTCTTTGATGGAAAACACAAACCACCGGAGGGTAAAAAATTTTAACAGCATTAGGACGAACATAAATTTTTTTTTCGTTTCGCTGATTTTTAAAAAAAAAAATGAAAGATGGTACAATTCTTATAATTATTTTATATTCCCTATTCATTTATCTTTAAAATGAGACTAATTTTATAATTTTCGGATAATTATTTTTTTTTTCTATAGCAATAAATACAACACCAACCACCTGTGTCTTAAAAAACAACAACAATCAAATTATTTCCCATAAATGTTTTATTTAATTAGTGCTACACATCAAAACAAAAAAATGATAAAATTCAAACATGACTTCCGGTTCCACGTACATGATATGTGATTTCACGTACCGGCTGACCACTTTTAATCGACGATTGGAAATATCTCCTAAGATAGGCCAGCTACAAAAAAATAGTACAGATAAAAACTGTTAAGGGCAATGGGGTTATTTATCTGTCCTAATGACTTTGACCTTCAGGTCAAGTTTCAAGGTCATTTAAAGGTCTAGGTAATTTTTTTTTAATGGAAACCTCTTTTTGACACCGGATTTGAAAAGAGCTGGAAATTTAACGTTCGAAGCAATATTTCAAAGTTTCTTATTGTGACCTTGCGAAGTTATATCAAGGTTAAATATTTAAAAGACACTCAGAAGTTGTTGATTGGATTTTGAAGCGTTTCCTGGGTATAATAAACGTTTGAAGTATTTTTAGTACTTTAAAGTCAATTTTTAAGGTCATTTGAAAGTCAAGGTGATTTTTTAAACGAAAATTCGAGCGGGAGAGAAGCAATAGAAGAGTGGGAATTTTCACACCTGAAATAATGTTGCGAGCATTGTTATTGCGATCTTATGAAAGTCAAATCAAGGTTAAATAGCAGAGAAGCTGCAAAAAATTCGAACACCTTGCTTTTGTCAAAAAAAGTCAAAAATTTCATATGAAAAAAGGAACTTGTATACTATATAATTCGAATTTCAATTTCCGTCAGATATGTGTGGTGCAAGTGATTCAAAAAAAACGAAATGGACATATATTTGAACAAAGAGAAGGTACACGGATACTTCAAATATTAAATATTATGTATCTTAGCGAGCTGTGAAAATGGCACTTGTACTTTGATTCATAAGCTGTCTTCCATTCACGGTAGCAAAGTACTCGCGAGTACTTGTAGCTAATTACAAATGGTTCAATCTCATCACAACTAGTCATTCTGATACGATGTTGTACAAAAAAGAAGTAAATACGCATACAATTTGCGCTAGATGGATTTCAGTTGGAAAAATTCCAATTGATGGCTTCTAGAATTTTTTCGATATTTTACGAAAGTTTTTTATTATGTTCGAGTTTTTAAAATTTTTGGTAATGCTAAATGTTAACTCTAATACAAAATTATTTTATTGTTTTATCTATTCGCTTTTTTACGCAGAGTATTTGACATCTGGTGTACGGTTTTACAACCTACCCAAAGGTGATCAACCGATAAATAAATTCATAATTAGTCACGTTTCTTGGTCAATTTGTTTCAAAATAATCGTTTTTAGCAATTAAAAAATTAAATTTATTTTCAATGGTACATATAATTGCGGTAAATATATAGTAAAACCCAGTTATGTAATTATGTTTTGCATAAATACATCAAATCTTGATATTGATTGCTTGCTTTTGATTAAATAAATTTGGTTATATAATTTGGTAGTATAAATTATCAACATTGTCACGGTTTCACGATACGGTACGTAGAGTTACAGCACGCGGTTTGTTAAGAATTAAATGTAAATTTTTAAGCTTTATATGCACAGATAAGTCGTGTTTCCCATGAGAACTGCACTAGAACTCGATAAATTTTAAATTCCTTTTATTCTATGTAAACAGGAAAAAAAATTAAATTCATAAAGTGATAATGTGTAGTGCATTTCACATAAATACATATTTTAAGTTGTTACAGCAATAAATAATGACAATTATAGCTTATTTTTTAGTTACACTGGATAAACCCATGAATTTATCGAGTGTAGTTGCGTGTAATGACGTCAGCAAGAAATAAGAAAATATTGATGAAATAACTGAAGGGGGAAATTTTTAAACTCAAAATATGTAATTATATCAAGTACACTACACATTCGCGCTTTATGAATTTATTTTTTTTTCGTTTTACATAGAATAAAAGGAATTTAAAGTTTATCGAGTTCTAGTGCATTTCTCATGGAAAACACGGCTATAGATGTCCCTAGTAAATAATTTTGTTTATGTGGCAATTCTCGTTAATAATGAAAATTTAGTTAGTTGGGTTTGTGTTGCTGTCACACATGGTTGTGTTTTATTGGCATTGTGCTCGAAATTTAGTATAAAATAAAATGTACAACAAAAACAAAATTTAAGTGGTTTTTCTTTACAGTCCACATTAGTAAAAACCTTAACATTTGGTCCGATTGAGCCGGATAAAAGCTGAAATTGATATCATTGGTTGGTTAAAAACAAATTAAAAATAATAAAAAAGTGTGGTTATAGTTCAACCAAACCTCATGGTAAATTATACAAATGGAAAAAATGGAGCGACGTGGTTTTAGGGTATCATTAGCATCGCATAAGAAGTTTATCGAGGTGTTTACGAATGGTGATGAATTAAATCGGTTTACACTGAGAGAAAAGTTCGAGCAGTTTGACAAATTATATATTATTATTCGGTTTACGAAAGGTTAAAGGAGATCGCCATAGATATGTTCGAAGAGAAGGAGGCAGATGAAAATGAAATGGACAATTTGGAATTTTACGATTCGTATTTGGTGGTACGCTTTGGATATCGAAAACATTTGACTTCCAAGCAAGCTGATGGAAATCATTCAAATAATGGTGATCATGTTGATCAATAATTAGAAGTGCTTAATCAAGAACAAAACAATGTTGAAGTTGCAGATCGTGTATGTGGTTTTGGAGGTGAAATTGTCAGTGAGAATGGTGATGGTCGAAAGTTACAGTGTGAACGTGTTAGTATGGCAAGTGCTGAAAAAATATGTAGTAATGGGACGCAAAAACCAAATTTTCATTTACCAAAGGTGCCATTGCCCAGATTTGATGGGAATAGGAAAAATTGACCTAAGTTTCGGGATTCGTTTTACCGAATGATTGTCAACAACGGGTCAATTTCTGACGTAGAAAAATATTTTTATCTGGAGGGCTCCTTGGATGATAAAACAAAATCAATTATATCAAGTGTTGAATTTTCCGAACGTGGGTTTCAGTTGGCTTGGGATAGTTTGTTAACTCGTTTCAACGATGATGTGAATATAATTGACATACAAATGAATGAATTATTCGGATTAAAATTAGGAATCGGCAGTGGAGTTGCAATATCTTTTAGATCAAAGCCAAATTCTTATTAAATCGCTTGAACAATTGGGTGAATGTTTAACTGATGCAGTAATAGTACACACAGTCAAGAAAAAACTAGACGTTGAGTCCCGAAAACTGTGGGAATACGAAAACAAACATAATACAAGGCAAAGCTGGACAAATTTGAAAAATCGCAGAAGCAACATGCAAGTAGTTATAAAAACAAATTTAAAAACAGTTCGTTTACCAATTCCAAAAGTTTTGTGGTTGATGCCAAACCAAGATGTAAGTTGTGTAATAATGATCATTTGTTACATAAGTGCACGATATTTTTGAAGATGTCACCTCAAGAACGATATAATCACATAAAAATGAACAATCTGTGCTTAAAATGTCTCAAGTGGTCACACAGGGTAGATATATGTTCATTTTTTAATTGTAAAATTTGTAATCGACGGCATAACCAATTGTTACACTTTGTGAGTGTAAATAATTCAAATAATGAAATGATTTCGACATAGCAGTAGGAACGATCCAGAAAATAGTAATGTGAATTCAAATTCAAATTGTGGTGGTACAGTCACTGCATATATGTCTTATTAAGAAGAGGGTCAAGCTGTACTTTCAACAGCAAAGGTGTTGATTTGTGATCAGTTTGGTGGATTTCATTGTGTACGTGCGCTCTTGGACAGTGTATCTATGAAGAATTTTATTACCAATGGCGTGGCTGAAAAATTGAATTTGGTTAAGCTACAAATTAACGCTGCGGTAAGCGGATTGAATAATATGAAGGCGAATATTAAACATCGGGCTAAAAACAATTGTTAAATCACGTATTACAGGATTCCAAAGACATATTGATTGTATGTGGTTACCTACAATTGCACACAATTTACCAATGAAATATTTCAATGTTGTTGATTGGGCATTTTTGGACAAAAGAGAATTGGCGGATCCTGAATTTAATGTACCCGATCCGGTAGGATTACTACTTTGAGCAGAAATATTTCACCGAATAATGTTCAATGAAAAATTACGTGTAGAGGCCTGAAGTAAGAAATACGATGTTTGGATGGGTAATTGGTGGAAGGATTGGTATGCAAGAAAGTGCTTCCTTTTTCTTAACCAATAATAACGAATATTCAGAAGACGAAAATTTAAATCAACTGGTGCAACGTTTTTGGCAAGCTGATTCATTTGAATCAACTTCACGTTTATCACGTGACTGTGAGCAACATTTTCGAAAATCTCACTCACGAGATAGTAATGGTCGCTACTGCGTTGAGTTGCCTATTAAGGACAAGGTAACTGAATTAGGGGATTCGTTACATACAACAATGCGGAGGTTTCAATATCTAGAAACCAAGTTGAGCAAAAATCCCGATTTGAAATCACAGTACATAAATTTTATGACGGAGTATCGTAAAATGGGGCACATGAAGGTGTCAACAAGAAGCGCTGAAACAAGGTCAAATGAGGAATATTTCATGCCACATCACGTCGTGTTCAAACGTGATTCGTAAAGCACCAACTTCGTGTCGTGTTTGACGCTTTCGCAAAAAATTCATCGGGGATATCGTTGAATGACGTGTTATGTGCAGGACCATTGGTGCAGCCTGATCTTTGTATGGTTATGTTGCGATTCAGGTCATTTGTTTATGCCATGACAACTGATATACAAAAAATGTATAGGTAGGTGAATGTCAAACCAGCACACTAAATATCAAAAAATCTTGTGGCGCGAAAATCCAACAGATCCCTTGCAAGAATTTGCCTTGCAAAAGGTGACTTACGGAACTACATCGGCTCCATATTTAGCAACAAAGGTACTACAACAATTGGCGAACGATGAAGGTGAACATTATCCTTTGGCAAGACAGGCTTTAAATGAAAATGTATATGTTGACGATTTGCTGGTGGGTGCACAGAATGTAAATGATGCATTGAAGTTGCAAACGCAGTTGATTGCAATATTGGCGAGTTGTGGGATGAAATTAAAATAAAATAAAATAAAATAAATAAATAAATAAATTAAGAAAATGGACGGTAAACGATAATAATTTATTAGCAAATATCGCTGAGGAAGATATGGAAAAATGTTCTGATACAAGTGAATCTATTAAGACACTGGGCCTTCATTGGGATACTACAAAAGATCAGTTTCGTTTTTTGAATACAGTCAACCTGGACAACATAGTAACAACAAAACGGGGTGTGTTAGCTACGATTACGAGATTATTCGATCCATTAGGATTCATAGCACCTTGCATTGTACGCGCAAAAATTTTGATTCAAAAGTTATGGATTTTAAAGTTGAGTTGGGATGAACAGCTGCCAGAAGAATTACAGAAATTATAGAACCAGTTTTGTGATGAATTGCCGACTCTAAATAGGCTGAGCTTTGATAAATGTATTCTAATACCCTGTTTTATAAAAATGGAAATCCTTGGATTCGCTGATGCATCTAAGGCCGCTTTTGGTGCTTGCATTTATTTGAGATGCATTGATGAGTCAGGAAATATTGGTACAAAATTAATTTGCAGTAAATCGAGAGTTGCACCACTAAAAGTGCAAACAATAGCACGATTACAGTTGAATGTAGCATTGGTATTGGCCCAAACTGTCAGTAAGGTTATCGAAGCGTTGAAATTAAATCAGAACAGTGTGACGTTGTGGTCTGATTTTACAATTGTCTTACAATTGCTTAAAATCCAGCCTCTTATGTTGAAGGATTATGTTGCTTATCGAGTATCCAAAATTCAGAATACAACATCACAAATGGAGTGGCGATATGTACGCAACCCTGCTGATATCTTAAGTAGAGGTGCGACGCCTTTAGAATTGATGGATGACAACAACTGGTTCAATGGTCCGAATTTTCTGAGAAATGTAGGAGAACTTTGGCCAAAATATATAATCGGGAAAATTGAGGTACCTGAAATTAATCATAAGACTACATCGATGGTGCACGCTCTTCAGACCAGGAATGTTTTCGAAATAACTCGTTTTTGTTCATTTACAAAATTAATTAATGTGGTTTCTTATTGCAGGCGATTTGTTCACAATTGCCGCACATCCAGTGAGAAGCGTATTGGTGGTTCAATTACTGTCGATGAAATAAACCATGCTTTGAAGTGGTTGATCAGAGTGGTACAGCATGAGGAATTATATAACGAGATTCGCCATATTGAATGTTATGATGTATTTGATCGTAAAAGCAAATTATCGAGTTTAAACCCATTTTTAGACGAGGATTTATTAATACGTGTTGGTGGTCGTCTAAGTAAATTATCATTCTCGTTTGACAAGAAACATCAATATATTTTGCCACACCATCATTTTACAACTCTGATTGTAAGACATGTACATTTGGAAAACGGTCACTGTGGTGTACAACAAACTGTTGCAACTATGCGCAATCGTTACTGGGTTATTAATGGTACGAGTTTCACAAAACAAGTGATCCGTAGGTGTATACCATGCTATCGAGTTAAACCAGTGTCAATGAGGCAATTGTTGGGCGAATTATCTCAACATCGAATTGAATCATGCAGGTCATTTTATCATACTGATGTGGACTTTTGTGGATCTTTTTCCATAAGATATAAAAACCAACGAAAGGACACCCACCATAAGGTCTATGTATGCATTTTTATTTGCTGTACTGTAAAAGCTGTACAATCGTACATTTAGAGATCGTTGAAGATGCAACAGCTGATTCTTTTATCGCATGCCTGAAGCGATTTTTTAGTAGGAGAGGTCACAGTGCTCATTTGTGGAGTGATAATGGAATAAATTTTGTTGGCGCCAATCACAAGCTTAGTGAAATGTTTCAGGTTTTAAAAACATCTAGTAGCGATATTGAATGATTTTGTGCTGGAAAAGAGATGAGATGGCAATTTATACCACCTCGAACTCCAAATTTTGGAGGACTATGGGAGTCAGGAGTGAAAACATTAAAAACCCATTTGAATCGCATAGCGGATAATAGGGTGTTAACCTTGGAATCAATGTATACGATGGTGGTTGATATAGAGGGTATAATGAACTCCAGACCTCTGTCACCTGTTTCATCTGATCCTGACGATTTGGAACCATTGACTCCAGGTCATTTCTTGATCGGAACAGCTATAAATTCAGTGGTGGAACCAGATGTGACGACAGTGTCAAGTAATCGATTAACGCAGTGGAAACTGATGACACAATGTGTACAACATTTTTGGAAAAGATTTAACCAGGAATACATATTGGGTTTACAGCCAAGAAACAAAAACAAGTTGCCAAGACAGAATTTGCGGGTTGATGATATGGTGATTATATTGGATGATAACTTACCAAGTACACACTGGATGATCGGAAGAGTAACAGATGTTACCGTTGGATCTGATGAGCTCGTGAGGTGTGCTACAATTCGGACAAGATCCGGAGAATTAATAGGGGGCATTTCAAAACTGGCTTTGTTGCCGTTAGACAACGAAGATAATCAACAATGAATTTAATACATAAATGATAGTTTGTGTTTTGTTTAACGTTTAATTACTCAATTTATTTGTTACTAGAATCATTGTAATACTGTTTTTATTTTGAATTATTATAATTGGAATGCTTATGACATTCCAAGGCGGTGAGGATGTTAAGAATTAAATGTAAATTTTTAAGTTTTATATGCACAGATATATGTCACTAGTAAATAATTTTGTTCATGTGGCAATTCTCGTTAATAATGAAAATTTAGTTAGTTGGGTTTGTGTTGCTGTCACACATGGTTGTGTTTTATTGGCATTGTGCTCGAAATTTAGTATACAATAAAATGTACAACAAAAACAAAATTTAAGTTGTTTCTCTATACAGTCCACATTAGTAAAAACCTTAACACGGTTAGTTTAAAGGATAGTTTAGGTAATATATCTTAGACGATTTTCTTCGGCTACTTCCTGAAGCAATTTTTATGACTTTTTTATGAACCACCTTAACCTCTTTTGCTAAAAAACCCCACTGACGTTCTCTTAACAGCGAGTTGGTAATAATGGCTGAAAATATTAGGCCTGATATCATAGGACATTCGCTCTTAACATTTTGAAAAACAGCCAGTTTTCATTTTTTTTGGAGGAAGTAACTGTCCAGCTGAATTTTTTTTGCCTTTCGACTCTACTTTCTTTTTTCTGGTTTTCACTTTATTTTGTGGCGAAGATGCAGATTTAAAAGAACCAAAACTGTTTAAATCTGATGGTTTATACCTTCATACTCAGAATCCGTAGTCAGGAAATTTATCTAGGAATGCAAAATAAAGTTTTTTAGCTTTTATCACAATAAACACTGTGGTTTGAAGCTGTATTGGATAACATCAGGGACCTTTGATAAATTTTAAGTTTTTTATTTTCAACACAATGAGGTTCAAGGCGATGGTGAAAACAGTAATACATTAATAATAATATAAAGGGCTTAAACCTCATAAGGTGATCAGAATTTTGGTCTTGATTAATTCAACTCCCAAATCAATCCCGAAATGAACCTGTTATGTCAATATTCAACTTAACCTCCAACTCAATTTACAACTCAACCTTTATCTCAATCGCAACACGAAATAACCAAATCAAGACTTAATCAACTTTCAAATCGACCCTTAAATAATTTCCCAACCGAACAACTCACCTTCCCCAGTAGGATAATTAAATCCTAATTCTACGTCAACTTAACTTAGCTCCACCCAAATCTCACTCCTCTACTTAACTCCATACTTATTTTCCAACCCAATCCCAAAATTAACTCGACTCGAAAGCTACATGAGTGTATGAACTCAACTCAATCTAACCTCCCACTAAACCCTAAACTCAACCTCAAATTAATCCCTAACTAAACTTCTCTTTCAAATCCAACTAAATTTCAACTCAAACCCTACTCACCATCATACCGGCATAAGTACCGTCGTACCATCATAACCTTAAACAATCATTCCATCTACCATTATTCCATTATACAATCATACCATCATGACAATATACCATTAAACCATCATACAATAGTACCATTTTACCATAGTGATGTCGAACCATCCCACCATTACACCATCATGTATATTTTACTATCAATCCACCACACCTTCGTACCATCATACCATCATATCATCATAAAATCGTACTATCATACAATCATATAATCATCCCAACATACCTTCATACCACTAGACAATCGTACCATCGTACCACCTTTATAAAAATACCATCATACCATCGTAATCATAATATCACGCCATGATAATCTTACCACGATACCATCATACCATAATACAGTCATACCATCATACCATCAAACCATCGTACCAAAATACCATCATACCATCCTACCATCTTACCATCATACGATCATACCATCATACCATCATACCATCATACCAACATACCATCATACCAATATACCATCATACAGGTTTTACACTTCAAATTGATCCTTTTACCCTTCAAACTGAATTTTTTACATTTCAAATTGGACCTTTCACATTTCAAATTAAACCCTTAACAAATTATATGAATGCCCAATTAGGTTGGAGTTTGGCTATTCTGTAGCCGATTATGATGAAAATTGACATGTGCGTTGGAAATGGGATTCTATAAAAAGATTTTTGGATACACTTCTGTAATAAGGTCAGTAAGAATTTAACTAGCCGATTATGATGAATTTTGACGTTTCCAACGAATAGAAGGAAATGTGACCCAAAAAATTATTTTTAGAAGAGATTGTGAGAAATATGTCAAAATGGCTTCTATAATATTGTCTATGTAGGTTTCAGTAAATCATGTACCTGCTTAGTTATCAAGATTATCTCCGTAATAATATTAGGAACTTTCTTGCCAATCCTTCACTTTAAACTTAGGATTATGTTTTCTGAGTATTTACTGTCAGAGCGCTAAGTTTAGCCTTGTTTAGAAAAATATAGTGTTTACCGGACACGCTCCTCAGTATTGAAACCAATAACGGTGGTGCAGAGTTTCGGAATTAGAAATATTATTTTAAATCCTTATTCCCAATCTCGAATTTCATTATAATTAGTTAAGGAACAGCAAAGTACCGTCCTACTTGACCATATTCCAAAACTTTATCTAAAAATAATTTTAAAATCCCATTTCCATCGCACATGTAAAATTCCATTGAAATCCCTTAAAAAATGACCAAGTTCTATCCTAACTGACCATGCTCTAGAATTTCATCTAAAAATAATTTTAGAATTCCAATACTAGTTTACCTATGGAACTTCGTCATAATCGGTTGGGAAATAGCAAAATTCTATCATACTTGGCCATGATGTATATGAGTAATGGTGTAGAACTTGATTTAAAAATTATTTTAGAATCCCATTTCCAACACACACACACACACGTGAAAATTAATCATATAAAGGTTAAGAAATAGGCAAATTCCATCATACTTGGTCATATTCCAAAATTTCTTCCAAAAATCATTTTAAAATCACATTTCCAATCCACAAGCCGAAATTCACTTAATTGGATGAGAAATAGGCGAGTACCATCATACTTCGCCATAATCCAGAACTTAATCCAAAAATCATTTTAGAATCTCATTTCCAAACGGATGTCAAATTTGACTTAAATCCGTTAAGAAATAGGTAAGTTCCATCCTAATTGGCCATTCATTTATTGTGCTAGAGGTTCAATTTGGAATGTAAAAGGTTCAAATTGAGGTTGGAGATATTAACAGTGACCTTTCTGAAGTCCTAAACAATATTTGGGTACAGTTTGATTCAAACCGGTTATGGCGTGTAGATTTGTTTAAATATCATACAAATATGTTGTATATACACACATACAAACATTCACTTATATAGATTGCTTAACTGCTCACTACACACTAATCCAACCCCAACTCAACCCCAATTCAACCCACAAACGGCCCTGAATTCAACCTTCAACCCAAATACAAACTCTCTTTCAATTCAATTCTCAAACCAGCATACATATGTATATACAACATTGGCCAAATGCTCACTATATCTAAATCCAACCCCAACTCAACTCCAACTTAACTTCAACTAAACCCGCAAATTGACCCCTAACTCAACCCAAACTCAATTCCCTACTTAATATTCAAACCAGCATACATATCCAGAACAGAAACCGATTGGCGAAAATTTTTTTTAAATCCGATAAGCCGTTCTCGAGATACCATCGGTATAGATATCCAGACAGACGGACGGACGTTCCTTTTTTTTTTTGTTACTATTTTAGACTCAGGGACTTTCAAAACGTCGAGAAAAGTGGTTTTGGACCCACCAAATTTTTAGACCGAAGTAATTAAAATTCGTCTTATTTCAATATTGCGCTGCACATAAAGATGGTGAATTATAAAATGATTACAAATTTGTGTCTCACTAAAATGAAAAGCTTGTAACGACGAGACCTTGCGGCCACGTGTTAACAGAATTATCCAAGAGTCTGTAACAACCCGTAGATAGCAAGCTATCAAAGGCTGTTACTAGAAAATTTTTCTATTCCCTCAGAGGCTTTGAGGCGGTCTTCTTTGGCCGGCTAAGCTCAGTGGATTGGGGTGGGGTTTCTCAAAGCTTAAGGAAATTTAGTTAAACCGCAAAGAAAGGAACAGGAAAAAAAAGGACAGAACTCAAGAGAGGGACCAACTTACCATGATCGACTGTGATCACACCTACCTCTTCCTCTACACAATTAAGCTTTTAGCTTCTCATCCTGAAAAGCGAAATGCGAATATTACCAAAAAAAAATTTTAAAAAATATTTAACCCGCAGATGTAATAAAAAAAAATTATTTGAAATAATATTTTTAACCGGATTTTATTGAGAGAAAAAAAAATTAAAGAAAAGAACAAAAACTTAGAAAATGTGAAAAATTCAATAAAATGGTTAACTTAAACCCTATCACCTGTGACGTCACAAACTAAATCTAATTTATTATTTCTTTAGAAAGATATAAAGCAAATAGATAACTAATAACTTAAAACTAAAAGAATATAATATAAATATTTATAATTAAAAGATAACCTGATTCCAGAATGTTAATATGTAGGTCATAGCTTTTAGCGGTTGCACCAATGCCAACATTTGGCTCAATTTTTTTATTATTATTAACGGTTTTTGTCTTTTTGTGTTGGTTTTTTTTCCACACTACACTATATAACTGTTTTATTTATTTACGATTAATACTCAGTTTTAGATAGAATTAATAGTTTATTTTAATTAATTATGTTCCACAATTATAAAAAAAATTTGTAGGTCTTACTATTTATACACTTTACCATGAACATGTGGCGCTTGTTATATTAAATTTTGAATAATCTGTTCATCAATTTTGTTAAACTAGCCCACAACCACTTTTAATTGTTATTCTTTATTATTTTTAGCACGATCACAAGATCATATTCACTGTTAAAGGTTTTTATTTTGTTGTTTTTATATTTGTACACGATTTAATTTTATTTCGATTACACTACATAATGTTTTGTGTTGTTTACAGATTTTTAATACAATACGTATGATAAAAAAAAATGTTATTCAGACTATATAATTTCACTTGTGATCAATGGATCATATACACTTTTGTCCTTTAACTCATTCATTATTTTATTAACGTTGAGTTCGGGCATTAATTTCAGATACCGTTCGATTTGGACAATTATGATTATTATTATATTTTTTTTCCTCTTATTATTATTTAAGAATCATATAACAATGTATTCACTAATTACAAATGATTTAACTATTAGTTTACAAATTTTCACTACGCTTAATATTAGATAACTGAGAATTTAACTAACTTTTCTTAAAAATTACTTTTATAACCCATAACGTTATTTAGAATTTTTTCCACATTTGTCTATTTATTTTATAACGTTTAAAATAATTTTATTTTTATAGTATTAACAACATCATAGCTTGTTGTTTTAATATATCACCATATTTCAGATATCACATATGGTTATTTTAACAAAAATAGAAAACTTAGATAAAACTTAGAACTTGAAACCAAAAGCTTGAAATATATTTTTTTCCAATTTTTTTGGTTATATCGCAACAGAAAAAAACTTTTTAAGTTATCACGCAAACAGAGAGCCGTGTACTATCCAAAATTGTTCATTTTGATCCAAAAAAAAAAAATTTACAACAAAAAAAAAATTCCCACCCAATACAAAATGTTTTATTATTTCTTTATTTTTGAACGGGATTATTCAGCTTAGTAATTTTTTTTTCTCCTACAAACTTGATTTTCCCGCGCTTCAATGTTTTTGTACGATTTTTTATATTTTTTTCTAGATTGTTCTTAATATACGGTTTAATCATTAATTATCAGGGATGGTTAACCAACTTGGAACGCAGAGCAGGGCCAGTCGTTACAAGTCACCACCTGCAGCATTTGCCTGACTCATGCTCAGTCTGTGGGGTGGGGTTGGGGTGGTGCCCTTCCTGGATCGAGATAGCTGCTCTCACATTACTTAACCTGTTACTTCACACACACACAACATTATCCTCACCTCCCGAATTAATTAATTAAACGCGACATCCGGTCCTTTCGGTTATCATTAACATATTTTATTGATAATTATATATTTTTTTTTTTTTTTTTTTATTTATTTATTTTATGTAATTACAATCTAGTCTCCTGGACTAATTAGCAATTTGTTTCTGACTTAATTTACTAACTTAAATTAATCTATGGCTTCTTCCCATTGGCATTCCATAGTGTTTGGTAAATTGATGTAAACCACATCTTTGTTGTGGATTTTAGATCAGCATAATGCTGCTTAAACTAACAATCACACCAGCTCAAAAGGTTTGGTTCTTTTAAGTCTGCGAACTAAATTCGTGATGCTTAGGAGCTGAGTTGCCTCAATGTTCACATGTTGGCGGAGCCTTTCTTCATGTCTCCGTGCTTTTTCCTGGATTTCATTTAAGATGAGGTTCATTTTAAGGTCCCTATGAAGGTCATTGTTCCTAACATACCAAGGTACATCAACGATGTTCCTTAATACCATATTCTGAAATCTTTGGATGATATTTACGTTGCTCTGTTTGGTACAACCCCAAAGCTGAATACCATAAGTCCAAATCGGTTTCAATATTTGCTTATAAAGTAGAAGCTTGTTGTATGTTGATAAAGAAGAGCCCTTCCCATCAGCCAATACATTTTTCTGTATTTAAGTCTTAATTCTTCACTTTTCTTCTTGACGTGTGCTTTCCATCGTAGTTTAGCATCCAGGGTCATGCCGAGATACTTAGCTGTGTTCGCATGCGGTATTATTTCCCGATTTATGGTAATCGGAATATGTTCGATTCGTCTGTTTGTAAAGTTGATGTGAACTGATTTAGCTTCATTTAGTTTTATTCTCCATCTTTTTGTCCATTTATATATTTGAGTTATAGCTGATTGTAACTTCTGTGTTGATTCTTCGTTGCTTTTTCCAACAGCTAAGATCGCCGTATCATCTGCAAAAGTTGCCACTGTGTTGTTTTCTAATGTAGGAAGATCATAAGTATATAGTAGGTATAAAACCGGCCCTAATACACTGCCCTGTGGAACTCCTGCATTGATTTCTTTCAATTCAGAAAATGTATCATCTAACTTAATCCTGAAGAACCTATCTTTCAAGTATGATTCTAGTATCTTAGCAAATTGCATTGGTAGAAGATTCCTTAACTTGTGGTTAAGTCCTTCATGCCACACTCTATCAAACGCTTGTGCAACGTCTAGAAATACTGGCCCAAGATCTTAGAATCTTATGTTGGAATGCCAATGGACTGATGCAACATCAATAAGAACTGCAAGTGGTCCTGGACACAGAAAAAATCGATGTATGTCTCATCACGGAAACACACTTCACTAGACAATCAAACATTAAATTTAAAAATTATCAAATATATCACACTATTCACCCTGGAAACACTGCTAAAGGAGGTAGTGCTGTTATAATTAGAAATAGTATTCATCACTATGAGGAGCTAAAATATGAAACGGAAGAAATACAAGCAACTGCTGTTATTGTCAAATCCAAAAGTATTTATATTTGTATTGCTAGTATTTACTGCCCACCGAAGCACTCAATGAAAGAAATAGATTATCTCGAGTTCCTCAGTAAATTAGGAAAACGATTTGTACTTGGAGGAGACTTTAATGCAAAAAATGTCCACTGGGGATCCAGATTAACAACAACTAAGGGTAAAGAACTCCTAAAAGCTATCAGAAAATGCAGTTGTGAAGCCCTCTCAACTGGAAAACCAACCTACTGGCCAACTGATCCAAACAAAGTGCCAGATCTGATTGATTTCTTTATAATAAAGAACATATCTGTAAATTATGTACAAGTAGATGAAAGCCACGACTTAAACTCTGATCATTCACCAATACTTCTAACGTTAAGTGAAAAAATCATTCAGAAAGAAAGAAACCCTTTCCTAGTAAATAATCACACTAATTGGGCATGCTTTAGACTATCGCTAGAACAAAAAATTAACTTAATGGTTCCATTAAAGACTGAAGAACAATTAGACAAAGAAGTTCACTAATTTGTAAACGATATACAGCAATCAGCTTGGGAAAATACTCCTGAAATTAAAACGAAAATCAAGGGAAACAATTACTCTATGGAAATTAGGGAACTCCTCGCAGAAAAAAGAAGAGCGAGAAGAGTATGGCAACAAACAAGGGCCCCCCAAGATAAAACTCATTTGAACAATCTCACTCAACAATTAAGAAGAGAGATCAAAGAATTGAAAGATGAATCAATCAGCAAATATTTAAGAAAATTAACTAATGATAACAGTACTGATTATTCTCTTTGGAAAGCAACCAAAAGAATCAAAAGACCAATAATGCAGATTCCCCCAATAAAAATAGCAGGTGAGAAATGGGCTAGAAATAATGAAGACAAAGCTCGAGAATTTGCCGAACACCTCGAAAAAATATTCCAGCCACATGAAGACCAAACGTTGGAAGCCGAGATAATAACTGAACAAGCTGTGCAAGAAAGTAAAGAAACCCTACCCACAACACCAAAGTAGTCATGCGTGAGATAACAGCTAATATGAATACGAAAAAAGCTCATGGGTACGATCTTATTACTGCAGAAATCTTAAAAGAACTGCCAAGGATAATTATATATAAAAAAAAAAAAAAATCATAAATGAAACTTACAAGTCAAACTATTTTAACATAAGAAAACAAAATCTAGATTTAAACAAATTGACAAACAAATTGCGTCGTTATATATACATATATATACATATATATATGTCTTCACCATGCACGTTGATCTCGGTCTCGTTGTTCGGCTGCAAAGGACTCAGAGCTCTGCGTACCCTACAGCTAGACACAGAATAAATGGAAAGTGGCTGCTTGCGCCGCCCGTTAGTAATTAAAATTGATGCTATATAATATATACATATATATATATATATATATATATATATATATATATATATATATATATATATATATATATATATATATATATATATATATATATATATATATATATATATATATATATATATAGATACATATAAATATTAGGCACAATCTGCTATTAATATGTATATATGAAATAATGAATAGTTAATTATAATTTAAACAACAACAAAAAAAGATCTAACTAATATATGGTTATAACCAAAAAAAAAAAGGAACAATACATACAAATGCAAAATTTTCCTATCCGCTAACGGAGCCGCATAACCTCCGCGGCTACCGCTCCTCGTGTCCGCCTCCTCACGTCCGACTGCTAACTCCGCACCGATATATGACCACCCTATCAGCACCGCCCAACAACCGCTCTCGACCACCGCTGCCTCGTTCTCGGCAATACTCGACCACCAAAAAAAAACCGGCAATACTACCGTTTGACCAATGGCCCCGAATTCTTCCTTTCTTTGGATCAGTACTGCCACGACCTCGTAACTCACGATCCACATACAATTATCTCGTACTCGCAGCACCCGCTTGCGTTTATTTTTTATTATACAACCCAAAAAAAATGGCGTATTTTTTTTCAATTTACTGCTTTTGATATTTTGGCTTTTATCGCACTACTTGATTTTTTTTTTTTTAAATTAATTTTTTTTCTTTTTTGTTTTTATTTTCTTTTTTTGGTACCTATCTGGACAATTCCCAAAACTCGACTGTCAAAAAAAAATGTTTATTCCAATCTCTTGGTGGACCATCATGCCAATCCACCCAAAGTGACCGACACTCGTACTACTCATACCGCCATAATTGGTTGCGTACACGACACTATAAGCAATTGCAACTGACTTCAGCTACCAATATTTATTTATTTATTTTTTTTTTTTTGTAAGTGACGTTTCGCTAGTATAGCAAGGAAAAGATTTTCGTTAGAAGCAATTCAAGTATTTGCTTCATTGTTTTGTCCAGTCTATACGACCGAGTCGTAACAAGCTTTTCTAGCAGAATTGAATTTTTGACTTAAAACCGCTGATTTTAACATTAATTATTCACTAGTAAACACTGAAAAACATTGACCCATCCTCGGATGTGTCACTATTGCTTCGATTACGTTAAATAGGGTAGGGTCATTTCAAATAACTCAAGACTAAAAAGAGTAAGATCAGATTTGCCGTAACTCTTTTTGGCCTTGACTTATTTCCATTTCCAAACTGCCAAAAACACGCTTTTTGCCACTTTTAGGCTGGAACATCGCAAAAACATGACATGATATTGTAATTCTGTGGCCAGATTCGGATTTAGCGCAAAAAATTACTTTGGATACGACTGTTAGCGCAAAAAATTACTTTGGATAGGCCTGTGTAATTAATTAAAATTACTTTTTCAGAACTTGCGGCTTTAAGGGGGAACGCTGATTAGGCGATTGTGTTGTCTTGTCCTTTAACAATTTGTCATTAAAAAAATAAAAAATACTAACAAATTCAGTAACTATCGACTGCATAAGTGGATGAAACCGGGCCGAGTCTCTAATAGTAACGTTCCTTTCCTCCTTCGGTCTTGTTGTATGTTAAAAGGGTGTTCGGTGGACTCAATTATATTTATTTATGTTTTTTTTTAATGAAGTTTTAATTTTATTTATTAAGAAATTTTAAATTAAAGTTGTTATTGAAAAATAATAGTTATACATTAATTCAAGCACTAAAAGTGCAATTTGCTATAAGTTGTACTTGTTGTTATCAAAACGTAAAATTATTTCTCACAATATTATTATTATTATTATAATGTTGTGAGGCTATTTGGGCACTTAAGCCATCTCACTCATCACTTACCGCAACCTAAAAGATCTTTTGTGCTTGGACCCTGCTCAATCATGCGTCCAGTCAATATTCAGGCTCTTAATAAACCTGATAATATTACCGGCCGGTACAAGATACATACTACCTAGGCTCATTGTTTTCCCTCCTAGATGTTGCAGTCTCTGGTGGAAAGTGGTTGAACATTGGCACAGAACATGTTCCGCTGATTCCGCTTCCAAATCGCAGAAGCAGTATCCGACTGTCTTACTTTAGCTCATTTTCTTAAGGTGATATCTTAAGGGGACATGACCTGTGAGGAAGCCAGTAAGCAGCCTCAACTCAGGATTCCTAAGTTCAAGACACTCCTCGCAAACCTGGAATTCTATACCAGTAGGAGGACCTTTGCACATCCTCCCAGCGTTTTACAGCTGCTCTAATATGCTCCTTGGTGATGCCGCAGAACGACGCCTTATTTGAGCCAGCCAGATGTTTGATAACCTTCAGACAATCCCATAATAGCCTTGACTCAACGGTACAACACCTAAGAGGCTTTAAGGCCGATTGGCTGTCTGATGCAATATAAATATATGTTTGCATCGTTTAGGCCTTTTGCTATTCCTATCCTAGCGCAAAGTTCTATAGCATATACTTCTGCTTGAAAAACGGTATCATTGGTACCCAAGGACTTCGAGAGGGCAGTGCCACTCCCATGTATTCCTACCCCTGCGCCATCTTCCGTTTTTGATCCATCTGTAAACCATACCACGGACCCTCGCTGAAAGAATGATCTACTTGCACTCCACACACCACGGTCGGGTAACCTAACACAAAATGGTGTGTGGAAGTCCAGTTTAGCTGGCATACATTCGGAAGGCATTCCTATGGTAGGGTCTGTTTGAAATTCCTTAAGGATTTCCAGATGGCCAATCATATTGCCTGGTTTGATATTTCCTTCCGCCTGCATTTTCAGGGCTATAATTGCAGCATCCTTTTTAACATACAGGTGCAACAGAGTCAGTCCTAGAAGTAAAAATCCTAAACTAGTTGAATGATCCCTGGAAAGGACTTTCTGGAGACACCGAAATTTCTCTAGATATCCCTTTTGGATCTTCTTAATTCGAGGTTATATTCCGTCAAGGACATCTTGTACTCACACCATTCACCCTGCGTTAATCCTTGTTGAAGAATCTTCTCAATTTTTTCTCAGCTTACCCAGTGTCCCGTTCTACCAAGAGACCATCTTAGTGGATTCTCTTCGCTTAACCGGGCAGCTATAAGCCAAGTGCATAGAACTATGCAGCTGGTTTGGAGAGAGTCTGGAGACTCTATGTTCCCCACAACCGATGGCATTTCTGATTCGAGGGAAACTCTATAAGAATTCCAGTCGGCCAGTTTTGGAATTCTGATTCCCTGCCGCTGCATGGTCTCGGCCGCCAAATCAAATCTGATATGCAAGTGATCCGATAAAGAGGCCTCTTCAGACCCATGCCTGTTTTTAACTAAGTCGCTGAAATGCGGACTAGGAAGTGTCAAACCTAGGACCTCTTGCCTAATCACATTTATAAAAGTAGGGGTTTTCCCTATTGACAATGTCTACATTATTTGAGGTCAAAAATTCAAAAAGGTACTCATCCCTGTTATTGATGTCCGTGCTACCCCACACCGTGTGGTGTGCGTTTGCATCGCATCCTATCGGCTATGCCAGTCTATTGCGTTTGAAATGAGCTATGATCCGCGTAAGACATTATAGCCTCCTATTTGCCTCTGTCCCCAGAACCTCCACCATTACTGCAACCAAGTCTTTGGAGATGAACTCTGAAAGGGGAATAAAATTAATTTGCGAACTGACCAAAATATCCGCTCTTGGACTCTCAGTTTCGTTGTGATAAATCAACTTAACCACTTGATTTGGTATACCTCTAATTTGGTTATCTGTCATCCATGGCTCCTGGATTGTTATGGCAGATAAACCTACGATAAAGGACGTCCGAAGACGCCTTTGTATGAGGCAGGTTTATCTGCAGGCAGGCGATGTATGCCTTCATTTGTTCGAAGGCCTCTTTAGGCGGCTCCGGTCAGCCTCCTTTTCCGCACTGCCACCACCCTTAAAATTTTTTTACCATCCGATGGCTGACCAATGTCCTCCACCTCCGTACTGCTGGCCACCGCTCCCTGAGAGCCTCCAGGCCCCACCAGTGATACTCCTACCAAAAAACGAGTTGTTGAATACTTTACTGCTATTTCTAGGTAGTAAAAAATTAGAAGTCCTTCTTGATCTAAGAAAGACTAACTTGTCGTGCAAATAGATCGGTTTCCCACTGTTGATAATTTTTTGAGAAATATGATCATAGTTTCCTTAATTAAAAGCATAACGTATGCTTGAATTGAATTTCAACAGTCTATAAAACTGTTTTTTAGGTAGGCTTAAAAAAGATGAATTATAATAAAGAAAATATGGAAGAATGTAAGCCTTAAAAAATTTACTTCTTAATAAGAAACTAGCGAAACTGGAAGGCATCCACAACTTTCTTGGGCCAAAAGTTATCTTCCTTCTCATATTTCCTTACACTATAAGATAAATTAACGGCATCGGCAGTTCATCTTTCTCAGATTTGTCCATTCTTTTTCACCAAAAAATGTTGTGTGTTGCAGTAAATAGTATTGAATAATACTTTTTGAGTATTACTTCTCATTTATTAATTTCTGACTTCTACCAATGTTACATCTACTACGAATGATTCCAACAGATTCTGATGATTTGATTCTCAATGATAAAGAGTTTCACAAGCTGATACCTCTGGTAAAAAATGGGTTGTGCCACAACAACTAAAAGAACACCTTAATGCTATCTCTCTAGGTAGTAAAGAATCGAAGTCCTTTTTGATCTACGATAGACTAGCTTGTCAAATAAATGATAATTGTAAAAAGTAGTGCTATTCTATATTGAGAAATATCATCAAAGTTTCCTTAATTAAAAACATAACGTAACGAATTATAATAAATAAAATATGGAAGAATACAAGCCTTAAAAAATGTACTCCTTAATGAGATACTAGCGAAACTGGAAAGCGTCCATAATATTCTTAGGTCAAAAGTTATCTTCCTTCTCATATTTACTTACACTATCAAAAAATCGACGGCACCCAATTGATTTTTAGGTATCTTTAAAAACAATTTTATTATTATAAACTATTATGCCTTGTGTCTTGGTAGAATTTATTTTCAGATCATTTTCAGAGACTCAATATCTTAACTTATCACACGAAAAAATTTGAAAATCGTCAGCATATAAGATCAAGCAATGGAAGATCATTAATTAACAAGGAAAACAAATTCGGTCCCAGCACAGAACCTTGCTTCACTCCAGATATAACTGGTAACCTTGTTGGTACCGTACTTGTATGAACTTCATGCTACGACCAGACAGATAACTATCAATTAGCTTGCATTCCGTAATTCTATCAAATACCTTACTGAAATCGAAAGTCACTGCAACAGAGGCTTTCTTACTATCTAAATTTCTACGCAGATTGTCGATCAAGTAATAATTAGTAGTGTCTATACTATGAAATGCTCTACATATAAGCCAATTGATAAGTTTTTTACTTTCAAGTGTTCCGTAAGTTGTTTTTTGATGATAAGTTCAAAAATCTCCGTTAAAATGCTGATCGGAAATTTTGCTAATAGATACCGCTTTTGGGATCTTCCACGCCAAAGGATATTTCGACGTTGTTACTATGTAGTTAAAGCAATACAGAATATGAACTTTGAGATAGGAAAAATAATTTTCAAAAATCTTGGAGAAATACTGTTAGAGTTGACAGTATTTCTCCCTACAGGAAAACGTGGACTACGAATTAGGCTTACGCAAATTAAACTGAATACCGGAATTGTTAATTCCATGAACATTACTATTATTATTGCAAAAATATGTGTTTAGCTCATTGGAAGATATTGCACATCATCATTTTTATTTTTATCTCGACCGAAACCCAGTTTAGAAAGCTCATTCTACATACGCTTTTGAGGGAGGTTTGAAATTTTTTTCAAATAAGAGGATTTCACTTTACGGATAAAATTTTTAGTTTGATTTTGCAATCTTCTGTTATCATTAAATTATACACGTTTAAATCTGTTAAGTGCAAAATCGCACATATTTATGATATGCACATACCTCGGCGTTAAACCAACGAGGACTTTTAGCATATCAAGGACTTACAAGTTTTTTTAATGGTACAAATGATTTGAAAAGCTTGAAAATTATAACGTTTAAAAACTGAATTTTATCATCTCAAGGCCATACCAAATGCAATCTTGATAAGATTGTCATAATCAATATAGAAATCATAAAATTGTATATATTTTTCATAATTCTGAAGTTATAGTTAAAAAATTTTTAATTCGTGGTCAGAAAATCTTAACAAAATTAATCAGAAACAGAAAAGTTTTACAAAATTAATCTCATCCATGTTATATATAAGAAGATTCTGCAGTAACGGGTACACGCCTTAGGAAAATACGTTACCTCAATATTGATCACTTTGAAGTTATGCCTATCTAAAACACAACGAAATTTATTCAGATAATTAGAATTAGACAACATATTAAATTTACAACTACCATTAAGTATTCCAAGCAAGATTTTGCGCTGCGTTTCAAAATAAATTCCAAAAACTGACATCCAACTTAGGTTGCATATATTGAAAATTTAAATTGGCCGGTAAGTACTTCTGATATAAATCAGCCAACCACCTTGAGGGGAACAAACTTTATCCAATTTATAAGCCTTAAAACCCGATAATTCATAGTAGTCAATAGCGTGATGTGATTTCAAATATCTAAGTTTCTGTAAGACATGTGACATCCATTTTCAAATTATGTAGCAGATTTTTAAGCTGATCAATTTTATATATATCACTATTAATATTTAAATGACAAACGCTTAGCCCACATTTATAATTTAAAAAAGATCTAACCACGGTATTAGTATTTTTAAATGAACTAGTAAGCCATTCTTCTCCACTTAAAGCCATTGAGCCAGCAATCCGGAAAATTGTCCACCATCATCATCGGGTATTGATTGGAGCGCAATTTGTTTAACAAAATCCAATACCCACTTTTGACTGCTCGTGCTAAACTTCAGTAAACACTTAATTCGGTCTGTAAAACATCAATGGGACACGACAATTACATATTTAACTTTAAAAGTAAAACGAATTCGATGTCATTAATCATGGATTTATTATTAAATACCAGGTAAATTAACCTGCCAAAGCCAAAATAATTATAAAATTATGTTTATATCAAAGTGAACTCTACTTCATTAAAATAATACCTAAAATGCGATAACCGTCACGCACACAAAGTTGATATACATACCAGGAAACATACACTGTTATAATTTATAGTCGGCTCATTGTTTTCATTAAGCTCCTCTTTTCCATTTTTTTTTTTTTTTGTTTGCTAAACTAACATTTTGATAGCAAAAAAATTTACCTAACATTATAAGAAACCATTTCCTGTTGATTAATTTACTTCCACACCCAAGAAATATACATCAAAATAAATTTTAAAGCTTTTATATAATATAAAAATAATGAAAATAGAAACTTTTCTTGCTTTTTGTGTTCCTCCCCGTTGCCTTTTTTTATATTTTTTGTTTTTTCTTTTTTTTTTGAAGAACTGTTGAGAATAAATTATTATTTATGTCAGTTCTGTTTAAGTTTAGGCCTGCGACGTACCATATTGTATACTGGTCATTTAATTTTTGTTATAAATTATATTTTAGTATCTACATACATCTGTTTAATAAATTTTCTGATTCATCGTTTTGCTAATGCTTCAAAAATTCAAACATAAATTACTGAAAATTCTGCACCAGTCGTTGATAAAATCAAATGTTGCTTTATTTACACAAAGAAACGTTTTTCATTAAATTCTAAATTTCAAATAAATTAGTATTAATATTAAATGGAATCTGGAATAAAACTTAACATTAATATGTCGTCCGAATTATGACTAAACTTGAAGACAGACTTTTTAGTGTTTGTTTGGCATAAAATGTTTAAAAAAACTTTCGTTTTTCGGGTACAACCTTAACTTCGAAATTAGCATAAATATCGTTCCAAAACTCATCAACAACCGTATTTTGTCAATATTTAAAATCAAGACGCCGAACTTCCCGCCACTCGTCATCAATTGTTTATAAATTTTATAATTCAATGATATGCGGCAATAAGTTAAGTGGTTACCAGGAATAATAATATCGAGTTTAATAAAAGCGAGGTCGGAGATAAATCTGTCCTCAATAAAATATTGAAATATCTTTATATACAACCAGCTTACTTCTGAAACCAATAAATTCACTTCTGGAGACTCACTTTGACAGATGCTTGTTTCCGCGCAGATCGAGGGAACGGCAGAAATTGGTGATTCCACCCTGCTCATAAGCTTGTGTGATGGTGTTTTCTTTCAGTCTTGGAGGTGGTGAGGCAATGAACAAGAAGCGGTAGGGGCAAAAACTTGGAACATAAATTATAATTTGTTGGTAAGCGATCGGTAAATTGAAAAAAAAAAAAAAAAAAAAAAAATTATGTTTTGGAGGAGAGAAGTCAGTTGGTGTTAAGCGTTGATGCTAACACGGTCTAGTTGTAGACTTATTTTTTTTAATTTTGAAGTTTTTCTGCAAATTTAATGGTATTGTGCGAATTCACAGTCGTGAATGGTGATATTACAGGAGAGAGTAAGAAGTGGTGAAAATTTGAAGAAAATAAAACTATTTATTAATCCTGCTTTTGTGCTAATTATTCTGTAAAGTTTATATATTTTTTCCTGTTATGATGTGAAAATAAATTCTGGAAGTTTGTAAGCCAATAAACCAGCTTATATTTAAAATCTAAAAAAAAAAACTGTTAAAATTGAAGTGGCATGTTTTTATTTATTACCGGTGTGCGCGATTGTTTTGGAATTGTGTCGGATAAAGAAAAAAAAATAATTGGTGTTTTTTTTGCGGCTGAAGGCTGCTTTAAAGAAAATAAAATGTTTGTGTTTTGAGAACTGCTGAGTCATTGGTTATGGTGCAAAAGTAATCCTTAAATCGATACGGACTGCTGATTCATATTGGATATCATTCAAGGTTATCCTCAAACCATTGAATATTTTTATCTGCGTGGTGCTGAATAATTGGTTATCCTCAAACCATTCAATTTTATTTATGTGTGTGGTGCTGAACCATTGAGTAAAATTGGAAAAAAAAAATTTTCAACGTATTTTACTGTTGGTTACTTTAGAAGCTGCTGGGAGTCGAGCTCGTTGAAGACATTGATAGTCATAGAGGACCTAACGCATCAGAAATTAAACCGTTCGTTTTTTTTTTTATTTTTTTATTTATATACTATACATACGAGTACATACATTTTCTTAGTTAATGAAATTTAGTTTTAATTGATTTAAGGCTTCAAATGGAAGTTTACATTTAATTTTTTTTGGTTTTGCTTATGTAACTTTTCTTAAAATTTTTTTTTTGTTTTTTTTTTTGCTTTATTACTTTTAATGTTAATTTTCTCTTTATTATTGTTTTTAGTATTTTTTTTAATTTTCTTACTAAACATTTTCTTTCCTTTGCTTTTATCATACATATCCCTGTGTATCTGTGTCAATACCAAAAAAATTTAATTTCTTTATTCATTTAGATTCATATATACTCATATATTTTTTTTATTAAATACCAATTTATTTCAGCCTTCTAATTTCGTCGTTCATTTGCTTCACTAATTCCGATTTATTTTGAATATATGTAAGTAAGATTTCCTTAATTTATTTTTTTTTCTGCTTACATAGTTCTTTATGAAGTGATTTTTTTTTTATTTTTCTTTCTTAACTGCAGCATAATGCATTGCTAAAGTAAGACTTATCTTGGGGAGATGCTGATTATGGGGGTGAAATTCGGAGAACAGCTGTGATCAGTTGTTCCGGAGCCGTATGTGTGATCCACTAACTTTTAATTGTCATTACTCCATTTTGTTTTATTATCATATGCGGTTATTCAAGCTCCGATCAAGCTTTGGATAAAATCCCACCCCATATCCTGAGCCTTAGCCAGCTACTAATGCCGCGATCCAAAGCCTCTGTTCGGAGATTCTTTAACGACATTCTGGTATATCTTGGAGTTTAAATGGTCGGTATCACTTCAGTCTAAATTTTGTGATATCGCCAAACCCAAGCACATCGGAATGACGTTACAAAGGGTTGTGCTGCAAATTTGATGAACGCCGAATATCGCAATCTGGGAAATGAGTCGGCTCTAGGGATGCACGTGAAACCGGCACATTGGTCAAGGCTCGCAACTGTTCGGATAACATGTTTATTTACTGCTGTAAAGTCGCCACCAAAACCGACTGATCTTGATTAACCTGCATTTCACAGGTCAAGGGATCGTTACCAAACGAAGCTGTTGAGCCACTCTCCCGAACTTCCATCTCCTCCTTCTCTTGTTCGGAATATTCCTCAGAATCCATCGTCGAAACCTTCTCGATCACCACAGCTTCGGCGGCATCAAGAGACTGGTTCAGCAGGTTCGCATCAACCAGGTATTGTTCGAGCGCCTCCGTTACTGAGGCACAGGCTGTTAATTGGTTCTGAGCCTCTCCTCCATATGTTGGGCACGCTCCAAATGGCCTCTTACATGCCAAAGTTTAGAACGAATCTTTTATGCGAGTGTTAGTTGATCTGCTGCTTCGACCTCTGATAAGGCGGCAATTTCATCCTGGAGTTGCCTCAATTTTTCATTACAATGGGCAATTTCGGTTTTGGGTTGTCTGCTGGCTTTCTCATGCAACCTAGTGGGTAATGCTTGTGTGCCATCGGATTCTGCCTGCAATAAAGCCCGCAATTGATTGCCCACTTGTTGAACACACGAGGACAAGCCCTGCACCTCGCATTCCACATCGATCTCATTAGGATTTAAATGGGAAATATCCATTTCGATTTATATTTATATTATTATGATTTTGGAGTGTTTTTTTCCTGTGTTTCCCTTTTGCACGTTTCGGGGAGAAAAAGAGAACAACAAAAAAAAATATTCCACAATCAAGGGTAAATTGTTAATTATAAAGAAAAAAATACCGACACCGTCCTAAGAAATAATTAAAGTACTTAAGTGATAATTAACTAAATTCAATTAGGGATAATAAGGAAAAGTAAATAATTCAAATAAAGAATGAAATTTTAACAACTTATATACTACTACTTATGTGAACCACCTTCAATAAAAAATTAAAATAAAATAAATTTTGAAACTATCAAAAAAAATCAAACTAATCAAATTCAGAATAAAGGGAGAGGCTGAGAACAGGGGAAATTCGGAGCATCAAGCTAAAAATAAGAAAACAGATCCACAAGCTGTTTCAAACATCGTACGTATGATGAAAACGAAAACTGAGCATCAATATCCGAGAAATAATAAAATAAAAAAATATTGTAAGTTGAACCTTATGCTATCCCAAGACAATTGAGAATGGAACCACGACTGTAATCAACACGAAATCGCAGAAGCAGAAGTAAGTCGATATGTCAAAGTCCCGAGTATATAAATGCTCAAAATGTACATTAAAAATCAAAAAAAACATGAAGTCAAAACCATGAACCGATGTCTACGCTAATACAGCGGAAGAGGTGATAGTATCAACTTCAATGGTTTAAGAACGGAATGGATTTGACGCGTACACTCGTTAGAAATCAAACGGCCAAAATTGCCGGAAACAGCAACAAATGCGAGCGACAAGTTGAACTGATACTAATTTCTATTAGCAATATAAAAAAATTGAAAAGTAAATAAATTTAAATTAAATAAAACGGAAAATGCCAAAT
Organism: Tipula vernalis; assembly: GCA_958295665.1. NCBI lineage: Eukaryota > Metazoa > Arthropoda > Insecta > Diptera > Tipulidae > Tipula > Tipula vernalis. The sequence goes on along the minus strand of OY282559.1, from coordinate 293,465,858 downwards.
AAAAAAAATAGAATATGAACACTAGACGTAGCGCGAGGAGAATACGAACCCCAACCACAATCAACACCGCACGGTGGAAATGATGGAAATTCGTAGGTCCCATCGCCCCAAGAATAGGTAAATGAAGAACAAACTGAAAAAAAAATCCATAAAGTATATTTAAATTTTGTTAGGGATAGCTAGTTTGAGCGCCACTGTAACGTCATTCCGATGTGCTTGGGTTTGGCGATATCACAAAATTTAGACTGAAGTGATACCGACCATTTAAACTCCAAGATACACCAGAATGTCGTTAAAGAATCTCCGAACAGAGGCTTTGGATCGCGGCATTAGTAGCTGGCTAAGGCTCAGGGTATGGGATGGGATTTTATCCAAAGCTTGATCGGGGCTTGAATAACCGCGTATGATAATAAAACAAAATGGAATAATGAAAAAATTAAACAATTAAAAGTGAGTGGATCACACATACGGCTCCGGAACAACTGATCACAGCTGTTCTCCGAATTTCACCCCCATAATCAGCATCTCCCCAAGATAAGTCTTACTTTAGCAATGCATTATGCTGCAGTTAAGAAAGAAAAATAAAAAAAAAATCACTTCATAAAGAACTATGTAAGCAGAAAAAAAAATAAATTAAGGAAATCTTACTTACATATATTCAAAATAAATCGGAATTAGTGAAGCAAATGAACGACGAAATTAGAAGGCTGAAATAAATTGGTATTTAATAAAAAAAATATATGAGTATATATGAATCTAAATGAATAAAGAAATTAAATTTTTTTGGTATTGACACAGATACACAGGGATATGTATGATAAAAGCAAAGGAAAGAAAATGTTTAGTAAGAAAATTAAAAAAAATACTAAAAACAATAATAAAGAGAAAATTAACATTAAAAGTAATAAAGCAAAAAAAAAAACAAAAAAAAAAATTTTAAGAAAAGTTACATAAGCAAAACCAAAAAAAATTAAATGTAAACTTCCATTTGAAGCCTTAAATCAATTAAAACTAAATTTCATTAACTAAGAAAATGTATGTACTCGTATGTATAGTATATAAATAAAAAAATAAAAAAAAAAACGAACGGTTTAATTTCTGATGCGTTAGGTCCTCTATGACTATCAATGTCTTCAACGAGCTCGACTCCCAGCAGCTTCTAAAGTAACCAACAGTAAAATACGTTGAAAATTTTTTTTTTCCAATTTTACTCAATGGTTCAGCACCACACACATAAATAAAATTGAATGGTTTGAGGATAACCAATTATTCAGCACCACGCAGATAAAAATATTCAATGGTTTGAGGATAACCTTGAATGATATCCAATATGAATCAGCAGTCCGTATCGATTTAAGGATTACTTTTGCACCATAACCAATGACTCAGCAGTTCTCAAAACACAAACATTTTATTTTCTTTAAAGCAGCCTTCAGCCGCAAAAAAAACACCAATTATTTTTTTTTCTTTATCCGACACAATTCCAAAACAATCGCGCACACCGGTAATAAATAAAAACATGCCACTTCAATTTTAACAGTTTTTTTTTTTAGATTTTAAATATAAGCTGGTTTATTGGCTTACAAACTTCCAGAATTTATTTTCACATCATAACAGAAAAAAATATATAAACTTTACAGAATAATTAGCACAAAAGCAGGATTAATAAATAGTTTTATTTTCTTCAAATTTTCACCACTTCTTACTCTCTCCTGTAATATCACCATTCACGACTGTGAATTCGCACAATACCATTAAATTTGCAGAAAAACTTCAAAATTAAAAAAAATAAGTCTACAACTAGACCGTGTTAGCATCAACGCTTAACACCAACTGACTTCTCTCCTCCAAAACATAATTTTTTTTTTTTTTTTTTTTTTTTCAATTTACCGATCGCTTACCAACAAATTATAATTTATCATCCAAGTTTTTTCCCCTACCGCTTCTTGTTCATTTCCTCACCACTTCCAAGACTGAAAGAAAACACCATCACACAAACTTATGAGCAGGGTGGAATCACCAATTTCTGCCGTTCCCTCGATCATCGCGGAAACGACCTAACTAAAGTCGTTACAATCTATTAATCACCTAAAATTATAAATCTAGTTTAATTCAGTTAAACGACCAGACATGTTATTATAAAAACAAAAATGTTAGTGCAATTTACTTACCTATGATAAATTTTAGAAATTTCAAATCGAATAGAGGATTCTGCAGGCAAGTAATTAATTCCTCTGTAGAACTCAATTTCTCTAGATCTTCATGTTTGAAAAATTGTTTCAGAACTATAATCCGACTTAAAAGGTTTACCGTTTATAAGTCAACGCGTTGCTAACGGATGGAGCATTTTTCTGGGCTTATAACCTAATAAAATCTGCAAGTCTTGTAAAAGTCCAATAATCTTGTAAAAGTCCGTTATTATTGTTAAATATAGGATATCAGTAGCTAAATTTTTACCTTTCTCAGCAAAAAAATGTTTTATTGTTAACATTTTAGATATGTGGAAAAAAATTAAAACTGGCATAACCACAAACCATTTAAAAAAATAAAAATAAAAAAAAAATTCAAGTAACTGCTTTTTTGTGTACAATTCCCAGTAAACCTAAAGTACATGTATGTGTAAATATGTATGTACAATAACCAAAAACGAAATCCCCCAAAACCACGAAAAGCAAATTGGTTTAATTTTCCTTTTTGTTTTCGAATTTTTTTCTTACAGTCAAAAGTCGTTTTAAGATAATAAAATGAAACCGGTAAAATCTGCATAAAGACTTATTTTGTGGAGAAAAAATCTCAAATCTTGTTTAAGGTTAAAAAATCTTCGAAATGAAGGTAAAACTTCACAAATGGCAACACTTACGAAAATAAATTTTATTAATTGAGTTTCACTTTTCGGTGCGTCAACATCTTGGAGCTTAAGCTGTCCATTATTATTTTGTCAACTCGGCTAACTCTGCTACTCAACATTGCTGGCTGAATTCTAGCGAATTCTACAGAATTTTTTCTTTTCCATTAAGTAGTTGAAAGAAACAGACCAAAAGACAATCACGGTTCATGTTTTGATTTTAAAACAAAATTTGTGATCTATCGCACAGTGAATAAACACAGTTACACAGTTACCAACTGGTTTTAATACAATTCATCAACAAAGTTTGAGAACTGCAATTCATCGAATGTGATTGCTGATACTGTCGAAAATAATATTGAACGGGTTATTCCTCAACCTAAGACATCTGCTGCTGCTCATCAAACGTTTTATGGTAGATTTTTTGAGGGACCTATTATGGGAACTGGTGTTTCTCGTGACGATTTGCAAACGGCATTCTAAGACCACTTATAGTTATTTATGGTACTAGTGAGCAAAACGAGATATTATCCATGAGGGATAAGTTTGTCCCATGAGGCGATAGCCGAGTGGGACATTCAACGTTTTATCCACTTTTGTTGAAATAAATTTCGTAAATTAATAAGAAATAGTTCCATTTCATGTTTTCACAATGGAGCCTTGAATTTTGAAATACATTTTATCATAGTGACCATTCTTTAAATTTTCATGGTGTACTTTAATTTAATTAATAAAGGGAATAAAGGAATAAAGTTTTTCATTCAATTTGACTACGAATAATTTTCCAATGACTACTCAACATTTTGTTATACCAAATATAACTCACGTTGCCACTAGCAGCGTGGGTTATACAATGGTTGCGTTCACTGCAATAGTTATTTGTGTATCAAGAGCGCAAAGTGCCAGTTTGTCACGCGAGAAAGGAAATTGCTGGCCGACGGGACGGAGGCCAGCAACCTTTCGAGCGTGACAAACAACGTTGCGGACGTGTTTCACACTTTATTTTTCCTACAATCATTTTAAAAAATATAATAAAAAGATAATTTTGTAGTAAAATTTACTATACTGACAATACGATTTTATTTTAGGACCGACATTTTGTTCAATCGAGTAGTCAAAGATTTTTTTTATTTTTCATAAAGAAAAACAAAAATTTGGTTTGATGTTTTATACAAACATTAGTCTTTCTTAAAAATTGACAATTTATTTTTTGCAACAAAAAACTAAAAAAAATGGATTTAAGTGACAGCGATCTCTCAAATACACCGCCGGACGTTGCTCTAGAAGCAAGAAATGTAATTTTGAATTTGCTTCCCGAAAAATCGAAGCATAAGTATGAAAAGCAATTCGAGCTGTTTTCGAATTGGTGTAACCAAAAGCACATAAAAAACATATCAGAAAATGTCCTTTTAGCATATTTTAGTGACAAAGCTAAGATTCTTAAAAGTTCTACTTTGTGGTCTATTTTTTCGATGTTGAGGGCCACTTTAATGGCAAAAAATGATCTAGATATTAAACAATTTAAAAAATTAATGGCTTTTTTGAAAAAAAAAACCTGTAGGGTACAAACCAAAAAAATCAAAAAATTTAGAAATGAACGAAATTTTCAAATTTTTATCCGAAGCGCCAGACGACCAATATTTGATGAAAAAGGTAATATACGATTGTTGTAATAATGTTTTGTATAATTCTTAGAATATTTATTAATGATATTTGTTTTAATAGGTTGTACTTATTATAGGGATTGCGGGTGCATGCCGCCGTGATGAACTGGTAAAATTATCAGTTGACCACATTGAAGACCGTGATTCAATCATCATCTTTAAAATTCCCGATACCAAAACTCGAATTACACGAACATTTATTTTGAGTAACAATTTAGAAAATAATCTAGATTTGCTTTCATATTACAGAAAATATGCTTCTTTACGTCCTCCAAATATGAACTCACTACGATTTTTCATCAAATATGCTAATGGGGTATGCTGTAAACAGGTGGTAGGTGTAAATTCTATTGGTAAAATACCTCAACATGTGGCAAAGTACATTGGCTTACCTGATGTGGAAGCATATACAGGCCACTGTTTTCGCAGGTCATCTGCATCTTTACTAGTCAACGCCGGCGGTGATTTAATGAGCTTAAAAAGACATGGTGGGTGGAAATCTACGACGGTTGCAGAGGGTTATATTAAGGATTCTCTCAACAATAAAATAAATTTGGGTAGAAAAATATTTGGTGATGCAACAAAAAATATACCGCAAACAGTAAATGAAAACCCTCTTGAGAGGAAAACCCTCTGACTATTACGTCAGAGCGGGAAGTTTGTTTAACCACGGAAAACATTCATTCTATTTTATCACCAGAACTCAATCAACGCGGCATCAACATACAAAACTGCACCAATTGTACCATTAATGTAAATTTCAATAATAATTAATAAAAATAATTACATCATAATCATGTGAAATTTCGCTTTTCAATACTCTTCTTTTACTCTTACTCTTCTTTTCATCTGTTCAAATTTAGCGTGCGGTTTCAAGTTTTGTCACACGTTTCTAAGAGAAACGTGTGACAAAGTAATTTGTTTATTAACTGTCAAAAAAACAGACACTTTGGGCTTTGAAAACAGAGAAAAAAAGCCTGCTTTTCACGGCGATTGTAGGAAAAAATTGTTGTCGATGTGGTGTGATGTTAGAAATATCAAATAAACATCGTTGTCAGTCGATGTAACTTTAAAACCCAGTGAACGCCATGTTGTTATTTTCTGTCAATCGTAAATTTTTGGAGTAGAAAAAACTACATTTGGTTATTTGTTTCTATTATATTTTGTGTTTATTAGATAATAACTTGTATAATGAGTGATAAAAATAAAAAAAATATTTTTTATATTTATACGACTGAACACTAGGAACAATCGCTTTTGAACATTAACTAACAACACTCGCTACTACAATCAAAAAATGTCGATTTGTGTCGACGACAACATAGGCAGTGAACACCAAGTTGTCATAATATATTGTCACACCTTGGTGCTCAGTGAACGACAAGTTGTTTAAAAAATGTAACTTTTTGTAACATTTTGTTGCGCAGTGAACGCACCCAATAACAATGGGTTGTCTTACATTTTCTTTATTTGAAATCAGCATAGTTATCGGGCTATTATAAATCAAAAGTGGATAAAAAATATTTATTTTTGCATTTTATTTAGAACGATCGTTTAAAAAAAAATGATCGTGTCATTTATCCTGTCGCCCAGGATAAGTTTTAAACCAGAAACATGGTTTCTAAACCAAAATCTCTTTTTGGTGTAAAGACGATAGAGATAAAATAGTATATCAACATTAATATTCTTAAAAAAAAATAAAATAAAAAAAAAAATAAGTTAACTTTTAAATCTTTACCATGATAATTTATTAATCTTCCAGTCTCATTATCTCTTATTAAATATACATTCGAACCCAATTTCTTTTGAACCGTTGCTGGAAACCATTTTGGTAATAGTTTGGACATTATGTTCTTTTTGGCATCTAACAGAGTAAAATTTCTCCGCCCTACCATTTGGCCTTCTGAAAATGATATGGTACTCGGGCTCTTAGATTGTAATTATGCCGATTTTTATTAAATGCATTTTCAAGTTTTTCAGATACAATTTTACGTATCCTATTTAACTTTACTAACTGATCTTCTCTGATGGGGTTCGGGAAATGTTGAAGCTTTTTATAAACATTTCCGTCAGTAATCATTTCCATACCGAAATTAAGGAAATAAGGAGTGCACTGAGAGATTTCATGGACTGCTGATCGGATTGCTACGCCAATTGAAGAAATATGTTTATCCCAGTTTTTATGGTTTGAATCTACAATAAATGCTCGAATTGCATTGCCAATCACTTGGTTAGTGCGTTCTACTGGATTGGTGTGAGGACTATAAATTGCTGACTTATAGTGAGTTACGTTGTGCTGCTTTAAAAAACTTTGAAATTCTTTACAAGTAAATTGAGGACCGTTATCCGAAATTATAGCTCTAGGTACTGAGAATATATCGTAAATATTTTCTTCTAATTTCTTTCGAAGAGTGGGGAATTTGGCATTCCTTACCCGAAAAATTAGAGGATATTTTGAAAACGTATCTATGACCACTAAAATAAATATATTTCCATTCTTTGATTTGGGAAATGGACCCATGTAGTCTACACTAATTAGTTTCCATGGTCGTGTCGCTTTTCGGAAATAACCCATTGCAGGTAATAAATTTATCGTTGATGATTTTGTTGTTTTACAAATACTACATTTATAGAGATATATTCTTTTACATCTTGCATCTCGACGATAAGTTTTAAAGTTACCGAAATGATCGCATTTTGGTTCATTATGATATTTCTTCAGTAATGCTTGTCGGTTTTCTTCCGGAATGACTTCTTTCCATGTGTAATCTTCAACTCCGAATTTGTTTATATTTTGACAGAATTTAAATAATTTATTGTCTACAACACGATAATTATAAAATTTTTCTGGTGCTTCTTGAATTTGCTTCATTAAATTGGAATACCAAGGATCATGATGATCAATTTCATCAATACATCTAGACAATGCATCGGGCACGTGGTTTACTTTACCCGGTCGATGGATAACATCAAAATTAAAATGTTGAATTTTGGGTGCCCATCGTCCAACACGGCCTAACGAATCTCCTTGCTTTAAAAGACATTTCAATGCAGAGCTATATCGGCAATAATAGAAAATTTTGAACCTTCAAGAAAGTGCCGCCATTTATTCGAAGCCACAAGAATACTGAGACATTCTTTTTCTAAAATGGTATAGTTTTGCTAATTTGTTTAACGGTTTTTGGTGGCAGATATTAATTATTTGCATCAACTTTATCCGAAGAGATTTTTATTCCTTGTTCGTTTATTACAAATCCCAAATATTGTAGCTCTGGTATGCAAAACTTGGATTTTTCTATATTTTATCGTTAAATTTGTGTCTGTTAATCTTTTCGCAACTATTTTCAAATATTTGAGGTGTGTTTCAAAATCAGCCGTAGCTATAATTATATCGTCTAGGTATGTCCATACATAAGGGGGTAACTCCTGTCCAATTGAGGGACCGGCTAATCTAGCCATTGTAGCTGGTACACCTACTAAACCAAACGGCACCCTAGCAAACATATATATAATGGGATTTGCCAATATGCATTGGAAAGATCTAAAGCCGTTAAATATTTTGTCCCTTGTAGGTTGGACAAAATGCACCCTCTAGTATATCTTCGTCAACAGCAACAACATTTTGAAATGCAAATTGATATTCTTCCGATTCTGTTAATTTAAAAGGCTGGAGTCTACCTTTACAAAAAAAAGCTTCTGTGTAATCACACTTTGTCTTTGCGTGAAAGCCCGATAAAGCTGTTCACATATTGCAACCCAGTATATTAAACAATTCATGTTGATATATCGTTGGTGATTTCCAATGCCATATTTATCTAGAGTTTTATGGAAGCATTCAGATAATCCATGTTTCCAAAATAAATTAGGCAACTTCTTCCTATTCTTCACACGATAATAAATCATCTTTGGTCATAATAACCTTATTATTTTCAACGCGATAGCAATAACATTCATTGAAATTTAAGTAAATCGTTTTTTAACCAAATAAAAATGCCATGCCATCAGTAGACCAGTGGTTGATGAAAAATATCCCTGTTGCCTCTTTGAACTAGATATTTTGGAGCTGATCATTAAAGTTATGAGGTCGAATTTGGTTAGGTCCAATTGAAACTGGGCTGGTCGATTCTTCTCGAAGATGAATACGCTCACAATCTCTGAGGGCGTAAAATACTGGTCCAATATAACATAAATGCGATTTGCTTCAAATTGTGTTATCATGCTGAGGAATTTTTTAGATATGGCAACAAAGGTTTGAGGTATTTCTTTCATGAGGTGTAACATGTAGAAGCCATATATTACAACTATGTTGGAACACAGTCTTGCAAATAGCATGACACATGAACATTGTCGCAGGTGTAAGTGGAAATGTAAGTACTTTTTCAATACCAACTTTGTGGCTCAGAGATAAACCCAAAATTCGACCAAATAAATCTCTTTCCATCCTCAATTCAACAACTTTAATACCACGAGTGAGTTTATTATTTTTCAGAGCAGCAGCAAAGTTTAACACTTTATTTTTTTTTACAGGATTTTCGAATCTATCCTCGTTATTAGCACATTCATCAATATACTGTTTTCTTAAAGCATCACCGTTTTCTTTAATATTCAATAAAGATTCAGCAACATCTGAAGTAGTAAGCTTTCCAGTCTCAATATTATAAAGATTATCTAGATCTAAACTGAAATCGAATGGATTGAAATTCTTCTAAAGTGTTTCTACAAAATCAGCAACTTGTTCAGGATAAATTTTAATTCTATTAGGTTCTAAGTCTGCAATTATGTCTTGTCATAGTTTTAATCCGCAAACATCAAGGATATGAGAAATTAAAGCAGCTCTAATGCTATGACTTTTTGTCCACCGTTTTTTTATTTTTTATTTTTATGTTTCGATTTATGCAATCTTAAGGAAGGGGCTTAAGGAACTCCCAACTGTTTCGCATTTCATTTTTACCGTCCTATTTTACGCAGTAATCCAAATCGAGGAGGTACAGCTATAGACACGTTTTTTTTGTTTAAACAACCTACACATGGCATTGCTTCTTGCCAGCCTATAGTGCGGACATGAAAGATGGGTCGACCCATGAATTCTGCACTCTCAACATAATTGTTAATTTTAAATATAAAGAAACCTCTCTAGAAGTCATTTTCAAGTCCTGGATTCGTTTCAGGAATATTATTTAAATTATCTGAGTATTTTACACACCATCGAGCATAGTTTTCTTGATTAACTATAAAAAACGAATTACTTTAAATTAATTAGAATGATGCAATAGTTAACCAACAGCATATAAGTCATGTAGTATTGAGCTCTCTTCTTTAGAAATTAGGTAAAAATTCCTCCGATATAGTTGAATGGGAAAACTTTATGGCTTGGTGTTTCTAAAGATCGTCGCAAATCTGCTCTTTGAGAAAATCATGTTTTTTAAATTGTTAAAATATATAATCAACATACTATAGTATGTTGGAAATTCATTATTTGTAAACCAAGAGCCATCAAGGGATGCAAACCTTTACAACGATAAAAAATGTTTCCCTCCAATAATTCCGTTAATTGAGCCTATAATTTGACTTTCCATCATCTTGTGGGATAGTATAACTGTTAGTAGAAGCGATATGAGCGATACAATTCCTTTGATCTGTGTCTGAAAGGTTGACGAAGCAATTTTCATTACCATAATGAAAATTGCTTCGTCGACCTTTCAGACACAGATCAAAGGAATTGTATCGCTCATATCGCTTGGGATTTAGTTTTCTGGATTTTTTTTCGGGATTTTCTGGGACCACTACATTTGCCTGAAGGAAAAAAATCCAGAAATGTTAAAATCCAGAATAATTAAAAAGTAAAAATCCAGAAAAAAAATCCAGAAATTCACAGAAAGGCAATCCAGAAAAAAATTCAAAGTTTAGGCATTTTTAGACATTTGTTATAACTTGAAAGATTTGTATTAGACTTAATCAGTAGAAGCGATATGACCGATACAATTCCTTTGATCAGTGTCTGAAAAATAAATATTCAATATCCAGAGATAATTAAATTGAACTGGCTCCGTTCTAATTTGGGTCCCAATAGAATGTGATGCATTCTTACTGTCGTAACAAACGAAGTTACAAGATACTTCTTCCTCAACATCACTATGGCGAACAATTTCCTCGTTATTCAAAGGAGGTTCTTCATTCGTACTTTATAAGCTTGTAGGGTCAATGAATTCGTCAAATCTATCTATTCCTGCTATGGCCTACACTACACAATTCGATTATTGCAACGGTATGAAATTGTTCTGCCAGGTCACTCCGTCCACATTTTTGCCACTGTTGCTTTAATTTCGTACAACTTAAATGATATAAATATGGGAACCTGAAACGTAAATAACAAATATGCATGTATTAAATGCGGATTACTTACTTGTAAATATGCAATTAACACGCAATATGTTTGCATTTTTCTCCACTGCTAGCCTTAAAAGAAGAAGAACAAAGCCAATGTCCACACATATCTTCAATATTCAAAAGTTTGACTTCTAGAGGACTGCTGTTCATGGTTTAAGCTTTTATAACAAGAGCTATTATCGCTAAAGATGGTGGGGAAGCAATTCCATTTGCATAGTTAAACCCAGCATCCAGCAGCCCTCCTGCCGCTTGTGGAGACCTGAGTTCAGTCTGTCAGTCTGTCAGTCTGTCAGTCTGTCAGTCTGTCAGTCTGTCAGTCTGTCAGTCTGTCAGTCTGTCAGTCTGTCAGTCTGTCAGTCTGTCAGTCTGTCAGTCTGTCAGTCTGTCAGTCTGTCAGTCTGTCAGTCTGTCAGTCTGTCTGTCTGTCAGTCTGTCAGTCTGTCAGTCTGTCAGTCTGTCAGTCTGTCAGTCTGTCAGTCTGTCAGTCTATCAGTCTGTCAGTCTGTCAGTCTGTCAGTCTGTAGGTGAGTCAGTCTGTCAGTCTGTCAGTCTGTCAGTCTGTCAGTCTGTCAGTCTGTCAGTCTGTCAGTCTGTCAGTCTGTCAGTCTGTCAGTCTGTCAGTCTGTCAGTCTGTCAGTCTGTCAGTCTGTCAGTCTGTCAGTCTGTCAGTCTGTCAGTCTGTCAGTCTGTCAGTCTGTCAGTCTGTCAGTCTGTCAGTCTGTCAGTCTGTCAGTCTGTCAGTCTGTCAGTCTGTCAGTCTGTCAGTCTGTCAGTCTGTCAGTCTGTCAGTCTGTCAGTCTATCAGTCTGTCAGTCTATCAGTCTGTCAGTCTGTCAGTCTGTCAATCTGTCAGTCTGTCAGCCTGTCAGTCATCAGCAATCCCAGTTTTGTTTTTAAAAAACTACGGTCTGATTACTCTACCAGCCCAAAAACCACACCAGACGCAATAACTTTCCATTATTTCTCGTGAATTTTCTTCATATCTTTTCCAATTCAACCGTATTATTTGTTTACAAGTCCATCCAGTTCAACATTTGGTATGGCGAATTGATTACGTAAACCAAAGTCTGATGACTTAATATTTTGAGTTATCTAAATATTGTATGCCTTCAAATGAAGATTTTTGTGCAAAATTGTGAATAATGTGGTTGTTATAGTGTTTGTAATTGCTGTGAAGGAGGACGAATTGGACTCTAAATAACAACTTACGGCAGCAACATTTTTTTCTGAACCACTATTTTGCTGTTTTCATCCTTTACCGAACCAGTTTCCAAAAATATTTGCTACAATTTTTCGACTGGTCACAATTGACCAATAGTAAACAATAGTAAATACATAATGGCGGAAAATTCAAAAATTAACCTCAAATTGGAACACTCCAATATGTAACTTCATATAGTAAACGCTTGTTACGGCGTTTACTTATGTATACTTCGCTATTATCTGCTTGAAACGCTTTTTCAGCCTTACAATTCGTCAATTGAGTCAACAAAGACCATTTTACGACCATGTATCGAAATTCGACGATATCATGTTCGATGATAACATTCCATCCTGTCGAACGACAAGTAGTCTTATAAACGAATAATAGGATGGTTAGTTCTTATATTTATTTACAAGAAATTCCTCTTATTTTTACGGGAAGACGGAATCTCTGGGCAAACCAGTGCCTTAATTATATGAACTGTTGGTGGTTTTGGAACAAATTGACTGAGCAACTCCCTCCAAATATTCATTGTCAGCATTTTCGGTTCAAAGAACCATAATGCGATGGCTTATTTCAGTACGGATGAGACTGAAAAAGATCTTAATGTTTCTTTTACTGTTTACTCAAAAATAGTTAACAAATATTTGAATCCATCTTCAAACATATCCATCTTTCAATCAAATCTGCAAGCAAAAATTTATTACGTGCAAAACAAAAATACAACAGAACACCCGGGATTTTTAAAAGATCAGATCGATAGTGACGGATTCGAAAAGAAAAAAACAATGTGAAGTTTCAAATATGAGCAAGTAATTGTTAAATTTGAGCAAATACATATTAGTGTTACCAGATATATTTTTAGCTGCAGTAGTGTCCGCTTGAATCGACTTCAAGAAAACAAATTTTATGTGACAAAATACGACTAGAGTTTTACAGAACCAATATTGAAGATTGACTTTGTGCTCGATAGGACTCATTAATCACCAAAGATTAAACAGGCCTGAATTAAGAAACAATAAATATTTACGCATACCACCTCCATTAAAAAGATTCGACTCGAAAACGGCAGGTAAATTATTGATAATGATGGTTGGGCGCATCATTCTACTAATTATACTCTAAATCAGCGTGACGTGTAGCTATGTAGCTGTGTTTTTTCTAAATATTGATTAAATTAAACATAAATTCGTACCAAAAACCGAATTAGAAATTATTTAATTTATATTGTATGCCCCGGGTATCGATTCGAAAATATAAAAACTGCGTTCATAAAGTTATTATAAAACACAAGGTGCGCACAAGAGCAAGGAACAAACACATTTTAATCTTAAAACAATGATAAAATATTTATTTATAAGCAGAAAGAATATTTGTGTTTCTTAATCAATTTAGAAACAGATATAAAGTAGAAAGATATAGGTAGAATAAATGGAAAATCGATTGTTTTAATTTATTATTAAAATATTGTATCATTACTTGTGCGTATAGCCTTTTAGTTAATAAACTATTAACCGAATTAAGAATAACTGTGTGCACTAAAAACAGCAATCTTATGAAATTGCGAACGTTGTATATACGTATAACTATTTATCTTGAGATCTGGAACCTTTTTTTTATTCTTTGTATTTTTGTGAGCATAATGATGATTAGAAAATATTTGCCCGATCCATCATAAATATTGTATAATCTATATACAAAACACAATCGAAAGTCATATAAAGCTCGTATAATTTACAATGCTGCTGTTATACGATGTAGATGGAATGTATATAGATTAATACCTGAGGAAGAAAAATTTATAAATTTCGCACATTTATTACGTCAATATTGTAATAACGCCGATAAATCTTAACAAAAACGTGCTACGCGCGCGAGAATAAACATTCTTATACTATGCCGATTTGTAAGACGTACTCGTATATACGATTGCTTCCCTTATAAGTGAATAAAAAATAAAAAATATGTCATGATTTTTAAAAATAAATTAAATAGAAAATTTAAAAAAAAAAAATTTTCTTCGTTTAATTTTCATTTGGGTTTGGTATAGAAAATTCAACCTCTTCTTCTTGGGTATAGTAAAGGTATACGATATACACAATAATATAATGAATAATGAGATTTGGGATATGGTTTTAACGGAGGTTATAAATTGTTCTCTCTGTACGATACCTTGTTGTCACGGATGGATGATGGAATATGGGATAATGGTGAATTATTGAAGAATGAATACCTACGGTGTACATGTGTATACAACCCTACATAGATCCCTTATATGGGTTGAACTTCTATTGAAAAAAAAAAAAAATCATATGTTCATATATGTATATGTACATATGTACATAACATTGGTACTTTTGACAAATTATCATGATCCTGCGGAAAAAGGGCAGCTTTTATGTATATTTAAATAGATTAATTATATTTTGAAGAGTGGTGAAATTTTAGGGGCCACATCATTTGTTATCCTAATGAAAGGTTTGTTGCTAATTTTTCATAAATGTTTTTCCATTCACAATGACTGTTCAGATATATTTACTCTTATGATGTATGTAATGTCTGTAGGGTCATTGTTGAGTTTTATAAATAATTTTTATATTCTGATTGTGATCTAAAATATTATTAATTTGAATATGATACAAACATATTAAAAAACGTGAATGGCCCTTTACTGCAAAACTGTTAAATATAACTGATGTGAAAACGGTTTGCAAATATTAAAACGATCTCCAAAGAAAAGGATTGACATCTAAAGAGGGTTTATTCTTGCTGTACTAGTCATAAAAGTTGTGTTGAAGCATGGGAAATAACTTAAGCAGGTTCAGTAGGCCACCATGGAAAGTGGATGATCAATACAATTCAAGAAAAGTCAAATTTGACTTCAATTAAAATGTTTTTAGAAATCGAACTTTTGTTAATTAATTTGGAAACTCGCTATTCAAAACTAACAATAAGAGGATAAAGTTCCTCAAATATTGTATGGCATTAACATTTGATTCAATATAATTTTACTATACACTAAAATGAAGAGTAAGTGGAACCAATATAAAGCAATCGCGAATTTGATAGACGAAAACTGCCAACACATTTTTTCCGATCATCTTGCATGAAGTTTTTGTTAATTTTTACCTTCAATAAATATCTATTCCATGGCTAAACCCATATTCAACCTATATTGTTTCATGGAAATATTTATAATATTTATTCTTCAGTTAATTATTGGTTAGTACCGGGAGGTTAAGAATTGGTGCAGGAACCCGGAAATATTTTTTTTTTTGTATTTATTTATTTATCTCTCATAACCTTACAAATACAAATTTATGAAATAATTAAAATAATAATACAAAAATTAAGGTTAAGAAGATAGGTTATTCTTTGCCAAAAGGCAGTGGCGAATAACCTTTACAATAAAGCTAATATCAAATCAAATATAAACTATAAAAAAAAAACTCAAAATATAAATTTTATTTTATTTTATAAACATAAAGGCAATATCATTATTTTCAAACAACCAATCCTTAATTAAATTCATAATTTTTCTAGGCAAGCGATAAGCTTCACTGATAAATCCAGGAACAGAAAGGAAGTTTCTGTAATTACGAATGTCGAACAGTACTCAATCTAAGAATTCTGTGCCCACTTCTAGAGAAAAATAATTTTAAAACTTTAAATACATATAGGTGTTGCAAAGGTAAAATTATACAAGCCATAAAAATTGGCCAAGAACGATCGCGACGACTCTTAAAAAACATAAGCCAAACAATATAGTTTTGCAAAATGTTTAAAGGTTCCAATGTATTCATATAAACCCCACCCCAACAAGGTAATCCATAGGAAAGCCTAGATTCAAAACATGCTTGATAAAAATTTAATAAAACGGCGGATGGACAAAACTGACGCAGTAAATACATGGCACGTAAAAAAAAATTTAATTGCTCTTTAACCTTTTGAAAATGAATTTTCCAATTTAAATTAGCATCCAGATGCAAACCTAGAGACTTAAAATTATAAACAGGTTCAATTGGAATGCAAAGATTGCTACAATTCACTAAATTACAATTCCTCATATGGCAAACAATCGCTGGAACATAACTCGAATATGGCTCGCCAGCCAATCTAAAAACCATAATTTTAGTTTTCTCACTTAAAATATGGTTGGATATTTCAGAAGTACTTGAACCATAATAACTCAATGCCATATCATCAGCAAAAGCAATAATTCTGCCTTTTAAATCCAAATTAAATATAGAATTTATATAAACTAAAAATAACACAGGACCGAGGACCGAACCTTGTGGAACTCCAAAATATGCCTTGAACGGCATGCTAAACGAATTATCAATTTTTACTTTAAAAACCTGTTACTAAGATATGATTTAAACCATAGAAAAGGCACACATCTGAAACCACACTTTTAAAGTTTCCGTAAAAGTAAATTGTGATCTACCATGTCAAAAGCCCTCTAAATATCAATAAAAACAACACCAACACACTTTTTCCCATTTAAATTAATATGAACCCCATTCAAAAAATCAATTAAAGCTGACTCAGTATTTTTTCCAGACCTAAAACCATATTAACAATTATTTAAAATATTATATTTAGAAAAGAAGGCATCAACCCGAAGTTTTAACGCCTTTTCCAGAATTTTCATAATAATGGGCTGTAAAGATATAGGACGATAATTATCCTTAAGCAGTTTATCACCCTTTTTAAATAACGGAATTACAACTGCGGTTTTCAAATAATTAGGAACACTGCCATTCAAAAACCATTGATTGATAAATTGATTGATAATTGGCGATATAATTTCTGTGTTAGCTTTTAGCATATTGGAATTATACCAAGAATTACTAAATTTTAAACCATTAATTATACCAACAATTTCAGTACCATCCACAGGATTAAAAATAAAATTTTCTGAGATGATGACTTCACTATGATTATGAAAAGACATATTATTAAACAAATAATTGGTTGTTCTTAGGTGAGACACAATATTAGAAAAATACAAACCAAAATCATCAGCAATAGATTTACAATTCGTAAGAATTACTGAATCACTAGACATAATTTTACAAACATAATTAACAACCCTATCACTTAAAATTTGGTTAACAACCGACCATGTCTTCTTACTATTTTTACCACAGTGTTGAAATTTATTGTGGCAATATGTGAACTTGTCAGAAAGAATTTTATCATCAATTTTTTTGGCATAGTTTAAGAAAATATTTCTGAAGCCCTTTATTTCTGGAATGCTTCTTACAACTTAGCCATTAAATTTATCAAATGGAACGAGATCTAAGGTTTCAGTTTATGTTTAGATTTATGTTGAGTGACATTAGAAAAACATGAATCAGATATGGAGTTAACCATAGAAAGAAATCGTGACAAAGTGACAACCGGATCACTTTCATCGATTAAACTAGAAAAATCAAACGAAGCGAGTTTAGTAGAAAACACAAAATTATCAAACCTACGAGCATTCGCCGACACAGCATTTTTCCTTAAGACACTAGCAGTGTCATTTATTTCTAACACTACATTGATTAAATGATGATCCGATAACAGAAAATTATATAAGGATGCAGAAACCCCACAAGAATAATAAGTACGAACTAGTAGGTTTATTAATTAACGAATGTAGGCCATTTGAGAACATTAAAAACATATATTCATCACTCGAATGAGGAAAATTTCTCCCACAGTAATAATATTTTTGTTTCTAATATTCTTAATAAAATCAGAAAATTCACTAACCAAAATTGAAACTGGAATGAATTGCAAACGATATACACAAATAAAAGCATAGTTCACATTATTAATAAATAACGATAATTTAATTACGTCCGCCGAATTTAATGAAACGGATTCACACGAACAATTTAGTCTGCTATTATAAAAAACACATACACCACCCGCCCTATAGTTATTATTGCAACATCCAAAATTCGTATTATAAGGGATATTATAAAAACTTAATTCATAATCATAAATCCATATCTCACATAAAAATATATTCGAAGGAAGATCATTAAAACCAAATTAGAAATAAATTTATCAAAATTCTCACAATTCAACTACGAATGTTCTGATGAAAAATTGTGAAATTAAAAGTTTAGCTTGAATTCATTAAAGTATTAGCCATAAATTATCTGAAATGTTGTAGCTGTTACATAAAGTTAATATTCCAACCAAAAATGATGGTCGTTACAATAAAAAAAAATGTACTCTAAAAAATAATTCAAACCTGAAGGTAAAAATGACAAAAATTAAACAAAATGTTAAAACATCAAAATAATAATAACAATAAAATTAAAATACTATATAAACAATATAAAATGTTGATAAATAACACAAAAATTAGATTTTTTTGTTGAATAAAATAAATTTCACTATTTAACATTAAAAAATTAAAACTTCTATAATCTAGAAAAGAACAAACGGTAATATTAAAAGCTTAATAAAACTACTTGCTAGAAATGACACTTAATTTAAGCTTATCTAAATCAAAGTAAGTATTTATGAAAATCGGCTTCAAGTTGTCATCCATTTTCAAAAAAATTGTGTTATCTCTGTCTATACTAGCAATACTTCCATTTGTTGTCAAATTTAAATTTTTGGCACTCGTTGAATGGTGCCATTTTAGATCTAGGAACTATTTCGCGAATAAAAACATTATTTCCTTCAGATAGGGCCAAATCAGTTGGGTTAATAGATTTCTTCTTTCTGTTACACTCTAATAATAATTGATTTTTTAGAACAACTGACTTAAGTTTAACAACAATTAAATTTTTCTCCGATTTTGTAATCATTTTATTGCATTCAACAATACCGTCATGAGGAACGACGAATTCAATATTTTTGAACACGCTATCGATTTGACTGGATACATTTGACGTAACGGGTAACCCAGTTATTAAAATTGAACTGTCATTATTACTAGTTACACCATTATTAATGCTAAGATCACGCAATCGTTTACCGATAATTTGGTTTTCAGCTTCCAGTTTATTGATCCTAACGGAATTTGTTCAAATTGTTTTTGAGTTTCATCATATTTATTAGCTAAAACGATTTATATACTTCGAGCACAACTGTAGTAAGTTTATGTAACGCAGATTTAATCCCGTTCATGTCAGATACACCGCACGATGACAGAGAAGTAAGTTCAACTTCTAAATCCATAAGCTGATCAGCTTTCCTAGTAACAACAAAGCACAAATTTTTACCGGAAACGGTAGCTACAGTCACTAAATTAGCACCAAACAGCTTCTTACAACCAGAATGAAACAGGCCATCACAGTTATCACATCTCAAATAACCTCTACACTGACCAAAATCTTTACTACACGTTTTATATAAGGCATTATAAAAAAAAAAAAAAAACTTTTTATTTTAAAAACAGACACTATTACAGTAAAACATTAATCAATGATTTCGCAGTACTGTTAAACTACAATAGCACAAAAAGTTTTTGACAAATTTCTACTAGGTAGGAAAATAACAAATTATCAATGTTTTATATAAAATTATAATTTATCATTGCACCAATAAAATTTGAACAAAAAGGTGTATTTCTATTTTGTATTAAATTAAAACTTTTATGGCTTTTCGGATTGAAATCACAACTGAGATATTCATATACCTACAAGTATCACTTTACGACCAAAATCGCTGCTCTGAAAGAATGTGCCATGCTGATGTAGTAAATACATATGTGCTACTGGTATTTTCTGGAAAAAGAAGGAAGTTAGAACTTCTGATATACATATAAACAAATATATAAATTTATCGGATTACAGTTTATGTGGTTTTAAAAGGTGCCCAAGATTTTGGCCAGCAGTGACTGTACATTTCACATTAACCACAAGTCTAATTTAATTTAATTTATTTAAAAAATTCTCTCAATTTCTTGCACCAAAAAGTACCACTCCACGCATACATCTTTACATAGAGAGAAAAAAAGGCGATAACCAAGAAAGAAAAAACTTACCGTCATCGATACGGGTTCAAATCACACAACGATCGTGACACTAAACCAAATTATTACAATATAATATAATATGAGGCGTGTTTTAGCGCTCCTGTTTACTCCAGATCGCGACTGCATTTACTTTCACTTCGCCAATCCAAAATTCAATATGCAATTGTAGAGGTTATACAGAACAACCAAATTTATGAAAAAAGCTTAAATGTGAAGTTTCACTGTTTCAATTCGTTTGGTTATATCATCTTGGCTGTAGAGAGGACACAGGTTGACAGATAGACACCATTTCGAAACCCACTTTTTCGGAATTAGGGGACCTCAAAACAGATAAATCTCTAAAAATCTCAAGGTCGAAAATTTTCAAGAATTTTACTTATGTAAGAGAAAGTAAGATGTATCTTTTCATTTTTATTTCTGGAATGACCTTCGAGTCGAAAAAGGGAAATTTTTGTTTATGTATCGAAATTTTTCTGCAAAATAATTTTTGCATATTAATTAACAGACGGTTTTACGGTTCAAATTGAACCTTTTTTACTTGAAATTGAACATTTTACAATTCAAATTCAACATTTTGCAAATTATATTTATCAAAACAAATTTTATTTCTTGGCTATGCCTTCCAGACCAGGTGTATCATAAACGTACGGTTTACGAAGACTTTGCTATACTAAGGTGTTCGTAAACGTTACACTAAAACAGTACGAATATAGTACGTAATGTGTACTTTTGTTACATGAGAAGTGAAACAAATTTGCGAAGACTTGTGTATGTATTAGCATGTATAAAAGTGTTCATAATGTGTACGCTTAAACGTAATGTTTACGAACTACTTAAGCGTAACATTGACGAACGGTTTAGTGCGAATTGCCCCATTTAATTAGAATAAAACAATTTTTTTTAAATCAATCTTATCTTTTATTAGTATTTTTCTTCAAATAAACCGCAACACAAAACACAACGTGTCAAATTTGTTAATTAATCTTTTTCTGAAATGAAATAAAATGTTTCAATCATAGATGAAGTACTTCGAGTATTACATAAATACCTTTCAAAATATTCATTATAATGATTTTTATATGATATTATGGATAGGCTGCTTTTGAATGCCACGAAAAACTAACAATAATTATCAGATGTTTTTATATTTTCACAATACGGCAACTTTAATTTAATTTGTACAAAAAAAATTGAAAATAAAACAAAGCCGCAAGATATAATTGACAGCACTGTGTATAGAGAATGTAAATGTAGTAGTGTGTTGTAATAAGAACCTTTCGTAAACTGTTCGTAAACGAAATACTTTTGATGTATACATTTTTGCGCCGAGAGGGTGCTTTAGAAAGTCATACCATGTCACACAGCGCCAATTTGTACAATAGTAGAAATATTTTCAACTAGAAAATAGCTCCATATTTATTAAAAGTGCTAATTTTTAAAACTAAAAAATGTAATAATTTAAAATGTAGCAATAAATTGAACTAAATGAAAATGCCACTTTTCCAAAAAAAAAATATTGTGTTATTTTTGTAAACTGAAGGTAATGAATGCATTACTTTTATAAGTAAATAATGGATTATTTTTCGTATATTTCGTATATCCAAACTGGATTTTTGGATACATTTTTGGAATATGACCAATTAGTCCGTAACCGATTATGATGAAATTTTTAAGGTATGATGTAAATGGAATTGTTAATGATTTTTGGATAGACTTTTAAAATATCGAAAATTATCCTGTAACATGGCTATTTTTTAAATGATTATGATGAAATTGACAGATACGATGGAAATGGCATTCTTTAATTATTTTCAGATGAAATTAATGGAACTTGGTATTTTTGAATAAGTCAAAGGTTATGATGAAATTCGACAGGTACGATGGAAATGGGATCCTTTAATGTTTTTTAGATGAAATTAATAGAATTTGGTGATTTTGAATACGATTACCATGAAATTCGACATGTGGAAATGGAATTATTTAACGATTTTTGGTTAAAATTTATTAATATGGAAAATTAGCTTGTTATTTGGCTATTATTTATTCAATTACACAGTAAAAAATTTTCATTGAAAATTACGAGTTTTATCAAGTGGGCAAAATTTCCAAACTGTTTCATGCAAAATCACATTTAAATTGAAAAATCAATTTCCATTGAAAATTAAGGGTTATAATCCATAAATTTGCCAACAAAATCTCGTACTACGTTAAATGAAAAAACATATAATTTTACGTGAATTTTTCAAATTTGCGAATAAGTTCTTACATAATTTTACATTAATAAATAAGTAATTTTACATTCCTGCAGCATTCTTACAAGTGAAAGATGGTAAACTTTTACGTGAATAATGTATTAAAAGATTAGGTTATTATATAATATTCAGTTTAATTTAAGGCACCATTTATGTATTTAAATTGGAATAGTTGTTTTAATAAAACAAAAGAGTTTATGTTATTACCTACTTCATTATGATAACTTTATTTATAAAATATCAGTTTATTTCAGTGTACGCAACATGCATACTTTATACATATAAAAATACTTAATTCTAATACTTATATTTAAAAACTAGTCATTCAAAACTTTTTTTAAAAAGTTGACGACTTTGGACTTAAAATTTATTTTTTGCTTTTTGGAACGAGAAAAATTTACATCTATATTAAGAAATATTTTTTGCATAGCCTCCAACGACTGTGATAACTCCATGGGATATTGTATATTAAAAGCATAGTACGCGGCAATCGAAAGAAGTACTGCAGTCTTGATACAACTACATCTGATATCAAGTTGGTGCATCTCAACATAAAAATAAATAGTTTTATTATTGTTGGGTTGATCTGTAATAGTCAAATGACTTTAATATAGTAAATATAATCATTAAATTGTAATAATATCTAATTACCGATTATAGCAAAGAATGGTGTTGACGTAGGTATTTCTATTTCGTTTACTGACGTTCCATACTGAAATAAAATCAAGAATAAATTGTTTGGTGGGTAATGTTTTAATGTAATTACTTACAGAGTATTTCTTCACCAGTGAGTCTAAATTTTCTTTAAAATGCGTAGTGATAATCTTTAATAATCTTAGGTCTTCGTCCTCTTCATTTCCAAAAGCTGAATTTTTTATTCTATTTCCAAATTCAAAAATAGCATTTTTCCGAAAATTCCATCTGCTTAAAAACAAGGTTTCCTGTATATCCATCATTTCATAAAAATGACAAATTAAAAAATTTTGTAATAATAAATGAGGCCAATATTCCTTTATCTCTGATATTGTGGGATTTTTGTTTAAAAATTTACGTTGCTGTGTAAACGTAGACTTAAAAATTTCCATAATTTCTTTGTTTAATGCATCGCTAGAAATTTCTTGACCGTAACTTTCCTTAAGCCATACTCGTTTAATGTTTCCTTCCTCATCTGATATTTGGTTGCTAGTACTAATTTTCTCAAAAAAATTTGCCACACCTTCTGGCAAATTTACTTTTCTTTTTATAGATTTTGCAGGTGAGCGGTTTTGGGAAATTCTATTTAAATAATTATTGCGGTTACACATCTTAGTTGCCAAAGTTATTGGTTCTGTGCAAATAGGCTTTCCTTCTCCATCAAGTATTGCCAAACTAAGCGGATATATTTGTATTAAACGAGATGCAATTGTGCGAAACACTCTTTGAGGGATATATAATGATTTTCTTCGCATATCATTCACAACGCAATGTATAAAATCGTTATGTAAGTAATCTAAAGGTTGGCCTTGGTTAAGCAGATCCAGTATTTTATCCGAAATTTGGTTCGTATGAAATTGATAATCGGAAAATAATTTTTCAGCTTGCTTTGTGCCAATACTCTCTGATTTTCCTGAAACATCGGAACTAATGGAAGTAACTCTACCACTTGACATTGAAATAGTTGTACTAAGAGGACTTTCAGGTGCCTCAAGTTCCGATGCAGTTGTTAAATCATTTGTGGTGATCCATGTAATTATATTATTGGAGTTTTCTGAATCATTGGGAATTTTTGCATCAGATACATAGCTTACTGAATTATTGGAAGTTGACGGTGGTGGTATCCAGTTTTCAGTTTGCTCTAAAATCTGAAAAACTTCATTTTTCTGGCCAAAATGTTCTAAAACTTCCATATCCTCAACGTCGGTTCCGTCAGATTCTAGGACTAATTTAGATCCTAATAAGCCCGCAGCGTTTGCTAGAAGTGAAATAGTGGAAGATTTAGATAAATATTATAGTAAATACGAGTAGTTCAAAATTTGATTATTGTTATTAAAAGTTAATAACTTACCTTTCTTAATAAGAGATTCTATATTTTCTGTACACAAACAAATTTTTTTTAATAGGCGTTCTCTATCCCAAATTTTAACAAATAGTCGAGGCTGCGAAGACATAATACTGTTTATCTAAAATGAAATGTAATATAGATAAATTATAATTAGTGTACCACCACAATTCAAGTCAAACGAACATACTAGAAATATGGTATCGCCGACTGTAATGTGACAAAAAATGTTGATCCATTTTTAAATTGAACAAAAGGAAATGGAGAGGAAAGGTTATAAAAGGAAATGAAATTTAGTGATTCGTCCATGTCATCATTTGATGTCGTTCTGTAAACGTTTTTAACAAATTGATGTAGTTTCTCGATTTCGAAGCAATTTCTTTAAAGTATTGGTGTTTACTTTCAAATCGAAGAGTAGAAAATTTAATTAGAGGACCAAACAATTTTATCAATTCTGGATAATGTTGTAAATAATGATGTTTAGGTCTAAGTGCCACATTTGGAAAGAGCAATACCCTCAATTCTAGATATCTATTAATAAGACCATCTAAAATATGAACTTGGGCTAGGGTAACAATATGTGACGATACAATTTGCGATATTTCTACAAGATGCAATACCATTTCTAA
The DNA here is from genome assembly GCA_958295665.1 of Tipula vernalis. NCBI lineage: Eukaryota > Metazoa > Arthropoda > Insecta > Diptera > Tipulidae > Tipula > Tipula vernalis. The sequence continues at coordinate 293,440,849 of OY282559.1, read as the reverse complement.
AACATTATCATTAGTATCTTTGATCTTGTCTAGTAAAACTAAAGGTAATAATATAAGTAAATAGTAATTTTGCATGGCATGTCCAGTAAGCTTTTTATTATTATGTTTAATTTCAGGGAAACTAACATTATATTTTAAACATTTTTGTATGCGGTCTAAATTAAGATTCAGGTAATCGAATGTGAACCAATGGTTATTTACAAAATAATGAAGTGCCAAACAAATATCAAATGTTATAATACCCTCATATAAATCGTGCGCTATACACGGAGGAAGACCAGGGTTGCTTACGTGGAAATATTGCAAAGTGTTAAAACATGAATTTTGCTTAATTCCATGAGCAGACTCCTGACATTTCAATAACTTAACATCATTGGTGTAAGAAACTTTAGATCTTAACTCCCTTCTTATGCGAAAATTTGCTTTAAAATCTTTCAAACTTAAATGGCAAAATCTACAAAAATATTCTGAGGAACTAAAATTTTCCAAAAATCCTCCTATTTGGTGAGCTCCTAAATTATCTGCACAAAATGCAATGATTGAACCTTTTGTATTTCCAATCTCTTCATCAAACATAATTCCGTCCGATTCTAGCTTTTTAAATCTAATAATAACTTTTCACAAATTTTAGTCAATCCAAATGTTTTCACGTGGGATTCTGTACACAGTAAAGCTAGCATGATATTACTAATTTTTGATCTATTATGAGTATGCAAATTTCCAACAATGAAATAAATCGCTAGCACCTTGTGTTTAGATTTAGCTAATCCTAATGGGTTGCAAACCTCGAAGGCATCTGCATAAAATATAAGCTCGATCCGTTTTTGTTTAAAAAAAAAGTTACTGCTTTTATATAAAAACCCATCAGTATAATCACAAAATTTTGAAAAATTAGTTTTTTGAATTGATTTGAACTGTAATAAAATTTGTGGATCTGTAAATAATTGTTTTAAAGTGTCGTTTATAGGAATATAATAGTAAAAACACGATTTGTGATAATTATTCACACCCAAGAAAATTTTGTGAGGTTTGACGTACGACTCAGATGTGAATTTTTGTTTTCGTTTATAGCTCGATAACGAAGTGTTGGAAATTAAACTAATCTGCGGAATTATAGAAGTTAAAAGTTCACTTTTTAGAGCGCTTTGCGCATCATGCTTACTGAAAATATTTTCTACAGATTCAGTAATATTTGTTTCCAGTAAATTTGAGCAATGTGCTAAATTATCCGCGATTATTGTTATTATTCGCTCGAGTATATTATGATCACTCTTTAATCTAATTAGCAAATTTTCTGTTACATTTCTAATATCGACCATTTTGGATGGCCGGTCTTGGCATATAGCAGATGATGTTAGGATGTTTTCGGGTAAGCGTTTATTATTTTGGTTGGAACAAAAGTTTTGGGTTTGTAAAAGAAGATCATCTTGTTCTGCTTTATTATTGGACTTTTTGTTGAACAACAACTTTATTTTATGGAAACTATTAATATGGTTTCTAAACGTTTTTTCATTTTTAAATATTTTTACACACGCGCCAATTGGACAATTAATTTTCGGCATTTGAGAAGTACGCATATGTTTTAATAAATATTGCAGCATTTCTTTTATTATTAAAGATTTAAATGAGCAGTTGCTTATATGACATTCTAAGCAATTAGTATTTTGTATTAATTTTTTTCTAATTTTTCGATGGTTTATGTAGTAGGGAGTAGAAAAACCAATAAATTTAGAGTAAACTCGATTACAATTACTAAGCATGCACCGAAACACTACATTACACTAATTTTTATGGGCTCTTAGATGGGATACATATTTTTCTTCATCAGCGCATGATGTACCACAATTGTCGCAAACATACACCATGATAGATCAAACAATCTGTAACTTAATCAAAATTAATTTTTCATTATTGACACATACAAGTTGAACTCGTTTGTTATAAAACCATTCCCTTAACATGTCTCCCATTCAGGCCAATTTTGTTCTAGACATACATTCCAAATGTTTCTCGCTACGCCAATTTTGTTCTTGGCATACATTGTACATATAATATTTAACCACGAATACTGGCGTATTAGACATACAGTAAAAAATGTATCTCACTACTAAAATATTATTATTTTTTTCAATATTTTGCACATAGAATTACTTTATAAAATGTATATCTACAGCAACATTTGCGTGGGTGAATTTACAATGTAAGGCCTACGTGTTAAAAAAAACACTTTAACCTCAAACAAATTTCACTTGGATGAAAAAAATCAATTAAATAGTCCACTACCATAAGCATATCGCACATATAATATAATAGAGATACATACATACCTTTAAACTTCACCTTAATACACTTAATTAATAGTAAATATTTAATTATTTTAATTTATATAATTTATTAATTAGAATTAATCCCAAAACTCGAAACACAGCTTCACTCTTTAAAAACGTTTTGCTGAATAACACAATCACGAATGAACATGATGTTTATCCTGTTATATTCGTTTTGTTATAATTACAATATTCTCACAATTCTACGTGAAATGTCGCGTTTTTAATTTAATTGTCTAACAAATTTCAACTGGCGAGTAAAAATGTAAGCACATATATGTAATATTCCAGTATATTTCATCGAATTTTACATTTTGATCGAAAATTACAGAAAATCAGTAATTTTACTGAATATTTAATGTAGAATTGTTATTTTTATGCAATATTACAGCAAAAATGCTAAATTACAAGAAAAAGTTAATAAAATTTCCATTGAAAAATCAATTTTTTTTACTGTGTATGTTGAAATTAGACAGTTAATGGGTTGGAAATGGGATTTTTAAATGAGTTTTGGAAAATGGTCGATTAGCTTGTAACTTTGCTATTTATTAATCGATTATGATGAAATTTGACAGGTACGGTGGAAATGGCATTCTTTAATGATTTTGCAACTACAAGATGTTGCAACTACAAAATCTTGCATAGCAAAATAGTGTACTTATTCCTCCTTAAGAATCAGCAAAAGCCGTACGTTTTAAGCAATTTTGGTTTCAATTTTTTTTGGGAAAATTGATTCATAAATGAAATCCTTGCTTCAGGCAGTAATTACTAATCATGCTACTTGGCTACCTAATGAACAAAAGTTGTCTAAATGAAAGTAAACCAACGATATACTTAAAAATTGAATTATTATTTTGTGAAATAGAGCCACGTCCTGCTCCATACTGGAGCGTGTGTATTATTGGATCTCAAAAATTACTACAGCAGAATTTATTTAGAACTAAATACAATATATTTTTTTTTAAATCTTTTTTTATTTAATTTAAGTTGGAGCTATAATTCTTATTTTTTACTCAGCGGTATTAGCATTATACCTTGCATATTAAATTACTATATGTTGTCTCGAACATAACTGTGTATTTGTTACGCTTAAAAATTACTTCCCAATGTCCTAGAGCCTCATGCTATAGCTCTAAAAATCACAAAAAAAAAAATAGGCGGCCCCATTCTCCATTGATTTTGAAATTATGACCTTCTTCACGGTCAAAGGTCATAAAAACACTTTTAGGGGGCTTCCTCATGCTCTTACGTTAATCATTTTGACAGCAGAAAGTAAACTTCATACAAAGAAGATGATCGATCAGCATGTTAAAGCTGAAATACCTGATCCGGAAACTAATCCCAGACTCCATGAAATTGTGCTTAAGCATATAATTCATGGACCATGCGGGGCATCCAACTTCAGCTCCCCTTGCATGGCAGATGGGAAATGTACAAAAGACTTTCTCAAAGCTTTTCAAAATGAGACAGTTGGAAATGTCAATTGTTATCCTTTTTACCAAAGAAGAGATGGCCGTACATATACAAAAGATGACAGAAACCAAACCCCAGTTAATAACTCATCGGTAGTACCTTACAATCCTTTCTTGAGCCGTAAGTTCAATTGCCAAATTAATGTGGAGGTTTGTGCCTCAATTAGAAGCGTTAAATATTTATTTAAATATGTTTACAAAGGTTATGATTGTGCTAATGTCCAAATAAGTACAAGTGGAACATATAATCACAACGAAATAGACTCTTTTGTTGATACGAGATATGTGAGTGCACCTGAAGCCATGTGGCAGTTAAATGGTTCCTCTATGCATGAGCAGTCTCATTCCATTATAATACTTGCAGTGAATTTTGAAGGTCAAAAGACAGTGTGCTTTGATGAAAACAAAGACGATCATGCGTTAATGGGATATTTTGACCTTAATGCAAGAGATGCCAATGCTCATGCCCATCTACATAATGAGATACCAAATCATTACAATTAATCATTACACTTGAGTAAAGCACAGGGTGAACCGTCCAAAAGTAGGATGATCATACGACGAATGTACACGGTCAAGAAGAGGCGCAATGAGCCACGAAGACTTAAGAACATTCGATGGTACTTTGCATCCCAATTTTGAAGGAGCTTGCAGGGCCTTTGGTCTTTTGGAATCAGATGAGGTTCGGAAAGAAACCATTGAAGATGCTATGCTTTAGTCTCCATACCTTACCAACTCAGGCAAATGTTTGCAGTGATATTGGCTTTCAACAATGTCAGTTCCCCAAAAGATCTATAGGAAGAATTTAAATTTTCATTTATTGAAGACTATTGCAACCATGCAAAACATAAGCCGGAAGACTGCACTGGTTTTTGTGCGGACAATGCACTGCTTGATGTCGCTGACACTTTGCGGCTGCATAAGCATACTTTAAACGAGTATGGATTAAGAATCCCTCAGCTGAACCTCCCCGAAAATCCTCTTGCAATTCAAGACCAACAGGATTTCAAGAGAATGGGAGAAGAAATGACACGTCATTATGACTGCTGTCAATAGCGATATAATTGACCGAGGAGTAAAGAAGTGTTTCTTCTTAGATGGCCCTGGAGGAAGTGGTAAGACTTACCTCTATAAATCTTTAACTTACTCCTTAAAAGGAGAAGGGGGATCGGTTTTACCTGTTGCCTCTACAGGAATTGCAGCAAATCTGCTTGATGGAGGGAGAACTTACCAATCTCAGCACAAACTCCATTAAGACTTACATGAGGATTCTTCCTCAAACTTTATAATATCAGATACAAGCGTCAGTGCTGATATTGAAGCCATCAAAAATGTTAAGTTTTTGCTTTGGAAGGAATGTACAATGACCCCTTAATACACATTGAAATGTGTTGATAAACTCGTAAAGGAGAAAATGCAAAATAATCAACCTTTTGGTGGTAATGTTTTGTTGCTTGGAGGTGATTTCCGGCAGTGCCTTCCAGTTATTAAACATGGGACGAGAAATTATATTTTAGAAGCAACTGTCAAAAGATTTCATCTATGGAGAGACTTCCAGACTATAAAACTAAAAAATAATGTGCGGTCTCAAGACCCACCATACAGTGAATTCCTCCTTTAGTTGGGAGATAGAACATTAAAAAACCAAGACTGTATTGAGGGCGATGTTATCGAAATACCTGTTATCAAGCATACCTTTCAAACTCCTTAATAAAGGATACTTTTGGTGAAAAGATAACAAATGATCAAATCCCACAATTAGCAAAAACTGCTATTTTGTGTCCCAAAAATGAGGATGTGGATAAATTAAATGAGGCGGTTCTTGATATCTTAGAAGGAGAAAGCAAGACCTACATTAGCATTGACCAAGTTGTGTCTGATGATCCTCGGGAAATTGATAATTTCCCTATTGAGTTTCTTCATAGTCTTACCCCTTCCGGTATGCCCTCTCACAAGTTAAATCTTAAAGAGGGTGCAATAGTAATGTTATTGCGAAACCTTAACACAAAAAGGGGACTTTGCAATGGCACCAGGTTGGTAATCGAGAAACTCCAACCAAACCTAATTAGAGCAAAGGTATTTAGCGGTTCTGCGGAAGGGAACTTAGTGTTCATTCCCGAACACTGGATAAAGTGGGTATTTATTTACCTGAACCAGTATTTAGTCATGGACAGCTTTATGTAGCCTTCTCAAGAGTGAGAAGAGGATCTGACGTAAAAATACAAATATTTGACAGTCATGGCCAATGTAGAATTGGTCCAGACAAAACAAAAATGTACACTACGAATGTGGAAGAAGTTTTCAGTAACGATCATTAGTTACTGACCGACCCAGCGGTGGCTCTTGACAAGAGAGAAAGCCTATGGGGCAGCAATCAGAGGGGGGGTCCACGTCCCCTGACCTGGGTAAATTTCAACGGAAAATCCTTTTTGTATAATAATTCAATTACCACATTATAACTTTAACTGTGCATAGTAAATTATTTTGTTTTGTGTTTATGGTGTATACGAATATGTGTACGAATATGTACAAATGTAAAATTCCATCAAAAGCAGAAATATTGAGATTTATATAATGAAGTTAGTACGTATAAAAGCCAAATAAACTGCATACATATAACCGCTTAGCTTACAAAACGGCTTTTGTCAACGGTTCAACTAATTTCAAGCGTGTTTTTATTAAAAACTAGACGTAAGCGCATGCTACGCACGTGAGATATCAGTCGATAAGCGCTTATCTACTACCTCACAGGTCAGTAATATCGGATGATTAACATGCTAGCACTCAGTAAACATCCTAAAAAGATTTTTACTGCGTGCTATCATGTTAATCATCCGATATTACTGACCTGTGAGGTATAGTAGATAAGCGCTTATCGACTGATATCTCACGTGCGTAGCACGCGCTTACGTCTAGTTATATATAATCACCAGTATTTTGGTAAGGAACCGGTAAATAATTAGAATTACCAATTTTTCACTTTGACCGAAACATATGTATATTAAAATTTTCAAAAAACATACGTTTCATTTGCAAATCATTGGTAAGTATTTTTTGACGTAGTCTTACGTCAAAAGGCAGGACAAACGGCAATGGCCCTAATATAGATGGTTGCGAAACTCCTAAATGATTAGGAATCGGAATTGATAAGTCCGGGATTCCAGGCTAAGGCCGAATGTCATATTAAATCTTGATGGCTCAACAAAATTGTTCCTCTACAAAAAACTTGAGAGTGCTAATGAGATTCACTTTCCTTTTTTTACTAATCATGTCGTTCCGTTATTAAATATATTGAAATCTAAAATATCATCTTATTAAATGTTATGACTTGCTGAATTTATGTCAAAATTTAAACAAATTAATTAATAACAAAACAAAATCGTAAACATCCAATATATTTAGATCTTATTATTTATTTATTTGTATATATCATCATGAAAATTCAATTTATTTACAATATTACAGAGGAATCATCTTGTTTATAATATTATTTACTCGGATAAATAATAAAATTTTGCCAATATTCAAAAATAAATAAATAAAATTAAAATTTCGGTTAGATTGTGCTTTGTTTGTTATTCGATGGAATGTATAAATATCTTTCTATATACAAGTACATACTACAAGCAAGCCGAGGTTTAAAGGATATCATTTTAAAGGTACCTGAGATGAGAAAATGTCAAGAAAAAACCCACGCAACAGTAGTATACCTAAATAAGGACCAAAAATAAAAACAAAATTATTCATCCGTCCTCAAGCTTTGTAGAAAAAACGGCAGATGAATTCGTCCAATATAACTTTTCGTGTTATCAGTATGGCTGGTGACGAATTCAGCCACAATTAATTATGTCGTATAATTCGATCGATATCTCAAACAAATATTCACCACCACTCTTGATCAACTTAACTAATTCAACAACAAATTTCTTATAACAATTCCAAATAAATTTTATTAAATAAATTTAACTCCAATTTCTCCATTCTCTAATTGTTGCTTACGGCTCTCAATACTCCAAAAAAGTGACCAAACAAAAAGAAATATTGCGATACTGCATTGCAAAATGCAAATTAACCCGCGGCAATTATCGTTCAAGCAACACGCTGAATTAAATCAGTTAGCTACTAGACAGTAGATGACAGTATAATCGATCGTTATAACATTTACAAGATAAGTATAATTTATATAATTCAAATAAGCTAAGTTTAAGTTTGGATTTTCTTTTAATATTATTTTATTTTATTGCAGCTGATAATTCTGGACAATGGCTACTGAAATACTTTGCTCTCTTTCCGATATACCAATGTAAACACATCTAAACACATTTTCCCCTTGCGAATTAAAACTCTCGAAAAATCGCCCCGTAGAAAAAACCCAACCATGCCCTTGCCATTGCTGTAAAATTTTCCAACTTCGCCTACCAGCTATATGATATGACGGGAAAATAGAGAGTAAAAATACTACAGTAATAATCAACGTAATAGCAGAGATAATAACAACTCTTTCCCTTTCACTTTCTTTTACGTTAGTAAAATAAAGTATAATAATCACGAAAATTTTCGACCTTGAGATTTTTGGAGGTTTATCTGTTTTAAGGTTTTCTGAGTCCGAAAAAGTGGGTTTAGAAGTGGTGTCTGTCTGTCACTCTGTCAGACTATCACTCTGTCAGTCTATCAATCTGTCTGTGTCCTCTCTACAGCGAGGTTTAACCAATCGAACTAATACTTCATATTTAAGCATTTGCCATAAATTGGAAAGTTAATTTTACAAACAAATTTTACTCCAAATGAATTTTACTCTAAATCGCCCAACCGGAAGTGGCCAGTTTCTTGGGCCAGAAAATTTATTTTGCAAATATCTCAAAAAGTATAAGGTTTACAAAAAACTACTTAATACAAAATGTTTCCAAAAAAAAAAAAAAATACAAAAAAAAATTTGAAAGAAATTCAGCATAATACATAAGAAACTGTTTTCACAACCTAGCATGCGGTCAATAGTGCCTATGGTCGTGAAATTTCCTAAAAACGAATACCAGTACCGTTAACTTTAATTTGAACACAACAACCTCAAATCAAAATAAAATAAAAAAAATAATTAATTACAAATTAATTTACGAAGCAAACGCAAAAGCACGTCTTGCTCCATCGGGCGTCGCCATCCAACAGATCTTAAATTAAAATGATTGGCGATCATAAAATTACTTTGAATAAATCCCAGTTACCCAAAGTAAAGGTAAAAATGTGTTGCGTTGAAAGAGCTAAATACGAGTAATATGAAAACAGATGTACCAAATAAAGCGGACATCAATAAAACGGATAACAAAATTTGTTTGTTAAAATCATATGGGAGTAGGAACTTTTAGATATTATAGACCCAATGATAATCCAACATTCGCAAAATTATCGGATGAGATTTCAAAGGTATTTTACGCAAGTATTTAGTTATTCTAAATATATTGCTGTTCTGGAAATATTATCAGTTTTATGTAATTAAACTCAATTGTCAGCAAAGGTAGTTTATTCCAGAAACTGCGGAAACGAACAATCGTTCAAGCTCAATCAATATAAGTGAAATAGTTCTGAACGAGAATTACGAAAAATGTATGTTTAGTCAATCTCTTCAATCATTAGAAATTCTCGAAAATATTCAACTAAAGGGTCCTTCAATAAGGACGTGATGAAAACAGTTTTGTGTGAAATCAATTATTTGCGGTTTGTTCGCATACACCTACGATTTAAGATAGCCCCGAAGGAAGAATACGGTATCTAGATCATTCAGTTTAGGCCACAAGGAGTTGCTTATCATTGATCTGTAGAGCCCGCCGTTGACGGTTATGGGAATTCCACTTTCGTTTTGAAAATAAAATTTGATGATTTGCACACGTTATTCAACGTTAAACCATCCATTGTGATTTGCCATAAATACTACTGAACAATTCACAACAAATTTAACGGATGTTGCTGCTTTAACAACATGGCTGCTATAACCCCCTCGAAACATTTTATTTATCGATGAATTAATTTCGCAACATTTGCGCCGTGAAATTTATTAATTTTTAACTATGAATTAATTTCGTAATGGAAAGCAAACAAAAAAAACTTATTTGTTTACTTTATTTGTAACTATTATGGTACCCGGCTTCGTCCAGGTTTATTTTTAGTATCTTTACCTTAAATAAAACCAAATGCTATGATTTTCAAATAGAATATGTATTTATAGAACGTTTAAACATTATCATTGAAGTACAGTTTACCAAAGTCAATCCTTCAACACCTGTGTGTATAAACAATATTTTTTGTTGACTTATTTTCATCTGCCAGCAAATATAAGTTTTTAGGTGTCTCCGCCTGTGACATTGCTACGTAGAATTGTCCATAACTGAAGCATTCATCCCTTAAATAAATTCCTGCCACATTGAGTGACTGCCCTTGGGATTTATTGATCGTTATAGCGAACGCAAGACGAATGAGGAACTTATATAAGTGTTCTACGCCTTCACAACCAAACGCGTTCCGTTGCATAGTTTTGGAGTATCCAAATTCCTTAACAATATAATAGGGCTTTCAGTCTTGAGTGTGATTTTATGTTATGATATGCCACTTGGATTGAGCGTATTTAAGGACTCAGCTGGATAGCTGGTGGCCCCTTCTTCGTCTACCATCTTGTCAATTGAGTACAATGACTTCGTATCAACTGGAATCATGTCTTGAATGGTGAAATTGATTTCGTCGACTTTAGCATTAATTGGTGCAAGTATTGCTCGTTCTTGTAGCCAACCGTGATCTACAATATGTTGTGTTAGATTTGGATACACGTGGTCAATCATAATTTTAATGTTTTGACATGTGTTGCAAAAATCTTTATTCAATTTAATTTTTCCAGTTTCCACATCCAATTCTTCTTTTTCGTTGCCAACACTCAGCAGATACCTGGAAAATTGCTGTGAGTCGAATCCAGGCTTTTATCTCGTCGTACATATTACCTCTAGGAATGACTGGCAGTGTTGGACAAAAATCTCCAGCAAGTTTAACTAACAATCCACCCATAATGTTATTATTTTCGCGAATTTCTTGTAGTGATCGATTTAAAGGTTCCAATCCATGTTTATGCATCATTGCTACTTCATCCCATAAAATTGCCTTACATTCTTTTAATACCTCCGCTTTTCCAGTTTCTTTCTTAATTCCGCATGCTGGCGTCTCGTTGTGTATGAGGTCAATTGGAAGCAATAGTGTAAGTATGAGCTTTCCGACCGCTAGCCATCAGGGTAGAAGCGATGCCTGAAGAGACCATTGCGAGTGCAATTTTCTTTTCTCCTCTGATTTTAGCAAGTACTAAGTTGATAAGGAAAGTTTTGCCAGTTCTGCCAGGTGCATCTATAAAAATTATGCCACCTTTTTTGTCAACCAAACGCTGAAAGATTTCATTATAAATTTCTCGTTGCTTTGCATTCATAAGTGGTTCGTTTATTTCGACGTATCTGTTCATTTTGTCAGTGTCATATGAAAGTGAATCTGATTGTTTCGCTTCGTTCAATGACTCATCCGACTGGTTGTCATTCTCTAAGAGCCCCATATCCAAACATGCAGTGTGATATGTATCACATAAATCTCCATTTACGGTCCGTAAATCCTTAAAACTTGTAGGTCCCTTGATCTTATGAAGAAGCATTCGTATGTAGTAACATTCTAAGTTCCTCTAAATGGACTGTATAGACGCGACAAAGTGCGTCACCACAACACGGAAAAAAATAATATAGTTAACATCACAAAATGCCTTCTATTAATTGAGATTTGTGATAATCAATATTTTTTTTTTAATATTCACAATTTTTTTATTGATATCAACAAACCCAGTTTTTCTTTCATTTTTGTGAATTGTGAATTTCAAAAAACTGCTTTTATTAAATTTTTACTTTCAAAATTACTAAAGTTTTTTGTAAATGATAAATACATGCAAGTGAATTTCAACAAATTTACTGTTTTATGAATTTCATATAGATAAATACGTGTAATTTTCACCAAAATAATTAAACTTTTAAATGAAGAATTGAATAAAATCGGTTTAATGATATTCAATAATCACAATTCAGGCATAAAATAATATTATTTAAATTTCTGGCTATAGTTAAAATAAATTTTCATTTAAATCACAAAACATATTTTAATCTTCGGAACGCTTTTATGAATTTCATAAAAAAGTTAAAATTGCTTTAAATACTTCAAATATTTGACGTAATTTAGTAAATGAGATTATACAAATTAAGAGTTACAATTCTTACGATTAGAATAGGCCGATTAATCTTACCGCGCCTCTTTACCGGCTCTTGATTGTTGGATTGATAGAATATTTAAACTGTCTAAATACATATTCTCTTCCAAAATAAAACGACTTTCGACAATATTCGATTTAATTTGACAGTTATTACTCGTAATTCGTACTTCGATTGATATAGACAAATAAAATACATATTCCTACATCTGCGTTTTGAAAGAAGGTTATTAATGTAGAATATTTCTTAAAATATCTTCCAGATTGATTTTTTAATAAATGTATTTAAACGCGGTAAGTCAATATGATTAAGAGGCCCTCTAATAACGCCGAACGAACCCAACAGTAACACAACTATACTACAATAGTCACTGCATAGGATACAATTGTTGAATGTCCTCCATTCGGCAAATTCCGAAAAATGTCAGTGGTAGAATGCCAACAAAATAAAAATCTGGGTATCATATTGTACACGAAATCAAGTGCAACGAATACGCTGGAATATTAGTCTCGTTTTTCGAGCTGATCCGAAATTAATGGCGCAGTGACCTTTCAATGGTCCTTAACAGCGTATTACGAAACATCAGTGACCTGAAAAAACCGTTTAATACATGTGATTTTGTCGAGATAATCATGTCGAATGTGGAATCCGCAGGAGCGAATCAATCGCGAACTGAAAATTACAATTACAAAAATGAAAATAGTTGCTGTAATTCAAAGTATCCTGGAAAGCTACTATTGATTTATATGTAATTTATTTTCATTTTTTGTAAAAATGCAATAATATTGTTGCGTTTTTAAAACATTTTTTTTTTCACGAATTGTACAAAATTCAAAAGGAAAATCAATGAAACTACTGCAGTTTTTGAGCCGCGATTGATTTGCTCCCGCGGATTGTATAGTCGACCTGAATGTATTCCGTTTAAATAAAGTAATGCTTGTAAAATTAAGAGGGGTAGTGGAAATGTGCCAAATAAAGCTTCAACAAAATACCTATGATACCTTAAAATTTAAAATTCGCCTTAGAATCTATTTCCCTAATAAAATAATAAATTAATTATTTTTTAACATTTTTTTATGTTAGTCAAGAAATAAAAATTATGTTTATCACGAAATAAATAGTACCTCACGAAATTTTTGTGTTTATCATTTCATCTTTTATTAAATACACAAAATTGTTTACATGCTTTTATGAATTTAACTCAACTTTTGTGAATATCACAATATGTTTAGTATTAATGTACCGTTAATATTTTGTGTAATGCAGTTTGATGCCTTTGTTCGAAGAATCATTTGAAAAAGGACGCTGTTTGAATTGAGTTGTGAAATTTATTTTTTATAAAGTAATTTAATTTTTTTAAATAACGTGAAACTTTAAGAAGTGTACTTTATGCGTTGAAATTTTGGGTGGATATAAACTAAAAACCAAATAGTTTATCTTGTGCTGTGTACTGAAAGTGCAAGTGGAATATAAAAAAATTGTAAGTGTATGTGAGATTTTGTTAAACTTATAATTTCTTATTCATTTTTATATTAATTTTAGGGACATTAATCTTTTACGACATTTTGTTTTAATTTTCAATCTAAAAGTTATAATTAGGTTACATATTTTGTGCAACTGTTGAGATGTATTCTTCTTTTCTTAAATACGTAGTAAATTATAATAAATTATGAGGTGCTTTAAATGCGGGATAAACGTAATTGGCAATTTTGGAAACTTCAAAATTCATGTTCTTAATTTTCATAAAATGTCCACAACAGATGGATTCCAATGTTTAGAAGGGGATTGTTTTATATATTTCTCTACGTTAAAAAGCTTCAGAAAACACGTATTTTGTAAGCACCCAGAAAATTTCTTAACTATAAATGAAATTCCTAACGTAATTGAACATGTAGCTTTTCAAATTAATCAAACTAATCATAGTTCGATAAACCTCCAAAACAAATTTGTTAAAAATACTTGTGACGAAATAAATAAATTTTGTCTTTCGACAAATAACAATAAATTTGATACTAATCAAATATTAAAGTTTGTGTTACAAATGCATTCCAATGATTCCTTTTCTCGGAAAGATGTATTGGATATACAAAATAAAATTGTTAATCAAATAACTATACCGTTTGTAGCAGAAATAACTAATTTTATAAAAAATAATTCCAAAACAGACAATTTTATAAACAATTTAAGTAATTTAATCAAAAAGTTTGAAAATCCCTTCCAATTTTGTAAATCGGATTATAAATTGTTCACTGAACTACAAAACCAAAATCTTTACCTGTCGCCAACATGTTTTTTTATTTCGAAAGAAATAGCTCCTGTAGTTTTCAAAGATAATTTGGTCTACGATGAGAGTATTTCATCGGGAATTCTTTTATCGTTAAAATTTCAATTCAGGAAGTTTTTTGAAAAACCTGGAATTTTGAATGAAGCTCTTTACAATATATCAAACATAGACGAATCTTGCACATTATTATCTAATTTTATGCAGGGTGAGCTTTGGAAGAAAAAAAAAAGAAATTTCTTAATAAGACGGTTGTCCCTTTTTTTCTATATATAGATGATATAGAAATAAATAACCCTCTTGGATCACACGCTTCTCAATACAGTGTTTCAAATATCTATTATGCATTTCCTTGCCTCGACATGTCACGATTGGAAAATATCTTTTTGGCAGGAATCATAAAGTCCAATGATATGAAATGTTATGGAAATAACTCCTGTTTAAAAGGTCTAATATCGGAAATAATAGATTTGGAACAAACTGGAATTATGATAAAGGCTCCTGATAATAATTTAAAAGTCCATTTTGTACTAGGCTTAGTTTTAGGTGATAATCTTGGTGTTAATGGCGTATTAGACTTTACTAAATCTTTTTCCTCAAAACTATTTTGCAGATTTTGTAAAGCTACCAAAACTCTGTGTAGAACATCATACAAGGAAAATGAAGACATGGTTAGAACTTTAAAAAATTACTCGACAGATGTAATGTTGAACCTCCCGTCAGAAACTGGTATTAACGGGCCATCAATCTTCAACTTAATTGAAACCTTCCATGTTGTAGAAAATTACGCAATTGACGTAATGCATGATATATATGAAGGTGTCTGTCATTATGACATATGTCATATTCTAATATATTTTATAGAAAAAGTTAAATATTTCGATCTTTCTACATTTAATAAAAGGGTCTTGTTATTTGACTATGGTCAAATTGAAAAAAATAATAAACCCAGACCAGTTAAAATGGTACACTTAAAAAAGTTCCATTTAAAAATGTCTGCGAAAGAAATGAAAACTTTTACACACTTCCTTCCATTAATTATTGGCGATCTAATACCTGATGATGATGAGGTTTGGCAGTTCTTTCTCAACTTTTTAACGATTGTTGACTCATTGCTTTGGTATCATATACCAAAGGGTCATTTAAAGACTCTTCAAAACCAAATAGAAAAGCATCATATGGATTATCGTAATTTGTTTAATGATAATCTTAAGCCCAAACACCACTTTATGACTCACTATCCAACAATTATTAAATTTTCCGGGCCACCGCGGTTTTACTGGTGCTTTCGATTTGAGGCGAAACATAAGCAATTTAAGGTATATGTAAACTCAATTACTTCAAGGAAAAATGTGTGTCTATCTTTGGTGAAAAAATTTCAATTAAAATTTGCAAAATCCTTACTGGATGTGTCGAAAAGTTCAATTACAATTGACGACAACCACATAATTGACATTGCTTTTGATTCATTGTTAAAAACATGTTATCCCGAAGAAAACCCTATTAATTATAAATTCTATAGTAAAGTAGAATACAAAGGAAAAATTTATAAATCTGGGTATTTTTTACCATTTTGTTTAAACGAATTGTCTGTTGTCGAAATAGATTATATAGCTGTGAACAGCTTAAGGACAAAAATAATCATAATTTGTCGTCCATTAAAATCAATTTACTTTTGTCAACATTACGCTGCGTATAGAATCGATTTAAATGATAAGGGTTTAGTTGTAGCTATGGATATTCATACATTTTGTGGGCCTCCACTTAACGCAAATAACTCATATAAATCCAATTCAATGATAAGAATAAAAGAATATTAATTTTATTTTCTATTAGTTATATAACTAGTTTAAGCTAAGAAATTAAATGTTTTGTTGAAAAAAAAAATTTAAAAACCACATCGAATATTAAATTTTTAAGGACAATTTTGTTATTATATTAAATTAGTATTAGGATGAATTGAGTAAATTTTTCTAAAAAGTCCAGCTTAACCAACAAAATATTTATTTTACGCTGCAGTATTTTAAAAATGAACGAAACTAGAAACGAACATATTTTTCAACTCAACACAAATTTGGAAAGAACAGCTGTATCTAACATCATTGAAGACGGGACCAACTACGACGGTCAATATATAATAATAAACGCTCCAACAATTGAACAAGCTGAACTTCAAGAGCTACTCAATGTGTGGGATTTACCTGAATTATATTCATACTTAGACGGTAAGTTAACTTAACTATTGTAATTTTAGTAAACAGCCAAATTATTTAATATTTCCAGCCCAAAAAGTATACATCAATGAATTAAAACTTCTTATACCGGCACATATCGTCCCATTGCTAAAAGATTTTACGTGGAATATAATAATTAAATTTACAGATGCCATAAAAAAATGGCAATTGCAAAACAATTGCTCTGATGCTGCTTCAACGGTCAGTGATACTTTATCATCAATGACATGGCCTAGTACACCACCACCATCTCAAACATTGATGAATTTTACTTTTGAAGAAAAGATTACTACTTCCAATATTACTGATATTTTGATGGATTCTCATGAAGGTAGAACTTTACTTAAGGAGATAACCGAGGCAGACCATTTATTAACGGAATTAAAACGGGATAACTTGTCCAATTTAATAGTGAACTATTATATTCGGCATGGAGAAAAACTGACTACGCAGACGTGCCAGCAATTAGCAGAAGCAATTGTCACACTAGTACCATCAGAGGATAAGGTAAATTTAAAGCATGTTATAAATTATTTCTCTAAATAACAGATTAAGATTTATTGTTACTTTTTATAGGATTATTATTACCTCCCAAGGAAAAATGCTTCTCCCTTAGGGAAGCTTTATTTCAAATATTATAATCAAATTGCACGCCTAAAAAGAGTTGGGGTTTACCAAAAATTGGCGAGAGATGACAACAGCAATAATCCAGAACTAGATACTGTTAGACAAATGGAAGATCAGGAAGATAGTGAATGCCATTATCAAGCACTTCGAAATGAAGTACTTAACTATGAGCAGTTACTTTATCATTGGAATGGCTGCAGTAAAAATCGTTTATTATTTATTAAAAATAATTCTACAGCTGACATTTTTGCTAGATATCCAAACTACAAAGAACCATTGGGATATAAATTAGTGAGTTTATTTAGAAATGCCTATAAGCTTCGACTTTTACAAACTCCCGGAATTAAGCTCAAATTACATGTATCGATAGAAATAATAGTTATTCTAGATATAAATGTGTATATGTTACGGCTAATGTACATAGAGCGACAAATGTGTACATTCGCCGGTAAATGTGCATATTCTTACTGGATTCTATTTGGAAAATGAGCATATTCTTATTGGGAATATGTACATTTACCGGCGAATGTACACATTCTCCAATTTTGTACATTAGCCGTAACATATATATATATATATATATATATATATATATATATATATATATATATATATATATATATATATATATATATATATATATATATATATATATATATATATATATATATATATATATATATATATATATATATATATATATATTTATATATGTATATATATATATATATATATATATAGCGTCATATGAGTTCTATCTTGTCCTGTAGACCATTTCTTTTCGAAAATAAGTTATGGATGGATTCTTATATTTTCGACCACGCACTTTCAGAATCTCTTATCAAAGAATTATCTCTTATAGTTTCTGAGTAATTTAATTTGAATTTTGTCCTATATTACTGAAATTCGGTTATTTCCTCTTAAATGTTCATAATTAATTGTCCTATTAGATAAATAATATCTTCTATTTATAAATTAATGATTTTTAGAGTAAATACTCTTTATACATGCTTCCTTTTGTTTGGGTCCTATATCCTACATGTTTCTCAATTACAATAAAAATCAAAAAAATCTGTTTAACATAGACATAGGAATTGGCCTATATATCCTATATTTTTGGCATTAAAAATCAAAATTTATAATAAAATTTCAAAAAAATTGTGAAGCTCCAGCAACAGCTCTAGTTCCATTTTTTTGTTGAATTTATATAAAAATATCATGCCTTTATATAAAAATTAACCAAATTAGAAATATTATTTTGAATGTAAACTTTTTTTGTTTAAACTTTAAAATTCGATTCCTGTAAAATTTTGAAAATGCCATATAAGACAAGATTGAACACATATCACAATATGCCTGTGCTTTAAATTTTTTCATGTTGAGGTTTTGTTATAAACTACAAATATAATATTTTCATTATGATCTTAATAATTTTGTCATTATTTAATTTCAGATAGCAATCGATTACTTGTCTTTGTACAACAAACCGGGATTAATGTTAAACCAAGAATACGTAAATGAATTTTACAAAAAAATATGCATCGTTTTTGACACAGACCTTAAAGATCCAAATTCAAAGCATCTCTTTGAAAATTTAAAGAAGCATTCTGATTCAACAGAAAGTAAGTATAATAGAAATTTAAAATTTTCCATCCTTTATATTTATTTAACTTTATAATTGCAGATGGACGATTTGCAACCATATTCATTTTGTTGCATGCTGTTATTAAAAATAATCCAGTTAAAATTGTTATTACTGAAGACGGGAAACGAAAACACGTCAAATATTCAATAAAAGAATGTCAAAATAGTTTTCTCTATGTTTGTGATAGTGTCAGAGACTCAGAACAATATTTTGATAAATTATTGGAAATGAAGCAGAATGTACAGCCGTTTATATGTATAATAGGCAAATGTATCTTGAAGCCGGAAGAAATACTAGTTTATCTAGATAATACAAAATACAAAGTGTTAACAATTTTTAAAGCAATTGATATTTGCTTTAAACTATTTCACTTATTTGACTTAAAATACCCTATTGCGGGATATAATGTTTGGCAATTCTTACAATTATATTTCTACAACTTACAGCTACCTTCTGATATTACTAATCCTTCTGTTAAGCAATTAATCAAAAAATTAGAAGACATTAAGGTAGTTTAGAAATACATACATTTATAGGATTTTTATTACAAAAATTTGTCAAATATATGTACTGAATTCTAATTAATTTTAAGTTTCTGTTGTTATTATTTGAGATTGAAGTCTTTAATTTTTAGTGAATTCATTTAGTAATAATATTACTAAACTTCAATAAGAAATGTACTTACAAAAATTGATTTTTTATAATTGCTATGAAATAATAAAATATACTAGAAATATAACAAAATAATTTATTTTTATTTATAATTTAGCCCAAATAGTATACTTATAATATACTATATATATATATATATATATATATATATATATATATATATATATATATATATATATATATATATATATATATATATATATATATATATATATATATATATATATATATTCATATAAATATATATAATATATATATATATATATATATATATATATATATATATATATATATATATATATATATATATATATATATATATATATATTTATATAGATGTGTGTATATATAGCCATTTGAATTTCACAAAATGTTTTGTGAATATTAATTTTAATTTATTTGTGACTATTAATAATCTTCACTGATAATCATTGACAATTTTTGTGATATTCAAAATGCTGTATATTAATGATTTACAAAAAAAAAAACCTTTAATATAACATAAAGATATTTTTGATGTTCACAAAAATAATTGTTAATCTTACTTTGAAGATTATTGAATTTAACTAACTGAATAGTTATAAATATAAAAAAAATTATAAATTTCACAAAACAATTTAATTAACATCATTATTTCATTAATTCAAATCATTGAATATTTCTTTAATTTACAATAATGAGTTTATTGAATACTACAATTATTTTAGTGATCAAACCATGACGTCATTAATAATTTAATAGATGTAGTGAATGAATATCATTACTGGATTTGCTTATTTTCACAAAAGTAAAATTTAATAAAAGGGGTTTTGTTATAAACAATCTATAGTTCAATTAGAGCGACATTTTGTGATTGAAATAATTTTTTTAGTGTTTTTCAATAAGTTTTTTTTTTCCGTGAACAGACGCCGCCATGTCCTTCTACAATTGAGCCTTGTTTGCGACGATTGAAGACCTTCTTCGATTTATCCCACATAAAGTATTGCAGCACTTCAAAATATAGCAATGTCTTTGCAAAGTCGTCTCTTTTGCACAGTTCAAAGAATTCTGTTAAAGTAGTTTTTGGTGGATTTGCTAGGCGATCTTCTAGATTGTTTTCATTAAAGTATACTCTCTGGCCATTCTCGAAATGTACATCAAGGTGCATCACAGAGCGGCAAATACACCTTATTTGAGAATGTACGTGATCGATTTCACTGAGTTGCAGCACTTAACGTTAATATGGGCATAAAACATCTTCAAAAGTAATGGACCGTAGGGGACAATCCATCTATTGTCAAGCTAAACTTTTTTTCTTTTTCACGCCCTGACCTTAATTTAACGTATATGCTGAATCCACCATCTTCAGGCTTACGGCGACGGTAGAGCGGATAACCATCAGTCGCTGTTTGCGTTTCGCTTATCAGTGTTCGCGGAAACATTTTTGTGCACTTCCATCCTTCATGCATGATGACTTTGGATTAAACGAACCGCACAGACCGTGCACCATGTTTTTCATAACGATATCGTGTAGGTTTTTATCGATAAGTGGGTTGAGGATTTCAGCTGAGATAAGTTGATCGATTTGATTTGGATTTAATTCTTTCCATAACCATATTAAAATATGAGCGTGTGGCAGACCTCTCTTTTCCCATTCAATTGACTAAAGCCAATACTTGACGGTTCCAAAGACTTCACCTTTAATAAGTGCATCTACAAATTTAATGACCTTTTGTTGGAAAATTCTTGCAATCAAATCGTGACGGTGTAAGTAATGAAAAGAGATGGCTTACCTCCATGTCGAACGTATGTAATTGCATCTTAGGCATATTCGTGCGTATTTCGTGGTCCCCCAGTGTATGTTGAAGAAACAATTACCATAGATTTCCGTGATTTGTAGCAACTCCATCATTTGCTACTGCATCCTTTAAGTGAATATACTCATCGACACGAAGTTTCTTTTGGTTGAGGCAAATGTAGAGCAGCTTTTCATGTTCCATTTTCGCATACATATCCACCAGATACTGATGAAGTAGTTGCCAAGATTTATTTGATTTTAACCAGTAAGAGTAGTAAGATATGGCTGATATAGTTTTGCTGACAGCATTATTTGTTCCGGGAATAACTTGGCGAATGTTTATTGCATAACCGTCTTTTCCTCTTGGAAACATGAGCAGATATTGCAGTACATCATATGATACTATATGTGCGTTTCGCTGATTCTTTTTAATTCATTGCTTCTCATCTTCAAGACTGTTGTCGAAGTCATTTCCAGCAATGATAATGGCAACTTCATTAACTGTTGGTTCATTGAAAACTCTGGCTTGTCCTGCGTATGGTTTTTTATCAGCTTTGATCACTATTTTCATGTCATCTTGTAGATTTTCGTTTAATGCAGTTTTGAATGTCCTTACGTAGTGATTGTATTCATGTAACATCTTCAGAAGTGATATGATTAATTTCTTATCGATACCAGGTATAATGGAGCAACAACGTTGAGCTTCTGCTTCGTGAGGTAGCAGAAAAGGTGAACTGCTTTTGAGATACCCTTGGCCTTGTACGGAGAAAGTTACCATGAACCCTTTGTTTTTATTCATTGGTACGGATGTACCAAAAGACTGTTTAATGGCTCTGGTAAATTGTCGTAGTTGGGCAACTTGACTTTTCCGTTGGTACAACATAAACAGGGTGTTTCTCCCTTTGTATTTGGAGGCGGACATGAGTTACATCAGGTGTTTCGATTTGCCGTGACTTGATGTTCCTTTTTGCTTCAAGACGGTCGGACTTTTCTTCAAAAGTTTCGTTTTGAGTTTTCGCTATCTCAGTTTATTTGCTTGAAGACGGTCGGATTTTTCTTCAATAGTTTCGTTTTGAAATGAGGCTTGTTTTCTATATCTGACTGCTTCAAGCTCTTTTTCTTTCAGAGCTTCTGAAGCATTTTCGCGTGATACTTTTTTCTTTTTCGTATCAATACGGGTTGGCACGTGGTTTTCTGGGTATTTTTCGTTTTTCCTTATTTTATTTTTATTGACTTGACTGTTTACTACTTCACTAAAATGTGATTTGCATTTGAAAATTCATGTCAAACAAAACCAAACATTTCCGTTCATCGTATCATAGTAACCTTTTCTTTTTTTAAAAAGCACAAGCTACACCTACTACGATTTCCTTTTTTAAAAATTAAAATTAAACGTCAAAATTCAATAATACTCTTAGAAAATTCAAATGTCCGTAACTCCTAAAGGATTCAAATTGAAGAGCTGTAAATAGTTGCGTTGACATACAACTCAGGAGACCTTTCTAAAATGCCCAAGACCACCTTCCTAGCACGCTCCGTCTAGGAGAAGTTGAAGGGACGGAAATCCGGACAAACTTTAAGAATTATAGTATAGTTACAAACGTTAAATTTATTTCAAAGTTTTTTTTTAGTACTTTTTCATGAAGATTTAATGCATCACATTTCAGTTCAAGTTCATTTCAAGACCCTATATTCATTTCACTTTTTACGGCGACATTTGTATTTTAACCTTCTAAATAAGCCGCACTATAATTTAATTTATTTATATCAATCTAAAGCGGATGATCGTTGAAACATTCAATTTGTCTCCTTGTTGTTAAAATATTACGTGATTAATCAACGTTTAAGTTTTGTACCGGTTCAACATTTTTATCACTTCGACTATTCCATTAATATAAATGACGGGACAAACGGCAATGGCCCTAATATAGATGGATGCGAAACTCCTCAATTATTTGGAATCGGAATTGATAAGTCCAGGATTCCAGGCTAAGGCTGAATGTCATATTAAATCTTGATGGCTCAACAAAATGGTTCCCCTCCATACAACTTGAGAGTACTAATTGGATTTACTATCCTCTTTTTTACTATACTCATGTCGTTCCGTTATTAAATATATTGAAATCTAAAATATCATCTTATTAAATATTATGACTTGCTGAATTTATGTCAAAATTTAATCAAATTAATTAATAACAAAATAAAATCGTAAACATCTAATATATTTAGATCTTATTATTTATTTATTTGTATATATCATCATGAAAATTCAATTTATTTACAATATTACAGAGGAATCATCTTGTTTATAATATTATTTACTCGGATAAATAATAAAATTTTGCCAATATTCAAAAATAAATAAATAAAATTAAAATTTCGGTTAGATTGTGCTTTGTTTGTTATTCGATGGAATGTATAAATATCTTTCTATATACAAGTACATATATATGTACATCCGTACATTATAACAAAAAAAATTAAGCTTCTGAACAAAAGGGCGCACGGGATAATTTTCGTTGTATGTATATAGTCGAAAAATAAAAATTCTCTTGTGCTGTGTATTTTAACGGATTTTCTTGGGGATTCGCGTATATTTTTTGGTATGCTGTGCTGTTTAATAAATTTTTGTTTTGAAAATGAAATTAATTTAATTTTCTTGACAAAATCATTGAATTCCACTTGTAAATATACATTTTTTGAATAATAAATCAAATTCCATCTACCATATTCAAAAATCCATTAAATAAATTGAATTATAATAATCTTCAACAAATAAATCCCTGATTTTATTATTTTTTTATACAATATATTATTATAATTTTAGAATTTTATATACTACTATGTACATAAAAGTTTTGTATTCTTCGAAATAGAAATAAGATAAAAAAAAAACCGTTGTACTAAAATAATTAAATTATTTGTAAACACACACAAAGTACAACAAATACCATGTTTCACCAATCGAAGTGTAAATTCGACAGAAATCTATTCAATGATTTTGAAATCTGATTTTTGTGTCGTACCATCGTCCCCCCACCCACTTGAACATCCCGAATAGACTAGTGTATACACCTACTACAAACATACACTTCACACAGTGTTGTTATCTTATTGTATAAATCGATAATCTTATTTAAGTTTAGTTCTCTCTCTTAAGTTCTTAAGTTGATTTTTCATCTCGTATTTGTCTTACCTTATCAAATAGCTACGTAAAAGAAAAGCAAATGTAAGATTTATTTTATTCTGTCGTTTCCTATTTCTTTTTCCTATTTAGAACACCCGACATATACAAATAATTTAGTTATACAAATGTTTAAAAACGAAATCTCGAATTATCTCAATCATAAATAACACAAATCAAAGAAAAAAAAAATTGTTATCATAATATTTCAACCATGATTACAAATAAAAGAAAATTTTGTGTTAGTTTTCCCTATATATACTCGTATGTATATAAAAAAACACAAGATTTACATATTTGCCTTCAAATTACACCTTATATGAGAAACATGCTAACACATACACACAGACAAAAAATGTAAAATAAAACAAAGCTATGTAAATATTTTATGAACCGTGAAACAAATTTTATGATTTTCGTTGTGTTTTTTTTATATGCTTCATGGTGATGATGAAAATATCATACATGTTCTGCACCTTATGAGTAAATAACAAGCACATAGGAGACTCTTTGGTGTTGTTAAATTTACCATGTTTTTTTCTGTTTTTTTTTTGTACATTTTTTAAAAATGATTTTCTCGAATATGCAAAAAAAAAACAAATGTTGGTGTTTAAACCCTTCGTGTGTCGTCGCCGTGGTAACTTACTTTCAATGCATCATACAACAACCTTAAAGTAAACGAAACTTTATTTTATTTTCTTTAAAGAATTTTCTTCTAAAATTTTATTATGTTTGTTAAAATTATTAAGGTGAAAATGATATGTTTACACCAAATCAATATTATGGTGGTGTTGATGAACCAATTTTATGATATTGTGATATTATAAGACTTTTGGTTCTTGGCAAATGACTTGGAAATTAAGATGCTTTCAAGTTTAGGAAGCCAGTGAAGATAATTAAAAATGATTAATTAATAGAAATTCTATCCCGTTGTAAGGTGACGTCACAATCCTTCCCAAAAGTCATTTATGTACACTGAGCAAAAAAAAACATTTAAAGTCAGTGTTATTAAAATCAGAAAACATAATTTGTCATTATTAATAACATTTTTTATCAACCTAATTCATAAAATTAAAAAAATAATAATTATTACTTTTTTAAAGTATGTTTTCATATATCTAAAATGGTTATATTTATTTTTAATAAACATTTCCTTAATTTTAAAAGAAGTAATTAAAAACAATTCTTTTAATTTTATAAATGTTAACTTTTACTTTTAAATTTGCGGTTGCTAGATTCTATAGAGCATGCCAATTTCAATTGAAAATAATTTCCAGAAATTCAAATCAATTTTTAATACATATTTGGTTTTTTATTTCAAATTCAATGTTGTTTTATTGTAGATAAATTCACAATTATCAAAATAAAAATAATTAGGTATAGTAAAATTCTTTAATTAACTAAAATGTTAAATTTAAATTACTACCACTTCACATAAATTTTACTTAATTCGTTAAGTTTACTTAATTAAAATATTTATAACTTTTTGTCCGTCATTAGTTAAATAACAATCTCGACGAACATTTTGTAATTTTTGACCCGCAAAATCACCTAGGAAATACCGATTACCTTGTCGGGCAATTATTGACAGAATACCTATAAAAGAACGTATTTTGGTGCGTGCTCTTTGAGCAGGCCGATTTTACCGATTCGGTAATTTTGTGGTCCCAGATTACTGAAAAATATCAGTTTGTATCACTAAACATTTAGGTATACTTTAATATAATTTTAAGTGTCGATTTTACTTTACCGAATCGTAACAAGTCAGTCTTTACTATACTGAACGCTCACGGACATTATTTAGAATTTTTACTGGTCAAAATTACTTCATCGAATCGGTACTTTTGTGTTTCCATGTTACTGTGAAATATCAAAATGACTGTACTTTATATTACAGTAAAAGATTAGACTGTATTACTGGACGCATTTGTAAACCTTTAGATGGTATAATTGACTTATAAATATTACTGCAAAGTGTCAGCTGTTTGAATACGTATTCTTGAAAGTTGAACGATTGTATGGAAAAATCTCAATATCTTGTATAACGCTTAAGCGATTTCAACGATTGTTTTGATATAAGAAGAATAAAATATAGGGTACATGTCCAGCACATTATTCCTAACTCTCTATTTTATAATTTATTACGTCTAAAAAATCATTTAAATCGCTTAACCATTTTACAATATATTGAGATTTGTCTATACTATCGCTCAAACTGCATATGATAATAATGTTAAATTTCAAACCATTTATATATATATATATATATATATATATATATATATATATATATATATATATATATATATATATATATATATATATATGTATATATATATGTATATATATATATATATATATATATATATATATATATATATATATATATATATATATATATATATATATATATATATATATATATATTATATATATATATATATATAATATAAAATATAGATACATTTTTGTAGGCCAGCTTGTCCCGTCCATGAGTAATAACCGACAACATTATAATATATAAGGTAAGGTTCTTCGTAATTTGTTTTACTGAAGTGTTTAACTTGTCAGTGACGTGCATTAACCATCTTAAAATCTGAAAAATTCATTAATAGATCAAAAAAGTAGACTCGAGTTATTAACTGTTACTATTTGGTTCACATAACTCTGGTTCATTAATTTGGAATTAAACTGAACCACTGCTTCAACCTCTTTCATGGGTAGTAGGGGTAAAATAAAACTGTGTTTCTTTTCGATTTTGAATATTTTTTTCCAATCTTTTTTGACTAATGCTGTTAGTGACTGAAGCACGTCAAATGTGGTGTCTGTTTACTGATCCAACTTGATTTTTTCATTTCTTCAATTTGTTTTAGTTGTTTTTTTTTTGAATTTGTCAAAATCTTCGGCACTAATTTGATCAATATGTACTCGTAGATATTTATATTATATAAATTTTTCTAAGTCATGTTTTAATTTTATAATTTTTATGTTTTGAATTTGTTGTCTTGATAAAACAAAAAATTTTGTAGAAGGTGATGTTTTGTTGTTGTTGTTGTTTAAAATAAAGGGTGTCAAATTTTGAGAAAAATGATGAACATGATGTTGTGTTTATGGCTATTAAATGAAAAATAAATTTCCGATATTTATGATATAGGGCTCGTTTTAAAGGTAAGTTAATACGGACTAATAAAAAAATATAAAAATAATATATTTTTTACATTTTAAATAGCCTTTTGTTGAAGGTATAACTGCATGAAAATCGCGAGACCCTATTATTGTTTTCAAGTTCTCTAATCTACTCTCTAGTTCGATTTGTTTCAATTTATATTCAGTATCTGAACAAAATTCAAAAACCATATCAGTTTTCAACGTTTTAGTCCATTTGAAAAGTTCCTCTGCATTGGTTATGTCACCATCATATTCTTTGGTGAGACTGGCTCTGGATGCCAACAGTACCTCCTGCTCCATCGCATGGTCCCTTTCCGTGAGCAGTTGCGTGAAAATGCCACTCACAATCAACTCCAAAATCCTCTTTGTGTTTAGTTATATTCATACAATTTTTTTTATTTTTATAATGTGTTACTGCACCATCTGTGACTTAATAAATTTTAGATAAATCCGGAATTTTTGTTTTCAAAAACTGCAATAATTTTTCTATGAACAAGTGAACTGCTACGGCGTCGTAATGTAGAAAATTTAATATTATAATGAAGCTGTAGTGCTGCATTATCCCTCCCTCAGTTTTGTAAATTACATATGGATGAATAGTGATTTGTTTGTTGTTCCAATGAAAACCCTGTGCTGCATTTTGCATTATAAACGCATAATTTTCTGCAAAATCACAAGAAACAAGTAACTCTGTTGGCTCCAGAGTTAACTTTTTATTTTTTGTGAAATCGGATTGTGTTAGTGATAGAATTAAAAAGCTTAGTTATGAAGTAATTCTGAAATTCATCTAATGGTTTTGAATATTTTTCCAAGTTGTATCGGTCAGTTGAAACCCACTGACTAAACGATAATTCAGCATCCAGACAATCATTGTCCAAAAATGCGTTTTTCAAATATTCGCGAAAATTATCCAATCTTGGGCAGTTCTCACATTGCAGAAGATAACATGTTGATCTTGGATCTTTACATAGTATTTATGAAATGCAGTCCTGGTATCGCGAAATTTTTCCATTGGTGACAGTTTCCATCCTAGTTCCATGAATAATTAATTTGATTTTTTGATGTATTATACAAACGCAAACTGTATGCGTTCCGCTGCTTCCTGGTTAAACACAGTTTTTAGGACGTAGCAGAGAAAATTTAGAAAAACCTATTTTTTTTTTATTCGTCATCCTTAAATTTCAACTTGTAGCCCTCATAGCACTCCTTTAATGTGCACATCATTAGACGTTTCTGAACTTAACCTTTATCAATAGATAAATAATCGTTTTTCCCAGGCATTATACGACTAACATCATCATCGGTATAGTATTCTAGCACTGAATTCCTGAGTCCATTACTGATCCGTTTTCCAACTTTTGGTGCTGGAAGACTCAGTGACCCATTCTTGTTTTGAATATTTTTAGCTGTCCGTACCATATATTGGGTTGTGTTGAATTCTTCCTGGATTTGTTGTATAGTTAGAGATTTCAGCAGGGTAGACAGCAGCTGTATTTTATCACAATTTTTAAATAATTAAAAAAAAAATTTATTGGTTTTGGGCTTTTTATTTAAATTTATTTTATAGCTTTAGTTTTCGAATCCTATTCGGATTCATTCTGAAAAGCAAAATGAATTTTTTTATTTTTTAATTGTTTCCTTCATACAACAACCAAAAACTATGGCAA
The DNA here is from genome assembly GCA_958295665.1 of Tipula vernalis. Classification (NCBI taxonomy): domain Eukaryota; kingdom Metazoa; phylum Arthropoda; class Insecta; order Diptera; family Tipulidae; genus Tipula; species Tipula vernalis. Next base: position 293,411,525 of record OY282559.1, on the reverse strand, counting down.
TCACAAATTCTTTTTTAAAAAACCGACTTTTCATGGAAACGCACCGCCACACAATTTTTCGAAAAAAATTATATACTAAGGCATTTTCAAGTAAAAAAGGTTGTACATTTGAATAAAAATAAATTTGATGAGACAAAACCAAATTAGATGAACAAATCATATGAGATTCCGATATAGGCGTAATCTTCTACAATGTTTATTGAATTTATACTTGATTTAATGTGTAGCATTTCCAAAATCGATCTTTTTCTAAAATTGGTTTGTTTATCTAGAATTTTGATATTATCTAAACTGATTTGGTGGTTTGTATCTTTTAAATGTCGGGAAAGTGCACTAATGCTTGAATTTTGATCTTTATTGACGTCTCTTCTGTGTTGGTAAAATCTTTTTTCCAAAAATTTTTTAGTCTGTCCTGTATAAGTAGCGTTGCAACTACATTGGACCTGGTATACAACATTTGATTGTTTCTTTAAAGGTATGCTATCTTTAATTTTAGAAAACAATTTGTTGTTTAAACTTGTGGCTTAGAAAAAGAAACGAATAACCAAATTTCAAATCTCTGGTAATATCTTATTAAGTCTTTCACAAAAGAGATCACTTTTAATTTGGCATTCCTCACTTTCACTCATACTCGAAATATTCTCGTCATTAACTGTTGATGATGTCTCCGGAGTAACAGGTGAATTTAATGAATTATTAACCGGTGATACCTCGTTTTCAACTTTTTGGCTTTTATTAGTCACCCGTTAATAACATGATGTACAAATCAATTAATTTTCAGTTACATGAATCGAGCGCGGCAAACGAATTTTAATATAATCATTGCTGCGGAGGAACTTTTCAAATGGACTAAAACGTTGAAAACTGATGTGGTTTTTGAATTTTGTTCAGATACTGAATATAAATTGAAACAATTTGAACTAGGCAGTAGATTAGAGAACTTGAAAACAATAAAAGGGACTCGCGATTTTCATGCAGTTATACTTTCAACAGAAGGCTATTTAAAATGTAAAAAATATTCAAATAGTGAAGATCAGCTTCTGAACCGTATAAATATCTTTAAATTTCTATCCTTATTTTGTAATACATTTTTTTATTGTCAATATTTTTTGTTTTAAATTTAATTTTGAATCACAAAATCGAGTGAAAAAATTAACCTGGAAAAATTAAATAAAATCGGGTTTTTGTAAGAGGACCAAAAATCTACCATTCGATTTTTGAAATTTTCAAAATAGATAGAGTCATACTTAAACGTATTTTGCACGAAAACGAAAAATTTTACTAGCGCAATTTTTCAGTATGTTCAATAGAATTAAAGGACGTAAAATATAAAAAAAAAAAAAAAAAAAAATTGGGTGATCATTGAGAAAATTCAAAAATTAATTTTTGGCGGGAAATTTGAAAATGAAGAAATTAAAGAACTTACTATTTTTATATTTTTTTATTAGTCTGTATTAACTTACCTTTAAAACGAGCCCTATATCATAAATATCGGATATTTAATTTTCCTTTTATATCCTTAAACACAACATCATGTTTATCATTTTTCTCAAAATTTGACACCCTGCATTTTAAACAACAACAACAACAACAAATCATTTTCTACAAAAAAAATTTTTCAACTAGTACTACCAATTGAAAACATAAAAATTATAAAATTTAAACACGACTTCCGGTCCCATATACCAAATTTGTGATTTGACGTACTTTTCACCATATGGTGAAAAATACATCAAATCACAAATTTGGTATATGGTAGCGGAAGTCGTGTTTAAATTTTTTATTTTTTATGTTTTTAATTGGTAGTACTAGTTAAATAAACATTTTGTAGAAAATGATTTGTTCAGGTGAATCATTACGGTAATTATATACTCCATGTATACTTCTTCTGCCCTAATTGCTTCATCTGATGTTTCTGAAAAATTATTGTTGCACAAAATAAAAATTGGAAATAACTTAAACAAGCTAAAATACTTACGGGTATCATATTTAAGCATTTTATAGCTGTATGCTACCCAATCCGAACCGAAATATTCATTATTTTGCCTTTCATATGTTTGCTATGTGGTAATGGAAAAAATACTCTATATCCATATTCCGGGCACTCCATAGAAACAAATTTTTGTGCGACGTCTTCCAGTTTCCAGTAAACAGGTTTCTTCCAACCGTACCGTACTTAAAATTTTTAAAAGATTGGTTTGAAAAAAGTTATAAAATTTTGATAATTCATCTTCTGTCATGGTTCTTAATTCATAAAGATTATTTGAATTATATACTCCTGCAAGGTCATCAGCGTAAAGTTGAAATTTTCCAGCAAGTTGAATATTTAAAACGTCGTTTATAAAGATATTGAATAAGATGGGACCGAGGATAGAACCTTGCGGCACTCGTTTATCCATAACTTTTAATTGAGATAGTTTATCTTTTATCTTTACTTCTTGGTTTCTCTTTGAAAGTTATGATTTAAATAAGGTTAAAGCCCTTTCGGTAAATCCAAATTGTTTGAGCCGTCAAAAGCTTTACAAATGTCTATAAATAAACATACTACATAACCTTCCTTTTTATCTAAATCTCTTTGAATAGCACTTATAAGTTATGTAGTTGCTGCGGGAATTATTATCTTATCAGATTCTATAAATTCATTTAGTTGATTGTATACAACTTTTTCAAAAATCTTGAAGAACACACTTAGAACTGATACTGGTTGATAATTCGAAACAAGTAACCAATTTCCTACTTTAAAATTTGGAGTCATTCTAGCTACTTTAAGCACTTTCGGAAACTCACTATTATATATACATACATTTATTTATCTTTCTTACTAGAAATGGACAAATTTCACTGGAATATTATTGTAAAAACTTTGAAGGAATGCCATCGTGGCCACTAGAAGATTGACTATTTAAATCGTTTACAATATGCAGGATTTCAAAATATTTTGTTAACCTTATGTCAAAACGTATACGAGTAGTTCAACGCTCTCATTAATTATAAAGCTTGGATAATTATTAGATCGCGGAATTTCTTCTACCAAATTTCATTAAACATTGGTCTGCGTGATATATATTCAATGATCAGATTCCTTGGTTTAAGAAAATTATTCCTTGACGAAATGCGCCCTTATCCATATTTTTATGTTAATACACTATAAATGTATGTCTATAATGAACTAAATTCAATGATAATATGCATAAAAGTATTACATTTGAAACATAGGGAAAAATGATTGTTTCCTTAATTTAAGGTCGATTTATACATTATGGTTTAAAATATTCTTAACCCAGCTGGTTTAAAATAAATTTTATTATCAGGAAGTTTATATAGTATAAAAGGTTTTAGATGTGTCTGACCTAGTTTTATAGTATCATATTCTAAAACAAAGTTCCCAACCATAAATACCCTCAAAAGTTTGTCGAAAGTTTAATAAGGCGAAACTGTGTAATTAAATAAGCTTTATTATTTTTAATAAATATGTCATTTATTTTCATCAGTTTATTCCTGTGCTTATCGAATATATAAAAATTCAATTTGTATAAAGTGTTACGAAAAGTAATAGAGGATGCAAACTGATATGACTCGGAATGACAAGAAGACTTCTGTTTGATTGAACCAAAGTAAGGTGTTTTCACTGTTTGTGGATTATTTTATAATTTATTAATTATCAGTGGTTCTTTAAATCCAACACTTTTTAAAACTTTGTACGCAAATTTTAATAAACACTTCTTGCCTATCGAAACTGAGAGATTTCTTCTTGTTGCGGTAGCGTTTGTATTAAATTTTAATTCTCGGTGCTTCGACTCAAATCTCATACACCAATATTGAATATGCGGACCAGAGTTTCTAATAATAGAAGGATAGTGTGTAAGAAAATGATGGTTTGGTTTCAGATTATCATCAAATAAAACATTATCTTATTTGCAAGTAAATGTAATACTATATTTCTTCATTAAAAGAATTGCCCAATAAAATGTTAATAACCTCTTCAAGCAAACAAACATATTATGATACTCTATCATACCTTGGCACCCTGTCTCTAACAAAAAAAGTAAAAAAATATAACAATTTAAGGGATTCTCGAGCAGATAAGTGATGATTTCGATGTTTTAAATGATCAAGCTTTATCGCAGGTATGTGGTTTTTGATTTCTAATTCACCATAATCAAAGTATTGAATTCTGTTATTTATATCATCTTAGGTGAAGTATATATTTTCTCGAAGGAAGTAGTATAGAGCATTAGAAAGGGCAAATTTAATTACTCCTTCAAAACAATCGTGCATTACGTCTACACAAAAATTTTGTGTCACATGAAAAATTGTTAGCGTATTAAAAGTAGAATTAAATTTAATACCCGTTTTTTGATAATCATCTATACTTAAATCTTTGTTATCATTATGTACATTTCGAAGCTTACTTTCAACTTCATATGTATGTTGAGCAACAAACAAAACAAAACGGAAATCGCTGAATATCTTTCGAATATGTAACGGTTTTATTACTTAATAGAATCCCGGAATTTATAATCAATAGAATCCCGGAAATTGATTGAAATCCCTTTTATAATTAATAGAATCCCGGAATACATATAATTAAGAATTTTTTATTTTATTGTATTAACCTGATAATGAGCATTTGGCTCGAAATATCGAAGAATATTACACGAAGTTTAATTAAACATATTTAAAAACGGCTCAAAATTATTTAACATTAATTTTAAAAAAAAAATAATTCAATAAATGTAAATCGGTCTTTTTGACCGGTCGATAGTTCTAGTGTTAGTATAACTGCATTCTACCACTCTAGATAATTATATTTAAATTTTAGGGCTACCTTACCAATATAATTTTATTCAATGCAGTTTTTCATCATTTTGGGAGTACCGAAGTATCCAATTTTGTTAAGACGAGGTGTTTCATTTCGGTATTTATTATATATAATCGGCCAGTTGGTCTGCGTTTATCAACACTGTTCGGTGAACATAATACATATAATTAAAATAATATAATAAACAAAATATAATATTGAGGCTAAAACTTAATATTGGGACCAAAAATTCAGATTGGGTTCGATTCTGGATCGAGAAAATCTATTGTTTGTTATTTGCACGTATTTGAGTTTGTACTAAAAAGACAAAAATAAAACAAATAAAAAATTTTAAATTTTAGAAACCGATTAAGAATTCGGACCAATTAGGTTATGTTTGTTTTTTCTACAAATGCTCACAATAAACAGGGACTACTTTATCATTTCCAGGATCGAACCTACTATGTGTACCTACTTACTTTGTTTTCTCCACGAAACGTTACTGCTATATCATTTGAAATTCTTTCAAAATCATCTTATGACATTTTTATATTAGCCGTATAATGGTATTCTAAGACGGAGTCTATCACGAGTTTTCTTTGATATTCCTCCAATCTATAGGTGGTTTTACACTATTGTAACATTTCCAAATTTTTTGACCACGGTATGTGTCCAAAAATTTCTTTAAATCCTAAAATATTTATAAAAGTGAGTTTATTCTTATAAGGGTAAAAGTTTAAGTAAACGTACATACACACGTAACACGTACATACATAACACATTAAACATACAATACTCAACATAAATCATAAAATGTTATATTTACGAAACGAGAAGTTGGTTATTGTTCTAATAAACTGGATGAAGGTCTGCTGGCTTGAGTTTTAAACCATCGATTTACTGAACTCGTTACAGATGTGGTAGTTGCTGATAAAAGTCCAATTTGTACTTTAAAACCCTATAAAACAATACAATTATTGTGAAATTTAAAAATTTAAATCGTATAACATGCTAAGAAAATATGTTACATTTTTCTGGCGCCATTCGATAATTTTGGCCCGAAGTCTAGCCTTTTGGCTTCCCTCCGAAATGTCTGGAAAAATTGCATCAATATCAGATTCCGATAAAAGTTTAAAATCCTCAACTTGATCGTATCCACTTGCTACAAGTGTTCAATATAAAAATTTGAATATTTGGTGAATGTTAGTAATACCATTAAGTAATATGAAATGGTTACAAATACATACCAGCAAATTTATCTTTCAATTGAGGAAGATTCCATTCATTCAGAAGTAACTCCAATTCATTCAGTGGTTGCGGTTCCTCTGCTAGCAATTTAAACGTTACCCCTAGCTTGACTAGTATTAACTTGTTGCTCATCGGCAATGTGCTTGACAATATTGTTGTTCTCACAAAAATCATTCAACTTTAAGATTTCGCCCTGTGTTCCGTCAATAATTAATAATAGAAATAGCAATAGTTTTAGGAGAATATCCTGTTGGTAAATTATATTTATAAAGCGTTTTTATACCTTTTAGCTCAATCATTGTTACATCCAATTAATGTTAATAATATAAATTCTAAAATATTTATAAAATACGATCAATTTTGACATGAAGGGATTCAAGTGTTGTTATAAATTCGTCTACGAAGTATAATATTATAACATACATAAACATATAACCGTTATATACGAGTATATAGTATACGAGAGCGAATCAAAATGTCTTGCAATATCACATCGATCAATTAACTTGTCTAAGCCCTCTAAAAAAAAAGTTTTCTTTTGCTCCATAAAATATTCATTTACAACAGACTGTACTTCAGAATCACTGGAAAATTTCCGGCCCCTTAATTTTTTTTTTCAAATTGGGAAACAGAAAGTAGTCACTGGGTGCCAAGTCTGGACTGTACGGTGGATGCGGAATTTCTACGAAGCCGCAGTCCTTTAATGCAGCTTAAGCAACTTTAGCCTTGTGCACTGGTGCATTGTCGTGAAGAAGTAAGGTTTTTTTTCTGACTTTCTTTGGCCGTTTTTCCCGGATCGCTTTTTTCAATTTTCGCAAAACCTCTGCGTAATAGATGCCTGTGATTGTGGTTTTCGGTGGCATATAATCAATCATCAATATCCCTTCAGCATCCCAAAAAATTGTTGCCAAAACCTTACCAGAAGATGGTTGAGTTTTGAATTTCTTTGGTAGTGGTTCACCACGTTTAATCCATTGCATCGATTCTTGTTTGGATTCCGGATCCCAATGATAAATCCATGTTTCATCGCCTGTTATTATGTTATCCAAGAAATTTTCTGGATCTTCTTCATACATTTCTAAAATCGCCTTTGAAGTTTGAACACGAATTTTCTGTTGTTGTGCAGTCAACAAACGGGGAACTCATCGCGCACTTACTTTTGACATGTGAAGGTTGTCATGTAATATAGTATAAGTGGTACCATATGAAAGGGAAAGTCTCCACGCTAACCGCGAAACAGAAATACGGCGGTCCTCTAATACAATTGATTCTGCCAAAAGTATGTTTTCATGGCTAATAGTATCTGCGGGACGACCCGGGCGGTTGTCGCCTTCTAATGACTCCCGACCACTTCTGAACAATTTTACCCACTTTGTTACTGTGGAATATGATGGTGCAAATTCGCTGTAAACTTTTGATATGTAATTGAATATATAAATTGCATTTCGTCCATCTTTACAGACAAATTTAATAACGGCACGATATTCAATTTCATTCATTTTGAATTTTTTTCAAAACACGGGCTACTAAATTGAAGAAAACAAACGAACTGTAAAATTTACATCGAATTTTGTTTCTATAAGTTTCACCGCGACAAAATTTTTTTTAAAAAAATATATAGTTGTCTCACTCACTCTTTTTTTTCATATGATATTGCAAGACATTTTGATTCACCCTCGTATAAACAGTAGATGTATATCAAATATGCAATTATTACCTAGTAATATTGAAAATTAGCGTAATAATAATTACTATGTTAACTAACAAAATGTATTATAACTAATTCACCTTTGTATCACTAAATTGCACTCAAAATATTTTTATTCAAAACCACGCTAAATCGTACTGGATCACAAACACTGTTATCTGTTTTACACAAATTTATTTTTAGACTTTTTTTGCTAATATTGCACTCTGCAAGTCACCAGTTAAGAATACGAAACTAGAATAATATCATAAGAAAAAACACACAAAAAAAATTATAAAATAAACCGTTAGAAATATTGAAATTTCAAGGGAAAAAACCGCAATAATGATGTTTATAGTCCTTACATTGAGGAATAATGCATAAATATTTGGAAACTCTCACATGCTATAAAAACATTACTAATATTTCGGTATTTGCCTATATGATATTGTAAAATATTTTTTATAATTTGCCGCAAAAAGATTACTTTAGGGTTAAGATCATTTTCCTTGATTTAATGTTTTTTTGCTATTATCAAGGCATTTCTTTTCACAGTTTAAGGAAAACAATTAACATTAAATTATGCATTTTTTAACCTAAAGTTGGCATTTTCATAAGCTTAGAGAGATTTTTCATATAAATTATGTAAATTCTTCATTTTTTAACTCAATTTAACAAAAATTCGGATTATTTGAACTAAAGTTGGTAAATCATTGAATTAAGGTGCAAAAATTTTTTTAGTGTGCCTAAGGTTTAAATAGTTCTGTTTTATTTTTTTGCTTTTTTCTAGTGCTCAATGTTAACCGTTACAAAATATATAGCGATGCTTAAATAAAGTTAGTCAATTGAATTTGGCAATTGAATTTATGGTTTTTAGGATCAAAATATTTGACAGCCCTGCCCTGTCTTGTCACACTTACTTAAAGACTAGTTCCTTGCGGATTGAAGCTAAAACAAAGTATGCGCCGCTGATGCGAAGCTTTTAATATAGTAGTACAGGCTCCCGGAATTAGAAACATCATAGCAGAGCCCCAAGTCGAATTTATTCATAACCGATTAAGAATAGCCAAGTTCCATAATAATTGTCCATATTTCAGATGAAAATAATAGCCATGTTTGGGCCCGCACAGAGTTGCTTTAAAATTAAGTATTTATAAAGCATACTCACGTTTCTTTGAAAATAAAACGTAAGTAAAAAGTAAAGTGGAAACTTTGAGAAAAAACATGAGATTTCGAACGACTGCACTGTTTTTTAATGCGATATTTTAGATTTCGTCTAGGTTTCCGGTCTAGGTAGCTATTGTGGTATCGTTTGGAACGACATTTCTCTAAATTGCACCAAAATTTCTTCCAATTTCCAAAAATTAGCTTTGTCGAAATGATTATCATGTTCGCATATTTGACATGCCCGAATTGGTATACATCTATCAAAATTAAGTTTTTGAAAATGAAAAGGGTTCACAGCTAAAGTTGCGTTAAGATAAATCTTAAAAATCTCAAAACGATAATCTAAAAATATCTGTGACTTTGTGGAAAGTTGTGGCCGTGTTAAAAACTATTTAGCTCGAGCAGCTAAATAGTTTAACTGGGCTTAACGCTTATATTATTCAAATTTGGCTCAAATACTAAAAACAATTTTAGTGAAATTTGCTGGATCGTGATTTTTTTTTAACACAAAACACCAGCAATTATTTATATCTAAGGTTTAACTATCGTATTTCGTATACACTGTACTCCTTTCTGACTTGAAATACTGCCCTGAAAATTTGAAACGTACTCCGTTTAAAGTTTTCAGAGCGACAGCACTGATCACAAATACAAAAAAAACAAATTAAAAGTCAAGCTTTCTTTTTGTGTTATTAAAAATTATTATTTTCTCTAAATTGAAGACCGGTTTCGGATGTTCATCCTTCCTCAGACTATTGCTTAAAAGGTATTTAAAATCGTTACACTTATTAGTGACGTCTTTTTTTTTTTTTTTTTTTTTAAAACAATAGTTTTGCCTACTGTATAGCACGAAATCATAAATTTGGTTTGTTTTTGTGTTAATTTTTTAATTTAATAAGAACGGGTTGTTGCAATTTTTGTGAATTGATTAGGAGATATCGATGTATAGGTTTTTCAGATTAAATGAAACCTTTTGCAAATTAAACGGAACTATTTACAAATTAAGTGAAACATTTTACAATTAAAGTGAAACTTTTTATTAAATTAAATGAAACAATTTGCAAATAAATTGAACCCAATAGAATTTTCCTTCCTGAAAGATAGGAAAATACCTTCTGTTTTAATTTTAGAACGGTACATTCACATATTATTTGTTTCATCATGTATTCATTGAAACACGTATCATTATGCATAATAAAATTCAAGAATTTCATTATGTCATTTGTTTCATGTTCATCAGTCACAATTAAAAGTTAGTAAAATGAGTTCATCTGAATCAAATAGTTCATCAGGTAATGTATAACATTATACATAATATAAATATCATCTACTATAATATGTGAAAATATTTTTATTGCAATAATAAACCACTTTTAAGAACCTCAACCAAGAAACAACCGACGAACCGTAAATTACCAAAAGATATCTCTTGAAAAAAAATATTTTAATAAAATGGTTTGAAGGAGGGGAAACAGTCCAAAATGCGGCAAATATCGCCGGACTAAATATGAACTCTGCTAAAACCGTGCTTCGTCGTTACAGACAAAATTAGTGCGAATTGTTAATAAAAAAGAAAGGAGGAAATCGACCGACGAAATTAACCGCAGAAGTATTAACCAAAATTAAACGGATAGTTGAAACTAACCCTGGTTTTACGTTGGCTATTATCAAACAAAAGCTTGCAGAACAAAACTTACCACCGAGCCTCTCAAGCTCAAAACAGCGTAAGTAAACTTCGGATTACATTGAAATTGGCTAGTCTGGAAATGGAGTCTATGAATTCGCCAAGAACAATAGCGTTGCGGAAAGAATATGCCATGAAGTTTTCAAGTAGTTAACCATAATTTGTTTTTTTATTATTTTTTTTTCAAAATATAAGTATTGGATAATTTCAGCATGGGCTCAACAAAATCGTGAAAAATTGATATTCCGGGTTTAACTTGCATTTGCACCGAAGGCACTCGAGGTCTAAAAAAAATACACCGGCTCGTATCATTCTCTCTTCAGTAAGTGGTAGAAATGTCACGCTTATAGCGGGTTTAACTGATGAGGGTATTATCCATCTTATAATAATATCAAATTCGACATGCAATGGAAGTAAGTTTTGTGGCTTCCTCTCAGAGTTAATTTCAAAATTGGGTGGTACCAATATTGTTGAATTAGATGAATTCCTGAAATTAAAATAAATTAGATATTATTTCCTAAAACAGAAATTGTAATTAACTTAAATATTTATACTTAGTTTTGTTTTTGTTTCAATGACAGTTCATTGACATTATTGAGATTAATTTGTGTGATTTTGCAATATTCTGTTTAATTTAGTATTAGCTTAATTAAGTAAATTACCTTTAATTATTATTTTGCATTTAAACCAATTGAGTTACTACGTATATACTTACATACAATATATAAGAGATGGAGATGAGTAACAGAAAGAGGCATTTAATACAACGGACATTTGAAGTTTTTGGACTTTTAGTCGGTCTTTCCATTTTTGCGAAGCTATTGGACACACCATCAATTTATAAAGGATAAAACTAAAATTTATTAAATATTCTTTGTAATTCAATTTTGTGAAATAAAAAAACATTATAACTTTGTGAATTAAACATAATATTTTAAATACTTATGTATATACAACGGACTCTTTGCTTTATAAGCATCATTTTTTCACCAATTATTATTTTATAATGGATAATGCCCAGGTTCATAAAACGTTAGAAGTAAAGGAGCTGATTGAAACATCCCAAAACCACATCCACTATCTTCCGCCTTACTCCCCGATGTTAAATCCAATAGAGATTTGTTAGTTTCTGTAATAGACCAAAATCTTGTCGCTGTTATTACACAGAGCGTAAATTCTGTTACAGCCACAGACTGCTCCAACTTTATTTTGGATATGATGATGACACTTCCATCAGCAGCAGCAGGGGAAGTGCTGACTTAGAAGTTAAAACTATAGTTAGATATAAAATTCTATGGGTGTCAATTTATTTGCAAATTGTTTCATTTAAGTTAATAAAAAGTTTCACTCTAATTGTAAAATGTTTCACATAATTTGAAAATAGTTTCGTTTAATTTGCAAAAGGTTTCATTTAATCTGAAAAACCGATATACTAAAGAAAATTTGTAATTAATCACGATTGCTGGCGGAAATGCTGAAAATGATACCAAAAATCGAATTAGTTTTAAATTATTAGTGTTGATTATCTCTCATGTGAGAACATACAAAAATAAGCTGAAAATTAAAATTAAAATTAATTAAAAACAAAAGTAAAGTGAAGTGGTTTTATTATCAAATTAAATCGATAGCTAAAAACCTCATTAAGTACTTTGGCATTGTTACGAACATTGAGTTTGTATAAACATTAATATCTTCCAACTAAGTATAAAAAAATATAAAATGTTGAAAAACTAAAACAATATAAATTCATAAACGTATAATTTATAAAATATTTAAAATCAATTTTAGCAGCAATCGGATTACGTACATCAAACTGATTTATATAATAAATTTCAATTTACGGTTACTACTGCTGTATACCAAACAAAAACTTTAATAAATCTATTAATTTTTCATTAATCAAAATTTATTTGTATTTCTAACTATAACATGGTGTGGGTTGCTGCTTACAACAACATGCGTTTTCACTCCACTGGCAAATCAGATCCCATTTACATCAACAGAAACAACAACAAAAAACGAAATTTCTATTTAAACTGCTTTCTGCTGCCAAATAAATATAAAAATTTATTTATGAATATTGTGAAACCTAAGAACAATGAAACAACAACTAAAAAAAAAAGCTCACGAAATCCAAACAAAATGTTATAACTTTGTGCAAGAAATGTTAAGAAATATAATAAAAAAGAATTTTATAACTAAAAGCTCTATTGAATTTGATTTAACTTCCAAAAAACATGAATATGAGAAATGAAAACTTTAATTTTTCTTCCATTCCATTTCTTCGTCTCCTTCTTCTACTTCTTCTTCTTCTTCTTTTACTTCTGAGTGCTTTACATTGATTTATACTACCCAGCTTTTATATGCTGACTCAATAAAAATTTATTGTATTACGTGAACTACGACGACGACTGTATTATTTATGTATACCGAATGACCACAAGAAAATGTAGGTTAAATATAAAGAATTAAATCAGTTCGGTTTATTTATAGAGTCTCGGAATTAATTACACTGTATACTTAAGTCAAGTATTATATTGTAATACATTTTCCGTAAAAAGGAAATTCTCATGCCAGGAAATTGTTAACGAAGAAAACAAAAAAAAATCGAAAGCTCCACCATACACATATGTATGTATGTATGTCTAGACGTGTATCTATCAAAAAGCAATATTTCATGTCGATATTTTTGTGTTTACAGTTTTATGTAATATTATCATGATATGTAACGACGTTTCAAGATGTTTATAATATATTTACACACAACATACACGCACACACGCTATATAGAAGCTAAAACAACAAATCTAATTGATTAAATTTTTGTTTGAATATTTCGGTTTTTTTTTGCAGGAACCAATCAAACGAAATTGAATCAACAACAAACACAGCAGCAAAACAACATAAATAACGAATATGATTTGACAGACACAACATTCGAGAATGAATTAGGATTTAGTATATACAACACACAACGGTTGGATATGAATGAAAATTTAGATGTGTTTGTACCATCAACACCATCATCGGTCCAATTTCAATCGGCGGCTGGTCTACTATCACACTCTCTAGTCTTACAAGAATCTTTATCATCATCGCCAATTTCAACGTCGCCAGTCACAATGGCTACAACTAAATCACCCATGACGTCAACAACAGAAATGAATTTTATTAATGGTGGTGGGAGTGGATCAACAAAATCATTTTCCGGCCATCCCGATTATTCGCGGACAACATTAGAATTTTTTTCATCATTTGCGGGTGGCGACGGAAGCGGAAGTATTTCAACAAAACGGGATACAACACCAACCACGATTAGACCTTGTAAGTTATATATTTGTAAATATTTCTGTTTATATGTATGCGTCATTGCTAACAAATTATTATTCGATTTTAGTATTAGTGCCAACATTACCAGAGCTACGGCATAGAATAACACATGCCCGACCATATTTATCGAAACATCATCACGAACATCATTGGGGACCATTTTTTGAGGAACCACTTAACGTAACAAATGGTGCGCTACCCGTTGGTGTACATTTAGGTGCCGAAACATACTTAAATTGTCGGGTTGGTATGTTACGCGATAAGACGGTGATTTGGATACGGCGAACGGCCGAAAAAGTATCACTGCTAACGGTAGGCAATGTAACGTATAGCGGCGATCCTCGGGTTAGTGTAAACTTTCAATATCCAAATAATTGGCGATTACATATAAATCCGGTGCAACGAGATGACGGAGGATTATATATGTGCCAGGTTTCAACACATCCACCGCGGGTGTTTGCCACAAATGTCACTGTTCTATGTAAGAATATTTTACACAATCAAAACGCATATATAAAGTTTTACACACACATTTGTAAATATTTTTTAGCTGCAGCAATTAGGGTTGTCGATGAACATGGGCATGAGGTGCAAGATCGTTATTATAAAATTGGCAGTTTAATTGATTTGACATGCGAAGTAGCAGTTTCATTTTTATCATTATTTCCATTAGTCGTACCAGGAACACATCCATATCTTCCGTCATCCGGTGCAAATCGTGATTCAGCGTCAACAGCGGCAAATACGCATACGCATCTTTTATCAAAATTGGATTATTATCATCAAAAAATAGTTTGGCGTAAGGATAATGGATCGATACCGAAAGATGGTTATTTAAATTTAAGGTAAACAACATTTTTGATTAACATTGTGTTACAAATTTATTTCAATGACCTAGATATGGCCAAAATCTAAAAAAAAACATTTTTTTGGTTTGTTATTTTTATTTAGTTCAACCTCACAGTGGAGGATTAGTCGACTGACAATACCACATGCTGATCGTTCACACAGTGGAATATATTCATGTTCATTATTAAATTCTTCAACAGCAGTAGTTCATGTTCAGATTTTAAATGGTAAATATAAAAACATTTCGTTTATTTGATAAATTTCGTATTTTTACATATTCTATGTGTTTATTATTGTAATCTGTAATATAGGCAGGGTGGTATAATAAATAATTTGTTACGCTCAGTTTGTTAGAATGTAAAATAAATTTCGTAATTTACATATGTAATATTTAATCGAATTCGTAAATGTATGGAAGTAATCAAGCAATATAAATGCGTGTTGGAACAACAACTACAGATCCCAAAAACCTATTTTAGAGTCTACCAAGAACCGAAAATGGGCACAATTCCAGATTTTCTTAAAGGCCTGAAACAAATCTTTAGAGCTATCAAGACCCGCAATCGCAGCACAATATCAGATTTTAATTATTTGGTTCAGAATTTGAGGATTTCTGATTTTTCAATATTCTATTACATTTATGGAAATAATCTAGCAATCTAAATGCGCGTGGCACAATAAACACAGCTCCATAAACGTAACTTTAGAGATTATTTTTATTTATAATGAGCCAATTCTTTATATTTAAACAAATTATTTTTTTGGTAAAGGGCTCTTTATTTTTGCAGATTTTATGCTTTTGATAATGATCCCGAATTGGGGTTGAAAAGCTCAAGCTTAAATCTGCAAAAAAAAAGTGCCCCAAAAAACCAAAAAAATTATTTGTTTAAGTAACTCTAGGGGTATCAAGAACCGCAATCGAAGCACATTTGCAGAATTCAGATTTTTTTTAACTAAGAATTTACTGTATAATAAGGTAATTTTCAAAAACTTCAAATTTTCTATGAAATGTATGGAAACAATTTAGCAATCTAAATGCGCATTGGCACAACAATTACAGGTCGCAAAACCTATCTTTAGAGGTAACAAGAACTGCTATCGGAGTATAATTGCGGATTTTGGGACTTTTTTAGCTCAGAATTTGCTGATTTAAGGTAATTTAAAAAAAAAATCGAATTTTTCTGTGAAGCTTATGGAAAAAAATCAAGCATTCTAAGTGTGCATTCAAACAACAATTACAACTCCAAAAACTTACCTTTATAGATATCAAGAATCGATTTCTCATTTTCTATCAAATGTATGGCAATAATCAAGCAGGTCTAGGTTCCTAAATCTACTTTTAGAGGTATTGTTATGCCATGGACTTTTCAAAACCTGTATTTGAAATTTTTTACAATTGTGCTGTCGCGGGTTCTCTGGATTTCATTTCAATAAAATGGACTGTATTTATTTTTATTTAAACAACTGATGATTTTATTTATTTTTAATTTTCACACCTTCAAAAGTTACCAAAAAAGAAAAC